>CM038349.1:27568838-28809671 GCA_021464625.1 Proterorhinus semilunaris
CCGTGTGTTTCAGGATCGATTTTAAAGTTCTTTTAATGGTTTTTAAATGTCTTAATGGTCTTGGTCCTTCTCATCTTTCAGAACTGCTTTTACCTTATGAACCTTCACAGGGTCTCCTAGTTATTCCTAAAGTCAACAGAAAGACTCTTTCCAATATTATGGCCCTCGCCTCTGGAACGACCTGCCGGAGGAGCTCAGGACCATAGAGAACGTTCATGTATTTAAGAGCAGGCGCAAGACCCACCTTTTTAGCTCAGCTTTTAACTGACATCTATTTACTTAGTCCTAATTATATAATAAATATAAATATATATATATGATGCGGGGCGTATTGTTTTAAATGTTGTAATATGTCTGTGATACTGTACTTTTCGGTATGAAAAGTGCTTTATAAATAAAATGTGATTGTCGTGACTTTGAAACACTCAAGAATTCACAAGAAACAGCCAGCATCAGAAAGCACTTTTCACATGCACACTCTCCTTCTCACACACACACACACACACACACACACACACACACATAGAGAGAGAATAGAATATGAGAGCATTGCAGCACGGGCTGGATGCGTCCCGCAGCTGCTGCACTGATGCTTGGTGCAGCAGATGGGAGTGTACCGCGGCACAACAGATCAGGCTAGATGTTTTATGCGATTAGGTGTCCAGTAATTAGACTTGTTATTTATGATGGGTGTGTTGGTGAAGGAGAACAAGAGGACAGAAACAAGTGTCAGTCAGCAGTGTGTCCGTCAGTGTTAATTTGGGGATGTCTCGCTCCATCCGAATGCTTCTGCTGCAGCGGTCCTTAAGCGACCACATCAGGACCTCCACGTCAAGAGCCCTGGACATGCTGAGCAAGAGTGGCAGGGAGAGTCATACGGGTGAGTGCAGACAGCGGCATTTTGGATAAATCCTCAGAATTTAATTTATGTCAACGGTTTAATAGAGATAGAAGAAAGAGAGAGAGAGAGAATTGTTGCGTGCTCAAGGCTGTTGAAACTGCGTAGTCATTGGGTTGGAGATGGGCAGAGGGTCAAGGTATTTGAGCAAAGAGTGATGCGGATGGCCTGCGTGTGAACATTAATTAAATATAAATCTTTGAATTACAGTGAGTGATGCTAGATTGTAATGTTATGCTCATATAATTAATATATTTTGTTCGCTTTGTAGTCATTTACATCTAGTCCATGCACTGCACTTTTACTTTTCCTCAAGTGCACAGTGAAATCTTGAGATCTGTGGGGTGAGGATCCATCCAATGTAGTTCACATTACTATTGTCACATTCCTAATGTCATTGATGTTTATTTTTCTAAAACGACTTATATTTAATTTAGCCCAGTATTTCTCATCTGGTTAGTTAGTCGTCTTCAGAGGGGCATGAGAGAGAGAAAAAAGTAGAGAAGTAGAGAATGTGAGTGGTACTGAGGGTCCCAAAAGTAACCACATGTACAGGTGCACTTCCAGGAAATGGGATTTAACAACAACAGGATGACTAGTGAAAATGTGACCGCAAGAGTAAAACACAGTCAACAATTCCAGGCACTTTGTGGTTAAACGTGCTTTATTATTTATGGATAATCTCCAGTCTATCAAAGATAGGCATTTGACTGTTGATAAATGGCATAATAAGACGTGGATTCATTTGCAGTTTATTGAAGTACATGTATGTTCAGTGGATCATGAGACTTCATTGTTGGTAACTGGTGTGTTGTGAAGCCAAAGAATCACTGCATAACCAATAAGGCCCCCACGCAGAACTGAATCCATTAGAATGGATTTGTAACTCCCAAGTTAAAGCCACTGCAGCCTCTAAATAATACAAATACTGCTCAGAAAATGTCCTATGTGAACGGCTCTTAAGGCAAGCTGACTGCAGATGCCTCATGCCATGATGCAGTATGTATGCTAGTGGAACCAGCCCTGTCACAGGTCTTCCTCTGCACACCTTCATGTGTGTACAGGTGCAGATGTGCGCCCCTTCAAAGGCACCAGAGCAGGAGCGTTTTACCTCTAAACCTACAGGTCAGTGCCCCCTGGCCTCACCTCTCTATTGAAGTGGAGAGAGCAAGTCATAAATATTCAACAAACCCTACAGATGATGTTTCAGGCTGTTGCCAACTCGTTCACTGTCCCACATAGAAGAACATGCAGGTAGACGTGGGTTAGGAATTAAGGACTTATTGCTCCTGACTTACACAAGTTACACGCTTCTGCATTTTTCTTGTTATGGATTTGCTTGAAATATACTTTTCGCCTTTTGAACTATGTACTGTTCTGAACCCCAACTTTGTCTTCTAGAAACTTAAACAATAATCTAGAAACTCTTTACAATAATCTAAATGTGCTTTGCGATTTGACCACTACTCGACAAACATTGTTATGTATTAGCGAGTACAGTACAGTATTGTTCGACTTCAGTATCATCAGTCTGTCCTAATTCTTGTTTTTTATGCGTGGTGTACTTATGCAAACTGTGTTAGTATAGACTTGGGTCCAACAGCTGCAGATGTTTTGATTACTCCACGTTGAAGATGACAGTTTTGGGCATGTGATCCTCGGTGACGCACCAGCATTAGCTAATAGCAATTGCGGTGTATTAGGGCCGTGCTATCGGACATGAGCACAATCACGCATCCTGAAAACTGATAGTCTTGTTGACATTTCCCATGTCACCCTGTGATCACACCACATATTTGAGAGTGTTTACAGCTGGCGGCAGGACCATCACAGTAGATAACAGTGTTTAAGCCATGACAAAGCCTGCCTATCACTCATATCATTGTGCACAATGGCTAATGGGTACGTCATGTAAAAGATCACTGCTTCGACAAGCTATTGTGCGCAGAAGCCCGCTTAAATCATAGCCCTTACGCTCCCTAAGGCGGTGGAGGTGTGTGAATGGAAAGCATAGGCACGGGTAACCCCCAGCCTATAGTCTGCAGTCTGACATCGTGCTTCCTTAAGGCCAGCAGTATGAGGTTCCATCAAAACAGTAAATGATACTGCACAAAAGCACAATTCAAAGAGGTCGAAGGCTACCTGGAAGTACATGAAGAAATGTCATGTTGAGTGACATATTGATTTAGGAACATATGAGGGAGAGGATGCCCCAGGTGCAACAAGAGAGATCTTTTTGACTCACATATTTTAGCTACAAAAGGTAAACTAATCTTTTGGACGATGTTTGTTTTTTTGTTTGTTCATTTGAATATTCACATATTTATGAAAACCAAAATCCAGTATTTTGTTTTGGGTTATTGTTTAAATTGCATATGATTTATATAGTAATGAATAATAGAATAGAATGGAATAAATGTCATTGTCCCCTGAGGGAAATTTGTCTTGCCACATTCAAAACATAACATCACAGACACATTCGGTAACAACATAAATACATTACACATTTTTGTCCATTTTCCAAAGTTTTCCACGTCTGGTACTGTGTGCACGATCTTGTCTTTTTAAAAGCAGGCTGTAGACTAGACTTTTGCGCTGAAAGCTTCAGCTTCATACCTGTCGCAGTAAGTGGGCTGAAGCCACTGGACAGACTGCATGTACAACAGTGTTCCCTCCCAAGCTTTTTCCTCCTACGAGGCTTGAATAGTTTTTGTGCACTGTGGGTGTCAGTAGGTATAGGGGGAACATGTGCTGGTGTTTTGATCATGTTTCTGCGGTGTAGTCTTCAACAACAGTGCTAGAGCAGGTCCAACAGTATATTCTCTTTCTCTTGGAACACTAGCAGCATTTAACTCATAGTAGGAGAAATAAAGTTTATCCTGTGAGAGCTTAAAAAGGATGTAGCCTAAATGTTGAATCAGGTACATGAGGCTGCCCGCGATGTCAATGTAAAGATGAGGAAGCAGTAAGCGCTTGTTGTAGTCTGACCCAAGCACTGGCACACTCGTCTTGAGCAACGCTGTTGTTGCGCCAGGCGGAAGATCGGGCCCATTATCTTTATATGTGAGATTGGAGGACCAGTGTCACATAGTGCTCTATCTGCTAGCCTCATTAATATTTCAAATGCACATTCTTCAGTAGAAGTCTTGAGCTGTGGCTGAAGTGGCTAGTGGCTCATAGTTTCCATAATAAAAGATGTCTGCTGTTTGGATATGGCATAGTAAGCAGCCTTGAGCAGCGAGCACTCAACACAGTGAATTATGTCAGCACATAAATAATTTCCACTCATGTGTCACACACGCTGACGTGCATATGGGCTAATGCATGCTGCTTTCACATATAAGGACTGAAATGTCCGGGTACAAATTTGTCATTCCAAAGCCGTACCACATCTCTGATGAAGAAATGACGTTACTCTGCCTGGTACTAACTTCTGTGGCAAATTATAATGCTATTGGGACCATTATATAACACAGACAGACCTTTGCTTTATTGAAACACTAGTATGTGAAGAAATGGAAGCTAATAGGCTTAAAGTGCTAATATCTTCTGGTCAGGTTTAAATCGTCTGGCAATGTGGGAGGTCATGTTTCTTACCTTAAAGGCCTGATTCAATAGCAGTCAGATGCTGCACACATTGTTGAATAAAGTTTATCACAGAGTCGCCAATTCAGTTTATCACAGGGCTTCCATTGAATAAACCCCTAAGCAAATAGCCCAATTGCCGCCATGTCACTAATTGTAGGATTTAGAACAAAGTTGTGCTTCTTTCACTAACAACTAAAGCTGAGTGAAAACCACAGACCACCTGTGTTTGTACTAAGTCTTAGCTGAGCCAACTTTCAGCAGCACTTTAGGCACCATTATTCATCTGTCCATCTTGAGGAAACAGATAGCTACTGATAAACTACATAGCGTTTTCTTTTTTTAAATGGAAATGTCAGTATCATTAAGCATTGCAAACTGTTGAAGATGTTTCTGTGGGTAGATGGCTTAATAGAACAAGGAGAAGGTTTTATAAAAGTATATGCATATTAGCATAACACTGTAATCATAAACTCAAGTGACACAATGCCTTGGTGGAGGTCACTTATCGTGTTTCTTGTTCTGCAGTTAGATAAGATAAGCCTTTATTGATCTCACAATGTCATGTGTCGAATGCTAGTTAGAGGACGATGCTCCTGGTTGTCTTAAAACATGGCATTGACTAAACCTTAAGGTGGTCAGTCAAAGGTTAAACTAACCTTACATGTATGCCGCCTCGCAGTGCTGTTGTTTGGCCCCCACTCGAGCACAAGTGTGTTATTGTTACCTCTCCACTGGGCTTTTGTGAGGGGTTTGAATGTGGTCCTGTAGGAGGTCCATACACGTGTTCCGGTGTAGTCCTGCCCTGCCCACTGCTCACCCACACAGATGTCCCGGGACCATTGTGGCCCTCCAGGACCCGGTGGGGCCATTTCACGCCTCAGAGCTGCCCAAAGAGGGAGTCAGAAGGGGCTTACCAATGTGTCATCCCTCTGAATAGAGAGGCAGCAGGCAGCTATGTAACAAATTAGCTTCAACAGTGCACTTTCGCCAAAAGAATGGCCATAAGTTTTAATCTTGTAGTAGGACAATAGAGGCAAGGAGCCGAATTTGAATGTTAATACTGGTTGTTTATTTGGTTACTATATTGCGCCTCTTTTGCAGCTTGTTGTTTGTTCTCGCTCCGGCGGTATGCCACAACAATCAGTATGTTTGTGGTTTTGGTTCCAACATGTGTTTCATGCATGCCTGGATTTTATTATTTCTTCCGGCACATTTCAAACCATAAAACAGAGAATTCCCAAAACAAATGTCAAAAAGGCCCCAGACCACACTGCTGCAATAATTTGAGGGTTGTTGTTTCTCACCACAGCTCAGCTCGTTGTACATGTGTTTTATCATGTGGTCAATTCTTTTCTGCGTGTGGAAATGAGCCTTTGAGCCAATGGTTCAAAGTAACGGGATACTTTTAGTGATTTGCTCAAGTACATTTTCAGCAGTGCATTTTGTACTATGGAAGTATGATGTCAGTAGATGCAGTTGTAGAATATAAAAGCTAGAATCTGTGACTAGTATTTAAAGTACCACTTGCAGTCATTGTTGAGTACAGTACACAGCTGTCCATTAGTAAACGAATACTGTATGTCAGCCATTCCCAAAGTGGGGTCCGGGGACCCCTGGGGGGCCTCAGGGGCACTTCAGGGGGGCCTCCTAAGGTTTTCCAAACATAATTTATATAAAAATGAATGGGTTTAAGATGATCTTTATATGTATTTGTTTAATTATAGAAAGTATTCTGCCTGTGTTTGCAATTTTTTCTGTAAAATAATCAAGATCAATAATCAAATCAAGAAATTAATGATGAAAACCATTAGATAATCTTTGAAAAGATTGAATACATATTGTTGGGGGGCCCCGTGGAAACTTTAGATTGAAGAATAGATGAATGGGTGAGTGGTTCCTTGCTGTAAAGCGCTTTGAGTGCCTAATGTAGGTGGAAAAGCGCTATATAAGTTGAGACCATTTACCATTTACCATTGATAAAGGGGGCCGTGATGTGTTGGACTTTGGGAATGGCTGCTGTATGTAATATAAAACAAATATAATGATCCATAATGGGCTATCATCCCTGCTTCGTTCACCTTGGAAAGATGAAGCCTCCTCCTGTTTGTTCTGGCCCTTGCATCCATCTCGACAGCGGCTACATGCACTGTATTTTATTAATTGCCATTTGCATCTAATGAATGAAGCATGCGCCTAAACAAAAGCTGAGGGAAAGAGGGGTTTAAGCATTTGTTTGTTTGTTTGATTTCATGTAGCCCCCAGCATATTCTCTGAGTCAGTGGATAAGCACGCACATGTGCTCTCTATAAGATTAGAGTGGAACGCGACCAGACACGACTGTGGGATATGGGCCAAGGACATATTGTCTTGCTTTGCCTCCTCTTCCACTTTTTTTTTTCCCCGAACTGTTGGTTTCAACTCAGAAACTGGGTATTTTCACAAGTTCTTTTGAGGTATTTGAAAAAAGTCTCAGAGAATTGAGATGAATATTGATTGATTGATAATCAAGAAAAATACTAGATTCAGAAATTGGGATGTCGATCTCAACTTACTTCGGGACCCATCTCACATGTCAAGCCATCACCCAAATTGAAATATTAATTTCAACTTATAATTAAAATAAAAACATGTTGCTATATATATATATATATATATATATATATATATATATATATATATATATATATATATATATATATATATATATATATACACACACTACCAGTCAAAAGTTTGAGGTCAGTTCTGTAGCTTCTCTATCAGCACAACAGTTTTCAGCAGTGCCAGCGTAATTGCACGAAGGTTTTCTAATCATCAATTACCCTTTAACACAATTAGCTAACACAATGTACCATTAGAACTCTGAAGTGTTGGTTGCTAAATGCGCCTCTGCACACCTATGTAGGTATTCCATTAAAAATCTCCCGTTTCCAGCTAGAATAGGCATTCACAACATTAACAATGTCTAGACTGTATTTCTGATTAATTTAATGTTACCTTCATTGAAAAAAGCAGTGCTTTTCTTTCAAAAATAAGGACATTTTATGTGACCCCAAACTTCTGAGCGGTAGGGTGTAGAGTATACATCGGTGAATTAGATCAAATTCTTATAACCATTTGAAATAAGAAGTCCTGATGGAAACTGTAGCGTCTCCCTTTAACCTGACATGTTAGTGTGTGTGAACGTGTTCACTTCAAAAAATATGATTGAATTGGCGTCCTACAGAGGCGTTCCTGTTCAGTGATTTAAAGCGCCCTTCTCTGTGGCCCGTGCGCTCACTAGTGCGTTTGTTTCGAATGCTCTGGAATGTTTTGCTAAACCCAGTGACTCCACCAAGCTCACGTCGAACTTGTTTACTTTGCTTGTCTTACAGGGCGCCCTCTTCTTCTTCAGTCTCAGCCTCACTTTCTCTTCTCCACACACAAACTCACACGATATAGGAGGACATGTGCTCTATAGGGCATCTCAGAGTTAGGAGCAGGAGTTACTCAGTGACTAGAATGGAAATCAGAGGTTTTTAGGCGTCCAGGAAACAGATCTAGGCTTGCAGCTTAAAAGGCATGAAGAATATACTCTACATGTGCACTTGCTCTAGCGGTTAATGCAATTTTATCACGCGTGAATATTGCGACAGCGATTTGAACGCAGAATATTCCATTACATTCAAACACAAATCTTAAGTACAAATTGTTGCAAAACAAGTACTAAATCGAGATCAAAACGAGGATAAAATGGAACTAAATTAAGAAAATCATGATCTAAACAAACTTTTTTTCATTTTCATTTTGTTTTACGCTGATGGCAAAGAAATCTGTAAATCTCAGTCAGATAGAAGACATTTTATTATAATTGTGGCTTCATATTGATGTGTCACCATATTGCAAATTCAATAATTTGTTAATATTCTGGGCTGCTTTATTGAAAGGCTGTTTTTCATCTGTGGTCTTTGGACATGATTATAAAAGGCCTGCTGTGTCATATTGTCATTGGTTTGTGAAAATTTCAGTTCTTTAAAAATCGTTAGTAGTATTGTTTTTATTATGTTTTTGTTCTGGGGTGAAAAGCTAAAAACTAAAAACAGCTAAAAATAACATTTAAAGTCAAGTACCGCTCTTGAGCCACACTCTCTTGACTTTTCATTGCCATGGAAGGTAATGCTTCAGCACATAACTTTAAGCAAACACACATCACAAAGTCAAAAGCGTAGATACTGAGCTGGAACCACGGCGTCTGCTGTTTCAAGTGCCCATTCACATCACTCAGAGACGCAGACCAGGTTTATTTATATATGTTTTTTGACAAAGCCGACACTCTCTCTGCCCTCACCGTTTTTGGCACAACCTGCTTCTCCCGAAATGAAGCGGACAAATATTTGCACACATTGTGGAATTTTCTCCTGCCTAGTGGGCACTGGGGAATGTCTGATTTAACACTGCAGAATTTCAGAGACCAGACCACTCCTACACCTCAGCCTCCTCCTCGGTCAGCAGAAAAACGGATGGAGTGCTTTGTTGGCACGGGCAGAGCTTGCTTTATTAGCTTTAGGAATTGTGCCTCTGGTTAGAATCAATACTCTGGGTCGATTCAAATCGCTGTGCAGTGTTGGACGGAATTGCAAATAATTAGGAACCAAAGTGGTCCCTTTGACCAAAGTGGTCAAGGCTATAGTGGATGTGATTTGATAAAGACAGATATTACGGGCAATCCATGACAGAGGAAATTGAGTATTATGTGCTACATTTTGAACCAATGCATAGGCAATCCTTTATTGTGACCGTTAAAGTTAAGTTATGCTTTTCGTCATCCGTCAATGCCACAACGCAGTGCAGTGCCATGGTACCTATCTCCAGGGCTAGGTTTGGTTAACCTCTTAGCCCCCACCGTAACCGAGCACATTTTCTCCAGTTCAGTTTTACCCAACTCTGAAAGCATCTCGAGCTTGAAAGCTAAGGCCTAAGCTCTTTCTCGTTTTTGTTGTCACATGTTTTTTGTTATGTTTTCGTCACATTTTTGTTGCGTTTTCATGTTACCAAAATGTGACGAAAACAACCAAAATTTGACAAGAGAAACAAGCAAGGAGCTTAGGTGACCTTTTTAGGCCTTTCAAATGATCCATGATATTGGCCTATAGGCTGTAAACTCTCAGATCAAGAAGCTTTAAGATTTGGATTACGCCGAACTGGAGAAAATGTGCTCGGTTATGGTGGGTTAACACAAGATGATTAGCTTATTATTGCGTATGCTTCCTTTTTTGTATTTGACGGGGAAACTGAAAAAAAAAACATCTAGACGTGGAGAAAGGTGACCATCTCCAGACACTTTTAGGCATATACTGTATATTGAATTGAAAATGTTGTAGCTATTCTTGTACAGATGGGGCATTGAATATGGATTGTAGCAAAGACCAACTGGACTCTTTGGACAAGTTGGGAAATATTCTCAAAGTATGTTATTTGTTTACCTCCCATTAGGCCTTGATTTCCTGTGTCTGCTGCTTCTCACCACCCTAAAGGATATTAGTTTAATTAACTTAGTCTAATGCAAATACTAATGTCTGTCGTTAGCATGCGGTTTTTCACTTAGCAATGTGCTGTTTGTTGTGGGCTGCAACTAAAACTCAATAACCACTACAAAGTCAAAGAGGAGCTTTGAGGAGCCACATTGAAGAAAAGTATGGGGCGTACATACGCAGATGTTTCCTTAGGATAATGGGTTATTCAGGGTGATCATCCAAGCTGTTCTGAAATGTTTACAAGAATTTGAAACTTTCAAACACCTCTATTTTTTGAGCAAATCACAAGTTCAGTGTGTGACCACAGTAGATAATAGGGCAGGGAAAGTTTTCAAAGCATCCCCCTATTTCTCCGGAGCTACACAGCAACCGAGAGCACACAGTTACGCACACACGCAGCACAGGGGTGAGGAGAGTGAAGGCGCAGAGTGAGGAGACGGTGAAGCAGCGGCATGTCGGGGTTGTAGATTGCTGAATCATTGCAAAGCTAAAATAATACATCTAAAATGCAACAGAAGGCTGGAAGTGGCATGTGATAAGTTTAAATTCCCTTCACCCCTGTTAAAAGCTTCCCTGTTTTTTTTTGGTTGCGCTCCTACATTTTTGACTGTGCTCCTAAATTTCAGAATTAGGAGCACAAGCGCTACCAAGAAAAAAAGTTAATTTCGAGCCCTGCAAATCCGACTCCTGACCCCTACATATGTCATAGGTTTTCTACACAGTGCATCTTGATTGAGAGATACTATCTGGCCTGGTTTCCTGACTTGTGTTCATATTGATGAGAAAATGAACAGCTGCACTATGTCCTGGAGCAGAGGCATTCTGCTTTCCCCTGCTGTCTTTCCTGTAAACATTTTTCATACTTTGAGGCAGACACACGCTCTTTGACAGATCACTGAGCTCTGAGCTCATTATAGGGGATTCTTTGGAAAGGTTAATCACAAGTCCCACCACACTAAAGTTATGTCCCTTACTTAGAAAACCATTAGTATGATGTAGCGGTTCTTAGTAAAGAGTCTATTTTCCCTCTGATTCCCAAAGATGAGGTTGTTTCTGTTAAAGCTCCATGCTGGAGTAAAAACTTTTATTTTATTTGAATTACCCTGGAATAATTGAACTCAAAATTAACGCATTCATTTTGCTAATTCTAAATGACTTTTCTACTTGTTCAGCAATATGTCTGTCCTACCTCTTGAATGTCTTCTTTTCTAATTGAGATGCGTTGGTCATAACCTCTGACCTCGGGGATCGTAACCCCATTGCAGACCTGAATGGCTAAAGACAAGGCCACTAGCTGAGTGTTGTCACCCTGAGTGTCCAGGCTAACCACTCTTTTAACAGCTGCTAATAATTCAAGCATTGAAGCATTAGCACAAGCGCTTTGACCAGCGGACACCTTGACAGCTTAATGCTTTTTGTGAATGTGTGTGGTTGAGTTCAGAGTCAGTGAGCATTTCTGAAGGAAACACAAATGTCCTTAGACTTTCTCAACCTAATAAGTGGTTGATTGTCCCCCTAGTGAAGTTGGACTGCCCACGTTTCTATAAGACATCTAGTAAACATGTTGGGTCTTTATCCTCTGCTCATCTTTCTGCAGGGGTAGTATAGCTGTCATGTGAACCACTTAAGAGCTTCTTACCTATATCCACACTGACATGTGACCTCGACATGATGGGCTTTTTCAGGCCCCCGCACAAGCATCACATTGAAAACCTGCACACGAAAACAACCAATTGCCTTCATGGTGCAAAGCAAAACAAGTACAAAAGCATATGAGGGTTGTTGTTGTTGTCTTTTTTATGGGTTCTGTAGCCTGAAACTATTCTTTGAAACTATGTTTTTGATGTCCATGACGTCTGAAGTATCACAGAGGGGCTGTTGTCTTCGCACAGAACAGGGCTACTGTTCAGGAAAGATATATTGTTGTTTGTGACTGAAACATGTGACATGGCTTTGACTAGGGCTGGGCAAAATATCGATTTTATATATCAATATATTATTAAATGAGATATAGAATTAGACCATATCACATATATCGATATAATTCAAATTTGCGCTGTAATACTTGCTTCAGGCAAAACTGAGCACTTTATTTTGTTATCTCTTTATATATAAATTCTGTCCTCAGAAAAAGATTGACCTATTTTATTTTATAGGCTATTTTTATTTAAGATATTTATTTAAATGTGCACCTTACGGAGCACATTTAAATATAATATTATACAGTGTTTATGTTTACATTTTATTGTGAGTTTTAAATAAAACTACTCGTATTTGACTCTGACTTTGACTTAACATTTAATTTCACAGCTCCCACTTTGCGGGGATATATCGGGATATGACTTTTGGGCCATATCGCCCAGCCCTAGTTTTCAATGGAGTGAATGTATCAGTTATGATGGTTATGAAATTGGACCTATTTGATGATTGTTAATGAAACTGTGACATGCAAACCTGTGATTTCCAAATTCATCCTGAAGCCATGTTGTTTTACTTAAAGGTTGTGTGGTGGTGCCCTCGCCCAGTAATTCAGAAGTTGTATGTTTGATTCTTGGACTGGACTGGTCGCCTAACTCTTTTGTTGTTGTTGTTGCAATGAGTGTGCTATTATCGTATTATAAGTCTGCTAAAAGTGTAGATATTTGGTCAAAAAGCAAGTTTGGGTCATATTTAAATTGAGATAATGATTTACCCAAGACATTATGGTAGTTGATGTGCATTTAATAAGAATGAAGCTACAAGATAAGTGAAAAAAAACGCACATTATGCAAGGTATTTGAATATGCCGTTATCATTAAGTGTTCTGTTTAGATGCAACTTGACTTTGTATTTCACCATTTCACTGACTTTTTTGTTGTTTACCTACGCACTTTTTTGCCATTCATTGAGAGAGATCTCTCGGCTTGTGTAAACATAAATGGGTGACCCTATCTGCTGGGCATATGGAGGCTGCCACAACTCCAGCTGGACAGTATTAGGCCTCCCTGATGCTCCGGGTCGTGATATCATCCCCCTGGGAGGAATAAAGTGTTTTGGGGATTGCTAGGGAGTGTCTTAGGAGTCACATATCTGCACACTGCTCCTGTTCATGACCTAAATAAAACCACTAAAGCAAACAAATCCATGCGTACTACGAAAGGATTGAAAAAAATGTTCTCAGTTTTATCAGTGCGCTCACCTAACATGGACTTGTGGGTGTTTGCGTTTCGGATTTCTTGGATGCCTGTGAGCTAGATTTGGGTGCCTAAAGTTAAACATTTAGATTTTGAACATATTTTACAACTGCATCAAACCACTTTTCGTTAAGTATGTCTGGCATGCAAAACTTCGTCATACAGTATGTGCAATCGATTTAGATGGGAAGCGCAAATACTGCCCTCTCTGCGAAACGTATGTGCATGTGCACGGCATGTGTCTCGTGACTTGCAATTCTATTTGTGCTTTACTAGGTCAAGGCTGTCTCACAATGAAGGGCCTAATTTGGATGATGTTTGCCTTCCTGCTATTGGCACAGGACAAAAAATGACTTGTATTGGAAACCCCAAACTGCCACACGTCTGCTTGACCCCATAAAAATAGCTGGTTCAAAACGCAAAGCATCACAGATATTTTTTACAGTCGAAGTAGAACAGTAGTAGCTACAATTTACAGCTGTCATTTATTCTCATGTTGGATGTGAAAAGGGTTCGCAAATATCATTAAGCCTGATTGGTAAAGGGTGCTGTGTCTATGAAGGTTTAAGTTGTAACTCTGATAGATGCAGTAGGTGAAATCTAAACCGCATTGGCGTGTGTCTCTATAGAAGTCCGTACTGATGATCCCAACCTGGTTTGTGTTTGTCATGACCGTCTGGATGTCTGCGTGCTGTGTCACATGGCTATAGCCCGGGGTCAGAATTCAAAGGGGGTTACGGGTCAGGGCATCCTCTTCCTGTGTTAGTCATTGGCTGATTCTGCAGGCACAAAATAGATATGTGCTACTCTGGAATCTTGGTCCCACATGCCTAACCTCGGTGACAAGAGTCAAAAACAGGAAAGAAAATTAGGGAAGAGGAAGAACTTTGGACTCTCTTCTGTCAGTTAGTGGAGGTGCCCGTATAGTCATACAAGATGACCAGGGAGAGGAAAGTCCTGAGGTAGGAGTGGTCTGACTGTTAACACATCAATGGGACATTACTCATATGTATAGTATATGACCTGCAATAGTACATAATGTAGTTACAAGGTCAGAACTAGACCACTACTTATTTTTCATGTGTCATTACCCGTATATAATATCAAAGTCTGCATTATATTCTATTCCAGATACTACAGTATTTTCTCTCAATAATAGTGAGACATTTTTGTTATTTTTATTTTATTTATTTTTTTGCTGCGCCTTTCAATGTGGAAGCCAGGCCACGGGGAATCTTAAATTATTACACAAGTGAGTTTATGACCGTATTATTATTTTCCAGTCTCTAAACTGTGTAAAACTGAAAGGCTGTTGGACTGAAGTGTCCCAGTTGATGATGATGTTTGTAATGAGAGAAAGTGTGGTCGAAGCATATATAGCATCTATATTTAGAACAGAATATTTTATTGGTCTTGGACAACTAGTCAACTCACTTCTTACGACCCTGTTGACTATTGACCACAAAACAGTTGATGGTTCTGTGGTCCTGTCCCAATAATAATTATTTTTTTAATTTCAAGAGGGCCGCATCCAGCTATAATTTTGTGTGAGGGTAAAATGGCTGCACAAAAAGGCGCAGTATGCACGGTGATAAAAGGCTGATACGTTGCTATCGGACGCACGTATCATTTACACAACAACGCACATCGTCTCGCCTGACACCTGGCTTCACTGATGACCTCCGCTCTGCCTCTCGTGCACTGTAGAATACGAGGATGCACGCTGAGCGGTCATGTCACGGCCCCATCTGAACACTGATCAAATGCTGGCAGACCCTTCACCATGATCATCCTGAAACTTGAAATAGAAAATGTTTTAGCCTTGTAAAACCTGTGCTGTAAATCAGGAATGTGATAGCCCAATTTCTTAAGAGCATCCAATGTTGTTTTCCTCCCTTAAATCTGTCATCTGCTCTACATTAACAAGATAATCAAATGCACATCAAAAACATGTATCCACAAACTTAAGCAGCAAGCGCATACTTCTCTTATGTGATAGAATTTCTCCCTTTGGCTATTAACCGCACTTCCAACTTGTTCCTTGTGCATTCACACCCAGCTTCGGGCTAGTCATGAGCTATACACCCTGCACCCGTGATTCATTATTGCTCAAAGGTAGTTGGCAAATATTTGTCTACACAGTGTAATATTAGCTACCTTCAACTCATCTTCATGTCTGTGTTTTGGATTCGCAATTAGAGAGCAATGTTACAGTTGTTGTGTACACCTGTGTCTAACCCTGCTTCAAACTTGCACTCAGGGTTATTTCAGTGCGCCGTGAACTGTGCTGCATCCACCTGTAGACTTTCCCCAAGGCAGAGCTTAGCTCATCGTGGACCCCGCCTTGTGTGAGCCTCAGAGCTTATGTAAAGGAGAAGTTTCTCAGCTGAAGTTACAGATGTTTCATTGACTTTGTGAGACTTAAAGTCCAGATGTCGCGACAATCCAGTTCACAAAGCAAGTTTAAGAGCATTCTCAAAATAAAAGCTGGTTTGATTTCAGATCCGTAAGTTTTCTAATGCAAGATAATACATGTATTATACATGTTTTTTGTTTTGTTTTTTCATGTCAACTTGATCAGTCATATTTCTTCTTGGTGAAACATCTTCTCCTTGCCTCTAAATGATTGTGGTTTGTAGATGTTGAACACAGTCTGCAAACATGTTTTAAATGTAGTGTTGTAAGAAGAAACTAAATCTAAATCAATCTATCTTATGTCTGCAAACATTTTATATAATGGCGTTAATAGCTCCAAATAAAATGTCAATGTCTCAAGATTTCACTTTTAAAAATGTGTGTTTACTCTAGAACACTGTGTGTCATATTTCTGAATAAAAGAACAAACGTCCATCATTATACCCAGATTACCTGGAGTCACGAGTAGACCATAAATGAACAGTTATTCTAAATCTTGATTTTGTTTGAGTTGGAGCTCTGGAAATTTCCAGGCATTAGAGCACGGCTCATGAGTGTGGGCTTTTTCACTACCATATGGTTGGCATCATTAAACGATCCCCAAGTTATTCTGTTAGTTTCCCAGGCAGACCTTCTTGTGAGTCTTAGAAAATGCGGCCCACTTTATGTGTTGAAGTGATAGTTCCCTGGCTTTGGATGCTGCACATA
Organism: Proterorhinus semilunaris; assembly: GCA_021464625.1. Classification (NCBI taxonomy): domain Eukaryota; kingdom Metazoa; phylum Chordata; class Actinopteri; order Gobiiformes; family Gobiidae; genus Proterorhinus; species Proterorhinus semilunaris. Next base: position 27,585,134 of record CM038349.1, read on the forward strand.
ATAAATCACAACAACTTATATTGTTGATTTTAGAGAAGTAACAGCTGCGGACCAGCGTCAAATTTTGAGTTGGGGCTAAACGGGGTGATTTATGTTGACAATTGGCATTTACTTTATGACCCCATTAACTCACTGTTTTGTTTATGCCTAAATCAAATGTACAACTCTTCAGCCTTGTCGGCTCAAATTCTTATTTACGTCCCAAAAATGAACACTCTTCAAGATAAGTTCCCGCCAAAACCAAACCATCACTAATCATCGGTTTCAGACTTGAGCATGACTATGGAAAAAAACATGCACACTTTTTGAAACTTATGTGGAAATGAAGAAGAATGGATAGCAAATTTGACTTGGCAGTTTCTAGAGCTTTCCCTGGTTCATTCTTTTCTTGTGCAACATAAAATCCATGAAGCGCTGACTCTGATGTGTTTTACCCGCTAACTGTCCTAAACGGAGACACGTGTCGGGTTTGGTGTGCGCTCCTGCCTGACTGTGTGTATTTGTTCACTTATGCGCTGTTTGCTTTAGCGTTGAGACATTAGCGCTGGCCAGTAATTCTTTTGGGGCTATTGTCTTGAAAGCCAAGGTTGAGCTCGAGCCACATATGGTAGCGTTTTGCTAGGCAACGGTGTTTTTACTCCTTTAAGATGTCAATGCACGAGCGGAGCGTGATTTACTGTCCATCAGGGATAAAAATTAACCTTTTCAGCAGAGAATGTGGGAACTAGTGGTTGTGGCATTCATAGAGAACTCTACAAAGGAAACGGATTGAGTTTAGAATTATTTGGTCTGAAAGTGAAAGTTTCCCATGACTGGAAGCTTCAGAATTTAACTCAAATACAGGTAAAAAGTAATGACCCAAACAATTACTCAAGTAGAGAAAATGTTACTTGAGTACTGTGAGTAACTGTGTAACTTTGAGCAAAAAAGTCAGATTTATTTTCAATGACGCCATAAATTGTGTATAAGACATGTGGAAATTGTAATATTTCCAATGAAAATTCCAAGAAAATGGCAGAAAATACAGAAAAAACAAGGTGCACAAGACGATCTACATCTATTGTATAGATCAAAATGAAACCGCTAGAATTTTTACACAGTGGAAAAAGTAACTATTATTTTTAATATCAGAATAAGTTTTATTGCCACAGCTAGTTCACAGCCAGGAATTTTACTCGATACGTTTGCGCAGACGCGCCAAACGCACCAGGGCAACCGTTACATGGCGCCCCTTTTACTCGAGTAAGAACATATTCTTCATTATAATTGTACTCAAGTAGAAGTAAAAAGTACCGTATGATAAAACTACTCTGAGAAGTACAATTTCTTTGAAATGTTACTCAAGTACATATACTTGAGTATATGTACTTTTCTGTTGAAAAATCAACAGAAAATGTTATACTATATTGTGTATCGTATTAAGGTCAGCATTTTAGGCCATAACCTCATAGCTCCACTGCAGCATTCTCAGACCACTTAAATGCACCCAATGGAGCAGCAGTTTGGTTCCCTCTCATGCATTTCAGTGTGTGAGCCTAATTGAGCCATAAGCACAACTGGCGTCTGCTGCGCGTGTAAACAAACGGCCACAAAGTACCATACCACTGATCACGAAGTATCACAAAGTATTATGTCCGTATTCCAACATGTGGATGAAAAACACAGGTTAGCGCTGGCCCATTGTTCTGCTCAGAGTCTGCCTGTCTGTGTTGTGATCGCGGACCAGCCCCATCAAAGGGGCTGGTCCGCCCGATGAGGCATTTGGTGCTCAGTTCACTTCACACTTCCTCTGTTTGTGAGCGTGCTGGTCCAGGCCGCTGTCTCCTCACACTTCCTCATCTCTATTGTCCATAAAAGAAGCACATGCGCTGCCTATATAGTTTGCCTCTGTGTCTCCCAGGCTAATCACTGTCTTATTGGGTTGATCCGCAGCCAGGCTATTTGTGGCCGTTCCTGTTATGAAAAGATTAGTCTTCTTCAGCTTTTCTGTCTCTCTGCCTATGTATAACAATATGTCCTGAGGAGACAGTCTCATTATGCTGGCACATGCTAAAGTTAGGGGTGAACTTAGCTTGACAGTTGTTAGCTGTTGTCTCTGACCAATGATCCTTCTTGTGAGTCGTGGCACTGAGATGTTTACTTTACGCAAATCTATTATCGAAATTAATCAAATTGTGATATTTTCTGTTTTATTCTATCGCTCTTCTATTTATGCTCAAAATATACTTAAATGAACAGTGTCTTATTTTCAGATTAAAACAATTGGGGTAGGCAAGTATGCTTGGTCATAGGCCAATTGTATCCCAAGTTAAAGCTTTAGTAGAGTGTTGTTACTTATATGGAGTAAAAGTGGCTCTGGAGATCCTCCCATGCATATGATTTTTTGAAGGAACTGATTATATTTTCAGTACTTCTGAGTATTTTAGGTATTTAGATCATGTATATTTTGTTCAAACTTATGTAAGGGTCCCCAGGCTGAATTTGGCCCACCCCAATATTTTAGATAAGTGATTCTCAAAGTTTTTACACCAGGTACCCCCTTATATACTGTAATATTTGATCGTCGTTTACCATCAGGTCTGCATCAGATTAAAGCAGGTGCAAACCAGGTCTAAAAAGGGTTCGAAAATTTGACACATTTATGTCTAATCTCGGTGTAAAGTTATAAACCATCCCAAACGTAAATGCATTATTAGAGTGTAAATAAATTGATCTGTAATTAAAAAGAATAAAGCCTAAAGTTTAGGTAAAATGTCCCTGTACATATAAAGAATCCACAAAAATCCTATTCCAGTATGTCAATGTACGAAACAACAGCTGATGTTTCTCTACAGTTTGAAAAGTTCACATCATAATGGAGTGTAGGGCATCAGGGTTGTCCTCGTTATCTTCTTTGGTTTGTTGACACGGCCTTGGGTGTTTGTGGTGGTGGACTTACACGTCATCGTCTGACCCTCACCTGGCCCCGCTGTTTGGGGAAGGGGACAGTAAAGGAGAGCTTTAGGCCCGGGGCAACCCCAAGGGACAGCTTTCTGCTAGGAACGGAATCTTTTAACCCCTTTTTCCTCTGGTGTTTTCCGTCATTCACTGTTTTACTACCATACCTAATTTAACGCCCTAGTTTGTGGTTTGATACAAGTTGAAAGGTGGTTTCACTTTTCTTTTTTTTCCTAAATACCTGCCTCTAAGATGCAGTACTGTAAAGACATGAACTCCATTGTCGGCACCCTGCACATCCGTGATTAGATCTCCTTTTAACTACTTAGCAACGCCTACGATTTAGGACGACTCTTCTTAAGCTAACCACAAGATCTCAAACTTGAAAAGTGTTTGCAAAATGTGAGGTTTATGTTTTCAGTAATCCCTCGTGTTTCCTCTTTAGCTGTCCAAAGCCCCCATTATACCCATGTGTTTGATCTGCGTCTGCATCATCATCCAGCGAAGACTCCGGTGTGCTTTGATGAATGAAACTCATAGGTAGTGCGAGGAGGCGCACTTATTTGCCCCGCAGCGACTGGCAGCAGCGTCAGTCTGGTGTCGGATCTCCCTCCTCTTTACCGCACATGTTTCCTAACACTCGCGCGGGGTTGTTGTGTGTTTACCAGTGTCAAACAGTGAAAACAGCTCAGAATCCACAACGCGGTGGCAATGGTGGTGAGCCAGTCGGGTTGGTTCGGTGCCTGGGTGGTCGGTGCGAGTACAGGCATAGGGATTTTGGTTTTGTTTGGTAGCCTTACTTCATCTTTCCTCCCGCGCTTTATTTCTCTGAGTCTCTCTATCCCTCTGTCTTATGTGTGTTTTAGACTCACACACACACAACAGAGACTAACGAAGGCACTTTTCATTGAGTGATACTTTTAAAATAAGCCCAAACTAAATATGTAGAAAGTTCACCTTAATTTATTGTCACTCTCTTTAGATATTTAACAACATGTGTTAGTATGCCAATCAGTGCATTTGCAATATTGAGAAAACATATTTATTACACAATGCATTACAAGCAACATCAGCCAAGTTAATTTACTAAATGCACTAAAAGCCGTCTAATGCGTTTTTAAGCCCACTTTCATCAGACACAGCAAACAAACCCCCAACCTCCAGGACTCTCTAGTTGGAGGTCCTTATCTGAGGATAAAGCAGTCATAGCGGGGCCTATTTTGCATTTTCAGTCAATGTATCCATAACATAACGGATTTAACTTTCGCTATCCTGAGCACGCTGTTTTTATTACACTGCACAATGACGTCTGTCTGTCTTTTTGAAGAGCCCCTAGAGCTGTATAGATTCTTGCCCTCGGCCTGAAATTATGACATCAAGCTCACTATACCAGCTGCGCATTACTGCTGACCAGCGTCTCTGGCCCTAATATTGTAGCTGCCAACTCTAGTCTGCACTGCGCGATGTAAGCCAGGATTTTCTGCCTCATCCTTTCCCCTGCAGCCGCCAAAGTGTTGGATTACAAGTGTTTCCCTGCCACACAGTCACTGCGCTCGAGCTTTTCCTTTTGGTGAGTGTTACCATGGAAATAACACAGAGATGGCTAATGTCATCGCGCTGCATGGAAAGGATGAAGAGTTCCTCAATGCGCAGGAATTCTGGAAAAGTGTTTCAAAATAGACTAATTAAATCCTCCCCGCCCAACGCACATATAGGCCTACATATATCAAGACATGTGTGGTCTATTATCAAGGCACCAACACTTTCCCTGTCCAAATAATCCAACGGTTATAAATGATAGCTGTCCCCGAGAACTGCTAAAAAGGGGACTTCCTACATACTTTGGTGGTATTAAGTAATCCAGTAATTGCTTTAATTACATGGACTTCCCTTCAAAGTGTGATCAAAGCATGGTTCCAGCAGAATGTTTACTTCCTATAATCAGCCATGCATTGAGGACTGCAATTTGTTGATGCAGGGGACAATGTGAGTGTGAAGTGGTGCTGGATTTGGAGCCTGCAAGTCAGGACTGAGGTATACCCATAGGACCAGAACTGGTTGTTTGTTGCGCTTTTCCGACTTATCTCCAGTCCCCAGTTGCGCCCCGTCTACTGTCTCCACTGGGCTTCGTCTAATGATATGCAAACCCAGATAGCGTCTACGGGTGCCTATTAGGCTAGACTGTAGGTGGGGCACTCCGAAGAATAGAAAGGCATCCCGGGGAGGACGAGGGCCCACGGGAGACACTTTCATTTTCACTGGCGTCATGAAGCACATTGCGGGAAGAAATGGTTTGGATTCTCGACCCACATTCTCCTAACACCGAGCGCCTAATTGTGTTCACCTTAGAATTTTAATTTTGTGATATATGGGACGTCCAGGATTTCCTGATAGCGCAGGATAACGAGTTACAATCAGGTTGTGGATGGTGAGTGATGCGAACGTGTCTGCTGTGTCTTATCTGGTGTGTGCGGCGGGGGCGGAGTCACGGCGCAGTTACCCATTCCTAAAGCTTGAATCACACACACACACTGCTCATTCAACGTTCCTGACAGGGACCGCTTCATTCAGTCGCACAGCGTTAGATACAACTTGGGAAAACTGTGGATTTTTTTTTTTTTTTTTTTTTGCATGTCATTGCTGTGAAAACGCGTTACATATGGATTTTGGATTTTGGCTGACGACTCGCGGACACTGCAAGCGTGTGTAGTTTTATGAGTGGATTTATCATGCGCTAACGGTGGATAAAGGTGACCGGACAGCCGTATAGTTGTGTGCTGAAGCTGGCGCTGCGCAGACCAGTGGAAAATGATATTAACGCGTAAGTCATTATTTATTTCATGAATACGTTCTTAACTCTTGATTTATTTATTTTTTGTGGAAACTGAACCCGGTGTGTGCAAAGGTGTATCCCGAATAGCACAGTCGCGGCTGTTTAATAATATTACTATTTTTGACAAAGTAGCACAGGAGTCTGAAATCCTAACAATTTAAATTATTATTATGTTTATCCTTTTTTACTCATTTTTTCATATTCATCAGTGTGTGTTGGAAACAGCAGGAGCGCAGCTTACGCAAACATTTCCACAGCTGTTCTGTTTCCACGTTAAGTTTTATTTGTTTGTTTGTGTTTTTGTATTTGCCTGTGATGTGTACCGTTATGCATAACAGGTATGTTCATGAGAATACAAGTTTAGGCTACTTTCCTGAGACGCCGCTTCGCGCTCGCAGACTCTGGCTTGTAGCCTATTGGATTAAATACGAGCGTGATCCGTGTGGGGAAACAGGGCCCGCGAATTGGAATGCTGAGGCTAAATCGTATTTCATGTCTTTGAGATTATAATAGTACCAGGCTGCACCGCCAGCCCCATCCGCGCCTCCAGTTGGTTCCAGTGCCCTCAGCCTTTTGCTAAATTGGCCACCTTTTGCTGACTGGGACAGGGCTGTATAAACCCATATTTTCTTTTCTTGATCGTCTCTACTTGATTTATGACTCTCATGTCTCTGGTCAAACAAACTAGACCTGTTTTAATATGGCCCCTTATCAGCAATGTAAACCAATATAGCTTGATGTGAGCCATATAATCATAAAGACGTGACACGGAAGTTTTGCTATTGGAGAAGGATTGAATTTGCCGTTTTCAACCTGGACATTACTGACTCATTTAATCTGTCTTTCCACTGCTGTCTTATTTCAGGGATGAAACTATTCCCCTGACTAAACAGAAACGTAGCAACCAACTGACTTGAACGTCTCTCTGTAATTATTTCAGTGTGCGCACTGGCACATGTTTAGGGGAGTTGGCGCTGAGCTGGAAGAGGAGCAGATAAGGAGAACGCGCTTAGCTTAACATGGTCAAACAGGAAGTGTGCAAGGTCGCTACTCAAAATATTTACTCTTATGCACATGTTTGTTAAGAGATGCATATGTGAATGTTTGGGCTACTTTTGCATCTGTGCTGTCATGATGTCACATGAGTCACTGTCACAGCACCCCCATGTCACTATAAACCTGTCATCATATTCAAGGCCTATGTGGGGCAGTTCTAGGACCATCCATCTTGTCCAGCTGCGTGTGTGCTGCTAGATAACTTTGGGAATGGACCATGACAAAAGTGGTAACCCCATTAGTCTTGGACGTGCATGTCAATGGGGCATCGACTGAGGCTCGCCAGTCGCCAGATGGTGATGGTATCCCTGGCACTGGCTCATTCCTCTAACAAGCAGAACTTCTCTCACACATATTGCAGCAGCTGTCTTGGCCATGCAAGAGCCTAACATGATAGCTGTCTGGAGGATAATCTGATATTGCTCTACATTCCATTGGAAGGACAAATACAAGCTCACATGTGCACTTGCCTGTTTGGTATTAAAGTTATTCAGTAATTAACCATAAGGTTGTTTCTTTTTGGAGTTCTTAAAGCTTACATGTTAAGAGTTGAAGGACTTTCTAACCTTCTCCTGACCAATATAGGTTGACATGGAGCCAGACGGTCTCTGGGTTCCTTATCACCTTACCTGTCTAGACCCACTTTGCAGCACCTTCAGGCTGTCACACAAAGATCGATTTGTTTAAAAAAAACTGCTTTATTTGATAAACTCCCAAGTTCTGGCAATGATCATGTGTTTCCAGATAAGCCATACCCTATCCCACCTGCTGTCAGTCAAGATATCCCAATTCTGTAGCCCTAACTGTAGTGAGTCTATTTGACCTCCGGTTTGCCATGTATGTAGCACACAACCCTTTGAGATTAGTAGTAGTGGCCTTTGTTTGCTAGTCACTAACAAACTCCAAGCATTCAGGTTCAGCCAAGCCAGACTCCACTGCCTCCTGCTACAAGGGGAAGTTCTGGCCAGCAATTGTGAGAATTTCCTGCCACAGGAAAAGAGGGAGCATGGATGGGGACTGCCAGGTTGAAGTAAGCAAAAGAAGGACAGTTGAGATGAACGTTGAAGTAGGAAGAAGAAAAGAAAGGAAAGCGTGGATAATTATAGTAGCCAGTGCCTTTGGCCGGGAGGAGAGGCTTTACCCGAACTGGCCACTCACCACTGCCCTGGCCTAAATCCAAGAGAAAGCTGCTAGTGATCCATATGAAATTACTTGTAGTGGCCTCATTAGAAATGTTATCTACTGATAATCGCTGTCACATCTTGTTCCCACTGAGCCTGAGTGTCTTTCATCGTGTTGTTTTTGGTCATTTATGAACCAGAACATCATACAGACCAGCTGTTGGAACATTTCTTCTCTCTATATATATTTATCGCAGTAGAGCAACACAGTTTTCCATAATTATAGGATTGTAAACTTCTTTGCCCCAGTAACTGTAACAATCCTGGGGTTCAGATTTAGAAACCGTTTGTTTGACAGATGAGACATCCTGTCATGTTTTGGGATGTTTTGTTTCTCCATTATTACTAATACACTCCTCAGCACCGGTGGATCAACCTTATAGTCAAAGAAATATTGCTATCTGTGACTTTTGCATAACTATATTTCTAAGTCTTTTTTATATCCGGTCAGTGGAATTATCTTTATACGTATACTGCATTACTGTCAGTCGTACTGCATCCAAATTCCACCATCATGTATGCAGCATAAATGGTATTATACCTCTAACATTTTGCCCCTCTCCTTTTCATCTCCTTGTAAGGCACGTGCATAGTCAGTGCCTCTCTTCAACCACAAGGGCATTGGATAATTGCACACTTTGAATTTTTTTGATCCCTGTCCATTGTTTGCAGTAGCAGCATGTCCGCCTAATATCAGGTTACAAACAAACGGAGGTGGGCCCTCAGAGCCTTATGGTCAGCGTTCTCCGCAGCGCCGCTCTGCTGGTTTCCTGTGGGGGAAGCAGGATGAGGAAGTGAGCTAGTTCCCTGGCCAGGCCTAAGGAGTTGAGGTGGACAGTGGGGAAGCCCAAATGTAAGATATAAGTTAGACACCACTTTGCTTGGTTTGTTGCTTGTTTTAAAATGATAGTTTTATGGCCACAAACCCCGCAACTTCTTTTTCCCCAACTTCCTCAACTTATTTGCAATTGTATGTATGCTGCTCTATTGTCAGTTTGTTTGTGCCACAGACCCCATGCCATTCACTTCCTGTATCCAAACAAAAGGCAGCTAAATATTCCCTAATTTGACTGAATAGCGTCAAAAAAGGCAGTGACTATACACATATGGTTTAGGTTGACCCTGTGTGCCTTGGATGCTGTGGTCTGTTTGTTTCCACAGTAAGTCCATATTATGTTACTGTAAAGGAGATTTGACACACATTTGTATCATGTGTCATATAATAGCTGTCCCCTCCGTTAAGCTATTGGAGTCTTCAGTGGGGGCTTGGTGGTGGGCGCTAACCACGTGTTTGGATCTCTTCCTTATACTTTTCTGTTCACATGTGATTGGAAACATATAAACTTAAGAGCATTATCGGCCAGTTTGATTCCACATCTCAGAAATCTCCGAGAAAATAATTAGCAATATTGTCCACAAAACCCAAATATGCTGAAATACCCACACAATCTTTTAATTTAGAGCAATGTCCAATTATGGTGCAGATGAAATTGGAAGTGCTGATTCTTCATCCCTTATTTGAAGAAGCTGTTTTCACTTCAGTGACAGAGGGGCTGTACTGGTCACGTCGCGCCTTGTTGTGATCGAGTCCCGTCTGCTGTCTAGGCTTGTTGTTGGTATGTAAATGCTTGTATGTAGACATTAACTTGTAGTCTTTTTCCTGACCTTTCTCGCCGTCCCAAGCGTCTTTATCTATCGCCTTCTTTTGTCTAGTAAAAATCTATTTTGGATGAATTTACCTCTATGCGCTCACAAAATGATTCATTACTTAGACTTTTGTTGACACTTGAAGTATATTTAATACACCTTAACCTACTGTGTATGGTGTAGTGAGCATGAGTCTTAGCACATGTGACTTAGCACAGTAAGTCACTTTCATCTTTCGGTTTTAATAGTGTCTTTTTCTGCCTTTGTTCCGCGAGTTTTTTTCCAAGGTTGTGCTACATTTATACTGGCTGTCATTCCTCTCAAGATGACATTGTAAAGTCAGTTATTTGGGACCTTGAAACATGTTCCTGTCTGTTTTTCTACCTAAGCAGCAGAAGAGGGACTGGGTGGTGTATGAGATGGCTGAGAGTGGGCAACCATTTGGCATATGTGATCTAAAGGGCTTCCCCTTGGCTCCTCCAACAAACACAGCCTGGGCATTAGCAACTGTACTTAACATTACAAGCCTAAATGTCACACCTTGTCTTTAAGGAGTTATGGAAGTGTTTGGCAGGAAGAGCAGCCAAAACCTTCTGAACATGCTGAACTGTGGCAAATAAAGAATGTAGTAACAATCTTTCTAAACATTCTAGCCATTTGAAATTTCCCAAATAAGTAAAACTGCTCATTTAAATGCTATTTAATCTTAACAATGCAATTGCACAAATTGAAATACTTTTTAGATTATATATTGTAATATCTTCTCAAAAAAACTAAGCATCCATTCTCCTTAGGGCGTTATTATTTTTATTAACATGTTTTCCCTGTTGATTAGACTTTTACCATCAATTTCTGAAATACTTTATAACTCTTGTATTAGTTTAACAGTTAATAATTCAGTCTTCTGGCTCAGTTGTTAATGTTCCTTGATGTGTTTAAAACACACGCTGCGCGGATTTAAAATAGCTTTTAGAACATAAACATAAATTACAGATCTATTGTAATGCTCCTAAGATATGTCTCATTTATATGTGAGAATGTTTTCTGCCCAATTAAACAGTGTTGTTATACAAAAGTAAGCACTGAGTTTAAAAGATTGTGCTGTAATTATATTTTCAGTCGGTGGTTTTTAGTTGAGCATGAAGAGCTACAGTGTTACCTGGCGCCTAATGAGCTTAAATGGCCCACACTCACTGTGTGAAAGGGTTAACACTGATTTGATGCTTTGAGCTGTAGCTTTGGAAGCATGTGAGAAGAGAGTGACTGAGTGTGACACACTGTAGCTAATAAGGGGTCAGACAGTTCACTTAAGCTATGGCACCCCATTCAGTGGATTAGTTTTCTTATTTAAAATACTTTATTTGGTCTTTGTTTTTTACCTATTGACTGTTCTGTGTGCTTTTTATGCTTGTGCTATATAGGTTGCTTTACGTTCTTAAAACATAAACATGTTTCTTGTTTCTTCTTCTAGAGATTGAAGCCAAGGAGGCCTGCACGTGGCTCAGGGCAGCAGGGTTCCCACAGTATGCCCAGCTTTATGAAGGTAAGAGAACCTTCATGTCTCCAGCCACTGCCTCTCCTGTTCCCAGCTGACACAGTGCAGTTATCATCCTTATTATACACCACAAACAGACCACACAAGGAATGGTCAAATGCTGAGAAACGTGCATGTCCACCCTCCATTGGTATTATCTGCCGATTTTGTTTGTGTCTGCGAGAACAACGTGCTTTGGAGAACACAAACACCAACAGGCAGCGCCTGGTGTCCTGCTCTACCATACGTAACATTCCTGAGGAGTGAAGGGCGTGTTGTTACACCAAGCAAGACTTTGCTCTCCTTATGCACCACCCACAAACATTAACCTTTGTATAATGTGGCTGTAACCCACATGCAAGTGTCTGACTCACTGTCTTCCTATCTTCTATAGGAATGATTGTTGAATGACAAATGATGGTCAGAGACATATTCTTTTTGACCCCTGCATTTTAAAAGCACGTGGACCACAATAGTTCAAACAGCCTTTACACTCCATATGGCAGCTTCTACATTATGGCATACTGCGGTCTGTCCATTCACCCTTATGTAACTACAGGATGTTGACAGCAGCACTAAGCTACTATAGTCAACAGATTGCTTTTTGCCATTTAACCGTGAAGGGTCTCCTTTCCAAAAGGGAAGCCTATTGTGCTCTGTCTCAGGTGTTGAGACACTTTTCAAAAACAGAGGAACAGCAGTGGCACAGAAATCTCCTTGTGGCAATAAATTACACCCTATTTTTACAGCACTGTAAACTCTCCAGTCGCAGGGGGAATCCATCCTTATAGGAAACCAATATTCACTCACTCACTTTTATCCATAGTACAATCTCAATTGTTGTGTTTTTTAGACTATAGCCTCACCAAAGATAAGCAGACTAACTGGCTGAAGGTCAGACCTCTCTCCGTCAAGCCTTTTCATATCACCGGCTTCCCTAAGGGTTTGAATAATCACATTGTGGATTTGGAATGTGTTGCATCCGTTCCGTCATTACATATGCAAAGTACAATTCTTTATTTGTTGTGTACTAACCCTAAGATTTGTCAGAACTAAGTGGAGTAGTGTTTCTGTTAATGAAGTGGATTACACATAAAGAACTAGAAGGAGTATAGGAAGTGGAGCACTGCGGTGCTGGAGTACCTATTGTCATTTTCTTCAATCAGTCTCCTGCTTCTGCTGTGTGCTCCACATCCCCCCTGCCTGTCCGCTCTGAAAGCTGCAGCTGTGTTTGTTTGGTCGGCTAAGACGCTACTTCCTCTTATAGCTTTTCATCGGGACCATGTGGGGGAGAAGGTGGGGCGGAAGTGCCTGGTGGGTGCTTGAGTGGGTGGCTTGTCTATGTTAGATATTGTTATGAATTGATCATATCACTGTCAAACCGTCAGTAAAATATCACCTTATTGTTTTTTCTCAGATGCACAGTTCCCCATAGATATATGCTCGGTCACCAGAGATCATGACTTTCTGGACCGTGATGCCATCGAAGCACTCTGCAGGTGAACTATGCCTCATTTGTACAATGCTTCCTAATCTCCTTGTTTCTATACTATCTCTGTTTTCCCCCTAAATGAAACCATGTGGGCATGACTTCAAACCCTTTCTTTGAAATGCTGCTGAGGAGATAAAAGAATGCTGTGATAAGCACCTTGGAGCCATGAACATGTTAACTTTTTCTTAGATAATTAAAACCTGTCCATCATTATGAAGTACGGAACATTTTGGAGAGCTAGACAGCACTTCAAGCGACATGTCATAGCTGGAGCTTGCATTATAGACTACGCCATATGTGCTGTAGCTTCAAAGTTGTCTAACCTTTTCATTCATTGAATAATACAAAGGTACCATAACTATTTAAGCCTGATTTTTACAATTTAAACAGATTAAAAAATATATATAATAATAATTACATACAATACAATAAACTGAGGAACATGAATACTTGTATAATGTTCAGCTCTTTGTGATTGTTGATATATTGTTGATATATTATTGTCACAATAATCTCAAGAACTGCGTAAACCATTACTGTGCTATGCAATGGTTTGCAAGACGGGGCTTTTTTGTTGGACCAAATTGATATATATATATTTTGGAAGCGGCTTGCCATAAAAGTAGGTCCCAAACTTCTCCTACTGTTATATTATTATGAAAAGCATTCTTGAGACGGTCTGGTACCCGAGTAACACCCATGAATCAACATAATGAGGAGGAAGCTAATGGTTCTTTAATAGACTCCACTGCTTTATCAAAGTCAGCCTGCTGGAGTTATAAACCACAGCAGGTGTCCCTCATACATCTGGAAGCTATCATCTCGGTGTCCTAGTCTCCACTCCCCCCATGTCCCCCCATGCCTGTCTGTCCTGTGTGTACCCCCTCCCCTTACCCCATAGTCCTTATCCCCTCTCCTCTCTATTGTTACATGATCTCCTCTAAGAGCTCTCCAGAGGGTAGACCGGGCCTCACTCCTCTTGTCCAGGTGGCATAGGGGATAAGCTTTCTGTCCCCACACCCCTCTCTAACCCCCCCCCCCCCCCCCCCCCCGCCCCCCCCACTCCGCCCCGTCCCGCGATGTTAATGCCATTCCAGCACATTTCAGTCTCCTGCACCTTTTCCTGCTCTTTTCTGGCTTCATGTGGGGATTATCCATCACCAGCCCATTAGCTATCATTGCTGCACACCCAGTTTCATCCCTCAAAGTCTTCCTGCCTTTTTGTTTTCCGGCTTCTCACAAATGTTACTACCCACTGTCTACAACAGAGCGGTCAAAAGTAGCGTTTTTGTTTTTTAAGCCCCATGTTTAATGTAACTGATGTGTAACTGTGTTTGTTCGCAGGCGCCTGAACACCCTGAATAAGTGTGCACTAATGAGACTGGAGATATCGCCTCAAAGAAAACGAGTAAGCTCACACTTCTCTGCAAACGTCTCGTTTTTGCATCTTCTTACCTGTGTCATTAGCCTGGCCAGAGGGTGAACATAAGGTTGTTATATATTTAATGAGAAAGCACCTGTTCAGTTTATTTCCCCTCAGGGAGGGGAGGTTTGTCCTAATGAAGGGTTTCATTGACTAAGACTTCCTCTTTACACCTTTCTTGCACATGCTACTTTTTGTGGAACAATGAAGGTATGAATGTATATGAATGTGTATATAGTTTAAATAAAGGATATTATTAATTTCTAAGAACTTGAGAATAATTACCATCATTATATAAGTTTGCTGCTGCGGCCCACGCTCTTCTTCAGTATTTGTGTTAATAAATGAATTTACAGGGAGTTCAATCTTTGCTCACAACACTATTAGGTTCTTCTTTTTAAGTGACTCTTTTTCATAGAAAGGTGTGTGTGATACTGTGAAAACTAATTTTCTGCATGCGTCAAAAATAAAAATAAAATAATTTCTCCTAATCTACTTTAATTCTGGTAATAGCCTTAAGCACTACATAGTAACATCCTTGTTCAGTGTGTGGCGGCATTCATCAGCATGACCCACTTTGTGTCACCTTTCAAATCTGGAGTCAACAGAGAACACAGAAGTCAAAGAGGTTATTTGCCATCTTTGTCGAGCCGCAACCCCCATAGACATAGACAGCTTAGGAATGCATTGATCTTCTTGTCTTCACATACTCACTTCTCTCCAACATGTCTCCTTTGGATTATTCTGCTTTATTTTACCCTCTCAGAAAGTGTTTATTTAGGAATCCCACAGATATTTGAAAATGCTAATTTACCCATCATAATTAGAACAAGTAGTTCAAATAGTTGGCAGAACATAGTGTTTGCTGTAAAAGATGGACATACAGTTACTGCACACATATGTACTCAACCTAATGAGGTGAAACACCATGTTTCAAAGTTAGAGCGCTTCTTCTCCTATGGATATTTAGCAGTGTATGAGCAGCCGAGTCTCCAACTGTTTTCTGTGCATGTCCGTTCGCCCAGCAGGACAAAGACCGTAGAAGGTGAATGACCCCAGTCTGGCCGGCTGCCTTGTGAACTATGGGGGTCATGATGGAATTTCTTGTAGTCCCCCCAGGGTCCACGATACATTAACTGCTCTGGGGGAGGAGTGTGCATGGTGTAGAGCGGCTCGTGGGATTTCTGTGAGTTAGGAAGTCAAAGTTTACTGTTTATTGAGTTTACTGAGCACTGATAGATTTGCTTCATCAGTCATATGATGTTTGACCACAAGACCTCAGTTTGGGAATACTGTTTTCTGTGTTTGGCTCCATTATCATAATCTCTATGTGCATTAAGGCTATGTGCATCAGAATTTCCTCACATCCATGATTTATGTGAATAGGCCAATGCTTGTTATGTCAGTGTCGCAGTGCATAATTCTTCTGTCTGTTTTAGAGTGAAGACTCTGATGAAGATGAGCCATGTGCCATTAGTGGTCGCTGGACCTTCCAGAGGGACAGCAAACGCTGGTCCCGAATGGATGAGCTGGACGTCTTCTCTTCGCTGCACGCTGATGATGCCCTTCCCCCATTTCCTAAAGACCAGGTGTCACAGAAAGGCAAGTTGCTTCTCCGAGAAGGCAACAGCTCTGAGAGTGTGCTGACTGACCTGAGTGAGCAGCCTGAAGTGGGCTCCATCCACAGCAGCGGCAGTGGCTGCAGAGGAGAGAACAAGAGTCCCTGTATTGCCCTCAGTGAGGTAGTTCCGACCGGAGCCACACGCACCAGTTCTGTGGCCAGTATGTGCTCCTCCTCCGGCACAGGCTCCGGCTGTGCAAATGAGGACTCGCTCTCTGACGGTATGCCCCCATCACCCCTGGAAACACTCGGGCAATTTACCTTTGATGTAAAAACTGCCTTGGCTGGACGAGGAGGTAGTCTGGATAGAGGGAGCAATAAAAGTACACGGTCTAGAGCTAAGAGTTTCCTCAAGAGGATGGAGAGTCTGCGCCTGCGCAGTGGCAGTGCCTCCAAGAGAAAGAAGAAGAGCAGCACCAGCGGTGGGAAGATTGAGATCAGTGGTCCTGTTATCAAAGAGGGATTTGACGATGACAAGCTTCAGAGACTCAACTGCGTGGACATCTCCAGTATGAACCTAAACCTCAACCACCACAACCCCACACAAACCATGACTTTGAACAGGAACCGCTCTGTCTCCTACTCCACTCAGGCCAGTAGCGGCAGCACTGGCAGCACTGGCAGCAGTCAGTCAGAGGCTAGCAGTGGGAGTGCAGTCAGCACACCCAGCCCAGTCACGCGAGCTCGCAGTCACAGCACAGCAGCTGGCGCTAGCAAGAGAGGAGGCATGTATTTAGAGGGATTTGATCCACTCAGTGTTTATCAACAAGCTTCAGAAAGACAGCCAACACCACCCCCCAAATCTGCCCCCCCAATCCCCTGTCACACAAGTTCAGACATTACTTTGGACGAACAGAACAACAGAAACAACTGCACTGTCCCCACCAACAGCCATGACGCGGAGGAAGATGGAGACGATGGCATGATCTTCTTTTATCTCCCGGAGGGTCACAAGCCCGGGACATTCCCAAAAGCCCTGCACGACAGCACTTCTCGCAATAATAATAATAAAAACGAAAACGGCAACTCCGTGACGCTCAGAGGCCGGCAAAGCAGACGTCAACGGCGCGGCTCCTCAGGGTCTGTAGACAGCAGTCGGCTCAGTTTTTACGACAATGTTCTCTACACGGAGAGAGACGAGGACGCAGAGGAGGAGGTCAAACTCGAGGAGGTGCTCCAACACGTCAGCGGCCTGCAGCGCTTTGTGAACGCTTGGTCCGAGGCTGTGGCAGCTGAGGAGGACGAGGAAGAGGAGGATGAGGAGGAAGACTCCGATTCTGCTCTGGACTCTGCCTCTCCGTGTCCATCCTCTCCTCTGCAGAACCGCCTGGAGGAGACGGAGAACGGCAGCGACCAGGACAGCACTGGCAACCCACTGGGAGAAGTAGAGGAGGTGATGAGAGAGAGGAGGGACTCCGGAGTGGGAGCATCTCTGACACGGACCAGCAGGTGAGAAAATCAAATTGGCTTCATATTTGGGCTCATCATTAGGGGACAAGACATTCGGTAAATGGATTTTTTCCTGGTATTGTGAAAAGAACACTAAAAACATGCACCTGGTTTTAAACAAGTGAGTTGGCAAAGTCTGAAATATAAATTGTTAAACTAAACTAAAAATATTTTCCCAATATGTTAGCTCCCTATGAAGAGGATACTTGCACTGCCTGAATAATTGCAGTCTTTTGAATTTTCTAATTGCAACCATTCAAATTGTGATTTTTATCTGATTGCAATTAAGATGAGAACATTTTCTTTTTTTATAAACAAAAACTTTATTGCTGCCCATTTTGAACAAAACCATTAGTTTGCTGTAAACCTGTTAGATTATTGAACCTCCAATTGAGAATACCTTCAGGAAAACTCTTTTATAACTAGATTTGATCATATTTGTCTTTGTACATCGAGGTAAAGAATTACACCCTCTGCTGTTAAAACGTGCTCTTTTTTTTTTTACTGTGTAAAATCCTATTCTCGTTTAAATTACAACCCAGCTCCATATCTTTGAAATCTAAATCCACCTGTAAGACAATGCCATGGTTTATCAAACAGAGTATGTATAGAAAGTAGCTGCGCAGCATGGGGGGCACGCTGAGACTCCTCTCCTTATGTAATGCTGAGGAATGCTTCTGCGTTTCCAAGGGGACTGTTGCTGTTTTTGCAGGAATCCACACGAAGAAAGTCTATGGGAGGCATGCATTTTTCAGTCCCTGATTGATGCGTACACAAATCCATCTAATCCCCTAGCCTGATCGCTTGCACGTAAAACTAAAGAACATTGTGTGTGGCGGCATTTGCATTATGTTTGTCCATAAACACAGAAATGACGCACACAATATAGCATCTTCTTTTTCCCTCACATCTGCACTCTCGACATTCATGACTCTATTGCCTCTGCCCATGTAGGCCCCAGAAGCTGCGCTGGCCAAGCTTCCAGAACTCCCATCGCCCCAGCGTGGCCTTGGCTCAGCTCCAGATCGGCTGCCAGTCTGTTCTTCAGATGAACCTTCTTCAGAAGCTCTCCCTGCTGCAGCTCACAGCTCTATTGGAGAAGCACACCCCGACCAACAAGCATGGCTTTAGCTGGTGGGTACAATATCAAAGGCACAGTTATTTGGTAGCTAGCTAACAATGTCCATCGATTATCATCAACTAAAGCTAATTGTTTAGAAAGTAGACCAAAGAGCGGGCTTCTGAACCACTCCACTGACTGCTGGGTCACTTCTCGCTTTATTACGTATTTTTCGGACTATAACTCGCTCCGGAGTATAAGTCGCACCAGCCTTGGCAACTACCTGGGCATGGAGGCGTAACTGCACTGTTGACAAGCCTCTCCTGGCAGCACGTTGTTCAAGCTCTCATTTGCGAAAACTGGTTCCTCTAGCTGTGGCCATCTAGCTTTTAGCTTGCGATTAGTTTTTTTGTTCCCTTCAATGCAGTAAGAGTAACCTCCGCTTTTCACCAGTCCCTCACAAGTTTCTCGCTCACTACAAACTGTCTTTCTGCCTGCTCGATTACCGTTTTTTAAATCTTCAGTGGTACAGGAGTAGCAGATACTGGTATACAAGCCTAGAGCGCCCTCTAGTGGCTGTCAATGTGAAAACAACAAACATGTGAAATAATATAATTTGATATATAAGTCGCATCTGCGTATAAGTCGCACCCCAGCCAAACTATGAAATAAAGTGTGACTGTCCGGAAATACGGTACTTAAAACAAAAATCTATATATTTTTTTATTTACAATCTGGTGTGATGTGTTCATTAACATGCACTGTCCCAACCAATATGTTTTCACTTTTCCTAAGACATGTCCTGTGCTATGTAATCATTGTCAAAGGCTTACTGAGTTTAATGGTCAAATTAGTCAAATAACCCAAAAAAGGTAATGTGAAAGGTTTCCTTGTAAATAACACCACTTGAGTTAATCCATCTGGCTTGTGATTAGTCCGCCATCCCACTGTCTCAATCCCCTCCATCTGCAGGTTGTTGTGTGCCGCGCTGACGGCTGTCCATAGAGGTTGGGTTTCACATTCTTTTCCCAGACCCATAATTGCTGTGAAGGGGTCTACATTGTCTTTTTTTCCCCCTCCTTCAACTGGGCAATCATGGCTATTCACACGCATGGTGTTACTGGAGCCGGGTAGCGATCTGCCCTTGACAATAACCCTCCCTCAAATTTACCTTTTTCACCCATCTAAATTACCTTCTCTAATAATCCTTTCTCTCTGAAACTGATTTTGTTTTTCCTTTCTGTACCCAAGGCCAGGGCAGGAATAGGCGGCGTTATGACAGTCTTATGACAGGCCTGGACTTTTTCAAAGACAGAGGCTGCTTGTTGGTTCGCTGGAGGCGCACACATATTCAATACTCTGGGCCATGATCATAATGTGCTCCTTTTCCATTTGTTCAAACTGTGGCTAAAAGAAGCACTTTTTTCTCTAACAAAGACAGCCTTGTCCCAAGACACGCACAACATCTCACACTGTTCAATTTCACACCCAAGAAGATTCCTGTAAATCTGTGGGTACATTCATGTTTCTGATTTTGGACTGTAGGCTGCTCAGTGTACAGTGTGTAGGGTACAAAGAGCGGTGTCCCTCCCCTTTTGACACCAGGCGTGCATGCCTTACCCCCTAACCCTGTTTATCCGCCTCCCCATAAAGTTGGAGACAGGCTTCTGCTGTGGCTTGGCTTCTGGCTTATACGCCCATAAAGCATAGTATAAAAACTATTTTGTAGCATTAAGGTTAACTCATATCTTGCTTGTCGGTTTGTTCCAGGGCCGTACCAAAGTTCATGAAGAGAATCAAGGTGCGCGACTACAAAGACAGGAATGTGTTCGGTGTGCCATTACAAGTTATTGTGCAGCGGACAGGACAACCCCTCCCTCAAGGAATCCAGCAGGCCATGCGCTACCTGCGTAACCATTGCCTTGACCAGGTAAGCCAACAGTCCACCTTTTGATGAGAATTCATCCTTGACACAGGAGTTCCGAGTAGCAGTGCAAAAGTGGAAATCCACGCTGGTGATTTAGCACCTTTCAAACATAATAAAAGATCATCCTCCTCCTAATATGCTGGAAGTTACATAATGAGATAATGTATTTTTTACTTGCATAAGAAATGGAAAAAATGTGATACCATCATAGTATGCTTCTAGGACACAAGCAGTTCTCGTCTCTTGCTGTCCTCATTATCTTCTTAAACCAGCAGGCCTGGAAAAAGTCACACCATCACCAGCTACTGACTTTTGTTAGATACAAATACATGTTTTTTTTAAAGAATACATTGCTTCTGTGCATAGTTTAACAATGACAATTCTTTTGTGTCCAGGTGGGTCTGTTCAGAAAGTCCGGGGTGAAATCTCGGATCCAGGCCTTGCGACAGATGAACGAGGCGAGCGGGGCGGACGGGGGCGGGGTCAGCTACGAGGGGCAGTCGGCTTACGATGTGGCCGATATGCTCAAGCAGTACTTCAGAGACCTGCCGGAGCCCCTTCTCACAAGCAAACTCTCCGAGACCTTCCTCCAGATCTACCAGTGTAAGTAAACGCAATACATCTCCACAGCACAGTCTAGTCTAGGATAGACTTCACTGAAGCGTGACCTGGTGTCGATGTATAGACTTGCACAGTAATATCTCAGTATTGAAACCGTCAAACAGAGGTCACAAAGCAACGTGAAAATGCCTCTATCACTTCCAACATTGTCTTTAAACAATCATAACATCTTCTGTCTGCTCCTCAGACATGCCTAAGGAGTTGCGTCTGCAGGCTGCACGTGCCGCGGTGCTGCTTCTGCCTGACGAAAACCGCGAGGCGCTGCGGACCTTGCTGTGTTTCCTCAGCGATGTGACGTCTAACGTGTCCGAGAACCAGATGACGCCGACCAACTTAGCCGTGTGCCTCGCCCCGTCGCTCTTCCACCTGAACACGCTGCGGCGCAAAGAGAGCTCATCTCCGAGGTCAGGTTCTGCCTATTGAAGCTTATGTAATGTGCAATATGTTTTAAGTACAATCTCATAAAAACAGGAAAGGAGCACTATAAAAACAAAAGAGCAGGATATTGTAGATAGAAGAGGTAAGAGGAAGAGCAGGGAGTGTAAGAGAGATAGCACAAATGTACAGGTTACATAAACATGTCCATTCACATAATAATGTTGTCTTTATTAAATCGTTTAAAAGTAAGCGCAGTTTATTTACATAGTATGTTGAGAGCGAAGATACACAGAATACAGATTATAAGAGGGCTCAGCCAGAGGTTAGATGATAAATGAAGTTCACTTAATTTAAGAAGCTCTCTTAATATGCTCTGTTCCCTTCTATTTGTGATATTAGGGTGATGAACAGAAAGCAGAATTTGGGAAAGCCGGACCAGAGGGACCTGAATGAGAACCTGGCTGCCACACACGGCCTGGCCCACATGATCCAAGAGTGCAGGAAACTGTTTCGGGTCAGTACTTGGCAACTGTTGCCAACTGTCTACACAAACAACGCGGCAGCTTGAACATTGCTTCAAGCTAATTGAAATCTGTGTGTTTTACTGGCTCATGATGTGCTTGCTGTCAGTAAATTTGAACTTGGTCTTGGTCTTGCTATTGTTATACATTGTGGATCTCGATGTTTGCCCTGTAAATATACACTCAGTTAGATAACTCGCTGGTAACTCAATGATGCAGCAGATCAGACACTGGTTTTGCCCTCGTAACATAAGAAGACAACTTTGTGTACACTTAAAACTTGCGAGGGCATGTCAGGTAGAAGGCTGGCTTATATAATTATATGCATCTTTTAAAAGCCAGGGTATTAGGAGACCACTTGGCGAGAAAAACAGGAAATAATCCAATTCCTTACTGTATTACAAATCCATTTAGTCCAAGTCATATCGAGTTTGTTGAGCATTCTCTGGCATTTGCAGCAAATGAAAAGTGTTGTTTGGTTACTTAATTCAATTGTGAGCGGGTTTCCTGCCATGGCCATATCACACGGGCAGGAAAATGAATTAGCAAACCAGCTAATGTCCCTAAAATTAGATTTATATTAGCATGCAGGTTACAAAAGGAAGGCAACCTATTCAAATGGGGTTTAATGAGCTTCCATAAATCCTTATCATGAGACATTTGTGCCATGGTAATGATGTTTACATATTACTCTTGAGATATGACAAGATAGACAGGAATCTGAGGCATTCAATTAAATTAAGCTTTAATTAATGGCCAGATTCAGTTTGATTGTAAGAACGAATGGCTCCCGTCACGGGACATTTATTAAGCTCATTTGTCGGGAAGCTCTCGGCATGTCACCATTTCAGACAGATCAGAAAGTGAGGATTGTTAGTGATAACGATGTACAGAGTTTTGACAAAAACATAGCTAAAAACAGCACAGCGTAGTCAACACCTGAAAATTGACTCTCCTTTACACAGTGTGCCCTTTAAGTCTCAATGCCCTGGGTCCTGGAGAGGTTTTACATGATTCCCATGATTCCAGTTTCCCTTTAAGAGCACTATGGCGCAGCATTAGAACAATCTTAAATGCCTCGAGGTTGTTAAAGTGATGTTTAAATTATTTTTAAAATTCTCTATTTGACCTCATAGATCCCAGAGGAGATGAACCGCTGCAGGAACTCCTATGTGGAACAGGCGCTGTTGCCGCGGCGACTGGATGAGATGACCGGTGAGGAGGCAGGGCCGGAGGGGGGATACAGGGCCTTCCTACGGGACAGCCTGGACGCCCTGCTCAAAGAGGCCAAAGACAAGTTCAGAGGCTACGACAGCTGCTCCACTCCAGAGCACGCCGAGCTGGCCTGTAGGAAGGTAAAGCAGTCCGAGACAAACCCTACGCCACTGGCGAAGCACACACTGTCCCCTCAGCTCTCTGCTTCCTGTCTTTTATCGCTACTCTTCCAGACTTATCAGCGTAAAAAAAAAGGTTCCGATGATTTGCACGTGTGAAAGAGGCTCGGCCCATAGTAGCAGATTTTTCACATCCTAGAGATGGACTCTGCCTCAAAATGACATCATTCACTAACACACATACTCTCACTATCCCAGGCCTACATTTCCTGTTTTTAGTAGAGCTCTCAGATTATCTTCTGTTCAGTTTATTCTCTCTGTGGAGTTCAACACTGTCCCACCCAAGAATCCATTCATTTTTTCCTATAGACTTTTCAAAAAAACAAAAAACAAATGGATTACATACGACTAAAGCAGTTTAATTTTACATTAGAATTTCGCCTCTGAGCTCCAGTATGTCATCTTTTCCCATTGTAGTTTGTGAACCAAGATTTAATTAAAATAATGTTATTTCCAGGTGCATGATGGTTTTCCCCTGCGGCTTTGGAAAGTGACAGTGGAAATTCCAGCCACTCCCGAAGAGGTTTTGACTCGGATTCTGAGAGAGCAGAACCACTGGGACGAAGACCTGCTAGAAAGCCGGGTAGTGGAGACCCTCGATGACAAGATAGAGGTTTACCAATATGTCCGGAACACCATGGCTCCGCATCCCACCAGAGACCATGTTGTAATCAGGTAAAAGTTAGTGAATGTTGATACTGCTGAGAGGAATTCACTTATTGCAGTTTCAGTGACTTAACAAACTACATTATTCATTCTGTAGGAGTTGGGCTACAGACTTGGCCAAAGGAGCATGTGCACTTGTGTGTTCGTCTGTGGACCATGAAGGGGTGCCGGTGGTCGGAGTGCAGGTCAATGTCCTCATGTCCCGTTACTTCATCGAACCCTGTGGGAGCAACAAATGTCGACTTACCCATCTTTCCAGGATTGACTGCAGGTGAGATAACCTCGATGAGATCAAATATTGGGAGCCTCATGAATTGATAGTTGATAGATACTTTTTTTTTGTGTTATAGGGGCCGTTTTCCAGAGTGGTACAATAAACTCTATGGACACTTATGTGCTGCCGAGGTGGCTCGGATACGTGATTCTTTTACTGTGCCACTGGACAAATGAATGAACCACAGGCTGGACTACAGATTTGGATTGACACAGTTTGGATCCAACAGGGCAATAGACATGATTCATTCCAGTGGAGCGTTTGTACATACACTTCAAAGGACAAGCCCTGGGTCCCATTTCAAGGACGTTGTTACTCTGATCCTTTGTCACAGGAGACTTGTCTGTGAAACTCTTGTCCCATCCTCATGTCCAGCCACGCAGACTGTCACAGTAACTTTTATCGGGGCCAAAGGACGTGACATTGCTGATAGGGGACACAAAGTTCAAATCTTATCCAAAGGTTGCTACTGCTTCTGAGAAGCAAAGAGATTTGGGAGTGTACAGTATATCTTTGTGTGTGAGAGAATAGTTAACGAATACATATTCCCTGCGCTGGTTTCCAGCTGCAGTAAGTACATACAGTGATGTGTAAATGTGGTGTTTGTCACATATTACCTCTGTACCTTTTTCTGTTACAGCAAAAGCACATTACAAATACTATGACACTTATGTGTCAGAGTGAAGAATGATGTGAATGTGGCAGTAATATAGACATTAGACAAGATCCAGAGAGGTGACAGGTATGATGGCACAGCAATTAGTGTTTCTCAATAGGAGGGAAGGGACTGGTGCTGGCTCACCAAGGATACGATGCACCTAATTTACTCAAGTACAAACATATTTTCATTTGTTTAGTACTCTGCAACTTAAATGAGTACAACATAATTGGGGATTGAACTAAATGGACAAAAAAAAAAAATTACCAAAGTGAGTGATTCCATAATGAGGAAGAGAGAAACTTGTACACAACTTTCTAAATAGTGTTGGGTTTCTAACTGGGACAAAACATTAAAGCTCTGGTGCATGGAGGGTGTTCAGATGTTGAGAGTGGTCCTTTTATAAAGGTGGAGTCTCTACAGGTTTTACTGTAGCAAGGGGGCAGACTGAATGTGTGTGTGAATACAAAAGAAGGAAATATTTTGTGTAAGCTTTTTTTCCAAATGTCTTTCAAAGTAACAATATTAGATCAACATTACAAAGCTGAACTTTGCCATAACACTCAATACATGTTGTATGCTTCATGAGGACTTGTATAATGAATACACTAAGCCATTGTTGATATAATACTTTGCTATAACTTACTGTTCTGTAACAGTGTTTTTTGTTTTTTGCCAAATAACGCATGACAATGACAGTTAATTTAAAAGAAATATTTATACCTCAGATATACATTATGTTTGTGTTGTCATATCATTTATGTTATTTTATTGAAAATTTCAAACAAATGTTTTATCTTTTTTATTAATATTATTTCTGTACAGCTTAATCAAAGTGCACTATTAAAAGTATTAAAATGAAATGAGCCGTTTCCTTGAATTTATGTAACACAATGCCAAACCATTCAGGCATATACAGTACAGTATTATGACCCCAGACAACCAGGGGAATAACCGATTGCCCTCTTGTCCCACTTGGTTTTGGTTGTGATACGTTTGGCTGCAAATGAGCAAGTCTATATCTTCGAAGCAGAATAAAGTGTTCAGCTTTGAAAATATGAAAATACATAGGATAATTGGGAACATTCATAAACGTTTAGGCCTGTGGTCATTTCCATGCATTGAGCAAATACAGAATCATTTGAACTTCAGTATCAGTATGAATACTGACTAAGCCCACCATAGCAGAAATTATTGTTAAAAAATTATCAATGCTTCTGATAAAACAATTATATTATCCTTAACCCTAAGACTGT
Organism: Proterorhinus semilunaris; assembly: GCA_021464625.1. NCBI lineage: Eukaryota > Metazoa > Chordata > Actinopteri > Gobiiformes > Gobiidae > Proterorhinus > Proterorhinus semilunaris. The sequence continues at coordinate 27,611,062 of CM038349.1, forward strand.
GTAATAACATTTGAGTTTTTTAAATTTGCAAGACCCTTTGGAGTACATGTTTTGTCCATTACTCAAATCCATGACGAGTTCACAAAGTGCTGGCGGAGAGGGGGCGTCAACCGGCCCGCTAAACGCTGACCTCACTCCTCCTGTAGTTACTTACATAACCCATTCTCATAGCTAAAACAATAGAGCCCATTCTGCTGCAGCTGGCCAGGGATTCAATACTTCATATTTTAGACACTGTGTACTTCAAAATGTCAGCTTGGACGTTCTGTGCTTCACCAACCCATGTGGAGGTTTGCTAATGTCCAAATATTTGAATTGTTGTCATCTATAAAGTAAGGCTGTCTCGCGTGGTTGACGGATGAATGTACTTTCCACTCTGTGACAGCAAGTCCAGGCAGGAACATGACTGAGAAATCTTACAGCCTATGTACATTTACCATCTTTATAATTAACACCTTGCACTCTCTCTTCCTGCCGTAATCCTCCCCAATAATTTTTTGTATGAATCCTTAGTCCTTGAACAATAACCGTAGCTTGTATCCCACACATTTCTCATCCACACAAGTGTGCCGACTTCAAATGTTGGTATGTTTTTGGCTGAATGTGTGTGTATTATTTGAGGGAACCCAAACACCTTGAAGAGATTATGTATAGCGCCAGATAAGAAGACCATGCTTGGCCAGCATTCCAGCATCTCTTGTTGAGAACCAAGAACTGGCCCTTTCCCACATTGATAAATGAAAAATGGACTTGTGAGTACTGGCTTCCCTTAGCATAATCTGATAAAAATGCATTAGAAAGAGAAGGGACATTAAATTCTGTGGAAAATGATTGCATTCCGAAACATTTTGATGGCATAACACAGTGTTTCCAAACCAGGGATAGGGGACCCTCGGGGGTACGCATACACAAGCACTGTGCAGGGGGAGGGGGGTTGGAAATATTTCAGATCTAAAAAGAAGACGAAACTAAACCGTATTTTATTATTGTTTTAAAAGAAAACATATTTTTTATTATAGTTTGCAGTTAAAGGTTTGAATATCATAGTGTTTTTACACTATTAATTTTTCATCAGAAACCTGAATTGAGTCAAAGGGGCGAACCAACAATAACTGGAACTTATTCTGCTCAACTTTATCCTATATTGTAAATTGCACTAAATTGTATTTTGAATAGTAGATGCTGTTATTTAGTAGGACTATCACTTTCATATTAAGCCAAGGACTAAACCACATGTAACCAGTCCGAACATAGGTCTATGATGTGTCACGAATGCGTCTTTAAAGCGGCATAGAATATGCCTAAAAAAATATTAGTTAAATGGAAAATGAGCTGAGGGGCCGGATTAAATCGCTTGACGGGCCGGACCTGGCTCCCAGGCCGGGGTTTGCCCTGGTCTGGTTTAGGGGGTACTTTGAGACAAAAAAAAGGTGGGGAATTACTCACCAATTTATACTGATGGGTGCAGTATATCCTCTTTGTGTTACCATCTTTCTGTGCCCAGGCCCCCCGCACTTAAAAATAAAACAGGTATACTTTACTACGGTGTGGCATACCATTCATAATTAACAGTTTATACTGTGCAAGTTTTGAGTCATTTAGGTGGCTAATTCAATTTCATTTAAGCAACTGGAGTTATGCTTTGGCAGGAATACAAAAACGTTCAAGTCCAGACAGTCGCATTGTTCTTAAACCTAAAAGAGATAATTTAAATGTACCAATAAATCCAGCCATGTGCAACCTCACTGTGGTCTGTGCCATTCACAAGCCCCAATACATTGGAGAGGGTTATTTCAGAAGTAAAAGCAACAGAAACAACAAAAAATCAAAAATGCAATGATAAACAATGATTAGGTCTCTATAGTGCATTAGTACAGTATGTAGGAGTAACCTTACTAATATCAAACTGAACTTTGACTAACATACTGTGTATTGCACATCTTAAATAATAAAACTATAGCTCAGTCCAAATTTAATTTCTTATCACCATACCCTCAAGATTTAGATACCGGCATTAACTAAAATCTTAAGCCTTGGCATTAAGTGACTGTTGAAATGTCAAATACAGCACAGTCAATAACGACAATGGGCTCCATGTGCCAAGTTGGTTGTCTTTGTTCTAAATTATGTTTTCCCCCCCAGGCCTACATAAATACGTGTATTATGTTCATTCTAAAAATAACCTATTTTTGAGAGGCAAATAAAAGAAAATAATTGAATACTCGCCACTCATTTGTCTCAGTTGTTATGCTGTTGTTGTGATCTACTGCTGAGATGCAGTCAATGCTATGACATCACATCACACCACACCACACGCATAACCCCTATACACAGGCTATAGGTAAAAACTGTGGGGAAAACAAGCTTGAAAGCTTAAATTAAAGATCTAACTATTTGAGAATAGAATAGAATAGGATCAGGATTAAACTTGACGTTCAGTTCAACATCAAATCACAGTGCAATGGCATGTCTATAATGGGCTAATAGCCTAACCCTTGAGCTCTCAGACAAATGTAGATATTTGCTGCCCCCTTCTGGTTACTTAACTTCAACAACGATCAAAAATGGCTCTGATTATATTATAACAATTAGTTAACGATCGGCAACTAACATCAAACTGTTTCAAATAATACATCCATGGTTGTTTGTCGCTTAAGTAGCCTGTCTGAAAATGTGCCCGTGACGAATCATGCACATTTGGTGGCATTTTGTTTTTGTCCTTTTTCCTCAATCTCATCGACCACTAGAGGGCCCTTTATGTCTGTGTAATAGGCTACAGTGGCTACTACGAGATCCGCGCATATCCTGTGAGAATTAGCCAATTTATTCAATCATATTTAGTAATAATTATTTGACATAGCCTTGGCTGGTTATCATTATTATTAAAAAAAAAAAAAAACCGTCACAACCGACTGTCGTGGTATACAAATGGTAATGGTGACGATAATAATGTTAAACATAATAATAGTAGTAGTAGTAGTAGTAGTAGTATATAGAAAAAGAACTAGAAATATAAATTATATATAGAAGTATATAATTTACAAATAGCCTAGTTTGTATTCAATACATTAAATTACAATAGTTTATAAAAGATTACAAAAAAATAAAATAAAAGGTGCAGCAATAATTTACTATGACGACATGTGCAACATGGTCAGAATAAAAATGGGAGGTTGAGCCAACGCCATTTTAAAATGTCATAATAATTGGGTCAGAAATAACATGTAACAAAAATATCCTAGAAAACGGGACTGTTACAAAATGACCGTATACAATGGTACAAACAGCCTTCTTGAAAGATCATGTCTCTACCGCGCCCCTGATAGTTGATGGGACTTTGTAATATAAGTATAGAGTAAAACTTCTGTTTATAAGAGATTGAATAGCACTTTAATTCGTCTCCTTTGTAGTTATGAAACTTTGAAACGCAGGTTTTGTAATCAGGACATCGAACCAATCACAGCACGAGTCAGCTGACCACGTGACACCGATTTTATGTAACAAACGGGACTCACTCTGTAAGTCCGATACACTGCTGCTCTGAAGGTCCACAGCAGCTTTCGAAATGTATATTTACACTACCCAAAGACGCCTATAGCTTTTTCTACAAAACTACGATGTCGATCCAGTCACATGTGGCGCAGGAGGCGTCGGAAAGGAGCGCCTTCTACATCGAGGCGGACTGGGACGACCTACCTGAAGAGAAAGAACACCACGAACTCATATTGCAGAAAGCAGATGCTCTAGCCTCGGAAAATTGTCTGAAAGAGGCCATTCACTTGTTTTCTGTTGCTATGCGGTATGGCCCATTGAAGCCGGAACAGCTGAGCACTTTTGTGGACTGTATTCTACGCAATTTTAAGCGGAAAGCTGGACCATCTTCAGAGCAGCGGCTGGATGCAGTGGACAGCTCAAAGGACGACCCTTTTGATTGCCCAAATTGCCATAATTTCTTAGGAGAACCTGTGACTATAGCCTGTGGACATACTTATTGTAAAAGATGTTTTCAACGATGTCTGCTGAGTAAGTGTAGGGTGTGTAACGACGCAGTCAAAGGAGATATCAAGGCCAATATACTGCTATGTGCACTTTTAGATAAATGGTTTCCCGAGGAACAGAAAATATCCAAAACTGTAGGTGAAGTAGATGCTCTTTGTAAAAGTAGAAAGTATCAAGAAGCTATATCGCTGGCAACTGAGCTCATAGAATCAGGTGAGTTGGCTACACAGCAGCATGCGTAACATCCATGTATCCCAATAATGACGACGTTTCCTGGTCTAGTGCGCAGGCTCACGTAATGAAGACTTGTCGGCTACCAAGCCTAGCCTTTATCATATAGCCTAGTGACTTTAACATTGTGGGCCTACTGTGTTATAGTATTCCGACTAGCTCTACTGACCAATATTATGAAACCGTGCCCTACTTCTTAAAGGACCATGGGCCACCTCGAGGCTCAGGCCTTTGCCATTAGTGACGAGGTGAGGACGATCCTCAAGTTCAGCTTACGAAAGTATCTCTTAGCGCATGCGCGGTAGTAATTGAAAGTTGCATAAGGCAGGTCATGCCACATTTGATATCTGTCTAAAGTAAACAACTGAACATGCTTTATGATTTCAGTTGCCTGGAAAATTGTGTTTTGATAAAGGTTAATCTTACTGCATTAGCCGCATAAGTTGACTCAATGGCTTATGCCCTTGTATCATGATGCACACTGTCATTTTGCAGTTTATTAATTTACCCCATTGCATCACCTGTGCGAGGGGTTAAAAAAAGCTGACTAAAGTTTCACCCAGTTCTAGGAGCCTCCACGTATGTAGGTCAAATAGCCTACATCTCTCATACTCATGTAGTCAACTTCTTCAATCTTGGGCTTTTTCCAATTGACTTATTCTTATAAAATAGGTACACATTCATTTTCTTTGTATTTATGCCAGAAAGATGTTAAAACATGTTCATTCCGGCATTATTGATAGTGTATTTATTTCCACCAATATTAAAGTATATTCCATGACATAAACATTTTTGTTTTTCTTCAGGAAATCCAGATTCAGCAGTAGTGGCACGACTGTCTCGTGCAGAGGCATACATGGCTGCAAAACAATATAACCAGGCTTTAGAGGACACTGAATCTATTCCCAACTCTAAAAACTCTGCAGAGGTAAGTCAGGATCTTCTGCCCTTCTCTCTTCTCATGTAATCTTAAGTACTTACATTACTTTTAGATTTTCTGTGTTCATTTGACTTTACAAGAGAATGGTGGGTGATGCATTATAGCAATGTGGTCATAGGGTCTCACAAGGCGTCTCAGTCTTCAAGTGACTGTCACTTTTAATTTCCAACAATAGGATATTTACTTTTGTGCTGCTTAATTTTCCAACTTTAAACAGTGAAGAGCACTGACAGAATTTCTGTTTTTAGGCATTGTTTCAAAAAGCCATGGTGCTGCATGAGATGGGCCAGGTGGATGAGTCCCTTCAAGTCTTCCTGCGGTGTTTGTCCATAGATGAGGACTTCCCCTGCGCTAAAAGACAAGTGGAAAAGGTGAGAGAGATGTGGCTCACACAAGCTCTTGCTCTCTATAAATCACTTATCTGCTCCAACCTGATTTTATTATAACGTTATATAACTTCAGTTTCACAAAATGTTCCTAGAAATGACCTGTTACAACATGGACTTTCGTAAGTTGTTGTAGCGGGTTGGGTCTTGTGACCCTGGCAGTGATCACGTTAATAACACTGCATAGCTTCAGTTATACAAGAAACAAACTTCATATCAAAACATTTTCACTAAAACACGTTCGGTCATCTCAGACATGTAAAAGAATTGCATCTAACGGCTTCAGATAAACAGTTGTGGCTGTGGTGGTCTGTCAGGTTTTTTTGCTTAAAGCTTTTAAGAGGCCTTCACTGCATACCACGAAATCAAGTCAGTAAGTTGCTGTATGCCTGTGTGGCATAACTCTGATATCTGTACTAAATTCAAGCTGGCGAGACTACAGTTCCAGGAATAAGCACAGACAAACAATTAGGTCAGAGATCTGAACGCTATCCAGATACAAACAATAGTGCTGCATGATAATTCTGGAATTAACATTGTAACGTAATATACTGATTCAGAAATGATTTTTCATTTCAGATTTTGTGTGATCTACTATCTCCGACCCATGAGAATGTCAAAGTTGGCTTGAGAGAAACAACTCAAAGCACTTCTCCTCACTTGCGCAGTAAAAGCCTTGTACCTGACACACAACCTCAGCCTCAAAGCCCAGTTCAAAGACAAGAGCAGCAAGGCCGTGCTGCTTCTGCACACCCTTCTCTGGACAGTCACGAGGTATTCACTGGCCTCAGTGTACTGCATTACATTTTGCTTTGATTAATTCCACATGTATTTGAAATTCCCTGTTTGAATTTTGTCTTTATTATTATGAAGAAACGCTGGGAAAGCCTAGAGCGGCCTGGTCTGAGCAGAGCCCTTTCCTTACGAATACATGGGTCTAACAGTGATGAGGGCTTGAAGAGGGTCTGCTCGGCTCCACAACTGAGTGACCAGGAGAAAGGAAGCCTTCTCAAGAGGAAGCTGTCATTCTCCGAAGCAGAGCACAGCCTTGTAAATAGTGGAAGCAACAAGCATAAAAAACAAGGTTAGTTACTTTGAAGCACTTTGCCGTGTGAGCCTTTTTAATTGAATTTCATTAAAGTTTAATTATTGTTTTGAAAGATTTACTGTCAAATTATAACTTTGATTCTCTTATATTTATTTGTGTTTTTCCACCTTCTACCCCGTCTAGGTCTCACAAGGGGCAAGCAGCATGCCACTAGAACAATCATGAGAATATCGCAAGTCAGTGGTCTGGATCCCAATGATGTTGAGTGCTCTCTTTGTATGAGGTAAAGCCTTGTGAATGCCCAAACAGAGCTTATGGATTTTTTGCAGCACAATGATGTCTCTCTTTTCTCTGATGTCAACTGCAGATTGATCTATGAGCCAGTTACTACTCCCTGTGGACACACTTTTTGCAAAAGCTGTCTTGAACGCTGCTTGGACCACATGCCTCAATGCCCACTCTGCAAAAAGAGCCTGAAAGAGGTGCTACACACTTTATCAGATATTATATTTGAAAAAAAAGATTATAATATTTCAGTGATACTCATTGAGTCATCCTCTGATCATTTCAGTATCTAGCATCTAGAAAATACATAGTGACAAAGCTCTTGGAGACATTGCTTAAGCGATTTTTAGGAGAAGAATACGAAGACAGAACAAGAGTCCATCAAGAAGAAACTAAAGAACTTTCAGAGTGAGCTTTCCTTCTCTGTTTTACCCCCAAGATATTGCTCTGTGCTTCAAAAACACTAACCACTTTGTCTGCTTGTTTGTTTTTTGTGCAGTTTGAGGAAAAATGTGCCTATCTTTGTATGTACCATGGCTTATCCCACCGTGCCTTGCCCGCTACACATCTTTGAGCCTCGGTATCGCCTGATGATTCGCCGCTGCGTTGACGCGGGCACGCGGCAGTTTGGAATGTGTATCAATGATGGCGAGAAAGGGTAAGTTCAGTGTCAGCACAATTTACAATCTGGGAACTCTTAAATAAATGATCTTATATAAATACATGTGATCTTTGTGTGTAGATTTGCAGATTATGGCTGTATGCTTAGTATCAGAAGTGTCCATTTTCTCCCTGATGGACGATCGGTAGTAGACACAGTTGGAGTTAAACGCTTTCAAGTGTTGTCTCGTGGAATGAAGGATGGCTACAGTATTGCCAATATCGAGCATTTAGAAGACATAAAGGTAGAACAAATGTCCGCTTGAACAGCTGTGATTTCCATGCATAAGTTATAAGTAATTAGTAGTTTTGCAATATGTAATATTTGCGACTATATCAGGTGGAGGAGAGTGGAGACCTCGAGAGTCTACAAGAACTACACGATGCAGTATATGCACAGGCCTGTGCATGGTTTCAAAACCTCAAAAATCGCTTCCGCAATCAGATCCTACAGCATTTTGGGACGATGCCAGAGCAAGAGGCTGACATTCAGGTAAAAGCTTTGAAATGTATTTTTGAAAAATTGTCTGTGATACACTGTTGACTTAAGCTCAAATCGGTTTGGTGAGCTCACTAATCAAAGAAGGGGCAACAATAAAGTCAGTTGTTGTTATTCTTAGCTATAGCTCTTCTCGTGGCAATGAATTATTATAGTCTGATCCTTAGGATGAATACCGGGAGGAGTTACTTCACAATATAGGTTAAAGAGCTTTACACTTAATCCCTCTGGCTGTGTTGCATCACTGTGGTCACAAGTACTGTTACAGACTAATTAAGCCTTGGATATTTCTTTCATGAACTGCTCTTGACAGAGTAAAAAAAAAAGAACTTGTCCATTATAATATTATAATAAAATTATAGATAACTGCGATGCAGACAGGCCCTATTGAACAAAAAGTGTGCCTGTTTTGTTGTTTTTAAGGTTATACTATACTGCGCAAAACGTTCAGATTTCCTGTACCCAAAAAGTTGCATGTCTTTTATATGTTTCTTTGCATAATGTAAGTGACTTCCTAATAATTTGTTTAAGAAAGATTGGTACAATTGCATATATTTCATAACAGAACTTTTTTTTTTCTTTTAGGCAACTGCGAACGGTCCAGCCTGGTGTTGGTGGCTTCTAGCTGTTCTTCCCATTGACCCACGGTACCAGCTTTCAGTCCTGTCGATGACCAGCCTTCGAGATCGCATGGAGAAAATCCAGAATATTCTTACATATTTGCAAAGTGTCCAGAGCAACTAGAGCTTCCCTTCACAGACATTGTTTGAGTCTGACCATTGAGTACCATCCACCCTGGGATGAGAGTAAATACATATAAAGGGAGTCAATACTCACTGAAGTTAAGGATAAGGCCAAACACCTCAGGGATTCTTGCAGTCATTGTGTAAAAGAAATCCCCTGTAACTTTTCCAATTAATATTTAACTGATAGTACAGTTTATTTGAAGTTGGCAGATAGAATAGTCCAAAGCAGACAGAGAATACACTAAAGGCTTTCTTTTTGCAGTGTTGTACCACAAGTTATGAAACACGGTTAAACAAGGATGCAGGCAATTCCTTTTACAAAGTACTTAAAATCCTTATGCTGATAGAGAAAAGTGAGAGTTGACCTTTTTTTATTTCGTGTTCTAAGGACCTTTTGGGTGATATTCCTCAATCGCTGCCTATAGTCTTCACATTATTGTTTCTTCCAAATCTGTAATAATGACTCTGTTATTTTGTGGGACATAAATATGAAAAAAAGAAAGATTCCATAACTCAATGTGAATAGTCACAAACTCCCTGTCCCATCAAAGATATCATGACATAGTCTCTATCTTCCACAGTCCTTCGTATGGTATTGAACTTGAAATTTTGTATTTGTACGTGTATTTTGCTCTGAGAAAGTTTCAGATTGATACTTTAATTACACACAGAGAATGTATAATTTAATTTATCTAAATTATTTAGTAAAGAAACAAACAAAACTTGTTAACTAGTCAGGAAATCCAAGGGGTATTTACGATACTGAGATGGATTATGTCCACATTTGTAGTACTAATGGGTTTGTACGTTGTTGTATTCCACATTTAATGCTGCTCCATGGCTGCATGGTGGACACCAATATTTCAGTCAGCGTTTGCCTTACATCATTTTGCATTGTGACTTTAAAACAATGTGTCTGCTTGGTTTCCATTCCATTTTGCTATGGTATGAAGATATACGGTTTTGTTTTTCAGTTTGAGGCAACATTTGTTTCTAATGTAAAAAAACATATATATATATATATCATGTTTTAAGTTAACAACTTTGAATAAATGCACATTTTGGTTTAACACTTGTTTATTGGATTTTTGTTTACAACAGTTGTGATGTAACAGCTGAAAAGTGTGAGCACACATCAACCACTAGATGGCGATAGCACAACATTATCATTGCCTCATAGGGATGTTTTATAACTAACCGTTCACCCTCTACACTCACTTAAGCGTCACATTCCCCTCTAAAAAAATGTGCTCTTCAAACACCCTCATCATCAGTCTAGTGGCATAGGTGTAACTTAGAAATGAAGCATTGGAATCCACAGTGCCGTCTCCATCTCCAGTCATCGTGCAGAAAGCATCATCACAAACTCTGTGGGGGCACAGACACAGCAGCTTAGAAGATCCAGTGATACCGTTCATGACACTAACATTATAAAGAACAGAGCAGGATGCAGTCACTCCATTATCACTGGCCCCAGCTCTTTATATTAACTGTTGTGACTGTAGTAAGTTTTCTGCCTGCCAAAATCCAAACTCAATATAATGAGGTCAACTGGCCACTCTTGGGGGGGAATGGTCAGGACTAGGAATGCCATAAATCCCACCTACTGCACTACTTGTTTACAGTTTCACTAACTAGAATGGCCATTGCTTTGGGCAGAAGCAAAATCCTGTTATGCAAATAGGGCCTAACAGTTCCCGGCTCCACAAGCAAGAAGACGCCTCTGAAGATAAAATAAATTGTGCCCATCTCAACATAGATAAAAAATCAAGCCACATTTCCAGTTGTCAAAATCACAACACTAAAACTTTTGCAAAACCCCTTAATTCTTTTTGTTTTCTTTTCTTTTTTTTTTTAGCTATCTGCATTTGACTTGAGGCAGTCATGCAGTCAATCAACGCTTTAATTGTCTATTGTGTTGGTTAAGTCCTTTGGGCTGAAAGACCACTGATTGTAGGAGGGGAGCTATTGACCGTTGAGGGTTCAGGCTTAAGTCCTGATTAACAGCAGCATTATTTCCCGGGCACACATTTAACCCTTTAAAAGGAATTTGAAATGGAAGCTCTCTTTGGGCATCTTGCAGTGACGGACTGGCAATTGGGCAATGTGGGCAAATGCCACTGCGGCCGCCTGGTCTCATCACTTGTTGTGGCCGCATCACAAACAAATAAATAGGCTAAATAAAGCGAGGAAGCGGCCGCCTATTGGCGCAATGGCTGCAAGCGGCAGCACCACCAGCGGCTCGCTCGCCGCTCATCACAACTTGCGGCGCACAACCATATAAAAAGGCTAAATACATAAATAAAGCGGAGATGCGGCCGCCTTAGAAGACAAATGTGGCCTCTCTGCTAAAATTGCCAGGGCCTCTTTTTGGTGCCAGTCCGCCACTGGCATCTTGTGAACGCCGCACTCCTGCCTGGTACCTTGTTGTGTATTGAGAGACTTAAGTGGACACATATGTACACTTCCCCAGGGGCTAATTGATGATAATGATGTGCCCCTGCTCATTGATCCCTGTTGAGACTGACACGCCTTATCATATGTTCTCAATAATTGTAGTTTATTGAACAGTTCAGACAGGACAAAGAGGACTTTACATGTAAGCTGCTCCAGTGCAACTGTCTGCAGAATCTGTGGCGCTATTGTGTGTCGTCCTGTTGTCTATTTACCTACAACTTGATATCCCGTAATGTCATCTGCGCAGAGATGTCCTTGGAGCTGTCCATTGGAGCGGTGTTAGCGTGTTGCATGTGTCCGGTGTCCTGGCATCTATTGATTTGCATAATGCACAGCTGATTAGATTGGACAGGCCCCCCCTAACTAATGCTCCTCGACCTCCCACCTTTACTCTCTCATCTCGCCACTGTCCTGTCTCATTTCTCCTATGTTCCACTGTGCAGTCCCGTTCAGTTGACCTCAGTCTATTCCTGTCGGATGCCGCCACCTGTCTGCTCCGTCCTTCCTCCTCTGCAACACCGTGTCGCCTCGCCTAACCGCTTTCATTAATTGTTCTAAAGTCTTAATTGTCACTTTCCGCTCTCACCATCAAAGTCAATGCTGCCATCTTTGTTAAGGTCAATGTCGGCAAGGATCTCCTCTAGCTCGCCCTTCTTCAACTTCTCTCCCAGCAATGTCTTCATGCCCTCCTTCAGCTCATCCGATGTGATCTTTCCATCCCCATTTGAGTCAAACTGCAGAGAGGTGATGGAAAAGTTTAAGGTTGTATAAGTGTAGAGAATAAATAATACTGGCATCTGCGAACTGGCTGCACAAGCTCTACGGAAGTCGGAAACAGCTTGTCTTCAGATGGAGCAATGCTGACTCAGGAAGTGAGAACCAAAGTGAGAAACATTGGAAGTGAGAAGGCCATGGCCATGATGCGTCACAGCAAATTAATTAAATAATATAAAAAGTTGAAAACAAATGTATCATTCAAGCTCACAGAACTTTAACAACAGGCTATTTTATCTGAAAACTCAAACTTATGACAAGAAAAGATGGTGGCAGATGAAAACCATAGGTAGGTAGATAGATACATAGATAGATAGATACATAGATAGATAGATAGATAGATAGATAGATAGATAGATAGATAAACGGACGGACAGTAATACTGTAATAAAGGAGGTTTTTAATCACAATGGGACTTTCCTGGTTAAACAAATAGTAAAAAAAAAAGGTTCACTGGTTATCAAAGTAGTGAAGTTTGAGAACCAATATTCTTCTTGTCTGTCTAGTCTGATTCAGAAGGATTGTGTCGAATGTGTTTTTCGTTACTGACCACGCAACACTATTTAATCAAGTTCTGCAACCCTGCAATTTGAAAGTAGATCCCCCACCCCCCACTTTATTTATTCATTTACAGCACATACGATTCTTTGTCAGTGAAATGTATGCAAGTTCACAGGTGCTGACTGCCCTGCTGATGTAACTCTCATAAATAAAAACTGTAATTGTCCCACACAGCCAGAAGATCGTACGTCATAGCTACAAAAGGCAATCAAATCAGTGTGGGCTACCTGACTCTACTGACGTCAGCCTAATATATTTTTTGCACTCTGCTGTCATGACAAATTAGCTGGAGAGTTGCAGAGTCTAGGGTACATCATTAATGTCAATGTTTCTCCATTATTCTTCCCTCCATGCTGGCTACCCTTTACTGTACCCCGTGCCACCATGCACTTTTGTAATTCCCTGAGGAGCTGGCCTGTTGCTTGCTTTAAAGTCCTGTCATCCATCGTATCAGGCTGAACTGCTTGAACTCCTACTTGCTCGGCGGATTCACCGGGGTGCTCTTACTTGTTTGAAGGCACAGCGGAGTTCTTTCAGACCAACCATGTGAGCAGTCTCTGCCACCATCCGGGGTCCCATTAACTCGCAGAAGTCATCAAAGTCGACATGGCCACCCCCTGCAGAAAAATAGAAAAAGTGAAGGCAACATTTATGCAAAACCACATGTGGCACGCAAACACGGAGGTTAACTGCCTATCTCTGTCTCCCCTGAGTGTATGCTGCATGAATTTGACCACAACAAAAGGGCTGATAAAAAACATAGTGACAGTTAGAAAATAAACTGACTACTGGGAGAAATCTCCCAACCAGAGTGCGCCAAATCATCACACCATAATCAGACATAAGCCAACAGACCTTGTGTGTCAAATTGTATGCATTCATAAACGCTAACTAATAAGTCAGAGCACACATTTAAAACCTTTTGGCAAAGCTCTATAGAAAAAAAGCTGCAATTGATAAATATGAAGTCATTGTTGCAAAATTAGTTTACAGATAATACAATGCCACAAAAACAGCCGCGTGGAATATGGTGGTCAAATATCAAACTCAAGCCAGAATCATATGGATATTTTTGCTTTTTCAAACGATACAGTTATACCATATCATTACTTATCATAATTACTCATCGACGTCTGTCACTCTACACCTGACTTTTTGAATTGACTAAGTTACTGAATCCTGAATATGTGTTTTCATCCAAGGTACAATAAGTGATGGTAATTGAGACCGTTGTTGCAATGAAAACAAAATAACATATACATTCAAACCATTTACATAGTTTTTGATACTTCTAATTGTTTGCATATCTACACATTATTGTGGTACTCATAATTTATTTAAAGCAAGGATCTCCAAACGAGTAACTCAAGCCCTTGCCAATTTTGCTAAGTAGCTCTCCAAAGACAGCACATTTGATTTTTTTGTTAAACACAATCTGCAAACACTTAATTGTGTAAATATTGTCATGCCTAAACAGGAAACCGTTACACAGGTGTCTCTGAAGCATGTCTGTGTAGTGCAGCATCTTTTCACTACAATACTTCAGTTGGCATATACATGTTTGGTGAAACAAGCATGACATTTGGCATATAACTGTCGCTGATCACTTGTTTATGCATTTGCTTTGGTTATACATAGTCAACCAGCAAAGGTGAAATTTGTGCTGAATATTTCAGAGCATAGGCTAGTACTATAAACAAAGAAAGTTCTTATCTTGCTTTACTAATGCTGTACCGAACTTTTCTTCCTGTAGAATAGTAGACTAATACTAGATGTAGTTTAGTGTCCCAGATGCTGTCTTATAGCCCCCCCCCCCCCCACATCGGTTAGTTGGTAGAACATAAAAGGTCTAGTTCGCGACAGGGTGTGCCAGCGCGGGAAAGCCGAGCCAAGGCTCGGGGGCATGACCTGCTCATGTACTTACCCGGATGGTGCACCGTCAGATTACACAGGATTTAAATGGCACTGGATAAATGATTCATGGATCTGTTATAATAAACGTAAGGATCGAGCGAGGTGGAGGATAATCGTACATCAGACTGTTTTTTTCATCTGGGAATTTTTTGTGGACACCCAGATTTTGTGACACAGAGGAGGAACACTCGGACCAAATGTCATGCTTGTTTCACAAACTGAAGTATTTTTCTACTCATCTTCTGCACTAGTGTGTGCATTAAAGTAGCTCAAAGGGTGGTAAGTTAAAGACCGCGTTTTTAGATTAGCTCTTTACCCCAGGAGGTGGCTCTTGATATTGGACCCCTGGGGTAAATTGAGCAAAGTCTTGAAGTCGAATTACCAGATGAATAAACTAAAATTCACAAAAGAAGAGAATATATTTGTTTTCTGTTATTACAACACAACCTACAACCCCGGAACCCCCTGTTTCTAACTTTAACCTTCCTAACCTAATTAAAGTGACATCGGCAAAGAGATAGCCTTCGCCGCCTTTAGCTAGCTGCTAGCTGCTAGCCCAGAGGTGGGCAAAGTGAGGCCCGCGGGCCAAATGCGGCCCGCGAGATGATTTAATCCGGACACTGATTTATAGAGCACAAATTCCTGAGTAGTATGTAGGGGAAAAAAAGTAAGTAAGTCTCTAGCCCATTCCTGAGGGGAGTTATGATTTTTTAAGGACATAACCAGTGTGCTCATTCCAGCCACTAGGAGGCAACTTACATTTAAAAAAAGGAAATAATTTCACACGTGTCCAGTAGGGGGCACTGACATAATAAGAGATCAGGGTAACACATTATAGCCATGTGGTAAATGGCCAGTCTGCCCCAGGACGGCTGTGGCTACAATATAAGCTTACCACCACAGAGTGTGGAGTGATTGAATGAATAATGACTACAGTATAAGGACTACAGTGTACTTTGAGAAACTTGTGCCACAGGCTTGTAAAGCACAATACAAGTGTAAGCCGTTATTATTATTTATTACAGTCCTGTCGGGCTTTTGACCAAATCAGCACTATTTAAAATCCCAGCTCATTATTATTCATTTATTGGAAAAAAACATTCTCAATAGTATATTGCAGTTTACATTATATGTGGCCTGCGACTCACTGACGAAGCTGGATTTCAGCCCACGACCCAAATGAGTTTGACACCCCTGGTTTAAAGGGTGAACAATATCAATATTTTCATTGACATGAAGAAGGATACTACATAACTGCTGCAATTTGTTGTATTACGTTGGTAATGTGTCATTACAGTCAAATTGAGAGTTGTACTTGTTTTAAATGCAAGGGCCAATGTGGTATCAAAAGTTTGCCCATACATGTGCTAGCCTATTAGCCTAAGTAGCTCTGGGTATGGTAGCATTCACTTTCTAAGGAGCTTCATTTCTTAATAATTGTTAAAATGTTGCTGTGATAAGAAATGTATGTTTTGTACTCCATCTACCAATCTAGAGCCTAATTAAACAATATCTTATCGCTTATACTGTCTTTGTGAAATAAATCAGTGCAGCATGGCATCTTTTTAAAGGGTATCCATATTTGCAAGTAGTCATTGTAGACATTGTCCTAAACTTGTGACTTTTTTTTCTCCTGTGACGGTAAAGATCAAAATGGTGGAGCGGAACATTTTGTTCCAAAAGCCATGGGATATTGTAGGCCTATTCTGTAAAAGTCTTTGATTTTGAGTGCCCAATGGAGGTGAGAAGCACTTTTTTAAATCGAGTTTTTTCACAACTTTCCTCATTGGGAGCTATTCACAGTGCTGAATGAATTCAATTTGGATCCTTGCCATGAGCTGACAGGTTAAAGTGTTGAGACAATGGATTTTGAGATTTGCTCAAAACACACTCAAGCTGATGTCGGAAAACTAGAGTGCTAGCCACTTCTGCCATTGTTGTTATTTACGTTTTATTCTTTGTGTTGGTATTAGCACCCCTTAATTGCTATCACTTCTATCTGGAGGTGGGTCCCCAGCGGTCGCCCAGGCTCCTTCTAGGTTGCCCCAGAAGAATCGAAGAATGGGTCAACCTAGTTGGATTTTTGAACGTGCAGATACTAAAATGCACTTTGCTATGTTTTCCAGAGTTGATGCTTCCACCAGTCTTTCCATCTAATCAGGAAATGATGTTCAGGGACATCAGGTGAAGCCAATTAACTGTCTTGGACTAGAAACCAGCTGGCCCCTGGTCCCTAAGGAGCACAGCTGAGATCCGCCTCCTACTGTATCTATCCACTCCATCATCTGGTGAGATTATGCTGTTCTATGTCGGAAAAGGGATAATCATTGGCATGTGTGAAATGTAATCATGTATCGTCTGACATCGTTCCGCATATTGTATCTAAGTGTAAAATCACCAAATTTTCTCAGATTGAGCTCAACCTACAGAACAGAAAGGGAGGTATAACATGTAATACTGACTAAAAACAGCCCCAAGGAAGAGCGGTCAAAAAGCACTATATTAGGCTTATTACTATAAACACTTATGCCTCCTATACTATAAGGTAATCCATATTGTCCCAATGACATATTAAGTTAAAAATAGTCAAATGGGTCTTTAAACCAATATTTTTTTTTAAGAAACCTTAAGGCAACCTGTAATGAAAATTATAAGATTGGAAAATACTAAAATGTATTTAAAAAAAACGTACAATTCTGCGCCAGCTTTCCTCAGTCGAGTTACCTGTATGATGCTACATGTGTGAAATGTCACTGCCCCAAAGAAAACTATCTATACATGTAAACCTGTGGAAGACAGCGTCATGTTTGCAGGATAATACATTTAAGGAGAGGTATTTTCCACAGCAACAGGTGAATACTCACATCTCATCTTGACCTGCTGTATGATCTCAATCAGCTCCATCTCTGTTGGCATGTAGCCCATGGTCCGCATGCAGTCAGCTATGTCCTTGTAGTGGATGAAGCCATCCGCATCATAGTCAAACTCCTTAAAAGCTTCTTGTAGTTCTAACAAACACAAAGGGCACCTGTTATTGTCGTGTTGTCTTATTTCTTTATGAAATAGAGTATTATTGCTTTTTGAAAGATGTTTCTACATTGTATACATTGAATTTGCAACACATTTATTAAGTGAGGTAATGTTTGTGAATTATACACAAACAAAAAATAGACTCTACTTTAAATGAGAAACGTTCTGCTAAAGTTGTGGAAAGTCTAGTCATTTATTACGAGCCTATATTACAACGCCAACACCTTACCATCAAGCTCCTCTGGCATGAGCTCTCTCTCCTATGTGGCAAGGAAAAGCAAGAAAAGGAAAACATAATAGAGAAATAATTAAAAGGCTTTGCAAGGGCTGTAATCAGGGCACTTCAAAAGCCACTGAATCTCAAGAGAAATACCTTAGCAATAATCTTTTTTTTTCTTTCATCCACAAAATTAGAATTACATGCATTTCATGTCTTTTCCACCACATACTGACAGTCCCCTCTAATGGGATTTCACATAGCGACATGCCTTGTTCTAATTTGCTGAATGTCACAATACCTATTCTCCAGAAGGGGACACAGCACAAATACAACCTATGAGCATAGAGACAGACCCCACAAACTGCACCTGACAGAGCGATACACAAGCCCCCATACAATATGCATTTACCTAACACACAATTTGCATTCAGGCCAGTAGCTTTACTATTCCCTGCTTTGTTTTGACAATTGCTTAGGGTGGCTCTGTCAACTCTTCTCCACTCATGTTTTTATTTGCTTTCAGGGATGTTTGAGGCAAGCCCGCAGCACGTGATTTAATCATGTTCAAGTTTACAAAAAGGAAAACAGGTGGGTGTCTGGTTTATATTGTTGTCTATGACCTTGATGTTACCTTTTTGATTTGATCTTTGCTATTGGGTGCACTTTACACCTAGCCTGGCTATCGCCAGACAACATATCACAAGTTATATTTAGTCTGATGACCACCAATTCATTTTCTCGAAGTAGAGGTGTGGTTTACGGTTGTCCGTAGCCGTTTATTGGGCGCTACGAATGTCTATCATATGTTTCAGCACGTAGCCATAGCCAATCTTATCATCGTATCAGATGACGTATGGCGTACAAGCTGTAAACTTTCGAGCAAAACTATTTAGAACACAGTCTAAAGCTTGATCGAAAGATGGTGTTGTGTCTGCTGCTGTTATTTTGGATCCGTATATATATATATATATATATATATATATATATATATATATATATATATATATATATATATATATATATAAACTTTTTTATCCGTAAACAAACTACAAGCTTCCGTGTGTCGAATAGCACGTCGTACCGTCCCTCCTCGTCCTGTGATTGGTCCCAAATCCATGCAAAGATTTGGGCCATGGTCCCCAGGCTGTTGTGCAGTTTGAAATGAATCAAGCGCACACGGCAGCATGGGTTTCCCCAGGCTACTTTACACCCAGACTATTGCCACTTTTAAATTATTCAAAAGCCATTATTTAGATTGAGATAAAGTCACAAATGCAGAGCTAGTTTTGGTTGATGTATGATTTTCCTTAAAATTGGAGCACATAAGTGTTATGTAGGGCTGCAAAGTTAAACACTGTCAAATTGCAAAGATTGCAATTTTTAGACAGCGCTATATCCTTTGCAAATAACAAAATATCTTGTTTCTCGGGTTTTATTAGGTATACAAATATGTAGCTTAGACAAGCAATTCTCAACTGATGAGTCATGACCAAAAAGTTGGTCTCAAGACTATTGTCAGTGGGTTGTGGGTCTGGCCATAAAATAACTGTTTTGATGCTCATCTCATAATCAGTGCTTAAATTCAAAAGATACGTCAGGAGATGCTTCACTTTGGAACGATACACTATAAGAGGGTGAAACAGCAACATACTTGACATATGAACTGAATCTCGTGTTTTTTTTTTTTTTACTCAAATGCAACAATTGTAATATTTTTCAGAAGCTGAGCTTATTAGGATACATTATTATTCCACACATTTCGCTGTCAACGCTGATGAACAGTCAGTGTTACAATAATTCTGTTGTTTGTAGATTAACCAGCTGAGCTATAAGGCATCAAGGGTGATTTCTGAAATAGTCCAAATACATGCAAATCTCACTGTAAACAAGAGTGTTCGACACAGTATTAGATCATTACACAAAGCTGTATTTTGATGAGCAGAATGTAGAGCTTATGTAGAGCTTGTTCCCATTTCGAATCTGGATCTGGACATTTAATCAGAAAATTCTACTCTATTCCATTTTGCACTATTATTGTCTGTGTTATGTGAAAACTCTTTTAACGTATTGAATGAAAACAGTTTGATGCTGAGAGTAGTGCAATATTTAAAAACAAATCTAATATATTTCAATGCCAGGCTGACTCATACATCATACAAGGTCAACCTGCTGAGGTGCACAGTATTTTCAGGAGGACAAACTCTCACATTTATTTTTAGGCATTTTGCCATAACATATTTGTGTGCACTCATTGTATAAAATGGCTGACAAAGCTGAAACACAACACGGCAATGCCAGGCAGGTATTGCATCAAATTACATTCCAGCCACAAATGTGGCTGTTAACAGTTAATTTCATTCTGTCTGCCTCGCCTTCACATGGGCCATTGCGCTGCAGCTCAGTGAGCTATGATGCATATAGACACAACATGATCCACACGTATGGCCTTCAATCTGCGAAGCCTTTCAGAAGCAGCCCGCAGCCATTACTGATGTTCATGTCAGCTGACGCGATCTCCTCTCTTTCTTATCTGTGCCATCAGTCTTTATCTGCCATGTCAATGTATCAAATGTTCCCAACTGCCCCTCTAAGCTGGACGTAATAAGTAACGACCGCGCTTCTCTCTGAAGGGGTTACTAATACGTGTGTTGAGGCAGAGATTACAGATGATTCTCTCTGTGACTCGGCCAAATCACTGTTTCTTGAGTCCTGTAGATGTGATGCCCCCTGCACTGCTTTGGCTGGGTCCAACTCGCCTCCGGATGCTGTTGAAGACAGCACCGCTGAGAGGTGAGACGAGCCAGAGTTTCCCAACCAGAGTGTTTATTCGATTCCAACTTACTCCGAGTCACTGAATTGACTCTTTTCAGAGTTACACAGGAGGTCAGATGAGTGACGCTAAATACAGTGTGCTATTTATTTTCAATAAAAAGACTGCGGCCACATCGCAGTCTAGTGAAGAAGTAGATCATGGATTTATTGGATGTAAGACTGAAATACCTAAACTAAGGTTTTTATTAACAAGTATTAGAAACTAAGAACACCATTATTAAAAAGAACACAAACATCTTAAAACCTGTATCTGATGAACGGGTCATTATGGGGCATGACAGATGTGGACAAGACTGTGGTAGATCTAGTTTTACTTTGGATAAAATTATTTCGATCATTTAAATGCTGTTGAAGAAATTATTCTTCAAGTTCACTCTGTAACATGGACCTGTTCATCAGACCTGCTGCAACCATGAGTCAGAGGAACTGGGACACACATGAAGCCTACATCAGATGCAAGTGAGAGTGGGTACTCAAGAGCATTTCTCCCACCTAACAGTTCAGGAACTCTTCCTTTGTCCACCCAGCCCCTATTCAGTCACATTAAGCCCCCGTTCCCTCTTCTGGTGTTGCCAGTGGCTGTGCAGAGCTGTGTGTGCCAGCGTAAGATGTCAGCATATCAACCGCTCCGATGCTTAGCAAAACAAACTTTGGTGATGCTTTAGAATAAGGATACATTAATTAATGCATTGATTAATCATGACTTTATGCATGAATACATCATGAATATACTCATGAATTAACACAGTTAACTACTCATTAATGGTCATGAGTAATTCATCATGATCATGAATTTGTTTGTGTATAAGATACAGAAAAAAAGAAGAAGCTATTTTATAAAAGAGCTAAAAGAGGGATATTTCAGGATTTTTGACATAGGGCCTCATTTCCTAGTTATCCAGAGTGTTGTTGATGTCTGGAGATATTTTTTTCTTAAATTCATGCTGTTGTTATATTTGAAGAGCTTAGTGGCGCTAGGCTAACGCATTTCTATGGTATCAGCCACCCTGCATTAAAAACAGTCTGACCCACTCCACAGTGCACCTGAGGAAAATCACTTATAACGTCAGACTAACGATATAAATGTCTGTGTTAATAGAATCATTTTTCAAATATAACTGACCTTGTATCACATGAATTACCACATTTTGAGGGACTATTTTCTCGCAGATCACTCCGCCACTGCGTTAGCTTACAGCCACGAAGCTGATGCTGCTTAAATATATGTTATTTTAAATGCAAAATGGTTAAAATTATTCTATCGACACAGACATTTATATCGTTAGTCTGACGTTATAAGTCATTTACCTCAGGTGCACTGTGGAGTGGGTCAGACTGTTTTTAATGCAGGGTGGCTGATACCATAGAAATGTGTTAGCCTAGCATTGGCCTAGCGCCACTAGACTCTTCAAATATAAGAACAGCAAGAATTTAAGAAAAAAATATCTCCAGACATCAATAACACTCTGGGTAACTAGGAAATGAGGCCCAATGTCGAAAATCCTGAAATATCCCTTTAACTGACTGAACTTGGTTACTGTAATGTGAATATCCACATATGATCAGAGTGATAGTGTGCCACTGCGAGGCTTTGTTCATTTTCCCTTGTGAACTATTGAGTGGTGTTTTTTGTGTCAGGTCGCTGTCAGATAATTTCACGTTTGAATGAACAGTGGTGTGTGTACTACACTGACTCTTATATTGGTCCTGTTTTCTCTACTCATCTGAAATTACGGCTTGTGAACAGGTTATGCATGGCTTATCCCACTCTCTCCAAACTAGCAGCAGCTTTTAATAGATGAGCTATTTCCAGTGTTGATTAACTTTCTATATTTCCTCCATTGTCTACTTGCTCCTTTAGCGGAACTCTTTTGATAGATGTGCAATTTAAGCACATCTATTTATTTAGTGAAGAATTTAGTGAAGATAATGATCTGCATATTTATTATGTAAATATTGAATTAATACACAAATAATGAATGAAGTTGCTGTAAATACTGTATTTGGACTGTTGTTGATCCTTCTGCAGGTTCTTCTTGTAGATGCCTGAGGGCTGTTTTATCTGTATTTTATATTGTACTCTAAGTAAGAATGCTCATTGCATTGTATAAACCTGCTACCTCTGCCCAGGGACTACAAATGAAGATTAGCTTGTAGCTATCACTGGTCTGTTCAACACATTTGTTGTCCCTGCCAAATAAATAAATAAGCAAACAAATAAATGTTGTACTGTTGGAATCACAATATCCTTCAGTCAGCAAACCAATTGAATTTAATAATTGAAGGCTAAGAGTTTTGATGAAACTCCCAATGTCTTCTGGGATATCAAGTCAGCAGGGAGTCTTATTAATAAAAAAAATAAAAAAATATATATCATAATAATAATAATGCCTTCAAAGCGCTACACTACAGTGTTACTACAGTAGCTTAAACCTCTGCATCATGTGATGAAACTGAAGTTTGCAGTTCAAATTTCTTCACTGTTTAACCTATCTGAAATGTGCACTGAGGACTTGCTTTTCAGACATAAGTTGCAAATGCAATTGCTGTCAAAATACCCCCAAATTTGATATTAGATTGTATTTGTCTGAAATTGTGCACTCAGCCTGGTTAAGGCTGTTGCACACTGTTAGGCTGAATATCTCTCCCCTCGTGTCACCCCATTTCACTATGAACCATCTTGTTAGTCTACGGGCAAAAAATCCTTAAAAATCTTAAATTAAAATTAATAGATCAAATGTGGAACTCCCAATAGTATCTATGAAGAGCTTGAGCTTTTAGTTCGACCTTACTTCATTATTGATCTAAGAGGACTGTGATGTTGAACTAACCTGTCCAAAAAGTTTATTGAGGTAGGCGACATATGCAGCTGCCACAGCCGAGCTGTTGCTGAGGCTTCTCTTCCCGCGTCGTTGTTTTTGGCCCTCATCACTTGAGCTCTTTGCCTGAGACAATGGTGATTTTGTGCTGTAACATGAGGTCCAAAATGTAATTATCACTGACATTAGTCCTATTGGAGTGTGTTCTTATAGTTTTCTGACATGACGTAATTGTTCAGTGGGAACATTTCTAAAGCGTCACATTTAACAGAGCTTTTGTAATGTGTGTGAATCAATGGCTGTGCACACAGTGCTTGTCTAAATGAATGTTGATTAGACAGAGTGAATGATAATTACCAGAATTTCTTGGAGATGCTGAGCTGAATGGCCTTGTTTTTGAATCTTCCTGTGGTGGGTGACCTGCCAGCTGCGGCGGCGCCCCTCCCTCGAGGTGGCGCACTACAGAAAGAAGAGTTAATCTAATTTAACCACCATTTATAATCTATGTGTGCAACGTTTTGCTATCACAAAAATAATATCAATAATTAAAAAAACAGAACTTTGTTTTTTGACTTCTGGTTAGCAGTGACTAACACATAATAATCTCAACCAGATAGTGGCAACTCTTGTTTCACGCAGTTTAATTGATAAGATGTTGTACTAAAAATACTTTGAACAAAAATAGAGGGAAAAAAAAGACCTGTAAAATCCTGAGAGGAAAATGTGATGACACATGGGACAGTCATCATGCCCTCCCATGAGAATTTGCTGCTTGGCTCCAACCCATAAAACTATAAGCTTTTATAGATATTATACGTGGGCATTTTTCTGCCACTGTGGTTGTCTAAGTCATGTAATCCTTTCTGGGTTGTCTGGGCATTTGGTGTCACTGACCTGGTGGATGGGCGAGTGTCTGGTCCTCCTTTAGCACTTCTCACTGACATCTAAACAAATAGTAACAAGTTTAGTGGATTTATATATCCACATGAACCGTATTTAGGATGTGAGAAAGCTGAAGGTGGTCAATGGAGTCAAAAGAAGAGTGAATATGTACACGTATGACTGAGAATTCAACTCCCAACATGAAAATATGAATACAATCAACAGGTTAATAATTAAAGAAAATATACTCGTGACCGGCTTGAATATAAGGGGTGGATGACCCAAAACATATGATGGCCCATTTGAAGGCAGAGTCAGTTGTGACAACCTGTTTGATTGGCCTCTGCATTTTGAAACGTAACCGCTCAGTTCTCCATCTCACAAACTAATGAGGAGCCCACTGTAGAGAGCAGGGCTCTGCTTCAGGAGGGGCTGCTTAGGCAGTGTATATAAAACATAGAATAATGAGAAGAGACACGAGGTCCAGGCAGTCCCTTAAATTACACCCGGCCGATTAATGTGACCATACCGACCAGGCTCAACTCCCACTGCGGCAGAAAGAACGTGCCATGACTGAATAGTGATTGCCTGTCTGTCACGCTTTTATACAATCAGCGTGTAGACTGATTGCAACATGCTTAGAGCCCGCAAAGCGGCACGGATGTGGAGCCCAACTTTTAATGTGCAATGAATAAAGACTAAAATGTTACATCTAAGAAAGATGTGAAGAATTGCAGTCATCTTCAGTGAGCACAGTTCCCACCAGGGTAAACAAACCCACACATACTCACATGCACTTTATACTGTTTCACTGCACAAGCCATTGAGTGTGCAGCAGTCTTCCCTAAGTGACCAATTGCTGTCAATCACAGAGCCGACACAGGCACATTTAGAGCCTAATCACACTAATTAAAGTAATGAAATACAGGGCCAGGTGGGCCACGCTAAATAAACAGCTAAGCATCATCTGTAAACTTTTAAATGGTCCATTTCACAAGTGCTACTGAGCACAGAAACATAGATTACATGATTATTCTCTACTGTTATTCTGAATGGCAGAAACTCTATGTTGCTGTTACTGCATGCATTACACCATGAATTCTGCTCCCATGTGGCCTGGCAAGTCACACTACAGTATTTTCTGACTTATAAAATGACTACAGTCAGGAGGGTCATTATATTGACACAAATTCCGATGTCTGATTGACAGATTAAACAATCGTGCAAATTCATATAAAGTAAAAAAAAGACCAAATAAAATCACACAAAGGACCAGTAACGGCATCATCTTCTGCCAAAACACCAGGCAAAGGTCTGAACGCTCTTCTGTAGTTCCAGAGGGGCCTCTGTGTTATTTGGGAGGAGCACTACTGCATTTTAGTGATATGATGCAAATGAACGTCTGTGATTGGATTGTCCAGAGCTGGGTAGTACTCGGTTACATTTACTCAAGTACATGTACTTAGATAACTTTTTTGAAGTAGCTGTACTTCTTGGAGTAGTTTTATCACACAGTACGTTTTACATCAACTGGAGTAACTTTATTTTGAATATCAGAATTGTGAGTTTTTTGCTCCAGTCCGATTAAGAAAAAAACCTCAGGAGGATGAATTTGTTCGAAGAAGCTTTTATTTGATGAATAGTTGCAACAAAAAAACAATGTTAGGAAGTCCGTCTATGTAAGTCGGTCTTGGCATTATATACTAGTCCAGCCTCTAATTCAGACGTGCAAACTGACGTCGTCTTAGATATCACGTGCAAGTTTCAGCAAAACAAGTTTGTTTTTAATCTCTCACCTTGTATTCCGGCCAACATGGATCTGCCAGTACTTTTCAAAGTAGAACATTTATTGCAACAATGATAGAGCAAAATCATAACACATTGTTCTTTCCCACATGAGTATATTAAAAGTTTTAAGCAAGCAGTTACAAATGTAATTCTTGACAGTTTCCCCCTGTGTGATTACATTGATGTAATCACACAGAATCTAAACTGGATTAAAACACTTTATTCCTCCATGTGCAAATCTGTTAAGCGAAAACAGCTTCATGTGACAGAGAAAGAAATATTTATATCTACTTTCAAGGTGTATTATTTGGAAATATCAGGATTTTTAGACTTTTTAGACTCCTCTACGGACAATCAGCCCCGCAGAGACACGGAGGCCTGTGTCTGATCCATAAACAAGCGCTGCCAATGCACTGAGGCGCTCTATCTTATCATCACCTCCTTTCACACTTCTCTTCCACCAACTCCTCATTACCAAACCCAACCTTCTCCAATTGCTGATTTTGTGTCACGCCTTTGAAATGAGACCGTCGGCTTCAATATTGCAGCAGATAACAGGGAGCGCAGGGTGAGAATGAGATCTTTTCTCTCGTTCACACGTCTTTACCCATCTATTCTCAGTAATCGCCACCATTGCACAATTGTATAATTCTTCTAATTACAACCATTTTCATTTTTTGGAGACATGCCGGGTCATCTCTGCTTTGCTGCACCACACAAACAATCGAGGTATCATTGTGTGTGAGTAACAAGGGCACAAATATTGAACTGAAACAATAGCAAGCAGCGTGCTGGCCATCTGTTGACTCGCATCAGATAATATGCTTGAGATTCAGATAATCAAATCTCATAAAGCAAAGGAGGCAGGCCTGGCTCTTATTATAGTACAAACTGGCTTCAAGTAGCACGCATAGATTCAAACAAACAAATTTCAATTCTCCTGAATAATTTATATTTGAAAACGTAAGAACTTTGCCATAGCTAAAGAACAGAAAGAATGATGCGTGCTTACCTTCAATCTGCGCTAGTGAAATGTGTGAAAATCTTTTATTGTGCGTCCAGATTGGGTGGCTGGGTTACTGTAGGTAAACTCACCTACAGTGTGTGAACATTACACATAGAAGCTTAGGATTACATGATGACAGGTGATTACACAGCTATGTCTCTGGATTAAACCTGTTACTGTGGCCTCTGCCCCGGACGACCATTGAGTGAGCTGGGTCAGGTCGTCTCTCATCTAATCTTAAAAGATATTGTTCTTGCTCATCTAACACATATATTTGACATTTCTGGCAGCAGTAGAAGGTGGATGTTGCCCTCATAATACACTCCCTCGTGGCGTGTGCTTGTTCCTCTCAGGTGTCCGTTCACATCCAACATCAGACAGCTTCTTAACTGACACAAATCACAAGTGGCTGTTGTTAAGTCCAGGGAAGGATTTAAAGGGATTTGAGCCCCCTGGAGCCTCTTTCTTTGGATCCATGCTGCTTATTGATTTGTCTCAGACCTGTTCTTGTGCAGAGAAGTGGAGAAGCCATCTAGGTAACATGTCCGAAAGTCTTCTTTATTGTCTCTGTCAAATGACTTTATCAACGCAGAGACCTGATGAAAAAGGGGAGGGGGAATCGAAAACTTCTCCGCCCCTGATAAACCATTTACATTGCTGTTTGGCAGATTTTATAGATGTTGCCAATTAGCTTATGTGCACTGATAAAATTATAAAGAGCAGCTGGGAGCACTTTTTATTCATTTATTAAGGCTCATTTAATATGTAATGGACCAATTTCTTTCAGGGGGTGCAGCACCTTCTCAGCTCCACCTCTGCAGTTCCGATTCAGTCTATGAGCCAGACTGCTCTGTGCAGCTAGAACACACTGAAAAACAACACTGCTTCCTCTTGTAGGGCAACAGAGAGGGATGGAGGGGAGAGATGAACAAAAGTTTAGTTCGACAGCAACTTAGTGGTGCAGTATTGTCGGAGTTTACAAATCATGTGGACTTCAGTTTATAAGCAAAAACAAAACTATGCAAAGCTGTGTCGGTGTTGGGTGAGAGACAGAGAAAGAAGGGTGAGATGGAGAAACGTCGGCCCCTTTCTTGTGTTCAGAGGAAATTCGTGTGGTGAAGTTTGTGCTGATCTCTAAACGGCGCAAAAATGACACTGTGCAAATGAGTGATAATGTCTCTGCCCACGTTTTAGCAGGCTTTCAAGTGGGTATAAGGTGTATACCTGCAAATTACATAGACCACACTACTGGTTGAGGGCCCTTCGACACCATAGACCTCCATTAAAACCTCTACTATAAAACGGATTCAAAATGTAGTTTCAAACTTCTGCGTGTTTTCAAGACTTTTAGACTGGATGACCAGCTGTATGCACGGGGGTATGGAGATGACTGTGGAATTCCAATATGACAAGTTGCATGAGTTGCGTGCTATGGGTGGGCTGGTCCAAACCAAAAAATGCCCGGGCTGAATTATTGTCCCAGTCCGCCCCTGCATCTCCCCGTGTTTACAGCTGGTCATCAAGTCTAAAAGTCTTTAGTTTACATATAGAAAACATTCAGGCGAAGACAATGCAACAAGATGGCAAAAGTAAATTTACTCGTCAGACTCATTTAGTCAGACTCAAGTCTTATACTTAGACTTAGACTTGCCTGTTTGTGACTTGAGATCTAACTTGGACTTATTTGAGTGTAACAGGATTCGTTGTGCATCTATGTTTACATATGGTAATTAGCCACATGCCTTTTCGGTTTCCTGTCTTGCACTTGACTCAAGACCTGCATTTAATTACTTTTTTTTTAAGCCCCCACCAGTGTTAATTTCGTCAACTAAAATATTTAGTCTTAATTTTAAAGGTGTGATTTTTAACATACACTTCCCCAACCAAATAAACAATAAATAAAAATAAAAACACTGGCATTGTGTGTCTTAATCAGCAACACAACATTTCTAACACTGCATCAGAGATGAAAACTGGTTAGCTTCTGGTGTGGGGGCAATTGCAGCACCACTTTCGCCAAAGCCCCGTACGTGTCATTTATACTACACCTTTTTCCATAAATGTTGTTGTTCCTCTCCCTGGCATTTGGTCTGTTCTGCACTGGTCACTCTTGGGGGCGTTGCTTGGACTCCTTCCACACTTCAGTGGAGAAAACTTGACCAGAGGCACACAGGCTTTGAAAACATGCCAATCTATGCTTCAAAATAAATGTGTTTATTTACTGCATGTGTTCATTGGTAGAATGCTTTGTAGACGAGTAGCATACGTTTGACAATAAGCAAAAAATACACAATGCATTGGGCAAAGTGCATTCCACTGTGGGTTCTCAGTTTGTTTGTTAGTTTGTGTTTGTGTTGAGGCTGAACTGTGGAGGTAAACTGCGGAGGACTCAGTTTTCTGTGAGATCAAACCTCCGTTACGCCCAAATATGCTTAGTCCGTCTGACCAAAGCCCTTATTTAGCGCTTTGCTTTTTCAAGAAGTGGGAACTTATTTCCCTTCAGAGGAAAAGACAAAGCAGCGCAGTAATGTTGTTGAATTTCATGCACCAGTCAGCTACCCAGGGAGAATGGACCTTTGAATTGTTGACTTAAGTTAAAAGTTTCGAAATTGGCATGGTTTGGATTGGCAGTGTGCCAGAAGCGTACAAGCAGATCCATGAGATCAAAGGTGAATGACTGTTGTGCAGATGCAACACAACAGGAAGAGGAATGATATTTAGCTTGGTGGAAGGTAATTGCGAATATTTTTTAGGTCATTGTGCTTCTCTCTTTATGTATTAATTTATGTTATAATTAAAGACACAAATTCCAAATTACACGGCCTACTTGGATTAGCATCGTCAATGAATCCGACTGAACCGACTGTTAATTAAAAAGGAATTTGTTCTATATATTGCCCATGTGCGGGTACCGAGTGCGTGTGGATATGGAGGGGTTTTCGAGTTAATGGGGTGCACACTTATTGGTGACTGATAACGTCCTATCTGAATCTAATTGCCTGTGCTGCTGCCTCATTAGGCACAGCGTGACGTGGTGCCGGCGGGTGACGGTTCAGGCGTCCTGCTTACAATCCTCACCAAAAACCCCACCGTTTACTGTCTTCTCTGGCTCAACACCAGTCACCCGCGTCATTCCTGTCAAATACATTCTTGAATTATAATGACTGAACACAGCACTCTGGATTTGGGTGCTTGGTGTTGAAGTGGCTTGGTTATGCCTAAATGCCTTTGTTTATTCCTATTCATAACATGTTGGTGCCTTTTCGAATGCAGTCACCTTCACAGTCCCGAGCGGGAGCAGCCCTCTCTTATGTCACACATGACCACAGCCTCCGGGCAAAAGTACCCCTCGGTGCCACTGCTGCCTTTTTCACTCAGGGGAATGTGCTGATATCGCACACCTAGAGACGAAGAAAAATAAATTCCAGTTACAGGAAATAAAATCATGGAAATGAAATTGTGAAAAAAGCGCAGACAATTAATCATTAAGCTGTCATTTGGGCTAAAAACGCAGAGCCATTCATCAAAGGGGGCAGTGAAAAAAAAAAAAAGGGTTGAACAGAAAGGAACAGAAAGGGCGGACTCAGAGAAATATGTGCGGTACGATCTACGCGGGACCTAATTGGGTCAGTGGCAAATAATGTGGTGTGTTAGTGCTGAGCTCAGAGCTGCAGCAGGCTCGAGATCCGCAGCAGAACTATAACTCAATAAAAGACAGATGGAGAAATCAGACAGAGATAAGTAACTTTACTGTACATGCCAACCTTTCCATTTCCATACTGTGCTAATGCTTACCTTTCACTACACCGCCAAAGACATTAGCTATGACATTTGTCTGACGAAGCCAGAACATGAGCAGCGCAGGACAAATAAATAAACAAACAATGAAATAACACATTTGTCCCGAGGGAATATCATTCAGTCAATCTGCCATTACATTTGACAGAGGTCACTCTTTCCTTTGCGTTACGGTCTGGGCTTGTCACAAAACATTACCAATTGAAAATGTGGTGTGTGACTTTGGAATGGTGCTGGCGTTAGGATTCTTTTTCTCATTTTTATTTTTAGAGTATGTCAACGCCAAGTAGGTTATTGGGACTTAAAGCACAGTACATGTTTCAGACATAGGACTGCTGTCCAAGGGAGCTGCTTCACACATGAAACGCATACAGTATATAATGGGTTCAGGAAGAATGAAAAAAAAAGAAGAAAATTTGTACACAAAACACACAATGATCTAGTTGTAAAACAAGGGTTTGCATCTGATGCAGCTTCAGTGAACTGAAGCCTTGTAACACTTCAAGGCTTTCCTGGCAAAAAGTCTGGTAAAGATTCGAAGCCTCAGAGCTGCTTCATTCTGTTTGAACACTGACATCTTGTAGGCAAACTTTATTATTGCGATTTCTCATAAACACGATTGAAGCCCCACCACAATCTGCTGTTTCCAGGCACAACGTCAATGTGCTACCCTTTTTATTTCAGTCACAGTTAGTTTAGCCAACTCTTTTCTGTAGATTGCGGTCCCTACACTTCCTACTGCCAGGTGCATAAAACTTGCACCATATGAATGCGGTTAAATGGGAAAGTGGGGGAAATGCAGCACATTTATGTATCACTGAGGATTTACATCACCAAAGTATGGACCAGAAAACGCTTTGTCACACTGAACCACATCTTGCAGAGTAAAGCACTTTTTGAGACGATTTACACTTTAGTCACCTGACCAGCTGTAGTAAAACACAGTCTGAAGCAATCTGCATCAAGAGTGATGCAAGCTTCAGAGTGACATTTTTTTCACTAGATATGACTAGACAAGGCAAGGCATGTTTATTTATACCGTTTGTTTCGTACACAAGGCAATTCAATTCGCCTAATAAAACTTCTAATGTGAACGCGGGACGGTCCATTACATTAACATTGACATGAAGTGACGCTCTGCTCATTCAGCCTTATAGAGAGAGCGCCTGACTCATAACCACGAGTTAGTGAGATGGATTTTGACTCATCTTTCTTTTTTTTTTCTTCTTTTTTTTAATGGGCACCCACTGCCACTCAACACATTGACTTTCCAACAAGGGGAATCATAACATCCTGGATCTGGTTTACACCACCAAAAAAGGAGCGTACAAGGCACACCCCATCCCCCATCTTGGTGCCTCGGACCACATAACTATTCTGTTACTATCAGCATACAGGCCACTGGTTAGAGTCACTAAACCAGTTCAGAAACAGATTCAAGTGTGGAGTAAAGACTCTTTAGAGAAACTCAAGGACTGCTTTCACACAACGGATTGGAATATGTTCAAGCAGGCTGCCATTCACAACAATATCACTGATCTCCAGAGTATACAGAGACTGTCAGTGCCTACATTACCAAGTGCACTGAGGATGTTACAGACTCTAAGACCATCATTATCAGGTCCAACCACCTTGGATTACAAGTGAAGTCCTCAGGCTCATGAGGGTCCGGAATGCTGCCTTAAAATCTAGTGACAAGGAGAAACTGCGGACAGCTAGGGCCAACCTGTCCCGCGGCATCAAAAAAGCCAAGAAGCAGTACTCCAAAAAGATAACTGATCACTTCAGAGACAGCAGAGACACTGTGGGAGGGGATAAAGACCATCACAGACTATAAACCTCCTCCACAAACCTGTGACAGTGACACCTCTCTGTTGAACGCTCTAAATTAATTCTTTGCTCGCTACGAGGCACTCAACAGAACCCCGGCACAAAAGTCAACACCCCCTCCTGAAGACCAAGTGCTGAAGCTATCTCCAGAGAGTGTGAGAAGATCTCTGAGCAGGATCAACATACACAAAGCACCGGGTCCAGACAACATACCAGGTTGTGTACTGAAAGGTTGCGCTGATGAACTCACTAAAGTCTTCACAGACATTTTTGACACATCTCTGCAGCAGGCTGTGGTCCCAACGTGCCTCAAAGCGACCACCATCATTCCGGTGCCAAAGAAGTCACCACCCTCCTGCTTTAATGACTACCGCCCAGTAGCACTCCCTCCAATTCTTATGAAGTGCTTCGAGCGACTCGTCATGGAACACATCAAGTCTGTTCTCCCTTCCACCCTGGACCCATACCAGTTTGCTTACCGGACCAATCGCTCAACTGAAGATGCCATCTCCACTGCGCTTCATTCAGCCCTCACTCACCTTGAAACAAAGGACTCTTACGTTAGAATGCTGTTTTTAGACTTTAGCTCAGCATTCAACACTATAATCCCACAGCAGCTAATACACAAACTGCTCCACCTGGGGATCAACACATCACTGTGCTGCTGGCTGCTGGACTTTCTGACGGGGAGACCACAGGCTGTACGTGTCGGCGGAAAGTCCTCCAGAACCATCACACTGAACACGGGGGCTCCCCAAGGCTGTGTGCTGAGCTCCCTCCTGTTCACTCTGCTGACCCATGACTGTGCTCCAAAGTACAACTCAAACCTCTTCATCAAGTTTGCAGACGACACAACAGTGGTGGGTCTCATCAACAACAGAGACGAGTCAAACTACAGGAGTGAGGTGAGCAGTCTGGCCATGTGGTGCACACAGAACAACCTCTCTCTAAATGTGGAGAAGACAAAAGAGAACCTTTCCTGGACCATGTACTCTACATCACTGGGCAAGAAAAGTAATCAGCGTCTCTACTTTCGCCGCAAGTTAAGAAGAGCTAGAGTCCCAGCCTCCATTATGTGCAACTTCAACAGACGGACTATAGAGAGCATCCTGACCAGCTCCATCACTGTGTGGCACGGCGCCAGCACTGCCTCCTGCTGAAGGAGCCTTCAGCGCATCGTGAGAGGAGCGGAGAGGATCTGCAGAGCCCCTCTGCAGATCTGCGCAGCCCTTCTCGGAGCCCCTCGGGTGGACATGTACTCCACCCGTCTCACCCGCAAAGCCGTCAGAATCACCAGTGACCCTACGCACCCATCACACAGTCTCTCCAAGGTAATGCCTTCAGGGAGGAGACTGCGCAATCTACGGCCCAGGTCCAGTCGACTTAATGAGCTACTAAACACCCCTTCCAGAGCTTACTCCACCCACTCCCAAAATTAAAAAAACTCATAGAAAGAGGCGTGGCGGGAGGCTTTGGGGAGACGCGGGGCGGGGGAGTTTATGAGCGGTCTCTGCTCTGTTGACAGTCTCAGACCAAGGGCCAGAGTGAACAGGACTGACTGACTCCCGTATTGCCGCATTTAGACGATGTGGCGCCACTTTCCCGGACACTGCAGCCTCTCGTACCGGCTAGCTTCTCCGGACATGTGGCGCCACTTTCCCGGACTCTCAAGCCTGTCGTACCGGCTACACGGCAAGCACACGCGGCGGACATCTCTCCCCGTTCCCCCTCCTGGCTTTAGCGGACACTCAGTCACACACTGCCCCGCTCTGAGCCTCGAAGGCAGGGGACGGCTAACCGCTGCCCCCGGGGTCTGTGAGCTCTCCCTGGGGAAGATTACAGTAACAAGCCCTCAGCCCCATCTCATAAGCACTGACAGCCCTAATTATCTCTGTCTGCCCGATACAGCGTTATCGTGTCTGTAGTTTCAACGTGAAAACATCCAGCCATGTCACTAAATAAGTTAATCTGGGTATTTTGGGGTTACATTTGTCTTTATTTAGTAGGAGAGGTCGGGGATGTGAGTGCTGTGGCGTGGTTCACACACAGAGTGGAGCGGGGCCCTTAGATCAAATACTATGCTAATAAATTGCTAACCTGAAAATCGATGTAAAACGCTCGCTCGCTATTCCAACTCCAACTCGCTACGGGGGCGTGTGCGACACTTGGCTGCTTTTATACCCCGAGCAGCAGAGCGACACAGCACAAAGTGACGTTACACAGCTGGCAGAGCGAATGGGGAGGACAGGCACGAAATTCAAATGTAGTGTAGCCGAAAATGTAGAGAGGGCGCTACACAGACGGTTTTAGGCTCAAAAGTGAGATTTTATCTAATTTGCACTAAAATGTCAAAAAATTGACCAGGCCATGTAGAGAGCACTATATGAAACATATGTATGCAGTTTATAAGCTAAAAAAAAGTTGATTTGGTGCTTAGTTGTCCTTTAAGAACAGTTTCATACACTTCCATCGGGAAGCTTAACTCCCCCCCCACTCCTCTCACCCACCCCCCTCTCCACAATCAAGGCTGAGAGAAATCTAATTTCAAATCATTCACATGGTTTGACAAATAAAAAATCTTTAATTTGGGGAAAACATGGCACCTATGATTTGAACATTATCAGACTGCTGCACTTCAGAATACTTTTTGAACTTCATGTATACAGGCCAGGGCTAAAGTTGGTGATTTGCTATATGTGAGGGGAAGAATGCGCCTCGACAGAACAGTCCTCTCTGCCAACGCAGCCGATGAGTCTCCCCGGTGCCGGCGCAAGTAGCACATGTGACTCCACCTGCCACCTCAGGGGACTATAAGGTACCTGCCAACTGTTAAAAATACACTGTCATGTTACCTTAACCTATGAGTTGTGGCATTGGGGATACACAAGCACATAGCAGGGGGTAAGACTAATAGGCCTACTATTTTGATTTAAGACAGTGATCTAAATGATCTTCTGCAATAATAGGTGTTAGTTTGATACCAGCAGTAGCTTTGAAGTAGGTCTAAAATACAAGATTTTGGTTTGTGTGAATCCTCCTTTACAGTGTGCAGCACTTAAACTCTGGAGGGCATACGTAGGAGGGAACTTTGATCTTAATCTATGCAATTTCTAATCTTACTCTTTCTAAAATTCAGCAGACTTGGCCAGTATGTAAATGTGGGTTTACTTAATCTGGCCTGAGAGGCAGCACTTGTACACTTAATGGAAAACCTCCTGTGCTTTGTAGCGCAGTAATGGGAGCAGATTATCATGCCAGGCAGAAGGACCTTATGAATACTCCTCCGCAAATTACAGGTACACATTCTCCCAGTCCTGTCCTCTCCCCTACTCATTCTAAAGGTTTTTTTTTTGTTATGTGTATGACTGTCATGAGCCTGTTCCAGCCTTTTAATCAGGTTGGTGTGATTTTGTTGGAGCCATGTTTGTGTACATATAGGGGATACAGGAAGTATCTTCCTTTTTCTTCTAGTGATTAAAAGAATACACTGTCAAACCAACAATGAAAGAACAATTAACAAAGAACATGTTATAATGACAAAGTATTTATTCATACAAAGCTTCATTTTAGTCAGTAAGAAAATGTTTTGTTTTGTTTGTCCTTTTGTTTCTGGTTGTGGAGGTTATTAGCCTTCCAGCTCTCAAAGATAGTGTATAGCCACTGTTGCCAACAATACAAAATGTTTAGAAGAAGAGAGGCAGAGTGCTCGCTGGTCCACCGTAGTAGGATAGTGCTGTAAATGCACTTACAAATCAGGTGCTCTTCAAGCTTGTAGCGCCAGGTATACTTATTAGCGAAAGAGGATGGGGTAAGGAAGACCCTGATGAAGACTAATTTAGTCGAAACGCGTCAGTCACGCTATAAATAAATGTTTATCTGCATATTCAGAGTGCCTCAGCCCATCCTCTTCTTGATAGAAGTTCATGTAAGGATGCAGCGTCAACCGCAAATTTTGAGACCAGTATTGATGTTGAATACACTTACCTCCAGCGTCACTGTAATAATATTAACATTATTTCAGTAGGACTTTAATCAAACACATCTCGGTACATCACAGTTTATGTACAAGGTCACCATACTTTTTTAGCATTAGACTTCAACATAACACAGATGTTCCTGAACCCTCTGCTCTTGCCTGTCAAAAGATTTTGGAAAATAATGTGTTTTACCTGTTGTTAGCGGGTTATGTCTCTACATATATTGCCAGTGGGTCTAATGCTGCTGTTAGCTTGTAATCAATGTATTTTTGTTTGCTGAGTATCAACATGGCAGTGTTGTTAAATGTCAGTGTGGCAAGCTAATGCTTACCCCAGAGATCAATAGCACAGCAGCACTATTGTACAGACATCATCTCATCTCTGCTCATCTGATTGAGTTTCCTGCTAAACCAGGCAGATCCATGTGCCTTGGTGTCACTGCAAATGCATCAACAGCATCAATAAAGGCTGTGGTGGCGGCTTGAATACATTGAGTCTCGTTACAAGTCGCTTTGTCTCGATCCTCAGTGTGTAATGGATTTCTTGCCGCTCCCTCCCGTAGTTAATGGGCAATTCTGCAAACGTTGCGTACATGATGACAGCATACATTTTAGTTATACATCCAATGACAGGGATCAGAGTCTGGTTTATGTATCTGAAAGTCTTCGCATCAATAAAACCAGTGAATTGTTTGGTTTAATTTTCAATTTTGCGTACCAGATATGAACGTTATTGTGCATTGTAACACATATTGAGGATTGTCTCTTCGCTGTTAAGAGTTGACAAAAGCAGATTTATTCAAGCTCTTGTTTTAAGCATAGATTTTAAGCCACTTTCCCTTTCTGAAGGAACACTTAAGAGCCTGAGAGTGTTAATACTCAGTGTAGATCTGAAGAATATTGGAAAACATGTAACTCGTCTGGGGGCATTTAAGATAAGACTGGAATATGAACAGCTACTAGAACATGTTTGCAGAGGGTTAAACTATTGTGCTAACAAATGTTATATGGTAGCCTATAGCTCAGTAGTACCTGGAGGTTTTTTTTGTTTTTGTTTTTAAGAACGCCTTTGAGAGCAGCCAGAAGCATAGTTGCAAAATGTTTTTGGCTGCCATTTTGAAGGTTTTGGTTTAAGAGATTCTGACGCTGGATTTGATGTATTTCTACAACCTGCCACTTGTGCTGAGATTGGTCCAGATTGAGTGCACTCTGGAGCTTTATGTTGTTATTAGGCTGTTTGTTACAGTGGACTGGCCTGAGACTGCTCTAGTTTTAGCTCTAGTTTACTTCACTGTTAGTTCAGTCTAAATGCACCAATCGCTCCAAACACCTCATCTTAAACCGTGTCCCAACACTCAGCTGTTTGTCAACAGCCACGCACATGGACCCTTCCCTGATCCGTGTTGGTCAGTCATCATTTGGATTCATCTCCTCAGATTGACAGCCCTTTTACTTTGGTCTGAACAGTATGAAAATATCCTTACTCTGCATAGAATAAATGAAGCGAGTCATGGAGTTGGCCAAGCCAGGGCCATTAATTCAGTACTTGATGACCACTTGTAGATGCCCTGTGGTCTCACAAGCACTGCTGCCTGTCGGAAATGCATATTTTCTATCCATCTATTCCAGACGTGAAGCATGTCCAGAATATCAAAGCCCATTATGGTACAGTCCATGTGGCAGGGACCCAGACTGAGGAGACATGTACTTGAGTAGCACTTATATTGAGGCCACCGATAAGGCCCAGCCCACACTTATTTATAGATGAAGTGTTTGCAATGGTGCACAGACAGAGTGTCCATTTATCTCATTTCATCTCATTTAGTCCTCATGTTCTCTCTGCAGATTAATGAATACAGAATGTAACGGTCTGTTAACGCAGTAGAGATGATCAAATCCTAATGAGGTTCCCAAAGTAAATCAAAATGTTTACAAATGGATTTGCCACGCTCACATGTATTCACTCCAGCACTTTTTCCATCTGCCTTGTTTATGCTATTGCTCAACCGTGAAACATCATTTAAGTTTACTAATGATTTTCTAATGGGAATATGCCTTTTTTCCCATACAGGATTAAACGGCTTGTCTATAACTAACAATCATAATAGCTCTACTTTATCTTTGTTACAAACTCATGTTTTCAGCACTGGTTTGTTAAGTTTTGTTAGTTTTTTATTTGTTCTGCATGACATTTTCAAGAAAACTGTAGCCAGCTTTGACCTCGGACATCCACAGGTCGAGGTTGAGGACTTTGTGTTTATACAAATGATCCTCTTGGGTAATCAAGCCTCACGTCATCATCTTTTTCATTTTTCCTCCTCCTCCTCCTCTATGATTCACTCTATTCATTTTATTGTTACTTTATTGGACTGAAACTCAGTACAAGGCCGCTGTTGGTTGAAGACTGTTGTCTGTGATTAATTTCACTAGGCAGGTGTCAGCCGCACTATGAGGCTTGCCACAGTTGGACGCCTACAGACAAACACACACACACACACACACATGCACACACGCACACAGTTGGTCACACATATGTCTGGCTGATATTGGCTATAGTCACGGCCAGCGCAAAGTAATCTGGTGATGTGACTCCATAACTGGCACCGTGTTTTGTGCTGTTCAGTCAATATGCCGAATTTCATTTCCTCTTTGTCCTCAGCCATCGGTGCTTCTTTCTTTCATCTCAATAATATTTGATTCGGTGTACGTTTACGGTTATTACACTCATTTTAGTCTCGGAGCCACAGTCATAAGCTATAAAAAAATATATTTAATATAAAAAATTACACAGTGTTAACACAATTATGGATATGATTTTGCTTTAAAAAATGATATGGGAAGAGGTCTACTTCAAATGACTTAGGTTACACTTTTTTATTTTTTTATTTATCTTTATACGGGGAAGGCTCAGTTAGTACGGGACTCTCTTGTTAACGAGTGCCCTGTTTTATTGCAGAGCATAACAATACAAAATATACAAGAAGATTTTACAGTTTCCGTTAAAACAAGCACAATTTTACTATACGGCTCTAATATTAATAATTTTAGATGTGAGAGAGAGACACTCAAGAGCACTCTTGGGGAGTGTGATAGGAAAAGGCTCTTTTTTACTCTATACGAGTCAATTTTTCAGAACTAATCAATCCTGGTACTGGAGCTGAAGTTTTGTTCACATTCACTCAAGATGCTCAAGAAGCCTCCCAACATATCCTTTATAAATAAATAAAAAATACAGTGTAGCTCTCTCCTATTAGACAAGGAAGACCAGTCAACTTTGTAAGCAGTGATGAGTTCTGTATTTAGTTATAAAATGAATTTCAGAATGATGAAGTGCATCAGGAGGTTTATGTACGTTTTTTCCCATAAAATTGCTACCAGCATAAAACTATGATTGATACTTATTACATTATTCATGCAATAACATTATTCTATCAACTTAATATGGAAAAAAAAACATGAGCTGTGGATAGGAGACCTTGAAATGTGCGCTATATTCTCTATTTCAACCTGAAAAGACACAGAAACAGAGTGGTGATAGAAAAGTTTTTTTGGACTTGAATCATGATTGGGGCTCAGACCCTGGCGGAAGATTGAAATACATAAAATACATGGCGATGAGTGATTGACAGAGTCTTCCCTTGGAGTCTGGACACTGGTGGTGGTACAGGATGAGACCCGGGGTGACCAGTTGACAACAACGAGCAGAGCCGAGGAGAGGCCAGGCGGAGGAGGGGCGGAGGTCGGAGGGTCGCAGCACAGCTGGGAAATGGCCGAGTGAGTTGTAGCTGCGCAGACGTTGAAGAGCTCCTAAGGTTATTATGCATTATAATATAGTACCTCTTTTTATCCGCTTAGAGAATCGACATGTTTAATTTTGTGTAACTCTACTTGGATCGTATAACTATACTCACATAACCGTATGTGGCATGACGAGAAATGCAGGTAAATAAAGATTGTCAACAACGCCACCTAGGATAGGCCTAGGACCCTGCACAAGGCAGACACAGGTTTGTTTTACCTTTTAGTCAATCACCGGGCAGAGACGGGACCTTTACATATCAAAATACCACTTTTATTTAGCTGTGGAGTGTGACAGCTGAACAGTTGTCAACCTGCGCCACAACACTGGAAAGAAAAGCACTGTTGAGCACCAAATGTTCATACATGGTGCGTAAAAGGCAGCAAATAAACTCACCAATGTGGAGTAAACGCAATAACGCACAGCGACCACAGTGTGTAAAGCCACCGCACAAACTTCCAACAAGCACAGCTGCGTAGACCCACAGAAGAGCACAGATCCGTGCGTGGAAGCAGCAAGAAGATCTGAGCCACAACAGGCCTGAGCCTAAATCCCTTCGGGTCTCCACCCCACAATCAGTGCCAAGCAGGTGCTCGAGGAGGAGCGCTCCAAGAAACAGGTGAGGGGAGGGCAGATGCACTCCACCCTGTCACACGTATTTAAATAGGGGAAACGTGGGAGAGCTTGGTCGCTTCTAACTGGCCCGATGGAGGAGAGGAGGAGAGACAAAATGCTAACAACATCTTTGGTCTTTTTGCATGACTGAACGCACGTACAAAGACGAGACAGGTATGCATCAACTCGTCTAAGCTCAGGTAAGAACATATCTCAGTATGGAAAAACAGTGGCCACACAGTCGCACAGAGGTTTACCAGATTTTTACACCAGATGCCTTTCCCGTCACAACGACCCACATCACTTGTCATATCATAGTCTTCATAAGATATGACAGTGCAGCATGAAAGGGGACGGAGAGTGAGGCTGGACTATTTGAAATAGTAAAAATGTGACTATTTTAATAGTCAAATCAACAGAATTTTAATAGTCACAATTAGCAAATAACGCAATACTTTAGACTCAAGCAAATATTTTATTGCTTAGTTTCAAAGATCGTGTTTCAGAGTGCAGCAAATCAATTTAGTTATAATACAATTAGTTATATTTCTAAGATCGGGCTGCCCAATTGCACTGAATCGAGAGCAATTTCTTCTTCTGTGGGAGACGCTTGTAGCCCACTGGGAAGCACAACAATAGCCCTTGACAATGTGCCATTTGGAGTTTTAATCATGGTTGTTGTTTTGTTTTAATGAAAAGCTGCTAAATAGCTGATACTGAAGGAACTAAATGTGCAATAAAGAGCGATTTTCAAGAATTAAACTCCAGATGTTACATTCATTTGACAGAAAAAAGCTCTACAAATAATGTATCCTCCCAGAACACTTTTCAGACACTTGCTCTGACTCTGCATTCACTGCGGAGTGATTCGATTTTATTTTCAATTGAACTCACTTGTTCTTAGTCCATTTTCCCCCCGCACCCCTTCACAGTCTGAGGGAGTTGGATATGCACCGTCTGCAAATCACTGGCTTGGATTTTGACTGGATACGTCACAACCGTAGCAAAGTGAGAAAGGGAGGAGGAGGAGTGGTGGAGTCTATGCGATGATCAGACACAGAAAGGGGCTGAGGGAGAGAGAGAGCGTACAGCGGGATATATTGACTCAAAAGCTGGTCTGCATGCTCCTCCGTGTGTGGTAGACAGAGGATGTGAGAGCAGGCAAGATGCGCGGCTGGCACAGATGAAGATTGTCTCTGGGTATGCCTTCCCTTTCATTTTTGTACTGGGTGATAGCATGCATTCGGGACGTTTAGGACGCTGCCATTGCTTGACTTTGAAAGCAACATGGAGTTTGAATTGTGCGACCTGCAAACAGTCTGTCATTAAACGAGTAAATGATTGAAGCCGCTGAGGGGCTTTCATTTCTTTCGGCGTGACTATTTCAGGCTATTTCAGAAGTGGAGCTGTGAGCTACGTGTCCCAGGAAATGCAAGTTTAAACAGTTGGATATTTTTGGATTGCCTCGCGAATCATGATTGCCTTGCATCAAAAGAGTTTTGCATGAGCTTCGGCTTGAATTCGACAAACGGTGCGCTGTGATTTTTGGCTATGCAGAACAGCGTGTACAAGGCGAATGATGGCCAAGAAGACACCAAGTGACATGTTCACGAGTAATTTTTCAGGACTTGCCAAACCCCACCAGTGATGGATTCGTGCTGTTGATTAGCTGAAGCCTGCAGCGGTTGACTTAAAAAATTAAAATCTTATCAGCGCCCCACTTCTATAATTGAATCGCATTGGATTTAGCAAGACTTCTTTACGGTGCTGCTGTAAGCCTTGATTGTTTGGTTGCCAATTTAGTGAACGTATGCTTCACTGAACACAAAAACAATCCGATAATTAGCTGCCGCCGCACTAGTTTATGGCTTAAGTCAAATCATTCAGTATTTGTCTAAGTCTCCATCCTTGTGCAGTCTTTGTACTATTATTATGAAGGCAACTCAAAGCAATTACTGATAATAGTTTTTTGATAATGTGTGAATTGTCAAAAAAATGTATGAAAAGGTGGTAAATGCCATCAGCTGAAAAAAGTCACAATATTGTACCTATTGTGAGAACAAGTCAAAGCAGGTTTTCAAACTGCAGTGCGTGGGCTTCTTCTGTTGGTACTCATGAGATCCAATGCAATTGTTTACTTGATTTACTGGGATTTTATGTATGCTTTAGTAATGCTTGGTTTTGGTCAAAGTGAGAACTGTTTAGACCAATTGAATCTTAACTTATGTGTTAACTTGATATGCATCGTCTTATTTGTAACATTTGCTTTGATCTTTCCCCGTTGCATTACAAAAATCATCATCTACTGTAACTGTATAATCCTATGGTGTAGACCGTTTAGTGTAATTATCACTGACCCAATGGAGAGAGCGATCCTAAAAATCTAACTTTTCCCAAGTTCTCCTCGCAAGTAACTTTTTTTTTTAGACTTTTGGGGCTTCTTGAAGTTGTCGGATGTGATCCAATTAGTGGCAAAGTCCTCGCCCTTCCCTGAAATGAGTGTTTGTCATTACTGAGATTAGGCTTAAATAATACCAACTCATTGTGGCATAGTAAGAGCACATGCCTTCAGTCTCTTTTAATAATGAGGCACAGACAAATACTCTCCAGTCGGCTGAGCTTAACGAGGTTAGAGCTTGGTTAACAGTTTTCATTAGCTGGCAAATATGCTATAGAGTGAAGGCTTCAGCAGCATGATGTAAATACTGCTGAGGGGTTGCGTGTGTGAGGAAGAAAAGTGTAAAGGAGTTAAGTGAAGGATTAGAGTCACATTTCATACTTTACAGGCGTACATTTGAATAGAGTGCACATCATTTTAGACGAATGAAATTTTGACTTTGACAAAGTTGAGAGTGTGCGTCACTGGAAGAAAACGAGCTTTTACTTTGGTGGTGCGCTGTGCGTGTCCTTGTGCATTTATTGTTGTTTTCGGACAGTTCTGGCCGTCTTCTGTACAAACTTCCATTGTGCAGTTGACAGACAGCGCGATTTCTGTTTTTGTTGCTGATTACAAATAAACTCCCACTTGAATAACGCGCGAAATCAGAAGAATAGCAACAAGTCCAGTCGAAGAAGATCCAATGCATAGTCCTTTATTTGGTCAAAAACATATCCACAAATGGTCAAAACATAATCCTTATTTTGTCAAAAATGTATCCATCCCGTATCAACTAGTGCATTCTTCATAGCCCCCTTAAGTTGGTAAAGCATAATCCTTATCTTTGTCGGAGCGATACGTATCCCATGGCTAATTCAGAAGGAGCGCCCCGAGCTCGCTTGGGCGAGTCTTATATAGGCGTCCGAGCAGTGAATAACACATAAATCTGTCAACCTCAAAGAGTTATGTTTTACACTTCCAGACACTAGTGTCAGCTTGATAAGCTTCATGTATAGCGCCCCTGTAGTTCCCCGCACGTCCTCTGCGTTATCGGCGCTTTGAATTAAGTAGCTTCGGCCTCGAAGCGTCAAGT
This sequence comes from Proterorhinus semilunaris, assembly GCA_021464625.1. Classification (NCBI taxonomy): domain Eukaryota; kingdom Metazoa; phylum Chordata; class Actinopteri; order Gobiiformes; family Gobiidae; genus Proterorhinus; species Proterorhinus semilunaris. The sequence goes on from CM038349.1 coordinate 27,655,627, forward strand.
TGATGGCTAGCAGGTACTTTCCCACCCTCCTTTACATCATGGGAACGTCTCTACGTCCGGTCATCTGGACTGTTATCTTGGCCTAGCGCCCACCGCGGCACGCTTCACACGGCACGTGCCATGACACGTTTGCTGAGTAGGTGTTTTTCTGCCGTCTACTGTACTCTTTTCCCACAAGCTAAACCTGGCCCGTGATTGGTCAGAGACCCAGCTACCCACGTGATGTTACCCCTCTCCAAGTGTCCCCACTTGACCTAGATCCCTATGCATTTGGATATATACAGTTGTGGCTATCCAAGAAGCTAATCCCCCAGTGGATAGTCTACGCATTACACTTAATATATGGAAGATCATGTTTCTCCCCCGTCCCAACTAAGTCATACTCCCACAGCTTAGAACACTTATGCATTGAGTTTTACCTTTTACCTTAACATAATGATTATGAACCTCTTACACTATAACACAGTCTTAAAGAACAATTATATAGGCTTATATGGTGTCTACAAGTTCCCCACCATTAGTTACAACATTTAGACAGCTTTTATACCACAACATTTTGCTTTGCCTTTCGTTGTCTGATTGCCGCTGTTATTCGTTCTTCTCTTTCAGTCGAGCGCAAGCAATCCACATGAGTGTTTCCAAAGCTCCTCCGCACCCCCCCACCTCCCACCTGGCCCTGCCCCCCTCCTCCACGTCATCGTCGGCACCTTCATCCTCGGCCACCTCCCCGTCCGTGGCCGTGCCCCCGCCCTCGCCCGTCAAGATATCTATGCAGGAGCACTTTGCCATCAACGTGTGCCCAGGCCCCATACTGCCCATCCCGCAGATCTCCGACTTCTTCCCCCGGTTCCACGACTACCCCTGCACCCCACCGCCCCCCCGGGAGAAGAAGATCCTGAAAGAAGAGACTTTCAATGGAATGACCGGAGGGTTCAAGGATGGAGAAAAGACAGCAGATAACGACGGGGACAAAGACGAAACGTTTGACTCGGATGATGAAGACAGTGAGTTTGCCAGCACTATAGGGACAATCTGCCTTTTTTTGTTTTTGTTTTTTATCAAAGAGTTTAATCATTTTAAACTTAAAGGCAAAAGAAGGTGACATACAGGTTAAAATAGACCAAACAGTCATAACATCATGAAGGAAGGTGTCAATAATTCAAGGCAGTCAAAATAGGCCTTATTCTGTTGCAGTGTTTTTTTTATGATATATTTTACCATAAAAATTGCTTGCTCTGAGTCGAATGTGTACAAACTTCCAGCGACGTCTCATTGTGCATTATTTTCCCAAAGAAAGCAAGATAACAAGGTGTTTTTTACTTAAACCATTTGTCACTCCCACATTTATGTGCCTGCCTGACATTGAAGATTTATTATACTGCTCTGCAACAGTGGGCTATCTCTTTCTTCCCAACCAGTGATCAAACATGATCAATTAATATTAGGTGGCGAAGGCTTAAGTTTTAAAAGGCCATCTGTTGTAAAAATGACTCAGAGCTTTCAAGTGTGAGTAAGTGAGTGCTGTTTACCTCCAGTAATTGCTGTGTTTGTGTGTGCGCAGCCTACTTGGGAACTCTGGAGTTCAACCTTCACTTTGATCAAGACAACAACTGTCTTCACTGTACAATTCACAAAGCAAAGGTTTGAGCTTACACTGTCTCCTACAGAGTCGCCATTGCAGTAACTCATCGCATCCTCCTGCCGGAATGAATGATTTATGTTTTTCTTTATTTGTTTGTTTACCGTGTGCGTCACTGTGTAGTTGTTTAGGGCAAAGGTTGGCAGCCTATTCAATCCAAAGAGCCAATTGTGCCCCATCAAGACCAATTATTAGTATGTTTACTTCGAATGTGAGGACTGAACCGGTCTGAACAAGGACTGACCCTCCATTAGACTGAAGAATGTTCAAACCAGGACTAAACCAGGACTTTCCCATATCTCCTTCACCTAAGTGTTGCTAGTTGCTACGGTTTGTAGATCGCAGATGCCTGGTTTAAGGATACAAACCTTACTTCACATAGCACTGTAATGTGGCATTAATTATGTAAACTCTGCGTGCACACTTCCCTTGAGGACAGCACACAGTAGGCGAGGAGCGCAGAGCAATGTCCAGGAGCAGTGATATAACTACAGTAGCCCCCTCATATTTACAGTCTTTTTATGGCCATGCCATTGTGTGAAGGGTTTGCGGGCAGCATGACGTCGCCTTTGACACTGTTGTATAAATGTGAGTAGACGTTGGCTTTGGTGTGTAACTCTCATGTGTGTCCTCCTTGTGTCCACAGGGTCTGAAAGCCATGGATTCCAATGGGCTGGCCGATCCATACGTCAAGCTTCATCTTCTCCCAGGGGCTAGCAAGGTCATTGCTCTCTCCCTCTACCTCAACGGCAACTAGTGTAACATGTTACCAGATTGGATGGCGCACACTCTATCCCAGACAATGACACTTCCTGATCAGACACACACACACACACACACACACACACACAGTTCATTGAGGGGCACAGATAGTTGGGGAAGGGAATCAAGGCAAGAGTACGTCCAAATAAAGTAAAAAAAACAACGCAATATCAAAACATAACCAAAAACTGAAAGTGCAGATGATACATGCATCTGCTAGAGGGGCCCTGAATATTGCTTTGATAAAAAAAGAAAGAAAAGAATAGATAGATAATAATAATGATAATAATAATAATAATAATGATCATCCGACTAAGAATGCAAATTAGCATTTGGCTACAATCCTGCATGTTTACATTCATGTATTCCATGTTTGTTCATTAACATGCAGTGTCCCAATCAAATAAATAAATAATGTAGTCATAATGAAATAAAACTAGGCTTTTCTATATCCAGACTGTGTCTTAAAGGGCTGGTATAGATTCATGAGAAATAAGGAATGCCATTTGGGTCAATACATTTCAGAAAATGCTGCCAGTGCTACAGGATAACTGACCATAGTTTTTTTCTTTATACTGGCCTTGGCTAATGCAGTGAGTTGTTTTGAAACAAGGAACAGAAAGCACTTTTTGTCTGGCTTCTTCTTAATGCGGCTTGTCCAATGCTGTGCTTTAGTGAGCACGAGCGGGTTCTGGTCTACTGCTGCGCTTCTCCTGTCTCGTCTTCAGCTCATGAGATAAGTGTTGCCTCGGAAGGTAGGACCTACAGTTACATCAACCTGTTGTGTGGCGTTCTCGCTCAAGGTTGACACAAAACCAGGTTACGATAAGAGGGGTGGAGATGTTGGCTATAGGAGAGAAGAGGACTCCCTAGGCTGCCTGTCTTGGGTCCACGGAGCTAACAATACCAATCTCTGGGGGATCTCTCTGCTTTTGTTCGTCACTTTCCTTTTCACCCACTTTTCCAACATATCTGCGTCTGTATCTCACTATCTGGCTGTGACCCTCTGTGACCTTGAAATACCAACAGTGTGCGAATAGGGGGAGAGACAGCCAACAGAGAGGAGAGGAGGGAGGGATGGATGGAGTGCTGAAATGGGGAAGGAGTGGAGGAGAGACGGATGAGGGGAGGAGGACAGCAGCAGGTGGTTGTCATGGAAACAGGGAGGATTGTAACACGGCTCACGTCAACAGGCTCGCGTTGATAGGCGAGCGGGCAGCGGAGGGAAGGGGGGGGCAATGAGTAGGTAAGTACCCGTGAACCAGGGCTCGTTAAATATCCAGCAGACAGAGCTGCGTCACTCGGGAAAGTGGGAGTGTGCGCGCATACGATTGGCAAAAGCGCACGCCTCCGACTCGTGAGGAAAAGTGCCGGAATGAGGAAGCCGCTGTGGCCAAGACTTTCTGTATTGTCATTGAGGAGATCTAGGCATTCCACTGGTATATCCGGTATATTTGGTTTTCATATACTGTGCGCTTCAATATGCAAGCGCGCATGATGACATACGCAGCAATGGCAGCAGCACATGGCCATGCATTTATACAGACACATAAGGTGTGAATTCTGCGTGCTGGACTGGGCACCTTAGTGTATTTGTACTCAACAGGAACAAGTTTTATAGTTATGTTACATTTTTTATTCAAGCTACACCAATCAAACCTTTTGGCTTCCAATATCGATACTGATACTGGGGGTTTGAGTATCTGCCGATACCAAGAGACTTTCTTAAAAATAGATAAAAATAAAAATGTCTCATATAGGGCTTATCTACCATCCGGGTACTTTCAGTGCGCCGCAGATGTAGAGGTAAAAAAACAATGGCGGTATTAATCAGCGGTTTTTGCCTGTGAGTGACAGATTGTGTTCGATAAATTTAGTTTTTATCTGTAAATCCTGCCTAAAATCTGTTGTGCGGTCGGAACTACAGCTTCAATCTTGTAAACTGAGTAAGTTTTGTTATTGGAATCGACGTCTGCAGATCTAAACACATTGTGTGGATTATGTTTTAAAGTTTAACGCAACTGTGCTGGACACATCAGGCTCTAAATTCTACCATTTACTTTGCTTTAAACATAAAATTAATTGTTAATCAAATGTTTAATGTCATGACATGTGTTGGCTAAGTCATGCTTTAGCTATATCTAAAGCCAAATAAACTAGACAGAACGTCACCTAAAAGCTTCTAAAACATTTTCTCGTCAGCGTTTAACTTAGATCTCGATTATTTACCGTAAGGCGAACATAAATGCGTGAAATTCAACACAAAGTTACAATGGATTAGCGACGTGTACTAGGCGACCTCTTGGCAGTTTGTACATTTGATCGAGACCAATTAAGTCCAATTTCTGTTTATATCAGACTTTTCGCCTCAATAGGCAGGTTATCATGGTAATCAAATCACATTTAATCACAATCCAACAATTATTCACCTTAATAAATCCTCTCAAACAACCACCCAATATCAGCGATCTCCCATTGTTTTCAATGAAGTGAGAGCACCTGCATTTGTGACGTATAACCGCAGAGCCCTATTGCTCGCAGACCAAGAACAACCAAACTGGCAAATGCTACTTGCCTTCACTGAACTGACCAATGATGGTGGTCATTTTTATGTTCATTGTTTTGTTTGTTGCTCCCTTTTTCTGCAGCAGTCGCCGCAGATTAATGCTTAGCCCGCTGCACCGCTGCCACCCCCGATTGATTTAAGTCAATAATTTTCAAATTTATTTTAATGGATTCAACATGGAAAGAGCCGAAAATATCTGTTTTTTGGAGATAAGAGCAACAACATTCAGAAGTCTCTCTAGAGAAGAAGCGCAGTCAGGTAGCAGCTGTAAGCGAAGAGCAGAGTTGGGAGTTCAAAAGCAGATGTGCCCAGTGAAGTTGTAAAGGTACACAGAGGACATGCCCTATTAAGGTGGCGTTTACAGCCTATTCCCACTATTAAGGAATCAAAGCGCCAACGAAAGAAAACATTTGTCCCGTCATGGATTGAGCGCTGCCGAGGCTGAGTCTGACTGATAAGCCCTAAGTTTCCAGCTAAAATCAGAGGATAGAGAAGGAAATAGTGATGGAGAGTGTGGGAAAAGGAGAAAAGGAAAGGCAGCCCAGACAGAACAATTGGATGAGAGAGTAGGATAGAGGGAGGAAGGGAAGGAGAGAGACGGAAGAGTACGGGGAGAGGACAGGATCTGACCCCAGGCACTAGTTTGAGGCTGAGTGTGGCAGAGGGGGTTTATCTTCAAAACCTCAGATGTGAATGCTGCATACTGAACACTGCCTGCACTATGAACATTTTAACTGTTTCATGTGATTTTGATCATTCACACGTGATGAAACATGAAAATGCATGTGTTGAAACATGTTACAAATCCCCCTGTTGATTCCACTCTAGCCAAAGTAAAAATCTTTTGAGCTTCTTTATAAAAATTATGGTCTTATCTAATAATATTTTGGAAAGATTTGTTTACTCCCGCTTCTAGCTGTATATGGGTAAATAATTTTTAAAAAGAGCATCTAATCTCAACATTCTTGCCAGAGGTTTACATTTTTAAGGCAAAGCTGGGAATATACTTCGATTTGAGTGTAGAGAGGATCTCCTCTGCTCAATATCTTCTAAATAATAAGCACAAATTCAAACCAGTTGCAACCAAGGAAGGAGGAGGCGTCTAACTCTATTAGTGCTTGTGTGAACCTAAGAGTTTATTTTTCCCCGGGAGAGCTTTTAATATTTCATTCCGATTGTGCAGTTAAATTGGTTGCTATGGGCATGAGTAGAGCGGGGTTTTGAGGCTATGTGTGGGGCTGTAGTATAATGTTGGGGAGCAGACGGACAGGTGAGGCAAGGGAAGCATCCTCTCGTTCTTCGCTACACTCAGCAGCAGATGTCTGCCATCTCCTCGGGGACTGAGATAAATGATGTTTTCCCTCTCTTTTTCGCTCTACTTCTTTCTTGATCTTTTCGAGTCCCTCAGTTTTCCTCATTTTTCATTTATTTCACCTTTCTAATCTATCTTGTGCTCTTTTCTGAGTTTCCTTCTTTTCTAAGGGTCTCCTTTTTGTCTGCAGGCAAACAAGCTTCGCACAAAAACCTTGAAGAACACACTGAACCCAGTCTGGAACGAAACGCTGGTGTACCATGGCATAACAGCGGCCGACATGACCACCAAAACACTCAGGTAGGAGCTTACATTCTGGTCAGCAATTAGCACTGCTCCCCAGACAGCAGATGACCGCTATTGTGCAGAGGATGGAGATTCATTGTTAATTTTCTTACGAACCAGAGCCGGCTTGGCTTCCCAGCGCTAATCCATTATCTCAGATAGCCAATGACAGTGACCTGGGGCAATTGTTTCTGCAACCTCCCCAAGCAGAGATCACTCAAGACCCATTCAACACACGATGGATCAGAACTTAGTGCTGTTACTTGGTGCATTTCTAAAACACTGTGAGCACTGCACCTGGCATACGCACACCTGCGCTGAGCTGCAGGTGTGCGTATGTACATGTCAAGGGCAATCACCGACAGACAACAACATGCGTGGCCTCTCCTCGGTAAGTGGAGAGAGGTCACATGTCCTTCAGCACACGCATGTTCCGAAATAACATCGACTCTGCTCCCGAAAGAGTCACATGTAAAGAGCTGCTTGAGGAGAGACCTCTTTAGTCATTAACTTGAAGGAAGCCCACTTGACCTCCAGCCAAGGACACAGCCTGCAGACGCGCACCAGCCATGTGCAATGTGGGGAGTCCAAACGTGGAAGAGAAAGAGGAGGAGGAGGAGGAGTGTCAACCAGGAGCTGAAAGGAGAAAAGAGGGCGCCAACAGCAACCAGACAAAAGCATGGATGATGTCAGGAGGCGTGAGCAGAGGAAGGAAGAGGAGACTATGGAGGTTGGCAGTCTGAAGGGATGGACAGTAGCCAGGGGTCAGTGCTGAAAAGGATAATATGATGAATGGAGAAATCTACTTTTGACTGCGATAAAAAAGCCCAACGCCTAAGACGGGTTTACTCTAAGGAGAGCCAAAAAAAAAAAGACGAAAGAATGAGGACAGGGAGAAAATATGTGAGTGAATGGAGCGGCGTGTGATGGGATGAGACAGGGCTGTGAGCAGGCAACACAGACAAGCGAGAAAAAAAAAAAAAAAAAAAGACACTCCCTGACTTCTACGCTAGGATCCTGGCGCCAACAGCCGATAAACAGACTTTGTTCTCATTACAGCACCAAAACAGTGGGCTGCCCCGGAGAGATGTTTACTCGCTGGGTTGTGGCTGGTGCTTGTGTCTGTCCCTGCAGGACGCGGGGCTAGCGATGTGTACAGTCTGATACCTGCGTGCTCTCCACTTCACTGAGCTCATAGTCTCTCTGTAGGCACGACGCCTCGGGGTCCACGCGCTGTTAAAAAAAAAAAAAGATAATAGTGTAATTAGGCAAGTCCGCACTGAGAACAAAAAACAAGTCCGACAAATTAAATGAAAGACCAGTGACTTTTACATGCCCTACTTTAGATATATAGCTTGCGACCTTGCGTAGTGTGAGAGAGGAGAACTCCGGGAATGGACTTTTGCTTAACCATGAAAGTCCCACAAAGATCCAGAATATCTTTCACAGGGGGGAGTCCTGGTGTTAGAGGGAACCCTATTGTACACGTTTAGTGATACAAGGGGAATCCGGAGAACGAGGAGAAATAGACGCAGGGGCTGACGTTATAGCAACAAAGTTTTGTAGATGTGTCTATATACTGTCAGCTGAACTAATGACTTAATTGAGCAACGTTACTTTTATTGTGTGTAGATAAGAATACCATTGTCTTTTCATCTAAAACAGCAATGATATAGCTGTAGGTATTGCCACTGTTTTAGTTTTAAGTGTATGCAAGTGAAGGAGCTCTTTGATGTTAGGCGAACTGAATGGTATGAAAGAAAATAAAAAACAAGGCACTCTTCTCTCATCACTCTTCTTTCATCAAGTTTTTTGAGCCTTAATTTGAAGGGGTTAGTTAGTTCATCTCTATCTCTCTTTTTTTAAACTACCTTAGCAGGATTCTCTCTTATAAGAAGGCTGTGTTATTTTGGCTGGTACAGGAGGAAAAAAAAACACTCAGCGTGCTGTGTTTATTTGAAGATTTTAGATTGACTATCCCCTTTTTTGTATGTAATCAGAGAATTTTGATGAGTAGTTTTGTTATGGTTTTGTTTGATGTCTCTTCCACTCTCAAAATGAGTAATCCATGAAGTTCCTCTACCTTGAAAAATTCATCAAACGTTCTGAATCTGATCCTGTCAGAGATTAGCATGTTTTTGAGCCGCCTGCCTTTTCACAGCAGCCGCGTTGCACTGTGCACTGTATTTTGTTGTCACACATCGTTTTAGGCTATATTACAAAAAGTATCAAGACGAATGTGTCCCCACGCCTCCATCTGGCTTTTGTAATAGACTCTTCAGCAGTGTGGAGACTGGGACAAAGAGGACTTGATTTAGTGCTGAAAGGACCAGTTAAGATTGGATGGCTTTGGTGAGGTTCAAGTTAGGCTGCCGTTTGGGAGAAAAATCACTTTGATGCAGGAGTTGAAGGAGGTGGTGGTTGATTGGAAAATTGGAATGTCGAGAACTGTTGCAGATATATTGCAACATAAAATGTTTTACTGTTGCCTTAATTCTTGAATAATGTGATGCCTAATAGAAGGTCTGGATAGAAAAGGGATTTATTCAAACCGAGGGCTTCATGTGATACTCTGGATCCTCTGCAGTTTTTCTCTTTTATTGAATTTATTGATGCAGATTTTGGCATCACCCAAATAAAAGCTTCTTGAAAAAGGCATCGAAAATAGCGACAAAAACGAGATGAAAATGCAGGGAAAAAAGGGACAGAAATATGACAAAAACGCCATAAAAGAGCAGCAAAAAGTGTCCTGGCCATGATGCAGGGGAACAACTTCACACACAAGTTGCATTTGTACAAAAATAATGAAATGCTACACAATTTAATCAAGAGGTTAAAGTCAATCTTATATATATATATATATTTTCCTTTGAGTTATTCCTCGCATAGCACAACTTTATTTACTTTTAGAAAATCGTTATCATGGAAAACTGCACGACTGAGGTCTTACACATTTAAAGGGACTATACATAAGTTTAACCACAAATAAATGTATACAAATTTAAAATGTCTTCCTCATACATGCTCCAGCAATTTTTTTTTTTCTCCTTCAAACGTCAATTATTGGCTTCTTCACTCGATTCACTTTGCTGCATTTGCTCAAGTATCGCATCTTATTCACTCAAACTGATTTGGTCTAAATATCTTACAAAACAGTAACGTTTCTTACCTCAGTTGAAGTCATGCCTGCAAATCTGTAAATTGACCAGGACGGGACTGTTATTTCTGGTGCTCGTAAAGCCTGAGCGCCTCATGCACGAGCTTATCATCAAGGCTGCAGTTATACGTTTGGCCTGAGGGGGCAATTGCGAGCACAAAACTGCCAAACTCCACATAGCCCCTTTAAGTTCTAGTTTCATAGTTTAGTAGACTTCGGGGGCATCTATCAAGACAAGTGCATAGTGAGTGCAAGCTGAAACATCAAATAGGCCGTTTTGTGGGCATGTCGCACTAAAATGTACCATTTGATATTGCCTGTATCACCGTAGGGCCCTAAACCTGATATGTAAATGAGAGAATGCTGTATGAATAAAACATGCACAAATGATACTGCTGCTGATCCACTTTTGCACGTACTATACATTGTGAGGTTCCGATGGCGCAGATATCTGGTTTGAATCCGATCAGTGTTTTTCAGCATTCGTAAGTGTGAAAGGCTTTAGAATCACTGGGCTGGAACACCACACTCCAACTTCCAATTAAACACAAGGCTATTTAACGTCTCTCTTTCTCTGCCAAGACGGTTACGTTTCGCTGCGTGAAATAAACAATGGTCTAATTTTGATGACATTTTCAGGACAGTCATGCCCCAGAAAAAAATTGATTAGCTTTTGGTGCGGATCCAAAACAATGTCTGGATTAGGTCAAAGATAGGTCAAAGATGCTGCTCAATGTGAAGAGTACTGGGTCAGATATATAGGTCAGGGAAGCTTTTTGTTGATGCTCCCTTCTCTTTTCTCTCTGAATAAATGTTTACTCTATTGCATTCGTCTTTTATATTTATTTATTGAATCAGTAACATAAGTGGTAACACGCTGATATAAGTTACTATCATCAACTCGTCTTTTATTTTTTATTTTTATTTTTTTCTGGAGATACAGACGTGTTTGCAAAGCATTCAGGAGATCCTTTCACAGACTTTATGCACAATCTGATAATCCGGTTGAGCTTTTGTGACAGTTTGTGAATCTGGCGGCGCAGGTTGGCGGGAGTCCACCAGCATCTGTTCCCGTTTTTGGGAGGGCTACTAAAGCTGGAGATTTGCGGGACGAGCGCGTGAAGAGCAGAGAAAGCGTTTGGGAACAGAAGGCAGTGACGGGTTTGGCCAAAAGCGCAGCGCGATCGCAGGAGAAAACGCACAGGTCATGTGACGGCGCCGTGCGTGAGTCATGAGTTATTTGAAGGCTTCTGCAAGAGATACTCATCAGTTATGGGCACAGGGCTGTAACCGACGTGTCAAACATCCAAATGTCAGAGGAACAGGATGCAAGTGGGAAGAGGACGAGATCAGAGAGAGAGAGAGTTCGCATGGGAATCGTCAAACACACATAGGGATTTCTGCAGCAGGTGATGGGCCCTGATGGAATATTTACCCTCCATTGAATTTCAACAGAGTGCTGCGAACACGATTTGACAGAACCACTATAGCAGCAGAAATTACATTGATTCAGGTGGAAGAAAAGAGAGAATACACAGCTCTCAAAGATCAACCTTATGCCGCATTAACTTTTATTACATCACAACCCCACACCCTTGTAATACAGTACGTTAAATGGTTTTATACACTTTATTTATTAACATTTTATTAGAGGATCAGCCCGTCAGATGAATCGTCTCGTGTTCAAGGGGGTCCTCAAGATCATGTCCAAGAAAAATAGAACAGAGAACAGCAGAGTAGATGCAATCAAATAAAACAAAATGATAATAACAATAATAATAATACAACAAAACCTTGGCGCACACACACCCCACACACACGCACAAGACTGGTATAAATAATAATAATAATAATCTGAATAGTAAGTCCCAAATTTCACCTCTTGTCGGCCACAAGATCCCCGGCCCTATTTTCAGTTGACGTGTGTTATTTCCGGATACTATGAATAACAGCAAAGACTTAAAGCTGCACTACCTGTTTTACTCCGTTATCAAACTGTGAAAGTTGCTGATATTTTTGGCTACATTTTTAAAAAATGCCGTCTATAGTCCTGAGGGGCATAGGGCTGATCTATTCAGGCATTCTTGTTTTTAGGTACTTCAGAGGAAGCTACTTTGAAAGACAAAAAACAGTAGATTCCAAAGTAAAAAAAAACTTATGTCTCTTATGGTTCCGAACTTATATGCAAAAGTCTACAACATGTAACCGATTTTCACCCCAATGTTTTTCCTTTTCCCCTGAGGCCGAGGAAGTTGTTTTTAAAGCTCTGACTGAGCTCTTTCTAAAGTAAAAAAGTCTTTAACTTTCGGTTCCGGGGATATCGGCCAAATATCGGCCCTAGTTCTAAATGCCAAAAAAAAGAGTTGCAAATGAATGTTGGTTTAAAAATGTTTACTTTGGTACAGATCTTATTTATTCTGCTGATTTTCTTTGAACGCATCATCAGGGCAGCCTGTGGGAGGGGGGGAGTGAGGGCTGTGGGTGAGGGGTTTAAATCAATTTTCAGACATTATAAAAAGAAAAATCAATACTGTTATATTTCTCATTTTTCTTACAATGAAAATATAAAAAGCCTCACACTGATTTTTGAAACTAAGATTTTAACCGATCTTCAAAGCTTATTGGAAAAACTGCCCAAGCATCTCTTTGTGTTAGATAAATGCTGGCTATTTAGGTTTCATCTCACACTCTTTTCACTCATACAATGCAAAGCCATTTTAGTTTGTGCGTCCTGCTGCTCTGAGCCTCCGGGTGTGAAGAAAAACTGACCAGTGTTACTTCTGCAAACTGTTAGCTCTCACAAACTAACAAACAAATTATGAGCAATTTATGAAATCCTGTCATAATTGCTCTTTTCCACTCTAAGCGCATATGCCTAGGTCTGTCAGTCAAAATGTATTGAACCGGATCTACCATCCAGCCACATCTTCGGTCAAGCTCTCCCGCAGACGTGTGCGTGGACGCCTCGCTAAAAATGTCAGTGTCCATTCGAGTATATACTTTCTTGTATGTTTAAAGTTGGTTAAGAGAGCAGATGGTGCAACACTTTCAATTATTAAACGTCCTGTCCCGTGGAAACCCCGGCCTACTCCAGTGCGCCTCCAACTCCTCATCATTCATGAGTGCGTTCGTGTGAAATCACCATGAAGTCATTGTGCGTTACACACCGGCTGCTTGATGGATTGTTCAAATGCTCTTTAGATATTTGACTTCCAGCCCAATAATCAGGCCACACCAACTTACTGACATTTCTTTTCTTTGTTTTCTCCTTCCTAGGCTGTGTGTCTGTGACATGGACAGACTCGGACGTAATGAATTCATTGGGGAGGTGCGGGTCGCTCTGAAGAAACTGAAGGAGGGCGAGAACAAACGCTACAACATGAGCTTGGAGAGAATTGCACAGGTGAATTCAATACATCATTCAGAGGAAATGGATTTCTGTCCATGCCACAGCATATATCGAGATGTGTCCTATTCTCTCTGCGGACGTTTGCCTAGAGGGCAATCTGGCATCAATTTGAACTATTGTATTATATTGTGTAATGGATAGTCACCTGCGGGCTCAGAGGTTATAGACGTGATGTGTTTGTGTGCCTTTGTGATTTCAGAATAAAGACAGCAACCATCAAACTGTGGAGCAGGGAGCAGAGGAGGAGGAGGTAACGCCGGTTGCTGCACTGCCATCACCGTCATTATCAATCTACTAGAGCAATTTCCAGCAAACTTAGTCAACACTGTTCGTTATTTATGTACATTCACTTACCCTCGACAATTTTTTAGATTACGCAACTGAAATCTAGATTTTTTACAGTTGCTAAGAAAGGTTCCTGGTTGTGTACAGCTCTGTTTAAGGGCAAGTGCATAATTATGTCAGATTAGACTCATCCTCAGGAACACAGCTATTGCATTTAACACAAAAAGGTCTGGTTTTCACTGGTTTTACATATTTATGATGCTTATTTTTGATCCATTGAGACAGAATGTGAGATATAAAGGCAGAATTTCTATAAATGGCAGATAACCGTCCCAGTTCTAATGTTTTAGAACATAAATATTTTTTAATTCAGCTTCTCTTTCACTGACTATTATTAATAATCACCAGGCCTTGAAATTATGAAATAATTAGTATTATTTACTAGCCTGACTATCGCCAGACAAGTTATAGTTAGTCTGGGGACCACCAATTCATTTTCTCGTAGGAGAGGTGTGGTTTACGATTGTCCATAGCCGTTTATTAGGCGCTACAAATGTCTCTCATGCGTCTGCACGTAGCCATAGCCAATGGTATCAATTGTATCCAATGACGTATGACGTACCCACTGTAAACTTTCGAGCTAAACTATTTAGAACACGGTCTAAAGCTTGATCGAAAGATGGCATGGGTATTCCCAGGCTAATTATTAACATGAAAACTTGTCATATGTACTAATTATGCATGCAGTAAATTGACAGTAATACTTTTTATTTTGAAAATGGTCCCCAGGGAGAATAGTCTCAGTTCTAAATAAATACGTCATTAACACCTGCTGTAATAGTAGCCGTAGTCACTGCAGCTACTTATTCTAATGACTTTGAATCATTGTTTTCTCTTTCCTCTCGTGGCTATTACTGCCTCTCATCTCCCTGATTTTGAGGACAGAGGTTAATAGAATTTGGTCTCCGATTATTCCACGGTTCACAATACAGCCTTGAGATGAAATGAAGACGAGGCCAGGTTTATTTTGCAAGTCAAAGATAAGCAGCACTTTATTTACAGACTTTTATTTGGCCCTGCTGCACATGCGCTCACGGGACCTTTAAGAGACTTTATTTGCATGTTTTATCTGATGGCACAGCGGTTAGCGCATGCGCTTCACAGCAAGCAGGTCCCAGGTTTGATAACCGGGCCAGACGAGGTTTGCATGTTCTCCCGATGCCTGCTCCAGTTTCCTCCAGGTGCCCCAGTTTCCCATACCACTAAAAACATGTACAGTAGGCCAGGATGAGTGCGAGTACAAAATGAACAACAGAGAATAGAAAATAAAAGTAAATAAATAAATTCACAGTTTAAATAAATACATTCTGTATAATTCAGACTTAGTATTTATTTAACTTGCATTTTTGTACACTTCAGGATTGGTACTTTGTTATTTATTGATTTGATTTATTTGATAGGGACAAGTGTGTGCAATTAACATGTAACACACTACATATATAGCCAAGGCTAATTTGCTAGGTCTGTCCCTTGACGAGCTTTTAAATACAATACAATACAATAAGAAATACATTTACAATAACATTAATTATGACATTTCACAAAGATAGTGCATTTCTGTACAGTCTTTAAATGATTGCACACTTGGTCTCTTTTTAAAACATGCTTTAGTTCATTTTAAAAGCTCCCAGATCTAAGTTCTGTTTCAGCTCAGGAGACAAGGAGTTCCACAGATTAGCGCCCTGGACAGTAAAAGCTGACAGTATAAAGGATGCTTTTCTTAGCTCCTCACATATCCATTGGCGGCTCCTCATGTGATGGAGCCCACTGCTCTGAGTGGAACTATGAGCTGTCTGAGGACATCAGGGGCTTGGTTGTGCAAACGTTTTAACCTAAAACAACATGTTTGCCTGATGAAGGTCTCAGGATCGAAACATTGATCTTATCCAAATAAACTATTTTTGCAAGGTTGACAGTGTGCGGGAACTATTATTTTTATTCATGTACACTGGGATCTTCCCTCCCCTCCTACGCACCTGCCTTAAGTAATTGATGTGCAAAGTATTTCTTCTAAGTTTAACTACAAAAAATATCAAGGCTGAGGCGCAGGTAGTAGAGTCGTGGTGATTAGAAGGTCAAGGGTTCAAATCCCGGCTCCTGCCAGTGCCCACTGTCATTGGGTCCTTGGGGAAGACACTTCCTTGCCTTCAGTGTCTGCGTACACTGGTGTATGAATGAGAGTGTGAGGGAGCGAGTGGTTCATTGCTGTAAAGCGCTTTGGGCCTGATGAAGGTCTCAACTTTTAATGGTAAAAGTTGAGACCATTTACCATTAAAGTAGTTTATAAACCTGAATCTTTAAATATGAATAAATGCTGATGGAAACAACTTTGCTCGTTTGAAAATCACTCAGAACAATTGCCTCCTCTATTAAATTGGATTCAAACTCCTACAATGACTCATAAGGGGTTCTGTTTATGTGGAAGTTTGAAAACCCCTGCTATAAGCTGTTGCATTTTTCATGGTGTTGGACATAAACCCCGGGGCGGATCCCTGTGGTGTGTGTTTATGAGAGCGGGACATGTCAGCTTGGAAGCAGGTGCGGGTTGTCTGACGCTTGTTCCCTCTGTCTCCAGCGCGGACGCATCCTGGTGTCACTCTGCTACAACACAGAGAAGGGCTGCCTACTGGTGGGGATCATACGCTGTGCCCATCTGGCCGCCATGGACTCCAACGGCTACTCCGACCCCTTTGTTAAAATGTAAGTCACGTCACACAACCCGACCGATGACTTATCCAGCTAATTATACCCAGGTGCACACCACTTTGGGTTTGCTACACTGGAACATTATGTAATCAATTGTAATGACGTTGCTGTGGGCTCACGGTTTGGACTGAAGGATACCCCAATAATATTCCCTTAGATGGACTAGTGGCAGGTCTATTAGTAAGAGCCAGGTGGGGGAAAACGCCCTAGGTGCAGCAAGGGTCATTACTGGGGTTTTGTTCACAGAAACTAATTAACTTTTGCAGCAATCGCCTTTAGTCTGTAACAAGCTAGTGACGCTATGGCTTTTTTTTTAAAAGCTAATTTAAAAAGTAATGATCTGCCTTGCATAACTGTATTACATTTTAAAATATGGAGCCTTTTTCACCCAAATGGCCCGGTAGTGGTCGTGCCGCGTTACTGCACCCGTTGACGGGGAACCTACAATATTAAATATGTAATAAAGGTCACATTTTACGTGATGATTATTTATTTTAATAGCGATTTATTTGAACAGCGTGGACATTTTCTCCCTGGGAAATGTTTACATTACTCAAAGATTTGAAAGATTTGGCATAGCCCTGCTCGAGCTTTCCACCGCTTCATTGGTCAGAGAACCGATCACGTGGTGCGGTCAGCGGCTCTTCTTGTCATCTCTCTGTGAGGTTATCATTTCCAGTGCAGCATGGTGGAGCAGACTTAAAATAGCCGCGTCTGGTCTGATAAATATATACTGGTATTAAAATGTCCAAACCTATGTACTGTGTCAAAAGAGGCTTGTGTCTTTCTTTCATGTTGTTGTCACCACCCATTCAGCAAGATGAAGAGCTGTTATTGGGAAACTAAAGTGGCGTGGTTCTGTTCAGCAGAGCGAAGCCGCCTCCATGGCCTTTTCTGTTGACTATAAAAACCCACACAGTTTAATCTTTGATG
Organism: Proterorhinus semilunaris; assembly: GCA_021464625.1. NCBI lineage: Eukaryota > Metazoa > Chordata > Actinopteri > Gobiiformes > Gobiidae > Proterorhinus > Proterorhinus semilunaris. The sequence goes on from CM038349.1 coordinate 27,672,741, forward strand.
TGCCCGGTGTGCTTAACCTGCCTCCATCTCCAGCAGTCAGTGGGAGGAAGAGAGGACAGACCCATAGCACCGTGTTTATTGCTTCAAAGGGCTTTTTTTAAGTTGACATTTGTAATGGCTTATAACAAACTTTATACAGTAATAAAGGGCATAAAACATAGGTCAGAAAAACAGTCAGCTTCTGCGTTGACCACCATTTGCCTGCGTAGAGTTAGTCAGGTTGTTGATTGTGGCCAATGGAGTGTTGGTCCACCGGTTCTCCTCATGAATGAATCCTCGTTTTCTCCGCTCAGGGCAGGCAGCGTGTGCAGCGTCGTGTGGGTGTGTGGTTTGCTGAGTATCTTAATATGCCAAGAATATGAATTAGCTCGGCAAAGGAGAGATGCTCACTAACAGATTTAGACAGATTTGTGAACAACATTTGTGAGAAATTACTCTTTTGTGTATAGAGAAAAAGTTTTGTATCTTTGAGTTACGTAAGTTAGGGCCTGGCAGTCTTTAGGGCCTGGCAGTGTGTCGGGGGCGCCTCAGCCGGCCCCCGTCTGCCGTGTGGCCCGTGTCTCACGCTTCCTCCTGCTCACCTGCCAGCACACACACATACAAGGGCCAGAATACCCCGCAACAGACCAGCTCCCGCTCATCCATAGGCCTTCTGGTTGAGCACCACTGCATTAGGGTCAAAGACTTGCACGACTTTCGCACCGCGGTGCTCCACCTGGATCGCTGTGCCATCTCCAGGTTCTGCCCTTGGTTGCCCCAGCGCCGCCGTCTGTCCCCAGGCCGAGGTCTGCCACTCCATGCGTTCTACCTCGTCGCCGTCTCATCCTTACTTTGCCTCGCACACATCCTGAGGCCGGGCCAACTGCCTCTGCTTCGCGTCACCTCCGCAGTAGCCCACGCGCACACTTGGGCTCCATGTTCCTCTCTGCCGGTGCCTTCTCTCCATTCCATCATCGTCCAGGCCGCAGCCACCAGCTCCACAGCGACGGCCTGCACGGCCGGTGCCTCACCAGCCTTTCGCCGGTTATTGCCTCCTGGTCCTGCCCCCCTGTGCGTCTTTGCGCTGTCCTTTTGTTTGCCAATTACACGTCAAAGTCCAGCTGCGCTTGATTGCTTCCAGTGCTCAACCAAGCAATTCAATTGGGTAGAAGTGGTCAGGGTTGTTGGGGTAACAAGTTGATAAACTAAAATATCTAAAAACGTACAGTTTAACACAGCAACTCGCAAAACATACAAAGTTTAAAAGGCCAACTTGTACCCCATGACACAAACATATTGTTAGCCTCTGAGCCTTGGTGCACAAGCCATATTTAAAGCCACACTGCATACCATTTCACCCAATAAAGAGAATAAAATACAAGCAGTTATTTTATTACAGATATTTTTTTATTGTTGAAAAATACCTAAAAATGAACAAACAAATGTGTGTTTGCTGAGAGCGGCTCACCTCTCCTAAGATCCGACTCCATCTTTACTGGGAGTGGAGACTGTCTCCGGCTTATCTCTATGGAGGTGTTGTAAAGGCAACCACATATGACATTTACAGTAAATAGGTTAGGTCCTTATCCAAATCCATCCTTTGCCAAAATAGCATGTTCGGTGTCTAGCTTGTCATTAAGATCCTGTTTTGAATTTGTATTGTTGGCAACAGTGTAATTGAAAATGTTACGCTGTGTGCCTTTAAAGAAAATGGAAAAAGCACTTGGAAAATACTCTGTCTAAGATTATTAGACAGAACTGAAAGACAAAACTGATAGCGGGCCACTCACTTCATCTTCCGAAAGCTGAAAACAAAAATGAATATTGCCTTGAAGTGACTAATTAATAAAATGTTGTCTGGAAGTTCAAGTTTGTATAAAAGCCAAGAGAAAGTCTGTGATGATCTAAAACGTAGAGAAAAGACTACAACCAAAGGCCATTCTTTCCCACCAAATATAGAGAGGGATCTGTTTCATCTTTCCACGATATTGATTTGCTTCACTGGCGCCTGGTCCTTTGTGAGGTGCAACGGTTTGTGAAGGATTTAAAAACTTACTGCAGTGCAATGCAGTGCCTCTTTTTGTAACTTCTGTTTATCTTTTCTTGTAACGTCAGCTGCATTTTAGAAGCAGCCCAAGGCACTTGATTCACCTTAAAAGACACTGCACAACATATGCAAATTAATCAATACAAGGGCTTTTCATTTGCTGCCGTCTCTCTCTGCCTGTAAAGCAAAAGAAATACAAAATCTAATCACCTGCTCAAAAACATGTCCTTCTGCGCCTTTTCTCTCCAATAAATTAGTGTTTGAGGGAAGTACAGCCATGAAGTAAATTATTAAGAGGTGGTGGAAACCCCAGTCCTCTGGAGCACACAACTGCTCATCATTCACGAGGCAGTGCGTGTGAAACCACCAAGCACTCATCCTCTGATCCTAAGAAATGGTTTATAGAGTAGGTACATATCTCTCTGCAGTCGTCCATCTTTTTCAAATCTGCTTTTATTGAGTGAGCTCAGGGTTGTGCTTTCAGCTCGTAGTGCCGTTGTAATATATCCTCATCATATTCATTCGGCCACACTGTTTACCACAGGGCTATTGATTCCCTACAACCCACAATATCAACATCCCATTATATTGCTTACGTGAGGTACGCCTGCATATTGTTGACTATAGTGTCGGTGTGCAGTGCGCTGTGTCAGAGTGAGAGCCTGAACTCCCTTTGGCTTCCACCCATTCTGCCAAAACAGCAGTAACAGCTACATTTTAGAGATCACAATTATAAATACTGCATTTCTACAATGATTTTGGATTCATAATTCATTGATTAGTTGTTGTTGATGATGATGATGATGATTAAATAATAATAATAATAATATTTAAAATGCTTGTGTTTAGCCTTCATTTGCATTTGGATTGTGATGTCAAACAATGGGCACACATTTTTCTTTCTGTTTTTGATGACAATGTCTTTAACTTTGTCAGTTTGGACTGCCATGTCCCACAAGATTGTTCCATGTTCTTTCTTTTGAGCGGGGGCTGGCTGGTGTTCATACCATTTTTTCAGATGTTACTATTCAATATTCTTGGCACATCTTCCAGTAGATGCAGCTACTTTATTGTGTCGCTGAATATATTCAGCCTTTGCCAGCTCTGAGCAGCCTGCTAGTATATGGTTCATGGTTTCTTAAAATTCCCCATATTCCCTACATTCAGGTTGTGTCCCACTTGATGACAGTTGTATGCTCTAGTAGCTAGGGCTTTGGTCTTGTCCAGCCATAATTAATCCCTGTGTTTCTGCTCTCAATCCACGACTTCTGAGCCTCTTTTTTGTCTTCGATCTGTCCACAGCCACTTATGCAATCTTTTCAAGTTCAAGTTTCAAGTCCAATCTTAAGATTATTTATCACATGCGACAAGTTTTGTCTGGTATTTCCCAATACCGTTAGTCAGAAAATTTCTACAAAAATCATCCAGATTTGGAGGTTACTTCTGACTGCAAACTTGATTAATTGTATTTGTGTAATTTATGGATGGACTTTAAATATTTTGCCCCTTTCGTTCATTAAGCTCATTCATAGACTGGGAAAAAAGCCCATCATATCTTAGGTTGATTACTTAATGCTTGAATTAAAGCAGTACTAAGTAACTCATGCCCCTAGAGGCGATAAGCGCCACTGCAGGTGTCGTAGCGATTTGCGTTTTCTTTTTACTCATTAATTTTCCGTGAGAGTAAATACTACGCCGACAGAAAAGACAAAGGGAGAGAGGGATATTGTACATCCAATTACACAATGGAAATAATCTTTTTCACTCAAACTTGGCTGTAAACACTGTTTAAGTGGCGCTAGCCTGCAATTAGCTTTGCCCATTAGCCTGTTAGCTTCTTCTTTGTGATTCTATTAGTGTGTATTGGTGCTCCGACCCAAAAGACCCCCAATTATCCCATCAACTTGTATTGTATTACCCCCATTACCCCCAGAGGGACTACGAAAAGGATTTATTAAGGTAAACAAGTTACTTAGTTCTGCTTTAGTTTAGTTTAGTTTATTAATTTATTTCAACAGGGACAATGTGCACACACATTAATTAAAGATGCTTTGCACCAGATTTAGCTTGAGCTAGTTTCCATCTGTAGTCCCTGAGCATTTAAGAAAATGTATACTGATTTTGGACTGTTTTGAAATGGGATTACCAGTGGAACAACAATATGATAAATAATAATAACAATAATGGCTAGAGGTGTAACGATAAGTTTTTGACCGATACGATAAGTATCGATTTGAGGCCAAACGATATGTTATTTTTTGGGACCGATACGATTCAAATGATACAGTGGATTTTGATACGATATTCGATGCTTTTAACATTGGATTTTCAGCAAATTAAGCAATAAGTATTACAAATAACTGAACATAAATACAACAGAAGGCATTTGCACTGGACTTTATTTAAACATTCACTTCAGATTTGCTGATTGTTGAATCAAACAACAGTGGACAAAATACACTCACAAAAGTGCATTAAACAGCTTAGATAAAGAGCTGCATATATTTTTTGTTACAGCATAATCTTTTCTCCAGTTTATTTTCAGTAGGAGCCACTGCTGGTGGGATACCTTTAACCTTAAGACCTCTCCTTATTTGGCTTTACATCTTCTTGAGTGAAGCCCACAAATACAGCTTATACAGCTTTTCAGTGAGTGGGACAGGAAAAATAAAGGGCCGCTGTCACATTACAAGTTACCTAACAAAGTTACCTGGGTCTACACTGCACTTGACCGTCAGGTCTCACACACAGACACTGTAGTGTCTATATTTTGGACTCTGATCGCAGACCGCCTCATGCTCTCGCTACAACCTCTGTTAACAGCAATGCCAACAAAATACAACACTAGCAGCGCATGGCCAGAGCCAAAAGCAACAATACCCAGCTATTAACAAACTGCATTTTACTTTCGACGAGTTTCTCTCATAAACATAGTTGGCGAGCGCCACCAGTTCATCCGTAGCCTAAAATGCTACGACAGACTTCAAACTTTGGCCCATACGGCCCAGGCCTGTGCAGGCTCGTTAATTTTACATTCACCACGTCTTGCAATGTAACATCTAAAAATCGTTAAAGACAAAAGGATATCTTGCTGTGTACACTCCGCTTTAGACCCGAAACAGAACTTTATCTCTCACCTGGCTGCTGTAGCTTTTCGCTGCTTTTCTTTCCTTCGATGCTGCCGATGGGGAGGCTCTTGTAAACGTATGATTGTCAGGCTTATATTTCCCTTGGCATTTATACAGTCTGATGTCTGATGATTATCATCTTTCTTGCAAAAATTAACACGTCTTTAACTTACACGAAATTAACTTAAAATAAGACAAAAGGGTCAGAAAACATGCTTGTTCCATTGGCAATACAATAATCCAAATCTACTCAAAATCAGCACAAATCCAAATATTTCAAGCACTTTTAAGTCATTTTTATGGAAGGCAAGATGGGTTTTTTTCAGTATATGAGTAGGGTTAGGGTTAGGGTTAGAGTACAGTAAAGGCTACACTTTCATTGCATGCTGTGCAGCTGTGTGTTGGAGAGTGGAGATGTCCAGTTTTCCTCTGGCATACATATACCAGAGGAATATGTATGATCTAGGTTTGCCCTGTGAACTGATGTATGCGTTTGTCCAGGAGGCTTTTCTCTCTGACTCACTCCTCATAGCCCATCGCAGTGACAAAAGGTCACAGATATCACTACAATACATGTTCTCCTCTTACAAGAACACAAACTTTATGCATTTTTCCGATGAAATCCTTATTCTGCAGTCTCATCTGTACAGTGAAGGTTTTCTCAGAAAAGGTTATTCTGTCACTTGTGACATGTGAAGGGTGAAAAAATGCTAATTATGTCAGATTTTTTCCTGCTGACCCAGCGCCACCCATGCACTCTCTCTCTCTCTCGCTTTCTCTCAAGGGCCTGTCACAATTGGCTCACTATGTGATTGTTTGCAGCCTCAAAATATGAAGGTCGTGCGAACACTCTCTTTTGGCGCACAGGCACCTGCAAGAGCGGCCGCTATTGACCGCATGAAAAGGTATGAATCGCAGTTGGATCATCAGTCGCAGCTGAATGTCATGCATGCACAAAATTCAGTGGAGGTCGATTGCGACTGAATATAGCCGCAGCAGGCCGCTACGGTCGCGAGAATGGTGAAAGATAAATCACCTCAGATGGTGAGAGACTGGTGAGTGCCGGGATCAGTCTCGTGCGATTCCTGCTGTAGGTATATAGAGGCTTGGCGCGGTTTCTTCTTCCCCTGTTTGGTCTAGAGCGCGGATCGGGCCGTTTTTGTCAGTCAGAGCCCGGCCCTTGGAGGGGGTGCTCGTAAACCCGCTGTTACCTCGTAGCACAGGTGAATTCAATACTTGTCAAAACTTCTCTCAGTCCGTGTGCTTAAAGCGAACGCACACTGAGACGGTTTGAAACAGTTTCACCACATTTCTACTGGCAGTGATGCGAGCACTTCACAGAACCCATTAACCTGCTAAAAAGAGCCACGTTTGCCCTCTCTCTTTCAACACGGACTTATGTGTTATATTTTATATTTGATAAATGGATAAATCATGTGTTTAAAGCACTGCACGGTTTAAGAAAAAGCCTTTGAAGTGAGGTTACGCAGTGCGTAATGTTGGCAACGCCACATGCGTTCTGCATCGCCACAGTTAACCATTTTCAGACAGTACTGGACTGCCACGTTAACTTCGTGTGAGAGTTCAGCGAGCTCCACAGAGCGCTCCCTCCCTTGAGTCAGACAGAAGCTGGTCACTTCCCCGGAGCAGGGCCTGAGCTCAGGGTCTTGCTGAGCTGGGTGCGTAAAAGCACTGGTGCGCTAATGCCCCCAGCCATGTGTGGGGCGGCAACATCGTGCACCGCGGGCCCAGTTTATTTTATTTTTTTTCCACAAAAACGAACGCTAAGTCGCGTCAGCTAAACAGGCCCATTTTAATTTGACCCCAGTTTGATTTAAAATAAAATAAGTTCTAAATATTTGTCCGAGCCGGTTGAAGCACTCTAGTCCGCACCAACGTCTGTGGCCCGTGAAACACTCACTCACCAGCCTCCCCCCAGCCGCTTTCTTCCTTGCGCCTCTCGCATTTGGACACTATCCAAATCAACCGCATCCAGTCGCAGCCCGTACTCTATTGTGACTGTGACTGCAATTTCTTAAAAGTCTACTTTGACATCTTTGCGGCTGATGGCAATTTCAATTTTGCCGCAGAACAAATGGGGGACAAAATCACTACGGTCAATGCGCCAATTGAGACGGGCCCTTAACTCTCTCTCTCTTACTCTCTCTCCTCTGGATGCTTTTGGGAATTGAAATTTATGAGTGCTTTCTTCACAGAGCATATATTTAGATCCTCTCTCTACATGTCACTCATCTTTCTTTATCACTTGGAAAAGCGTGTTACTGCTTTGTGGTGTTTGTGACCTGCTTCCACTCTCGGTCCCTCATTGCAGCCTGTCACTTTGTCACTTCAATTTTTTCTTCTCACTTAAAGTTCATGTTTTCACACACTTGCTGTTCTTCTGCTTCAAGTCCTGCTCTTAAAGCTGCATTAACCAAACACTGCCTTAGTCACAGCCCCAACCCAGATATGTTGACCTTTCAAATGCAGTAACACTGCTACAATAGTACTTCATTAATGACACATTCAGAGCATTAATTATACAGAAAATCACATGTATTTTTAAGTGTATATCTACGGTTGAGCAAACTGATAATTGCATTTAAGTTGTTTTGTATAAATCTTTTCATTCTGACATTGGGTCAAATACTTGGACACAGTTTTTCAATCTCATCACAGTTTACTGTATAATGTGGCAACAACTGCACTTTTTTTGTAGAAAAGCTCTCACGAACGGATAATCCTTCCTATCTCTGTGCAGCAGACGCTGGTGAATTATTTTCCCATTGAAATGTGTTCAGTAAATCAGGCATTTGGAGAGAATATTTTTTTCCTGAGTGTTGCTGTCAAATGATGTTGTGTTCTTGTGTAAATTGGGCTTCTCTGTTAGCGCTGCCTTAGAGCCATATATATGATTTGGCACAGCTCAAACCCGGGCTTCCCCCGGGCTCTCACCTCTCTCTCACATGTGCCCGGTCAAACACCACCTTTGTTTAGCTGCTCCTTGCCATTGATGTGTCCCATTCTGCTTCTCTCCTTCCGGTTTTGTCTTTGTGAAGAGAGGCTGGGCGGTCTCAAGTACACAGTATTTTTAGATAAACTCAGATCGGCTCATGACCTTTTACAACACAATAAAGATAAACACAGTGTGCGGTCGGTCAGGGCAGCCTCTCCATAGGGACTGGTTCAAGCTGATCTAGTTGCTTTCTCAATGTAACGCTTAAATAAAGTGAAATTGTTTATCCCACAATAAAAAGTTAAAGCAGAGCCGTGCACTGGGTCTCGCATGGCTTACAGTTGTGGAGAATGTCCCGACTTTGTTTTGACCAGTAAAGTGAACAAGTAAATTCTGCAATTTATTATGGTTGAAGTCATACACTTATGGACCACATGTTTCCATCGAAAAGGGAAGTTGGGCATTAATGATCTGCCTTTCACGCTCGACTCTTTACGGTGATAATGTTTTTATTTCCTGCAGTCATTTAAAAAAAACTAAATCCATTTGTGCTTGACGCGAGCTGCCGAAGGTTGTGATTATCATAAGTCATGTCAGAATTAATGAGATTCTCCATTTCCACTGTCAACACAACTACTCATAATACCGCCGTATTGAGCTCCAATCTGCCTTTCTAACATGGCATTTACTGCACTGTGGGAGAGTATTAGAGCTGCAAGATGCGTCACTCACTATTGTATCCCAATTAACAAATCGCAAAGGCATTACAATTTGAACTTTACGTCACAGCACAATAATAGCATCATATTTCCCCGGTAATAAAATAGGGGCTTCAAAATCCTTTGCTATCCCACACCTGGCTGTTTCCATCCTGTTACCATGTCAGTACTGTGCTGTAAATTGTGGCTCAAACCCCTTTACCCGCAAAGCAAATTATGGGGGACTTGCTGTGTAAAATCTGCAAACCCTGTAGTTTCGACCAACATATATGTTCCGAGTGATTCTTGTAATAGTTGAGCACTTTAAGTATCAGACTCTCAAATGTTTATGCTCCTGGACACGTTATCATCTTTTCGCTCTCTCTCTTTTTTTTTTTTTTTCGTAAATCATGCAGCACTAAAGTACACTGACTTCAGTATCAGTCACTCCTCCTGCCTTCTGCTGCTTCTCACCTTCATCCCCCCCTTTCTTTCCCTGGCTCCCATTCGGGCCGCACACTGACAGCCCAGAGCCCATCTCATGCATCAGCTGTCAGGCGGGGACTCATCACTGGACCAGGCGAGGCTGGAGGAGCGAGATATCTCACTCGGAGGCCCAACATCTTGATTCTTGAGTTCATGCTGATGACGATTCCTCTGTTGCCCTCGGGTCATCCTTCTGTCACGTCTTTGCTGGAGTCTTTTCCTCTGACTTAGTGTCATTCTGATCTTGATAGAGTCTACTGTTTTTGTCCTTTTGAGTCATCTGTCCCTTATGCTGGAAAAAAAGCAACCTTAAATTAGATTAATTTAATCAGAGCTAAATTATCATTTAGCTCTGATGAAAACAGTAATTGAATAAGTAAAAAAAAAAGTCCTATTGTCTTGAATGTGTTGACTTGAACACAGCGGGGCAGTTGAGTTTATGTGATGCAGTTTACATTTTCCAAGCGCATGTTAACAGGAAATGGGATCTGTTATTTATTTATTCATGTATCTATATATCTATATAGAGAAAGGAACAAATGTGCTCATTTGACATACTCTTTATGGCAGGGGTATGGCAAGTTTGCTGGGTGGAGGGCCGATTTTCATCAATGTAAAAAGACCTGCTAATTTTATCCCAAAGTAAAGCACCCTTTTCTACAAATGCCAGCGTTGTATATACTACATGATTAGGGCTGGTTAAGTGATACCAGTTTGGTATCGGGAAAAAAAGTTTAGGTTCAACTGGTATCCAAAAAATTAAAGTATCGAAAGCAGCGACAGAAAAAAGGGAAAAAAAGACCGTTTTGATGCTTTTGACTACATTGAAGGAGTCCCTGGACCATTTATTTATTTATTTGTTTCAGCTCAAATAAAATGAGATTATTTGAAATTATTATTTCATTATTTAAAATATTTTTTGTTTAATGTTTTGCCCAATGTTTGAAGCCTGGATAACGCCAGACTAAAATCACAAATGACATTTAGTCTGGGGACCGCCAATTCATTTTCTCGTAGGGGAGGTGTGGTTTACGATTGTCCATAGCCGTTTATTGGGCGCTACAAATCATGCGTCTGCACGTAGCCATAGCCAATCGTATCAGATGACGTATGACGAACCCGCTGTAAACTTTTGAGCTAAACTATTTAAAACACGCTCTAAAGCTTGATCGAAAGAGGGCGTCGCGTCTGCTGCTGTTATGTTGGATCTGTAAAAAATTTTTATTTTTTTTTATCCCTAAACAAACTACAAGCTTCCGTGTGTCGAATAGCGCGTCATCCTCTTACCGTCCCTCCTCGTTCTGTGATTGGTCCCCAAATCCATGCGAAAATTTCGGCCATGGTCCCCGAGCGTGCACAACAGTCTGGCGTTAGCCAGGCTACAATGTTTGCCCCCTTTTTTCCAATTTTTTTCTACAAATTTTTTTCAGATTTTTGCCCCAATTTTTTTCTTTTCCCAATTGTTGCAAACAAATAAAAAAAATACCTGTTACCTGCAGCCCCCCTGATTAGGGGGCTAGGGTTAGGGTTTGTTAACCCTAATTAGGATATAATAAGGGTTAAAAACGGCAAATGTAACGTTAGAAAAAAGGGTGAATCAACACAACTGGACTTACTTTAAAAAAGAGCTGGCAGGTTCGCTGTCCATCCAGACAGCTTCCTCAGAGCTGTAGTCTGTGGTGACCACACCCACCAGAAATAGATGTGGTGGGCGTGGATGGTGAATACCCAGTGACGGCAGATGACGTCACTGGCGGGGGCCCCAGACATGGCCCGCGTCCAGGCTGTGTCTGGGGCTTCCTCCTGGCTCTGTCCCAGGTGTTGGACAGCTGGAACCGAAGTCCCCCTCGTCTGTTGATGACGTCATCTGCCGTCACTGGGTATTCACCATCCACGCCCACCACATCTATATCTGGTGGGTGTGGTCACCACGGACAACAGCTCTTTTTTAAAAGTAAGTCCAGTTGTGTTGATTCACCCTTTTTTAGTTTAATTAACTACCTTATGTAAGTTGTGTCACTCACACAGAGCTCACACATTATAGAAACTAGATGGTCTTGGCTTTCAAATTAGGCATCACACTGGCATAAAGGCTGTAAGCTTTCCAGTCAATACGAGATTTGGATGTAAATAATTGTTAACCCTAACCCTAAGGTGGAAGTTAAGTGGTTAATTACCAATATTCCCGATATTTTCCCAAAATGATTCCCTATTTTTCACACATTTCTTGCTATTGAAGACTAACCCGATATTGTACATGTGCAGATCTTCCTCTGTTTTCTGGATGTAGACTACAAAAAACTGAGTATAGGTGTTGGCATCTGTATCTGTATCAAACATAATTAACGGTACGCAGCCCTATACATGACCTAATTGGGTATTCTGTTTAGAAATTTTGAAAGAATTGACTGTATTTCACACATTTTATGGAGTACTCTAGTACTCCATAAAATGTACTCTGAGGTTGCCTACCCCTGCTTTAGGGGTTGGTTTGCAGGAATTGGTGAGCAAGAAAGAGACATTAAACTTTGAATAAAAGTGCCGAACCTTCCAAGGCCATTATAGCTGTAGTGGCAGCATCTTGAAAATGTATGTTAAAAAGGCTTTTAACCATCTCTCTGACTATTTGTCATTCATTATCCAGCGTCTTGCAGCCAGACATGGGGAAGAAATCCAAGTACAAGACATCTGTGAAGAAGAAGACTCTTAACCCAGAGTTCAACGAGGTACCACCTGTTTTCAACACACATTATGTAGGCAGATGCTAAACTTACACTTTTCTTATGCCTTGAGATATTCTTGTAGCATTATGCATCTCCTTTTCATCTGCCAGAGATGAATCATTGATATGAACATGTTCTTGTGTTGCCACCTGCACAGGAGTTTTCCTATGAAGTGTCCCTGGACCATCTGGCGAAGAAAACCCTTGAGATCACTGTGTGGGACTACGATTTGGGAATGAGCAACGACTTCATCGGTAGGTCGACAAACTGCGGAGCTGGTGGGTGGAATGGTGAAGAAAGCATAAATATACGAAGCTGTCTTTTTTTTTTTTTGGAATGAGAGATATTCTGCTACAGGAAACATGAAAACGGAGGGCGGGTAAAAAAATTAAATAAAAAAGCATCATGGGGATTTAGAAAAAGGAAGAGACTGTTGAAGAATAATTATGAGATTGAAAGGAAGTGCCACGGCTTTATAAATCTTAAAAGCCGAATGATTTTCTCTGGATCTCCCCACTGCGGTCCTGGCACCCTAGCTCGTCGCTCCGCCAAACCGCTAAACTGCATTGGCCCGGCCTCGTGTGCAAGTGAAGCGCCCAGGGGAGCTTGAGGAGTGATGGGAAGCTACTGGTGATGCACAGCGGGAATGGATTTACCGCCCTGCACGCTCCAAGGCCCTCAGATCAAAGCGGTTACTCTCTACAGTTGCATGTGCCAGCGTTTGATTCGGCGGGGCGGGAGGGGTCTGGTGGGACGGTAGTCGACGTGAAGATAAGCCCAGTGACTTATTAGCTCCGCTGGGAGAAAAAGGCCATCAGTCGAACATAAACCCCCCCAATCCACCCCCTCCCCGATAACAAGCGTTTCTCCTGACCGTTATTACAGGTCTGGCTACGGTCGTCTGCCAGTTTTGTTAATTGGGACTCAGGAGAAGAATGACGGCGATGCAGGGAGGAGAATGTGGAAAAACCAATTGATAAAGGACAATCTGACTGTAGAGCTATGTGGACGGCGGGCAGTAACAAGCGCACTAATAGGCTGCGCGGAGGATACAAAACACGTGAGATGGAAAAAGGGCGAGATTTGGTGATAAGCGCCGGAGAAAAGTGGGCAGAGCTTGAGACAGGCGGTAATACGGAGAAAAAGGCAGGCAATAAATCACATGATAGTGCTACATACAGTGCCTTGCGAAAGTATTTGGCCCCCTTGAACTTTTCGACCTTTTGCCACATTTCAGGCTTCAAACATAAAGATATAAAACTGTAATTTTTTGTGAAGAACTAACAAGTTCAGTGAGGATCTCTGAATGATCCAATGTTGACCTAAATGACTAATGATGATAAATAGAATCCACCTGTGTGTAAACAAGTCTCCGTATAAATGCACCTGCTCTGTGATAGTCTCAGAGGTCAGTTTAAAGCACAGAGAGCATCATGAAGAACAAGGAACACACCAGGCAGGTCCGAGATACTGTTGTGGAGAAGTTTAAAGCCGGATTTGGATACAAAAAGATTTCCCAAGCTTTAAACATCCCAAGGAGCAGTGTGCAAGCGATAATATTGAAATGGAAGGAGTATCAGACCACTGCAAATCTACAAAGACCCGGCCGTCCCTCTAAACTTTCAGCTCATACAAGGAGAAAACTGATCAGAGATGCTGCCAAGAGGCCCATGATCACTCTGGATGAACTGCAGAAATGTACAGCTGAGGTGGGAGACTCTGTCCATAGGACAACAATCAGTCGTATACTGCACAACTCTGGCCTTTATGGAAGAGTGGCAAGAAGAAAGACATTTCTTAAAGATATCCATAAAAAGTGTCGTTTAAAGTTTGCCACAAGCCACCTGGGAGACACACCAAACATGTGGAAGAAGGTGCTCTGGTCAGATGAAACCAAAATCGAACCTTTTGGCAACAATGCAAAACGTTATGTTTGGCGTAAAAGCAACACAGCTCATCACCCTGAACACACCATCCCCACTGTCAAACATGGTGGTGGCAGCATCATGGTTTGGGCCTGCTTTTCTTCAGCAGGGACAGGGAAGATGGTTCAAATTGATGGGAAGATGGATGGAGCCAAATACAGGACCATTCTGGAAGAAAACCTGATGGAGTCTGCAAAAGACCTGAGACTGGGACGGAGATTTGTCTTCCAACAAGACAATGATCCAAAACATAAAGCAAAATCTACAATAGAGTGGTTCACAAATAAACATATCCAGGTGTTAGAATGGCCAAGTCAAAGTCCAGACCTGAATCCAATCGAGAATCTGTGGAAAGAACTGAAAACTGCTGTTCACAAACGCTGTCCATCCAACTTCACTGAGCTCCAGCTGTTTTGCAAGGAGGAATAGGCAAATATTTCAGTCTCTCAATGTGCAAAACTGATAGAGACAAACCCCAAGTGACTTACAGCAGTAATCGCAGCAAAAGGTGGCGCTACAAAGTATTAACTTAAGGGGCTGAATAATTTTGCACGCCCAATTTTCCTGTTTTTTATTTGTTAAAAATGTTTGAAATATCCAATAAATTTCGTTTCACTTCATGATTGTGTCCCACTTGTTGTTGGTTCTTCACAAAAAATTACAGTTTTATATCTTTATGCTTGAAGCCTGAAATGTGGCAAAAGGTCGAAAAGTTCAAGGGGGCGAATACTTTCGCAAGACACTGTATATGTGAGGGGAAAAAACTAGGCACATTATTCACATTGCACTGAGTGTAAACCTTTCAGTGTTTCTACCATTGCTTAGTATTCATGTATTCAACTTAGAGGGCACGTTATACAAGCACTGTTCTCCAACCTCTGAAAGCTAAGCTCCTTCTTTTGAATTATAGAAAGTAAAACAATTGCACCCTGGATGGTTTTAACATAAACATGCTAGTACGTAGTTCCCAAATGTGTAAAATGAAATTTACACATTGAGAACTACGTACTAGCATTGAGAACTGTCCTGATGAAGAACAGGAGGCGGGACCACATTACACCGGTTTTAGAGTCGCTGCATTGGCTCCCCCGTTAGTTATTCCTAAAGTCAACAGAAAGACTCACGGCGAGGCGTCTTTCCAATATTATGGCCCTCGCCTCTGGAACGACCTGAGGAGGAGCTCAGGACCGCAGAGAACGTTCATGTATTTAAGAGCAGGCTCAAGACCCACCTTTTTAGCTTAGCTTTTAACTAACATCTATTTATTTAGTCCTAATAATATATTTTGTGTATGTGTCACAGGTTCGTGTTCTTTGGAGTATGTTGTGGCGTAGCCAATAATTTAAGAAAACAACAGTTAAAAGGATAAAAATACAATTTAATGTATAGGCTAATTACAAAGTAGACATGAATTAAAAAGAGCAGGATAAACTTAAAAAGCTAAAATAGGTGTAAAACAGGGCTAACGGTAGGGCGTGCTTTAAGGTGCTTGCAGTGCTAGGTGTCCTGGGTCCGTCTGCGTGGAGTTCACGGGGCCATCCTCGGGACCGCCTGACGCTCCATTCCGCCGCGTCAATCCGGGTGGCCGACATCCGCACTCGTCGCCAGTCCCGTCAGCCCATCATGCGTTGCACCCACCGACACGCCCTTCCTCCAGCTTACAGCAGCCCATTCTCCGTCGCGTAGTTCCCGTTCTGCCGCGTCTCATTGCGTGGTGCTCGTCCCCCAGGTCCGACACGTGCGCCGCCGCGACGTCCGTCCGTCCTTTCGTCCGTGGCGGCTCGCGCCTCTTGGTGCCCCCACACCAGTGTCCCTCCCTCCCTTGTGCCAAAATGCCTCCGCCTTTATCTACCCTCTTTCAGGTGTGCCCACTTGCAGCAATTAACAGGGGCGGGGCAACGAGCTTTAGTTTAAAAACATGCATAAAACAGACCTTACACACATGCAGATAAAACACACTAAATGGTAATGGTCTCAACTTATATAGCGCTTTTCCACCTACATTAGGCACTCAAAGCGCTTTACAGCAAGGAACCTCTCACCCATTCATACACCAATGTACGCAGACACTGGAGGCAAGGTGGGTGAAGTGTCCTGCCCAAGGACACAACGACAGTGTGCACCTTCAGGAGGCGGGATTCGAACCCATGACCCTCTGATCATGAGATGACCCGCTCTACCATCTGCGCCACCGTCGCCCCAACTTAAAACCAGTCCGCTCGCGCCCGTGTCATATGTGTGTGTGTGTGTGTGTGTGTGCGCATGCACCTGTTTGTCTGTTTGATATCTGTAAAGCACTTTGCGATACCTTTCGGTATGAAAAGCGCTTTATAAATAAAGTTTGATTAGTTTCGCATGACATGTCATGCGAAAAAGACTTTGTTGAAAGTTTAACCAACATTCACTCACGATTACACATCAAAAACATACCTACAGGAGTAATTTGCTCCATCACATCCTAGTTGTATTCCCACATCCTATCGCTAGATGCACCACCTTCGAAACGGTGTGTTAACTTTGTCCTACAGAAGTAGGGAGACTTGTACAGTAGTTCTTTGATAGCATGATTAAACGTTATTGTAAAACTGCACAAGATCGGGCATAAAGTTGTTATGAACAAACACTCAGGGTTGGTCGGTGCCGGAAAGTGGCTCTTCACAGGATAGAGGTTGAGGTTAGCCAATAATATATACAATTATAAATAATTGTAAGTAAGTGCGTTATTTATCATTGTACAAGCGTACAACTCAATAGTGTTCAGGTGTTAGTCCAACCAAAGGACAGGTTTATAAGCTACAATTATGTCCACTATGTGTTAATAAAAAATATCCTCTCTAAAATCTACATTATTCTTATTCTACATAACAATGAACATGTCCTCTCAATATTAGACTAAATAACATTTGAATACCTTTTGTAGCTGAGTTTGGGGGATATTGCATTTATAATATATACAATATATAATTATACCGCTTCTGCTTACCTTGACTTTAATTGCGTTCTATAAGACACAACAAAACGGGCTTTGACCACCTGTGCAGGCCTAGCTTCCATAGCGCTTCTCCTGCAGTGGAGCATCATCCCTCTCCTGTTGCCCTCCGCGCGTCACATTGGCTGACCATTCGTTTGTCACTCACATCCCGCCGGCTCAGGCAACACCTCATCGATCTCCTCCGTAGATGTAGGAGCACCTCGAGGGCACGGGTGAAAGTGACGTACTAGTGTACGTGATTATCCTGTCAAAACTCTCTGACCGGGGCCAGACCTGTGTTGTTTTGCAAAGTGTGAAGATAAAAATGAACCAGCAGGATGCTCATGGCCTTTCTCAGAAGAACATGTAGGCAGGACTTCAGGCAGAAACGCTCCAGTGACTCACAGATCAACAGCCGATGCATGTTTGCTAGTGGCATTCACTTTTGAGATGCTGTTGGCAGCCAAATTGCCAAAATAATGTGTTTAAAATTTCATGCCCCATTAGGTGTGCAATCACAGCCATGGGAGTAGTATTGCGATAATGTCAGCGTGCTAACTGCCACGCCAGTCTTTGCTCTACAGCGTTGTTACCTCTGTTCCCCTCTGCCTGAGTCATATCCTGCTTCTCTGCATATGAACAGACCTAACATCAATCCTAGTCAAGGGCCCTGCTCATTCAATAAATCTTTTGTTATCGCAATCTTTCCTGCAACGTGCCTATTTGTCTCTGTTCGGAGAAAATGTCTTAAAATGTCTTCCTTTGTTGTTCTTATTTGCCCCATTTGTCACTTATGGGTAAATGCGCATTTTTTGTGAGAAAAATATTGTGGGTTTTCAGTTCTCAAGTATAAACAGGTTGTGGTCCATGATTAGGAGGAAAATGCATTTAAAGCATCCGTTTGATGGAAACATTTGTTGTGTATTTGTCTGTGCAGGTGGAGTGGAACTGGGGATCAATGCAAGTGGACAGAGTCTCAGACACTGGTTCGATTGTCTAAAAAACAAAGGGAACAAAGTGGAATACTGGCATACACTGACACAGCAAGGAGCCCCCAGCAATGACAAACCGGACTAGATTACCCAAGACTTTGAAGACAAACACACACAGATGCACACATTGAAATGCCCTGGATAAAAGATGGCTGTGAGCTCACACCAAGCAAAGCAGAAACTACTGCAAACGCTAGAAAATGCAATAACGTCTGAAATACAAGTTGTCCTTTTAATGTTACTGCGTATTGGACCAAGTATTAGTATATGACACTAATACTAACTAACTATAGTCTTAGTGGTAAGATATAATCTAAATATATTTTTGAAGGTAAACCAAATTGTGGCAATGTCCCCATAACAAATTCACTAAAGATTGTGTATAGTGGATGTCGCTCATTATTCTGTCATTTCCACATCCAAGATCTCTGCACATACAGTTCTCAAAATGAATTTGGGCAAAGTGTGCGTTCGCCACTGAACTTTATGACATGGTGTGGGTGAATCTGAGATATTCTAGTGGTTGTTGACCAGATGCAAACAACACCATTATAAGCACAAGAAAAAAATCCATTTGGTGGATTTGTACCTTTACCTGTCTCAGTATTCTTGTTTTTACGTCTTTAATTGTCTTTAAGTCACAGTGGCTTTCTGGACATCCTCATCTGTGTGAGTGTTGACGTTTCTATGTGTATGCACACAATGGACTTTCAGTGATTCTGAGTGCCTACATTGTCTGTGCAGTTTGTCTATATGGATTCACAACATGCTCCATTGGAAGTGTGTCCATATTTGGAGAAAAGCACAGAAGTGTGAGGAAAAAACAAAAGGACATGACAAAACATTAAAGCTTCCCTCTGAAGTCAACTCATCCCCGTGGTCCTTGTGCTGATGTTTGAAGACACGGACAAACTGTCAGTCATTTTGCACAAACCTAAGCCGTTCTCCCATGCTTCTGATCATTTGAAATGAGATTTATCTTTTAAATACAACCTCTGACCAATGTGACCGTCCCAGAACACAAAAAGGTCTATACTGATTGCTTACAAGCAGTTCATTTTGAACTTTGCCCTACATTCAGTACAATCCTTCATGTAGGTGAGGAAACTAACAAAATATTTCAAATGTTCTCATACACTCATATTTACTTACAAACTTTTACTTTGTTGTAGAATCTAAGCCCTTTATTCCATATCTGCTTTGCATGTTGGCTTTACTTCTGTTACACGCAAGCGGTCACAGTAGGCTTATATTAGCCTATAAAAGATTCCTCCGGGGAAATATCACCTAGATTAATTTAAAAGATAGCTATTTGATTGGGTAATAATCGTCTTTATCTACTCCCCTGGGAAAACGTGTGTGGGAAATTAAGATGAGCTGTCAGTGGGGGCTGTTGTTGTGATCAATGTTCTGCTCACTCCATTAT
Source organism: Proterorhinus semilunaris (assembly GCA_021464625.1). Classification (NCBI taxonomy): domain Eukaryota; kingdom Metazoa; phylum Chordata; class Actinopteri; order Gobiiformes; family Gobiidae; genus Proterorhinus; species Proterorhinus semilunaris. The sequence goes on from CM038349.1 coordinate 27,692,072, forward strand.
TTCTGACCTGTGAGCGTCTGTGTGTGTGGCTTTTATGGTCTGGACTAGATGGATGAGACACTGGCAAGATCATGTCTGCAAATCACTTGGATCAGACATGCAGGGTGTGTTGCACCCCGCCCCCCCACCACCATTTTAACTCCAGGAGGTAAAGAATAGATTACGCTCTTCAAAGAACACATTAGACAGCAGGGGACACAGGCTAATCACAGAGCAGGCTCCGAACATATTGGAAAAAGTCATGTCTATTTTATGAAGTATTGTTAGTCTTATTCATCTCATTTTTTTGGTCACAGAGGGAGTTATTCCAAATGTTGAATCAATCTGGTTACTCATATTTTTGGAGTCCTTCGATAACCTTGTGAATGTCTCATTGTTGACTGCACAGAAAACTGCATCCCCCCCATGTGTTATAGTATAAAAAGGGCTTGCTTAAAAACAGCTTGTAACACATTTCCTAATTTCGACGCCGAAAGCTTGGGTTCTGCTTTCCTTATGCACTTCTAAAGTCTTAGCACGTCAGCTGTGAGATAATCGAGCCAAAATAGCCACACGTTATCAGTGCATCAGGAGCACATTTGGAAAAAAAATCATTTAGCAATTTGTCCGGACTACGCAAATGTGATCAAATTGGGGTCATATTTCTGCGCAGAGTGACGCCTATTTCTGTCTGTGCTCTGCTAGATTTGCACGTTTGTTTTCGGTCACAAAATATTTCAGGCTCCTATCTATTAACCCTGCTTTGCTTATTATGTAATCCTTTTTTTCTATCTGCAAATACAGGCGCATGTTTTGCAGTCATCAGGAGCTGGTGTAAAAGAGGGAAACCTTTGCTAATCCAGCTGAATGCTCATGTTTTTACATGACTTTGTTGCTTGGTAATGGACCTACTTAAGTGACCACAATGAATCAGGGTACTTTTTCTTCTTTGCTTTATCATATCAGGTGAGCTGCTGTTTTAGCAATCTCTAATTGTCACAAATGTTGACACATGTCTTCCTAAAATTGGTATTCTTAACTGGTAAGAGGAGGTCTAAAGAGGAATACATGAGAATTCACCATTACAGCCTGTGTGATCATTTGTTGCTCAATCACGCAGCATGTCTGACATCATGTGGCCGGTTTATGTAGTACTGTGCAATAATAAATCACGTTGCTTCTGTGTTTTTGGACTTCTTTTCAATAACAAGTAGAGTGACGACTGTAGCTTTGTTTTATTCATTTATCCTAAAATGCCTTATAGAAACTACAGGCCTACTTGGACCTTTACACTCTACTGGCGTACATTTGATTCCTCTTCGTTAAAGGCCTCTCACGGCTCGGTCACTCTGCCGATAAACAGAGGCACTTGGGCTGCGTCGTTCCACATTAACAAGATGAACGGGCGCAGAGCAGAGAAGGACAGGACGGAGCGGGAGAATCCCAGAGCCGTCACAGCAGCAGCCTCCACTCCCTCCTCTGTGAGTCTAAGATAGGCTTTGTGTTTTGCTTCATTCAGGATCAGGGGTTCCTCAGCATATAGGCCGCAAAGGTTGGCACCTTCAAACACTGAGAACAACCCTATGGTGGAAAGGAAAAAAACACATGCTGGGTTATGAGTTTATAAGCCCTTAATGATAAAAGCAACGACACAAATCATACTAAAACACTTAATCACTAAAACTAAGGCTAGAGCTCAATATTTATGTTGTCCTCTAAAAACTAAAGAAAAGTAAAAAGAAGTGAATAAAATAGAACATCTAAGGTAATAACAATTTGAAAGAACAGTATTCAAATTCAATGCACATGTCACAGTTTATTGTACAGTACTGATTTTTTTTGTATTATTGTTTTTAAATTTTGGCCTGTAAGACAAGACGGGCCAGGGTGAAAGAGAGAGAAGAGAGGGGAGAGACACTCAGCAAACCGTGAGAGCAGGTTTGGTGGACTTCACGAGGCCAGAAAAATGTAAGTACATGGTAGCAGACTACCGGTAATGTACAATCTTTATATATGATGTTAGGGTGAGGGTTATGTTTAGTCATATCATAAAACATATTAGAGACACTGTTTTCCTGAAGTTACTATAATTACCATGTTAGTACTTTACGTCCTGTCATAATTGCATGCTGTTACTGTGCAGCAAGTAAAGTGCTCATGTCAACTCTGTTGTTTTGTACATGTGGGAAACATGAAGCCGATGTTTGAGGGGAAAAAAGTGTTTTAGTTGACAACATGTGAAGACTAAATACTTCTATAGAGGTTATGTGTGTGATGTCCAAGCGGAGCAACATCATGACAGATGGCATTCCATCACGACAACAGCATAACAACAGAGCAAAATGAGCGACAAGTCTAATGTTTTACATTGATTTTCCATAATGAGAATTTTCATTCTAACTGTTCTATTTAGAATGAAAAGAATGCATCCCCTCTAGTCAACAAAATTTTACACTGTTCATTAGTGATAATTATATTTTCATCTTGAATTGACACATATTTGCCTCCTGATTACCTGTATATAAAATACTATATTTTTATATTTGTTTTTAATTGATGCACATTGTAGCAGAGGGGAGAGCGGAAGAATAATCATCTGAAAAAGGTGCAGCTATAGCTGCTTGACATGACGCACAATGTCTGAAGAATTGGGTTCAATGCACCTGCTCAATTACATCATTTATCCCCAGAATTGTTTTATTGATTTTGGACCAAAATCAAGAACTCTAGAACAGTAACTAATTTACATAGTCTACCCTTCTCAAGTTTTAGGCGCTTCTCTTATCCAGCCTCTCATCTTTGGATTAATAACCCAATGAAATTGCACTGTGTTTGGAGTGTCAAAAGTGTTGTCTAAAATAGATCAGATTGCAGTAAATTACAGTCCTTGACCTTATGTTCAAAATGTTCTGGGGGAGATCTACAGCTCCTCTGTCCTTTTAAATCTGGCCTATCGAATGTTATGTCATTATAAATAGCTGTTGAGGTTGATTTTTTAGTTGATCATCTTGACTTAAATGTTATTTAAGTCAAGATGATTAAGTAGCGTTTGACTTACACACACGCGCCCAGTTTTAAATAATCAGAACCTCCTCCATTCCCCCAATGAACAAGCTGTGCATCCACTACTGCCTGAAGAATGCATCTCTCCAAAGTAAGATCACTCTAAACTCTCAAACTAAGTTAAAGTATGCTGTCAAAATGGGCAAAACCACAAATCAGACAAATAAAGAACATCAAAATCAAACCTAATTTCTTCATCAGGACAGTCATGTCCTGTTCCACGCTGAGCTTGATTTGGGGCAGGGTAACCTCGATGCGCTGAGGAGTTGCGCTATTCACTTGGTCGACCATCTGACGCACAGCTGCATCCGTCAGCCGGGACTCAACCTGTTGCAGATCACTGGCTTTGTAGGTCTGAGGCAGCAGGATGTAAAGACTGTTGTTTCCTGTCAGACCAAACCGCATCACCTAAAGACATAGACACCGGTGTGTGGACATGTTCTGTTTAACTGCAGTTAGTCTTCCCGGTTTCACCAGAACACAGTTAACACAATTACATTTAACGATTTACGTAGTTATTCCTGGCTTGACATTTTCATTATGTTCATTGTACTTCCTTCTAAAAAAAAACGCAAAGTATGGCCTGAGAATAATATTAATAAGCTCAGTAACAATGCAAATACATTTTGTTTATTCGGGGCCTTTATGGACACTCACCTTACATTAAGAACATTGAAAACATAAAAACAGCATACATATAAAAGAATGATGATAATAATAATTACTTTTGTAATTATTATTATGTAATTTTTTCCACTTTTGTTTCCCCATAACACGGGCATTATCCCATTAACAAAATTATTTAAAAAAAACAACATGAAAACCTTCAACATAAAATCATAGTGAATGTTCAAACATTTTACCGTTGCCTTGAGTCCAGTAACATAAGCCACAGATCCTAGAAACCCGTCATTCTGCAGGACAGGCACCGTTATCAGGTCACCATTCAGTTTAGTAAAGTACCCTTTCTGAGGCTTTTCGTCGAACTTCACAGTCCACATACCTTAAAAAAAAAACATCATTGAAGAACAAATAAAGAGATCATAGAAAAAGCACTTGGCCCTCACTGACCGCTGAAAGACACAGCATTGAGAAGCATCAGCTGAGTATATTCTGGGACAGACTCCACCAGTTGTGTGATTTTATTTTTGGTCTTATTAGCCACCCAATTGTTGATCATATGAGTGTTCACCTCACTGTCGTTCTGCAGTTTCACAGGCTCTGACTCATAAAACTCGGCCGACTGAGTTAGAAAAGATCCGCTGAGGTTGTATTCTGAAGAGAAAGGACGAGAACAGGAATGAATAGGATATTGATTGGATCCAAACTTTGCGAAAGCACTCAAACTGAAGAGCTAGTCCTATGTTGTTGTGCCACTATTTTAAATGTATTAAAAGCAATACGGGTGTTGTAGTAGATCTGAGATGCCATTTGTAAAGAAGAGTAGGACAGCCGCTCTCTCAGCCTTTTCATCTCCAAATGAACACAGTGGAACATCGAGGGTAGACAGAGAGCACTCTCCAGGTCCAAGCGCGTTTTATTCCTTGCTCCTAAACATACACATAAACACATAGATAATAATCCCACACTTTTCAAGGTTTCAAACATAAGGTTTTAGTTAAAATGCTTCTGTTTGTTACCTAATAACAAATGTGTCAAAGCCCCATTAATGCTGATAGGAGAATAGAGCAGGTTTTTCTGTGGACTCGATTCTCGGAAGAATGAATAGAGTTTAAATGAAAACTCGGTCAGCGACTCTCTAAACACAGAGCCAGCGACGCGGCTGTGGTCATCCTCACACGCTTCCCAGGGAGCTGTATGACCTTGGCACGAGTGAGGAGGAGGGATGGGAGCAGCTGGAGGACAGGTATCAAGTTAAAGTTAGTTTGAAAGGTTTGCAAATCTCTTTTTTTATTATTTCTATGTGCAGTAGTCTGGTGAAAAAAGTAACGCTGACATTTAACAACACTCATAAATGTTTAGGTCAGTGGGTTCACTGCCATGGATACGGTAAAGGTACGGCAACTATATGAGTGTTATAGTAGATCATCATTTGATATTGCAATTTTTGTTTGCAGAAAACTCAAAAACTCACATTTAACAATGAGTCGAACAGTGCTTAGCAACACCCCTTCAGGAGATTCACAATGGTACAGCCCCTGGTCGTCCCTGGTCACTTCTCTTAGAGACATTGTCTGATCGTGGTCCAATGGGTAGAGCAGTACAGCTCTAGCATCTTCATTCTCATCAGCAATGCTCAACAATGGCCATTTCTTGTTACTTGCGGTCTCTTTGAACCACTGTGCATTGGCCTTGACTTCGTATTCGGAGAGGAAATTGCAGGGAAGGCGAGCATTGGTTCCTTCTCCAACCACCATAGTATAGGTGATTAACGCTGCGGAAACACAAACTTTAGGATGAGCTCAAAGTTGTCTATATCCAGGGGCGTGTCTTGGGGTTGGCCAGGGGTAGCACAGGCAGATTTAGTGGAGTTGAGGCTGTATATTGGGGGTTAGTAACAAATTAAAATCAATGTCACTTATATCACTAAATAATAGCAAATATGGAGAAATTAACATACGTTAAAAAAGTGCTTACGCCTCTAACTGCACCAGATTGAAGAAATGTACGTGTTCAATTCTCAATCATTTTTTTTTTATTTCTAACCTGAGTGACTGAGTGACAACGTGCCCCCACTCAATTTAGAAAAGAAAAGCATGCACACGCCCCTGAATCTTTATGTTTTGAGACCACCTTCGATTATGACATTGTAGGTTCTTCTCATCTCCACATTCATATCTGGGTCCATCACCGAACACACATACTCGCCCTGGTCTGCCGCAATGACCGGGGATATGGACAAGTGTGTGGCATAGGTTTTCACAGAGTCCCGGGAAACAATATCATCACCTGGGAAAGGGTACAAAAATGTAAACCAAATAATGATCTGGTCAAATACTATAATATAAACCTGCCATTGAATTTCCAGGAGATGGGCATTCCTGAGAGTTCTGATGGGAACTGCAAACATGGCAGCAGCAGAGTAGATCCTGGCACTACTTGGACTTCTGTGCTTGTACACACCTAGACAGTAGAGCGCAAATATGAAAGAATAGTTACTTCTCTAAAATATCAATCAATTTGACGGTGTAAATGTGTAGGTTTACCTGCAAAAGGAGCTCCAGCATAAGACAAAACGCCAACTGATTCATCTAAATAAGTAATAAGGAAATGTTTCACACACACGTGCAACCAAAACCCAACTCTGTTATTCTTCTTATCTATAAGCTATCACAACAATAGAACAACAATAGACTACGATCTACCAAGAATTGCATTAACAATCATTGAGGGAAAGAATCCCCGGGTAGTCTCCATACCTTTTATTATTGCGGTAGCCTGCGATGGCCAGTCCAGGGTCGCCTCTTCTCTGAAGTAGATTTGAAGTCCACCAATTGTTTGAAATAAGCTTTATCCACTTTGTCTGGGAAACATGAAATGACCTCAGTTTCTGTCTCTGGTTGGTTATTTGTTTAGAGTTGTTTGTTTGCATAATGATGGTGTTCTGACTTTCTGGAAATCACGTGATTTCTCAGTTTGGCAATGTATCACCAGGATACATCTCCAGTCAAAATTAAGTAAAAAAGTTGAGTCGAGTCAAAAATAAAATAGCTGTGTAGAGAAATGTGCCCCCACACCCAGAGGTGGATAGTACTCAGTTACATTTACTCAAGTACATGTACTCAAGTAACTTCTGAAAGTAATTGTATTTTTGGAAGTCGTTTTTTTCATACAGTACTTTTTACTTCTACTTGAGTAGTATTCAAATGTAAGTAGTAGCTACACTGTAAAAAATAGTAAATCCACTGTCAACTTTTGAGTGACAAATCTTCATTTTGATGCTTAACAAGGATGTATTTCTTGTTTTGTTTTCTTAATTCCTCATAATGGTTTATTTGTGTTTTTAACTGTATTAACTTTGAAACTATCAACATTTTCCATATGATTTTCTTGTTTTGTTTTTCATAATTTATGTCACTACTGAACCATGAACAATGACTTTTACGCTCAAACGTGTCTTTTTTACGCTCAGTTACTCAGCATTATTTGGGTCACTACTTGTTACTTCTACGTGACTAAAATTATTTCAAAGTAACGTTACTCTTACTTGAGCAAATAGTTTTGGCTACTCTACCCACCCCTTATATCCAGGCTACAGTACAAGTGTTTTACTCATACAATTTGGGTTTTTCCTCAATAGCTTTTAGGGCATTTGACCCAGTCACCCCAAACCCCTATGAAATATTAGTACCAGCTCTGGGCTAATGGGGATCAGGCCATAAAATTCAGCTTAAAAACTTGTATGTATTTTTTTAAGATTTTTAATAGGAAGTATGGATTTTTCCTCAATAGCTTCTAGGGCATTTGACCCAGTCACCCCAAACCACTTTATACATTTAATACTTTCTGTGGGCTAAGGGGCTCAGGCCATGAAATTCTGCTTAGACATTTCTACTGTATTTTACAAGTGTTTTACTCATAAAATGTGGGTTTTTCCTCAATAGCTTTAAGGGCATTTGGCCCATTCACCCCAAACAACTTTACATAATTAGTTCTAGCTCTGGTCTATGGGCCTCAGGCCATAAAATTCAGTTTAAAACATTTTATGTATTTTATAAGGATTTTTAATAAGAAGTATGGGAATTGTCCTCAATAGCTTCTAGGGCATTTGACCCAGTCACCCCAAACCACTTTATACATTTAATACTGGCTGTTGGCTATGGGGCTCAGGCAATGAAAAGTTGTTCATGATTTTTACTGTAAAAATAGGGATTAAAAATCTGTACGTGGGTTTCAGCAAAAAATAAATGGCTGAGCCCCAAGGCTCTGAGGTGGAAGTAAAATTTAAAATTGATTAGGGGTCAATGGGTCAAATTCCTCAAAAGCTATTGAGCAAAAACACTACATTTTACTGAAAAAATAAATTAAAAAAAGATTACAAATCTGTACATGGGTTTCAGCAAAAAATAAATGGCTGAGCCCCAAGGATGTGAGGTGGAAGTAATATTTTAAAATGATTTGGGGTCAAATTTCTCTAAAGCTATTGAGCAAAAACAGTACATTGTACAGTAAAAATATGGATTAAAATTCAATAAAAGCTTTTCAGCAAAAATAAATGGCTGAGCCCCAAGGCTCTGAGGTGGAAGTAATATTCAAAATTGATTTGGGGTCAATGGGTCAAATTCCTTAAAAGCTATTGAGCAAAAACACTACATTTTACTAGAAAAATATTGAATAAAAATCTGTACATGGGTTTCAGCAAAAATAAATGGCTGAGCCCCAATGCTCTGAGGTGGAAGTCATATTTAAAATTGATTTGGGCTCCATTGGTCAAATTTCTCTAAAGCTATTGAGCAAAAACACATTTTACTGTAAAAAGTTATGATTTAAAAAAAGGTTTAAAACATATCAACTAAAATTTAGGAGAAATAACCGAGACTCGTACGATCACATGCCCGCTCCGCACTCCTCTCAGGCCGGCCAGGCAGGCATCGCTTCCCCGTCTGAATATCTGTTGAATATCCAATATCCAACCACCGCGGTAATAGACCTGCGGGAGGAGTGCCTTGGTTTATTGTTTTTATTTTGGCTCCAGATTGTTTGTTATGTTTTACCATTATGGATATTTATTAAAGAATATACATAACCCCAAAACCCAAACATTGATTAAGTAATAAATAAAAAGTCTTATCGTGCGATCGACTTCTCGATTAGGTTGGCTGACTCGACCCAGCAGCACTGGGCGGAATCAGACATTAGCAATCGAGAGCCGGGTGATAAAAAAACATTGAGGAAGGGAGCAAACTTTTGGAAAAGTATTTGTCGTCGATAAAACTTGAATGTTTTTCAAGTTCTAAGTAAAACACTAGCTGATAGTACAACTATGTGAAGAATTACAAAATTACGAAGTAGCTGGATGGATCTCTATTGGAGAAAAGATTCCGTTTGAAGACAGTAAGTTTTGATCATCTGACCGACTAGCAGAAAGAGAACAATGGCAGAGATCTACAACTCATACAACAGCGTAGTTAGCTTTGCATCCACTGAAAAATTACATCCATTTAAAATATTATCATCTCTAGTCTCTCCATTTGAAGTAACATACTTCTAAATTACTTCCTTTCTTTTTGAAAACATAGCCAAGTGTGCGATAAGCTCACATTATGCAAACATATGCCTCAAAACTTGGGATTGTTGCCTTGATCTCAAAAACAAAACAAAAACGTGACCTTTCTGCTAGTTTCTGTCACTCTCTTGTATTTGTTTTTCGTAGCATTGCGTTGGTGTGTCCAAAGAGTAATCGTGTGTGTTTTACTCCTGTGCCTTAGTGCGCATTAGGCCTCAGGAACCCGGGGTGTGAGAGGCTAGGCTATTACCATGGCAACGCAGTTCAGCATTGATGACGCCTTTGTGTTGGAGGGCGAAGATGACGAGGGGGCGATATCCGACGGAGAAATGGAGGGATGGAAGGGCAGGGAGAAGGACAGAGAAGCTGGAGAGATGACTTTTGGCCCACTGTCTTTTTCTAAACCTCAGAACCTCCCATCAAATGCTCCTGCTGGTGCCCCTGAGCACTCAAACTTGAAGTACCAGGTAAACTAGCATCATGAATTCATCCGTCATTGCATACACACGTGGAGTCTTAAACATGGCTTGCTATTGTTTGGCAGAATCTTGAAAATGAAGAAACAACAAATGGGCAACAACTGGGCAACAATGGAAATTCTGCTTTTAATAACTTCTTTAAAATTAAGTAAGTGCTAAACTGAAAGTATATTTATGTATTCTTGGTGCACTGAGCTTTTTCTCCATTTATTTACTTATTTACAGTGACCCTTCGACCCTCTCCTACTGCAGCTCTCAGTGGTCCTTTAGTACCTTGAGTTCAGTAACACAGCTTTCAGCGCACTGTTGCGGGTAATTTCAGTAACATTCAGCCAATATCAAAATATACCTGACAGTGTGTAAACGTAATGATATTTACATGTTTTTAGGTGGGTGTCTCACCCACTGATCAAAACCAATAGAAAGGTTGTACTCGCATCATTTCTTCTCCTCATCACTGGAGTTGGTAAGTTTCTAAACTCACTCTGTGTGCGTTCCACTTTGTTCCTTTTTTGTCTCTTGCACTATTCTAATAATTATGCATATTTTGTAGTCTTTGTGAAAGTTTGTGTTACAATGGAATATATTTTCCCATTAAATATAGACAAGATTCAGATCAATATTTTTGTTGTTTCATTTCATATAGCTCTGATCTTCACTGGTGTTGTCATACAGCTGAACCCAAATGCAGGTAATAATAACAATTAATAATAATAATTTACACCCCTGATTCTGAATGCTGTGGTTATACATTAAATAAGGGAAACAGTTGAGTTACTAATTTGCATAATTCTGATCACAGAATGTTGTGTGTGTTGACAACAAATCTTTGAGCACAACTAGCATGCTAACACGTTCTAATATGTGAGATCTTTTTTGTCCTGCTCCCCACTGGCCTTTTTAGGTGTTTCAAGTGCCATTTTCTTTGTTCCTGGGTTTCTTCTTTTTATCCCAGGAGGTAAATATATTTTATTTGTATATTTCCTTCATATGGCTCAGATGGGTTGTAGAAATGTATGTAACAACAAACATGTTCTCTTCATCTGTAGTGTATCATGTGATTTATATAAGCTGTGCTGTCCGAGGAAGAAGAGGCTTCAAATTGTTCTACTTGCCATATTTTGAGAAATGATGTCTGAACACTATGTTGAACCTGCTATATTGTGTGAACAAGCTCTCAGATGCCCAAGTTCTCAATTGACTCTAGCCACTGAATCTAGTTGACTCCAACAACTCTGTCCAGTTGAAGACTTTGAAAACTTGCGCTACTTTTCTTTTTTAATATGTAGTTACAGAATTTCAACCTTTTAATAACCACTACTTATTCAAACACTTTTTTTTTGTTTTGTTTACTTTTTCCACTACATGAACTGAACATAAATTCCCAGTGTTTTCACTTTGTACTGTTGTGTGTGTAATGACTGTGAAATAACAATAAAATGTGTTTATTTTTTAAATAAATGCATTGTTTATAATACACACATTAAAGGTTATTTATGAATTTGGAAAATAAAAGGGAAAAGAAATGATACAGTTATATACATATACAGGGTGTATAGGTACAGTATGTATATAGTATGTATGTACTTACACGCCTGCGCCATAGGGGCGCCATTCAGTCGTCTTTATTTACTCGACTCGGGACTCTTCGTCATTTGTCGGAAAAATCAGATAGATCGGGCTCAAGGATGGAGGAAGAGGCACGCAAGCTTTTCGAAGAAGGAATATTAAAGAAACTGATCAGTCCCGGCAGAGGGGGGCTTCCCGAATTTCCAAATGGGACTAAGGTAAGAGTGTAGTCTGGTATCGTTTTTTTATGGGTCGTTTCTCCCTCAAATAGTAAAGAAAAACAAGCTAGCTCATGCTAACAAAATATCTGAACTGTGTAGTAGTGTTTATACATTTATCATAATGTGCTATATTTAGGGCAACTGGTACAATAAGACAATACACGCCATATTGTGTTATTGTGATGCGTTGATCGCTTCGCGTGTATTGTATTAAGACTGGTTTTGTTCGGTTTTACATTTTTTCTTGTGCGATGAAGAAAATTGTGGGTGGGACATGGTTGTTGGGACACGATGGGTTGTGATTGGACGGAAACACATACCAACATCTTTGTGCAAGCTCTTATTGGTCAAAGTCTGATGACTGACGTACAGGCCTTGGTATCGTTATTATGTGAAGGGCACGTCTGCGCCAAACACTGCAGCAACCAATGATCGTAGATTTTTCTCGTAGTACAACATCGACTCCAGTGCTGAACGTAAACTTTCGTTCTGTTTCCAGGTAGTTTTTCACTACCGCACCAGTCTGTGTGATGGCACTGTGCTGGACGACTCCAGAACCATGGGAGGCCGCAGTAAACCCATGGAACTCATCCTGGGCAAGAAGTTCAAGCTGGCAGTGTGGGAGGAACTGATCATCACCATGCGACCTGGCGAATTATCTGACTTTACTTGTGACGTAAAAGTATGTGATATTTATACACTTAGGGCACTGATGTTGACGATGCCACAGCAATATTTGTTTACCTTCTTTGCTTGAAGTAATCTGTCAATGACGAGGGTTTTGTGACGGATATCCTTCCTGATAAAACCCCTAATCCTATGAAAATAGCCTCCTATAATGAACATTTGTTTTAGTATTTTTCTTCTATAATTTGTGTCATTCCCAGCACACAGCTCTTTACCCTCTGGTGTCCCAGTCCCTTCGGAACATTAGTGTTGGTAAAGACCCTCTGGAAGGACAGCGTCACTGTTGTGGGATTGCACAGATCCACTCCCATCATTCTCTGGGCCACAAAGACCTGGACCATCTACAGGCCCATCCACAACCTCTAATATTCTCAATAGAACTTTTGGAAGTGAGTTGGGAAGATAAATGTTGTTTATAGTTCTAAAATTATATTTAAACATCTCATACTTTTTTAACTTTAGGTACTGCCTCCTGGAACATTTCGGCTGGACGTTTGGGCAATGACGGATGAAGAGAAATTAACATTTGTGCCTCAAATCCATGATGAGGGCAATCGGTTGTTTAAAGAAGGGAAAATTGCGGAGGCGTCAGAAAAGTACTACAATGGCATTGCTTGTTTGAAAAATCTACAAATGAAGGTAAGTGCTTGTTTATTTTATTTTTACTCGAGTACTTTCTAATCAACAATATGGCTTTTATTTGGATGTGACGTCAAGGAGCACCCAGGTGATGAGGCGTGGGTTAAATTGGATCTGATGATCACGCCTCTGCTGCTAAATTACTGCCAGTGCATGTTAATGCAGGGACAGTACTATGAAGTAATCGAACACTGCTCATCTTTGCTCTTCAAATATGACGGTACGTTACAGTCGGCATTTAAATACTATGGGTTACAATTGGAGTATTTTGGTAACACTTTATTTTACACCCTTGATGCATTGTACCTGCCACATTAAGTACAATGTAATGTGCTACGTAACAATGTGTAATAACTTGTACCTACAGGCTACATACACAACGGAACACTGTGTATTAGTATTTTGGTGGTACATAATGTAATAAGACATGAGACCCAAACTCTAACCCCAACCTTAAGCCCTAACCCTAAGGGTCTTATGTCTTATTACATTATGTACCTCCAAAGTACTAATACACATTATTCCATTGTGTATGTACTGCAAAGGTACAAGTTATTACACATTGCACTAAATTAAGTTGGGTACAATGTATCATGGTAGTGAAAAATAAAGTGTTACCTTATTAAGTCGTAAGCTTGACCCAAAAATTAGTGTATAGTGTTTTTGGTTGTTTGTGTGCACAATATTTTTTATTGTAAGAGAATATATTTACTTTTATGTTGGCTGCAGCTTGTTTTTATATATTAAAGGAAGATCCCAAAACTGCACTTTTTGTAAAATCAAACATGAATTGTTCAAAATAGCTGCCTTTTGCTTTGATTACGTCTTTGCACACATTTTTTCAATAGGTTTTCCGATTTAGTAACCAGGAATGGTTTTCACTTCACAGGACTGTTGATAACCATTTCAGATGACTAGCTTATGAAGCTCATTGAGAAAATGCTATGGGTGAATTAAGGACAAGTTTTAAGAAATTAAAATATAAAACTTATTTCCTACACAATCCCACGTGAAGTATTCAATAAGAATCACACATGTAAATTTAGTGTTGAAAATAATGAATACACATACTGGTGCTGTATGTGTATGTATGTGTGTGTTTAAAATTCAAGGTTGGTGAAAAATGTTAATTGATGATCACATGGAAGGTCTCTCCATGTTTAGCAGTTGTTTAACTTAAAGTCACACGGTATCATATTAAATAGTTCCTTGTAGACAATGTTTTGTTTTTTTAATGAATGCTAACAGCATCGTAATTTCAAATATTTCACCAGATAATGTTAAAGCCTACTACAAGCGAGGAAAGGCTCATGCTGCAGTGTGGAATGAAGTGGAGGCCCGCGCTGACTTTGCTAAGGTTGTGACGTTGGATCCCGCATTAGGACAATGTGTTGCGAAGGAGCTGCAAGCTATGGAGGAAAGGATTCGCAGTAAGGAGAAGGAGGAGAAAGGCCGATATAAAGGTCTATTTGGCTCCAGCACTGCACCTGCTACAGCAACCACAGTCAGTGTAACAATTTCTACGTCCAAATTTGACAGCGTTACAATATTCTAATATTTTTTTCTTTAACAGGGTTAAATTTAAAGACTTATTGCCATATTTCCACAAAATTTCAAGATGAACAGTGCTGATGCAGGGCTTTTGTTTTATTCCTCTTTTGAGCCCATCACTCACCTCTTGGAAAGTTAGTCACAGATGGCATCTTTGAAGTGTGCAGGTCTGTTATTTTTTTATTGCCACTATATGACTTTATTCATGGCATCCTAACATTTGGACTGTCAACTGTATAATGACAAGCCGCTTGTTGCTCAACCTTTATTGACCAATGTTTGTTCTGAACTTAACAATGGCTTTATTGGTTTATTTTATGCAATGTACACACACATGCCTGTTTTAGAAACTAGTCTGCTTTTGTTTTGTTCCCTTGTTTGTGAAGTTTATCTAAATGGATTTGGGTCTCTAATATAAAATGACTGCCATGGTTAAAATTGGAATTAGCTGAATGAACAGGTTGGACATGAAAGCAATTAAAGACTGGCGTGCAATTTTAAATCCAACAAAAATTCCTTCAGCAAACTCGATGTGATATTTTAGTAATTTGTGAAATGAATTATGTTTCGCAATACAGTATGGCATAAGTAAATGTAACTATCTTTTTTTATGTCACATAGCTTAAGTATGTTAATGTATAATCTGTAATAAAACACATTCATTTGTTTATTTTATTAAGCTTAGAAGTGAACTGCAAAAATCTTGTTTACAAAAATTTGTATACTAGCAAAAATTGTGATGTACATAATTGACAGTATAAATTTATGACAAAGAACAAGGTGTACAGTATAAAATGCACAAACAGAATTTCACAATGGTCATATGTATGCGTAGAACAGAAGTCGCATTTAAAAATGTTACATCCATTTATGGTATAAAATGCCAATTTGTTTCAATTATTGTAATAAATATACACTGCATATATACCATGCTTTAATGCATAGTTTTTGCTAATAAAAAAAAAGCCAAGAAAGCTCACATAATGTGCAATAGAAAGTGATCCTGGTGAGTTGGCATGCATACGACGGTGATGATCAAACTAAAAACACTAACAGATGTGAAATGGCTGTTAAGAAGTAGTTGTAAAACTTAAAATGGCATTTTGATGCAGGATTACATGGGAAACGTGACAGGAAATCCTGAAGGGCTATGTGCGGGCGCTGCGCTCTGTCTCTGCAAGACACTCCCTTACAAGAGCACGGGCATGAATGATTCCTGCAAAAATAATGTACAATGTCATACAGTCTGTGCCATCGACAAAGAGACACAATTTACAAAATCCTCTTTACTGTATCTAAAAAGGAAAAAAAAATCTTCAAAACCCCAGTAAGCAATTGTATGACCATTTTGTTTTTTGTGATTTAGGTGTTTTATTTATTGAATAATTTTGTCATATGGGAAAATTCTCCTGGAGCCCAAAGATTTGGGTGGGTGCTCGAGTCCGTCAGCGCCCACTGAATCTGTGCCTAAAGCATATTATCATAGATGCAAATGACAAAATTAGTCTCAATCAACTTGCTGCGTGCAACAGTAGGATACAAAATGATACAGTGAAAGTGTTGGTCATGTGAAGAAAAAACAACAATACACACAACACCGCTTGGCTTTCTGTGCATGTGCATCGGCTCATTTAGCCCTTCACCACGTTTACATGGTGAGGGATGAGGTGGGTGCTTACTGTGAGGTTTCGAGCAATGTAATGTGGGACTTAAACAGATTGGCGATACATTTGCTTACAGGGGTTTAAGGAGATACCTCTTTTTAGTCTTTCCATAGCACTTTTGCTCCCAGCATATGTAGGCCTGATTTCACGGCTCATCTCCTCGATTACCGATAAAAGTTCACTGTATGTTGACCCTTGAGACACTTTTACTGGCTATGGAACAACAAAAACAAGGTGAAAATATGTAATTTATTACAATTGCAATTCAGCCATCTTTACATTACACATTAGCTAGAGTGAATTTCACTATAATACACACACTCATTTTATAAACAGCCCGGAAAATATTGTAAAAAAAAATAAAGTATTACTCTTTTTTAGTAAACAAATAAAAATGCTGTAATTAATTAATATGCTTACCTGGACAAATCCCATGGATGGTGGGCCAAAGTCACTAAAGGCTGGTCTAAAAGTTGATGAGGATGGTAGAGATGGGGATGGCACTGAAGAGCCTGAGTGTGGAAGGCATTCATTCAGGGGATTCTCAATAGAAATTACCTAGTCCACAAACACAAACTAAAAACAACTCAAACCTGGAGGGGTGTGATTGGAGCCAGGTGGCGCAGGAGCAATAGGTTTGTAACTCATGGCAAATTCTGCAGGTAGCTCCACGTACGACAGGCCACTTCCTTCGGTCCCGTCAACCCGGTGCTTATACAGCTTTACTGGTGATTAAGGGCTCCTAAGAGCTGTGGGTCAGACAATTCAAACACATAATACAAGACTTACTGTTTGTTGGTAAACATTCGAGTTATTAATCCAAATTCTTCAGCCTACTACAGTAACTTACTACATCATTGTTTTCTTTCATAGAACGCACACACATTTTTACTAAGCTACTGAAACAAAAGTTATAACCACAAATCTACAGAAGAAGCAGAGAGCATCAACCCTTGTATTGTCTTGCCATTCAGGCACATAAAAACAGATACCGCTAACACTCAAAACATATCAAATGTGGTCTCAGGATAAGAGCAACATTTCAAGTGTGTGCTTGGCAAATGTGGCGGAGGGGGCATGGATATAACAAACGCTCGGGTACGCCGTAAATGAGTGAACCTGTCGATGATAATAGCTTGGCAAGCTAATCCTAGCTTAGACCGGGTTTGCACAACAAACTCACGACCGCACAAGAAGGTATTTAAGACAAGGAGCCAAGCTCGCTAAACATTGGATACACAGGAATATATGATACATATAAATACATCTTGGAACTTTAGATTACGCAAAATTAATCGTTTGGTTTACCTTGTACGGGAAGTAAAATACCGTGATGGACAGAAGCCCGTGCGACTGGTCTCTTGCGAATATGCGCTTGCGTAAAACAACTTCTTCTTCGTCGCCTTGTACATTTCCGGCAGGCTAGACGCCGCAGGAAATGCTGCCTTCCACGGTCTATTAGCGGAACTGCATCATGGACAAATCCTCACACACGTAGGTTTGTAGCGTAAACAAACTCCATTACTGCAGCAGTTACTTCACTGCGATGTGTCTGTGGGTCCAAAAGTGTCTTCAATGATATGAATGATTTGCTCATGCTTATAACAAACACATTCCATGAGCACATGAAGAACTGTCTCTGCTTTCCTTCCGCACATACATATGTCAAGCCGCTCACTCGCATAACCAGGCAACACAAAGTCAGCAAGGTTTTAACCACGACTCCTGGACACAAATTAAATCAGGCTTATTAATAAAGTCCTCTAAATACTTTTTAACCTCTTAACCCCTGCCGTAACCGACTGCCTTTTCTCCAGTTCAGCTTTACCCAAATCTAAACGTTCACAGCCTACAGGCCAGTGTAACACCTCATTTTGGACGCTGAGACCGAGAAAACACATCTAAATGGATCACTTTCTGCGTTGTTGTCGCATTGTCATCACTTTTTTGACTTTTTTTTCCATAGTTTTTTTTACTGCGTCTCCGTCACATTTTTGCGGCGTTTTAGATTTGGGTAAAGTCAAACTGGAGAAAATGAATGGATTATTAAAGCAAGGAAGAAAATAATCGGTTCTGTTGCTTTTTTATCTTTTGTCCATCACCGGCTTAAACCTAGGAATAGCGTTCATGACATTCTAGAAAGTCATGTGATCGTTTGAGTCGGAGCAGGGGCCGATACGACTCAACGGGAGAGGCACCGTTTTGGAAAGAAAAGTCAAAATGTTTCCACTGATCATTATTTGGAAGTGACTGGATTCACAAACCTGCCACATTCGTCATCGTTCTGAGTCTTGTGTCCACTTTTGGATGCCTTTAGTCAGACAGACTGTGCTCCTCACATTTAAAGCCATAAAGGGTTTGGCTCCGCTCTATCTCCAAGACGTTATTGTTCCATATCGGCCAACCAGAGCACTCCGCTCTCAAAAGTCAGTGCTACTAGTGATTCCTCGGGTCTCCAAAAATCCCTGTAGGAGGAAGAGCCTTTAGCTCCAAGCTCTAGTTTTATGGAACAAACTCCCAGCTCACGTTAAAGAATCAGAAACAGTCCCTACATTTAAGACTAGGCTCAAAACGTACCTCTTCCAATTAGCTTATGATCAGGTCAGGTAGGTAAAGCTCTAACCCACAGCCTGAAGTAAAGCTGCCTTAGGAGAAACACTCCTGTGGGAAGTACGGTACACTGAGCGCTATCCTCTTCTTCTTCTTACTGCAAACGTTGTCTTATAAATAAATACAATATTTATTTTATCTGTAGTCTGTTCATTACTATTCACATGGTGTCTCCTGTCCCACTCCCCCTTGGGAGTGCCTGTCTAGATCGAACGGAGGAACCCTGCCTACTGACAACAAGGACTGGACGTTCTGTGATCTTGGCCCGTCTGCTGAGGGACTCCTTCGGCCCTGGGTCTCTATAGCCTGTCCGTCCATGGGAGTGGATCTCTCCTTCTGTGGTTCTCCTCAAGGTTTCTCGTTTCTCCCACCGGGTTTTTGAGTTTGTCCTTGCCGTGCTGGAGAGTCTAAGGACAGGGGACACTCGAGCTGCTCGTCGCCACCCACTGCTGACGCTTATTTGGACATTATGTTTGCCTGGATATTTGATTCGCGGAACTTTACATTGTCTTATTTACTGCTCTGTTTTATTGCCTTAATGTTTGGTGCAGCCCTATGAGGCAACTCCTGTTGTGATATTGGGCTATACAAAACCATTGATTGATTGATTGAGAAGACGCTGGACTTTGTGAAAGTTTTTCTTTCATGTGGATGGGTCCAGCCATTACAGAGCTATCTGAAATTCAGCATTTTGACCGTTACCGTAGTTAAGGCCAGTGTTGAGTTAGAGTACTCAGATTACGTTTTCCCAGTAACTATAGTAACGCATTGGTTTTGCATTTGCAGGTAATAGCAATAAAAGAGAGGTAAAAAAGAAACAAAAGAACGATTTAAAAAGACGAAAACACAACAAAAACACTTCCATAATGTGACGAAAACGCGGCAAAAAGGTGACACAAATGTAATGAAAAGGTGACCAAAACACAACAAAAAAAAACACGAAAACACGACAGGAACGCTTAAAAAAATGCGACAAATCCGTTTAGCTTTGAAATGAGGCTTTACTCTGGCCTATTGGCTGTAAGCTCCAGTCAAGAAGCTTTTAGATTTGGGTAAAGCCGAACTGGAGAAAATGTGCTTGGTTAAAGCGTGGCTTAAAAGGTTAAGTTCCTGACCATTTGCAACAAGGCTAGGCACATTGTACTGTAGTATATAAAACATTGAATCTACTGAGGAACCTCTCTGCTCGGACTGGAGTTTCCTCTCTTTGTGCACACTCACTAGGCTACCAGTCTGCGCCGTCAGCCCGTCCGACCACCACCAACCGCTCCCTTAATTTAGATTGAATCTTAAAAATAAAAGCCTAACAGTATGAACTTATTGATTTTTTTAATACGATATTTCTTTGACACCTAATTTTGCATCTTTATCTGTAATAGTCTGCCATCTCTTGGGTGTTAATTAAAAATGCATATTACACATTGATTTGACAGCAATGAAATTGGTAAATTCCTATTGCGCTTCTTGTTTGTATTTCTGAGGGATCTGAAATGTGGGGCAAAACCATCTGCATTTCACAAACAAGTACAAAACCTAATCACACTTTGCTGCTTAAAAGCAGTCTTTCTGTCCATGTCCCCTTTAAAGCCTTGCGGAAGTTCTTGCGGAATTCTAATTTGTGATGCACAATCCTCTCTGGGATAAATTTGTCTCTTTTGTCATTCAAAAGTATTTTGCTCTCCGGGCACCACATAGGTTAGATAAAGATAGGCTAAAATTTAGCCTTTGGCAAAATACATACTGTTAGAAAAAGTCCCAGAAGTTGCATGGTGCAATTCTTAGCAACTGTGTAAACTTAGCTTCAGCTGGACTTTACATTCTAATTTAAAGAGAAGCGATAGAAACGAGGAACATGTGAGCTTTCCTTATAGATTCACTACACATGTTAAAATTACACAACACGAATATGATGGGAAATCTATAAGCCAATTTGTTTTTACTCGTGTCATACAGCAGTGGACATGGGGAAGGAGAGATAGATTTACTGACCTTATTAATCACTATGGCTACAGTTTATAATTTCCAATCACTATGGCTACAGTTTATAATTTCCAATCACTATGGCTACAGTTTATAATTTCCAATCACTATGGCTACAGTTTATAATTTCCAATCACATCTCATGCTGTGTATGCTGCATGGATATCAGTGAACTGGTTTTACAACATCATATAGACAGGAAACAAGGTTAGTCGGTTTCAAATGGCTTGTTTGTGCATGCATTCATCGGGTGATTCTCTGGGTCACCAGCCATTGCTTTAATTTTTGGTTCAACCTTTTTTTTTCACACCCAGTTTTTATCAAATTTACTGCAATGTAAATATATTTTAGACGCGATTTAGTCAGGCAGGCAAGCAGGTACTTGGAACGTCAAATATTTAGTGGTGGTTTAGTGAAAAGTTTAAGAATGACTATCCATCTATCCAAATCGGTTTTGTGACCTACAACAATACATTTCGTGAGTCAGCAGTTTACGTGAATTATGTGACATTTCGTAAACATTTCGTAAACATAACATAACTGTTTACTCACTGTTTCGTGAGTCAACAGTTTATTATGTAAACTGCTGACTCACGAAATGTATTGTTGCAGGTCACAAAACCGATTTCGTGATTCTATAATGCATTTCGTCCACGGAATGACATTATCGTGTCACATAATTCATTTCGTAAACTGCTGACTCACGAAATGTATACCATTATGCATTTCGTGCACGGAATGAAAGCACGTGTCACTGAATGCATTTCGTAAGTTATGAAGTTACTATTGCGTGGACGGAATGCCTTCTGTATCACATCACAATACTTTTATGACGAAAGTTTATTTCGTGTACGACAGTGAATAGTGTTCAGCCTTATGTCCACGAAAGCAAAAGGCCACCAGTCAATTTGGTCCACGAAACGACGTGCTCTCTTCAGTGTTTCGTGGACACAATGCAAACCAATGTGTGCATTCCGTGGACAAACGGCGTTACGATGTAACGTGATTTCGTAATGAATATATGTATTTCGTGACACAAAAGTCATTCTGTCCACGAAATAAGGCATGTTACATTTGGCGCCCCATACAGACATTTTGATACTTTATGTAATGTTCTAATTTGATTATTAATTTTTTTCCCCCTTTGAGGTTTTTCATTCATTGCACGTAAGATGATGCTGCAAAAATGTACTTGGAGGCAATGATAATTCCTCATATTAATTACTGTATTTCTTGTTGGTCACAGGCGAGTGAGATAATAAAACCTCTAAAATCTCGATATAATCAAGCTGTTAAAGTGCTAGACAAGAGGCCACTGAGATACCATCACTGTCTGATCCTTGGAAAATACAGCATGTTTAACTTTGATAATTTAATTTTGTACGCTAATGTGCAATGAGTTTAAAAAAAAATAATACTGCGCCTCCACCACTATAAACATTTGTTCAGCTCTGTTCTGAGCAGATGACCAGGAGCTCCAGGTCCATGAGTCGCAATGACTGTAGACTGCCTAAACGTAACCCAGCCTTTGCACAGACATCCTTCTCATTCAAAGGCATCAAAGAATGGAACAAACTCCCAGAATCTGAAACTTTCCTTAGACCTGAAGGATTTCTCTCGCAATACAAGGAAAGTGCTGTTGGAAAACCAGTTGTGTCAGCACTGATAACTGTAAATGTAAATATGACTTTTAGTGATGTTTTATTGTTGTAATTTTAGCATGATTCTATGTGGACTGATGGCTGTAACGGGTGAATGGTTGAATGGATGAATTAATAATAATTAATTTGTATTTGAGTGGTTAAATATATTTATATATATACATATATTTTATATTGTACATTTTGTCATTCACCTGCTCAGGGACTGCAGATGGAAACTAGCTCAAGCTAAATCAGAATCAGAATGGGTTTTATTGCCATGGTTTGAGAACAGGTTCACAAACTAGGAATTTTTCTCTGTGCAAACGTGCGACATAAAACATATAACACAGAGTTAAGATAAACATAAGCTAAAAAACTTTAAACTGCATAAAAAATATTAAATAAATAAGATCAAATAAAAGTGGCATATGGTAAGACAACAACAAGGTGCAAAGCATCTTTAAATAATGTGTTTTGCACATTGTCCCTGTTGAAAAACTAATAAACTAAACTAAGATACCTCTATTTACTATTACTTGCACATTATCCTGTTTTTCTGATTGCATATTTGTCCAGTCTATTTCTCACCCCCTGAGTGTTTTTTGAGATGATGTAACAAGTGAATGTATCCACTGTGAGATCAATAAAGTCCTATCTTATCTCTATTTGTGCAGGCCAGGACACATAATTTAATTTCAGATCATTAAAGATAAGTGAATTAATTAAATCAATAAATACAAAAAAACAATACAGATCGAAAAGATGCAAAGTAATCAGCTGTTTTAACACCTCTGGGTGTAGTTTATTGTCATGCTGTAATCAGATTGAGTTTACATCTCTCTTTGGCAAATCCAACAGTAACTCTGATACGCTTCAGTGGAATACATGCATTGCCAAGGAACCTTAATCAACAATATGCTCAAACATCAGAGACACAAAGCTGAACAGGCTACATCAGGTATTAATAAAAACATGTGACTGCTGGGTCACAACTGTCACTATGTGTGGTGCAAAACAAAGTACCGCCAAGCATTTTGATGAGCTGTTATTTGTTTGTTATTGGTTGTTATTTGTTTGTTTGGAATGATGGATGGGAAGATTGGATAAAGATAAAGCTGTTTGTGCAGGCCAAATGCTGATGCAAAGCCCATCTTTTTCAATCTTTCAGTAATAATAAAGTGGACCTGTTTGTTTGGAGCAGCTGCTAGTGCCTTTATCTGTTCTCTTATCCTTATCTTTTCCTGTGCAATACAATGGATTTCAACAACACATTTTGTCTTTACAAAAAAAAGGCACTCTCTCTGTGTGCTTGCATACACTCAGAAGAGCCAACAGATCACTTCTCACTACTCCAAGAAATACTGTGTCTTCCAAAAGTAACTCGTATGAACATGAACTTCCATAAATGTTACTGCCTACCCGCCTCAAAATCCAGCTGCAAAGACACCAAAGACTTGACTTAATTTAATAAATTATGGATTCATTGTAAATAAATTGCATTACTGTTGTAGCTGCAGTCAAGGCAAAGAAAAGACAAAGAATTACATATTAATACTATACAGTTCATAATTAATATTTATATTTCAGAACTGTAAAACTATATGTAACCGAGTGGGGGCACTGGGTGTCTCATGAATGATATCTAATTAAAATTAAAGCCAGACAACGCCACCTAAGTTTAACTTAGGACCAAAAGCACACAGGTTCGTTGATCGAGGCAGAGGCAGAAATTATATTTAAAGGTCCTATATCATGCAAAATCGACTTTTTGGAGCTTTTAACCATGTTGTTATGCTATTTCCTTATCAAAAACACCCCCAGAGTGTTTTTTGGATTCATTCACGCAGTTCTCAGTAATCCTCCTGAATCTTGCGCTCTGAGCAGCTGATCCGCCCTCTCCTGGTAAACGACTGGCATGTTCAGTTGTGTCGTCACAGCGGAACGGAAGTGCTCGACGTCTGTAATCTAATGCCTTACGGCATGATTTTTATTTGTAAAACAGTTTTTTTCATTATTTCTGTCGTAAGAAAAAAAAAATAAAAAAAAAAAAACACTCCCGGCCCCTGTACCGAAAACAAACACTCCCACTGAGCGTCCGAACAGATGGTCATGTCATGTTGCACCGAAAGTTGTGAAGAGGGAGCTTTTTCTAACCTACTCTGGAGTCTGGACACCTGTTCTTTTTTTTCTTACCTCACGATAATGTCACGGAGAAAACCGCGTTTGGCTGCGAGGACTGGACTTTATTCAACCTTCCCAAAGAAGAGGCCATAGAAGTTGGCATTTCCCTCCGGGATTCAGCGACTATCAGCCAGAATAGTGTTTGTCTGTGGCTGTCGCTGATGGATGCTTGATGAACCTTGGCCAGAATCAAAGTGGATTAACTTTTATAACCAGCGCAAGTCCCATACTGGAAACATCAGAGTGGTGAGTCGATCAAAATGCATGTTAGCGTGTGTGTTAGCGTGTGTGCTAGCCATTTAGCCATGAAGCTGTGTTGCACATGTTAACTCCTTATAACTGCATCATGAAGTAACTTCACTTTTTGCTGTGATATATATATTTCTACTACTGCTAAAGTTGTATGAGCGGCGAGAGGGGGCGGAGTTAACTGAATCCAAGCGTTTTGTCTTCCGGGTTGGAAAAATACCTCCAGAAAATACTAATATTTATCACAAAAATGAGTGCTCTGTAGTGGTAGAGGTACAATATATCATATAAAGGCCTATACTTTACTTTGGAATGGCTTAAAATAGCATGATACAGGTCCTTTAAGTTAACAGTATTTATTTCATTGTTCATTCAGTAGCTTAGTCTTCATGATTTTCACAGTTAAAAGCAAAACAAAAAGATCCTGTCCATAAGAGTCCATAAATTAAAAAGTCAATGTGTACATCTTGTTCTTGAGAAATAAAAAGGGAGGTACAGACATGGCAAGGCAAGACAGCAGGATGCAGACTGACCACGAAGAGCCACCGTTTTCTGTAGATTGAGTTAAGTTAGCTTATGTGCAACTGGAAATTTAGCAATACCGCTTGTGGAAATAACATACCACTTAAGTACGCAGCCGTGCTCCATCAGCGACTTCGTTTCGGCCCGGATGGCAATGACGCCCGCAACACCGGCCAGCACGTCACTGAGCAGGACGCACACCATGGCCCACAGTAGAGTTAGCCTGGAAAAATCCAGACTCACCGCTGTACCAGCCGGTGAGTCTGGTCACCGTTGCGTCGAATCCATTTCCCACAGCGGTAGATACGCATGCAAACAGGAAGCGGAGTAAACCAATCAGCGAAGAGCGGGCGTCTGCTGTTGATGTGGTGTTATTAGCGGTTTTGCGTTAATATTTGCGCAGGATTATGAATAACGAAACTCACCTACTGTCGATGTGTTTTTTGGTCATTTACCGCCGACTGGAGACACGCTTTCTGTCTTTCGTGCATCGTTCGTAGATTGTTATTGAGGGGACTTCCGCGTCCCGTGAGTGACGTTGCTCGCTAACAACACGTCACGGCAAATAAACGATTCAGATTGGACGTGAACGGATTAATTTTGCGGAAGGCGCGAGCGTTGACTGGGTGACCAGACTGATCCCCCGCTGGATAAAAAAATACAGAGGGGAATCATTCTGGTCTCACCAGGCTACAGTAGAGTGCCATGCGCTACTCGGCGGGGGCTCAATCGTACTACAGAGGGAACCACATTAGGATCTTTGCTAACAATATTTTAGGACTAATAATCTTTCATCTACTACCTGGCATCGCGGAGGATGGGGCATCACGGCACAACACGCTTGGCGGAAGTCAGAGGACGCGCAAAGGGAAGTTGCGTGATTTTATGCGCTTGCACGCTGGCGCCGCCTTGTGGTGCAAAGTGCACCCTGCTACATATAGAGACGAACCTATTTTTTGGTTCCGCTTTAAGTTGCTACGGGGACCGTATAGGCGTGGCACAGAGCAACATGAGGCCAATGTTGGGCTTTAAATGTATAAAATACTTGTGAGCAGATGGTTTAAATTAGGAGAGTTTTATGTAGAACTTATATTATGAACACGTCTACTTTAAAGTGTGATTGATCAGATTTATTTTATATATATAAATCATTAACAACACGAATTATTATCAAATAAAAAAGTGGTTTGCTGTTTTTTTCTTCTTCAAGGTAAAAGCAATAGATTCTGTATGTCTAGTCATTTTCAAGAAATGCTTTTTATCAGAACAGGGTCCTGTGAGTGTTTGACTTTCAAAACCCATTAGAGCAGTGGTTCCAAACCTCTTAAATGTTCTGTCCCTATTGATAGGCCAATAAGCTTTTCCATGTATCGGAAATAAAACTCCTGATAGAAAGTTGCCATAGAAATCCATTGGAGTCAGTCTGGTTTTATTATAGACAGAATCAGTGCAGCTTCATGCAGCTTTATGTGTTACGTGCAGCTCCTATGTCTGGCTTTCCCCGGCACGGCCAAGAGCGCCTGCCCTCTCCCTTTTGCATTACCCCTCTGCTCCGCTGCAACTTCACAACTTTTATTTGCATTTACATCCTTTTGCGCTCTTACAGGATAGAGAGCTGTAATTATCCCACTGTGAATTGAACAGTCAGGTCTTGTACCGGTCCTTAGCAGGAAAAAGGTTGGGAACCACTGCATTAGAGTGCATTGCCTCTACGGGATAACTCAAACATGCATGAATAAAGAAAATCATACAAGCAGGTTCAGCCCAAAAAAGTACTTATAAATCAAATGAGTAGGCTTGTATAATGGTTGCCATTTTATACAGCCAACTTTGCTGTGAAGTGGCCTTTAATGCTTATTGCAACTCAGTGATGGCCTTCTAGCAGTGATGAACCATACAATTAGCTGGTTCTGCAGCCATAACAGTGCAGTTTGCACAGTGGTTATTTCATTTGTGGTTATGGAGGGTCTCAACAGGTGGGATTTTGCACCTTTATATAGCCTACTCCTGAACACACATATCTAAGTTACCTATGTAACTATAGTTCTACGAAAGGTGTGCGCCGCCCTTAGGCTGCGCTATTGCATATCTCTCGGAAGCGCCAGCTTCCCGCCCTGAGAGGATCAAAGAACTGACCGCTCCAATCATCCTTGGGGGTCCATTACCCCTGTGCCCTATAAAAGGGGGACTCTCCCTTCAATCGTCTCCTTTGAACTCAGCCATCGAAGAGAGGTCGTGCCTGCTGGGCCCGTAGCTAAGGGCGGCGCACACCTTTCGTAGAACTATAGTTACATAGGTAACTTAGATTTCTACGTCAATGGTGTGCTTGCCCTTAGGCTGCGCTATTGCATAAAGCAACGTGCAGCCGTGGCCGACCAATGTACTCCCAGCAGGCATGGACTCGCATGATTGGAGCGGGCCCGGGGCAACGCCATGCGTCCCAGGGAGCGGCTAAACGCTCACTAGGTAGCAGGGGCCCACGGGCAGAGTAAGGGGCAACCAATAGCCGTTAACAACGCCAACAATGTGGGCAACTGAACCCGCAGCAACGTCCTGCAGATAAGACTGCACAAACGTTGAAGAGGACGACCAAGAGGCTGCCATGCAGACCTCCTCAATCGAAGCGCCACGGAGTAGTGCTGTAGAAGCCGCCACTCCACGTGTGGAGTGAGCCCTGACCGCTGTCGGCGGAGGGAGTCCTTGTGCCTCATATGCAGTGCGGATGGCAAGGCATATCCAGTGGGCCAAACGTTGAGAGGACAATGGGGCACCCTTGTTCCTTACCCCAAAGCCCACGAACAACTGATCGGAGCGTCTGAAATTGGCAGTCCGTTCAAGATAGTGACGTACCGCCCTGATCGGGCAAAGGCGGTGTCGTCGTTCATCCCCCACCGACGCGTGCGGAGGGGGAAAGAAGGGTCTAATTCTGATCACCCTCGACCTGAAGGCGGATGTAATGACCTTCGGCTGAAAAGCCGGGTTGGGCCAGAGTTCCATCAACCCATCACCCTCAGGCAGGGACATGCAGGAGGGGTGCACAGAGAGCGCACAGAGATCACCCATCCTCTTAGCCGACGTAAAGGCTAACAGGATCGCAGTCTTGTAGGACAGACAATCCATCCCTGCCTGGCGAATGGGTTCAAATGGGGGTCCCGAAAGGCCCTCCAGTACAATCTGAAGGTCCCAGTTTGGGACCGGGCGGCGCACGGGCGGTCTAAGCCTACGAACGCCCTGGAGGAACCGCTTCACCAAAGGGTGACTGCGAGCAGTGTGGACTCCGAACCCCACATGCCCGGTAACAATGGCCGCCGCAAAAACCCCTAGGGTCGCAGCGGCCCTCCCTTTCTCCAGTAATCCCTGGAGAAAATTGAGTATGTCCTGTATGGAACAGGATATAGGGTCTAGGTTCCTCTCTGAACACCAGTCAGAGAAAAGGCGCCAACGGACCCTGTACGCTCTAGTTGTAGACGGGGCCCGAGCACCCTGGATTGTGGCAACAACTGAGGGGGGGAGGCCAAAGTTCAGCAACTTCCCCCTTTCAGCCTCCAGACCACCAGCCTGCGTCCCAGTATCGGGCGCGACAGAAGAGCTCCCCCTGCCTGAGTCAAGGCGTCCGGTCTGTCCGGGAGGGGCCACGGATCCCCTTGTGCCATGGACACCACGTCGGGGTACCACCTGGCACTCGGACTGTCTGGGGCTATGAGCAGGATGAGTGCGCCCTCTGACCTCACTCTGTGGAGCAGAGGCGCAATGAGGCGCAGGGGAGGAAACGCGTAAAGCAGGCCGGACGGCCATGGTCGATGGCATCCACGCCGAGAGGAGGCCCGTCTGTTGACCTGAGCGAGAACCAAAGTGGGCACTGTGCGTTCTCTGCATTGGCGAAAAGGTCGGCCACCGGTCTGCCGAACCGGAGCCACACCTCCGCCGCGACCTCGGGCGCCAGGCCCCATTCGTCCCGTAAGGCGCCCCCTCTGGACATTCTGTCCGCGCCGACATTGCGGGCTCCGGGAATGTGGCGCGCTTTCAGAGAGGCTAGGTGAGTGCTTGCCCAGTTGAGCACCTCCGCTGCCAACCTGTGCAGAGCGGGTGACCTGGTCCCCCCCTGCCTGTTCAGGTAGGCCACCACTGTGGTGTTGTCCGACCGAACCAAGACGTGGTGACCCCATAGATGAGCAGCAAAGTGTAGGAGGACTTTCTGCACCGCTTCCATCTCTAGGAGGTTGATGTGTCTCGGAGGCGGGGGCCAAACACCGCTCGCCGTGAGATGGCCCATTACACCGCCCCAACCGGTCAGGGAGGCGTCCGTGAACACCTCTGTGTAATGGAGCACGTGGCCCATTGGGACCCCCTGACGGAGGCGCTCCGGGTCCAACCAGAATTCTACGTCGGACCTTGCGGCGGGGGACAACTGTGCCGACCTCACGTCCGTCCCTCTGCGGGACTCGAGGCGTGAAAACCAGCGTTGGAGACCTCTCATGTGCAGCAGCCCCAGTCGAACCACTGGGTGGGCTGACGCCATCATGCCGAGCAGGGAGCGGATTTGTCGCGGTGCAACCCACGGGCCATCCAACACCCGCTGTCCCAGATCCAGAATCACTGACTGCCTTTCCAGGGAGAGGGAGGCCCTCATGTCCCTGGAGTTCAAGCGTAGCCCCAAATAGCCCAAATCTTGGGTCGGAGACAGTCGACTTTTCTCCTGATTTACGACCAGTCCCAGCCGAGAAATGTGCCTCAGCACCTCGGCCGTATGGGCTTCGGCCTCTTGTGGGGAGGAGGCCAGAATAAGCCAATCGTCGATATAAGTCAGGATTCTGAGACCTCGACGACGAAGCGGTTCTAGCGCTGCCTCCACACACTTGGAGAAGGTGCGTGGAGCCAGGGAGTAGCCAAATGGGAGGCGGCAATACTCGTAGCATTTGTCCCCGACTGCGAACCGGAGAAACTTCCTGTGCGCTAGGGCAATGGGGATGTGGAAGTATGCGTCCATGAGATCCACTGAAGTCATCCAATCTCCGGGTCTGACGCATTGCAGCAGCTGCTGCACCGTGAGCATGCGGAAAGGCCTCTTCACAATGCAGTGATTGAGAACCCGCAGGTCCAGAATGGGCCGCACACCGCCGCCCTTTTTGGGAACGAGGAAATACGGGGAGTAAAACCCCGTCCTCGCTCTGATTGGGTCCACCTCTGCTATGGCACCGCGCTGTAGTAGAGAAACCACTTCCCTTGTGAGCGCGGCGCTCTCGGCTGAGTTGCGTAACCTCGTCTTGAGGATACCGCGAAAGCCTGGAGGTCTCCGGGAGAATTGTAGGGCGTATCCCCTTCTGAGCATCCTGTCCAACCAGGGAGCTCCGAGAAGCCCTGCGCTTTCCCAGATTTGGTAAAACTCTGTCAAGGGTCGTACCACGACACTGAATAAGAGCGGGGAAACGGGCCCGCCCACCGGCTCCGCTCTCGGCAGTGCGCCGCGGCGTGGGGGGCCCTGCTCGAAAGGGCAGACGCTCCCGGGAGAGAGCAGACTCATCGGTCGAGAGAGGAGTGCGCTCAGATCTACGCCGCTTGGCGGGGATTCCCAGCGGGGGCGATTGAGAGCGTGGGGGGAGTGTACGGGAAGAGGTTCTACCTACTGACCTACACCGTTGCCCCGCGGCTTTTAGAAAAACAGACTGACGAGCTGTAAAAGCATGGGGCAATGAAGTGCTTGACAAACTGTCATAACGCCGTTTCTCTCTCCCACACCTCAGTGGCAGAGAGTTAGAGCGCGGAGCAGGGCACTGAGCAGCGGCAGCAGAGCCAATCACAGGCCTGCTCCTACTCGAGCCACCTTTCTCCCCCAGGTCCGTTGTCTTAGAGACAGTCGACCAATCACCGTCGAGGAACCGTACATTAGGTCTGGACCTCGCCGTCATAGTAGCATTAAGCTTACATTGACTCATGTAAGACGGTGCGCTCGCTGTAAACACAGCAGAAGTGTCACGGGGAGTGGCTCGTGCACGCGCTCGAGTGCGAGAGTCAGAGCGTGTTTCGCACACGGCCTTGACAGGCAGCAGAGTGGAGTGACAACGAGAGTTCAGCGGAGCCTCCTGAGCCTCGCTGACTTTAACCACTTTCCCACTCCGAGTGGCAATAGGCAAACTCGTAATGCTTTCAGCATGAAAGGAATACGAAGCAGGCTCTTTAGTGGAGTAACGGGCCGAGCGGCCTTTATTCACATTTTTAACCCCCCCTCTTCCTGCTCCTCTCCTGGAGCCCGGAGCGGGACGGCGGTCACGCCTCGGGCTGGGATCATCGCTGCGCTGACGATCCGGACCCTGGGGGCGTCGAGGAGCTGCACGCGAAGAGGAGGCGGGGCCACGGCGAGGAGGAGATCTGCCTCGTCCACCTCGATCCAAGCGCCGTCGTGAGGAGCCCTGTTCGCGCTGAGGGCGAAAATGCCGGGCCAACTGCGCTGAAGCTTTGGCGGCGGTCTCCAGGCGATCCACCATAGCCTGAATGCCGGGTCCAAAGAGGGAGGACTGGTCGAGTGGCAGGCTGAGCAGACTGCGTTTATCAGCCTCCTTTAACGTGGACAACCCCAGCCAAAGATGGCGGCAGCCGACCTGCGCAGCGCACATGGTCCGACCACCGTCGAGGGCAAGGGCTTGCGACATGCGAGCGAAGGTCGCCATGGTGGTTTCAGCTTCCACAATCTCATCATGAGAAAGCTGGTCACGGCCGCGGACCAGTTTGTCCAGAGAGGCGGTGAGCAAGGCCATATTGTTTGCTAGCGCCACGACCTGTGCAGCGTTAGCATAACAGCGGTTAAGGATGGAGGCGGTGAACCTATCCCGCTCTGAGGGAAGGTCCACTCTACCGCCGGGCCAGAGAGAAGAGGACGGGAGCAGGGACATTCTTATCCCGTCCTCGATGGTGGGGACGCCCTTCGGTTGGCTCCAACCCTCCACCGTAGCGTACACACCGTACGCGAGGGCCGGTGTACGAGCGGAGTAGGGATGTTCCCAGTCACGCCTGGCGTAGTGGA
This sequence comes from Proterorhinus semilunaris, assembly GCA_021464625.1. Classification (NCBI taxonomy): domain Eukaryota; kingdom Metazoa; phylum Chordata; class Actinopteri; order Gobiiformes; family Gobiidae; genus Proterorhinus; species Proterorhinus semilunaris. The sequence goes on from CM038349.1 coordinate 27,724,314, forward strand.
GGAGCGAGTCCACGCGAGGGGCTACCACCACCGGGCGCTGCCTGTCGCGGGCGTTCCCAAACAGGTCGCGGAACAGGTCCGACGCTGGGGCTGGAGGTTGAGGAGGCATCTTCAGCTCCATTCGGGCCGCAGCAGAAGCGATGAGGCCGGGGAGGCGATCCATGGGATAGCGCTCACGGGGCTGCACATCCTCAGTGAAGATGGAGAGCGCATCTTCATCAAACAGGTGTTGCTCATCATTTTCATCGCCAGCAGCCCAATCCCTTCTAGGAGCGGGCGAAGGTGGCGGGCTCCTCTCCTGCATCGGGGAAGCAGGAGGCGGGCTCCGCTCCCGCACGGGGGGAACTGGAGCCAGGGAGTCACTCGAAGCATCCGAGTCCTGATCGGATATCTCCGGGGAGGCAGGAGCCAGAAAGGCGCGACGCCGCTCCCCCGGGAGGAGCGCGAGGCAGGCGGCGCAGTCTTCCGCGGAGTGGCGCCGGCCCAGGCACAAGAAGCAGCGGACGTGCTGATCCTGAGCGAGGAGCGGCGCCGCGCAGGAACCGCACACCCGTAGCTTGACGCCGGAGGGCGACGGGGTTTCAAGCGCTGGAGTGCGGTGAGTCATTTTTCTTCTTCCTTCTTGTTCAGATCCAGATCTCAGAGTAAGCTGAGAGAAAAAGGAGACGATTGAAGGGAGAGTCCCCCTTTTATAGGGCACAGGGGTAATGGACCCCCAAGGATGATTGGAGCGGTCAGTTCTTTGATCCTCTCAGGGCGGGAAGCGGGCGCTTCCGAGAGATATGCAATAGCGCAGCCTAAGGGCAAGCACACCATTGACGTAGAACCATGCCATGTCTATGCATGAAGATATGAAGAAGCCTTAACAGGGCATTATTTTTGGCTGTTTTTTATTGAATCTGGCTATTCTTCATTCTATACAATAGCAATACTAGTACGACTATACAGTAAATGCAATGTGTGTGACTAGGCTATATTAGAAATAATTAGTTTCACAGATTCAAAGAATAGTATGATTCATCTTTCACGAACTCAAAGAACCCCCAAGTGAACCAAGATGCTCACATAGAAAGTCCATAAAAGCCTGTAAATGTCATCGTAATTACACAAACCAGACTGTGGAGGTAAAATTGCCGTTTCAGAAGGACCAAGGAGAGAGGAGTATGTCACTCCTTGGAGTTAATCAAGGCATCTTTTAAAACCCCGTAATTACTTGAAATGTTTTTCACTAAATTCTGGTACGTCTGTATGCTGTTTTTCCATGGTAAAAAAGCCCAGCTAACAGTGGCTGATGCTATAGTGGTTGGCAGTAGGCCTATGTGACAATCAACATTTACATTCTATGAAATTTTCAAATGTGCCTTAGTATATAATTTTGGGAAGCTGTCAGCTGACTGATCTAACATCCACAGATGGCATTGGTCATGCCCGCAATTAACTGATTCATACTCACATCCAGGAGTGATTCTGTCCCTATTGGTCAGAAGCAGAGCAGTGCAGTAGTTTTAATCAGTCAGAGAGCTCTGGATTGATCTTTTTCTAACTTACCTTCAGGTGGAGCAGAACTGCCACGGGCAATACTTATTAGAGAGAAAGATTTATTTTTGACTATATGCGTTGGTTTTTGTTACTTCCCCTTAACCTAGAGCTGGGTTGTAACAAGTGGGATCCTGGACGAGCCCCCAATTGTTACAACCCGGCTCAGCTAGGTTAAGGGATGGAGAGGTTTGACCTGAATGATCCTGGGAGCTCTGTTGTCGGGGCCTTCGTGCCCCTGGTAGGGTCTCCCATGGCAAATAGGTTCTAGGTGACGGGTCAGACAAAAAGCGGTTCAGAAGCCCCTTATGAGAGACCAACAGGCCCGGGTAGAACCATGAGGCTGTCCTTCTGTGGACCCACCACCTGCAGGAGGAGCCATAGGGGCTGGTGCAATGTGACCCACGACCCGGTAACAGACAAGTGGAAGAAAATGGATGGATGGATGGAAGATTCAAATGTCAGGTGAACTATGCCTTCAACGGCAGGGGTGAAACTTGTGTCCAAATGATTGGCCAAGTGTTCCGACGCTGCACCAATCAGGAGTGGGAGGCAGCAGCCAACCAGCTCAGAGCAGCAAACTAGTCTTCCAATCCCAGGGAAGGGCTCACACAGCCAGGGTTCCATAGGAAGTTAGTCACACCCACAAACTAACACAAAAGGAGGCATTTTGGAGGCCTGGGCCGTAACACCCTCCCCCTTAAGATACAGAATGTATTTTTGTAAAATAATATTGTTTTGTACTCACCTAGGTGCCAGGGATTGAGATGTTGAATGTAGGTTTGGACATGAACACAAAGAGGGCATAACACTCTCTTCCCCTTATCAGCCTCCATTGGGATTGGCAAGGCACACACTGAACCAAGCCTCTTCCACGGAGCTGAAAAACCTGAGAGAAAGGGCTTATGACAAGGAAAGGTGGACGGCCGCCTTCCCATCTGCAGCAACCTCAGATGCAAGAGTCAGTCACAAACCACACACGATGCCAGCCACAGGGGAAACCAAAGCCAGTCTTCCACATAATGAAACCACAGCCATTTAGAAAAATATAGCCAATTACAAACGTACCTAATACAAATCAAATACATTATTACCACTCTATGGGATGGGTGTTGTTATCCCGGACGAGCCTCCAATTGTTACTTCCCCTTAACCTAGCTGAGCCGGGTTGAAACAGTGACCATGTTTTTTTGGGTTTTTTTTACTCACAGGAGGCAGTCCTTTTGGGGTTGCCTTTTACTGTATAAAAATAATCTTTCTCTTCTATTGTGAGAGCCACACAAATTCTGATAGGAGTGATACACCAGATGCCACTGTCAATACATCAGCCGCCAGTGCGTTTTAGTTTGTTTATTTGTTTATTTGAGCAGGAAACACTCTGCTCAAAAGGAGTGGGCCGAAGCAAGAGCTTTTAAGCGCCCACCCCCAAAATCAATACAATTAAAATCATCATTTCACAAGAACATAGTGGAACAACAAAGGAACAAAATAGCAACAAGGAAACAACAGCAAAACAAAATAGACCCTGCACACCCGCAGCATCCGACCATACCCCAAAACGGAGCAAGACTGATTACGTAACAACTATGATAACGCTACATACTTACAGACTATTTACAACTATTTACACAGAACTATAATTACAAAATACTGTTTGAATTGCTCGTACATCAACAGAAAAGAAGCACAATTACAACAACGGTCTTGTTTCATGTACAAAGTTTAGTACAAAGCAAGTAACAAAAGGAGATCATTACATTTCTTTCAGACGGTTACCATGCCCGCGTTTGATGTTCAGCACTTTAATGTTGGTTCTCTAGGGCAAATTGTGAGAATTTAATGAAACAAAATAGCCCTGCAATCAGCCCTGAATGGGGTATGGATGCAAAAGTACTGTAATGTTCATTAAAAAATAGAAATTCATCAATTTTTAGACCAGAAGAACATTGAACATAAAACATTTGTATGGTGATAAGTAGGTACAGTTCAGGGGTTTTACAGTACATACATGCTTATTCAACCACACATTGAGTACTAGTTCGGAGTAGCAGACCCTAAAGTTTGTGGTTTGATTCTAGCTCAAACTAATACATAAATACATACTATCGCTGTGCCAAAGTAACCAATAACTCTTTCTCAAACTCATGAATGTAATAACCTGTTCCAGCCATTTGCACTGCTCTATTGCACTGTGGTCTGTCCACACACCTGCTGCTAACACTTAATGCACCAGCACATCTGTGAATACACTCACGCTGTTGTTGTTGTCTTCATCATAGTTTGAATGTAATCTTAATATTTTATGTATGTGTTTATGTGTTATGTGTTTCATATTGCACAATCGACCGAAAGAAATTCCTAGTTGTGAACCTGTTCATATCCATGGCAATAAAAACAATTCTGATTCGGATATCCTGCATAATTGATTTATGATAATTGAAATGTTGTAAAAACTGCCACACTGAAATGATCCATTTTAGAATTTGAAATAATGTCTATTTAAGAATACGACTTGAGACACAAGGGCCAGGACTGATCAGGAGTTTGTCTGGAGTTCCTTCTGCAGGCAATAGTGGGAACACCTGAGTGAAAACCTTCAGTTTCAGCCATCACTGTGCCAATATGTCACAGCACAACATATAGCACCGTGATGAACTCACTTTGAGTGCAGAACCGCACTGAACTGAACCAATGTTTGTTTATGGGCTTTTATAATATGGAGAACAGTTCTGTGTTTAATCTACAGTTTATCTACATGACCAAAGCAGGAGGTCTATAAAACTCAGTACTTCTAAAGAAGTTTAGTATATTTTTATTTAGTAATAAAAAGATACTAAACTTACAGTTTGGTGCTTCGTGGGATGCTTTTTAGGTAGTCTCGTATCTGCCTGAGTCCCAGTGCAGCTGATGCGGGGAAACTCTTCTCCTTTCCGGGGAGCCAAGCGGCTGCTTCCCGCTGTCGTTCCCGCAGCTTTGCTATTGAAGCTTTTCATCAAGGAGGGGCACCAAATATCCGTGATCAATAAATCCACTTAATTTTGCCTTGTTCGGACCAGATCGATGGTTCGGACATTTCACAAGAGGAGCAGTTTATTTATCCGGTTTAGTTGAGCCTGCATTTCTGATTGGATGGAACATCTTGCTCATGCGCTACTTGCGTTTTTCTCAGTGAAAATAACAGAAAGTGGCTGCTGAGAAACAGCAGGGCCTGGAGATGTATTGTCATTGTATGTCGAATTTTGATTGGCTGATAATTCTGTCTTTCACACTGGCGGTCAATCATGTGTACGGCCTGTACACAGTGGAGGCTCAATCTGTACAGCAGGCCTTAAGACAGAGCATTTCGCCAGAAGATAAATTACAAATTATATATATATATATATATATATATATATATATATATATATATATATATATATATATATATATATATATATAAAACAATTAATTAATTAATTAATTAAGGACAATGCTCCAACAGACGACGTGCCCAGTGAATGCCTCAGACAATGGGGAACAGAAGATGAGGCGCTGGAGGTCCCGTCATGGGAGGACAAGCCCTTACACGGGATGTACCACCAAAACATAACTGAAGTGTCGCATATCAAGAAATCCTACCAATGGCTAGACAGAGCTGGCCTGAAGGACAGCACATAGGCACTCATGGCTGCACAGGAGCAGGCCTTGAGCACCAGAGCAATAGAGGCCCAGATCTATCACACCAGACAAGACCCCAGGTGTAGACTCATGTGCAAAGAGGCCAATGAGACAATCCAGCACATAACTGCAGGGTGTAAGATGCTGCAAGGAAAACTTACATGGAGCGCCATAACCAAGTGGCTGACATAGTGTACAGGAACATCTGTGCAGAGTATGGGCTGGAAACCCCAAGGTCAAAGTGGGAAACACCTCCAAAGGTGGTAGAGAATGACCAAGCCAAGATCCTTTGAGACTTCCAGAAACAGACAGACAGAACGGCGAACCAACCGGACACTGTGGTGGTGGACAAAGAGCAGAGGAAAGCCGTGCTGGTCGACATAGCAATACCAAGCGACTTCAATATCAGGAAAAAGGAACACGAGAAACTAAAGAAATACCAGGGGCTCAGAGAAGAGCTAGAGAAGGCCTGGAGAGTGAAGGAAATACATCAGACATCTCGGTCCAGAAAAGTGCAATTCTAGGAACTGCAAAGATACTGCGCAGAACCCTCAAGCTCCCAGGCCTCTGGTAGAAGACCGCCCGCAGAGGGTGAGGAAGAGTTTATATATATATATATATATATATAAATAAAAAAAACTCTAAATCAACCTTATTACTCAGTGGTAAAAATGAGAAATCAAAACACACGCTACATTACTACTTTTCTTTTGCCATTTATAGCAACACACAGCTTTAACACTGGAATAAAGGGACTAGATGCAAGTTGGTAATTTTTATACTCACTACTGCCGCCTCAGGTCTTACACGTAAATGCATGTAGGGAAATTATAATTGACCGGAGTTTACGGATGGCTAAGGCCAGGCTACTTCGGACCCAAATTAACAACTTTTTGAGTGACAGTGCAGGATTTTAGCGGCAGTTGTGGTGAATAGGTCTGGGCTCAGTCTACACATTAGGACATTACTATAACATGTAGGGGGAGGAAAATACATAATACTAACATTTTTAAACTCCGTATAGTCCCTTTAACGTTTAAAGTCAATTTGGCATGATATGTCTCCTTTGCCTCACAATAGCAGTGGATGGGATGTCTGCATACATTCCCTCAGTGTACACTTATATATTTAATTAATTATTATATTATATTATATTATTACTATACTAATACTTCATTACTTTTCATTATATTTACATTCTGTACATCACATTTAGAATACCATGTACCAAAAATCCCAAAGATACTTGCTGAACAAAATCAGTGATGTGTAAATTACTGTAGGTGCAACATGCCCACAAAGATCCATATGCTATTTTCCAGTTTGCACTCGAAATTTAGCACACGTCTGGAGCAATGACGCCATTAGTTGCATATTTGTGCTAAAGCTTTTCCAACTTTACATTCCACAATCCTTTTGTATGTAAGTGCACACTATGGTATCGTATCTTAAGTGAATAAATATCATTTTCTGTCAACATTTCTAAATTCTGCTTTAGATCTTGGATTAAAGAACAGGAATCCAATATATTCACAACCGCTTAGACTATAATGTTTTTTTAACATCAGTATTTTAAAATCTCAATTGGGCAACCTGACAGAATTATTAATATGTCCTGATATAATGTAACATTGATACCAAATACTAGTTATAGTAGTAGGTAGGAAATCAAATAGATGTTTTAAGATGTTGCTAGTGACGTCTCCTTTGAACCAAACAGCTTGAATCGTTTTGATAAAGTGGCAGCTGCTCGTTTGAACTGCATCGTCCAAAGCTCCTTATGGGCATTCAGTTGTTTAGAAAGAAAAGCTTTGATACATGACACTAATTATAAAGTTGGTTTCTGCATCCAGTTTACGGCGACAATGGGCTCCACTGAGAGAATATCTGTCCGCCCTGAGTCTGCTTCCCTGGCTCTGAACAGCACATATGTGTCCTTATGGTTGTGCGAGTGACTTGAAGAGGCATGGCTTGGCTGCGATGAGCTGGGACCTGGTTGTGACGCCGCTGGTCTGGACCTGGAGGAGTCGTTATCAGGCCAGGCCGTCTGGCGACAGGGTGCCACTGCTTGTATCGGGTGGTTCTCTGGTTCCAATTCCACAGTGGGCCTCCTGCGCTTGCAGATATCCAAAAGCACCTGCAGCTCCTGACGAAACATCGGGTTCAGGCAGCAGTAGATGAACGGGTTGTAACACGTGGAGCTCATGGCCAACCAGTGGAAACAGAAATATAAAACATTGGATGATTGGATTGCCTGGCTGGACAAGAGCACCACATAGCAGTTAAGAGGAAACCAGCAGACGGCAAACACTCCAACCACGAGGAGCAGCATGGCGAGTGTCCTCCTCCTCTTCCTCCGCTGCGTGGCGTGCTGGGCTGTCGTTGTGTCACCGATAGCGTTATGGCGCCAAAGACGGCGAGCCACGGTTGTATAGGAGGCGGTGATGATGAGGAGAGGCAGCACGTACAGCAGCACAAAGGTCAAAAGGTCAATGTACTGCCAGTAGACATCTGAGGGCTCAGGGAAGTCTGGGACACACAAGCTGCGCTCCTTTTCTTTACTGAAGACACAAAAAACAACAGACTCATTTTGCAAATAAGCAAAATAAAGTTTTGCTCGCAGCCATGAGTCTTAGTTTCAGACTCATGGATGTTTCTGCTCTGTTTCACTGTGCGGTGTGTCCACACTTAGACCCGCTGCTATCACTCATCACTTTATAACACTTAATATCACTTTATACGCCTACACATCTGTAAACACAATCCCGCTGTTGTTCAATGTCAAAATGTTGTTGTCTTACCACGCGTCACTTTTTTATTTATTTAATATTTTTTATGCATGCCCCTATAGCCTTATAGTTTAAAGTTATGTAGCTTATTTTTTATCTTAATTCTGTGTTATATGTTTTATGTCAAACGTTTGCACCGAGAAAAATTCCTAGTTTGTGAACCCTGTTCTGAAACAAGGGCAATAAAACCTATTCTGATCCAATTTGGCCACTCTAAAGTAGACAGCAATTTTCTTTGGTGCATGTTTATTGGTTTGAATCTAATGAGGCAAGAGGCGCCTAGCAGTGTTACAGAAAATGTGTGTAATTTGTGTGAATGATGATATTTTGAAAGCACAACTTTTATAATGGAAATGACTAGCTTGGAATAAAGAAAGATAAGTCACTAGAAAATCCTGTAATCATTCAGCTGAGAGTAGCTTTGATTACTGGTTGGCTTCCTCAATATTGTCAATGCTGAAGCAATATTTAAAAAATCTGAGAGATTAAAAAAAACAAGAAACGTGTGGGCTGAAAGGGTGGAGAGTGGATGTGCATTTAAATTAAAAGTCCCAACGTGTATCTGCAATTATTTTTCAATGATTATTGTGTCATTACCATGTTTTATTGCACCTCATTCATCTCTGTGGGGTTTGGTTAAGTGCACTATTAAAATATTTCCTGATGATTGCCTGACATATTATTCTGTAAATTAATATTGCACTGGTCAGCGTATGGTCAAGTGTTTACCATTCCTTTCTCTGTGACTCTAGTGCAGGGTAACTATGCACATGCCATATTTTCTTTCTAAACCGAAACCTCAGCATTCCAGGCTGAGAGCTGAAAGTAAATAATTACAATGCAGACTTGCTACTCACTACAGGGTTTAGAATCTTAACTGATCTTGAATCGTGGAACAAAAAGCGCAGATACAACAACAAGTCGGAACTTAATCACATGCTCGGAGAAAAATGTGAATCGGAAGAACTTAACTCGGGTCACAACTTCTCAATAAAAAAATCCTACAAATAACATTTCCTTAAATCTGGAAAATAGCGTACTGGGTTCTGATTGTTTTAATGAATGGGAGAGAATCTAGTCTCTTGTCTGGGCCTTACTTTTACTGAGAAGGACACTTTTTTACTTAAAGGATATCTGTCAAATTTCACCCTTACCAAGTGCATATATCTGATTAAAAGAATGGCAAATGTCATATTTGTGGCTGCTTTAACAGTGTTTTGGCACTGTTTATGAAAAGGGGAAGTAAATAGGACTTTAAATAAATCCTCACATTACACAAGTCGCAATCAACAACAGGCATTCGTGAACTCTCAGAGGGATGGTACCTGTAAGTAAACGTCAGGAGTTTTTGGTAGATGGCATGTGGCAAAGAGAAGCAGCTGCCCATTATCCATATGACAGCCACCCAACAGCCCCCCTGCACCAGAGACATACGTGGCCGCAGCGGGTGCAGAATGACCTGCAAGAGACCAACACACAGACTAGTGGGCTAGTGTTCATTAAGGGAGTTTAGGTCATGCATAAACACGAGGTTTAAAACCCCGACATACATTGAAATACATTGCAGAAGACATTTTCAAATAATTGTCAGATTGTGTTGACGTACAGTGGTGAGAAAAAGTAAGTACACTGTGTGGAATTTCTCACATTTCTGCCTAAATTGGTCACTAAATGTGGTCTGATCTTCATCAAAATCATAAGAATGATTAAACAGTGTCTGCTTGAACTAATACCACCCAAACATTTACATTTTATCATATTTGTAATGGCCATAACATGTAAACATTCACAGGAGAATGTGGAATAAGAAGTACACCGCCTGGATCTCACTGAACTGCAGCAGTTTTGTAAAGAGGAATGATCCAAGATTCATCCTGATCGTTGTGAGCATCTAATCTGCAATGACAGAAAAGCAGTTATTGCTGCAAAAGAAGGATCAGCCAGCTATTTAATACAGGGGTGTAGTTACTTATTCCATGCATGCTGTGAATGTCTCACGTTTTTCTGCAAAATATCATGATAAACTTGTGAATTCATTTTTCTATTGATCATGGCACGTTGTCCAGGCCCTGAGGCAACAAAACAGCCCCACACCATGATTCTCCTGCACCATACTTCACAGTGAGGATAGGGTTTTGATGTTGATGTGCTGTTCCATTTATCGTCCACACATGACGTGTGTTCCTCCCAAACTATTCAACTTGGGGTCCAACAGTCCACTGAATATGTTTCCAGTAGTGCTGTGGCGCATCCAAGAGCTCTTTCACAAACCAGAGTTGAACAGTTTGGGAAGACTTTGACTAGAATGGAGCACCTGCAGCTTATATGGATTATTGTGGCCTATATAACCTGTATAATTACAATCATTGTTATTGAATTAAAACAGCTCTTTTCATGTGAGACACATTATCACATAATACATTAGGATTATAGTGCAGATACAACAACATATGTTGGGGTGCCGCGGACTGTGGGAAGCGCGGGTTGGGGTGCTCCAGTGATGAAAGGTTGAAAACCACTGCTCTATGCAATGGAATTTACTGATAGCAACCACAATAGTTTTTATTTTCAAAAGAAAGCATTTATTATAAAAAAAAAAATCTGCATGGGGTTATTCAACACAAAACTGTAAACGATTAGGAGTGTAATGTGGTGCAAACCTTTGAAAAACGTGTATGCGAATAGACGCTTGTGCCACGTTTTAATGAAAAGAGGCCACAGCTGTCTGCCAAATCATCTTTAGTGAAAAACGCTTTCACTCGTGTACCGTGCTTCTGTTGTGCTGGTCCTGGAGTTCATTCAGGATAAATCTGTGTAGAATTTAATGAAAAAAGCTGGAGATCCTGTTTGAACCGATTATCTTAAAGGTTAAAAAGTGCTGATTTGGTCATGAACATTGCATCACTAGTGCAAAGGCGTGTGCATCTTTTTTTTAGTTGGCCAGAGAATTATAGATAGAATTACAACACCTTTTACAAATGAAATCATGAGACGAAAAATGTTTCGATTTTGCTTGATCTCAGTAGCTCATTTCTCTCTGCTCAAGTTTGGATCTATATCAGGAAACTTTACAAAATGAGATTGACACAAAGGGGAGCAGGGGTTGCTGTCATGCTGAGATGGAATGTTCTTGACAGTGACAAAGGCAGGCGCTTAAGAAGAGGCGGATTTCATTGTCATGTTTTGTGCTAGTAATGGTCAAAGTTCCTCTGTTTCTTGCATGATGACAGAAGATTGACACATTTAGAGAGCATTAGTATCACCAAGGTCCTAATTTATGCCAATCACAAGCACAGAACTGCTGTACTTTGTCAAATGCAAACAAACAAGTCTAGTCTCTGAGAAATAATTGATACACAATGCACTTGATCTTGTCAGTATTTAAATGTGAGAAACCTTATGTCCAGGACCTTCTTATTAAGAAAAATAGCGCAGAGAGTGATGGCGCTCGCAGGAGCTCTTTATTCAGGCTTCAGCAGGCGGTACAGAAAACAGCTCATCAGATGTTCAGAGTGGAAGTCCAAAGTGATAGTTTCCTAGATACTGTTATACCATTTAGCTAAGCCCATCCCAATGTACGTAAACGGTTGTCTTTTGTCTATGGATGGTAAGATACAGCTGTGGACTAGGCTGTTTACTTAAACACCAAATCACCTAAAACACTGAACGTTCAACCTCAGTTTCTGCACGTAGTCCATAGAGAACATTTCATAGGTTTAATAAGCAGACACACTAATATCTCACAATCTCTCTTAGCATTGACTGGATTTTTAAAACATGCAGTACATGACTAGTGGGAAATTAAAATAATTTATTTATACAATGTATCGGAGAAAAGTAAGTAGGGGAGAGCGGGGTAAGGCGGGACAGTGGGCAATGTGAGACACCCCCTGTATCTATGCAATGGAACACATTTGTGGTCATGTGACCATTATATTTTGAAGCCCCTCTCCAATCCCACACTTGCCAGGTAAGAGAAGTTGGTGCTGGTGCTGTGGTAAGTATGTTTTTTTCACAAAAATTTGTTTATCGCATGTAAAAGTAAATTTTCTTGCTAAGAACGTTATCAAGTGTTGTGTCAAAACAAATTGCTTCATGTAGAAAAACTTATATCATACATGTTGATGAACTTCCAACATGTAAACCCATGTGTTTGATGCTAGTTAAAGATTAGCCTGAATTGCTACATGTGTTGTTCTTTCTAAAATGGTGGCTGTGGGGTAAAGTGAGACAAATGCTATGAGGTAAAGTGAGACAATAACCCAGGTGGGTCTAGCCTGTGTCCTGAGTCCCATGCTCCTCTAACTGGTTCCTCCTATGTTCTAGGCCCCAGACAGTGTACTAGCTAGTTCTGATTATGGGTCCATGTTCTGACCCCGAGGCTGTGTGTAGGCTACTACACACAGCACGAAGGGTTTTGATCGCCCTTCGTGCTGACCCCCATGACACCAGTTGTTCTGACACCCAAACTGTGAATGTTCATTAATACATCTTGAGTCATATGATGTTGTATTTCATGTACTTTTAAAGTAGCCTACTTTGGATAACTTTCAAAAATGCTTATTTGACCCAGAGACTGTGTACTAGCTGGTTCTGATTGTCCTGTGCTGACCCCCAGACGCTAACTGTACTAACCCCAACACTGTAATTGTTTAATTAAAACATTTTGAGTGAATTATGTTGTATTTGATTGACTTTTAAAGTAGCCTACTTTTGATCACTTTCATACATTTAAAAAAAATATTTGACCAATCCCCATGATTCTGTTACTAGTCCAACATTAGTTTGGGAATGTGTGGATGTTACAACATGTCTCATTATGGTATTTCTAAAGTGGTTCACTTTACCCCGTTGATTTCTCTTGTCTGTCTCAGTTTACCCCGAGGGTGTTCCACTTTTTTTTGGAACAATCATATTTTCATTGCCCTTTGTCCTGAAGACATGCTAATAATTTCCATAGCTGGGCAACATCCTGAATTAATGGGAAATGTCTTAATTTGACTGATATTTCATTTTAGCTCAGCTCAAGGGGAGCAAATGTAAAAGTTGTATCACATTACCCCACTCTCCCCTAAACTGAATGAATGAAATGATACAAGCGACTACACCACACGTGTTTGATGTGGGAACAGCACGGTCATAAAATCAATGGATGTTTCACAACAGGAGGATGATATTTGTTCAAGAACATAACAGAGCTACCCTCTGCTACCCTGTTCTACTTGTCTTTTTCCAGTGTATTTAAAAAATGCAGTTGTAAGATGTTGGTGAAGGAGTGATTTTCTTTGGTACTTGTTCATTTTGCCAAAGTCTCAGTCATTCCATTGACCCTCGGTGGGTTATGTGATGTTTGAAATGATACCAAATGACAACGTCTCATTTAAATAGAAATGCAACAAACCGGTTTTGCACATAAACATCAACCAAGTAGAAGAAAATTATGTACTATATATAGTGGGAGAAAAAAGTATGTGAACCCTTTGGAATTTCTTAAATATTTGCCTATTTATCAAAATCACAAGAATGAGTGAACGGTATCTTCTTAAACTGATACCACCCAAACAATTACATATTGTCATATTTTCATTGGCCATAACATGCAACACTCACAGGACAGCGTGGAATGTGAGTACACTTTGGTTTCAATAGCTGTTTGACCTTCCATTGGCAGCAATAACTTCATCCAGATGTTTCCTGTAGTTGCAGATTAGACGTCCACAACGATTAGGATGAATCTTGGACCATTCCTCTTTACAAAACTGTAGCAGTTCAGTAGATTCCTGGGATGTCTGGTGTGAATCGCTTTCTTGAGGTCATGTCACAGCATCTCAATAGGGTTTAGGTCAGGACTTTTTTTTTTTTTTACTTTTTTTCTTCTTCTGAAACCATTCTGAAGTTTATTTATTTATTTATTTTATATGGTCGGGACAGTACATGTTAATGAACATGCATGGGTCTCATGCATGTAAACAAGCCACACCAGATTGTAGCCTTGGGCTAATTTCCATCCGTCGTCCCCCATGCGCACTCTCAAACACACTCACATTCATCCTGGCCTATTGTACAGAACATGCAAACTCCACACAGAAAGGCCCCGTCCAGGTGTGAATCGAACCCGGACCTAACCACTGTACTACCGTACTACAAGTTGATTTGCTTTTGTGCTTTGGGTCGTTGTCTTGTTGCAAAACCCATTGTCTTTTGAGCTTCAACTGTTTGACAGATGGCCTTAGGTTTTTCTTTAAAATTATCTTAATACACTTGTGAATAAATTTTCCCATTGATGATAGCAGAGAGACAGCAAGCGCCGCAAACAGCTCCAACCTACTTCCAGTGACTCGGGGGACCCACGAGCAGTGGGTCGTGGCTCACCGGCTGTGGGTCGTGCCTCACCATTGCTCCTATTCCATCCTATGCTATAAATTGAGTTTATATCAGATATTTGGCATTATGAACCGATTGTGTACTGCTGTATCTCTTAATGTTATGCACATGTTTTAATGAGAGTGGATATGTGCCATGGGTCGTTCTGAGCAGTGAATCTGGCCGTGGGTCGTGACTCACATCTCGTGACCCACGACTCATAGGCTGTGAGTCGTGTCTCACCATTGCTCCTATCCCATCCTATGCTATAGATTGAGTTTATATCAGATATTTGGCATTATGAATCTATTGTGTACTGCTGTATATCTTAATAAAGTATGTTATGCACGTGTTTTAATGATAATGAGAGTGGATCTGTGCCATGGGTTGTGCCTCACGTTTGTGAATTTATATGAATTATTTATGAATTTACATGGGCTATTTATCAGTAGCTTACTGTGTATCATGTATCATTTTGCTTTCACTTCACAGTTGTCTGTTGAATATCAGACTTACGGAGAAAACACAAGAAACCTCAGACCAAATATGTTTAATGTTTTAATTTAATTCCTTTTTGGCTCACTTACAATGCAACATTTTCATTTGTTTATACACCTAATTACTTTATCTTTCAACAAAAAACAATGTTTATTTGAGGGACAGTGCCCTTGCGGCTGAGTGGTGTGAACAGGCAAGCTTTGAGGGCAATGTTGAAATGCCTCAAATTTGCCTCATTGAGCAATATGGAACAAAAGGAGAACATTCTGGAGCTCCAGAAAGTATGCTGAAGATGAAGATGACAGAGATTCTCCCTATAAGTACTCCATGTTTGTTTTTGAAGAAAAAACGGATTATGACAAGTTTTACAACAATTTGATTGACCCCAAATATTTGAGTAAAGATTGACATTTTTCCTTTTACCCATAGTCTGTTTTTTATTTGCATCCACAGCAGTGGCACTGGCTACCCCTAAAATCTAATTGGCCACCCTGCCTGAAATTTGTGTTGTGGTGGAGAATCGATCGGTCAAGTGCTCTCCTCTCGGGACTATGCCAGAGTGCCTGGTCCAGTCCCTGGCGGATCTGGAGAAGATAGTGTTTAAAAAAAAAAAAGCTAATAAAAATAAATAAATAAAATAAAAACAGTTACGTATACATTTGTAATTAATGAATTTAAGTAAAATTAACTGTTAAAAATGAGAGACCAACAGGCCCAGTTACAATCATGAGGCCGTCCTTCTGTGGACCCACCACCTGCAGGAGGAGCCATAGGGGCTGGTGCTGTGTGATTTGGGCAGCTCAGACGGCTGCCCCCACAACCCGGCAACGGACAAGTGGAAGAAGATGGATGGATGGATGGAACTGTTAAATGTTAGTACTATCAGGGGACCAGCAGCACACACGACCCTATTGCAGTGGATGTGGTTTCCGAGATGCACTGGTTTAGGGCAGTGCTTCACGGACTTTATCCCTTGCAGACTGCATTGATATATATTGTAGGAACCAGAATATTAATATGGAAGGAAACAACCCTTTTGTGTGAATGAGTGTGAATGGGGGTGGAGGGAGGGAGGGTTTTGGGTTGGTGCACTAACTGTAAGTGTATCTTGTGTTTTTCTGTTGATTTAATAATAAATAAATAAAAGTTTACTGTTAATACAACATCAGTGTGTTATTGAAAGTCAAGAAAGCTCAATGCCTTGTAAACATCTCTGTATAGAGAAGAAATCCAATCAGAAGTTTGAGCTTTGTTGTGCAATGACAAAGCAATACTTAGGGACAATCAACATACCAAGGAAACAAAGGGACTGGCTATGTTCGTGTTGTCCACACAAAGTGGCATGAAAGAAGAACACATCCTAATGATAACTCTAAAAGGCATCCGTCAGGTACAACTGCATGTCTGTGGCATGTCCTTAAATTTCAAAAATTGTTCTGCTACGCTCTCCCCAGAAGATGGTAATAGACTATTGTGGTGCGGAAGGAGCTGCACAGGAGGAAGAAGAAGGAGAAGGTGGTGGAGCTGACCAGTGCAGGACAACACACTCTGAAACAGGTACAACCCCACTGAAGGCTGTCCTCCAGTTTCCCCTCCAAAAACATGCTGGTCAGCTTGGTCCACAATGTCACTCAGTGGCAGCGGCTCAGGACTAACCCAACATCGGAAGAATTAAATTACTTACTTACTTACTAACTTACTAAATCAATCAAACACTGCATTATTTTAATAAGATAAGATAAGATAGCGTTCATTGATCTCAGAATGGAGACATTAACGTGTTACATTCAACTCTCAGAAACACTCAGGGAGTGCAAATAGGCAGTGAATTATGAAAAGCAATTAAATAGTGGTATCTTATACAATGACCACCAAGAACTTTATGGGGCCAAAGAAAAGTGCAACAAAAGTAGGCTTCTCAATACATTGCACAATGTATTGCCTACTCAAAAAAAAAAAACACGTCTAAAAATAATAGATAAGAGCAAAGGGAGGAAAGAGGGGACTGAGCCGAAGTAAACAGCTGATGAATGCTCAGCGCCATTCCTAAATGTCCAAGTCCAGTCCGAAAATAAGTCACTACCTTTCAAATGAATAAATGAGATGTGTGATTGACTCTCAGTTGTCACTGAGACCCCGTGAACTGCTACCTTAACATGGTGGGGTTGTTTGAGCGCCCGAATGATCCTAGGAGCTATGTTGTCTGGGGCTTCATCCCCCTGGTAGGGTCTCCCATGCAAACAGGTCTTAGGTGACGGGTCAGACGAAGAGCAGTTCAGAAGACTTCTATGGACAGTATTAGATCAAGGACCGTGACGTCGCCCGGTATGGCGCAACCGGGGCCCCACCCTGGAGCCAGGCCTGGGGTTGGGGCTCGAATGCGAGCGCCTGGTGGTCGGGCCTCTGTCCACGGGGCCTGGCCGGGCACAGCCCGAAAGGACGATGTGGGCCCGCCCTCCTGTGGGCCCACCACCCGCAGAGGGATCTGTAGGGGTTGGGTGCAGAGAGAACTAGGCAGGTGCCTCGACGACCTGGTCCGCATCCCTACGCCTTCAGGTCGGGGACAGGTCTCTCACCGTTGTCTCGGCCTACGGGCCCAACATCGGTGCAGAGTACCCGGCCTTCTTGGAGTCCCTGGGAGGGGTACTAGATGGTGCTCCGGCTGGGGACTCCATTGTTCTACTGGGGGACTTCAACGCCCACGTGGGTAACGACAGTGAGACCTGGACGGGGGTGATTGGGAAGAACGGCCTCCCCGATCGGAACCCGAGTGGTGTTCTGTTATTGGACTTCTGTGCTAGTCACGGTTTGTGCATAACGAACACCATGTTCGAGCACAAGGGTGTCCATAAGTGCACATGGCACCAGGACACCATAGGCAGGAGGTTGATTATCGACTTTGTAGTTGTGTCATCTGATCTCCGGCCGCATGTCTCGGACACTCGGGTGAAGAGAGGGGCTGAGCTGTCAACTGATCACAGCCGATGGTGAGCTGGATCCGCTGGCAGGGGAAGAAGCCGGTCAGACCTGGCAGGCCCAAACGTGTTGTGAGGGTCTGTTGGGAACGTCTGGTGGATCCCTCTGTCAGTAGGGTCTTCTACTCCCACCTCCGGAAGAGCTTCACCCAGATTCCGAGGGAGTTTGGGAACATGGAGTCCGAGTGGACCATGTTCTCCTCCTCCATTGTCGATGCGGCTGCTCGTAGTTGTGGCTGTAAGGTCTCTGGTGCCTGTCGCGGCAGCAACCCCCGAACCTGGTGGTGGCGCCCGGAAGTAAGGGATGCCGTCAAGCTGAAGAAGGAGTCCTATCTAGCCTTGTTGGCTTGTGGGACTCCGGAGGCAGCTGAGAGGTACCGGTAGGCCAAGCGTGCTGCAGCTCGTGCAGAAACTCGGGTCTGGGAGGAGTTCAGAGAAGCCATGATGGAGGACTATCGGTCGGCCTCGAAGAGATTCTGGCAAATCATCTGGCGCCTCAGGAGGGCGAAGCAGTGCTTCACCAACACTGTTTACAGTGCGGATGGGGGCTGCTGACCTCGACTGGGGATGTGGTCGGGCGGTGGAAGGAGTACTTCGAGGATCACCTCAATCCCACCGTTACGTCTTCCAATGAGGAAGCAGAGGCTGGGGACTCAGAGGGGGCTCGTCCATCACCCAGGCTGAAGTCACCGAGGTGGTTAGAAAGCTCCTCGGTGGCAAGGCCCCAGGGGTGGATGAGATTCGTCCTGAGCACCTTAAGTCTCTGGATGTTGTAGGACTGTCTTGGTTGACACGCCTCTGCAACCTTGTGTGAGGGTTGGGGACAGTGCCCCTGGATTGGCAGACTGGGGTGGTGGTCCCTCTCTTTAAGAAGGAGTTCGTCCACATGTGTTTTGTGGATCTGGAGAAAGCGTTCCACCGTGTTCCTCGTGGTGCCCTGTGGGGGGTGCTCCGGGAGTATAGGGTCAGGGGCCCTCTGCTAAGGGCTGTCCGGTCCCTGTATGACCGCAGCAGGTGCTTGGTTCGCATTGCCGGCAGTAAGTTAGACCTGTTCCTGGTGCGTGTTGGTTTCCGCCAGGGCTGCCCTTTGTCACCGGTTCTGTTCATTACCTATATGGACAGAATTTCTAGGCACAGCCAGGGGCTGGAGGGTGTCCGGTTTGGGAACCTCAGAATCTCATATCTGCAGTTTGCAGACGATGTTGTTCAGTTGGCCTCATCAAATCAGGACCTTCAGCGTGCACTGGGGCGGTTTGCAGCCGAGTGTGTAGCGGCCGGGATGAGGATCCGCACCTCCAAATCTGAGGCCATGGCTCTCCACCGGAAAAATGTGGCCTCTCTCCGCTTCAGGTTGGTGGGGAGTCTTTGCCTCAAGTGGAGGAGTTCAAGTATCTCGGGGTCATGTTCACGAGTGTGGGACGGATGGAGCGCGAGATTGATAGACGGATCGGTGCGGTGTCAGCAGTGATGCGGTCGCTGTATCGGACTGTTGTGGTGAAGAGGGAGCTGAGTCAGGGGGCAAAGCTCTCGATTTACCGATCGATCTACGTTCCCACCCTCACCTATGGTCATGAGATTTGGGTAATGACCGAAAGAACAAGATCGCGAATACAAGCGGCCAAAATGAGTTTCCTTCGCAGGATGGCTGGGCGCACCCTCCGAGATCGGGTGAGGAGCTCAGTTACCCGGTAGGAGCACGGAGTCGAGTCGCTACTCCTTCACGTCGAAAGAAGCCAGCTGAGGTGGCTAGGGCATCTGTTCGGGATGCCTCCTGGTCGCCTCCCTCGGGAGGTGTTCCAGGCATGTCCTATTGGGAGGAGGCCTCGGGGAAGGCCCAGGACACGCTGGTGGGACTATGTCTCCGAGCTGGCCTGGTGTCGCCTTGGGTTCCCCCCAGAACAGCTGGAGGAGGTGTACGTGGATCGGGAAGTCTGGGCATCTCTGCTGAGACTGCTGCCTCCGCGACCCTGCCCGGATAAAGCGGAAGAAAATGGATGGATGGATGGATGGATGGAGATGTGTGATTGACTCTCAGTTGTCACTGAGCATAGGTTCATTTACATTAAGTGTAAAAAAGAAGGGTAGACCTATTGATGTGATGTATTGTATTCCCATGGAGTATTTTAAATCTCATATCAAAGAATGCCAGGTATATTGTCAAACATTTATATTCACTTTCACACAGTTGCCTAGTGACAGGCGTCTTCTGTACTGTAGATCTCTTGGGCTTTACCCAAATCCAAAAGCTTCCTGCCTGTACAGCATACAACCTATAGGCCAGTGCAACGCCTCATTTGAAAGCGAAGACCTACAAACCTGATCGTAACTTTTTTGTCATGTTTTAGTCACATTGTCATCGTATTTTTGTCAACTTTTTGACGCTCTGAGCTTTCTTGTTAATTTTTTGTTGCTTTTTCATTATCCGTTTTTGCCACATTTTGGAAGTGTTTTTGTTTTTTAATTGATTTGTCGTTTTTTGTTGGTTCTTCATCTTTTCGTCACGTTTTTTTGTCTTTTTGTTGCTATTGTATCACTCTTTAGTCGTGTGTTTTTGTCGCTTTTGAAATTGTGTTATTGTTGCTTTTCCGGCACGTTTTTGTCACTCATTTGCCACTTTTTTTTCTTTTAGATTTGGGCAAAGCCAAACTGGAGAAGATGCGCTCGATTAAGGCAGGGGTTAAGGGGTTATTATAGGCCACTGTTTTCCCACACTGAAATATGTTCTTACCTGAGCTTGGACGAGTTAATGCGTACCTGTCTGGTCTTTGGTCTCTGGTCTCTGGGCGGCACGGTAGCGCAGCGGTTAGTGCTCTCGCTTCACAGCTAGAAGGTCCCAGGTTAGATTCCCACCTGGACGAGGCCTTTCTGTGTGGAGTTTGCATGTTCTCCCCGTGTCTGCGTAGGTTTCCTCCGGGTACTCCGGTTTCCCCTACCACCAAAAACATGTACAATAGGCCAGGATGAATGGTGTGTGTGAATGTATGGTGGTGGTCAGAGGGACCGTTGGCGCAGACGTGTGTAGTCGCGACGCGCTTCTGTCAGTCTCCCCCAGGGGAAACTGAAGCTACTAACGTAGTTTACCATCACCGAGTGTGGAGTGAATGCAATTGCTCTCATGTAAAGCGCTTTGTGACCATGTCTGTGAAAGGCGCTATATAAATAAAGATCTTCTTCTTCTTCTTCTTCTTCTTTGTGCGTGCGCTCAGACAAAAAGACCAAAGATGTTTGCATTTAGCCTCTCCTCCTCTCCTCTATGGGGTCAAACGGGGTGACGTTAGAAGCGACCAAGCTCTTCCACGTTTTCCCTGTTTAAATACGGTTATGTGAATGGTTCCATGATCCAAGTCTAGTTACACAAAATTAAACATGTCGATTTTCTAAGTGGATAAAAAGGGGTACTATATTGTAAGGCGTAATAACACCTTCGACGTCCGCGCAGTAATATCTTCACTCCTACAGAATAACATCTTTGGTCTTCTTGCGTGACTGAGCACACACGTAAAGACCAGACAGGTACGCATCAACTCGTCTAAGCTCAGGTCAGAACATATCTCAGTATGGAAAAACAGTGGCCCTTTTCCTTTAACAATGCAGGTCCGTGTGTAAGCAATGAATGAGCTGCCACAGAACACACATGCCACATCATATGACAATTTTAATCCTATACAATAATCATATACCTAGATGAAGGTGCGGGAGAACTCAAGAACCTTCATTTTCTACAATGGACAGACACCTATGATGGACAACTCATGTACGACTGAGAGCTTACACAGACAATACTCATTATAGACTTGCCCTAAGATGGATTTGGAGCTTGATTTATGAGATCATTTTTATAATATAGTTTAGTTTATTTGTTTATTTGAGCAACAAACACTCTGCTCAAAAGGAGTGGGCCGAAGTAAGAGCTTATAAGCGCCCACCCCCAAAATCGATACAATTAAAATCATCATTTCACAAGAACATAGTGGAACAACAAAGGAACAAAATAGCAACAAGGAAACAACAGCAAAACAAAAGAAACCCTACACACCCGCGGCAACCGACCATACCCCAAAACGGAGCAATACCGATTACGTAACAAGTATTTACGAAACAACTATGATAACGCTACATTCTTACAAACTATCTACAACTATTTACATAATATTGCAAACTTCAGAGAAGGAATGTAGCTGTGAGAGCAACAAACCTATTTCTGATTCCTAGCAACACACTTTCAAAATGTGTCCTTTTCACAATGTTATAGTGCTTTATGACCTACAGTTGTATACAATTTGAGTTAAACCTTGCTGTATGTATGGCTGTAATGATGAATATGATCATACGCACACTCAAAGAGAAAACACCATACTTCACTTTTTTTTGTTTTGTCTATAAACTTTAAAAGCAAGACATATATCTTTCGATTCATTAAATTTATTTACTTATACAATAGCTCTGTGTTAAATATGATATCCAATTATTCTAATGAGATCAGGTAATTATTAGTTGGCTCAATCCAGAATGAATCCCTTCTGCATGTCTTTCTCTGCTCTATTTTTGTGGTTACTTGCATGCGGTTTCATTGAGACGTCCTTCTCTGACTGCTTTTCAATAAGACTTATTCCGGCTCTTTGTATTGAAAAAGAGGGGGAGGATGGTTGAACTATTATGATGCTTATTGGAAAGAGAAAGTGCAGCACAATTTCCGATCCTATTCTTCACAATCATGCATGGCATATTTTTGACATTACTTCCCTCATGACATGCTCATAGTCAGACAACTCCACAAAACAATTACCTTTATCGACCAGGGTCAGTGCTGCTTTGGCTTAGTCAATGAGGTGTATGTGTAGACTCAGAGCGTTAGGAAAAATAACCAACTGACAGGAAAGGGTGGACGGCCAGTCTGAGCAAGAGGGAAACAAATAAACGAGGATCAGCTGCCGACAGGAAAGCGAGCCCATATAGACACTTGAGTCGCATGTCGCCACTACTGACCAACCTGACCATGTTTTGAAACATGTTTTGGAGAAAACAACGGAGCATCCAGAGTCCTGTCCTGTCAGCAGCTACAAGTAGTCAATAAAAATGTCAAAGAAAACAGTCCAAAACTCTCGACACCGTGTCACTGCTGCATTGTTGAAGTAATAATAATAATACATATGAATAAAATCAGATAAAAGCAAGTGGCATCCTCTGCATTTGAATGATAAGCTCTCTAAATCAGTCATACAATCTGAAGCATGAAAAAGTCTGTAGTGTTTGTGCTCATATTGCTTTATATTAAAATATAAAAATATTATGCAAATTACATTTTTCTCTGATTTTCTAAATTGTCAACTCAAATGACAGTCAGCATAATTGTTCAAGCATTTAACTGTTAGAGGATAATATGAATGTGATCTCTCAGTGATAACTGTAATATAGTAAAAAAAACTCAAAATCTACTGCTCCAAATTATTATGCAACTCATAGTTTCAATACACTTTAATGGTTGTAATTAACTGAAAATGGTAATTTGTTGAATCTGTAGCATTAGGAGGTCATATTTACTGAAATCAAAAGCTATTTCAATAAAACATCTTAACAGGTCAAGTTATATTTTGACATAGGAACCCTTCTTTGATAGCAGCTTCAAAATTCATAAATCCATTAAACTTGTGAGTTTTTGCTTGGATTTCTTTGTAGGATGTCAGAATAGCCTCCCGGAGTTGCTGTTTGGATGTGAACTGCCTCCTACCATCATAGATATTTTGCTTGTTGATGCTCCAAAGGTTGGGTTGAGGTCAGGGGAGGATGGGGTCCACATCATGAGTTTCTCTCCTTTTATGCCAATAGCAGTCAATGATGCAGAGGTATTCTTTACAGCATGACATGGTGCGGTGTCATGGATGAAGATGATTTTGTTTTGCACAGCTCCTCTTTTTGTACCATGGAAGAAAGTGGTCTGTCAGAAACTCCACATATTTTTCAGAGGTCATTTCACACCTTCAGGGAGCCTAAAGGGGCCGACCAACTCTCTGCCAAAACATGACTCGGCCACCTCCTTACTGACGTCACAGCCTTGTTGGGACCTGGTGGCCATTCACCAACCATCCACTAATCCATTCATCTGACCATCCAGGGTTACACGGCACTCATCAGTGAATAAGAGTGTTTGAAAATTAGTCTTTATGTATTTCTGGGCCCACTGCAGCCGTTTCTGCTCGTCCCCATCCAACAGTTTAGCACAACTGCAAGCCTCTGGGGGTCCTACACCTTGATGTTTGAGAGACTCCAGAGGCACCAACAGCTTCAAATACCTGTTTGCTGCTTTGTAGCAGCTGTTCTATTAATCTATTGTATTTGTCTGGCAGAAACCGTCCTTATTGTGCCTTTATCTGCACAAACCCGTGTGTGCTCTTAATCAGCCACAAATCTCTTAACAGTACGATGATTACGCTTAATCTTTCATGAAATATCAAAGGTTTTTATACCTAGTCCAAGGCATTCAACTATTTCACGCTTTTCATGAACAAGGAGATCCTTTTTCTTTCTTATTTTGCTTGAAAATGGTGGTCTGCCTAATAATGTGGAATGTCCCTTTTCAGTAGTTTTTCCCTTAACTGGACTCACCTGACAACTAATCATCCCAGGCGTCTGAGATTAATGTCAGCGATTCAAAGAGCCCTGAGACACAATACCATCCTTAAGTTTCATTTTTTTTGTTTACCTTTATGGCACTGAAATACAATTTGCATAATAATTTAGAATGCGGTGTATTCTGGCCCAGGTCACTTTGAACCTGCAGCATTTCATTCACCCCACTTTTTCCAAGGGCAACAAAATTGACTAGGAAACAGTATGAGCACCAACCTGTCGTCTGTCCAGAGCGATGGCAGTCAGAGTGAGAGTGGACACATGCAGAGAGCAGTACTGGACGAAGCGACTGATGTGACACATGGCCCTTCCAAACACCCAAGTGCTGTGAACAAAGCGCACCTAGAGACACACACACACACACAGTTCTTCAGTTTTGTGAGCATTTTCTAAGCTGTTTACCAGACAATATCTACAGTATGGTCTGAAGTGAACCTTATCAACTCTGCGAGGGAGCGACATGTGACATTTTTCTGACAGAGCTTTTTAGGGGATTTCGGAGCAACAAGGGACAACCAGATATGTATTCTGTGTGGACCTTTTAGGCAGCGTTGCATGTGGTAATGAGTTTGAGTTCTGCTTGAGTAAATTGTGCTAAAAAAATGTCATAGTGTTCAGGTCAACCTTTGTGGAAAGATCCAAATAACCTTAAATCCTAAACCTTGTCCTTTAATGCACCACTCAGCATAGGAACATCATTTACGAAATCAGCTGTTAGGGCAGCTGGGTGGAGGTTTGTTGATGGGGAGCTACTGCCCTCTTCAACTGGCCCACTGTACACTCTGGCTTTTTAATGCACCACACTATGCAGGGCTACATCATACCTCAATTATAACTCAATTAAATAAATATATAATAATAATAATGATAATGATAATGATGATGATAATTAAACCCAAATTAAAATCATACTGAGGATGGTAATGGCAACTGGGAAGTATCAAGATCTCGGAGTATAATACCTATTAAAGTACCTTTATAACATAAAAGTAACTCTCGGTAATCACGGGTAACAATCTGAAATCTGCAATAAACTGACAGTGATTGTGCACCTACACAACGTCTTATTCCTTAATTTTTCATTCATTTTTTTATTGATTTCATTCAAAAGTGACATCATACTATCGCAACAAAACTGCCAAGCCAATACAGTATGAATGAAACGGAGCAGAGGAGAAGAACATGTCTTATAACATCTGCCCCTTTTGTTACTTCACACCTTACATTTCATACTGTTGTCTTTAAAATATATATATATATATACATACATACATATATTTACAGTCTTATATATATTTACAGTATTTACAGATGTATCTTACGTAAAGATCTTATCGAAAGAAACCTGTGCGCTAGGACAACCCTAAATGATATGTTTGGTATTTCTATGGATGTTTCTCAACACAATAAAAGTTTGGGCTATTGTCATTAGCCCTATAACCTGCCCAGTCCCATTGGCATTACAAAGTATCACAACCACTAGATTGTGACATTGGAGCGAATGATTAATAAACCAAACTGTGACTGAAAATCAGATTAAGAGACCATGCATAGACCCGTGCTCATGGTTCAGAGTCAAGGACAAATAACTATTGGGCTTTTTGGTGACTAATATTCATTTCAATAATCTGGTTTTCTGACTATGTTGTTATTAGAAGTGCTGTGAACACTATATTGACAGTAAATGAAAAGACAAGACATTTGTGTGAAATCGGTTTGAAAACCTGCCTGCAGAGGTCCATGTTAAGAATAAATGGGTCTAATGAGCCATTATATATAAAATCAACAGCTTTAATGGCAGCGTGAGACTAACTTTCACCACAACATAATTAACTTAATTATACTGTTTATAAGATATTGTGTTTTGTTTTATGATATCGATCGGCACAGAACAACACAAAAGGGATATTTTTGTTAACTCTTTCCTTAGATCACATTTATACCAACGAGAAATAAAAATAAGTCAGTCAGAGATTTACAATGAATTCTCCCTCTTCCCATTTCACTGATGTCTTTTTTTCTCCCTTTTCCCATTTCACCAACCATGCAGCTGCTGGGCCTGTGAATGATGAATAAAATAGTCTATCTGGGCTTCTTACCAGAGTGAAAGGAGTGTTGAGCACAGTAATAAAGATATCCGCAATGGCCAGGTTCATTATGAAGAGGCTGGTGGAGGACTGCGCGCGCTTGTTTTTAACCACCACATGGCACACGAGCGTGTTCCCGAACAGTGAAATGATGATGATGAGAGAGTAAGCTCCAACCAGTAGCACTTTGATGCAGCCCCCTTGCGACTCCCCGCTGCGTGCCCTGCTTGCCAGAGTGCGCCAGTCCTCCAGCAAACCTTCATCCAAGTCCAGCAAGAAAAAACCTGAAGTCCGGTTATGCACCTGCCTAGACGCGTTCAACGGGTTCTCTGGGTAAGAAAATACCCCGTGTTCCAAAAGTGAGCTGTTCATAAAATTAAGTGCGTGCCCCCCTGTTCCGAGCCAACAGAGCACTACTCCAAGACTTGCAAAAGTCATTTTAACCCCTATTTTGTTTTCACTAATTGTGGTCAGTTTTGTTTCCAAATAGGCAACCTCCGGTAAACGCAACAAGTTGGAGATGATGCCTCTCCACTGCGAGGCAGAGGTTTGTTGCGCGCTCACTGTGTGTGGAAGGAGAGGGAGAGAGACCAACGAGAGGGAGCGACCTCATTGGCTCACTAGACAGGCTTTTTTGTAGCAGTTTACCTCACCCGCGCAGAGGCTGCATGGTGTCCAAAGGGATGGCACTTTTGCCAAGATGTTTCATAATTCTACACAATTATAGGCTAGGTTATTTGTAACTAACACTTTAGAGTGAGACAGAGTTAAAGGGTCTTTACATCTTCCCCCCAATACTGACACTTTAACGATACTTGGTTTTCGATTCCTGAACAATACTTTTTGATACCTAAAATGTTTGTCATCTAGTTAGTACCAGATAACTGAACAATAATGTTAATTTATTCCATAAAATTATATTTATGTTAAATTTGTATCAATTCAAATCAAAGTATGAACCACTCGTATTGTCGAAGTACAGGACGGAGGAATATCCTTGATTGTGGAAATAGAAATAACTGCAGAGTAATTACAATAACTAATGTATTACTGTAACTGACAAACTAAACATTAAGTATTACTGTTTATCTACTTGGCCATACTGTGCTCATGTAGTTATGCAGAAGTGAAAATAAATAAATAAATAAATAATTGTATCGCTTATGTATATAGTGTATATAGGGTGATATATAACCTGTATATTGTTTTTGTTGTTGTTTGTTTTCTTTTCTTCACATATCTCTTATGTACCAGCTATGTGATTCTGAAGTTAAAGCTCTATATGGACTTATTTTGCTTTAAGTACAAATGCAGTTCGCTGTTAAATCTACTTAGATCATTTACTATCACCATTACTTTTACTGAGGGCTATAACTAAATTAACAGCAACAAAGACAAAACTTAAAAACACCATTGTGGCTGTTTGTTGTCACCGTCACTGCTCCTCAACTATACAAAGGACAATGGCAGGTGAGACATGGACCTGTTGGAGAGAAGGCTTAGAGTTAGAGTTTTCTTTCCTTGCCTTGGGATTAGTAGAATATTGTGATGTTTATATTGCTGATTGTATAGTCACTGGAATAAGACAAAATAACTGTTATATCTTCTTGATTATGCAGTAAATGAATGTATCAAATTCTTCAGTACACAAGGGGGTATAGGTGCAAACAGGCTTGAGCTTCTGCCTACTCCTTTTGAGCATCAAATCCACGCCATTTATTTATTTTAATTATTTACGTATTTACTTACGACTGTATGTCTTTTGGCTTTGATTACTGTGCTGAACTTTGTATATAAGTAGAACTGTGTGGAACTCAGATGCTCAAATAAAAAAGATGAATTGAAAAAAAAATATTGAATTTATTTGAGCTGAAACAACCAATTAGCTTCCTTTAATCTTTAATGCTGTCCCTGGACCCAACAGTCATCAAAACTGGTCTCTAAAGATGATTTTGTTGTTGTTTGGTACCTGCTAATATTTTTTTTTTTTTTTTTTTTTGGGCATCATTTAATGGTACCCAGCCCTAGAGAGAGCTGCATTAAGGTTCCAAGCCTAATTAAATGTTTGGGCAGTTTCACTGCATTGACCGTTGGTCTGTGGCCCTCCATGGCATACAGGTTGGGGGTATCCAAACTTTTTAGAAGGTATTTACAGTACTAACATGGTACTGGCCTGGAAGAATAATAATGGAAAATCCTTTTTAGGCTCAACTTTACGGGCTGCATTCAAACATGGGTTAGGACACATAGTCGCCAAATATTATTTGTGCTTTTTTATTCGTTTCTGGTTCGTGATTCTACTAAATTGAGTGAGTCATGTACGTGCCAAATATTCCGTCTCTGATGAATGAAGTGTTGATTTTATCCTTTCCTTCATACAATCAATATGCACAAAGGCTAAATGTGTTTTCACACGTTCTTTCAAATATCGCTTTGTCTGTTATTCAGCCCAAAATAATCTCACATCTCCTCCATATGGCGATAATGGATCAATATAAAGTTCTGTGGAAGTTGTTTGATGAGAAACATGTATTGGACATCATTAGCTTGAATTAGTCCCCAGGTCATTTAATAGGCCCTAATAAGCTAATGATGTGAATAATAGCAGCAAGACATTGCATTTGTTTTAATATAATTAAATGTATGGTTTTGCGGCATAAACCATGTAAACTCATTCTTAATCTAAATTAATATTTGTTATTTTGAATAGGACAGAAATAGTGAAAGAGAAAAAATAATGCAATGTTGTGAGTGTTTCCACAAAGAAATTGCACAGTAAGAAAAAGTCATTATGAGTCGTCGTGTTGCCTTTGGAACAAAAATGACTACATATCCCACAATCCCCCTCGACCGAGTTGTGCGCGGACGTTTATATGCTTGTGGCGTGAGATAAATGAGGTAACTTAAGCTTTTATCTATAAAGGCTATGCTTTCGTTTATGAGACATTGGTCGCTCTTGCAAATTGAACATTTGCAAAAATAGCGTAATTCGTGTTTCCGTCATTGAAGTAAATTAGATGTGTAGATTTTGAACGTAGCTGCGGCTAATGCTAACGTCACCCGGTAGCAGCAGCTGCAGGAACAGGAGGTTGAAAAAGGTGAACTTTTACCGCGAGAACAGTGTAGGCTGCGTTTTACTTTTGCACATTTCTTGTTATTTAAAGTAGTGCGCTTGAAAAACGTTTTAGTCCGTACAGGCTGCTAGTTTGTCAACTCCATCCAAAACATAAACAGACCCGCATCACCTCTGATATCACTCATATATTTAGACATGCAGTTCCCAGAAGATTTTAACCAGTTGGAGCTTCTGGACACGCACGGACACCTTATCACACGTGGAAGCAACAGCCTGTGGACCGGCAGTGAGGAGGAAGAGGAGGAAGAAGAGGAGGAGGGAGGAGAGCGCTCTGAGGAGTGGTATCTGCTGAAGGAGTCAGCCCTCAAAGACAAGCCACAGGAGCTTATACTGTGGGCTGCAGAACACAACAGAGTAAGTCACGATTACACTACACTACATAATAGTCTAGCCATGGTGAAAAGTGGATTAATGATTGTTGCCTTTTATTGTAAACACACTTGACAAAATGTCAGTCCCGTGTCCAAAACAAAACGGTCAGAGGGTATATGGAAGTGAACCGATAACGTAATAAATAATTAGCCGATAACGTTTTAAAATGTATTTATTTACAAAACGTGACCATTTGTATAATTCTGTTCTGATATATGGACAGGGACCCACAGGTAAAATACACAAACAACAAAATGCAGAATCACAAAAGGAAAACAGAAATGGCAAAATTCACCCACAACCACCCACCAACAGGATCACATTAAGGAGCCTGTGAAATTCACCCATCCAGTCTCCACACATTCAAATCAGATATATATACAGTGCCTCTCAAAAGTACTAATACACCTTGAACTTTTGCACATTTTGTCATGTTTACAACCCTAAACATAAAGATTTTATTTTGAATGTTTTACTGAAAGTTCACACACAAGTAACAGACAACTGTGAAGTGAAAGCAAAATGATACATGATTGTTATTTTTCAAAAAATAGAAAACAGAAAAGTGGGGCGTGCATAAGTATTCATACAGCATGACTTATGGTGCGTTCCACTTATGTCGGAAAATCCGACCAGGATAAAACGTTATCTCCGAGTTGTTGCGTTCCAGTTGTCCAGGTCGGAAACATCGGAGGTCGACACGTCCGTAAAAGTTACAACTTTGTTTCTCATGTTCGAGCATCATCAGTTTACAGGGAAACTTCATTGTAATATTTATTATAATTGTTATAAATACAGTGATAATTTAGCACTAGTTAAAAAAATAGTTTTTTTTTTTTTTTACCGTTAATAAGACGCTAGCAAGAGAGCAGTAAAGCTTATCCGTTTCGCGTTGACATCCCCAAGTTTATTTGGGAAACATCTGCCAAATAACGTGGTTTAATTAAGGTTTACATGCGTTACATGTCACGTCGGGCGCAGCAGTGCTCCTTCTCGGGTGAGCTGATTCTGTCCCGAGTTTCCGAGTCGGAATTACGGAGTTGGTGCGCGTTCCAGTTGTAATTTCCAACTCGGAGCTCGGAAATTCCGACTTCCGAGATCAAGTGGAACGCACCATTAATACTTTGTGGAACCCCCTTTTGCTGCAATAACAGCAGCAAGTCTTCTGGGGTCTGACTCTACAAGGTTTGCACATCTAGAGACTGACATTTTAGCCCATTCTTCTTTACAAAACAAGCTCTGTCAAATTAAAAGGAGAGCGTTTGTGAAAAGCTGTTTTCAGGTCTTTCCACAGATTTTCAATAGGATTTAGGTCAGGACTTTGACTGGGCCATTCTAACACATTAATATGTTTGTTTTTAAACCATCCATTGTAGATTTAGCTTTGTGTTTAGGGTCATTGTCCTGCTGGAAGGTGAATCTCCGCCCCAGCCTCAATTCTCTTTCTGACTCCAGCAGGTTTTGCTCCAAAATGTCTCTGTATTTGGCTTCATCCATCTTCCCAACTATTCTTACAATCTTCCCAGTCCCCACTGAGGAAAAGCAGCCCCATAGCATGATGCTCCCCCCACCATATTTGACAATGGGGATGGTGCACTCAGGATGATGAGCAGTGTTAGGTTTGCTCCACACATAACGTTTTGCATTTGGGCCAAAAAGTTAAACATTTTTTCTCATCTGACCAAAGCACCTTCTTCCACATAGTAGCTGTGTCCTCCATATAACTTCTAGCAAACTTCAAACGGGATTTCTTATGGCCTCCTTTCAATAATGGCTTTCTTCTTGCCACTCGTCCATGGAGGCCAGATTTGTGTAGAATACAACTTATAGTTGTCCCATGTACAGATTCCCCCAGCTCAGCAGCAGTACGTCGCAGCTCCTCCAGAGTTATCTTGGGGCACTTGGTTGCATTTCTTACCAGTGCTCTCCTTGTTCGGTCTGTTAGTTTAGGTGGACGCCTGTGTCTTGGTAAGTTCGCAGTGATGCTATACTCTTTCCATTTCTGAATGATGGATTGAACAGTTCTCCGTGAGATGTTCAAATCTTGGGAAATCTTTGCATAACTTAACGCTGCTTTAAACTTCTCCACAGCTTTATCCCTGAACTCTCTGGTGAGCTCCTTGGCCTTCATGATGTTGTTTAGTGACCAATACACTCCGACCATAGCTCTGAGGCCCTCACAGAACAGCTGGAATTATACTGAGAGTAGATTTCGCACAGGTGGCCTCTATTTAATGGTTAGGGCAAGATGTGAACATTCTGCAGTCATTAGGAATGTTATGAAAGCAATTTAATGCACTCCAGAAAATGCTGTATGAATACTTATGCACGCCCCACTTTTCATTTTTCTATTTTTTGAAAAATAACAGAATCATGTATCATTTTGCTTTCACTTCACAGTTGTCTGTTACTTGTGTGTGAACTTTCAGTAAAAAATTCAAAATAAAATCTTTATATTTAGGGTTGTAAACATGACGTTCAAGGTGTATTAGTACTTTTGAGAGGCACTGTAGCTACAGCTTGAGGTTTGCAAGATATCCCGTGCATTCAAGGGCCAGACCAACATGCAACCAATGTGAATCACACTGTTGTGCCAATAATGTAATAACGATTTACTGGCCGATAATGTTAACTATTATGTTATTGGCCAAACAAGATGAAAATCGTTCACAAATCATTCAATAATGTAATAATTCTGACTTTAAACATTGTTTTTGTTCAGCTTTCTAAACATGTTTAGATAACCTGTTATTTTATGTGTTTTTCATCAAAATAATAAAATTGGTGGTTGTTTTTTTCATTTGAGGTATTTTGTCACAACTCATTGTGCGTTTTCCTACGATGATAGGGAATTGCATAAAACAGGACGGGATGCAGTTTTGAGACAAAGCGTTTGATGTTTATATGAAGCAGACATTTTGTCTCATGTAAAGCGCTTTGTGTCTGTGAAAGGCACTATACAAATAAAGTTCTTGCTTTTGTTGCCAACGAGGTCATGAGAAGTGAGTTGGCGTCAAGCGTAGAAATAAATTTGTACTGAACCAGACCGTACTTTTTTTGGTTACCTTTCATGCTTAATGAATAAAATGAAATGACTAATGAATGAATAACCCTTCCAAGCAGCACGGTTAGTGCTTGTGCCTCAGCAAGAAGGTCCCGGGTTTGATTCCCATCTGGACGGGGCCTTTCTGTGTGGAGTTTGCATGTTCTCCCTGATTCCTCTGGGTACTCCGGTGTCCCCTACCACTAAAAACAAAACGTGTACAATTGGCCTGAATGAATGATGTGTGTGCGTGAATGAATGATGGTGGTCAGAGGGACTGTTGGCCCAGATGTGTGCAGTCGCAACAGTGTTTCTGTCATTCTACCCCAGGGGAAACTGGAGCTACACAGCTTTACTGTCAAAATAAGTTGTTTGTGAGTGGTTCTTGGCGATGTTCTCGCTAAGATTTCATGGCGGCTGCCGCACGGTGTGCCATAGTAAAACCTTCAGGCTACACCTCTTGCAGTCAGCCATCATGGATTTGTCCTTTTTTTTTTTTGTATAAGCCTTTTGCTTTTCAACTGGTCTACAGTGGGCGGCGTGTGTTTAGGTTGCATTATCTTTTTCAAATATTTTACAAATGTGCGAGTTGATTAAATATTAAAATATTTTTAAAAACCCATCATGTATGCAAGTTGGTAATTATGTAATTTGCTTATTTTCCAGTAATTATACAGTATGTAGAGTATTTTGGGACAGCTGTCTCTTTGTTTTTGGTTCAATTAGAGGTGGAGAACCTTCTGAAAGAACATTAATTGCGCTCATGACAATAGATAATTACGACTATTACTAGCCCTCACGTGCATTTCAAATGAACCGGGTCACTATGGAGCCAAGTTTATGATTGTAAAGAAGGCACACATCACAATACAACACCCAATCAAGTAAGATTTGATAAAGGTTTCAAGTAGAACTTCAATATGTATTAAGAAGAAATGGCAAATGTGAGTGAGACCAATTATATTTTAGTAAAGTGTGCATTTGTTTTCAATAAAACCATGATTAAAAAGCACAATGTCACCCAAAAATGGAACATCTTTGCATTAGTATTTGAACTTCAAGTTAAAGCCAAATTTATTCCTGTCCTGTGCTCTGGTGTTTACTCAATTACTTACTTCCATTCCCTAATGGATTTTGTATTTTTAAAACTTTAAAAATAAGCCAAGCATCTACAAATATCTATTACCTATCAAAATCCATGTTGTACTTAAGATGTTATACAATAATGATACTGTAAACTTAAACTGTTTGATTGTCAGGAGTATAGGGTTTATAGAACTTTCCTAGCCTGACGCTTTGGTCTTTTTCCCAGCTCTCTACTGTGAGCAGCCTCTTGGCTTCTAATGCATCAATTGTCCACTGCTGTGATGAAGATGGCTACACACCTTTACATCGCGCCTCATATGGCGGCCATCTTGCTTTGGCCACGGCCCTACTTCAGGCCGGCTCCAAAGTGAATAGTCGAACCACTGATGGCTGGACACCCCTGCACAGCGCCTGCCGCTGGGGCAGAGTTGCCATGGCCAGCCTGCTGCTACGTCACGGGGCCCAGCTCAACGCACAGACCAACGGCGGCCTGACGCCTCTCCACCTGGCCGCTTCAAACACAGACTCTGCTCACACCATGGAACTGCTCTTATCCCAGCGACACCTGAACACATCACTCCGCAGCAGCAGTGGGGAGACGGCCAGCCAAGTGGCACAGCGCAGTGGTCCGCATTACTACATGTTTGAAATGGTGGAAGACTGTGTCAGTGTTATACCATCAGTCATGAAAGAGGCTCCCTGAAATACTGTATAACTGTATGGTGTTGGGCAGCACTGAATGTAAAGACTATTAAATGTGTGTATTGCATTAAAGGCAGTCTTTAAAATCCTTCCTTTTGACCAACAGAACATGCAGTCATGGACGAAAGTGTAAAATTTGCCTTTTTTTCTCTTTGCTTTTTTGTGTTGTTCCAATACACACAAAGGAAATAAACAGATTAGTGTGTGGATGCAAACCATCTTCCTCCAGTTAAATACAGATAAAACAGAGATCATCGTTTTTGACCCACAAACACAGAGGTTGTCATTGGTCATCTTGAAACGCTTTCACTGGAACTGAAAAGTCAAGTTAGAAATCTCGGAGTAATCATGGACTCAGACCTACATTTTAACAGTCATATTAACTTAAGTCCATTACATCAGTGGCCTATTACCACCTTAAAAACATTGCTGAAATAAAAAACTGTCTAAACCAGACTTGAAGAGATTGATTCATGCGTTTGTCTCCAGTCGGTTAGACTATTGTAACGGCCTGCTCCCTGGCCTTTCCAAAGGAGCTGTTAGACAACTGCAGTTTATCCAAAATGCTGTGGCTCGAGTCCTGACCAGAACCAGGAAATACGATCATATTAGTCCAGTGCGCCAGTCTCTGCACCGGCTTCCTGTCGCTCAGAGAATACAATTTAAAACAGCTCTGCTCGTGTAACAGTCCCTTCATGGTCGGGCACCAAAATACAAAGTTTTTACTGCTGCCTATGTCAAACGATTGTTTAACACATTTTAATATATACTTGTCTAAATGTAATTTTTTAAATGTAATTTTATTGTGTTTTGAATGCTTTTTATTGCATTTTTTTAAAATTGTGTTTGGGTGTCTGGTGTGAGGCACGTTGAGGCATGTACATGAAATGTCCCATACAAATAAACTCGCCTTGCTTTACCAAACCATGTGTAATTGCACAAACTTATTTTAGTGGAGAAATTCCAGAGGTGCCAACACTTTCATCCATGACTGTATCCTGATACCAAGTGTTTAGTTTGACGTCTCTTTCACCGCACCAGTAGTTCTAAAAGGAAGGATAAAACAAATGCAAATAGTCAATAAATAGTAATTTTACACAGGTGTGATAAAAAGTGGTTTGCAAGCTTTCTGCAATGTCCAATAACAGGCCAAAGAAAGAAAAGATAAATAACTAAATACAAGTGACTATTTCTTTTAGGCCTGGTGTGTGAAAACAGCACATACTAAATGACAACACTTGCCGTTTGACAAAACTGAACTGTTTAACACTGACATGTACACAATCACTCATAATACGTTGTCCAAAGTATTGTTATACGCACTTATAATGATGTCTCAGAGAACATGAGTTTGATTAGTGACTACAATTTGCCCAACAATAATGTGTTTATTTTTCCACCTCAGCAGTAAAGTGATATATTGACATTGCACTAGGTTTTGGCGTTTGTTTCCCCCTGCATTTGTTGTAATTATATATTTAATCTATTTTAGCTCCAAGGGCAAGTTTGTTCAGATACCATTTATAAATTAGAACAACACTCAAGTTTGAGTTCAGATTGAACCAGTCTGTTTTTTGGAGTGCACCCTGTTTTTATTTAATTTTTTTTCTCCATTTGTCTAAGAAGACTTAGTTTTAAGTACGATGCATTAGCAGCGCTGCGTGTGGAGCGTTTCCTCAAATAATAATAATTCTGGTTTTGTTTGTATAAAAGCAATTGACCAATTATAAAGGCGTTACAATTGTTTCCAGTGCAATAGCAAAGAATAGCTCTTAGCTTATGAAATCAGAATTAGAATAGGTTTTATTGCCATTGTTTCAGAACAGGGTTCACAAAACTTTTTCTCGGTGCAAACGTGCGACATAAAACATATAACACAGAATTAAGATAAAAAATAAGCTAAGAACTTTAAACTATAAGGCTATAGGGGCATGCATAAAACATATTAAATAAATAAGATAAAATAAAGTGACGTGTGGTAAGACAACAACAATTTGACATTGAACAACAGCGGGATTGTATTTACAGATGTGTAGGCATATAAAGTGATAGTAAGTGTTATAAAGTGATGAGTGACAGCAGCGGGTCTAAGTGTGGACACAACAGTGCAGAAACATCCATGAGTTCGTAACTAAGCTACAGAGACTTGTTATTGTTCATGAGTCTGATGGCGGAGGGGAAAAAACTGTTCAAGTGGCGTCAGGTATGGGTCTGGATAGACCGTAGCCTCCTGCCCGAGGGGAGAGGGGTGAATAGTCCGTGTCCAGGGTGAGAAGGGTCAGCTGTGATCCGACCCACACGCCTCCGGGTCCTGGAGGTGAACAGGTCCTGGAGAGATGGGAGCTCACAGCCAATCACCTTCTCTGCAGCACGCACAATGCGCTGCAGTCGGTGCTTGTCCCGTTCTGTAGCGCCGGGGAACCACACGGTGATGGAGGAGGTGAGGATGGACTCGATGATGGCCGTGTAGAACTGCATCAGCATCTTTGTTGGCAGCTTGAGTTTCCTCAGACTTAACATTTAATCAGAGCAGAAAATCGCTCAATTAAATGTGTGAGAACATTTTGACATCAGTTTGCACATGAAAAACAGATTAGGTATGCATAATGTCACTTCAAGTTGAAAGCCTTCACCTGTAAAGAAAATCTGCCTTGTGCAATTACCCTGCAATTACTGTGCATGTGGGTCATGGGTAGCATCAGAACATGAAAGAGGAAGGCCCAGCAGAACAAAAGGGCACCTTATATCCCATTAGACCTGCTAAAACACAGACTGCTGTTTTTGAATGCTGAAAGTACTTTTACAAATTTGGTAAGTAGGTTGAAAACGGATGTTTTTGCATTGTGGCATTAGATGAAAGGTCAAAACTTCAGGTGGAGGGCAGTGCTATATGTCATTGAGGGCAATTCACTATGTTAAAAAACAAAACAAAAATGTGGACACCAATGTGTTCATTATGTTTGCTCCACTGAATGCACAATGCCAGTGTTTTGAGTGCCAAAGGACACCAGTGGTCTATCACCCTCAACTCCAAGTAATAACATAATTTGAATAACCCAAGGTTAAACAAAATGCTTCGTTGAATCTGAGAAAAACACAACTAAATCCCTCTGGCAGAGTAAACAGAGACTCAGGCCAAAATGGGCTGATCAATTAAGATTAAACCCACAAAGTGACAACTATGTTTTTAAACCAATAATACTTAGGAGTAATTAAGCCTTTGAAATGTCAACCTGTTTTTTATGTATTTTTTTCTTATAGAATAATCACGTCACGATGATGTGTTCCCATCAATTTGAACAATCCAAACTTTTATCATCGAGGGGTGCATATCAAAGAGTATACAAGGTAGAGGGCCAAAGATTGGTGGCCAGTGCAGTGAAACGCCCGGGAGCTTTTAGGAGAGGTTTAAACGAGGGGTGTAACGGTTCAGCTATCTCAAGCTTCGGTGCAGGACCCTCGTTTCGGTGCAAGTGCAATATGAAAAAGTTGAAATAATGTTCATCATTAGGCAGTATTCATAGTCTCAGAATAAAATGTATAATACCGTCTAATGAGCCTTGGGCTCACAATACAAAACAAAATATAAAACAAAATTGCAGTGCTCTTTAAAAAAATTA
Organism: Proterorhinus semilunaris; assembly: GCA_021464625.1. Taxonomy (NCBI): domain Eukaryota; kingdom Metazoa; phylum Chordata; class Actinopteri; order Gobiiformes; family Gobiidae; genus Proterorhinus; species Proterorhinus semilunaris. Next base: position 27,762,805 of record CM038349.1, read on the forward strand.
AATAAAATAAAAAATAACAACAAAAAGGCAGTGTAGGCCATGTTCTTGTTAAGTTTAAGATAAGTTTCACTTTCCACATGGCAGGGGCTCCATATGAAGCATCATATATGATGATTACAAAACCACCAACAAGTAGCTTGTGGACACTGTGGCTTACAATCATATACAACAATGTACAAAGAAGAGATACATGTAACACAAGAGCGAACATGTCACACACAAAAAAGAAAGGAAGCTAAGCGCACAACTTTTTACAGATAATGACAGGTACAGTAAAAAGTCGATTTCCTCATTGAGGCCTGGGCAACACATTAAGTGTGTGTATCCAATATGTTTCACTCTGTAAGAGGACCTTTAACCGGTCTACATCTACACTGTAAAATGTAAAATTGTTTCAACTTAAAAAACTAAGTCCAAGGGCTGCCAAGAAATTGTATGTTTGACCAATAACCAATTTACAATGTAATCGATTTGAAATTTCAGATTCACCTCTTTAGTTGAATTGTATTCTCAGGTTGACACAACTGATTTAATTTGTAACTGACGTTTTTCATTTCAGACAACTAGAAACAGTTATATTTCTAGTTGTCTGAAATGAAAAATGTCAGTACTACTTACTGTGGGCCAAATACAGGTATCTTATCAAATGTTTCACTCTAGTAAGAGTACAAATACATCAGAAATAATATTGCTCAAGATGAAGTAAAAGTACTGTGTGATAATAAGTGTGGTTACTTGCTCAAGTACATTATGTTCAGTAGCCTGTGCACCCTCGATTTGTATTAGTTATATGTGTATGGTGGGATCGAAATATTGATATATCAATTAATAATATTAGAAAATAAGACTCTAGTAAAAAAAAGGAGCAAAATTAAGTTAAACATAAAAACGTGAAAACGTGATACATACAACATGTCACACCATAATAAACAAAAAACAAACTAGATGTTAGTAAGCCGACGCTGAAAGCTACTTGTCCTTCTCCATGAATCAGCTTTTTCCGATGGTTGCAGGCATGTGATTTTGAAATCAATACATGCAGTGTTGTTTTTGTCACAGCGGTTTTCAGAAAACTGAGGTGATTATTAGTCGAGTCCACTGTGTCTTCAGCGTGTTGCCTTATTATTTACACAGACAGTTCACTCCTTTGCATGAGTCATCAACAAATGAAAAAATAAATGATGTAACAGTAAATTAGTGTCAATGGTTTGATCCCAACTCCGTGGGCGAGGCCCTTAACCCTCCTTGTCACAATTGTCTGTGATGTATGGCTCATTAATGCAAAATCCATAAACATTACTCTTAATAAATCTATATAATCTGTATTTGGATTATGATCAAAACTGTTATCATGAGTTGATCTGTTCAGTCTGTTGAACAATCCGTCATTATTGTGAAATACGCTTTAAAGAAATCACACTAGTAATCTGTTACAAATGCGTATAATCTGATGTTGCATTAAGAAGCCCCAGTATTACGGGACTTTATTGCTAAATTAGTCCATAAACAATGAAACTCGAACATAATTGCCTAAATTCTACTCTCCAAACACTGCTGGTATTGTTGGCTATGTCCTCAGCCAATTAGAAGGCTAATAAGTCATCTTTAATTATGAAAGGAGGCTTGCAATTGCATGACCTAAACACATGTTTATATATGAACTGAGAAGATATCGAATACAAGTGCAAAACTAAGCAAATAGATTTAGGGTCTTCAACCTAGAGACACATTCATATAGGAACACTCCAGTTTTGTGGGGAAAGTAATTGGATTAACCCCTGATCATATGAGGACATGGAGACTCCCTTGTGTCATCAAAATGTGGAATTGTTTAAGGCCTGTTCTCACTTTTTAGAGAAAACCCTTTCACTTAATCACAAATCCATTTCATTCGATGTTATTGAAGTCCATGCAGCCAGGAAAATGTTCTCTCAAGGAAAACAATAGAATACAAAAATAATAAAAAAAAAAAAAAAACTAATCTGCGCTGCGCTGTGGGTTTATTGTTATGCTAAATTATGTTCAAGCATTAAATTCAACAAAACCAATTGAGCCCAGACTACTACAGTGTGTAAAATGTTGTTTTGCATTGTGGGGTTGCCGCCTATTCATTTTCCAAAAGCGTCCATGCGTCGAGGCGAGGAATTGGCCAAACCACCTACAGCGTTTAAGCACATGGTCATTATTATCATTATTACCATGATGTTGAATTTGTCTCAAACTGGATTAACATTGGCTTGGACTCTGACATGACAGACGAAAGGCGCTCGATTCGTTTATCACTGAACTGTTGCACCGATACAAAATAAAAATAAGAAGAGTGAAAATAATTCCCTTGAAATCGAGAACTGTTCATTTCTTTTTTAGTTTTTCTTTGATTGATGGAGAGCTACTTTTCAAAAGGACACAAAACAATAGGCTTGTTTTTCTGTTTAGTCACCTCAAGGTTTCAGGTTTCGCTTTTTACACCACCACAACCAAATCCAGAATGATTCAATGAATACAAAATGTACGAGTGAAACTTTCCCGTCATTCGAAGTGAAGCTTAAATTGTCGACTGGGTTAGGTTGGGTTGAGGACGAGTATTTGAAAAAGCTCGGGTGGCACTTTATGTTGTTTTTTTTCTGAACACCATCAAGGACATGCAAAGGTGCCTTAGCGGACAATGTAGGGATAAACATGTGTGGGTGCCTGAACACACCTTTGTCAATGTGAGCTGGTTTTAACTTCATCCTTGACATTTATGACTCATGCAGCTGTTACATTGATCATCACAGTGCAGGTCAAATTATCTGGATCTGGGTCGACAGCAAACGTTACTAGAAGGATTGGAGCATAAATGCTGGTGACTTGATAATCTTGATGAGTTCAAATGACGCGAGATCTTGTTTCGAGTGGCCTATATCTGACTTGCCAGGTACAAATATCTGCCATTGGAATATGATTGAATTCCTATTTAAAGTGAAATTGGATTTGGTATAAGGCTATCTTTTTTTAAGTGCAAAAAGATGAGTGCTATTGTTCTTTCCCCCCCCTTTCATTTATTGTTATGTTTGTTGCAGTGTGTTGGCTAGCTTCTATGTTCTAAAAGGAGTAAGCCAAAGTAATTAGGATAAATGTACCTGTAAGGTACCTGTAAATTACATTTGCCTGTTTGATTATAATCAAACGGGTTCCTCCGTTCGATCTAGACAGGCACTCCCTAGGGGGAGTGGGACAGGAGACACCATGTGAATAGTAATGAACAAACTACAGATAAAATAAATATTGTATCATAATAAGACAAAGTTTGCAGTAAGAAGAAGAAGAAGAGAATAACAGCCTCTCAGTACTCGCAGTATTCATTTCCCCCAGATACTTGTTTTGTTTTTGTTTTACTGTTATACTTGATTAATTATTTTAACACTACGTTTTACTTCTTCTTGAGTAAAATTATTTCAAAGTAAAGTGACTTGAGAAAATATTTCAGCTACTCTACAAGTTAAGCCACGTGCTGTGCGTCGATACCATGGCAACAGGCGCTATTTAAACAGCGACTTGACTAGAATTCTTCATTCTCTTCGACACTGAGTGGCCGATTACACGTGTGGTCTGTATCTTCATTTCCATTAAGTCCATGTCAATTATTGGTCAACTACACATTCAAAACACTTTCTAACACTTTGTTTCTGTGGTTGTGTGTGTTTTTGCAGATTTACGAACGAACAAACTACTGAACAATGGCACCCTCGTACCTGAAGCCCTCTCTTGGTGGTAAGTATCTTATTTGCAACACTGTATATCAACAAATGATGCTAAAATAGCTTGAATTTCCAATGTTATGGTGAGTTTTGTCCGTGTGACAGCAATGCGGCTTTTGCTAATGCTAATGTTTCGGTCAAAAATGGTTAGCTAAGTTGATGACACAGTTAACTTAGTAACTTTTCACTCGACGATTTCTTTTTCGGGCCTGGTTAACACCTGATAAAAATGGCTTAAATGTATCAGTAAGAGGTCTAAGTAAAACGTTTTCAAGGAATGTGTTGGAAAACGTAGGTAGTTTAGCTTCTTTAGCGTCTTGTTTTGGTCAAAAGTGGTGAAGTTGATGACATGTCAGTTTTACAGATGGCTAGTAACTTTCACTCGACAATATCTTTTTCGGGCCTGGTTAATACCTGATAAATATGACTTCCTTTTATCAGTAGCAATCCTGAGTAAAACGTTATTGAGGAATTTGTTGGAAGCATAAAGTAGTTTAGTTTCACAGTGTTTTGTTGTGGTCAAAAGTGAAGCTAAAGAAATGGTCTTTCTTGAGAGTGGTTTGTAACTTTCACTGACAATTTCTTTTTCGGGCCTGGTTATTACCATCGCTCACATTTATCAGTAGGAGTCTTAAGTAAAACTTTATTCAGGAATTTGTTGGAAAACTAAGGTAGTTTAGTTTGTGGGCGTCGAAGTTCATTGATGTTTTATGTCACATTTCCAGTGTAACTGTCTAAATGGATAGATTTGTTTCAGAAATGCTATGCTCAATACAGATGACTTTGTGCATTTTTAGGTTTACACGGCACTGCCAGGCTAAGGTCTGTAATATTTCACTTATTTTTAATTATTCATTTATTAGGGATGTAACAATCAATCAAAAATCGATTTTTAAAATCGATTTAAACTGCTTAAAATGTGAATTAAAATACAAAATATTAAAGAACCGTTACAATCTGATACAAGGACAAAAATGCAGATGTTAAAATAAAAGAAACAGCTTTGAGTCAAAAAAAAAATGAAATGGGTAACTTCAATTAGAAAATGAGTGCATTGTTACATCCCTGTCATTTATGATGATTAACATTCATTGGTTGATCGTTATCACATTTGTTCCTGCAAGTGGCTAATGTTTGTTTGTTCCAGACCTTCCTTGGGACGCTCCGTTGGTCGACCTATGGGAAGACCCTTTGGCTGCGGACGACCCGTGGGACGCTCCAGGGGACGCGGTGGACCCAGACGACGACCTGGACGACTTAGGTGAGTTTGAGCTGTGGTGGTTTGCAGTTTTGCAGGGTGGGATTGCGTCTTCTGATGAAGAGGAGTCTTCATCAGAGGAAGAGGACGATGAAGAGGATGACCAGCGCTTTCCTCCAGAGGAGTTTTGGGCTGGCTGGCGGGCCCCTCCTGCTCAAGCTGTGGAGACGGTGTGTCTTCTCCAGATCCCTGTCCCACAGCAGCGAGCAGAGAGCCCGTCGCCAACCTACGGCAACCTGATGAGGATCATCAGGGAAGCTCGTGAACGTCAGGCCCTCGGTCAGCTCTCACCCTCTGCAGCCTCCCGTCCCGCCCTGGATGTGTCTTCAGCTCCTGCTCCGGACTTTCCGCCCCTCGGCGGATCCAAGCGCAGCAGGGATGAAGATGACAAAGACGGGGAGGAAGACTCCAAGCGCCCACGCCTTTCCTTCTTTGAAGACGGCCCTAACGAACCCTCCACTGCTGGGACGTCTGGGGGCTTCACTCGCTACTTCCACCACCCCCACCTGCTCCAGGACCCAGACTCCAACTGACTTTTAACCTCAGAGCTTTGGACTTGGAAACTGTAACACCCACTTACACCACCGTCCACATCGTCGCGCTTTGACCTGTATATAGTCTTTACTTAGTCGCAGTTGTGTGTGTGTGTGTGTGTGTGTGTGTGTGTTAAAAACAAAAACAACAAAAACAATTCCATTGTCCGTAGTAGTAGCAGTAGTTTTCCCTTCGCTGGCTCTAAAAGTAACTGTCTGTGTTCAAAATTATATATTTCCAATATTTGTTCAACTTATCATCTTAATCACAGCTGTGTGCTTTAACCTCTTAACCCCCACCTTCACCGAGGGCATTTTTTCCAGTTCGGCTTTACCAAAATCGCCTCATTTGAAAGCTACAAATGTATCTAAACTGATTTTTTTCCTCGCGTTGTTTCCTCACTTTTTTGTTGCGTTATCGTCACATTTTTCGTCAAGTTTTTGTCTAATTTGATGTTTTTTTTCAAGAAGCTTTTAGATTTGGGTAAAGTCGAACTGGACCCGGTTCAGGTTAAAACCAAAAAAAGTTGAATCGTGTGCCTTAACTGTGTGTTTTGTGTAAATATTCCATTTGATTTCTATATTGGCTGTATTTTTAAACTGAACATTTGGATCAGGAGCTTTGGGTTTGTGGACGAGCTCGTCGCTTGTCGGACAATCCCCGTCTTTTTGATCAGGTTGTTGCTATGGGGCAGCAGTGGCTCAGCTGGTAGAGTTTGACCTCTAACTCAAAGGTTGGCGGTTCAATCTCTTATACTGGCAGACAGTGCACACTGTCGTTGTGTCCTTGGGCAAGACACTTGACCCGCCTTGCCTCCAGTGTGGATGCGTGAGTGGAGAGTGAATGGGTGAATGGCTGACTGCTGTACTGTAAGGTGAGTGTTTCTTTGGAGACACTGACTGTAAGTAAACTGTAACGCGGAGATTTGGGTTTGTCTGTGAACTCAGCAGTTTGTGGGACACTCCCTCCTTCCCCGTTTATCCTGTGTTTTATTGTACTGTTATAATAACGTCATTAAAAGATTTGATTTGCCTCTTTGCACTTAATTTTGGTTTGTCAAAATCAACAAAAACGATATTAAAAGGTGCGAAACATGTCCAGAAGTGAAATAGCCTTAATCAAAACTGCTCGATCATTGTCACCTAATGCCTTCTTTCCATCTTTAATATTATGGCCGTAGTCAGAAATAGAAGTGTGTTTTCGTTGGTAGGGTGTGTTTGTGTTTTGTTTGTTTACATGGAGCGGCCAGGGGTACTGCCCACAAACGGGAGAGAACATCGCAGAGGACGTCCTGACCCAACACCACGTGAACACAGCTCCAGAGGGACATGGGAGTGACCTGTGTGAATTCTCAAGAGGCTGCTCTTGGTAAAAGGTAAATGGTCTCATCTTTTACAATGCTTTACATCAAGGAACTGATCACCCATTCATACTCTCATTCATATACACTTGTGTACGCAGAAGCTGGAGGCACGGAGGGAGAAGTATCTCACCCAAGGACACAACGACGGTATGCACCTGCAGGAGATCCTTCCCATCATGAGGCGACCCGCTCTACCATCGGCGCTGCTGTCCTCGCTTGTTTCTCATCAAATAGTGAGAGGAAGGACAGCAGCATCCGGTGAGTTCTCTCCAGAGCCACGTGTCACTGGCGTCCACAGAGGAGCTCCAGCTGAGCAGAGACGGTGCTACAGTGGTGTCATTCTGACTGTGAAGCACTTAGAGCTGTGATAAATAAACATATGTAAGTAAGAATGATTTGTGTTGTCTTTTTTGTTCATAACTCATATAAAAAGTAGTGGGAAGTTAGAATAATTGACCTTTGTAAGTGCAATATTAAAAACCGCTCAGAGCAGAGACTGCCCAAATAAGGGATGGGAGGCTTTGTTTTTGAGCTGCACCACTATTACATTTCTTTCACTGACCAGTTTAAAATGGTTTGTGTAGTGGCTATAACAGTTCATATAGTTATGAGTGATTTAGACAAGATCCTATGTTATTGTTTTTTGCAAGTCCAGTGATTCTGAAACACTAGGGCTTCTTCAGGTGGTACAGAGTCCTCTGCACTATTTCAGCTGGCTCTGAGGATGGAGCCAAACTGACTGGACACGGGCGACAGGCTGACGGTCCCGGAGAAGAACGCCAGCGGACGCACCACACCAGTGTCACACACATTAAGCTCTGACTCTGAGGCTTTTAGATTTTGTACAAGAGGTTTATGGTTCTCCAATCACAATTGTGGCAAGAGGACAGATTTGTTTGGCTTTATTGGAGATGGGTGTTTATTTGAGATGAGTTTACAAGCTAAATGATACATCTTTCTTACACACACAAATCGAAATGCAGCTCATGTCGTTTCTGCCATTCTGCAAGTAAATAAAGGGACATTTATTTAAAGGGACACTGCATAATATTTTGGACTACGAATGCCATCAGTAGCTGTCGGCCAGCTTCTCCAAGGCCTCGGACAGCCTGAAGACGGGTAACAGGCAGGCAGGCCTTCTCCATGGAGCTGCAGAGGAAACTGCAGGACCTGGAGTAAGTATGTAAGCTACATTTAAGTGTTTCAAATAGGTCTATGTAACCTGTAAATGTGGCCTTACCACCCTATGAATGCTGGTCAAGGCCTCATTCAGACCAACTTTACTTTTGGTTTGGGTTATATCTGGTTATGGTGTTAAAAACACCATATACAAAGATCCTGTTCAGTTCTGGCAACTTTATGGGGACTGTAAGAAAGCATTTCAGTGGGACTCGACTACATTATAACACACTGTTGCACCAATGAAATCCTATTGGACAGTGTCCCAAACTATTGGTTTTAAAACATCATGCACATATTTCACAAATAGAAAGTAGACCGTACACCCTGATGAATTCCGGGATGTAGGCTATCCACCACTGATATTTTCAGTGGTGGAAGGTAACAAAGTTAAAAAGCACAAGTAAAAGTACAAATTATAGGTACTTTTACTTTACTGAAGTAATTTTATGATGAATGCTTTTTACTTTTTCGTCACTACATTTTAGAGTCTGTATCTGTACTTTCTACTCCACTACATTCTTAAATTGGGTTAAAAGTAAAAGTATTTTGTTTTCAAAGTGACCGATCTACGATGAACTGGTTTAGTCCCAGACTTGGTTTAGTGGTTTACTCCTTTAGACCTTGTTAAGATCTGGTTTAGACATGGTTTAGTTCCTGTTTTTGACCTGGTTTGATTCAAATGATTAAAACAATCCTTCACATTAAACTCTTAACATATTTTTTCTTTTTACTTATACCATACTTGTTACAATGCATACCTTTACGTAAGTAAACATTATGTCAGATACTTTTACTTTTATACATTGTTGGTCCGTATCTGCACTTTACTTGAGTAAGAATATTTACTTCTCCCATCACTGGATATTTTCTCAGCTGTGGGGACGAGACTCTCTACTGCCATCTTCTGTACAAACTGAAACAAGGCTATTTTATATATTTGAGAAAAAGTTGACCAAAGAAAAGAAACAAAACTGGTGGGGGTGTGGGAGGTTGAACATATCCCAATAGCATACTATAAAGAAAGAGACAATTTAAAAAGTGGTAACATTTCAGAAGATTGTAAAATCATCAATGTACTGATCTTATGTTGCTGTATAAAATAAGATGTTAGAGAAATGGACAAGGTATTCGATAAATGTGAAAAAAATGAAACCATGCTCTTCTTTCCGTGAGCATGTAGGCAAAAAAAGAAAAAAAAGAAAGTAAAATTAAAGTATTCGGGCGATGTCAGCCTCCCCTAATGTTCAAATAATGAACTGCAGGCAACAAAACAAAGCTAAACATGAAAACACATTTTATTTTCTCTCTTTATATACAGTATATAATTACAAAAATACACAACAATGAAGTCAGGTTATATTTATGTGTTCTATTTACAGCTGTACAGAAATGTCCGTTGACTGGCTCTGATGCACGAGTATTTTATCATTTGAGTGTCATTTGAAAGATTTGTTGGTCATTGGGCACATTGAGCTGTTTCCTGTTGCAGTACACAAACAAAGCTGGATAAAACACAGGCACACCAACAGACCCTTTTCTTATCGCATCACCTCCCAGGTTATTGGCAACTGGGCATACACAAAATTAACTTCTCTTTATAAAAAATATAGACGTCAACAAGAGAACTCAGATGTTTTATCATGAAAGAAATTGGTACCAAACAAACTTTTTCATTTCCTGTTGTTGGTTTTTTAACCTCTTACCCTCCTCCTTAATCGAAACAATTTTCTCCAGTTCAGTTTTCCCCAAATCTCAAAGCGTCTTGACTGGAGCTCACGGCCTGTGTAACGCCTCATTTGAAAGCTAAGACCCAAAAAAACTGATCTTTTTGTCACATTTTGTATTGCTCTTTTTTTCATCCTCGGTTTTGTCTCATTTTTGTTGCTATTTTGACTTTTTTTTTTTTTTTTAAGAAGCTTTTAGATTTGGGTAAAGCCAAACAGGAGAACATGTGCTCAGTTCAGGTGGGGGTTAAGAGGTTAATAAAACCATTGGTCTGTTTTCAGTGCCATCATCATCATCAGCCTTGTCTCCGGTCAGCAGACAGACAGAGGCTGGAGCTGTCTCTCTCGTCTCTGGATTTTCTTTAACAGCTGAATGCGGTTGTGGCAGTAGAACTTGACCGCCCTCCAGTCGCGGTGGTTGTTGACGAGCAGCGGGCTGTTCTGCAGGCAGCGCTCACAGTCGGCTTTGGCAGGAACTCGAAGCTCAGTGATGTTGTGGTTCAGATGCTCCTCCACCGCCGCGCGCTCTGCTTCAGACCAGGGACGCTTCAGGACACCCCGCTTCCCTGTGTCAGCAGAACGTGCTTTTAGAAAATGAATTATGATTATTGTGCTAATTGTGCTCCACTACCATCATTTATAATGGCTGTACACGCCTGTCTGCGTGGTTTGGAAATGTGTACGTCAAAACTAAACCTGAACTGAATAGGTTGGTGAGCATGGCGCTAAGTGTTATGGGAGAAAAAGAACATCCATCATTACTTGTGCAGCACTATTTAACTCTTGTGTCATCCTCAAAATGTGCATAATTCGTGACCCTTGTGTACAAAATTGTACACGCCTAAAAAAGTCATATGATCCCCATACATTTTATACTTCTTTTTGCATAAATCTCCTAAACTACTTCACGTCTTTCCAAAAATGCCAAACATTCAATAATTATAACCCTTTAAATGCCAGTTTCATTATGTAAACTTTTTTTTTAAATGTCTTAACCAAAACACACACACACACACACATTTCAATAGCAGAGAGCTGGTTCTTTGATGGGTTTTTAGAGCCTTGGATGTGTCAAAGATGAGGACCAAAACTGATCCTACTGCATTAGTTTTTCTGTAGTGAGAGATTTACAACTTTGTATCCTTACGCTCACCTGGTGTACACATATACAAATAGCCCTAAAAATACCATACATTAATACTTTTTCGACTTCTTCTTGCATATTTCTCTTAAAATATTTGATATCTTTACAAATACACCAAACACTCAATAATCGTATGGATTTTAATTCAACTTTAAAAAGTTTGCAAAATACGCAAGTTAAATTTGACATTTTCATGTCAGAATGTTCTACTGAATTATCAATACGATTTGTTTGCCTTAGTGTGTTATATAAAATATACGTACAGTATATTCTTAGAATCAACATGTGATTTATCGACAATAATGTTTATTGCGAAGATTTTTACAGTCTAGAAATCGTAGACACAAAAAAATCAGTGGGGAACATCATAATAAGTCAATAACACTGATGGAGAAAATTCACAATTTTGATAATTAGACACATGTTTGCAAACCCAAGAGGAACACGGAAATAAATCCAGTCAAGAAATCTTCATCAATTTTTGAGTGTGTATTGAGCTAATTTTCAGCTGCAAATTACTATTGCACAAAAGAACACAAACATTAGTTTTGGCTCCCTCCAATTGTGGCCTTCATTTGGGTCGAGGATCCTACAGCCAATCTGATCCTCCGGCTCAGCGCTGGTGACATTTTTCTTTTTTGTTCCATAACCCTCATTTAAGACATTACAAATGACTGTCTTACTGCGTCCCACCTGAGAGGCTCTGCTTATACTGCTCAACAATGCGACCACGTTCAAAATTATTATTATTATTATTGTTTAGCCTTTGCTATCAGGACATCATGACAGTGTGAATACCTGACACAAAAATTACACTGGATCAAAATGTTTGCACAGATTTGGCCTTTTAGAGGCACGTGGTCTTAAACTTTTCATCAGCTGCAAAACAGCCTATTTCAGTTTAATGCTTGTCTTCAATAAAACGCTTGCTCAACAATTTTATTTTGTCTCACTCCCTTTTCTTCTTGTTGCCTATTGAAGTTCTACTTGGAACCATGTTAAGATCCAACAATGCGAAATGTAATTTTTTGGCAATTTTTTGTGTAAACAGTATATACAGTGCCTTGCGAAAGTACTAATACACCTTGAACTTTTGCACATTTTATCACGTTTACAACACTAAACGTATAGATTTTATTTTTAATTTTTTACTGAAAGTTCACACACAAGTAACAGACAACTGTGAAGTGAGAGCAACATTATACACGATTCTGTTATTTTACAAAAAATAGAAAAGTGAAAAGTGGGGCGTGCACAAGTATTCATACAGCATGACTTAATACTTTGTGGAACCCCCTTTTGCTGCAATAACAGCAGCAAGTCTTTTGGGGTTTGACTCTACAAGGTTTGCACATCTAGAGACTGACATTTTAGCCCATTCCTCTTTTCAAAACAACTCAAGCTCTGTTAGAAGGAGAGCGTTAGTGAACAGCAGTTTTCAGGTCTTTCCACAGATTTTCAATTGGATTTAGGTCAGGACTTTGACTGGGCCATTCTAACACATTAATATGTTTGTTTTTAAACCATCCATTGTAGATTTAGCTTTGTGTTTAGGGTCATTGTCCTGCTGGAAGGTGAATCTCCCCCCCAGCCTCAATTCTCTTGCTGACTCCAGCAGGTTTTCCTCCAAAATGTCTCTGTATTTGGCTCCATCCATCTTCCCAACTATTCTTACAATCTTCCCAGTCCCCGCTGAGGAAAAGCAGCCCCATAGCATGATGCTCCCCCCACCATATTTGACACTAGGGGATGGTGCACTCAGGACGATGAGCAGTGTTAGGTTTGCTCCATACATAACGTTTTGCATTTGGGCCAAAAAGTAACATTTTTGTCTCATCTGACCAAAGCACCTTCTTCCACATGGTAGCTGTGTCCTCCATATGACTTCTAGCAAACTTCAAACGGGATTTCTTATGGCCTCCTTTCAATAATGGCTTTCTTCTTGCCACTCGTCCATGAAGGCCAGATTTGTGTAGAGTACGACTTATAGTCGTCCCATGTACAGATTCCCCAGCTCAGCGGCAATACGTCACAGTTGTCTGTTACTTGTGTGTGAACTTTCAGTAAAAAATTCAAAATAAAATCTTTATGTTTATGGTTGTAAACATGACAAAATGTGCAAAAGTTCAAGGTGTATTAGTACTTTCGCGAGGCACTGTACTTTTACCTCTGTAGTTTATAGTTGGAGGAATGTCGGGCCGATATAGTTAACTAAACCCATAATACACATACAAAAGGCATGATTCATAATGTCTTTAGGTTTAAGCACCTGATGTCAAATATCGCATTTGGAATTAGGTAAACATTTTCAAAATGTGTTTTGTTACGCAATACAAAATATCCAGACATTTTGTCATAATCATGGACAACACAATTCACACTGCTCTGAAATGGAGAGGATTAACTCTCTTATTAACTTCATATTGATGAACTGTGATCTCCCAACCCACCAGCTGAGAATCACCGTACTAAAGTATAATAACTGTACACATACCTGTGCCCCTACGACTGGTAGGTGATGGAAGGATTAGCAAAGGACCTGAAGGAACTTGTGTGATTTTGGGCTTTTTGTTGCGTCTGTTATTCTTGGTCTTGACATTTGACAGAGCAGGAGCTGGGGTCTGTAAAAGGGTTGACGCTGAAGGCTCTGCTTTCTCTTTCACAGTTTCTCCATCGGATTCTCTCTCTGAATACGCGTCGCCCGAGTTCTCTGACATCACTGCAAAGAAGACACACATGAAGGTTTTCTATGTCAACACAGTGCTATCCAAGACACCTCTATTTTGGCCAGTAACTCTCTCAATAACCACTTTGGTTTGGTGAGATACCTTCATGTGATTTTATAAGGCACACCTGTTCTTATTTATGCCATGTTTTTTGCCGCATTCTATAGATTAATGCAGATCCAGGATTTGCAGCTGTTGGGTGAGTTGTGGGACCATGTTCAGGGGGCTACAGACCTGTGCTAAAATCCCTGTTGATAAACTGTTTTGAAAATGTTTGCCTCATGATTAGCGCTCAAATCAGGAAACCCCCTGGGAAATACTGTAACTTTTGGCCTTAAATTTACTAAAACAGGGACAAACTGCGAAGTATCAACAAGCTTTGCAGCTTGACATGAAAGGCTGAAGGTGGGTCCCAAAGCTGTCCCAGTTGAAAACCACTGATCTATACATAATGCCAACTTTTTATTATATAAAAAAATGAGTAAAACCCTCATGATGAATATGATTGTGGCTTGTAATTTCCTGAACTGAGCAGATATGAGTCACTCACCATCCAGCTCCAGACAGATGTGGTTGAGACTCATGCCTCTGAAGAGCACCCCGTCCCGCTCTCCGCACAGCACCACCCGGCCCACTCTGCCCATCAGTCCCGGGTCTTGGCCAATGTCGGCGCAGTTTTGAGTCACATGGTACTCTCTCTCCAGAAAGCGCTCCAGCCTTTCCACGGCGATGGACTTGGGCTGCCCAGGCTCCTCCCCCTCTCCCAGGAGCAGGAGCTGGGAGAGGATGCCTACCTGCCTCCGCACCTTCGCCTGGGTCAGAGTGCGGGGGTTACGGATACCACTGGAGCGGGCCAAGCTACGGAGCAGTTCGATGCCTCTGAGCGGGGTGGCTGGAGAGTGGTATGGCCGCGCGAACATGTAGGGGTTAGCGGGTTCCACACCAACGCCTTCGCGAGTCTGTAAGAGGAGCTCCAGACAGGGCTCACAGTTAGGAGGAAGAATAAGCGGCTGAATCCGCCCGCGTTTACCCTGAACACCCGCTCTGGGCAGGTGGGTCAGTACCAGGCGCTCAAATGGGGAGAGAGAGGCCTCCAGGGGGGTAAGAGCGGGTGGGGCACCAGGTGGGAAGGGGACAGGACACTGGGGAATGACGCGAGCGCGGTACTCGGAGATCGAGAGTTTGGAGACCTCACATTCACGCCGTCTGTTGTACAGTATGAGCAGTGACAGGCTGGAGTGGCACAAAAGTCTCCAGGCCTCGGCTGACTGCAGCTGCCGGGACAGAGACAGGAAGGCCGAGTGCTGCAGTCGTCGCAGGTAAAGAACTAGAGACGACAACGAGGAGAGGAGAGGCAGCATGTGGGGACGTCCCGGAGAGCTGCAAGAAGAGACAGACACGGTTGGATTAACAACATAAAGAATACAGGATTTAATGCTGAACACTTTATCAAAGCCCCACTCAGCCAACTGTTCGTGTAAGTTAACATACCTTTTCTCATTTTTAAGTTACTTCATAATTCAAGTACATTATTGATGAAACTGTTAGAGGTGTGCGGTTTGCAAATTGTAAATGGTCTCAACTTATATAACGCTTTCCCACCGAAATTGGCACTCAGAGCTCTTCACAGCAAGAAACCACTCACCCATTCATACACCTCTGTACGCTGACACTGGAGAAGTGTCTTGCCCAAGCACACAACAACAGTGTGCACAGGATTTGAACCCCTGACCTTCCGATCATGAGACGGCCTGCTTTACAAACTGCGCCACCGTCGCCCCGACAACAACGCAGCGGATGCATCTCATGGTGGTGGGCACATCTAAATTGTCATTTGCTACTCTTGCATTTTGGAAGAACCTACCGAAAAACTTAAAGGCCATTTTGTTTGCATACAATAACACAAAAACAGAGCAAGTCAATTAAATTGTCTGTTGTGGTCCACATCTCCAACATCCCAATTCTTAACAGTTTATAATGATTTTATATAAGCACATTTCATAACTTGTATGGTCACTTTTCAGGGTCACTGACACAGAAAGACTAGAAAACAGGCCTCCAAGTTTATGATACAAACGCTTTGTAATTAAATGCACAGTATTTTTTTCCACATTTATCTATCACAATTGAAAGAGGACAAAATTAACTTTGTTCCATTAGTAGAATACAATCTGGTATAGGGCCTTTAATTAACAACAACTAAAAAGGTTTAGTACCTTAGTGGTGTATCTGTTTCTTCAGTCCCACTGTCATACTCAGCATCATATTTGCTGTCATCTGCCTCCATTTTACTGGATGGACTCTGAGCAGAAGTAGTTTCCCCTTTTGTTCCTTTTGGTCCGGAATCCGCTCCCTCCTCGTCCTCCATGCCTGTCTTTGACCTCTTTTTACCCCCTTTCTTCAGAGGGGTCCGGGCTGTAGAAGTTGGGCTTCTCTTCAAGGGCGAACCGGCCACCGCGCTCATTGTTGGAGGAGTGCTGAGCGCACGTGGACACATGGCCGGCGAATGATGATCTTCAGTTACAATGGGTGGATTTAATAACTGGTCCTGGGCGTCTGCCTCCCCTGACGGCTTTGCTTGCCCTGGGAAATGAAAGCGTGAAAGGGTGCTCTGGGCCTGTAAGTGAGGCATCTTTGTGTAGCTCTCCACCAGGGCAGAGCACACCTCCGGCTGATGGGTGTGATGCTTGTCCAAGTGATGGCCCAGGGAACGGAAATGGCGACCGCAAAACTCGCAGGTTTGGGTTGTGCATTCTGTGGAGATGCCTCTGACGCTCCCTGCAGTCTGGAGAGGAGCTTTACACGCTGGCTTCCCTGAAGATGAGGATGAGGGTGAAGAAAGCAGCGGCAGCGGAAGAGATTCAGACGTAGGACTATTTTGGTTGTGAGGAGCATGGCTGGCTGTAATCTGCTGAGCACGGCCGGGCGATGTCCGATGAGCGGTCCTTTTCTTTGAGGGAGTGCTTCTGTGCTTCTTCTGGCGCTGGGGTGTTTGTCCTTGTGGACTGGTGTCCTCTTCCTCCCGCTCTGAGCCACTGGCCTCCGAGTGTGATATCAGAAAGGTTGACGGAGAAAGGGGCCATGAGGAGGTAACCTGCTCTTGGTGTGGGACAGTTAGAGGGAGAGGCTCATCCTCCTGCAAGAACAACCATGTGCAATAATGAATGGGAAAACAACATTAAGTTAATTAGGATAGTGAGTGGGTGTATAATACTAGTGCATCCATGGGCCCCTCTTTAACTCCCCTGTAGTCTAGTTAGATAAATAATTCAATATTAAATACATTTTCATGTGAAATATTTTCTTAGTTACTATTGTAATCTGTTTAGAGTGTTGATTGTTTCATTGTCTGCACAACACTGTTAATTGTTGCTTGTTATCGCTAAAAAGTTTACCTTTTTGACTTTGTGGTTGGTTTTTGCTTCAAAGTTAGATTCCATTTGTGTTGGGGACAAACTTCCTCGGAATCCCTATATGACAAAGAGAGGACAAATTAAAACATTCATAAATACGTTTTTTTCTGAATATAAATGAGCACAAACCATATTCATCTATATTGTTGTGATTCTCATTTAAATGAGTGGGAAAAGGATGAAACCTATAATCATGGTTACTGATGCTACACTGCCATGTGTACAACATGAACTAGCACTAAGCCATTGCCATAGTAACTCTACTGTAGAATGTGTACCTTGAGAATAGGGATTGGGATTGTGTTGTCACACTGAATTGATACCCAGTTTGTGTAATTAAAAACAAATAGAAATTTAGCATTCTCTTTAAAGCATTGTCTCACTATCCACGAGTAGTTAGCTGTTCCACCACTCTTTCCTGAACTTTGGTTTGGTTGGTATAAATCTATGGGCGACGCTTCCTGCTTGCAACAAACATGGCCATGTCAATCATGTTTGATTTATGATGTTTGCGCTTAAGCTCAATATATACAAATTGTACGCACTTGAGAAAGATAAGAAGAAAAAATAATCAATAAATAATCCAATGTTTACATGAGCCTAATAATGACGAAATACTGACCAGGTTTTCTCCCCACTCAATCAGGCTGTAGTCCACGGTGATCTCCTCTCCTTTTGTGATGTCTTGGATGGCGATAACCACAAGACGAACTTGATTGCCACAGTGGACCTCCCGGATGCGACAGTTGGGTGCAGGAGGAGAACTGGAGGTGTGTCCTGGGACAGAGGGGGGGGCCTGTGGGGATGATGCAGAGCTGACAGGAGGAGGAGCAGAGGCTGCTGCTGTAGGGAGTGGAGAAGCAGCAGGTGTAGCTAGTGTGGAGAAAGAACTGCTCTTGATACCAAAGGGGACTTTAGGACTGAAAGAAATGAACAGTAAACACATGTCAATGTCAATTATTTGAATATGTGCATGTTTACATTTGTTTCTAAAGTTTCTGCAGTTATGTTAGCCGAGTGTTAAGTGTTACAATGTTTGATCAAAGTAGCTGGTTCTGTTGGCTTCATCAAATCAGGACCTTCAGTGTCCACTGTGGCAATTTGCCGCAGTGAAGCAACTGGGATGAAGATCAGTACCTCCAAATCCGAGACCATGGTTCACCGGAAAATGGTGGCTTGCCCTCTCCAGGTCAGTGGGAAGTCCTTGCCTCAAGTAGCGGACTTAAAGTATCTCGAGGTCTTATTCTCAATTCCATTCCAAGAAGGAGCTAAGGCCTATGAGCCTATGAGATAATGACCAAAACGTCAAGATTGCGGATGCAAGCGGTTGAAATGAGTTGTCCTCGCAGGGTGGCTGCCTGCCTCCCTTAGAGATACGGTGAGGAGCTCAGTCACTTGGCAGGAGCTCCTGGTCGCCTTCCTGGGGAGGCATTCCAGGCCTGTCCCATTTGAGGAGGCCCTGGGAAGACCCAGGACAAACTAGAGGGACCATGTCCCCGAGCTGGCCTGGGATCGCCCCAGGACCAGAAGTGCATGAAAGTTAGGTCATCTCTGCTAAGACAGCTGCCTCGGCGATCTGGCCCCGGATAGAGTGGTAGAAAAAGGAAGGAAGCTGGATAGCTGGATCTTCCTGAGACTGAAACTTCAGTCTAAAACACAGCTCTGAGGACATGACTTGTTTAGTCACAAAACATTATTGACTTTTTTGCATCCGGAAGATGCTTCTATTGTAATTGTAAATCTAAATGGATGAGGATTCCTGTTTTTTATGTATGGAAATGATAAAGCACACCATGTTTTATACTCCAGGCGGCATAACATATGATGTACCCACTTAAAGGAACAGGCCACCGTTTTACCTGAGCTTAGATGAGTTGATACGTACCTGTCTGGTCATTGTGCGTGCCCGTGGACGAGCTTGGTCGCTTCTAACTTCACCCCGTTTGGAGCTATAGGAATATACTGGGAGAGGCCAAATGCTAACAACATCTTTGGTTGTTTTGCGTATCAACTCGTCTAAGCTCAGGTAAGAACATATCTCAGTATGTAAAAACGGTGGCCTGTTCCTTTAAAATGGTTTGCGTATTTACCATAAAAAAAGAAAGAAAAAAAGGAAAGATTCTCATAACTTATAAAATTACCAAAATGATAACATAACATTGACACGGCACTGGACAATTGTTTTTGAAAGTATATTTCTAGCTGTAAAGGTAACTTACAGTTTGTGAGGAGACACGGTGTTATTTTTATTCACTGCAGCTCCTTTACCTACAGAACAACAGGAGAAGTCACTATATTGAAGATTTGGTAATTGGCCTCATAACATGGACGCACATTGTAACAGGCCATGAATCCATCCGACTGTGGTCAAAAACAGATTTTTAAACATAAGACACACCACACACCTTGTACAGCGCCTTCTCTGGAGTCACGCACAAACACTTTGACAGGAGTCCCCTTTCGTTTCCTCCCACATCCACGCCTGAACAGACACAAGTTGGTGGATTAGTAAAACATGCATAGTATACCCGCTATAGGCCCTAACTGACCGAAAATCTGATCTGCACTAGTTGCTCACCTTTTATGACAGGTGAATTTGGATCTTATTTTATTTATGCTTTAGTTCGGTGTCCTTTTCTGATGAAGACATGGCTTACACCCAGTTCACACATAATTTAGGTCTATTTCAGACCCGGTTTAATCTTAGTGCGAGAGGTTTGAGAAACACTGCTTTGGAGTCATGATTGAAGGACAAATGCAAAGGACAACATTTCTCTGTGGGGACAATAAAGTGTACCAATACAAATGCATACAAAAGATACAATTACAAGATTTAAAGGACTATTTTAGCAGCTTTTTCATGTTAGAAAGTAATACGTAAAACAGGGATATCAAAACATGTACAGCAAAATAAATGGAAACGAGCTTAGATGTTGGCCATAGTATATTTATCTGCGTATGTTTCTTCCTAGGTCTGCATGAGTATATGGTCTGCATTGCTTCCAAGATGTAATGTAAAGTTCGGGCTATGATAATACATTTTTATAAACTGAAGACACCAGAACTGATCAAACAAGTGTTTTTGCTTGTGCCCGCTCCTGATACTAGGATGTTTCGGGATCTTTGACACTAGGCAAATACCGCCCTCTCCAACCACAGCCTTTACAACCATCTCTGACTCTCTCGTTGCTCCTCTTGCTGTACCTTCTTCTTTACTTGTACTAATGCAGCCACTGAACACACAAAAAAACACACACAAACAAACCCACACTCTGCACAGTCCACATGTGCGCGCACACAGCCCGACACCCTCCCCCCTCTCTGGCCCAGACACACACAGAAGGCACGCAAACAGGCTCTCAGTCACACACCCCTCCCCATCACACACACACACACACACACACACACACTGCGCACACACTGCGCACACACTGCGCACACACTGCGCACAAATATCTTCTCTCTCTTTCTCCTCCCTCACCCAGCTCACACACTCCCTCCCCTTGTTAACACACACACACACACCACACACACACACACACACACACACGCACACACACACCTCTCAAATATCCAACACACAGTATCACGTTCCGGCTTGGAAACACACACTTTCCTTGGTCTCTACAAAGAAAAGCATTCTCACACTTGCTAAACAGTAACAACACATCAGAGTGCATTCTATACAGAGACCCAAGTTTGCACGCAGAGGACACACATAACATACAAGGCAGCCAGCCATTGTCACACAACAGTGTCACTCCCGTATATATGTTTGGATTAGATTCAGATGCACTCTCACACGAGAGGAGATTACGGAGATTCTGTGATATTGGTCATGGAGTCCCACAATGGCTGTATGAATCTGACAAACAGTATTTGTAAAATGTCAGGTCTTTGGAGTGAAAGGTGAGAAGAAGAGTTCAGGGCAACTATCAATGCTAAGGGACAGTTCCTCAAAGACAATAAAGAGGACCTGGTAAACTGCAGTCAAAAAGTATGTGGGTTTTTATATCTTCTGGAATTGAGTCAGTCAATGGGTGCACAAAGTGTGGAAAGCCACCATAAACCAAACCTCTTCATCAAGTTTGCAGATGACACAACAGTGGTGGGTCTCATCAGCAACAGAGACGAGTCAAACTACAGGGGTGAGGTGAGCAGTCTGGCCATGTGGTCCACACAGAACAATCTCTCTCTAAATGTGGAGAAGACGAATGAGACTGTTGTGGACTTTCGAAGAGCGCGGGTCCAGCATGCTCCTCTAACAATCAATGGTGCTGCAGTGGAGAGGGTGACCAGCACTAGATTCCTGGTTGTGCACGTCACAGAGAACCTTTCCTGGACAATGCACACTACATCACTGGTCAAGAAAAGTAATCAGCGTCTCTACTTTCTCCGCAAGTTAAGAAAAGCTAGTGTCCCAGCCTGTTATGTGCAACTTCTACAGAGGGACTATAGAGAGCATCCTGACCAGCTCCATCACTGTGTGGCACGGCCCCAGCACTGCCTCCTGCCGAAGGAGCCCCCAGTGCATCGTGAGAGCAGCGGAGAAGATCTGCGGAGCTCCTCTCCCCTCCATTAAGGACATGTACTCCACCCGTCTCACCCACAAAGCCCTCAGAATCACCAGGGACCCTACGCACCCATCACACAGTCTCTTTAAAGTAAATAACAGTTTCCTACACCAGGCCATCAGGAAGCTGAACTCCCTGCCATACAGACATATCAGAACAGAACTATAGAAAGATACATTGTAAAAAATTACATTATAAAAAGGAGGAGATATATGAGAGATAACGCTCATGGAAAATGACAGCAAGGGAATTTTTTTTTTTTATCTCAAATACAAAGACTCAGTGCACTGAATGAAGGACATACATTAGACACTTGACAGTACAGCAGATACACACTTAGCCCTACATCATTGAATGTACAAAGCATATTAAGTTCATATTTGTTGTGCATTTTTTTAATTACAGGGTCAGATGAACATTCTAAAGGAAAACTTAAAAGTCAATGCCCTCATTCAGGCCAGGATGAGTCGTGGCTTTTAGTGTTTCAATCCAATAAGTTTATCTTTGTGAAAGTTCTGAGCTCTGAGTCTGTCACCACCCCTGCGAGTGTTTTTAATCACATCAGTGACCATAACTTTGAGTAGGCTGATGCTGCATTGACTGGAAAACTTAAGTCTGGGCTTCGTTTACACATATTCTTATCCGAAATAGCCTCAGACTCAAAAAATACGTCATACTTTGGAGTCAAAAAAAGAAATTAACAAAAGGACAGGACATGGGCTCTCGATAACAATTCCTTCAACATTTTAAGTTTATCCTGGGTTTTTTGTTGTCTAAAAACTGAATGCAGATATGTGACTATCAAGTTAACGGTGCCTAACCTTGGTTACTGCCGTCCAAGTTATGTGATTTCAAAGAAAACTCCATTTAACCAACCAAATAAAGGTTTGTGGTACCAGTTCTTACACATCTATTATGATAAAACTGTGCAAAAACTGTACTTGTAAAACATTTTTTTATTTGGGCTAACATTTTATACACAAAGGTCTACTGCGGATTAGTATGTCCACTTTTCTCATGCACACACATATTCCACCTGCTTTTCTGCACACAGGAAAATAACTCAGTCAGAGGAACATGCATTAACCGAACCACCAGCTTCACATGCACACACAATCACACACCGAGAAGTCTCACTACTAAACCTGATCGGCCAACACGCGCCCTCTGCTTACATACAGTACAGTACACCATACCACCCTCTTGCTATATTGCACATGCCCACACACACAACACACACACACGCGCACACACACACACACACACACAAACACAAAAGTCCTTCCCTCTTTCATAAAAAAAGTAGATGCATAAAGATACACAGCAGTAGCACACACTGCGCTTGTCTGGGAGCTACACACACCTCCCTTCCTGACTGACTGCAGAAAACACACTGCCACTGCACATACACACAAACTACACACACACATACACACACACACGCACACGCACACACAGCATATGCACCAGATACCAAGCCTTATTTTTCTGTTTCCAAACCACTCTCTCTCTCACACACACCCTCCCCCTCCCTCTCTGCTCCTGTGCTGACACACACTCGTATGGACACACACCCACACACGCAAACACACACACACACACGCAAACACACACAGCCACTGTCACATCCCCTCCCTTCTCCACTCTCCGACTCACTCTATGCACAACACACACCTCCTCATGCTGCATGCAACAGCTCATCTCTCTCTCTCTCTCTAAGCCACACACACACAAACACACACAAACACACGCACACACGTACACACACACACTAACCAACATGTCTGCTTTCCTTAAAGATAGAGACACTCAGTTTCCTTTGGCACCTCATGGTAGTTTACAAATTAGCCCAAATAAATAAGAACAGCAACCCAATATATAACCCACATGTGTCTATTGGCAACTAAATGACCAGTTATACTTCTCTAAAGTAGCTAAAGTTGGAGCACTGAAGCAATAGTTTTCCCTCTTCTGAATGATTTCCAAATCTTGACCGAGGTGATTTGTGAATAGCAACTTTTATGATCAGGGGAAAATAACAGACTTCGAGATTGTCCCTTGACCAATCCAACATGATCTTAGCTGGGACAGACACACACACACACACACACACACACACACACACACACACACGATTCCCTCCCCCACTCTCTTCACACACACACAAGCTACACTCACACACACGCCCTTCATAGCCTCTCCATCTTCTCTCTGTGCACAGTAAATAGACTTCTACACACCAGACAATTGTGACAGATGTATGTGGATTGTATGTTTAGTATTTTCCATAGTCTCATTTCACAGCCAACTTTCACCTCTGTATTAGCAGTTCCCAAGGGATTACCTGTCATGTAACAACAAAAACAGGACATGCTAATAGGCCCTGTAGATAGAAACCACCAGTTTGAAAGAGGCTGATGGACTGAGTGCTGCAGTAGCTCATTTCTTCATCTATGTCTATATATTACATATTACAGTACAAACTTTAAGGCAGCTCTTCTTGGGTCTTCTGATGACCTGTAGAGCATTGAAAAAACAGTATGCTGACAATCTAAAATAATTGAAAACAAGAACATGATGTAAAACAGTTTCACACTAATACTACCTTCTCAGCATGCACTGGCTTACTGCACGCACGCACACACACACGCACACGCACACACACACATACACACACACACGCACGCGCACACACACACACACACACACACACATACACACACACACACGTGGCTCCACCTCCCATGCACTCTCACACACATTACTCCTGCCACAGCACACAGAGGCGCGAACACGCACGTGCACCCCCGCCCTCTCTCTTTCGTCCTCCACACACACTTCCACACTGTCTCTGTCACGCACACACACTCACACACCGCTTCCCCTTCCATGCATCTCTCACTCACACACAACACACCGCTGCTCCTTCTCTCCCACGCCCCCCTCCCATGTGCGCGCGCGTCTTTCTCTGACACAACTGCACACACAACCGCATACAAGGCTCACAGAGTATCCATGGAGTACGTGTCTGAACTTTGATCATTCTCAATTGCAAGGATCTGCATCCTTGATGACTTTCAACAGGTGAAAACTCAATATGAGCAAATAAATAGGCTTAAATAAAATATTGAGCGTCAAAATGTGCGAACTAAAACAAGACAAAAACAGGTCATTATGATGCTGTTGTGTAATTGCAATTTTATGTAGCCAAATTAATGGCCGTCGAGGTACCCCTAAAAATTCAAGCTACATTCAAGGAAGTCAGTATTAAACGTGCGCGCACATGGACAGGCGCAGACTGTGGCACGCGCGTACACACCTCTCCGCTGCTTTGTGAGGGAGGGACCAGCCAGAGAGTAGAACCGTATTAAGTGTCAAAGTCTGTCTGTTACTATTGGAAAACTGTGATAAAAGTGACAATGCGAATACTTATGAAACAACGTAAACTCAAAGACAATAGCTAGAAAGAAACAGCTGACGATGCGCGCACCCCTACCAAGTCACCCGGTAGTGTGTCAGTGCGTTTCGATAAATAAGTTTCACTGAAGCACTCACCCTCGCAACGACAGAGTTGTTTTTACCCCGTCTCCTTCACCTTGTACCCGGTGTTCCAATAGCGAGTGCACGGTCTCGTCCATCTCCACAGCTCCGCTGCACCGAGCAGCTCACGCCACATGAGCCGCTCAACTCGCTCAAACCTCGGTTGTCCCGGCCAGTACCACTGCGCAAGAGCGAGGGGAGAGCGCAACTGAACAGCCTGTTAACAGTTTAGAAGCATTCGCATCAGACTTAATCTGTGAAATAGTGGAATATGTTAAATATAAAAGTCACAGAAGCTGTTACTGCTTTACATATAGCCTATTATTAAAAAAATAAAATAAAAATAGTAGGCTACTTTGACCAAATAGGACATGAGCACAGTCACCCAGCCGAGGGAAAAACAAACGGTCTGCAAGAAAGCCTATTTTTAAGTAGCCTAGTCCTACTGTAGAGTTAGGCAATAAGCAAACATGCATTAACATTATATGACAAACATAAAATAATGTCGTTCATTAATAGCAAATAGCCTATTAGGAAAATTATCAATACAATTCCCACATTCTGTTTAGACCTTTTTTTTTTTTAAAGAATCGTTGTGACCCACTGACCTAACTGCCAAGTTCCCATAACAACTAAACTGAGCTAATTTAATGTATGCTTTGGTATTTTAATTAGTTTATTTTTCTTTCCGTTTACATCCAATTTAGACCCTTTTTTTTTAATGTACCTGATTTGACATAGGTACTTGAAATATAAAATATTTTATGAGGTGGTGAAAAGTTTGAGAACCATCGAATTTCTTGAAGGTCTGTTCATCTGTTTCCAGATTAAAGAAATTCTTTGACTGAAGATAAGATAGAACTTTATTGATCTCACAATGGAGAAATTCACTTGTTACATCAGCTCTCAAAGATAGATACTTAGATAGATAAATACTTTAGTGATCCCAAAGGAAATTGCCCAAAGGGGATGCAAATAGTCAGGAAAAGGTGCAATCAAAGAATAGGATAATGAGCAAATAAGTAATAGTAAATAGAGGTATCTTATGTACAGAGGTGGGTAGTATTCAGTTACATGTACTTGAGTAACTTTTTGAACAAACGGTACTTATTAGAGTAGTTTTAAAGTTACAAAAACTTAGTCGACCAAAACTATGTGTAGTTTGTGTTGCATGCCCCTTTTCTTCAGAAATATACTCCTTTTTTGTATTTTCTTTGGAAATATTATAATTTTCACATTACATGTTTTGTTTCTCATAATTTATGTCATAACTGAAACATAAATCAGAAACACTTACTCAGTACTCACTGTACTAAAGTTTATAATTTTCTCCTCTCCAAGTAGGCCTACTCTTTTTTATACTTTTACTTGAGTTTTTATTTGGGTCACTATGTTTTACTTGAGTAAAATTATATCAAAGTAACTTTACTCTTACTCTGCCTATGTATAATGAATAATAAAACATTGCCACTCCATGTCTGTGTAAGTTCTCAGTCATACAGGAGTTGTCCATCTTCAATGAAGGTACTTGATTCATCTTCTGTACTCAGTAGTTGAAGTCCTCGAATGTTTCGCCTCTCATCCAAAAGGCTTCGTCAGCGACAAAGGTCCCACTCTGGACGCAGCTGAATATATAGACCAACGAGGAGGAGTTAGGGTAGGCCCGGCTCCTCCTCTCCAATCACAGCTACTCTCAGTCTCTCACCCATGGGTAAGCCCCTTTGAAGTAGAGCGTCTCTAACGATCTGCTCACCTCAGTATGCTACTACTGAGGTGAGCAGATCGTTGGTTTATATATTCAGCTGCGTCCAGAGTGGGACCTTTGTCGCTGACGAAGCCTTTTGGATGAGAGGCGAAACGTTCGAGGACTTCAACTACTGAGTACAGAAGATGAATCAAGTACCTTCATTGAAGATTCCCACTCCATGTTCCCCTCTGTCCCTCACCTCCTCCACAGAGTTCAGGGGGAAGCCTAGGGCAGAGCTAGCCCTCCTGACCTGCTCGGTTCTGGTTGGGCCCAGACGACAGCAGTAGATTCAGTAGCAGAGGCTACACAGACTCATAAAAAGTCCTCAGCAGAGGCCTGCTCACTCCAAAGGACCTGAGTTGAGGGCAACTGTGGCCCTTCTTGTACAGGGCGCTGGTGTTACCGATAATGCCTGAATATTATTTTGTTTTGTTTCATTGTTTTAGTGTTTGGTGCAGCCCTGTGAGGCAACTCCGGTTCTGATATTGTGATATAAAAAATGATGGATGGATGGATGCCCCCTAGAAGTTCACCAATGTGTTCAGTAATTCCTTCTTCCAGAAGTTGATCACCATCATCTTCGTCTTACTGGCGTTCAAGAAAAGGTGGTTGCGCTCACACGAGTCCACAAAGTCCATGATTGGGGCGACAGTGGCGCAGGTGGTAGAGCGGGTCATCTCATGATCGGAAGTTCGAGGGTTCAAATCCCGCCTCCTGCAGGCACTGTCATTGTGTCCTTGGGCAAGACACTTCACCCACCTTGCCTCCAGTGTCTGTGCACGTTAGTGATTGAGGGTGTGAATGGGTGTGTGGATCCTTGCTGTAAAGTGCTTTGAGTGCCTGATGTAGATGGAAAAGCGCTATATAAGTTTAAACCATTTACCATTACTATTTGCCATAACCTTTCCCTTCAGACACGCAGCCCACAACAGCTGGGTTATAGAAGGACTTCTGCAGATGACAGCTGTCTGTGTTGTATGTGAAGTCCCACATGTATGTAGAGGCACCATTACTGCAGACTATCACCTCAGACTCTCAGCTGCGCAGCTAAGGTAGTCGATGGTCCAGGCAATGAGATGTCCATCCACTCCTGCGTCCTCCAGCTTCCCCTACTCCCCTAGCGTCTACTCTACTATGTAGGGCCAGAAAACTGTAGTGAGGATGAGCCACTCCATGGTCTTCATGAGGTGGAAGGCTTAGGCAACTGGTTTGTAGTGCGCCGGTAGGTCCTCCTTGAAAGGTGAAAAGGTCAGGCCTTTTTCCAAATACGGTGAAACTATTGTCAGCATGGTAGTGCAGCAGTTAGTGCTTGTGCTTCACAACTAGAAGGTCCCAGGTTCGTTTCCCACCCTGACGGGGCCTTTATGTGTGGAGTTTGCGTGTTCTCCCTGTGTCTGTGTGGGCTTCCTCTGGGTACACCGGTTTCCCCTACCACAAAAAAAATGTGCAATAGGTGAATCCTCCAGCCAGGTGATTCTGACCATCAGCCTGGCTCCACATCTGGAGATGGGCCCCTAGGAGCAGTACTGCCACCGCCCACTGCTCCTTACAGGTTGGGTCGAATGCAGAGGACAAATGTCATTGTGCAGTTGTTGTATAATGAAAAATATGGCACCTTAACCTTAAAGCAGAACTAAGTAACTCATGCTCTAGAGGCCATAAAAAACTGCAGGTGTCATAGCATGTTGCGTTTTTACCTAATTAATTGTCCGTGAGAGTAAATACTACGCTGTCAGAAAAGACAAAGGGAGAGAGGGATATTGTACATTGTGCCACAACCCAATTACACAATGGAGATATTTTTTGTCACTCAAACCTAGCTCTAAATACTGCTAAAGTGGCGTTAGCCCACAGTTAGCTTTGCCCGTTAGCCTGTTAGCTTCTTCATTATTCCATTAGTGTGTACTGCGCCTCCGGGTCGGAGCAGGGGAAGTTGCAAGCATTCTGGCCTTCACATAGGCAAGGCAGGTGACAGTCTGCACCTGTAAGAGCCAGATCTTTCTTGTAAGATTGGTTTGGTGGATCTCAAGGGGTGGACTTTAATTCTAATTCGACTGTTTGTGTGAGTGCACCGTATATTCCAGCTCCATGGTATACAGTATGTATATTTAAAACAGAACACAAACTCATACCTCTTAGGATAAACAACACTACAGTGTACATACACACAGCCCTCACACTCCAGTGCTTATAGACAGACTTTAACACACAGAGGACACACACTCACACACGCACGCACGCACACACACACAAACACACA
Source organism: Proterorhinus semilunaris (assembly GCA_021464625.1). Lineage (NCBI taxonomy): Eukaryota > Metazoa > Chordata > Actinopteri > Gobiiformes > Gobiidae > Proterorhinus > Proterorhinus semilunaris. The sequence goes on from CM038349.1 coordinate 27,792,010, forward strand.
CACAAACACACACACACACACACACACACCGCATTCATTTCCCTTTCATTCAGCAGTGCACATATTGTACTGCAGCAACACACACCCTTCCCCCTAGATCGCTGTCAGACTCACACACAACTACACGCACACATTCCCTCCTACGCAAAACACACTCTCACACACACTTCAGCACCCCTCCCCACTCTAGCCATGTCTTTCTATCTTTGCAAGGACACTACATTGGCATTATGCATTCCTCATCCCGTGTTACCTATAACCCCAGTAATCCCACCGTAGTAGTGTATGCTTTACCCAACTGCAACCTCGTGAGTGATTCTAATTCTGAAGTTCAGTGAACATTGGAGGACCAGTGAATCATTACGAGAGAAAAACTGTGGAATAAAACAAATAGTCCATAGTAATTATTATGTGTTATAGGCTATAGTAAATGCAAGATGATTTGAAAACATTGACACACACTGCTACACAACATTGAGGCTTCACACTGCTCCCTCCTCGCTGTCTCTCTCCTGCCTGTCTCACTGTCTCTCACAAGCACTCACTCCTCCTGCCCCTTTTCCCCTTCTTTTTTCATCTCTCTCTCTCTCTCTCTCTCTCACACACACACACACACACACACACACGCGCGCGCGCGCACACACACGCACACGCACGCACACACACACACACACACACACACCACCATCACATCTCATCTTCCACTACACCCTAACAACCACAGGCGAACAGATAGGCAGTGTGTGTATCTGTATAAATACGGATGTAAGCTATAGCAAAATCTGCAAAATAGGACTTTGTGGTCCAGTGGCATCTATATAAACATACATGATTGCATAGGCTATTAATTGAAATCAATTTTCATGAGATTAAATGATCAAATTAGTTGCAATCAGGTAGCCGATATCCATCTTCAACAATCAGCTAGGCCTATTAGTTGATGGAGTAATGCACTAATGTGAAAGTGTTTAACCAGTTCAATGTTGACTATTCTGTGACACACCAAAATAGAAAATACCTATTTATCTTATCAGTAATAGGCTACAGCTATGTATATTGTCAATGTAGGCTACTTTACCTTTTTTTCGTTATGACCAAGAAGAAAAAGAAGAAGAAGAAAATAGGGAGAGAAAGCGTTTTAATCTTACTTGAATACGGTATGCAGTTTATAGTAATCACCAGAAGAGGTCACCAAAGAAGCACGAACAGAGGGCCTTGGTCAGAGTAACGGTTTGTTGCCAGTAGGGGGCAGCGGTGAGCTAAAATCCATCGGAAAGAGTCGGAAGAAGAGACTTTGGCAGGAATCAGGAACATCTTTCATCGGGCCGGCAATTTACAATTGCATTATTGTATATCACAGACATACCCAAGATGTCCAAACGACATCGCCTCGATTTGGGAGACGAGTATTTCTCCAACAAGAAGCGGTCTGATGGGTACGTCTCTTCTCTTTAGTGATTGTGTCTGCCATGACGTGAGGAGCTAATGCTAGCCGACTGTTAGCTTGTGCTGGTTTACTTGGCTAACAACTACCACAGACAAACTAACTACAATAGTATCATCTATGCGCACAGTTACAGCATTGCAAAAATATCTTTCTGCTGGACCATCTTCTGTGATGTTGGCCTTTATGTTTGATTCTTGTTCCTTTATCACGAATACATGCAAGTGTTTCTAAAGGCGGCATTAGCAAAATAGCGTTATGTAGCTAGCGTCAGCGTATCAGCTTTGTGGCACGTGTGGGTGCTATAGGCTGTGCATTGTGCAAAGCTGAAACTCACAGGCTTATGCGTTTGAAACTATTGCAGATATATTAGGCAAAATGGTACCAACCAATATCTTAAATGTTATGGCACCGTTTGTTTGTCTCATGTACTGTAGTCGGGATTGTGTTGTCAAAACCGCAAATATGTCTGGGTAACTAGTCCATTTCAAAATAAACTAATGGAGATTTTATAAAATAAAAACTGTAGTTAATGTTCAAATAGAAGCATTTTGACATGTGTATGAGGGGTTGATCCACAGGTGTTTTCTATGCATTTTATCTTTCAATTGCTATTTAGCTTTGTGTGTTTTTCTATGGAGAATATTGCTTACCGAATTACATGGCATCTTTCTTTGGTTACTTAATTTCTTTTTTTTACATCAATACCAAACTTGAAAATGTATATATATTTAATTGATATGAAACATGTAAAAACTTGTGTTATGTTATTTTTCCCCCTGTCTTGTCTACAGCAGAGACAGGGACCGTGATCGGGACCGTGAAGATCGCTCCAGGGACAGGGACCGGGACAGAGACCGAGATAGGGAGCGAGATCGGGACAGAGACGCTAAGCCGTCCAGTGTCTCCCCTAACATCACCGGCACCAGTCTTCCCATCCTCAAACAAATGGCTGTGAATCAGCAAATCAACCCTTTCACCAACCTGCCTCACACACCGCGCTACTACGAAATCCTGAAGAAGCGGCTACAGCTGCCCGTGTGGGAATACAAAGAGAGTTTCAATGACATCATCACACGCCATCAGAGTTTTGTCCTCGTGGGAGAAACTGGATCAGGAAAAACGACACAGGTTATCATGAATTGATCAAAAACAGTCCTTTCTCTTAACCATGTTTTTAAATTAAACTATTGTATGACTATGTAGATTCCTCAGTGGTGTGTGGATATGGTTAGAGGACAGGCTGGTCCTAAGAGAGCAGTTGCTTGTACCCAGCCCAGAAGAGTGGCAGCTATGAGTGTGGCACAAAGGGTGGCCGATGAAATGGATGTGATGCTTGGACAGGAAGTTGGCTATTCTATTAGATTTGAAGATTGCAGCTCGGCTAAAACTATTTTGAAGTAAGCATTTTTCCCCCATTGCACTGGAATACATTTTACTTATGACAGAAGTACATATTTTCTATATTTGACATTTCACATTTTTTTTCTTCAGGTACATGACCGATGGTATGCTGCTTAGGGAAGCTATGAATGATCCTCTATTGGAACGTTATGGAGTTATAATTTTGGACGAGGCTCATGAGCGAACACTTGCAACAGACATTCTGATGGGCGTCCTCAAGGAGGTGGTGCGTCAGAGGCAAGATCTAAAGGTATATTTCAACTGACTGACAATGTTTGCTATAAAACGTGTTTTAGATGATCTTTTATAAAATAAATGTTCTCCCTTTGTGTAGGTTATTGTCATGAGTGCCACACTTGATGCTGGCAAGTTCCAGGTCTACTTTGACAACTGTCCTCTCCTGACTATTCCTGGACGTACACATCCTGTAGAGATCTTCTACACACCCGAGCCAGAGAGAGACTACCTCGAGGCAGCTATACGCACCGTCATCCAGATTCATATGTGTGAGGAAGATGAGGGAGATTGTCTTCTGTTTCTCACCGGTCAAGAGGTAAAGTAATTATTCACAACTGCACTAATGCCTGCTTTTTTGTTATGTGTTTTAACATCTGCAATTTGTTTTACAGGAAATAGATGAGGCATGCAAACGGATCAAGCGTGAGGTGGATGATCTAGGACCTGAAGTTGGAGACATTAAAATCATTCCTCTGTATTCCACTTTACCACCGCAGCAGCAACAACGGATCTTTGAGCCGCCCCCACCAAGAAAACCTAATGGCGCAATTGGAAGAAAAGTAGGCCAATAACACATATACTATAAAAAGTCATAAATAAGTTGGATATATTTGTATTGCATGTTTCTTTTCCTTTTCAGGTTGTGGTATCGACTAACATTGCAGAAACATCTCTGACAATTGATGGTGTTGTATTTGTAATAGACCCAGGTTTTGCCAAACAAAAGGTAGATGGCAATTCATACTAGGATCGATTACGTTTTTTATATATTTTTTACATTCTAAATACCCCCACAATGTTTTTGTTTGGTCCATGCAGGTGTACAATCCTAGAATCAGAGTGGAATCTTTGTTGGTCACAGCCATCAGTAAAGCCTCTGCACAGCAGAGGGCAGGAAGAGCCGGTAGAACCCGGCCAGGGAAATGTTTCCGACTCTATACTGAAAAGGCCTACAAAACCGAGATGCAGGTAAGGCATGATTTGATAACTGGCCCAGTATAAACAACAAATGGCTTTTTATACCATGTAACATCATATTTCAGGACAACACATACCCTGAGATTCTTCGGTCCAACCTGGGTTCAGTTGTGCTGCAGCTGAAAAAGTTGGGTATTGATGATCTGGTTCACTTTGACTTCATGGATCCACCAGGTGAGTGTATTTTGTTTTATGTCATAAGTTAATGGTATGTTTTTAAATACCATTTACAATTTTAATGATTCTGTTCTGCAGCCCCTGAGACACTGATGAGGGCTCTCGAACTGTTGAATTATCTTGCTGCTCTTAATGATGATGGTGACCTGACGGAGCTGGGATCCATGATGGCAGAGTTTCCTTTAGACCCTCAACTGGCAAAGATGGTCATTGCAAGCTGCGAGTTCAACTGCTCCAATGAGATTCTGTCCATCACTGCTATGCTGTCAGGTAATGCCCACGACTGGGCTGACATTCTCTTGGCTACACTAGGCCATACCCAGCACAGGAAGGAACAAATGGAAATATATATTAGATATATACAATTTTAAACTTTTAGTTTATGCGTTTTTTAAGTTGATATTTAATAGTTTAATCACATGTAATATTTTCTTTTTGCCAGTTACTAAAAGAAAAGATAAAAAAGCTTTCATTGGACTGCACAGGTTTATACATGGTTAATTGAGCCATCCCATGTACAAAATATCTGTAGCAGGGGATTGCCCTTGAGTAAATTAAACATTGCCTTTGCTAGAGCCCTGTCCCAACAGTGTGCCCAGTGCCCTAGCATTATAGGCTTTTCTGTGTTTTTATATGAATGTTTGACTCATCACTATGGGCGGCTTTGTTGGGGCCCATACCAACCTTGTTTAGTCCCACAGTGTTTTGTGCGCCCCACGGAGGCTAAGAAGGCTGCAGATGAGTCCAAGATGAGGTTTGCTCACATCGATGGAGACCACCTGACTCTGCTCAACGTTTATCACGCCTTCAAACAAAGTAAGCATACATTCTATAGTGTGATTACTGTAATGTTCGGACTATTAAGCGCACGTGAATATAAACCATACAAACTAAAGAAAATGTGTATATATACATTTTACATATATAGGCTGCACCTGTTGTAACATGATACATTTACATATAAAGATGGTACATGGAACACCAGTAAAATGGCAGTGACACGCTTGGTTAAAGAGGAAAAAATACTTGAGCCTTCCAGAAAAGTCATAATTGATTGTTGTCTTCAGCCTCCTCCTGCGCACCATCATCATATGCAGTTCTTCGTTGTGTTTCCAAAATGAGGTTGTGGGCATGATGCACAAAAAGTCTTCCTCGAGGCATTATCTCTTCTACCTGTCTGTCTTACTCTTGTGCTTCCTGCTAGAGCACCCCTAGAGGGCGTTATGCCCATAAAAATCAATAAATTAGCAGCATAGTTGTATAGGCTGCAGCGTTCAAAGCGTGTGAAGCCGCCGGTAGTCCGGAAATTACGGTATATGTTTGTGACTTTTGTACCATATTTAGATAAATGCATTGCTTGTTTTCTTTAGATCATGAGGCTAACCAGTGGTGCTATGACAACTTTGTGAATTACCGGTCACTGATGTCGGCGGACAATGTAAGGCAGCAGCTCTCACGGATTATGGACAGATTTAACCTGCCTCGTCGAAGCACAGAGTTTACAAGCAGAGATTATTACATCAATATCCGCCGAGCTCTGTGCACTGGATTCTTCATGCAGGTCAGTGCACACAGTCTGTAATCTTCTCATATTTTAAAACCTGAGTTTATTCACATATAATCTGTTTTACAGGTTGCTCATTTGGAGCGTACTGGCCATTACCTCACTGTTAAAGACAACCAAGTGGTTCAGTTGCACCCCTCAACAGTTCTGGACCACAAGCCTGAGTGGGTGCTCTATAACGAGTTTGTCCTAACCACCAAGAACTACATCCGCACTTGCACAGATATTAAACCAGAATGGTACGTTTGTTCAGCTTTATTCTTCTGGAATTATTCCTGCTATGACGATAGTGATAATGTTAATAATAAATAGGGATGTAACGATTAATCAAATCGATTTTAATATGCGTAAAATGTGAATCGATGTAAAAAAATAAAAGAATCGATGTTAAAGCCAGCCTCAGCTACTCCATTTTGCACGACCGGAATAGCTTTATTCTCACATTGCATCGTTGGAAACAGCGAGCTAACTTTTTCTCAGGACAAGCTCCACACCTCACCCCCAACACACGCCATGTAAACACAAACACGTGTAGGCATCGAAGCAACAGACGCAGCTGTTTAACGCAGAGTTTAGCATTTTGATAGTTTACCAAAGATCGTAAACTGACAAAAATCTGACTAACCTGCTCTGTTTCTGCTGAAATCTTCATCAAATGTCCGTTTGTCAAATAATCCAATATCTACAGGGAGCTGTCATGTCTTTTTCCTCCTCATGATTACTAAGGCTGCACCAGGAGGCTGTGTGAGGGTTGCGAAGTAATAAACTGCACTGTAAAATTAGTTATAAGTGGTAGTATTATGTTCAAACTGCTTTGCTACATATCTTATTTATGCTGAAAACATGTACATTTACAAGCACACATGTCAAAATGATTATAGTTCATTGCCATGTCTTGTAATGTAAAGTTCTCTTACTGAGACAGTTGCAGTTTGTTACAAGGACAAAACTGCAGATGTTAAAACAAAAGAAACATTGGTATGAGTGAGTCACATTCCTTTTCTTAAAACAAGGTTAAAAAAATTGGAAAACGAAATCGGGAACTTCAAATCGGAAATCTAATCAAATCGGTTCTTGAGTGAATCGTTACATCCCTAATAATGATGATTGTATAATAATGTACTTGTGAGTTATATGAGTAACTAATATTTATAACTTTGTCTCTGTAGGTTGGTCAAAATTGCCCCACAGTACTATGAAATGGGTAACTTTCCTCAGTGTGAAGCTAAACGACAGCTGGAGAGAATCATTGCCAAACTTGAGTGCAAAGAGTATTCTCAGTACTAAATAGACATGAGATGTTCTGGAAAAATGGCATACCATAGTTTTAGACCTTCTGTCTCATTGTATTGTATTGTATTCATGTTCTCTTTTTGATATTTTATTTTTTCTGTATCCCATCAACAATAGCTCTGTAATTGTATATAATACCAGATCAAACTGAACAGCAATGGCCTGGATGGATATAAAAAAGAATTAGGATAATGAAGAATATCAAAACCATACACGTGTGTTTCATTTAGACGATGTGCTCAGTCATTGTTTTGTGCTTGTTTCTTTAATAAAGGAGCTTTGGCAAAGCGTGAAATGTGCTTAATTTGATAAAATGGCTACCTTGCACTGTATAATGCCTGATCAAACCATTATTGCGGTTGACTTTTTGGATATGTAAAAATATCTGGGAAAGTGACTGAATTTCACTAATAAAGTACATGAAATGGCAATGCGCCTCAGTTTTATTTGTGACATTTAAATATTTACCTAGCGCAAAGTTCGTTCTGAAATATTTACAGGGTTTTTGTTTGTTGCCATCCCCAACCAAAACGACTCAAGAAAAAAAATAATTCAGGAGTTTAAAGAGAAACTGATTCAGTAGGGAAGATATTTTAATGCTTAGAATCAAGAGTCTCTAATAAAGTAAATGCATTATTTACCAATCTATACATTTAAATCAATCATTGTGCACGCAGACTTTTGTGAAAGTGAATAAATGCAGATGCCAGACTACCAGTGCTTTTCGATGTCCTCTATGGTCTCTGGGAGGAACCTGTTGCGTGTCTCAGACAGTGTTCTTGCTACAAATCCTCCCAGTACAGCCATACAGCACAGGACAACCTGAGGCAACCCTTGCCACACGTCGTCCAATAACAAGACCATAGGAGCCAGTGCCACTCCTAACCGAGCCATGAAGGAGTTGTAGCCCATGCCATTCTGCCTAAAAGATACAATTGAGCCATGAACCCAGGAATTGAAAAAAAGCTTTAGGTACTACTGGTATCGAATAAATAAAAGTATCGAAAGCGGGTACCCAGCCCATGACAAGTTAACGCTTTCTTACCTTAGCACAGTTGGATAAAGTTCAGAGCTGTACAACACCAATGTGGCAAAAGCAGCAGAAGAACATCCCTTTCCAATGATGGCGACAACTGTTCTGCTTACAGCCATATCTGGAAAAAAAATGTATACTCAAACTTTTACCAGCAATGCAATTAGTTTTAAACAATTGATAGATACCTCTTGGGATAAAAATGTTGACAGCAAGACATAATGCAACCAACAATTGTGCAAAAACTTGAACTGGACGCCTCCCAATCCTGTCCCACAGGAAGTATGCACATAGTTTAGCTGGAAATTCAATCATCGCATAAGTAAATTGTGTTAGATATATGTTGAGGCCAAATCCTGTGATGTTAAAACTGATCCCATAGAATGTAAATGCCACACAAAACCTAAACAAATAGCTTTGATTAGTAAACAGTAAAAGAAACCATGAAAAAGCAAGGCATAGGCCAACAGTACTGACCATAGTAAACCCGTGCGACATGCCAGGTTCCTCAGCTTGGGTATTTGTATGAGATCTAAGTAGGAGTATGTACGAACCCTTTTTTTAGTCTCAACAATGCATGTTAGTGCCTGAAACCAAACAAATGTCAAGGTGTAAACAGTGTGCAATATGCTGAATGATTACAGCAGCCATTCCCAAAGTCCGGGACATTGCGGCCCCCTTATTGTTCCGAAATTCTCCCGGGGCCCCCAATAATAATAATTGACTCTATCAGGAATTTGTAAATATTTTACAGCTAAAATTACGTAAAAAAGCAACATCTAGCTATGACGGTAGGCTAAATACTGGTTTAAAGTAGTACATTTTAGCAAATAAGTGTATTTTTCCATTTAAAATATACTGTTTTTCAATGTACTTGTTTTGTAGACAACCTTTGGGGGGCCCCCTGCAGTGCCTCTGAGGCCCCCCAGGGGGCCCCGGACCCCACTTTTCGAACCACTGGATTACAGTATTACCCACCTCTGGCTTGACCATGTGTATCGATTCTTTTCGGTTGTTCATTTGGGCACATTTTTTCAAATACTTCTGGGCTCTTTTTAACTTCCCATTAGCAATAAGCCATCTTGCGGATTCTGGCATCCACCTAAATTCAAGGACATTTTGTAGGCACACTGTCTGGGATAGTCACGAATCACGATACATTATGCATCGATATTGTTTTGGGATTTCAATACATTTCCATTGTTAATATTGCAATATTTTACAGTGAATAAAATGAAGGGAAAAAAAAGCGCAAGCCGAGTTTAGACAAGTTACAAACTTAAATGTTAAATCTGCAGTTTGTGACATTTTTTGAAAAATGCTTAGATGTAGCTCAGCAGTGCTAGACATCTGGTTGTGACAATACATCACAAAACGATGTATGGCCCAGTCCTTGTGTTCCAAGTGTACAATACATTTTATTGACGTGTGAATCATTTAGACCAAATTTTGGGAATGGGATAGGGCATAGTTAAAAAGGGTATTTAAAAAGTTGAACAAAAGTATAATGAGGTCAACACTGGGCAAAATACTTACCTCCATGTGATGATAGCCAGGACCACAGGTGACGTCACACTTATTGTCAACCATCTCCAATCAGTTACAAAGTAAGCAATTAGTGCAAAGACTGCACTCCCAAAGGACCACGAAAGGCTGTCAATCACTCCCACCAATTTCCTGTGCTCAATGTCGACCCACTCCACACCTGGAATGGAAATCTACGTGTATATATATATGATTTTAAATATGTAAAAACAAACAAACAAACATGTAAATGTAAGTACTAAGAACAGCTGAAACAATGACTATTCCAGTGATACAAAATCCGGTGAAGAATCGGAGCACTGCAAACATGATGTAGGTTGTGGAAAAGGCACTGGCGACAGCAAACAGCATCCCAGACACATAGGACAGCAGCAATGTGATCCGTCGGCCAAACCTGAAACATACATCCTTAGATGTTTTCCTGCAGACTTCAACTTCAGTCATAACAATTTATACCTGTCACTTAAAAGGCCAAAAGTAATTGCTCCAAACATCACTCCAACAAAGAAGATTGTAGCTGTTGCCTTATTCCTTCCTCTTTTGTCACACACAAGGTCCCACTAAAAGACAAGAAAAATGTTATTTGAGTTAAATGCATATGACAGGTTGTACAACCCGTCAAACCACAACATACTGTGTATTTAAGATTTTGCTTAAAAGTTCACCTATTTTTTCTCTGGAATTACATATTTTGTAATAAAGTTTATTTTATTTTATTATTATTATTCTTGGGGACACGAGGAGGCATAAGAGGTAGAACTTCCATGACGGTTTCCATGCTGCCACCATACTGTTTCAATGGGACGTGAATGTCAGAGTTCATTGGAAATTTCCCTATTCCATCGTTCTAAAATTGACTTTTCAACTTTCTTCATAACACTTCACTGATGTAAAGCTGGGGTTAATATTTTCCACATGGATTATCTCATCAAACTAAGTAATAACTAACAATATGAAAACCTGTCATATGCACTTTAACGTTGAAACCTAATATATTGACATTGCAACAGTTAACAATGATATCAAATAATGAATGAAAATGGTATGATCTTTACCTGTGAAGTCAGAGTAGACTTAAAAGTAGTGTTGTCATAAATCCATCCTTTTGGGCATGGCACAGTGGAGATACCAGTGTAACTAATATTTGTAGAATTCAGCATCAGATGATACTGGGGCTCTGCGAACATCCTACAAGAACTTGGATTTCCATCTTTGTTCATTGGAATACTAACAACTAGTTTCTCTGCCCGAGTTAAATTCTGAAAGCGGTCACTGTCGTCCAAAACGCTGTTGTCGCAGTGATGAGCAGGGACGGCTGCAATGAAGTTATTCAGCATGAAGTGGCAGGGCATAGTGAAGCGACCAATGAAGCTAAGGATAATTATCATAACCTGGAATTTCCCAAAGCCATTTATGTCAGTGAGAAGGTCCTCAAACTTCACCATGATTCCCTAGTGCTCCCTTCTGTGAAATCAATCTGCAGGGCCAAACTAAGAGCTCAAGTAGGACAATTATAACGGTCTTGTCCTACCTGTTGATAAGTAACATTGGTTATGAAAGGGTGAAATTGTTTATTTTTTTGGTTAATTTGTAATGTATTGATGACACTGGAAGCGGAGCAAGCGTCTTGGAACATACTGGCAGCGTGGCTGGTGCTGTGGTCAAACTGTCACAGTTCTGTTAATGGGTGTATGCATTACCACTGAGCCACATCTTCTGTCAATTGTTAATGCATCTGACGTTATGCACATACATAAATAACAAATTTAGTACTATTGCAATCATAATTAGTTTAATTTCCCCCCGCAAAAAACTTTGTAAGACGTGACCATCATGTGATGCTTTTGCCAATGGAACCATATACCACAGGTAAAAAAAAAGAAAAACACACACTCCAGACTCATATGAAGTAATTTTATACTGATGATTTTTATATTCATTATGTCGATCAGGACGTACAGTAAGTCAATGTTTCGGTGCTATGGCCTTCATCAGGCAAATGACTGAAGAGGGTAAAAAGGGTGTGGTTGGCACCCCAGGATGACACAGAATTAAACAACACAATATCAATGTACAAGTCATAATAGACACATCGATCCAGGTGACCTTGCAACAACCCACTTGGGACATGTGACTGATGCTGACAGGCACGAAGCTGCACTGATATACCCATCTCAAACTTGTAGAGTAGAAACGCTTTCGCATGATTTAATCCTGTCTAACCACATGTTAATGTGAAGGGGTAGAGGAGGAAACAGGAAGTTGGTGGGAGGGGACAGAGGTTTGAAATGGGAATGAGTACTACTAACTAGGTACTAACTTTTAAACTATGTCAAATAATAAGCTTTGTCCATTTCCACTTGTACTAATCAATGTTTCCTTTAGTGCCAAGCCGGTTGCGGCTGAGTTGCCACTAGCCAGTCACTGTTTTTCTCTCAGGTTTTGTTTGTCAACCATTGTTTGGGCTTAGGCTATAGTTGGGTTGTGTTCTTTTATTTGGGGGTCTTGAGTTGGTTTATTTATTTTGGGCCTTTTTAATGGCTATTTTGTTTGCTGTGATTTTAGTTTGTAAATACAATTTCTACAACTTCCTATGACCATAATACTTGCACAACCTGGTTTTAAGCATGGCTCATTAATAAGTTGATTTTAACCCCAGCTGTCAGCTATTTTAACCGACATGAATATGAATTATATTTATTGCTAAATAAATGCACTCTGTCAATTTATAAAGTCTCTAAGTCGTGTTATATTAAGCACTTGGTCACAATAATAAAGGCTTTTTACGGTAGTTACCTTTAGGATTGCCTCAGTTGCCCTGCACCGAAGAGCAGTAAAAGGACTTCAGAAAACGGTGAGAAAAGAAAGACACTCATGAAGAAGAGTAATTTAAGTATAAGAATGTATTTATTATGTATTCTCATATATTATTTCTCTTAATACAAAGCTTTTAATCTGAGATGGGTCATTTTAGATCTATCTTGGCCATAGTAAAAAATAAAAAATAAACCATCATGAGGATAAATTGTCATCCAAAGTGCAAATTGACCTTTTCCTAGAATCAGAAAAGATCACCATTAGCAGTCTTTTTAATACTCTATCGAGGGTATTCTCACATGTGTAATAGAACATTTGATAAATTTGCAAATTGAGTAGCAAAATAAAAGCATGACAACGCACTTGCCACTCATTTTGCTCAGTGTTTATGCTGTTGCTGTAATAAAATATTCTCTGCCATGCTGTCGCTAGTTATAACATCACACGCATACCTCTATGACATTAAAACAATACCTGGTTTGTTCCACATCTTCAATAGTTTCTGGTAGGCGTGCATTTCTGGTCTCTGGAAGAAAAGCAGCCAAAGTCCCTGCAACAAAACTTAGGACGCAGAAGATGATGCTGGGCAAATGGACCCAGACCTCCTCCGCCAGAAGGATCATAGGTGCCACAGCTACACCAGTACGGGCCAGGAGGGAACAATAGCCCAGTCCGTTCTGCCTGTGACACAAGAACAAATGCTCTAATATTAAATGCTAAAGCCTAAATGATGAAATATAATGAATGACTAAGAACAAATCCAAATAATGTCCAGCTAGGTGAGTTAGTTGGTGCTGATATACCAGTCTTTATTCATTATTTCAATATTTATTTTGAGTTTCTTGCACTTAAAATATGGTAAAAATAAAAAAAAATGCTGAAATATATTTTAGGTTAAGGTGTATTGTATTGTTGAATTGTCCTCTGCATTTGACCCATTCTTCGATGCCACTAAGGCAACCCGTAAGAAGTAGCCGGCGACCGCAGTGCAGCGTCTAATGGCCCAAATCACCTTTTGTGCATGTTATTGGTTGATGGGGGAAACTGGAGCTCCTGGAGGAAACACATCCAGGCCTGGAAATTATATTCCTAATCTCAGTGGGACTTTTAACTTAAACTTTCAAATGTGATGTTTTCAGAGCTCAAGTTAATGTGTAATTGGTGTGGGAAATGAAAAATAAATTAAAATACAAATGAAAACAATTCTACAGTAGTTGTAGAATCACCCTTACACCGTTTGAGGCTCTGAGACGTCATGTTTGTATATACACTTTTACAAAGGAAATTTACAATGAAAATAATCACTTGCCTTAGTACAGTGGGGTAAAGTTCTGTTGTGAACAAAAACACACAGGTGAATGCCCCTTCAGAGAACATCTTTCCTAGAGCCCCCAGAGCAGTGCGAACTACTCCTTTTTCTGAAATCATTTATTAATTTACTACTTATTCATTAATACTAATTACTACAAATGTATTACTTTAGTCCTTCATAACATAGCATAAGCCGTTTACCTTTGGGTATGAGCATGTTGATGAATATACACAGTCCAGTTAAACTGAGTGCTCCTGATTGACAGAACCTTCGGCCCACTCTTTCCACAGTGACTAAGACCATCAGTTTAGACGGGATTTCTATCACACCGTAGATAAATTGGGTGAGATGAATGTTTACGCCAAACCCTTCAATATTTAGGCTGATTCCAAAGTAACTACAAGCCAGTCCAAACCTAAAAACAAAACCTTAGATTTAGAATACTGCATTCAGAGATATTAAAACTTCTTTAAATGTATGTACAAACCAGACAACGCCAGTAAACAGTGTCAGTCTCCTCAATCTGGGCGTCCTAACAAGGTCCACATAAGAGTATTTTCTGTTTTTATCTTCCACAAGGACAACTTTGGTTAGATCCTTTAAATAAAAAGAAATGGATATAAATTATATATATTTGTTTTTTTCCACAAACAAAGACGTAAAGTGTTACCTCTGGTTTTATTTTAGACTTAAATTCCTTTCTGTGGTTCACTTTGGCGCACATACTCAAATAATAGTGAGCACTTTGCACCTTCCCATTGCTGATGAGCCACCGGGCTGATTCAGGAACCCACCTAAAACCATGTGTCCACTTTATTGAATTCACAGACAAACATACACTGATACACTGGCAGTTTTAGATGGAGCAATGTCTTTTCTTGCCAGTAGCAGTGATGGTGGTTTGATGTTTTTTGAGTCTTACCACCAACAGATCATTGCCACAAACAGAGGGCTTGTTGTTGCAGCAATAAGGCCCCTCCAGTCGGTCACAAAGTGTCCAATAAGTGGTAATATCATCACGCCAAGACTCCAGTCCAAACTCATCAAAACGCTCATCAAAGTTCGATGTTTAATGTCGACCCATTCAACACCTGGAAAAGGTATCAGTGCACACATGCAAAGGTTATTATATAAGCATCACTTTTTATATGTTTAATAACATACAGGGGTTAAAGTGGGCGGGAACGCTCGGGAAAAAGCTAAATCTGCGCTGGACAAAAGTCCACTCTTCAGAGAGAAACTGGAGAAATAATCAACAATTCAATTCAACAGTATTTATCACGAAATCACCAACTTTATGGAAATTAACTAATCCATAAACGGAGTCTACTCTTCCCAAGCCACAGAGAAACACTTACACAGGATGTAAGTATATAAAAAATAAATAAATAAATAAATAGATTAAATAATAAAAGCAGTCTAATTGTTTATTTTTTCTCTCTTTTTTTAAGGAAAGTAATCATAATGTAGACAGTTCTGATTTTCAACACTGTATGAGGCTAATTCAAACAGCATAATTTTGCCTAAAATACACCAGATTGCACTAAATTGTATCTGATTATTCAACATATTTCCTGGATAGGACTAGCTGTTGCTCTAACCTTCTGGGAGTATCTCAAACAAGAGCACAAATAAAGAAGTTATTCTGTTAAATGGTTTAAAACCATACACGCAGCCTTTCATATATCGACCTAATATAGCGTTCCGAGTCTTCAAGATTAGAGTTCCACCACCTCCCAAAATCCACTTTAACCACTGATTACATATGACAAAAAACTCACAGAGAACTATGGTGATAATGCTGATTCCTGCCAGTCCACATCCAGTGAAGAATCTCATGACAGCAAATGCCGCAAAATGGTTGGAGTAGGCACTTGCAAATCCAAAGGTGGTACTAACAATGTAAGACAATAGAAGCATTTTCTTCCTCCCAAACCTATAATTCATATGACACATTTTACAAGGCAACATCCTATACTAAAATAACAAAAGCTTTCAAAAATGATTTATATCTTTTATGGTTCATGACGTTTTCATACATCAACTGAATTTTATATGTAAAAGTCAGATACTTGTCGCAATGAAAAAAATACAAAAACGTTTTCAATAGTCTTTCTTCCCACTAAATCTTTTAAAATGTGTGTTTTATTTTTTGTTGACTTATTACCAATAATAAATATGATTGTAGACTGCAAACTGCAAAATACAGCTTTTTCTCAATTAATAAGACCCTAAATTTCAGCCAACAATTGATTGGACTCATTTGTCAAGAACACAGTTCCAAAACTCGTGAAGTCTGTTCACAGAAAACTGGGCACAATTTTGTTCATTTGTACATACACTTTTTACTCATAGCTCACTTGATTCCAAAAGTGTGCACTATGAACAGAATTAGGACACTACTCCAATACAACAGTCACAACTAATACACAACCACTCAGCTCTGAAGACATTTAAACAAATACAATTATGAAGCCACCTCTCAAGATATAGATCTTAAAATATATAAAATAACCTGAAATAGATGAGCATGATGGGAACAAAACAAAAAAGTACAAACATGAATAAATAAATAAAATAAAACTTTTTGTATGTTATATGTATTGTATTTGCTAACATGCAATCTGTATACAAATGAATCAAAGCGTTTATACCTTACAACTATCAAGTGTTTCAGTTCAATTTACTGAACTGTACTTTTTTTCTTTTCACTACAGAGGGTGGAGTCCAAAGATTTTTTTTTTTTTTTTGGGAAGTGTTATTTGTGTATCCTCATTCATGTTTGGATTTTAATATAAAACACACAGACATAAATGTGTTTAGAGTTTTGCTGTGCAGATTGATCTGTATGTGCAGGTTTTGATTATAAAGTTGTTTGTTAAGTCAGGACAGTGCATGTTGAACACACATGGGACTCATGCTTGTAAACATGTCATACCGGATTGTAGCCATGGGCTAATTTCCATCTGTCATAACCCACTCGTACTCTCAAACACATTCTCATTGATCCGGGCCTATTGTACATGGTTTTAGTGTCCACATATTTATTACAAAGTGTGCTTTTGACCCAAGAGTGCAGTGCTTTGAGAATAAAGAAAAGAAAAGGGAAATATATGTTTCAGAAACAATGTCAATGAGACCCACAGAACCCCACAGAACCAGAATTGACAGGTATCATAGGTTACCTGTCACTGAGATATCCGAACACTGCTGATCCAAGCATCACTCCAGTGAAGAAGATAGTGACGATGGCTTTGTTAAGTCTGATGTTATCACAAACAAGATCCCACTGTTTGTATAAAAACACACATAAGCATTATTGAATATAGTAGGCATATAAGGTACAGTATGTCTCAAAGATGAATATCGTTACCTCAGTGGCCAGAGTTGACCGAAAAGTGGTCTTGTCATACACCCATCCATTTGGACATGGCACTGTGGCTAAATTACTCACATTTGTAAAGTTTAACTGAAAATTGTATTGAACCTCTGCAAACATTTCACATGAGCTCGGATGTCCATCTTCACGGGCAGGAATAGTGGCCTTGAGTTTCTGAGCAACAGATACATTTGTAAAAGCTGCATGTCTGTCATCCACAGCGCTGATATCACAGTGGTGTCCTGGGATGGCCGTAATGAAATTATTCAACAGGAAATGAAAAGGTAAAGTCACTCGAGCGATCAACAGCAGGAACATAGTCCTGATCTGAAATCTGCCAAATCCATTCACCTCAGCCAGAATATTCTCAAACTTCATGTTTAAAAGACACAGCTGGTGGCGTAGAATGCAGTGAAAGGATGTTGTGACAAGTGCCTGAAGTGAATGAGGGATAGTCCTGTTACAAGTTCACTAGTCTCACATACAGATTAAAGCATTCTGTAACACATTTCAGAGTCGAAATTAATTATTTGCTTTTGGATGTATGCAGCAACCCAGGTCCCTGTTTGAACTGGAAACCATTAGCTCAGTCATTTGTCATTTCAAGGGCCAAATGCATTTTTTCTCACATTGCGGGCGACATTATCTCCGCGTCAGTAGCTCCTACAGACTTCAGATTTGCCATCCCTGGACTGAACAATATATTGAAGATTTTTTCAGACCACATTTTTAATATCTAATTCCTAGCTTGATTTATTGAGTTTTGGATGTGATAAAACAAGGCGAAATGTAAATTTTTTACAGATTTTTCCACAAAAAAGTCACTCAGATTTGTGGAAAAATTTTCAAGGATGTCACTCTAACTTTTTTGTTTTTAAATTGTGTATCACTGACCCCTTTTGTATTAATATCATAATATTGAATACCCAACAATTGTACCATAATAATAATAATTTGAACATTTTCAGAATTAAACTACAATTGAGCAACACAACTAGTGAACCCACTGTGCATTACAACTTTTATGAACCGTTCCAAAAAAACAACACACATTTTTGTCACTTATTTTATTGCTGTTTTCTCTATGGATGAGCCTTTGCACTTGCTCTTCAGCTTTCGGGGATTTACTTCTTTTCTATGGACGGCCCCCTGGAAAGTGTAGTTCAATTTAAAACCAATGTTCAAAAAAAGAGTGGCAAATTCAACCCAATCTCCGAAGAAAAATGTACAATATTTACGTTTTTCTTAAAGCTAATATTCGTTTATATTACACGTTTTTAGTGTCTGATTATGTATATATTTTACATTTTAAAAACGTACAAATTCAATGTTTTTCTCAACGTACTTTATTGACGAAAATACACTCAACAAGTAATAGTAAATAATGTACAGATTTGACGTATAAACAAACGTACACTATTTACATATTTAATACACGTGTAAAGTCGCACAAAATACGTAATATAGTGACGAATGTTCAAATAGCAAACGTAGCTAACATACGAAAAACCAAAATGTACATATTTTACGAAGTTACAAACGTCAATAAACACGCTTTTAGTTTCACAACAAACGTAATATAGTGACGAATGTTCAAAGCTAACGTAGCTAACATACGAAAAACCAAAATGTACATATTGAACGAAGTTACAAACGTCAATAAACACGCTTTTAGTTTCACAACAAACATAATATAGTGACGAATGTTCAAAGCTAACGTAGCTTACATACGAAAAACCAAAATGTACATATTTTACGAAGTTACAAACGTCAATAAACACGCTTTTAGTTTCACAACAAACGTAATATAGTGACGAATGTTCAAATAGCAAACGTAGCTAACATACGAAAAACCAAAATGTACATATTTTACGAAGTTACAAACGTCAATAAACACGCTTTTAGTTTCACAACAAACATAATATAGTGACGAATGTTCAAATAGCAAACGTAGCTAACATACGAAAAACCAAAATGTACATATTTTACGAAGTTACAAACGTCAATAAACACGCTTTTAGTTTCACAACAAACGTAATATAGTGACGAATGTTCAAAGCTAACGTAGCTAACATACGAAAAACCAAAATGTACATATTTTACGAAGTTACAAACGTCAATAAACACGCTTTTAGTTTCACAACAAACGTAATATAGTGACGAATGTTCAAAGCTAACGTAGCTAACATACGAAAAACCAAAATGTACATATTTTACGAAGTTACAAACGTCAATAAACACGCTTTTAGTTTCACAACAAACGTAATATAGTGACGAATGTTCAAAGCTAACGTAGCTAACATACGAAAAACCAAAATGTACATATTTTACGAAGTTACAAACGTCAATAAACACGCTTTTAGTTTCACAACAAACGTAATATAGTGACGAATGTTCAAAGCTAACGTAGCTAACATACGAAAAACCAAAATGTACATATTGAACGAAGTTACAAACGTCAATAAACACGCTTTTAGTTTCACAACAAACGTAATATAGTGACGAATGTTCAAAGCTAACGTAGCTAACATACGAAAAACCAAAATGTACATATTGAACGAAGTTACAAACGTCAATAAACACGCTTTTAGTTTCACAACAAACGTAATATAGTGACGAACACTTTCACAGGAGCATTTGTTCACATTTTTGGCTCTCAATTAAACGTCCAAATACTATGGCAAATAGTATACCGTGTTAACAATTATTAGAGAGATGATTATTCTAATGTATGTACCGATTATACATTGAAAAATGCGTCGCTTTATGGACCCTATCACAAGATACTGCACAGAGCAGGCAGATTACAATCGCCCAGTCAAATGAAAATCAAACCTTGAAATGAAGCCTATACATGTGACATTAAGCGACATATTTGCAATGCAGTGCAGCAGTTTATTTGTCTTCCTCCTTAACAGGTGTTCCGAAGGTTTAGCTTGGTGCTACAGCTACTCGCTCTGTCATCCGACACCTGCAAATGCATGCAGAAGTTAGACCAACACGTAGCAAAACAGTTCCGTAGGTCTACTATTGAAAAACGCAAGCGACGATCTGTGCTTACCAAAATCCGCGCACCATAACCCCAATAGTTGGGATCCTCGATGTTTCAATAGATCCTTGGTTTCAATCCCATGGTTTCAATACACGACTTCACCGCACCCTTCCGCGTTTATCTTTTAAATTTGCCTCCAATAGTGGATACAACTTCCGCCGACCACACTTGTTCTGTGGTTTAACAGATTGTGGCATTACCGCCTCCCACAGGATTGGAAGAATACGGCAGGGGTAAATTATGCCATTTCCAGTGTTGGGGAGAATACTCACTTAGTGGATACTAAATACTTGCCTTAATATACTTACGAATGTTCAAACAGGAAACGTAACTTACAGACGAAAACATGTACATATTTAACTAAGTTACAAACGTCAATAAATTCATTATTAGTTTCACAAGTAACGTAATATAGTGACGATTGTTCAAATAACAAACGTAACTTATAGACGAAAATACACAATGTACATATTAAACGAAGTTAAATACTTCACAAAAACAAGTTTTTAGTTGTCCAGGTTGAATTTGCGCACAAGCTTCATAATAATTTTTAAAGCAGGTATTCAGTATTTTGGAACTACTTAAATTTTCTAAGTATTCTCCCCAAAACCGCCAAGTGACCAATCACATCAAAACATGTATAAATAACACATGCAATACCAAATATATAGTTTAGATCTGGGGGGGGAAACAAGGCTCCTGGCTTAACTAACAGCCATGCTGGAACATGACTGTTATGAACTTATGGTAGATAAACTATTCACACAGACACAAAAACAGATTTAAACATTTTATTTAAAACAAACAACGGATAAAGAAAGAGAAAATGAACAAATTAACAAACGAACAACATTAAATGGAGTAACTGTGAACGAAACCTAAATTTCAGATTCACTGTCTGTCTCGGTTTCTTGACAGTCCTCCTCAGTTTCTGTAAAGTCCTCCTCACTTTCTTCAGAATCCTCCATTCGGCTTTCGGTCCCAATTTTTTTGTATGTAGCCTGAACCTCAGCCATTTGGATCTTCATTTTTTGTATTTCGGACATCAAAAAACATTCTAATCCAGCAGACAGTTGCTGAGGAGACTGAGTGATATCTGCGAAGACAGAGCACAGGTACTTAAGCAGTTACAAGCACTTGATTCAGATTCAAGGGAGGTAGTTAAGAAAGTATTAATGCATTTATTTACAGTAATATCAGATGTATGCAAAATACAAAATCTACAAAAAGCATAATAAATAAGTATCAGAAATCTGAATAGTAGTTTTTCTCTAAATTTTTTTTTTTTTGATAAAACAGAAGGAAGAAAATATAAATGATATATTACTTTTTCTTTACATTATCAACTTAAGTCTATACGTATAGATAAATGATAAAAACAAATCTACCACAGAGCTTTTCCGTTAGAGCCTTTGAAAGGCTGCTCAAGGACTGCCAGTGTTGGCGCATCTCCTTCAAAATAATGCCTTCTTCCTCATGCAGCCTTTGAAGGAGCATGGCCTTGTCAAATACCTCTTTCTTGGCCTTAATGGGAGCACCTGAAGCTGTATACATGAAATGGAACGTTTATTGGGTAAATTAAAAACATACATAACTCAAAATAATAAAAAAAAAAACATTTTCTCACCTCTGTCCCATGGCCACACCGGACAATCTACTGAGAGCACATCAGATGGAATGGCGTCTTGCTCATCAACCAAATTGTTGTACTCTTTAATTGCCTCTGTTAACTTTTTTTTTTTTTTTGCCATCTTCACGGATATGCGCTGCCTTGACTTGTTCCTATCTGTATGACAGATAGCAATAATAATGAAATCTGGGTATAATATGTTTGTATACAGAAACACATAATTATTTTTACTGGGAGAAGTCTTTTTGACTGAATCTCTATCTCCTGCTCCTCCTTACTCAATATGTAAGTAATTTTCTTATACTCTCAATTTTAATAAATGCCTTTTGCCTACCTGATTGGAAATAACCTTACTTGCCACCTGTGCCACCTCACTTCCTGCAACTTCCTGCATACTCTTTCTCCACATATTCACTCTGCAACCCAATCTCCAAAGAATAACGTACTATATTTAATCTGAGCTCCAAATATCTATGTCAATAACTGCATTTACATCACGTGTAAAATGTGCACTTCCCAACATTGAAATCAGAAAAACAAACAAATGCAAATGCATCGCTGTTTCCATCAAAGTGTTGGAGCGCAAAACTGGAAACTTGTATGCTTTTATTGCATATTTTATCAAGCAGAGGGTGCACTCAGTGTGATTGATTTGGATTTTTTTTTTTACTGTACATTTTTGTCAAATCCCAAAGTTATACTTTTTTTCAAAATATGTTATGATACATTTGACAATCAAACACAAATGCTATCTTTTTGCCAAAGTTCTGCATTGAAGTTGGAAATACTTGTGACTGCAAGACTGCAACACTTCAACATTGTACAAGCATGCATTTTCCCAGAGCCTGATGGTTTCATATTTGACTTTGTTCACCAAGTGTGTCCTCAGGAAAAGGTCCAACTGGCACATGCGTTTGATATTTTCTTCCTGACTTTTATATTTTTAATTTTATTTTATCAATCGATTCATCGCTTGCCTATGTATGAAAATGTTAATTTTGTTATCACACCACGCTAAAGTGGCGCCGCTTGAGGACATGTTGATGGAGTAAACTTTAAATGAATGTTTGTTGGAGTCTCTTAGCGCTAATTCTGCTTCTGATTGGATGAGACACAAATATTTATGAAATTTCCAATGTATAAAACACTACAGACCCTAAATTTAAAAAGAAATTAGGTTTTCATAAAAAATACAACACGTTATTTTTGATCTATTTGAGTCTGTTTACTAGAAAAAGAGTAATCGATTACTAAAATAGTTGTCGACTACTTCAATAATCGATTAATAGAGTTGTTTCAGCCCTTATTCAATTTGAGCGTTTTTCCAATTTAAATACATTTACTGTTAGTCAAGTAATACATTTTTGTTTGACTACGATAAGATTGGCTGATTTTTTGTCTATTTGATAAAAGATTAACAGCCTTGCTTCTTTTTAAGACTTTACTTAAAAACACACACACACATTTATGGATCTCTCTGAGGTCCCTATTGTTATGTCGCATTGAAAAAAGTAAAAAAAAAAAAATATAATTTTAAAATACAAAGTATTTACCATTGTGGCGATATTTATCCCGCTTACTTTCTTGGGTCTCCAGGGCCAGGCTTTCAATTACACGCTGCAGTCTTGTTGCATCATTTACCTCTGAGGCTGCATAAAACAAAAAGTGCCAATGTTATTTAATTATTGTTAAGTGTTTGATGTAACTGGTAAAATTCAGATGTTATTGGCGTCAACTTACTTGCTTCAGCCCATTGCCTCACTTCTTGAACCCAAACCTTCAAATCATCCTCTGTGAGCTGAAACTCTTCTTTCATGTGGTTCAGTTCGCTGACTTCCTTAACTTTCCTCTTTAAAGTCTGTTAGGCGATATTGTGTAACATTAGCAACATTAGCTAAAAAACAACTCTTTAAGTAATCTGACATAAGAGTCACATTTTGTTATATGACAAAAAAATATATTATTTCAGTATTACTTTGAAATATCTCTTTGACAGATATTTGTGGAGGCAACTTTTCTTCTGGATATTCCATCCTCTCGCATGCACAGTTATCATGTCTGTCCGAGCTAAACATGTGATTAAAAATCATTTGAAATTTAAAAACATCAAGGATTGAGGTGAAATTAGAAAATCTTCTTTACCTGCTTTAGTCATGTATTTAGTAGTTAAAGCTACTCTGGACAAAAAGGAATTGACCTGCTCAACCTCTTCCCCCACTGTCATGCCTGCAAACAAATTAAAACAATATAAACTAATGACAGTCTTAAAATCTTGGACCAGAAGGTCCAGCCAGGGGCCAGAAGGGGGTCTGGTTTGGGGACCACCGGATTTCATCTCTGCTGTTTGCAGAAGATGTCATGTTGGCTTTCTCAAACCAGGACCTCCCACATGCACTGGGACGGTTGGCAGCAGAGTGTGAAGCGGCTGGGATGAAGATCAGCACATGCAAATCCGAGGCTATGGTTTTGGAGGGGAGAAAGGTGCCGTGCTATTTCCAATGCAGCCCCAGTTTTGGTTAAGTCAAATTCAAGACCTATTTAAAAATTTTTTAATGAAGTTTAATGAAAATGTAATGCCAATATTGTATGTCCAAATTTTGTCGCGTATGCGGTTTAAGTTTTACTGCATGAAAAGTCAAAGGTAATTTGGTTATCTGGAAGCATGTATCAAAGTATTGCGCTAGTATAATCATATAGTATGATTATAGTATATGTGGTATATCACAATATTTAATGCTACAAGCTCTCAAATGTAATGCCTTTTCGGGAAAAACTGCCTTAAATTTGGCTACATCAAATTCAATACCTTTTTAACGATTTAAAGTCTCTGGGACTACCCTGTCTTTTTTTCTCTCTACCCTGTCTCTGAGAAGACCTCTGGAGTCCGCTGTAGGAAGTGTGTAGAATAGATATGGAAGTCTGGGCATCTCTGCTCAGACTTATGCTCCTGCGACCCGGCAATAGATAAAGCAGATGCGAAATAGATGGATGAAATCTTTTTGTTTCTTACCAGCCCCTTCTTGGTTACGTCCACTCCACAGAACCTGTTGGTATAATATATTTGAACATTATTGTTGTCACACTCAAACATAGTAGAAAAGATGAAAAAATGTACCTCACACTTGGCTGCATGTCCCTTAGCATGCATAACAGACAGGAATGGCTTATTTCCGAGAAGATGTGACAACTCTGGAAGCTTGGCACAGACCTTTTTGAGGTAGGGGTAGTATCTGCACATTATGTCTGTGCAGATAAACTCTACCTTACGACCAAAGGACACTTCTTTGTGCAGGAACATAGGGTATGCAAATATCTCCCCTCTATACATGTGCAAAGCTTTTAACAGCACGCCATGACGACAAACTGCTACTTCTGCACCCTCCTCATCCAGCTTTGACCCAGTCTTTTTTGCACACTCCTTGCCAGCAGTCCATTTCCCTTTTCCACACATTGCCTTGCCAGAAACCTTAAACAGAAGAGTGGCAAAATTGATACATATTTGTAGACA
This sequence comes from Proterorhinus semilunaris, assembly GCA_021464625.1. Lineage (NCBI taxonomy): Eukaryota > Metazoa > Chordata > Actinopteri > Gobiiformes > Gobiidae > Proterorhinus > Proterorhinus semilunaris. Next base: position 27,817,383 of record CM038349.1, read on the forward strand.
CACACAAAGTTTGTGATATTAATTAAGTTATCCACTTACATGCGGAACTTTGTTGCGAACTGTGGCTACAAAATCTGTCACTTCCTGGTCTTTTGCAAAGAAATGGCCATCAAAGAATCCCGTTTCTGCTGATCTGGGGGGGGTGGGACATATAGACATATACAATGTCTATATGTCTAAACATAGACATATAGACATTGTATAAATATAAAGACATTGTCTAAACCAGAGATCTCCGACACTTTTCCACCAGAAGAGCTACTTTCTCGGGACGATTATGGCAGACAGATACTCATGTAAGCGGTCAGGGAAATATGACTGTATATAATGGTGAGAGCCTTTGATCGGGAACTGTTACTATCAAGACTCAACAGTCATCATTTATTATCACATATTCATTACGAGTGCATCAAGTGACCATTTACAATAGTTGTAGGAATGTGAATGAATCATACATTCTGTAATATGCATATAATCAATCAATTTGTAAATCCAATGGGGAGCAACCTGGAAGGGGCTGGCGAGCTACTGGTAGCTCCAAAGCTACCGGTTGGAGACCCCTGGTCTATACCCTTTATTATTATTACCCTTTATTAAAGCGATACAGCTTACGGTTTCCATCTAGTGAAACAGCTGCAACATCGGGCTGACAGGCTGGACAGCTAAAATGCTCCTGCATTAGGACAGCCTTCTCTTTCTCGTGCCTGCAGTATGTCCACTCAAGAAAGGCACGCTGCAGGCCATCTCCACATATATTCCTTGCCTATATTTAATTAAAAAAATCTTAATTGTGACACAAATATACAAACAATACCACATTTTGAATAGTTATATATATATAGATAAGTATAATTACTCGTCCAAAGCCTTTTGTGCGGTTGTCAAGCATTCTAACAAAAGCCTGCCGTGATAGCCCAGGGGCGGTCACCTTTAATTCCTCAAACATTTTGAACAAATCAACACTATAAACAGTTTGAAAATCTATGTGTCCGGGCCAATAGCCATTTTCTTGGAGCTCGGATATCGAAGGACTCCATGTGACGGAACATGAAGATGATGAACAGGTAAGTGACGGTAGGGACAAGTCATATCTTCCTTTAAGGAGGAAAAATACAAGACCGTTTTTTGTGGATTGTCTGTTATAGTTATTATGAATTACATTTAGAGATGTTCTTACCATTGATATTGACCAAGATGATAGAACGCCCACATCGGATATCGAACTTGGTACCACACTGACAAAATATTGGCCAAGCCATGGGCAATAGTCTTGCTAAAAATCATACATATTTAAAATTTTAACAAGACAATTTTACAAGATATTTAATATTCTTTATTCTTAGAATAAAGACTCTTACCTTGTTCAGTTGATGAAAGTTTACCATTTTCATTTACAGAAAGGCAGCAGATGGGGGAGATAGGTTTATAAAAACCTTCAACAAGGGACAGTCGATTGTGGAGAACATACCCCTTGTGAACACTCCAGTCACATTCTCCACACAAAAAGGGAATTGGCAGACAATCTGGGCATTTAATTATGGCTTTTTTTGCCATGCATTTATTGCACATATCCTGGGGGACTTTCTCTGATGCTATCATTCCTTTGACAAGATCAGGTCTGGCCTTCTCCCACTTGTCTTCAGCCAGTGACTGCCTATCCTCCCATTTTAAAGAAGCTTTGGCAGTTGTGTCTTGACAATCTGGGAGAATGTCTTTTAAGGACTGTAACTGGGCATCTAATTCCTCCTCAATGCTACGTTGCCGAACTAACAAAAAATATATATGTAAATTATATAAAAATGTCCATATACTCTCAGCATCGTACTTACTCTCGTATATGGAAGAAACGTCTGCCTGGCTGGTTGAAGGCTCTTCAGGACTGGTAGATGCACCTGTATGGGATGCTGTCATAACACATTCACAAACACACCGTTTCATTACTTTGCACACCACAAATGAAGGGAAGTCCATTTTGAACATACCTCTGCCAATAGAGCGCGCAGCAGGCACCCTACGTCCTTGGCTGTCCCTCTTTCTCTGTTGCTCCTTCTCTCCACCTATACTGCTTTCTTGCTTCTGTCAATTAAACATACCTTTCAATCAATCAATAAAACTTGATTTAGAAAGTGCTTTAAATAACGAAAGGTATCACAAAGTGCTTTAAAAGATAACATTCAAAACAATACGCCCCACATCATACACACACACACACACACACACACACACATACGTACACACAATATACAATATATCATTAGGACTAAATAAATAGATGTGAGTTAAAAGATACGCTACAAAGGTGGGTCTTGAGCCTGCTCTTAAAAACATGAACGTTCTCTGCGGTCCTGAGCTCCTCCTCAGGTCGTTCCAGAGGCGAGGGCCATAATATTGGAAAGACGCCTCGCCGTGAGTCTTTTTGTTGACTTTAGGAATAACTAGGAGACCCCTGCCGGATGAGCGAAGGGACCGTGAAGGTTCATAAGGTAAAAGCAGTTCTGAGAGATAAGAAGGACCAAGACCATAAAGACATTTAAAACCATTAAAAGATCTTTAAAATCGATCCTGAAACACACGGGGAGCCAATGCTGCGACTCTAAAACCGGTGTAATGTGGTCCCGCCTCCTGGTCTTCGTCAGGACACGAGCTGCTGAATTTTGTAAAAGTTGTAAACCTGAGATACTCTTTTTGGGAAGACCAGAAAGCAGGGCATTACAGTAGTCAATACGACTGGTGATAAAAGCATGCATGAGCGTCTCCGTGTTGGCCCGAGAGAGAATGGGGCGGACTCTGGCTATGCTCTTTAGATGGTAAAAACCTATCTTTGTGATATTCTTAATGTGTGGAATTAAAGTCAGCTCAGAGTCAAAAATCACACCCAGGTTCTTCACCTGTGAGGAAGGATTAAAAGACAATGACTGTAGTTTGGGTACAGGTTTCTCTCTCTGGGCCTCAGGACCGATGACTAAAACTTTTTGTCCTGGTTAAGCTGGAGAAAGTTTTCAGCCATCCAGGATTTGATCTAAAATGCAGTTAAAAAGTGCATCCATTGGCCTGGTGTCATCAGGAGACATGGAGATGTACAACTTTTAAAGTTCTTTTAATGTGTTTTAAATGTCTTAATGTTTTTGGTCTTTCTTATGTTTCAGAACTGATTTTACCTTATTAGCCTTCACAGCCCCTTCGCTCCTCCGGCATGGATCTCCTATTTATTCCTAAACTCAACAGAACAAACTTCTTTAGAGGGCAAAACACTTACGTCGAGTTTCTGAAGATCTGATAAAGCAATGTCAAGATTGCACCGCTCCACCTCAGTAAAGATTTCTTCTAATTCCTGTAGTTCCTCAAATGCCTTTGGGTCAGACATGGCGAAAGCTACAGAAATTAGACATACACATGTGGTTAGCTACATGAATGGGTTTTAATAATTTAGTTATTACATTGTATTAGTGTATTTTGAAGGGACAGAACAAAGAACATAGTTACATCTAAAAGTGAAGATAGGCCATGTAGCTAAAGGCTAATTTGCAGTCCTTTGTTGTTCGTAAACAACGCGGGGATAGCTAGCAGCCGCCATTTTAAGTTAGCTTTTTCTTCGGCGCTATTACGCATGTATTACGTTTACTTGGCATTGGTAATATGTGTCCTTAAAATCGTAGATGCTCACCTTTTCTTCAACAAACGACAGTCCCTTCGTCACGGGCGCCAGAACCGTTCACGTTCAAGTCCTGACCGTTGTTGGAAAACGCAGGGAAGTGACCCGTGGTCTGACTACGTCTACGGTGCAGAAGAGCCGCTCTTTCTCACTGTTTGTGTGGCGTGACTCCAAGAAGGCCCACTATGTTGCTCAACAGTTGAACACTGTCTGTACATAAACTTGCTCTTATCGCTCTGCACATCCACTAACTTCGCACTAATGCCTCGCACTCAAACACTGACAGGCTCGCTTTCGCTCCCTGGCTATTTCCGGTTCCTTCATGGTGTAATTACGACTGTTTCTGGCGGTACATCTCCGATCCAAGCGGGGCACAACACTTACAAGCGTCCCACCAAAGCTACTCCTTAAAAACACCACATTTATTATAATGATCATGATTATTATTATTTTTTTTCCTCCGTATAATTATAATATTTATAAATATTATTACATCGTAATACCATTATACACTTATTGTTAGAATTATCTATGAGAGATAGAGATGGAAAAGGTCACAGTGCTCAAAAAAGTGTAGCCCACAATAATAAAACCTTACAATCATTACACAAAATTAAATGTTTTGTCATGACAAAAGAAAGAAAACAGATTTGCTTTGTGAAATGCAAAGAATATTGATTAACTGACAAGATTCTTGTTGTCTGACTTATTGGTTAAGTTGAGATATATTTCTTTTTGCCTATGTATTTTGAATGTATTAATTTTATAATTAATACTACAAAGCGACCCACTTCAATATGGGACATATTTAATAGTTACAGTATTATAATATGACATAAATCTATAGATTCATTGTTAAGAATGCTATATAAATTAATTTAATGACGTAACAATCATTGACAATCCACTGGCAATGGTTTCAATAAATCTTATGTGCACATCACATTGAACTATATAATAACCAATAACGGCCCATCAGTGCCAACGTGTCACTTCCGTTTCACCTCTGATATAAAATGAGAGTGGTCTTCCCGCACTTATGTCTGACTTCTACAAACCAACGGACACGACGCTGAAATATCGAAATACAGTAAGTTTGCTTCTCTTATTCTATCGCTTCCAACTGAACTAATGCTGTTACCCAAAATATGCCATTTGACTGTGGCTGCAGCCACATGAGCCGGCAGCTCCAGGCGGGGTATCCCGCACTTTTTCACACTTCACCTGGGCAGTAGAACATCAGCCCGCATCCGCCGACTATAATAACCGCGCTGCAACAGACGCATCACTGAGGGCAATGGACCACATGAGACACGGGTCATTGCTGTGAAAGTGATATACCAAATATGAAATGTTAATGCGTTTACTTAGTAGTTAGCGGCAGCGCGCTAATGCATCAGTCTGCACATCAAAGTTACGCCGACACAGTGCGCGACTGTGCATGAGAGTGAGCACCAAACTAGTCTACAGTTTTGCTATGACTGTAGCTTTCATAATTTGATAATGGCTGCATGAAACGTAACTGCATCTATAGCTATCGCTCACTGTGAGACTAAACGGGCAGTTGCCCAATGGCTCTGCGCTCGTCTGATACGCCATTGTGGTCAGCGAGGAGAGGGCTGACCTCTCCAGGTGGACCATGTGCGCTCACAGTTATGAGGGGTTCTGACGTTGTATCTGTTTATCAGAGATGTTGACGTTAGCAAGTTCACTAAAAATGAACCAAAGTTTAAACTCCTCTTTTGAATTGTAATTATTCAAATATTCCAAACTTTTCAGGTTTTAGCACACTGTAGACAGAATAAACCTGATAACATTTCATTGTGTATGGTAGAGGGTGGCATATTCTGAAGTGTATAGGCTATATTCCCATAAATAGTCAAGACAAGTTTAAAATGTATACATAATAATATTTAATAATAATATTGTTTATTCTTTTATGATTTTATTTAAATAGAAGACAGTATCTTCTGTTGTACAGAAGCTGATTTGGAGTTTCACATTATGTACAAATCCTTTACTGTCTCTGTCCACTCTGTGATGAAACTGAAGGCATTAGTAGAACTCCAGTTTGAAAACAAATTGAAAGCCTACTAAGTTTAGTGTTGACTCAATATATTTTTCATATCATATTCACGACCAAAAAGTGTATTGTTTATGTTCATTAATCATAGAATCTACCTGTTCTGTTAATAAATTCACGCAAAACAACGTGTTCCGCCACAGCCCCGTGAACTATCACCTTCTTCACTATATATGTGTTTGCATGTCTGTGCAGAAGAATCTGTGAACAAATTAGCTAGCGAATCGTATTCGTGACGTTCGATTCAAGTGGTGGCGCCCCATTGAGCAGGTGGGACCAAAACGCACATGTTTTCACCTGTTGCTCACAAAACAGCGGCTATCTATTAATCGCTAGATCAATCCAGTGTGTTATCAGGCATATGTAAGTAACGTTACTTCAATAGACTTGCCTATGTCTAAATAGCGTCATTTTGAAATTGTTTGTGCTATACATATGTTATAAAGTATATACATTTACTATCTCTCTTGTCTCAATAGATGCCTGGGTCTATAAAAAAAACCTGCCCCGAATGCCACCAAAAAATTGGGGTGGCGTGTAAAAAATGCCCCCATTGTGGTGCCATTCAGCCCCAAAAGAAGCGCCTTCAAGACGCACGGAAGGCCTTCGCGCAGAATAAGGAGGAGTGGAAGGATAAGCTCCAAAAAAACCACAATAAAAACAAGGAGCACGAGAAGGCCTATCGTCTTGTAAGTAATGACACAATTGTTGTTTCACACTCATACATTAGTCTGTGGTGGCCCGCCACAGTCTATTTTTATCCGCCACAGTCTCGATCTCCCCTGTCTTTCTCTGTCTCTCACCCAACACCAACATCTGCAGCAGAGGCGCAGGTTTAACAGGACAAATAAGGAGCAGTGAACAATGTCTCACTGTTTAAGTAGCTTATTATTATTGTTATTACACAAACTGAAGGCAGCTTCGCATAGTTTTGGTTTCACTTATAAACTAAAAGACCACATGGCTAATTTGCATAGTAGCCTAAACCTCTTTACTGTGCCGCTAATGCAGCTGTCACTATAATTAATTAATCTAGATGTCACGAAATGGCGGACCTCAGTCTGGTTCCGCGCCAAACTTTACTCTACGCTAAACCAGCTGAACAGGAAGAGAAACTGCAGCCTCTGAGCTCGTTTTAAACTTGTAGAAACGGCTGCAGAATGATTGAAATACGGCTAATACGGCAGATTTTAAACTGAGAAGACGCTATTCAGCTAATTAAATATGCACGAGCGATAGTTACAGCACGGCTGTTTCTCGATCGTTTAAAACAAAAGAGCAGCGAGCAGTACTAAACCAGGACCAAACCTGTACTAAACCAGGACCAAACCTGTACTAAACCAGGACCAAACCTGTACTAAACCAGGACCAAAACAGGACTAAACCAGGATTAAACTTGGACTAAACGGGGCTCATTGTTGAGCTGAGCAAAGAGGAGAAACACAGCTCTGCATTGGCATATTATGTATATATTCTGTTATTTAGAAACCCAAAATATAATTAATGTTTGCATTGTTTTCAAAGCACACTAATTATTTTTACGTTAAATTATGTTCCAGACCTTTGCTTAATAATTATTCAACTTTATTTTTTTGGATCGCAGTGGAATTAAATTCAGGACCCCATTCTAAACTTTAGATCTCTCCCCTCCCTCTGGCTTGCTCTTGCCCTACACGAGGTGAGAGCTGCTCATGTTGGTCAGTGTTTTCTCTCTGCCGCATCAGGCTGAGGTTCAAAGTCTGTATCTGAGAGCTGCAGGGGCGGAGCTGAGAAAGAAAACTGACCCATTACATTATAAAAAAAACAACAACTGTACCCTATGTAAATTAACAAGAAATTATTCTTTTCACAGCAGCATAATAGCCCAAAATAGTTTTTATTTTTTGCTTAAAATGCACCTGATTGCAGGAAAAAATATCTAAATAAATCTTACACATGTAAGCAATATTTCATATTTTATTTTCAACTTTATTATTAATGGCTTCCAATTAGTTAAAATCCATAATAATTACCTTGCAGACATTTTTAAAAATGTATCAAAATTGTAATATTTGGCAAATAAAACAAATAGAAGAATAAAAAAGACATATAAACAGTTTGTCAAAAGTATTTAATAGTAAAAGTAGTATTGAAACTTGATGATCAATTGAACAAGTATTTATGCTGCGTTCATAACAGCCTTGGGAGCTCCCGTAAAATATCATAATGACTGCTTATTGTCAAAAAAAGAGAATTATTGGACACATAATGTAATACAAAAATATTGCACTGACCTTTATTTTTTGGGATATTGTTTTGGCAGCTCGATAGATATTCGGCAATGGGGTACTATCCCATTCTCCTCCTGGCGAATGAGAAGAAAGGGAGGATCAAGGCAGAGGTCAAAACTTGCCTTGACTTCCAGCTGCCAGACTCCTTAGAAAAGCGCCTCAAAGAAGCCTTTGAGGCGATTGTAAGCAGTAAGTATACATTTTTAATAGATTTTTTTATGTGAATTAACACTCATCATATATTTTGTAGTTTACAGGAAACAAAAGGAAAGAGAAGGAGAAGTGTCTACTGCAAGTAAGTTACAACATTGTTTTTAATATTAGTCTAGCCTTAAGATTGTGAATATGTAGTTACTGACTGTCACTAATTTGGGCTGAGGCAACTTTCCACCCAGAGTAAAGACCATAGATTGTAAATAAAGAGTGGACTCACCAAGTTCCTACATCAGTCATTGCGTTTGCCTGATCCAAGAAGAAGTTGATTAGAGCCAACTCGAAACAAGCGACTTGGGCGGGAATCTGGAGCCAAAATGTGTGGTCGCAAATATCTAGTTTAAATCAAAGAGCCAATCAGGATCGGTGCAGGTCTGTTCCTTTATGTCGATTTACACATAAATTAAATTTAGGCGGCCCTACTGTTATTATAATGACAATAGCTTTTTTCAGTTGAGGCTCCTTGCCAAGGCAAAAACGTACTTACCTGCTCATGAATTTGAGAGAGTGGTGCACATGTTCATCACAGTGCGCATGGACTACTGTAATTCCCTTTATTTTGTAATAGACCAAAAACGACTAAAACAACTGCAGGGAGTTCAAAATGCAGTTGCACGCCTGTTGACGGGTACAAAACACTTTCAACACATAACTCCTGTCCTGGCATCAGTGCACTGGCGTCCAGTCCCATTCCGTATTCAGTATAAAATACTACTTTTGTTTTTTAAATGTCTTCACGGGCTCGCTCCCTTTTATTTGATTGAACTATTGTTTGTTCATGTTTCTGCAAGAACAAGAAGCACAATGTCATCTTCTCAGTTGCTCCTTGACATTCCCAGGTCCAATTTGAAGAGTAGAGGGGACCGAGCCTTCTCTGTGGCCGGGCCCTGGCTTTGGAACAGTCTGCCTCTGTGGGTCAGGGCCATTGAGTCACTTGAGAACTTTAAAGATCTCCCTAAGATGAGCCCTAAATTATTGTATTGGAAAATTGTAAAGGATGTCCTCACCACCTCATTACAGAGCATTAAAGAATATGCTTTTTAGGTGTTGACAGACATTTATCTTTTTTTCAGCCAAAGGAGGAGCAATAGACAAGGAGGTAGAAGGAGGAGCAGGAGAAGGAGCAGAGGAAGAGGCAGAAGGAGGAGCGGGAGAAGAGGAGGAGGAGGAAGAAGAAGGAGCGGGAGAAGAGGAGGAAGAAGAAGGAGGAGCGGGAGAAGAAGCCGAGGAAGAGGCAGAAGGGGTAGCGGGAGAAGAGGAGGAGGAGGAAGAAGAAGGAGCGGGAGAAGAGGAGGTAGAAGGAGGAGCGGGAGAAAAAGCAGAGGAAGAGGCAGAAGGAGGAGCGGGAGAAGAGGAGGTGGAGGAAGACGAGGCAGAAGCGGAAGGTGGAGCAGAAGAAGAATGTAGGTTGCTTTGCTATACGGCCTGTAATGATTTATCAATTGAGCACTAGAGCCATTGAGTTTTGAAAAATTATCAAACTAACCTCCGTACAGAAACCGTTCACAGATGATTGAGCCACAGGAAGTTGTGATAAAAATATTAAAGTTAAAGGAAGATTTAATCATGAAAAATGATCATGACACAAGAATATATCCCATATTCCACAAAATTACCAAAACAACTGTTGTGAAGGTTATAGGAGAGATATTAAGCAAAATCATCTTTTTCAGCTTTAAACCGTGTTAAGACATTACTCCCTCATGCTAATATCAGGAACTTAAGCGCAGTGAGTTGGCTTGTTTCATCTCCATAACGCTGGGGAAGCCTCCAGAATCCACTGCCCACACAGTGACCCTGCAACACACTCGGTATGAAGGCCCACGACTGCAGCACCAAACAGATGACTCAAATGGTCAGAAATAGTCATTCGTACATAACCTGAGTGAACAAGCGGCAAGACTTGGTTTGGCATCTCCCTTCCCTCCTGAGTTTTCTTTCTTTGATCGCCCACCACATTTGACTCACGTTTGTTTACCTCGAATGGATGGCCACTGTTTGGTATTTTTTCCAAAAGCTATTTATTGTAATGGAAAAAACAGAGAGTAAAACCGTACTTTTGATCACACAAATATGCTCATAATCCAATCAGGAATGGATTACCCCTAACTCTCCTCTGGCCTCCACATAACTCCTGAAATGTTCCTTGCTACCCAAAATGCTGTGAGGCAGAATCATTCCGTTGCTGTCATAAAGAAACCAATAGGGTTCTGCATAAACACAAATATGTTTTGATAATTAGCTCAATTTAAGACAGCGTTAGCAAACAGCGAGCAGAGATCCTCACCTGCGTCACGGAGTCCAGTCGTGTCGATATCATCCATTTTGCTCGGTTTAAGCAGCTTGTGTTGCATCAAACTACGGTTAAGTTTACGGTTTACGTTGCCAAGGAAACGGATGAAGGTACCCACGCCCACCTTTAGAGGGCGCTGTGTGCTCAGGTAATTTTTTTTACTGTTGCCTATGGAGATTGATTGTTTTTTAGTTTTTTAACAAATTTTAGTATGTACGTGTACATGTATGTGGATGTGCACGCATGTGTATGTATGTATGTATGTATATGTGTGTATGTGTATGTATATGTGTGTGTATGTATGTGTGTGTATATATATAATGTAATTTTATCAATTGATTTGTTGATTTTTGATTGTGTTTTTAATGCTTTTTATTGCGTTTTTAAATGTTTTTTTTTTATTGTGTCTGGTGTTGCTGTGAGGCACATTGAGTTGTCATGTACAAATAAACTTGCATTGCCTTGCCTAATTGTAGTTTCCGGGTGTATATGATTGTACTTATCGCATAGGCTATAATAAAATACTTGAATTAGCCTCGTCTACCTATTTTTAAATAATCTAGCCAACAGCGTTTGAAATCAATGGGCACTGATCTTGTCAATCATTGTGCGTAGTGGATGCGCGGGGTTGGACTTAGGTTGGTTTCATCCCAGACTATTTAAAGGGGTGTGATATCATCAGAGTCTATCACAAACCTTCTGCAGCACCGTCTCCATCCGAGCACCATGGAAGTGAGTATGCCCAGCGTGCAGACGCCAGCTCTTTTTTGCTGCTCTGTGCAGAAAAATGATCAATTCCCTGGGCAGAATGCGGGCTCCTCCAAAGTCATGCTGGCGTACAAAAGTGCTTCACAGCACCTCGGCTCCGCTGGCATTAAAGCGGGACTAGGGATGCTTAAAGTGGCCACATCTCAGTGGAGACAGGAGAAGCAGACGCACTCGGATGCAGCGGTGCAACTTCAAAGCGGCAACAATATTGAATGCAAACAGTCTCCCCTGGACCATCTGGCAGCGTTGGTTCTTCAAAGTCAGTCGAGGCACAGACAAGTTGGTCAAGATCACCAAACAGATCCTGGTTCCTTAACCAAGCCACAGAACTGCAGGCGCATTGTGGTCCTTGGTGCGCCACGGGTCGGAAAAACCTCAATTTTAAGAAGATACCTTCGGGATGGATTTGTGGACGAATACAAGCCAACTTCAGAAGACTTTCTGAGAAAATGTTTCCGTATCCGTGGGGAGACTTATCAAATCGACATCCTAGATGCGTCTAAGGAAAGGGACTTCCCCGCCAAGCGGAGACTCTCCATCCTGACAGGTGCCTATCTCATGTTAACTTTAACAACAACAGAAACAGATCAATTAATCTAACATTGTAATGTTTTACAGGAGACATCTTTCTTCTGGTGTTCAGTGTGGATGACCGCAGTTCTTTTGACGAAGTATGCGCTCTGCGAACTGAGATATTGGCTGCAAAGTCCAAGCTAAAGTCGTGTGCGCCTCTAGTTGTGTGCGCGAACAAAGTGGATGTCCCAGAATCACAGAGAGAGGTGTCTGCAGCAGATATTCTCCAAACATTTGCAAATGACTGTGCTTATTTTGAAACGTCTGCAAAAGACAGTACAAATCTGGAAGAGGTGTTTGAAACATTGGCGAAGAGAGGTGGCCTGCCGACAGAAACGGGTCCATCCCAGCACCGCAAAGTCTCCTTGCGTTCATATCAAGCTATGCGCACCAGCCGTGCGCACCGGAGAGGGAACCAAGGGTCAGGGCGAGACGACCCCTACGGTGCACTTCATCCTTTAGCCCGTCGGCCCAGCTTTAGTACAGATCTGAGGCACGTTATTGAGCCGCATACGGCACAGAAGCCTCATAAAGCACTTGAGAAATGCCACATTCAATGAGAAAAGCGCATGGGCCAAACTCATGGAGGGGGGGGGGGGGGGGGGGGGATACAGGGGATCTCCTCACCAAGAGCTGCTGTGAAGCCTTTCACTCTCTGAGCTCTGCTAACAGACATTGCCCAAAAATCTGAACTGAGGTGACCTTAATGAGCCAAAAACAATACTATAATGTTCCATGTGGCCTGTGAGTGTCAACTAACTTAATCAACCCAGCATTATATAAGATGTGTTCTCTATTCTTTTGCTTATTTCTGCTTGGTGTTATGTGGCCTGACATCAGTATATTAATACATATTGTACTTGCATACATCTGCCAACCCAGAACCACTCTATGACCCTTTGTTCCCAGTAGAGGATTGACATATACATTGTTTAAATACACCAGGTCTATATTATTAACAGTCCCTTTGACTTTATCACATTAGTCAAGATGAAAACCTGACTAATGTCAACTCCAGGCTAAAGCCCGGGGGCTGGGGTTTTTCCCCGGGTTTCTGCGGCACTTTCAAACGCATCGCGACTCGCCAGAGGCAGGACTCCTCATGGGACACGGCGGTGGACAGTGCGTCTCTCTGCCCTTTAAGTTTAAGCAACAACTTCAAGGTAAGACACAGTCGTAACGGGTGTATTTGCGAAAAGCAGAAGTGCTTTCTGTGCCATGCTAGAAGTTAAAGCTTCTTTATTTATTGTATATAAGATTCCTCTATTTAGTATTTAATTTGCATATTTCCTGTCTATTTAGCACACCCTGAGTGTTTCTTGAGAGCTGATGTAAAAAGTGAATTTCTCCATTGTGAGATCAATAAAGGCTTATCTTATCTTAAAGAGGATAAGAGCGGTTGAAATTGAATAAATAACAATGAATACATGAGTGCACTTCGGCTGAGTATTTTTTTCTTCATAAAGTCAGGACACAGACAGGAGCCTGATCAGCCTCTGTCCACAGAGCTGAGCCAGAGCCGTGTTGGATCCCTGTCTTGGTGAAGAACTTCCTCCTCTGTAGCCTTTGTCTTGTTTTGTAGTAGACCTGTTTTTGGCCTGGTTCAAATGTGGTTTAGTCCGGGGCTTGATATGGCTAAATATTTACTGAAAATGACTACTACTACTGAATAGTATCAGCTATTCAAAACACACAATTTATTGCAATGTACAATAGGATAAAGTTAAGCAGAATAAGTTCACGTTATTTTTGGTGCGGCCCCTGCTCTATACAGAGATGCACAGAGAAGGACAAAAAAAGATCGTGTGCCTCAGCAACTTCAACCAATATCACCTTTCTGCATTTGTGTGTTTTCTGACATAGATACAGAACACTACGCTGCCTCTGCTGTACAGTTAAAGTCACCGCCTTCCATTGTTTTCCTACAACAGCATCTAATGGTCAAGACCGTGGAGCAGGATCATACCAACATGTGTGATATATTTCTATCGTTACATGTTGTTATTATTGTACACTACTGGTAATAGGAATCTGCTTTAACTTCAATAACACACACATAGTCCCATCAAGAGCCAAGGCAGAGGTGGTAGAGTAGCTGAAATATTTACTCAAGTAAGAGTAACTTTATATTCAAATAATTTTACTCAAGAAGAAGTAAAAAGTACCTGGGGAAAATGCAACTTGAGTAATGAGTATGGAGTAACTGTTTGAGCGTAAAACCTGATTTACGATCCAGTAATGACATAAATTATGTTGAGATCGTAGTATTTCCAAAGGAAATGCCAGAAAAATATATGAAGAATAAAGTACATGAAACATACTACAAACTACATATCTATTTTAGTCAACATGAAGCTTTTGTTACTTAAAGATTTACTCTGTGGAATGAGAAACATTTTTTTCACTCAATTAAGAGTAAAGACAGATACATTCCTTATAATAAAAGAACCATATGGTAAAACACTTCATAAAGTGACTCATGTTCTTGAGTAAATGTAGCTGAGTACAACTCTGCGCCTAGGTGACACAAAAGAAAGCTTTCATTTGTTAATACTGTAATTCAGTAGTGATCAGGGACCAGGGCACCACTTCAAGGTCATGCACAAACGGTCCTGACTGAACTATTTCTTTGAAAGAGAGTGGCAAACGCACATTTTCTCCCTGATGCGTCAAAACTACTCACGGTGTACGTCACTGCGTTGTCCACGCTGATAGCAGCGCATGCGCTTTAACCGCAGGTATGTGCAGGTGGCCGAGGAGAGCATCAGGATGAGGGTCTGCTCTGCATGAGGCTACATCGCCACAGTCACACACGCCTCTTGTGCGGGGAGCACGTTGCGATGTGATGCGTTCAGCTGTAGCCATTAGCGGGACACATTTAGCAGACAATATACGCCCGCTAATACCGCACGCACTCTTAAAGTAGGAATAGTATCCACTTACAGCGCATCTTCCCTTACCTCAGCCATCTCCGGTCTTGCCCGGTACACCGAGCATCTTCAGAGCTTGGGATCCTCTCTTCCAGGCGTCCTCAGCGTCGCCAGTAGCCCACCATTCGCCCACTGGGATAAACCGCTTTGTTCTGAACACGCAAACGCTGTAAATCTGGAGTCCAGTGACGGGAACAGGTCTACCCCGGATGATGGGAGCTACTCACGCGGCCAAACGGCGCTAATATCCGCATAGGACAAGGATAAGCCACACGGCTCTCTCTCACCCCCTCACGGCCCGCGAAGCAGCGCTCGAGCGCACGGGCGCACACAGCAGTCACAACGCGGTGCGTAAAAGGGGGCGGGCTTTGAAGAGCGTCATTTGCAAAGTCAGCATCACCGTTAACCTACTGTTATCCAATCAATGACAGAGGCAGAGCAAACTCCACTGTCCAAACATTTTATTTTCTTAAGGTAAAACATTGATTTTTTTTTTTTTCAGATTTATTTTGGTTTCCCAACGTTACAGTGTGATATCCGTAGGAAGCTTCAACTCCTCAATAACATCACAGAGGGATTCCACAAGATTTTCAATTAGTCCATAAGTCTGCCAAACAAAAAACAAGAAATATGTGTTACTTCAATTCAATTTAAAAGGACTTTGAACTATATGCACATAGAAAACGTTTTGAATTGCCTCCACAAGCCACGAGTTTTAAACTATTGAGGAGAATGGAGAACAATAGCATGCATTTAATACAAAAGAAAACTAGATCTAGTCTAACCTTTTGATGAAGGACTCTAGTGTATATGTTTGTCATGTTGGTGTCAGAAGCAAGCTCTTCAGGGGCTTCCTCTTTTAACTGTAGGTCAGCCTCTTTATTGTGTCCATCCTTCCTCGGTTTACCCAGGTCAGTACGCCTCTCCTTCCCATTCTTTCTATCCTGTGATGGAAACAGATAATATGAGGCACAATAATCATCATTAAACAGATTTATTCCAACAGCAGATTCATTGAATAAGTACAAAATGATTCACTTTATTGTTATCTGCATTGTCTGGAAGCCAACTACAAACAAATTCTGGGTATAAATAAACCTGAGCCTGAATAATAGTCGTATAACATAACTTATATAGGTTTCTATAAGCAATAGAAATATACTATCGCAAGTAAACGTTTTGACATAACAATGGCCCAAGCTACATCCAACTTCTGTCACATGTTCTGACCTTTACTTTCTGTGAGAAAGCCTGGGCCAATAGAGATGCACTACATTCACACATATTTAAAAAAAATGAGTGCACATTTTCACAGTGTGCTGTTGCCATGGCAGCCTATAATAGACTGTACCTTAAACATGACTCAACCAAAACAAGAGGGAAAAATAATCAGACCCCATTCACTCATGAAAGGATTGGGAAAATGAGGTTACTATACTTTTGTGTCTGATATGAAAGATACGAAGAAGAAGAGGATTTGAAGACAACACATATCTTTTTCAATAGGTAACATTACAAATAAGCAGCAGCCATTATCACCAAAGATGATTCATGCACAGCCTGTATGAAAGGGTGAAGGTGACTCATGACTTCATCAGCAAAGGGTCTGCCCAGCAATGTGGGTGTTTTGTTTTAGGCCCACTACAGGTGCAATAAATGTGGCATATAGTTGTCTCTTTGTAACATTATCTCACCTCATGTTTGACTGGCGCCACCTTCTTTTTAGACTTGACCATGGTCTTTTCCACATCCCCCTTTTTACTAGACTTTTCTTCATTTAAACTGGCAGTCACTTCTGTAGTGCGATAACACAGTAAGGCACAATATTTCATTAATAATTTGTATTAGTTTAGAAGGCATAGTTCAGTTTACACACTGACCTTGGTCAGATAGGACTTCTTTTTTATTTTCCTTTTTATCCATCCATGTGTCTTTCTCTGGGAGATGGAGCAGGTGTGTGAGCCTCACTGCCTCACTGGCCATTGTGTCCACTAGCTCCCGCCACATCTGCTGCCTGCAGGGCGCAGCAAATACCATGCTTATCGAGTTTGCAACAGACGTAACATATGGTTCACCAATAACATGACAATAACATGCTTAAAATACATCTTTGCATCTGTGTGTGTGTATTCTATGTTTCTATGTGTTAAAATTAGGGCCGGGACTTTTTGTGATTAATTCCGACTAATTAATTATGGTTTAGTGCGATTAAAAATATTGATGGAAATTAATCACACTTTACTTTAGCGGCACAGACACTTTTTCAGTTTCCTTTTTCCTGCAAGACGTTGCTTAGGGACAAACACGGCTTGAGGCTAAAAACAATTTTACTGTCAAACTTGTTTACTCACACAGTTAAGCCTACTTAATATTTTTTTAAAGATCATTCTCCAAAATAAATCAAACTGCATCTGTCTTTGAAGTGTTTGAAATTATCACACAGGCCTCATATCTCCACGAAAAAATAAAATATACCTAATATACCCCCAAATAAATACGCTTAAATGCGATTAACTGATGTTAACTAATAAGATAATAATGTACTCGAATACATTTTTTATCAAGACCCACCACGAGTTAAAATCTTTCCTGCCAAAGCACTCAGCACTTTCTCTGTTTGCGCTCATACAGTAAAGCTTGTGTGGCTGTGCAATAATTCCTATAGATCAGTCGGTTGTTTCTGAAACCCATTTGTTCATTTTTTTTTTTTTTTAACCCCAAAAACAATTAAATGACTAAATGTTCTTCAGTTCCTGTCGTGTAATTTGGTAATAACGTGTTAGCAAGTGTACCTATATAAGTGTGATTTATGTAAACGTTTAGCCTTACCCTAAAGCAGCTACTGTTACAGGTGAGGGGTCAGTGAGCTGTAAGAGCAGAGAGTTGAGTTGAAAAAGAAACATCTTGAAGATTTTTTTTGGGCTGAGCTGTGAAATATGTTCCTTTAGTAACAAGCAACTTTACCAGCGTTATACCATTAACCTCTTAATCCCCACCTGATTCGAGCACATTTTCTCCAGTTTGACATTACCCAAATCCAAAAGCTTCTTGCAAAAAATGAGATGAAAATAAGATGAAAACATGGATTAAAATGCAACAAAAACGTTACCAAAAATGTGCTGATAAAGGGCCAAAAATGTGTGATGGAAACGCAACAGAAAATAATGTCCAAAGAGTGACAACGTGAGGAAGAAGTTCCGTTTAGATGAGTTTTGTAGGTCTTAGCTTTCAAATGAGGCGTTCCACTGGCCTATAGGCTGTAACCTTTTGGATTTGGGTAAAGCTGAGCTGGTTAAAATGCACTTGAATGAAAGGTGAATTTATAACCTCAAATGAATGTATAAGACAACACATGATATAATATACCAATGAAGCCCCTATAGAAGGACTATCATGGTGGATCACTGGTAAATCCATTTGGTATCACATAATAGGAGGTAAGATTATGCAATAAAAGGACTCTGAATCGTCCAGGAAGCATTAATAGTGCTGACAAAACAGTAACAGTTAGATAAGCTATTTTTGAGCAATATAATAGTGCGTTGTTTGGTTCACCTTGGGGTTTTTCCGTAGAAACTCCTGCTCTTCAGTTTCACAGAGCTCTGCAGGAGAGCCGGGTCTTTCGGGGGTGTCGATTCCTTTCACCAAGTTAGACACTATTGACCGGCATACTTGTACAGTTATTTGCTTCTCCAGCTTTTTCTGGTTATTAAAACATGAAATGGTACATTCAAGTCTATATTCATGGGTTCAGAGTGTTTATAGGTCTATAGAAAGTATTACAATTTTATGTTGTAACAGTCTGATACTAACATCTTCCACAACTCACTGAAACTGTCAAACACACCTCAATGTACAGCCGGTGCTCTGCTGCCCTGTCCTGATACAGGGCCACACCCCTCAAAGTGACCTGTATGGGGGCTCCTTGCAGTAGGATAGGGTGAGTGTTCAGCTGCCAGAGCTCTGTTTGAAGGCCAGGCTTGCCCGACTTGAAACTACATTTTACAATTTGGGTTTCACCAGGCAGGATCACACCTGTTTGTAGTAAAAATGCATTTGGAAAAAAGTAGTCATAGTTAAGGGTATAAAACACAAATTAAGTTTTTTTCAATTGGTAATGGTAAATGGCCTCAATTCACATATTATCTACATCCAACTCCAATAATGCGTTTCAATCACCACTCAATCTTTGCACAGTAAGGTGTGTAAAGGTCCCATTTGAACACACTGTGGACGGCGTGCTCTGTGGGAATACTGAGACAGGTGTGTTTACCGGAGGAGGAGTTGAAGTAGAAGCATTCTGGTGTCAATGTGCGTGGCAGCAGGTGAGGGAAGTGGTGAGGCAGAGGACGTCGCTCCCAGGTGTAGAAGATGGCGGTGCTTCCTTCGTTGTGTATCTCAATGTGGGACATCTGTAGTTTTCCAGTCAGGGACTCAAACAAAATAGTGGTATTGATCCCAACCTGGCCCTGGTCAGTCAATACTGGAATGTTAATGGCTGTGAAAGGTGATAAGAATGTAGAATACCACATTGTAATTGCTCACACTAGCTGTAGTACCTGATTTGCATTGGAGTTTCCAGTCCAGTTAGCAAGTTGTCCGGAGATCCTTAAGGCTGGAACAGGCAGGTGCTTTGAATCAGGCTCCACATCATTACTTTTTAGTATTATGTCACTAAGAAGGAGTGCAAAAGTGTTTAAGAAGCTAACAATATGTATGCTCAGATCACATCTAATGGTCAATAACATACTCAACTGTGGGATCCTCATCCATTTTGCTCGGTTTAAGCAGCCTGTGTTGCATCAAACTACGGTTAAGTTTACGGTTTACGTTGCCAAGGAAACGGATGAAGGTACCCACGCCCACCTTTAGAGGGCGCTGTGTGCTCAGGTAATTTTTTTTACTGTTGCCTATGGAGATTGATTGTTTTTTAGTTTTTTAACAAATTTTAGTATGTACGTGTACATGTGTGTGGATGTGCACGCATGTGTATGTATGTACAACCCAATCTCCGAAGAAAAATGTACAATATTTACGTTTTTCTTAAAGCTAATATTCGTTTATATTACACGTTTTTAGTGTCTGATTATGTATATATTTTACATTTTAAAAACGTACAAATTCAATGTTTTTCTCAACGTACTTTATTGACGAAAATACACTCAACAAGTAATAGTAAATAATGTACAGATTTGACGTATAAACAAACGTACACTATTTACATATTTAATACACGTGTAAAGTCGCACAAAATACGTAATATAGTGACGAATGTTCAAATAGCAAACGTAGCTAACATACGAAAAACCAAAATGTACATATTTTACGAAGTTACAAACGTCAATAAACACGCTTTTAGTTTCACAACAAACGTAATATAGTGACGAATGTTCAAAGCTAACGTAGCTAACATACGAAAAACCAAAATGTACATATTGAACGAAGTTACAAACGTCAATAAACACGCTTTTAGTTTCACAACAAACATAATATAGTGACGAATGTTCAAAGCTAACGTAGCTTACATACGAAAAACCAAAATGTACATATTTTACGAAGTTACAAACGTCAATAAACACGCTTTTAGTTTCACAACAAACGTAATATAGTGACGAATGTTCAAATAGCAAACGTAGCTAACATACGAAAAACCAAAATGTACATATTTTACGAAGTTACAAACGTCAATAAACACGCTTTTAGTTTCACAACAAACATAATATAGTGACGAATGTTCAAATAGCAAACGTAGCTAACATACGAAAAACCAAAATGTACATATTTTACGAAGTTACAAACGTCAATAAACACGCTTTTAGTTTCACAACAAACGTAATATAGTGACGAATGTTCAAAGCTAACGTAGCTAACATACGAAAAACCAAAATGTACATATTTTACGAAGTTACAAACGTCAATAAACACGCTTTTAGTTTCACAACAAACGTAATATAGTGACGAATGTTCAAAGCTAACGTAGCTAACATACGAAAAACCAAAATGTACATATTTTACGAAGTTACAAACGTCAATAAACACGCTTTTAGTTTCACAACAAACGTAATATAGTGACGAATGTTCAAAGCTAACGTAGCTAACATACGAAAAACCAAAATGTACATATTGAACGAAGTTACAAACGTCAATAAACACGCTTTTAGTTTCACAACAAACGTAATATAGTGACGAATGTTCAAAGCTAACGTAGCTAACATACGAAAAACCAAAATGTACATATTGAACGAAGTTACAAACGTCAATAAACACGCTTTTAGTTTCACAACAAACGTAATATAGTGACGAACACTTTCACAGGAGCATTTGTTCACATTTTTGGCTCTCAATTAAACGTCCAAATACTATGGCAAATAGTATACCGTGTTAACAATTATTAGAGAGATGATTATTCTAATGTATGTACCGATTATACATTGAAAAATGCGTCGCTTTATGGACCCTATCACAAGATACTGCACAGAGCAGGCAGATTACAATCGCCCAGTCAAATGAAAATCAAACCTTGAAATGAAGCCTATACATGTGACATTAAGCGACATATTTGCAATGCAGTGCAGCAGTTTATTTGTCTTCCTCCTTAACAGGTGTTCCGAAGGTTTAGCTTGGTGCTACAGCTACTCGCTCTGTCATCCGACACCTGCAAATGCATGCAGAAGTTAGACCAACACGTAGCAAAACAGTTCCGTAGGTCTACTATTGAAAAACGCAAGCGACGATCTGTGCTTACCAAAATCCGCGCACCATAACCCCAATAGTTGGGATCCTCGATGTTTCAATAGATCCTTGGTTTCAATCCCATGGTTTCAATACACGACTTCACCGCACCCTTCCGCGTTTATCTTTTAAATTTGCCTCCAATAGTGGATACAACTTCCGCCGACCACACTTGTTCTGTGGTTTAACAGATTGTGGCATTACCGCCTCCCACAGGATTGGAAGAATACGGCAGGGGTAAATTATGCCATTTCCAGTGTTGGGGAGAATACTCACTTAGTGGATACTAAATACTTGCCTTAATATACTTACGAATGTTCAAACAGGAAACGTAACTTACAGACGAAAACATGTACATATTTAACTAAGTTACAAACGTCAATAAATTCATTATTAGTTTCACAAGTAACGTAATATAGTGACGATTGTTCAAATAACAAACGTAACTTATAGACGAAAATACACAATGTACATATTAAACGAAGTTAAATACTTCACAAAAACAAGTTTTTAGTTGTCCAGGTTGAATTTGCGCACAAGCTTCATAATAATTTTTAAAGCAGGTATTCAGTATTTTGGAACTACTTAAATTTTCTAAGTATTCTCCCCAAAACCGCCAAGTGACCAATCACATCAAAACATGTATAAATAACACATGCAATACCAAATATATAGTTTAGATCTGGGGGGGGAAACAAGGCTCCTGGCTTAACTAACAGCCATGCTGGAACATGACTGTTATGAACTTATGGTAGATAAACTATTCACACAGACACAAAAACAGATTTAAACATTTTATTTAAAACAAACAACGGATAAAGAAAGAGAAAATGAACAAATTAACAAACGAACAACATTAAATGGAGTAACTGTGAACGAAACCTAAATTTCAGATTCACTGTCTGTCTCGGTTTCTTGACAGTCCTCCTCAGTTTCTGTAAAGTCCTCCTCACTTTCTTCAGAATCCTCCATTCGGCTTTCGGTCCCAATTTTTTTGTATGTAGCCTGAACCTCAGCCATTTGGATCTTCATTTTTTGTATTTCGGACATCAAAAAACATTCTAATCCAGCAGACAGTTGCTGAGGAGACTGAGTGATATCTGCGAAGACAGAGCACAGGTACTTAAGCAGTTACAAGCACTTGATTCAGATTCAAGGGAGGTAGTTAAGAAAGTATTAATGCATTTATTTACAGTAATATCAGATGTATGCAAAATACAAAATCTACAAAAAGCATAATAAATAAGTATCAGAAATCTGAATAGTAGTTTTTCTCTAAATTTTTTTTTTTTTGATAAAACAGAAGGAAGAAAATATAAATGATATATTACTTTTTCTTTACATTATCAACTTAAGTCTATACGTATAGATAAATGATAAAAACAAATCTACCACAGAGCTTTTCCGTTAGAGCCTTTGAAAGGCTGCTCAAGGACTGCCAGTGTTGGCGCATCTCCTTCAAAATAATGCCTTCTTCCTCATGCAGCCTTTGAAGGAGCATGGCCTTGTCAAATACCTCTTTCTTGGCCTTAATGGGAGCACCTGAAGCTGTATACATGAAATGGAACGTTTATTGGGTAAATTAAAAACATACATAACTCAAAATAATAAAAAAAAAAACATTTTCTCACCTCTGTCCCATGGCCACACCGGACAATCTACTGAGAGCACATCAGATGGAATGGCGTCTTGCTCATCAACCAAATTGTTGTACTCTTTAATTGCCTCTGTTAACTTTTTTTTTTTTTTTGCCATCTTCACGGATATGCGCTGCCTTGACTTGTTCCTATCTGTATGACAGATAGCAATAATAATGAAATCTGGGTATAATATGTTTGTATACAGAAACACATAATTATTTTTACTGGGAGAAGTCTTTTTGACTGAATCTCTATCTCCTGCTCCTCCTTACTCAATATGTAAGTAATTTTCTTATACTCTCAATTTTAATAAATGCCTTTTGCCTACCTGATTGGAAATAACCTTACTTGCCACCTGTGCCACCTCACTTCCTGCAACTTCCTGCATACTCTTTCTCCACATATTCACTCTGCAACCCAATCTCCAAAGAATAACGTACTATATTTAATCTGAGCTCCAAATATCTATGTCAATAACTGCATTTACATCACGTGTAAAATGTGCACTTCCCAACATTGAAATCAGAAAAACAAACAAATGCAAATGCATCGCTGTTTCCATCAAAGTGTTGGAGCGCAAAACTGGAAACTTGTATGCTTTTATTGCATATTTTATCAAGCAGAGGGTGCACTCAGTGTGATTGATTTGGATTTTTTTTTTTACTGTACATTTTTGTCAAATCCCAAAGTTATACTTTTTTTCAAAATATGTTATGATACATTTGACAATCAAACACAAATGCTATCTTTTTGCCAAAGTTCTGCATTGAAGTTGGAAATACTTGTGACTGCAAGACTGCAACACTTCAACATTGTACAAGCATGCATTTTCCCAGAGCCTGATGGTTTCATATTTGACTTTGTTCACCAAGTGTGTCCTCAGGAAAAGGTCCAACTGGCACATGCGTTTGATATTTTCTTCCTGACTTTTATATTTTTAATTTTATTTTATCAATCGATTCATCGCTTGCCTATGTATGAAAATGTTAATTTTGTTATCACACCACGCTAAAGTGGCGCCGCTTGAGGACATGTTGATGGAGTAAACTTTAAATGAATGTTTGTTGGAGTCTCTTAGCGCTAATTCTGCTTCTGATTGGATGAGACACAAATATTTATGAAATTTCCAATGTATAAAACACTACAGACCCTAAATTTAAAAAGAAATTAGGTTTTCATAAAAAATACAACACGTTATTTTTGATCTATTTGAGTCTGTTTACTAGAAAAAGAGTAATCGATTACTAAAATAGTTGTCGACTACTTCAATAATCGATTAATAGAGTTGTTTCAGCCCTTATTCAATTTGAGCGTTTTTCCAATTTAAATACATTTACTGTTAGTCAAGTAATACATTTTTGTTTGACTACGATAAGATTGGCTGATTTTTTGTCTATTTGATAAAAGATTAACAGCCTTGCTTCTTTTTAAGACTTTACTTAAAAACACACACACACATTTATGGATCTCTCTGAGGTCCCTATTGTTATGTCGCATTGAAAAAAGTAAAAAAAAAAAAATATAATTTTAAAATACAAAGTATTTACCATTGTGGCGATATTTATCCCGCTTACTTTCTTGGGTCTCCAGGGCCAGGCTTTCAATTACACGCTGCAGTCTTGTTGCATCATTTACCTCTGAGGCTGCATAAAACAAAAAGTGCCAATGTTATTTAATTATTGTTAAGTGTTTGATGTAACTGGTAAAATTCAGATGTTATTGGCGTCAACTTACTTGCTTCAGCCCATTGCCTCACTTCTTGAACCCAAACCTTCAAATCATCCTCTGTGAGCTGAAACTCTTCTTTCATGTGGTTCAGTTCGCTGACTTCCTTAACTTTCCTCTTTAAAGTCTGTTAGGCGATATTGTGTAACATTAGCAACATTAGCTAAAAAACAACTCTTTAAGTAATCTGACATAAGAGTCACATTTTGTTATATGACAAAAAAATATATTATTTCAGTATTACTTTGAAATATCTCTTTGACAGATATTTGTGGAGGCAACTTTTCTTCTGGATATTCCATCCTCTCGCATGCACAGTTATCATGTCTGTCCGAGCTAAACATGTGATTAAAAATCATTTGAAATTTAAAAACATCAAGGATTGAGGTGAAATTAGAAAATCTTCTTTACCTGCTTTAGTCATGTATTTAGTAGTTAAAGCTACTCTGGACAAAAAGGAATTGACCTGCTCAACCTCTTCCCCCACTGTCATGCCTGCAAACAAATTAAAACAATATAAACTAATGACAGTCTTAAAATCTTGGACCAGAAGGTCCAGCCAGGGGCCAGAAGGGGGTCTGGTTTGGGGACCACCGGATTTCATCTCTGCTGTTTGCAGAAGATGTCATGTTGGCTTTCTCAAACCAGGACCTCCCACATGCACTGGGACGGTTGGCAGCAGAGTGTGAAGCGGCTGGGATGAAGATCAGCACATGCAAATCCGAGGCTATGGTTTTGGAGGGGAGAAAGGTGCCGTGCTATTTCCAATGCAGCCCCAGTTTTGGTTAAGTCAAATTCAAGACCTATTTAAAAATTTTTTAATGAAGTTTAATGAAAATGTAATGCCAATATTGTATGTCCAAATTTTGTCGCGTATGCGGTTTAAGTTTTACTGCATGAAAAGTCAAAGGTAATTTGGTTATCTGGAAGCATGTATCAAAGTATTGCGCTAGTATAATCATATAGTATGATTATAGTATATGTGGTATATCACAATATTTAATGCTACAAGCTCTCAAATGTAATGCCTTTTCGGGAAAAACTGCCTTAAATTTGGCTACATCAAATTCAATACCTTTTTAACGATTTAAAGTCTCTGGGACTACCCTGTCTTTTTTTCTCTCTACCCTGTCTCTGAGAAGACCTCTGGAGTCCGCTGTAGGAAGTGTGTAGAATAGATATGGAAGTCTGGGCATCTCTGCTCAGACTTATGCTCCTGCGACCCGGCAATAGATAAAGCAGATGCGAAATAGATGGATGAAATCTTTTTGTTTCTTACCAGCCCCTTCTTGGTTACGTCCACTCCACAGAACCTGTTGGTATAATATATTTGAACATTATTGTTGTCACACTCAAACATAGTAGAAAAGATGAAAAAATGTACCTCACACTTGGCTGCATGTCCCTTAGCATGCATAACAGACAGGAATGGCTTATTTCCGAGAAGATGTGACAACTCTGGAAGCTTGGCACAGACCTTTTTGAGGTAGGGGTAGTATCTGCACATTATGTCTGTGCAGATAAACTCTACCTTACGACCAAAGGACACTTCTTTGTGCAGGAACATAGGGTATGCAAATATCTCCCCTCTATACATGTGCAAAGCTTTTAACAGCACGCCATGACGACAAACTGCTACTTCTGCACCCTCCTCATCCAGCTTTGACCCAGTCTTTTTTGCACACTCCTTGCCAGCAGTCCATTTCCCTTTTCCACACATTGCCTTGCCAGAAACCTTAAACAGAAGAGTGGCAAAATTGATACATATTTGTAGACACACACAAAGTTTGTGATATTAATTAAGTTATCCACTTACATGCGGAACTTTGTTGCGAACTGTGGCTACAAAATCTGTCACTTCCTGGTCTTTTGCAAAGAAATGGCCATCAAAGAATCCCGTTTCTGCTGATCTGGGGGGGGTGGGACATATAGACATATACAATGTCTATATGTCTAAACATAGACATATAGACATTGTATAAATATAAAGACATTGTCTAAACCAGAGATCTCCGACACTTTTCCACCAGAAGAGCTACTTTCTCGGGACGATTATGGCAGACAGATACTCATGTAAGCGGTCAGGGAAATATGACTGTATATAATGGTGAGAGCCTTTGATCGGGAACTGTTACTATCAAGACTCAACAGTCATCATTTATTATCACATATTCATTACGAGTGCATCAAGTGACCATTTACAATAGTTGTAGGAATGTGAATGAATCATACATTCTGTAATATGCATATAATCAATCAATTTGTAAATCCAATGGGGAGCAACCTGGAAGGGGCTGGCGAGCTACTGGTAGCTCCAAAGCTACCGGTTGGAGACCCCTGGTCTATACCCTTTATTATTATTACCCTTTATTAAAGCGATACAGCTTACGGTTTCCATCTAGTGAAACAGCTGCAACATCGGGCTGACAGGCTGGACAGCTAAAATGCTCCTGCATTAGGACAGCCTTCTCTTTCTCGTGCCTGCAGTATGTCCACTCAAGAAAGGCACGCTGCAGGCCATCTCCACATATATTCCTTGCCTATATTTAATTAAAAAAATCTTAATTGTGACACAAATATACAAACAATACCACATTTTGAATAGTTATATATATATAGATAAGTATAATTACTCGTCCAAAGCCTTTTGTGCGGTTGTCAAGCATTCTAACAAAAGCCTGCCGTGATAGCCCAGGGGCGGTCACCTTTAATTCCTCAAACATTTTGAACAAATCAACACTATAAACAGTTTGAAAATCTATGTGTCCGGGCCAATAGCCATTTTCTTGGAGCTCGGATATCGAAGGACTCCATGTGACGGAACATGAAGATGATGAACAGGTAAGTGACGGTAGGGACAAGTCATATCTTCCTTTAAGGAGGAAAAATACAAGACCGTTTTTTGTGGATTGTCTGTTATAGTTATTATGAATTACATTTAGAGATGTTCTTACCATTGATATTGACCAAGATGATAGAACGCCCACATCGGATATCGAACTTGGTACCACACTGACAAAATATTGGCCAAGCCATGGGCAATAGTCTTGCTAAAAATCATACATATTTAAAATTTTAACAAGACAATTTTACAAGATATTTAATATTCTTTATTCTTAGAATAAAGACTCTTACCTTGTTCAGTTGATGAAAGTTTACCATTTTCATTTACAGAAAGGCAGCAGATGGGGGAGATAGGTTTATAAAAACCTTCAACAAGGGACAGTCGATTGTGGAGAACATACCCCTTGTGAACACTCCAGTCACATTCTCCACACAAAAAGGGAATTGGCAGACAATCTGGGCATTTAATTATGGCTTTTTTTGCCATGCATTTATTGCACATATCCTGGGGGACTTTCTCTGATGCTATCATTCCTTTGACAAGATCAGGTCTGGCCTTCTCCCACTTGTCTTCAGCCAGTGACTGCCTATCCTCCCATTTTAAAGAAGCTTTGGCAGTTGTGTCTTGACAATCTGGGAGAATGTCTTTTAAGGACTGTAACTGGGCATCTAATTCCTCCTCAATGCTACGTTGCCGAACTAACAAAAAATATATATGTAAATTATATAAAAATGTCCATATACTCTCAGCATCGTACTTACTCTCGTATATGGAAGAAACGTCTGCCTGGCTGGTTGAAGGCTCTTCAGGACTGGTAGATGCACCTGTATGGGATGCTGTCATAACACATTCACAAACACACCGTTTCATTACTTTGCACACCACAAATGAAGGGAAGTCCATTTTGAACATACCTCTGCCAATAGAGCGCGCAGCAGGCACCCTACGTCCTTGGCTGTCCCTCTTTCTCTGTTGCTCCTTCTCTCCACCTATACTGCTTTCTTGCTTCTGTCAATTAAACATACCTTTCAATCAATCAATAAAACTTGATTTAGAAAGTGCTTTAAATAACGAAAGGTATCACAAAGTGCTTTAAAAGATAACATTCAAAACAATACGCCCCACATCATACACACACACACACACACACACACACACATACGTACACACAATATACAATATATCATTAGGACTAAATAAATAGATGTGAGTTAAAAGATACGCTACAAAGGTGGGTCTTGAGCCTGCTCTTAAAAACATGAACGTTCTCTGCGGTCCTGAGCTCCTCCTCAGGTCGTTCCAGAGGCGAGGGCCATAATATTGGAAAGACGCCTCGCCGTGAGTCTTTTTGTTGACTTTAGGAATAACTAGGAGACCCCTGCCGGATGAGCGAAGGGACCGTGAAGGTTCATAAGGTAAAAGCAGTTCTGAGAGATAAGAAGGACCAAGACCATAAAGACATTTAAAACCATTAAAAGATCTTTAAAATCGATCCTGAAACACACGGGGAGCCAATGCTGCGACTCTAAAACCGGTGTAATGTGGTCCCGCCTCCTGGTCTTCGTCAGGACACGAGCTGCTGAATTTTGTAAAAGTTGTAAACCTGAGATACTCTTTTTGGGAAGACCAGAAAGCAGGGCATTACAGTAGTCAATACGACTGGTGATAAAAGCATGCATGAGCGTCTCCGTGTTGGCCCGAGAGAGAATGGGGCGGACTCTGGCTATGCTCTTTAGATGGTAAAAACCTATCTTTGTGATATTCTTAATGTGTGGAATTAAAGTCAGCTCAGAGTCAAAAATCACACCCAGGTTCTTCACCTGTGAGGAAGGATTAAAAGACAATGACTGTAGTTTGGGTACAGGTTTCTCTCTCTGGGCCTCAGGACCGATGACTAAAACTTTTTGTCCTGGTTAAGCTGGAGAAAGTTTTCAGCCATCCAGGATTTGATCTAAAATGCAGTTAAAAAGTGCATCCATTGGCCTGGTGTCATCAGGAGACATGGAGATGTACAACTTTTAAAGTTCTTTTAATGTGTTTTAAATGTCTTAATGTTTTTGGTCTTTCTTATGTTTCAGAACTGATTTTACCTTATTAGCCTTCACAGCCCCTTCGCTCCTCCGGCATGGATCTCCTATTTATTCCTAAACTCAACAGAACAAACTTCTTTAGAGGGCAAAACACTTACGTCGAGTTTCTGAAGATCTGATAAAGCAATGTCAAGATTGCACCGCTCCACCTCAGTAAAGATTTCTTCTAATTCCTGTAGTTCCTCAAATGCCTTTGGGTCAGACATGGCGAAAGCTACAGAAATTAGACATACACATGTGGTTAGCTACATGAATGGGTTTTAATAATTTAGTTATTACATTGTATTAGTGTATTTTGAAGGGACAGAACAAAGAACATAGTTACATCTAAAAGTGAAGATAGGCCATGTAGCTAAAGGCTAATTTGCAGTCCTTTGTTGTTCGTAAACAACGCGGGGATAGCTAGCAGCCGCCATTTTAAGTTAGCTTTTTCTTCGGCGCTATTACGCATGTATTACGTTTACTTGGCATTGGTAATATGTGTCCTTAAAATCGTAGATGCTCACCTTTTCTTCAACAAACGACAGTCCCTTCGTCACGGGCGCCAGAACCGTTCACGTTCAAGTCCTGACCGTTGTTGGAAAACGCAGGGAAGTGACCCGTGGTCTGACTACGTCTACGGTGCAGAAGAGCCGCTCTTTCTCACTGTTTGTGTGGCGTGACTCCAAGAAGGCCCACTATGTTGCTCAACAGTTGAACACTGTCTGTACATAAACTTGCTCTTATCGCTCTGCACATCCACTAACTTCGCACTAATGCCTCGCACTCAAACACTGACAGGCTCGCTTTCGCTCCCTGGCTATTTCCGGTTCCTTCATGGTGTAATTACGACTGTTTCTGGCGGTACATCTCCGATCCAAGCGGGGCACAACACTTACAAGCGTCCCACCAAAGCTACTCCTTAAAAACACCACATTTATTATAATGATCATGATTATTATTATTTTTTTTCCTCCGTATAATTATAATATTTATAAATATTATTACATCGTAATACCATTATACACTTATTGTTAGAATTATCTATGAGAGATAGAGATGGAAAAGGTCACAGTGCTCAAAAAAGTGTAGCCCACAATAATAAAACCTTACAATCATTACACAAAATTAAATGTTTTGTCATGACAAAAGAAAGAAAACAGATTTGCTTTGTGAAATGCAAAGAATATTGATTAACTGACAAGATTCTTGTTGTCTGACTTATTGGTTAAGTTGAGATATATTTCTTTTTGCCTATGTATTTTGAATGTATTAATTTTATAATTAATACTACAAAGCGACCCACTTCAATATGGGACATATTTAATAGTTACAGTATTATAATATGACATAAATCTATAGATTCATTGTTAAGAATGCTATATAAATTAATTTAATGACGTAACAATCATTGACAATCCACTGGCAATGGTTTCAATAAATCTTATGTGCACATCACATTGAACTATATAATAACCAATAACGGCCCATCAGTGCCAACGTGTCACTTCCGTTTCACCTCTGATATAAAATGAGAGTGGTCTTCCCGCACTTATGTCTGACTTCTACAAACCAACGGACACGACGCTGAAATATCGAAATACAGTAAGTTTGCTTCTCTTATTCTATCGCTTCCAACTGAACTAATGCTGTTACCCAAAATATGCCATTTGACTGTGGCTGCAGCCACATGAGCCGGCAGCTCCAGGCGGGGTATCCCGCACTTTTTCACACTTCACCTGGGCAGTAGAACATCAGCCCGCATCCGCCGACTATAATAACCGCGCTGCAACAGACGCATCACTGAGGGCAATGGACCACATGAGACACGGGTCATTGCTGTGAAAGTGATATACCAAATATGAAATGTTAATGCGTTTACTTAGTAGTTAGCGGCAGCGCGCTAATGCATCAGTCTGCACATCAAAGTTACGCCGACACAGTGCGCGACTGTGCATGAGAGTGAGCACCAAACTAGTCTACAGTTTTGCTATGACTGTAGCTTTCATAATTTGATAATGGCTGCATGAAACGTAACTGCATCTATAGCTATCGCTCACTGTGAGACTAAACGGGCAGTTGCCCAATGGCTCTGCGCTCGTCTGATACGCCATTGTGGTCAGCGAGGAGAGGGCTGACCTCTCCAGGTGGACCATGTGCGCTCACAGTTATGAGGGGTTCTGACGTTGTATCTGTTTATCAGAGATGTTGACGTTAGCAAGTTCACTAAAAATGAACCAAAGTTTAAACTCCTCTTTTGAATTGTAATTATTCAAATATTCCAAACTTTTCAGGTTTTAGCACACTGTAGACAGAATAAACCTGATAACATTTCATTGTGTATGGTAGAGGGTGGCATATTCTGAAGTGTATAGGCTATATTCCCATAAATAGTCAAGACAAGTTTAAAATGTATACATAATAATATTTAATAATAATATTGTTTATTCTTTTATGATTTTATTTAAATAGAAGACAGTATCTTCTGTTGTACAGAAGCTGATTTGGAGTTTCACATTATGTACAAATCCTTTACTGTCTCTGTCCACTCTGTGATGAAACTGAAGGCATTAGTAGAACTCCAGTTTGAAAACAAATTGAAAGCCTACTAAGTTTAGTGTTGACTCAATATATTTTTCATATCATATTCACGACCAAAAAGTGTATTGTTTATGTTCATTAATCATAGAATCTACCTGTTCTGTTAATAAATTCACGCAAAACAACGTGTTCCGCCACAGCCCCGTGAACTATCACCTTCTTCACTATATATGTGTTTGCATGTCTGTGCAGAAGAATCTGTGAACAAATTAGCTAGCGAATCGTATTCGTGACGTTCGATTCAAGTGGTGGCGCCCCATTGAGCAGGTGGGACCAAAACGCACATGTTTTCACCTGTTGCTCACAAAACAGCGGCTATCTATTAATCGCTAGATCAATCCAGTGTGTTATCAGGCATATGTAAGTAACGTTACTTCAATAGACTTGCCTATGTCTAAATAGCGTCATTTTGAAATTGTTTGTGCTATACATATGTTATAAAGTATATACATTTACTATCTCTCTTGTCTCAATAGATGCCTGGGTCTATAAAAAAAACCTGCCCCGAATGCCACCAAAAAATTGGGGTGGCGTGTAAAAAATGCCCCCATTGTGGTGCCATTCAGCCCCAAAAGAAGCGCCTTCAAGACGCACGGAAGGCCTTCGCGCAGAATAAGGAGGAGTGGAAGGATAAGCTCCAAAAAAACCACAATAAAAACAAGGAGCACGAGAAGGCCTATCGTCTTGTAAGTAATGACACAATTGTTGTTTCACACTCATACATTAGTCTGTGGTGGCCCGCCACAGTCTATTTTTATCCGCCACAGTCTCGATCTCCCCTGTCTTTCTCTGTCTCTCACCCAACACCAACATCTGCAGCAGAGGCGCAGGTTTAACAGGACAAATAAGGAGCAGTGAACAATGTCTCACTGTTTAAGTAGCTTATTATTATTGTTATTACACAAACTGAAGGCAGCTTCGCATAGTTTTGGTTTCACTTATAAACTAAAAGACCACATGGCTAATTTGCATAGTAGCCTAAACCTCTTTACTGTGCCGCTAATGCAGCTGTCACTATAATTAATTAATCTAGATGTCACGAAATGGCGGACCTCAGTCTGGTTCCGCGCCAAACTTTACTCTACGCTAAACCAGCTGAACAGGAAGAGAAACTGCAGCCTCTGAGCTCGTTTTAAACTTGTAGAAACGGCTGCAGAATGATTGAAATACGGCTAATACGGCAGATTTTAAACTGAGAAGACGCTATTCAGCTAATTAAATATGCACGAGCGATAGTTACAGCACGGCTGTTTCTCGATCGTTTAAAACAAAAGAGCAGCGAGCAGTACTAAACCAGGACCAAACCTGTACTAAACCAGGACCAAACCTGTACTAAACCAGGACCAAACCTGTACTAAACCAGGACCAAAACAGGACTAAACCAGGATTAAACTTGGACTAAACGGGGCTCATTGTTGAGCTGAGCAAAGAGGAGAAACACAGCTCTGCATTGGCATATTATGTATATATTCTGTTATTTAGAAACCCAAAATATAATTAATGTTTGCATTGTTTTCAAAGCATACTAATTATTTTTACGTTAAATTATGTTCCAGACCTTTGCTTAATAATTATTCAACTTTATTTTTTTGGATCGCAGTGGAATTAAATTCAGGACCCCATTCTAAACTTTAGATCTCTCCCCTCCCTCTGGCTTGCTCTTGCCCTACACGAGGTGAGAGCTGCTCATGTTGGTCAGTGTTTTCTCTCTGCCGCATCAGGCTGAGGTTCAAAGTCTGTATCTGAGAGCTGCAGGGGCGGAGCTGAGAAAGAAAACTGACCCATTACATTATAAAAAAAACAACAACTGTACCCTATGTAAATTAACAAGAAATTATTCTTTTCACAGCAGCATAATAGCCCAAAATAGTTTTTATTTTTTGCTTAAAATGCACCTGATTGCAGGAAAAAATATCTAAATAAATCTTACACATGTAAGCAATATTTCATATTTTATTTTCAACTTTATTATTAATGGCTTCCAATTAGTTAAAATCCATAATAATTACCTTGCAGACATTTTTAAAAATGTATCAAAATTGTAATATTTGGCAAATAAAACAAATAGAAGAATAAAAAAGACATATAAACAGTTTGTCAAAAGTATTTAATAGTAAAAGTAGTATTGAAACTTGATGATCAATTGAACAAGTATTTATGCTGCGTTCATAACAGCCTTGGGAGCTCCCGTAAAATATCATAATGACTGCTTATTGTCAAAAAAAGAGAATTATTGGACACATAATGTAATACAAAAATATTGCACTGACCTTTATTTTTTGGGATATTGTTTTGGCAGCTCGATAGATATTCGGCAATGGGGTACTATCCCATTCTCCTCCTGGCGAATGAGAAGAAAGGGAGGATCAAGGCAGAGGTCAAAACTTGCCTTGACTTCCAGCTGCCAGACTCCTTAGAAAAGCGCCTCAAAGAAGCCTTTGAGGCGATTGTAAGCAGTAAGTATACATTTTTAATAGATTTTTTTATGTGAATTAACACTCATCATATATTTTGTAGTTTACAGGAAACAAAAGGAAAGAGAAGGAGAAGTGTCTACTGCAAGTAAGTTACAACATTGTTTTTAATATTAGTCTAGCCTTAAGATTGTGAATATGTAGTTACTGACTGTCACTAATTTGGGCTGAGGCAACTTTCCACCCAGAGTAAAGACCATAGATTGTAAATAAAGAGTGGACTCACCAAGTTCCTACATCAGTCATTGCGTTTGCCTGATCCAAGAAGAAGTTGATTAGAGCCAACTCGAAACAAGCGACTTGGGCGGGAATCTGGAGCCAAAATGTGTGGTCGCAAATATCTAGTTTAAATCAAAGAGCCAATCAGGATCGGTGCAGGTCTGTTCCTTTATGTCGATTTACACATAAATTAAATTTAGGCGGCCCTACTGTTATTATAATGACAATAGCTTTTTTCAGTTGAGGCTCCTTGCCAAGGCAAAAACGTACTTACCTGCTCATGAATTTGAGAGAGTGGTGCACATGTTCATCACAGTGCGCATGGACTACTGTAATTCCCTTTATTTTGTAATAGACCAAAAACGACTAAAACAACTGCAGGGAGTTCAAAATGCAGTTGCACGCCTGTTGACGGGTACAAAACACTTTCAACACATAACTCCTGTCCTGGCATCAGTGCACTGGCGTCCAGTCCCATTCCGTATTCAGTATAAATGGTAAATGGTCTCAACTTATATAGCGCTTTTCCACCTACATTAGGCACTCAAAGCGCTTTACAGCAAGGAACCGCTCACCCATTCATACACCAATGTACGCAGACACTGGAGGCAAGGAGGGTGAAGTGTCTTGCCCAAGGACACAACGACAATGTGCACCTTCAGGAGGCAGGATTCGAACCCATGACCTTCCGATCATGAGACGACCCGCTCTACCATCTGCGCCACCGTCGCCTATAAAATACTACTTTTGTTTTTTAAATGTCTTCACGGGCTCGCTCCCTTTTATTTGATTGAACTATTGTTTGTTCATGTTTCTGCAAGAACAAGAAGCACAATGTCATCTTCTCAGTTGCTCCTTGACATTCCCAGGTCCAATTTGAAGAGTAGAGGGGACCGAGCCTTCTCTGTGGCCGGGCCCTGGCTTTGGAACAGTCTGCCTCTGTGGGTCAGGGCCATTGAGTCACTTGAGAACTTTAAAGATCTCCCTAAGATGAGCCCTAAATTATTGTATTGGAAAATTGTAAAGGATGTCCTCACCACCTCATTACAGAGCATTAAAGAATATGCTTTTTAGGTGTTGACAGACATTTATCTTTTTTTCAGCCAAAGGAGGAGCAATAGACAAGGAGGTAGAAGGAGGAGCAGGAGAAGGAGCAGAGGAAGAGGCAGAAGGAGGAGCGGGAGAAGAGGAGGAGGAGGAAGAAGAAGGAGCGGGAGAAGAGGAGGAAGAAGAAGGAGGAGCGGGAGAAGAAGCCGAGGAAGAGGCAGAAGGGGTAGCGGGAGAAGAGGAGGAGGAGGAAGAAGAAGGAGCGGGAGAAGAGGAGGTAGAAGGAGGAGCGGGAGAAAAAGCAGAGGAAGAGGCAGAAGGAGGAGCGGGAGAAGAGGAGGTGGAGGAAGACGAGGCAGAAGCGGAAGGTGGAGCAGAAGAAGAATGTAGGTTGCTTTGCTATACGGCCTGTAATGATTTATCAATTGAGCACTAGAGCCATTGAGTTTTGAAAAATTATCAAACTAACCTCCGTACAGAAACCGTTCACAGATGATTGAGCCACAGGAAGTTGTGATAAAAATATTAAAGTTAAAGGAAGATTTAATCATGAAAAATGATCATGACACAAGAATATATCCCATATTCCACAAAATTACCAAAACAACTGTTGTGAAGGTTATAGGAGAGATATTAAGCAAAATCATCTTTTTCAGCTTTAAACCGTGTTAAGACATTACTCCCTCATGCTAATATCAGGAACTTAAGCGCAGTGAGTTGGCTTGTTTCATCTCCATAACGCTGGGGAAGCCTCCAGAATCCACTGCCCACACAGTGACCCTGCAACACACTCGGTATGAAGGCCCACGACTGCAGCACCAAACAGATGACTCAAATGGTCAGAAATAGTCATTCGTACATAACCTGAGTGAACAAGCGGCAAGACTTGGTTTGGCATCTCCCTTCCCTCCTGAGTTTTCTTTCTTTGATCGCCCACCACATTTGACTCACGTTTGTTTACCTCGAATGGATGGCCACTGTTTGGTATTTTTTCCAAAAGCTATTTATTGTAATGGAAAAAACAGAGAGTAAAACCGTACTTTTGATCACACAAATATGCTCATAATCCAATCAGGAATGGATTACCCCTAACTCTCCTCTGGCCTCCACATAACTCCTGAAATGTTCCTTGCTACCCAAAATGCTGTGAGGCAGAATCATTCCGTTGCTGTCATAAAGAAACCAATAGGGTTCTGCATAAACACAAATATGTTTTGATAATTAGCTCAATTTAAGACAGCGTTAGCAAACAGCGAGCAGAGATCCTCACCTGCGTCACGGAGTCCAGTCGTGTCGATATCATCCATTTTGAGGTGGAGGGCAACTGAAAATTCCACGGCCGTAACCATAGTAACGCTCAAAATGCAGATTTATAGTCTTAAATCATTGCTAATATCTCTGTAATTACTGGGCCAATTCACATGAAACTAAAACTGACACAAAGTTCAAGGTCATATCTTCCAGCACATATGAACATATGTCTAATTATTTCTTCACAAAGGCGTCCAAAAGTGGAGACAATATTCAAAAACATGTGCTTGATGTTGGCCAGTAGAAAGGACTTTCAGCCATAAAATCCACATGTCAGGTTTGTGAATCCAATCACTATCAACTGATGATCAGAGAAAACATTTGGACGTTTTCTTTTTGGAAATTTCTTTCAAAAACTGTTTCTCTCCCATAGAGTTGTATTGACACCTGCCCTCCAACTGAAATGGAATTCTAAATCGTGAACGCAACCTATTAACAAACGAACAACATTAAATGGAGTAACTGTGAACGAAACCTAAATTTCAGATTCACTGTCTGTCTCGGTTTCTTGACAGTCCTCCTCAGTTTCTGTAAAGTCCTCCTCACTTTCTTCAGAATCCTCCATTCGGCTTTCGGTCCCAATTTTTTTGTATGTAGCCTGAACCTCAGCCATTTGGATCTTCATTTTTTGTATTTCGGACATCAAAAAACATTCTAATCCAGCAGACAGTTGCTGAGGAGACTGAGTGATATCTGCGAAGACAGAGCACAGGTACTTAAGCAGTTACAAGCACTTGATTCAGATTCAAGGGAGGTAGTTAAGAAAGTATTAATGCATTTATTTACAGTAATATCAGATGTATGCAAAATACAAAATCTAAAAAAAGCATAATAAATAAGTATCAGAAATCTGAATAGTAGTTTTTCTCTAAATTTTTTTTTTTTTGATAAAACAGAAGGAAGAAAATATAAATGATATATTACTTTTTCTTTACATTATCAACTTAAGTCTATACGTATAGATAAATGATAAAAACAAATCTACCACAGAGCTTTTCCGTTAGAGCCTTTGAAAGGCTGCTCAAGGACTGCCAGTGTTGGCGCATCTCCTTCAAAATAATGCCTTCTTCCTCATGCAGCCTTTGAAGGAGCATGGCCTTGTCAAATACCTCTTTCTTGGCCTTAATGGGAGCACCTGAAGCTGTATACATGAAATGGAACGTTTATTGGGTAAATTAAAAACATACATAACTCAAAATAATAAAAAAAAAAACATTTTCTCACCTCTGTCCCATGGCCACACCGGACAATCTACTGAGAGCACATCAGATGGAATGGCGTCTTGCTCATCAACCAAATTGTTGTACTCTTTAATTGCCTCTGTTAACTTTTTTTTTTTTTTTGCCATCTTCACGGATATGCGCTGCCTTGACTTGTTCCTATCTGTATGACAGATAGCAATAATAATGAAATCTGGGTATAATATGTTTGTATACAGAAACACATAATTATTTTTACTGGGAGAAGTCTTTTTGACTGAATCTCTATCTCCTGCTCCTCCTTACTCAATATGTAAGTAATTTTCTTATACTCTCAATTTTAATAAATGCCTTTTGCCTACCTGATTGGAAATAACCTTACTTGCCACCTGTGCCACCTCACTTCCTGCAACTTCCTGCATACTCTTTCTCCACATATTCACTCTGCAACCCAATCTCCAAAGAATAACGTACTATATTTAATCTGAGCTCCAAATATCTATGTCAATAACTGCATTTACATCACGTGTAAAATGTGCACTTCCCAACATTGAAATCAGAAAAACAAACAAATGCAAATGCATCGCTGTTTCCATCAAAGTGTTGGAGCGCAAAACTGGAAACTTGTATGCTTTTATTGCATATTTTATCAAGCAGAGGGTGCACTCAGTGTGATTGATTTGGATTTTTTTTTTTACTGTACATTTTTGTCAAATCCCAAAGTTATACTTTTTTTCAAAATATGTTATGATACATTTGACAATCAAACACAAATGCTATCTTTTTGCCAAAGTTCTGCATTGAAGTTGGAAATACTTGTGACTGCAAGACTGCAACACTTCAACATTGTACAAGCATGCATTTTCCCAGAGCCTGATGGTTTCATATTTG
Organism: Proterorhinus semilunaris; assembly: GCA_021464625.1. Taxonomy (NCBI): domain Eukaryota; kingdom Metazoa; phylum Chordata; class Actinopteri; order Gobiiformes; family Gobiidae; genus Proterorhinus; species Proterorhinus semilunaris. Next base: position 27,856,918 of record CM038349.1, read on the forward strand.
ACTTTGTTCACCAAGTGTGTCCTCAGGAAAAGGTCCAACTGGCACATGCGTTTGATATTTTCTTCCTGACTTTTATATTTTTAATTTTATTTTATCAATCGATTCATCGCTTGCCTATGTATGAAAATGTTAATTTTGTTATCACACCACGCTAAAGTGGCGCCGCTTGAGGACATGTTGATGGAGTAAACTTTAAATGAATGTTTGTTGGAGTCTCTTAGCGCTAATTCTGCTTCTGATTGGATGAGACACAAATATTTATGAAATTTCCAATGTATAAAACACTACAGACCCTAAATTTAAAAAGAAATTAGGTTTTCATAAAAAATACAACACGTTATTTTTGATCTATTTGAGTCTGTTTACTAGAAAAAGAGTAATCGATTACTAAAATAGTTGTCGACTACTTCAATAATCGATTAATAGAGTTGTTTCAGCCCTTATTCAATTTGAGCGTTTTTCCAATTTAAATACATTTACTGTTAGTCAAGTAATACATTTTTGTTTGACTACGATAAGATTGGCTGATTTTTTGTCTATTTGATAAAAGATTAACAGCCTTGCTTCTTTTTAAGACTTTACTTAAAAACACACACACACATTTATGGATCTCTCTGAGGTCCCTATTGTTATGTCGCATTGAAAAAAGTAAAAAAAAAAATATATAATTTTAAAATACAAAGTATTTACCATTGTGGCGATATTTATCCCGCTTACTTTCTTGGGTCTCCAGGGCCAGGCTTTCAATTACACGCTGCAGTCTTGTTGCATCATTTACCTCTGAGGCTGCATAAAACAAAAAGTGCCAATGTTATTTAATTATTGTTAAGTGTTTGATGTAACTGGTAAAATTCAGATGTTATTGGCGTCAACTTACTTGCTTCAGCCCATTGCCTCACTTCTTGAACCCAAACCTTCAAATCATCCTCTGTGAGCTGAAACTCTTCTTTCATGTGGTTCAGTTCGCTGACTTCCTTAACTTTCCTCTTTAAAGTCTGTTAGGCGATATTGTGTAACATTAGCAACATTAGCTAAAAAACAACTCTTTAAGTAATCTGACATAAGAGTCACATTTTGTTATATGACAAAAAAATATATTATTTCAGTATTACTTTGAAATATCTCTTTGACAGATATTTGTGGAGGCAACTTTTCTTCTGGATATTCCATCCTCTCGCATGCACAGTTATCATGTCTGTCCGAGCTAAACATGTGATTAAAAATCATTTGAAATTTAAAAACATCAAGGATTGAGGTGAAATTAGAAAATCTTCTTTACCTGCTTTAGTCATGTATTTAGTAGTTAAAGCTACTCTGGACAAAAAGGAATTGACCTGCTCAACCTCTTCCCCCACTGTCATGCCTGCAAACAAATTAAAACAATATAAACTAATGACAGTCTTAAAATCTTGGACCAGAAGGTCCAGCCAGGGGCCAGAAGGGGGTCTGGTTTGGGGACCACCGGATTTCATCTCTGCTGTTTGCAGAAGATGTCATGTTGGCTTTCTCAAACCAGGACCTCCCACATGCACTGGGACGGTTGGCAGCAGAGTGTGAAGCGGCTGGGATGAAGATCAGCACATGCAAATCCGAGGCTATGGTTTTGGAGGGGAGAAAGGTGCCGTGCTATTTCCAATGCAGCCCCAGTTTTGGTTAAGTCAAATTCAAGACCTATTTAAAAATGTTTTAATGAAGTTTAATGAAAATGTAATGCCAATATTGTATGTCCAAATTTTGTCGCGTATGCGGTTTAAGTTTTACTGCATGAAAAGTCAAAGGTAATTTGGTTATCTGGAAGCATGTATCAAAGTATTGCGCTAGTATAATCATATAGTATGATTATAGTATATGTGGTATATCACAATATTTAATGCTACAAGCTCTCAAATGTAATGCCTTTTCGGGAAAAACTGCCTTAAATTTGGCTACATCAAATTCAATACCTTTTTAACGATTTAAAGTCTCTGGGACTACCCTGTCTTTTTTTCTCTCTACCCTGTCTCTGAGAAGACCTCTGGAGTCCGCTGTAGGAAGTGTGTAGAATAGATATGGAAGTCTGGGCATCTCTGCTCAGACTTATGCTCCTGCGACCCGGCAATAGATAAAGCAGATGCGAAATAGATGGATGAAATCTTTTTGTTTCTTACCAGCCCCTTCTTGGTTACGTCCACTCCACAGAACCTGTTGGTATAATATATTTGAACATTATTGTTGTCACACTCAAACATAGTAGAAAAGATGAAAAAATGTACCTCACACTTGGCTGCATGTCCCTTAGCATGCATAACAGACAGGAATGGCTTATTTCCGAGAAGATGTGACAACTCTGGAAGCTTGGCACAGACCTTTTTGAGGTAGGGGTAGTATCTGCACATTATGTCTGTGCAGATAAACTCTACCTTACGACCAAAGGACACTTCTTTGTGCAGGAACATAGGGTATGCAAATATCTCCCCTCTATACATGTGCAAAGCTTTTAACAGCACGCCATGACGACAAACTGCTACTTCTGCACCCTCCTCATCCAGCTTTGACCCAGTCTTTTTTGCACACTCCTTGCCAGCAGTCCATTTCCCTTTTCCACACATTGCCTTGCCAGAAACCTTAAACAGAAGAGTGGCAAAATTGATACATATTTGTAGACACACACAAAGTTTGTGATATTAATTAAGTTATCCACTTACATGCGGAACTTTGTTGCGAACTGTGGCTACAAAATCTGTCACTTCCTGGTCTTTTGCAAAGAAATGGCCATCAAAGAATCCCGTTTCTGCTGATCTGGGGGGGGTGGGACATATAGACATATACAATGTCTATATGTCTAAACATAGACATATAGACATTGTATAAATATAAAGACATTGTCTAAACCAGAGATCTCCGACACTTTTCCACCAGAAGAGCTACTTTCTCGGGACGATTATGGCAGACAGATACTCATGTAAGCGGTCAGGGAAATATGACTGTATATAATGGTGAGAGCCTTTGATCGGGAACTGTTACTATCAAGACTCAACAGTCATCATTTATTATCACATATTCATTACGAGTGCATCAAGTGACCATTTACAATAGTTGTAGGAATGTGAATGAATCATACATTCTGTAATATGCATATAATCAATCAATTTGTAAATCCAATGGGGAGCAACCTGGAAGGGGCTGGCGAGCTACTGGTAGCTCCAAAGCTACCGGTTGGAGACCCCTGGTCTATACCCTTTATTATTATTACCCTTTATTAAAGCGATACAGCTTACGGTTTCCATCTAGTGAAACAGCTGCAACATCGGGCTGACAGGCTGGACAGCTAAAATGCTCCTGCATTAGGACAGCCTTCTCTTTCTCGTGCCTGCAGTATGTCCACTCAAGAAAGGCACGCTGCAGGCCATCTCCACATATATTCCTTGCCTATATTTAATTAAAAAAATCTTAATTGTGACACAAATATACAAACAATACCACATTTTGAATAGTTATATATATATAGATAAGTATAATTACTCGTCCAAAGCCTTTTGTGCGGTTGTCAAGCATTCTAACAAAAGCCTGCCGTGATAGCCCAGGGGCGGTCACCTTTAATTCCTCAAACATTTTGAACAAATCAACACTATAAACAGTTTGAAAATCTATGTGTCCGGGCCAATAGCCATTTTCTTGGAGCTCGGATATCGAAGGACTCCATGTGACGGAACATGAAGATGATGAACAGGTAAGTGACGGTAGGGACAAGTCATATCTTCCTTTAAGGAGGAAAAATACAAGACCGTTTTTTGTGGATTGTCTGTTATAGTTATTATGAATTACATTTAGAGATGTTCTTACCATTGATATTGACCAAGATGATAGAACGCCCACATCGGATATCGAACTTGGTACCACACTGACAAAATATTGGCCAAGCCATGGGCAATAGTCTTGCTAAAAATCATACATATTTAAAATTTTAACAAGACAATTTTACAAGATATTTAATATTCTTTATTCTTAGAATAAAGACTCTTACCTTGTTCAGTTGATGAAAGTTTACCATTTTCATTTACAGAAAGGCAGCAGATGGGGGAGATAGGTTTATAAAAACCTTCAACAAGGGACAGTCGATTGTGGAGAACATACCCCTTGTGAACACTCCAGTCACATTCTCCACACAAAAAGGGAATTGGCAGACAATCTGGGCATTTAATTATGGCTTTTTTTGCCATGCATTTATTGCACATATCCTGGGGGACTTTCTCTGATGCTATCATTCCTTTGACAAGATCAGGTCTGGCCTTCTCCCACTTGTCTTCAGCCAGTGACTGCCTATCCTCCCATTTTAAAGAAGCTTTGGCAGTTGTGTCTTGACAATCTGGGAGAATGTCTTTTAAGGACTGTAACTGGGCATCTAATTCCTCCTCAATGCTACGTTGCCGAACTAACAAAAAATATATATGTAAATTATATAAAAATGTCCATATACTCTCAGCATCGTACTTACTCTCGTATATGGAAGAAACGTCTGCCTGGCTGGTTGAAGGCTCTTCAGGACTGGTAGATGCACCTGTATGGGATGCTGTCATAACACATTCACAAACACACCGTTTCATTACTTTGCACACCACAAATGAAGGGAAGTCCATTTTGAACATACCTCTGCCAATAGAGCGCGCAGCAGGCACCCTACGTCCTTGGCTGTCCCTCTTTCTCTGTTGCTCCTTCTCTCCACCTATACTGCTTTCTTGCTTCTGTCAATTAAACATACCTTTCAATCAATCAATAAAACTTGATTTAGAAAGTGCTTTAAATAACGAAAGGTATCACAAAGTGCTTTAAAAGATAACATTCAAAACAATACGCCCCACATCATACACACACACACACACACACACACACACATACGTACACACAATATACAATATATCATTAGGACTAAATAAATAGATGTGAGTTAAAAGATACGCTACAAAGGTGGGTCTTGAGCCTGCTCTTAAAAACATGAACGTTCTCTGCGGTCCTGAGCTCCTCCTCAGGTCGTTCCAGAGGCGAGGGCCATAATATTGGAAAGACGCCTCGCCGTGAGTCTTTTTGTTGACTTTAGGAATAACTAGGAGACCCCTGCCGGATGAGCGAAGGGACCGTGAAGGTTCATAAGGTAAAAGCAGTTCTGAGAGATAAGAAGGACCAAGACCATAAAGACATTTAAAACCATTAAAAGATCTTTAAAATCGATCCTGAAACACACGGGGAGCCAATGCTGCGACTCTAAAACCGGTGTAATGTGGTCCCGCCTCCTGGTCTTCGTCAGGACACGAGCTGCTGAATTTTGTAAAAGTTGTAAACCTGAGATACTCTTTTTGGGAAGACCAGAAAGCAGGGCATTACAGTAGTCAATACGACTGGTGATAAAAGCATGCATGAGCGTCTCCGTGTTGGCCCGAGAGAGAATGGGGCGGACTCTGGCTATGCTCTTTAGATGGTAAAAACCTATCTTTGTGATATTCTTAATGTGTGGAATTAAAGTCAGCTCAGAGTCAAAAATCACACCCAGGTTCTTCACCTGTGAGGAAGGATTAAAAGACAATGACTGTAGTTTGGGTACAGGTTTCTCTCTCTGGGCCTCAGGACCGATGACTAAAACTTTTTGTCCTGGTTAAGCTGGAGAAAGTTTTCAGCCATCCAGGATTTGATCTAAAATGCAGTTAAAAAGTGCATCCATTGGCCTGGTGTCATCAGGAGACATGGAGATGTACAACTTTTAAAGTTCTTTTAATGTGTTTTAAATGTCTTAATGTTTTTGGTCTTTCTTATGTTTCAGAACTGATTTTACCTTATTAGCCTTCACAGCCCCTTCGCTCCTCCGGCATGGATCTCCTATTTATTCCTAAACTCAACAGAACAAACTTCTTTAGAGGGCAAAACACTTACGTCGAGTTTCTGAAGATCTGATAAAGCAATGTCAAGATTGCACCGCTCCACCTCAGTAAAGATTTCTTCTAATTCCTGTAGGTCCTCAAATGCCTTTGGGTCAGACATGGCGAAAGCTACAGAAATTAGACATACACATGTGGTTAGCTACATGAATGGGTTTTAATAATTTAGTTATTACATTGTATTAGTGTATTTTGAAGGGACAGAACAAAGAACATAGTTACATCTAAAAGTGAAGATAGGCCATGTAGCTAAAGGCTAATTTGCAGTCCTTTGTTGTTCGTAAACAACGCGGGGATAGCTAGCAGCCGCCATTTTAAGTTAGCTTTTTCTTCGGCGCTATTACGCATGTATTACGTTTACTTGGCATTGGTAATATGTGTCCTTAAAATCGTAGATGCTCACCTTTTCTTCAACAAACGACAGTCCCTTCGTCACGGGCGCCAGAACCGTTCACGTTCAAGTCCTGACCGTTGTTGGAAAACGCAGGGAAGTGACCCGTGGTCTGACTACGTCTACGGTGCAGAAGAGCCGCTCTTTCTCACTGTTTGTGTGGCGTGACTCCAAGAAGGCCCACTATGTTGCTCAACAGTTGAACACTGTCTGTACATAAACTTGCTCTTATCGCTCTGCACATCCACTAACTTCGCACTAATGCCTCGCACTCAAACACTGACAGGCTCGCTTTCGCTCCCTGGCTATTTCCGGTTCCTTCATGGTGTAATTACGACTGTTTCTGGCGGTACATCTCCGATCCAAGCGGGGCACAACACTTACAAGCGTCCCACCAAAGCTACTCCTTAAAAACACCACATTTATTATAATGATCATGATTATTATTATTTTTTTTCCTCCGTATAATTATAATATTTATAAATATTATTACATCGTAATACCATTATACACTTATTGTTAGAATTATCTATGAGAGATAGAGATGGAAAAGGTCACAGTGCTCAAAAAAGTGTAGCCCACAATAATAAAACCTTACAATCATTACACAAAATTAAATGTTTTGTCATGACAAAAGAAAGAAAACAGATTTGCTTTGTGAAATGCAAAGAATATTGATTAACTGACAAGATTCTTGTTGTCTGACTTATTGGTTAAGTTGAGATATATTTCTTTTTGCCTATGTATTTTGAATGTATTAATTTTATAATTAATACTACAAAGCGACCCACTTCAATATGGGACATATTTAATAGTTACAGTATTATAATATGACATAAATCTATAGATTCATTGTTAAGAATGCTATATAAATTAATTTAATGACGTAACAATCATTGACAATCCACTGGCAATGGTTTCAATAAATCTTATGTGCACATCACATTGAACTATATAATAACCAATAACGGCCCATCAGTGCCAACGTGTCACTTCCGTTTCACCTCTGATATAAAATGAGAGTGGTCTTCCCGCACTTATGTCTGACTTCTACAAACCAACGGACACGACGCTGAAATATCGAAATACAGTAAGTTTGCTTCTCTTATTCTATCGCTTCCAACTGAACTAATGCTGTTACCCAAAATATGCCATTTGACTGTGGCTGCAGCCACATGAGCCGGCAGCTCCAGGCGGGGTATCCCGCACTTTTTCACACTTCACCTGGGCAGTAGAACATCAGCCCGCATCCGCCGACTATAATAACCGCGCTGCAACAGACGCATCACTGAGGGCAATGGACCACATGAGACACGGGTCATTGCTGTGAAAGTGATATACCAAATATGAAATGTTAATGCGTTTACTTAGTAGTTAGCGGCAGCGCGCTAATGCATCAGTCTGCACATCAAAGTTACGCCGACACAGTGCGCGACTGTGCATGAGAGTGAGCACCAAACTAGTCTACAGTTTTGCTATGACTGTAGCTTTCATAATTTGATAATGGCTGCATGAAACGTAACTGCATCTATAGCTATCGCTCACTGTGAGACTAAACGGGCAGTTGCCCAATGGCTCTGCGCTCGTCTGATACGCCATTGTGGTCAGCGAGGAGAGGGCTGACCTCTCCAGGTGGACCATGTGCGCTCACAGTTATGAGGGGTTCTGACGTTGTATCTGTTTATCAGAGATGTTGACGTTAGCAAGTTCACTAAAAATGAACCAAAGTTTAAACTCCTCTTTTGAATTGTAATTATTCAAATATTCCAAACTTTTCAGGTTTTAGCACACTGTAGACAGAATAAACCTGATAACATTTCATTGTGTATGGTAGAGGGTGGCATATTCTGAAGTGTATAGGCTATATTCCCATAAATAGTCAAGACAAGTTTAAAATGTATACATAATAATATTTAATAATAATATTGTTTATTCTTTTATGATTTTATTTAAATAGAAGACAGTATCTTCTGTTGTACAGAAGCTGATTTGGAGTTTCACATTATGTACAAATCCTTTACTGTCTCTGTCCACTCTGTGATGAAACTGAAGGCATTAGTAGAACTCCAGTTTGAAAACAAATTGAAAGCCTACTAAGTTTAGTGTTGACTCAATATATTTTTCATATCATATTCACGACCAAAAAGTGTATTGTTTATGTTCATTAATCATAGAATCTACCTGTTCTGTTAATAAATTCACGCAAAACAACGTGTTCCGCCACAGCCCCGTGAACTGTCACCTTCTTCACTATATATGTGTTTGCATGTCTGTGCAGAAGAATCTGTGAACAAATTAGCTAGCGAATCGTATTCGTGACGTTCGATTCAAGTGGTGGCGCCCCATTGAGCAGGTGGGACCAAAACGCACATGTTTTCACCTGTTGCTCACAAAACAGCGGCTATCTATTAATCGCTAGATCAATCCAGTGTGTTATCAGGCATATGTAAGTAACGTTACTTCAATAGACTTGCCTATGTCTAAATAGCGTCATTTTGAAATTGTTTGTGCTATACATATGTTATAAAGTATATACATTTACTATCTCTCTTGTCTCAATAGATGCCTGGGTCTATAAAAAAAACCTGCCCCGAATGCCACCAAAAAATTGGGGTGGCGTGTAAAAAATGCCCCCATTGTGGTGCCATTCAGCCCCAAAAGAAGCGCCTTCAAGACGCACGGAAGGCCTTCGCGCAGAATAAGGAGGAGTGGAAGGATAAGCTCCAAAAAAACCACAATAAAAACAAGGAGCACGAGAAGGCCTATCGTCTTGTAAGTAATGACACAATTGTTGTTTCACACTCATACATTAGTCTGTGGTGGCCCGCCACAGTCTATTTTTATCCGCCACAGTCTCGATCTCCCCTGTCTTTCTCTGTCTCTCACCCAACACCAACATCTGCAGCAGAGGCGCAGGTTTAACAGGACAAATAAGGAGCAGTGAACAATGTCTCACTGTTTAAGTAGCTTATTATTATTGTTATTACACAAACTGAAGGCAGCTTCGCATAGTTTTGGTTTCACTTATAAACTAAAAGACCACATGGCTAATTTGCATAGTAGCCTAAACCTCTTTACTGTGCCGCTAATGCAGCTGTCACTATAATTAATTAATCTAGATGTCACGAAATGGCGGACCTCAGTCTGGTTCCGCGCCAAACTTTACTCTACGCTAAACCAGCTGAACAGGAAGAGAAACTGCAGCCTCTGAGCTCGTTTTAAACTTGTAGAAACGGCTGCAGAATGATTGAAATACGGCTAATACGGCAGATTTTAAACTGAGAAGACGCTATTCAGCTAATTAAATATGCACGAGCGATAGTTACAGCACGGCTGTTTCTCGATCGTTTAAAACAAAAGAGCAGCGAGCAGTACTAAACCAGGACCAAACCTGTACTAAACCAGGACCAAACCTGTACTAAACCAGGACCAAACCTGTACTAAACCAGGACCAAAACAGGACTAAACCAGGATTAAACTTGGACTAAACGGGGCTCATTGTTGAGCTGAGCAAAGAGGAGAAACACAGCTCTGCATTGGCATATTATGTATATATTCTGTTATTTAGAAACCCAAAATATAATTAATGTTTGCATTGTTTTCAAAGCACACTAATTATTTTTACGTTAAATTATGTTCCAGACCTTTGCTTAATAATTATTCAACTTTATTTTTTTGGATCGCAGTGGAATTAAATTCAGGACCCCATTCTAAACTTTAGATCTCTCCCCTCCCTCTGGCTTGCTCTTGCCCTACACGAGGTGAGAGCTGCTCATGTTGGTCAGTGTTTTCTCTCTGCCGCATCAGGCTGAGGTTCAAAGTCTGTATCTGAGAGCTGCAGGGGCGGAGCTGAGAAAGAAAACTGACCCATTACATTATAAAAAAAACAACAACTGTACCCTATGTAAATTAACAAGAAATTATTCTTTTCACAGCAGCATAATAGCCCAAAATAGTTTTTATTTTTTGCTTAAAATGCACCTGATTGCAGGAAAAAATATCTAAATAAATCTTACACATGTAAGCAATATTTCATATTTTATTTTCAACTTTATTATTAATGGCTTCCAATTAGTTAAAATCCATAATAATTACCTTGCAGACATTTTTAAAAATGTATCAAAATTGTAATATTTGGCAAATAAAACAAATAGAAGAATAAAAAAGACATATAAACAGTTTGTCAAAAGTATTTAATAGTAAAAGTAGTATTGAAACTTGATGATCAATTGAACAAGTATTTATGCTGCGTTCATAACAGCCTTGGGAGCTCCCGTAAAATATCATAATGACTGCTTATTGTCAAAAAAAGAGAATTATTGGACACATAATGTAATACAAAAATATTGCACTGACCTTTATTTTTTGGGATATTGTTTTGGCAGCTCGATAGATATTCGGCAATGGGGTACTATCCCATTCTCCTCCTGGCGAATGAGAAGAAAGGGAGGATCAAGGCAGAGGTCAAAACTTGCCTTGACTTCCAGCTGCCAGACTCCTTAGAAAAGCGCCTCAAAGAAGCCTTTGAGGCGATTGTAAGCAGTAAGTATACATTTTTAATAGATTTTTTTATGTGAATTAACACTCATCATATATTTTGTAGTTTACAGGAAACAAAAGGAAAGAGAAGGAGAAGTGTCTACTGCAAGTAAGTTACAACATTGTTTTTAATATTAGTCTAGCCTTAAGATTGTGAATATGTAGTTACTGACTGTCACTAATTTGGGCTGAGGCAACTTTCCACCCAGAGTAAAGACCATAGATTGTAAATAAAGAGTGGACTCACCAAGTTCCTACATCAGTCATTGCGTTTGCCTGATCCAAGAAGAAGTTGATTAGAGCCAACTCGAAACAAGCGACTTGGGCGGGAATCTGGAGCCAAAATGTGTGGTCGCAAATATCTAGTTTAAATCAAAGAGCCAATCAGGATCGGTGCAGGTCTGTTCCTTTATGTCGATTTACACATAAATTAAATTTAGGCGGCCCTACTGTTATTATAATGACAATAGCTTTTTTCAGTTGAGGCTCCTTGCCAAGGCAAAAACGTACTTACCTGCTCATGAATTTGAGAGAGTGGTGCACATGTTCATCACAGTGCGCATGGACTACTGTAATTCCCTTTATTTTGTAATAGACCAAAAACGACTAAAACAACTGCAGGGAGTTCAAAATGCAGTTGCACGCCTGTTGACGGGTACAAAACACTTTCAACACATAACTCCTGTCCTGGCATCAGTGCACTGGCGTCCAGTCCCATTCCGTATTCAGTATAAAATACTACTTTTGTTTTTTAAATGTCTTCACGGGCTCGCTCCCTTTTATTTGATTGAACTATTGTTTGTTCATGTTTCTGCAAGAACAAGAAGCACAATGTCATCTTCTCAGTTGCTCCTTGACATTCCCAGGTCCAATTTGAAGAGTAGAGGGGACCGAGCCTTCTCTGTGGCCGGGCCCTGGCTTTGGAACAGTCTGCCTCTGTGGGTCAGGGCCATTGAGTCACTTGAGAACTTTAAAGATCTCCCTAAGATGAGCCCTAAATTATTGTATTGGAAAATTGTAAAGGATGTCCTCACCACCTCATTACAGAGCATTAAAGAATATGCTTTTTAGGTGTTGACAGACATTTATCTTTTTTTCAGCCAAAGGAGGAGCAATAGACAAGGAGGTAGAAGGAGGAGCAGGAGAAGGAGCAGAGGAAGAGGCAGAAGGAGGAGCGGGAGAAGAGGAGGAGGAGGAAGAAGAAGGAGCGGGAGAAGAGGAGGAAGAAGAAGGAGGAGCGGGAGAAGAAGCCGAGGAAGAGGCAGAAGGGGTAGCGGGAGAAGAGGAGGAGGAGGAAGAAGAAGGAGCGGGAGAAGAGGAGGTAGAAGGAGGAGCGGGAGAAAAAGCAGAGGAAGAGGCAGAAGGAGGAGCGGGAGAAGAGGAGGTGGAGGAAGACGAGGCAGAAGCGGAAGGTGGAGCAGAAGAAGAATGTAGGTTGCTTTGCTATACGGCCTGTAATGATTTATCAATTGAGCACTAGAGCCATTGAGTTTTGAAAAATTATCAAACTAACCTCCGTACAGAAACCGTTCACAGATGATTGAGCCACAGGAAGTTGTGATAAAAATATTAAAGTTAAAGGAAGATTTAATCATGAAAAATGATCATGACACAAGAATATATCCCATATTCCACAAAATTACCAAAACAACTGTTGTGAAGGTTATAGGAGAGATATTAAGCAAAATCATCTTTTTCAGCTTTAAACCGTGTTAAGACATTACTCCCTCATGCTAATATCAGGAACTTAAGCGCAGTGAGTTGGCTTGTTTCATCTCCATAACGCTGGGGAAGCCTCCAGAATCCACTGCCCACACAGTGACCCTGCAACACACTCGGTATGAAGGCCCACGACTGCAGCACCAAACAGATGACTCAAATGGTCAGAAATAGTCATTCGTACATAACCTGAGTGAACAAGCGGCAAGACTTGGTTTGGCATCTCCCTTCCCTCCTGAGTTTTCTTTCTTTGATCGCCCACCACATTTGACTCACGTTTGTTTACCTCGAATGGATGGCCACTGTTTGGTATTTTTTCCAAAAGCTATTTATTGTAATGGAAAAAACAGAGAGTAAAACCGTACTTTTGATCACACAAATATGCTCATAATCCAATCAGGAATGGATTACCCCTAACTCTCCTCTGGCCTCCACATAACTCCTGAAATGTTCCTTGCTACCCAAAATGCTGTGAGGCAGAATCATTCCGTTGCTGTCATAAAGAAACCAATAGGGTTCTGCATAAACACAAATATGTTTTGATAATTAGCTCAATTTAAGACAGCGTTAGCAAACAGCGAGCAGAGATCCTCACCTGCGTCACGGAGTCCAGTCGTGTCGATATCATCCATTTTGCTCGGTTTAAGCAGCTTGTGTTGCATCAAACTACGGTTAAGTTTACGGTTTACGTTGCCAAGGAAACGGATGAAGGTACCCACGCCCACCTTTAGAGGGCGCTGTGTGCTCAGGTAATTTTTTTTACTGTTGCCTATGGAGATTGATTGTTTTTTAGTTTTTTAACAAATTTTAGTATGTACGTGTACATGTATGTGGATGTGCACGCATGTGTATGTATGTATGTATGTATATGTGTGTATGTGTATGTATATGTGTGTGTATGTATGTGTGTGTATATATATAATGTAATTTTATCAATTGATTTGTTGATTTTTGATTGTGTTTTTAATGCTTTTTATTGCGTTTTTAAATGTTTTTTTTTTATTGTGTCTGGTGTTGCTGTGAGGCACATTGAGTTGTCATGTACAAATAAACTTGCATTGCCTTGCCTAATTGTAGTTTCCGGGTGTATATGATTGTACTTATCGCATAGGCTATAATAAAATACTTGAATTAGCCTCGTCTACCTATTTTTAAATAATCTAGCCAACAGCGTTTGAAATCAATGGGCACTGATCTTGTCAATCATTGTGCGTAGTGGATGCGCGGGGTTGGACTTAGGTTGGTTTCATCCCAGACTATTTAAAGGGGTGTGATATCATCAGAGTCTATCACAAACCTTCTGCAGCACCGTCTCCATCCGAGCACCATGGAAGTGAGTATGCCCAGCGTGCAGACGCCAGCTCTTTTTTGCTGCTCTGTGCAGAAAAATGATCAATTCCCTGGGCAGAATGCGGGCTCCTCCAAAGTCATGCTGGCGTACAAAAGTGCTTCACAGCACCTCGGCTCCGCTGGCATTAAAGCGGGACTAGGGATGCTTAAAGTGGCCACATCTCAGTGGAGACAGGAGAAGCAGACGCACTCGGATGCAGCGGTGCAACTTCAAAGCGGCAACAATATTGAATGCAAACAGTCTCCCCTGGACCATCTGGCAGCGTTGGTTCTTCAAAGTCAGTCGAGGCACAGACAAGTTGGTCAAGATCACCAAACAGATCCTGGTTCCTTAACCAAGCCACAGAACTGCAGGCGCATTGTGGTCCTTGGTGCGCCACGGGTCGGAAAAACCTCAATTTTAAGAAGATACCTTCGGGATGGATTTGTGGACGAATACAAGCCAACTTCAGAAGACTTTCTGAGAAAATGTTTCCGTATCCGTGGGGAGACTTATCAAATCGACATCCTAGATGCGTCTAAGGAAAGGGACTTCCCCGCCAAGCGGAGACTCTCCATCCTGACAGGTGCCTATCTCATGTTAACTTTAACAACAACAGAAACAGATCAATTAATCTAACATTGTAATGTTTTACAGGAGACATCTTTCTTCTGGTGTTCAGTGTGGATGACCGCAGTTCTTTTGACGAAGTATGCGCTCTGCGAACTGAGATATTGGCTGCAAAGTCCAAGCTAAAGTCGTGTGCGCCTCTAGTTGTGTGCGCGAACAAAGTGGATGTCCCAGAATCACAGAGAGAGGTGTCTGCAGCAGATATTCTCCAAACATTTGCAAATGACTGTGCTTATTTTGAAACGTCTGCAAAAGACAGTACAAATCTGGAAGAGGTGTTTGAAACATTGGCGAAGAGAGGTGGCCTGCCGACAGAAACGGGTCCATCCCAGCACCGCAAAGTCTCCTTGCGTTCATATCAAGCTATGCGCACCAGCCGTGCGCACCGGAGAGGGAACCAAGGGTCAGGGCGAGACGACCCCTACGGTGCACTTCATCCTTTAGCCCGTCGGCCCAGCTTTAGTACAGATCTGAGGCACGTTATTGAGCCGCATACGGCACAGAAGCCTCATAAAGCACTTGAGAAATGCCACATTCAATGAGAAAAGCGCATGGGCCAAACTCATGGAGGGGGGGGGGGGGGGATACAGGGGATCTCCTCACCAAGAGCTGCTGTGAAGCCTTTCACTCTCTGAGCTCTGCTAACAGACATTGCCCAAAAATCTGAACTGAGGTGACCTTAATGAGCCAAAAACAATACTATAATGTTCCATGTGGCCTGTGAGTGTCAACTAACTTAATCAACCCAGCATTATATAAGATGTGTTCTCTATTCTTTTGCTTATTTCTGCTTGGTGTTATGTGGCCTGACATCAGTATATTAATACATATTGTACTTGCATACATCTGCCAACCCAGAACCACTCTATGACCCTTTGTTCCCAGTAGAGGATTGACATATACATTGTTTAAATACACCAGGTCTATATTATTAACAGTCCCTTTGACTTTATCACATTAGTCAAGATGAAAACCTGACTAATGTCAACTCCAGGCTAAAGCCCGGGGGCTGGGGTTTTTCCCCGGGTTTCTGCGGCACTTTCAAACGCATCGCGACTCGCCAGAGGCAGGACTCCTCATGGGACACGGCGGTGGACAGTGCGTCTCTCTGCCCTTTAAGTTTAAGCAACAACTTCAAGGTAAGACACAGTCGTAACGGGTGTATTTGCGAAAAGCAGAAGTGCTTTCTGTGCCATGCTAGAAGTTAAAGCTTCTTTATTTATTGTATATAAGATTCCTCTATTTAGTATTTAATTTGCATATTTCCTGTCTATTTAGCACACCCTGAGTGTTTCTTGAGAGCTGATGTAAAAAGTGAATTTCTCCATTGTGAGATCAATAAAGGCTTATCTTATCTTAAAGAGGATAAGAGCGGTTGAAATTGAATAAATAACAATGAATACATGAGTGCACTTCGGCTGAGTATTTTTTTCTTCATAAAGTCAGGACACAGACAGGAGCCTGATCAGCCTCTGTCCACAGAGCTGAGCCAGAGCCGTGTTGGATCCCTGTCTTGGTGAAGAACTTCCTCCTCTGTAGCCTTTGTCTTGTTTTGTAGTAGACCTGTTTTTGGCCTGGTTCAAATGTGGTTTAGTCCGGGGCTTGATATGGCTAAATATTTACTGAAAATGACTACTACTACTGAATAGTATCAGCTATTCAAAACACACAATTTATTGCAATGTACAATAGGATAAAGTTAAGCAGAATAAGTTCACGTTATTTTTGGTGCGGCCCCTGCTCTATACAGAGATGCACAGAGAAGGACAAAAAAAGATCGTGTGCCTCAGCAACTTCAACCAATATCACCTTTCTGCATTTGTGTGTTTTCTGACATAGATACAGAACACTACGCTGCCTCTGCTGTACAGTTAAAGTCACCGCCTTCCATTGTTTTCCTACAACAGCATCTAATGGTCAAGACCGTGGAGCAGGATCATACCAACATGTGTGATATATTTCTATCGTTACATGTTGTTATTATTGTACACTACTGGTAATAGGAATCTGCTTTAACTTCAATAACACACACATAGTCCCATCAAGAGCCAAGGCAGAGGTGGTAGAGTAGCTGAAATATTTACTCAAGTAAGAGTAACTTTATATTCAAATAATTTTACTCAAGAAGTAAAAAGTACCTGGGGAAAATGCAACTTGAGTAATGAGTATGGAGTAACTGTTTGAGCGTAAAACCTGATTTACGATCCAGTAATGACATAAATTATGTTGAGATCGTAGTATTTCCAAAGGAAATGCCAGAAAAATATATGAAGAATAAAGTACATGAAACATACTACAAACTACATATCTATTTTAGTCAACATGAAGCTTTTGTTACTTAAAGATTTACTCTGTGGAATGAGAAACATTTTTTTCACTCAATTAAGAGTAAAGACAGATACATTCCTTATAATAAAAGAACCATATGGTAAAACACTTCATAAAGTGACTCATGTTCTTGAGTAAATGTAGCTGAGTACAACTCTGCGCCTAGGTGACACAAAAGAAAGCTTTCATTTGTTAATACTGTAATTCAGTAGTGATCAGGGACCAGGGCACCACTTCAAGGTCATGCACAAACGGTCCTGACTGAACTATTTCTTTGAAAGAGAGTGGCAAACGCACATTTTCTCCCTGATGCGTCAAAACTACTCACGGTGTACGTCACTGCGTTGTCCACGCTGATAGCAGCGCATGCGCTTTAACCGCAGGTATGTGCAGGTGGCCGAGGAGAGCATCAGGATGAGGGTCTGCTCTGCATGAGGCTACATCGCCACAGTCACACACGCCTCTTGTGCGGGGAGCACGTTGCGATGTGATGCGTTCAGCTGTAGCCATTAGCGGGACACATTTAGCAGACAATATACGCCCGCTAATACCGCACGCACTCTTAAAGTAGGAATAGTATCCACTTACAGCGCATCTTCCCTTACCTCAGCCATCTCCGGTCTTGCCCGGTACACCGAGCATCTTCAGAGCTTGGGATCCTCTCTTCCAGGCGTCCTCAGCGTCGCCAGTAGCCCACCATTCGCCCACTGGGATAAACCGCTTTGTTCTGAACACGCAAACGCTGTAAATCTGGAGTCCAGTGACGGGAACAGGTCTACCCCGGATGATGGGAGCTACTCACGCGGCCAAACGGCGCTAATATCCGCATAGGACAAGGATAAGCCACACGGCTCTCTCTCACCCCCTCACGGCCCGCGAAGCAGCGCTCGAGCGCACGGGCGCACACAGCAGTCACAACGCGGTGCGTAAAAGGGGGCGGGCTTTGAAGAGCGTCATTTGCAAAGTCAGCATCACCGTTAACCTACTGTTATCCAATCAATGACAGAGGCAGAGCAAACTCCACTGTCCAAACATTTTATTTTCTTAAGGTAAAACATTGATTTTTTTTTTTTCCAGATTTATTTTGGTTTCCCAACGTTACAGTGTGATATCCGTAGGAAGCTTCAACTCCTCAATAACATCACAGAGGGATTCCACAAGATTTTCAATTAGTCCATAAGTCTGCCAAACAAAAAACAAGAAATATGTGTTACTTCAATTCAATTTAAAAGGACTTTGAACTATATGCACATAGAAAACGTTTTGAATTGCCTCCACAAGCCACGAGTTTTAAACTATTGAGGAGAATGGAGAACAATAGCATGCATTTAATACAAAAGAAAACTAGATCTAGTCTAACCTTTTGATGAAGGACTCTAGTGTATATGTTTGTCATGTTGGTGTCAGAAGCAAGCTCTTCAGGGGCTTCCTCTTTTAACTGTAGGTCAGCCTCTTTATTGTGTCCATCCTTCCTCGGTTTACCCAGGTCAGTACGTCTCTCCTTCCCATTCTTTCTATCCTGTGATGGAAACAGATAATATGAGGCACAATAATCATCATTAAACAGATTTATTCCAACAGCAGATTCATTGAATAAGTACAAAATGATTCACTTTATTGTTATCTGCATTGTCTGGAAGCCAACTACAAACAAATTCTGGGTATAAATAAACCTGAGCCTGAATAATAGTCGTATAACATAACTTATATAGGTTTCTATAAGCAATAGAAATATACTATCGCAAGTAAACGTTTTGACATAACAATGGCCCAAGCTACATCCAACTTCTGTCACATGTTCTGACCTTTACTTTCTGTGAGAAAGCCTGGGCCAATAGAGATGCACTACATTCACACATATTTAAAAAAAATGAGTGCACATTTTCACAGTGTGCTGTTGCCATGGCAGCCTATAATAGACTGTACCTTAAACATGACTCAACCAAAACAAGAGGGAAAAATAATCAGACCCCATTCACTCATGAAAGGATTGGGAAAATGAGGTTACTATACTTTTGTGTCTGATATGAAAGATACGAAGAAGAAGAGGATTTGAAGACAACACATATCTTTTTCAATAGGTAACATTACAAATAAGCAGCAGCCATTATCACCAAAGATGATTCATGCACAGCCTGTATGAAAGGGTGAAGGTGACTCATGACTTCATCAGCAAAGGGTCTGCCCAGCAATGTGGGTGTTTTGTTTTAGGCCCACTGCAGGTGCAATAAATGTGGCATATAGTTGTCTCTTTGTAACATTATCTCACCTCATGTTTGACTGGCGCCACCTCCTTTTTAGACTTGACCATGGTCTTTTCCACATCCCCCTTTTTACAACCCAGGTCAGTACGCCTCTCCTTCCCATTCTTTCTATCCTGTGATGGAAACAGATAATATGAGGCACAATAATCATCATTAAACAGATTTATTCCAACAGCAGATTCATTGAATAAGTACAAAATGATTCACTTTATTGTTATCTGCATTGTCTGGAAGCCAACTACAAACAAATTCTGGGTATAAATAAACCTGAGCCTGAATAATAGTCGTATAACATAACTTATATAGGTTTCTATAAGCAATAGAAATATACTATCGCAAGTAAACGTTTTGACATAACAATGGCCCAAGCTACATCCAACTTCTGTCACATGTTCTGACCTTTACTTTCTGTGAGAAAGCCTGGGCCAATAGAGATGCACTACATTCACACATATTTAAAAAAAATGAGTGCACATTTTCACAGTGTGCTGTTGCCATGGCAGCCTATAATAGACTGTACCTTAAACATGACTCAACCAAAACAAGAGGGAAAAATAATCAGACCCCATTCACTCATGAAAGGATTGGGAAAATGAGGTTACTATACTTTTGTGTCTGATATGAAAGATACGAAGAAGAAGAGGATTTGAAGACAACACATATCTTTTTCAATAGGTAACATTACAAATAAGCAGCAGCCATTATCACCAAAGATGATTCATGCACAGCCTGTATGAAAGGGTGAAGGTGACTCATGACTTCATCAGCAAAGGGTCTGCCCAGCAATGTGGGTGTTTTGTTTTAGGCCCACTACAGGTGCAATAAATGTGGCATATAGTTGTCTCTTTGTAACATTATCTCACCTCATGTTTGACTGGCGCCACCTTCTTTTTAGACTTGACCATGGTCTTTTCCACATCCCCCTTTTTACTAGACTTTTCTTCATTTAAACTGGCAGTCACTTCTGTAGTGCGATAACACAGTAAGGCACAATATTTCATTAATAATTTGTATTAGTTTAGAAGGCATAGTTCAGTTTACACACTGACCTTGGTCAGATAGGACTTCTTTTTTATTTTCCTTTTTATCCATCCATGTGTCTTTCTCTGGGAGATGGAGCAGGTGTGTGAGCCTCACTGCCTCACTGGCCATTGTGTCCACTAGCTCCCGCCACATCTGCTGCCTGCAGGGCGCAGCAAATACCATGCTTATCGAGTTTGCAACAGACGTAACATATGGTTCACCAATAACATGACAATAACATGCTTAAAATACATCTTTGCATCTGTGTGTGTGTATTCTATGTTTCTATGTGTTAAAATTAGGGCCGGGACTTTTTGTGATTAATTCCGACTAATTAATTATGGTTTAGTGCGATTAAAAATATTGATGGAAATTAATCACACTTTACTTTAGCGGCACAGACACTTTTTCAGTTTCCTTTTTCCTGCAAGACGTTGCTTAGGGACAAACACGGCTTGAGGCTAAAAACAATTTTACTGTCAAACTTGTTTACTCACACAGTTAAGCCTACTTAATATTTTTTTAAAGATCATTCTCCAAAATAAATCAAACTGCATCTGTCTTTGAAGTGTTTGAAATTATCACACAGGCCTCATATCTCCACGAAAAAATAAAATATACCTAATATACCCCCAAATAAATACGCTTAAATGCGATTAACTGATGTTAACTAATAAGATAATAATGTACTCGAATACATTTTTTATCAAGACCCACCACGAGTTAAAATCTTTCCTGCCAAAGCACTCAGCACTTTCTCTGTTTGCGCTCATACAGTAAAGCTTGTGTGGCTGTGCAATAATTCCTATAGATCAGTCGGTTGTTTCTGAAACCCATTTGTTCATTTTTTTTTTTTTTTAACCCCAAAAACAATTAAATGACTAAATGTTCTTCAGTTCCTGTCGTGTAATTTGGTAATAACGTGTTAGCAAGTGTACCTATATAAGTGTGATTTATGTAAACGTTTAGCCTTACCCTAAAGCAGCTACTGTTACAGGTGAGGGGTCAGTGAGCTGTAAGAGCAGAGAGTTGAGTTGAAAAAGAAACATCTTGAAGATTTTTTTTGGGCTGAGCTGTGAAATATGTTCCTTTAGTAACAAGCAACTTTACCAGCGTTATACCATTAACCTCTTAATCCCCACCTGATTCGAGCACATTTTCTCCAGTTTGACATTACCCAAATCCAAAAGCTTCTTGCAAAAAATGAGATGAAAATAAGATGAAAACATGGATTAAAATGCAACAAAAACGTTACCAAAAATGTGCTGATAAAGGGCCAAAAATGTGTGATGGAAACGCAACAGAAAATAATGTCCAAAGAGTGACAACGTGAGGAAGAAGTTCCGTTTAGATGAGTTTTGTAGGTCTTAGCTTTCAAATGAGGCGTTCCACTGGCCTATAGGCTGTAACCTTTTGGATTTGGGTAAAGCTGAGCTGGTTAAAATGCACTTGAATGAAAGGTGAATTTATAACCTCAAATGAATGTATAAGACAACACATGATATAATATACCAATGAAGCCCCTATAGAAGGACTATCATGGTGGATCACTGGTAAATCCATTTGGTATCACATAATAGGAGGTAAGATTATGCAATAAAAGGACTCTGAATCGTCCAGGAAGCATTAATAGTGCTGACAAAACAGTAACAGTTAGATAAGCTATTTTTGAGCAATATAATAGTGCGTTGTTTGGTTCACCTTGGGGTTTTTCCGTAGAAACTCCTGCTCTTCAGTTTCACAGAGCTCTGCAGGAGAGCCGGGTCTTTCGGGGGTGTCGATTCCTTTCACCAAGTTAGACACTATTGACCGGCATACTTGTACAGTTATTTGCTTCTCCAGCTTTTTCTGGTTATTAAAACATGAAATGGTACATTCAAGTCTATATTCATGGGTTCAGAGTGTTTATAGGTCTATAGAAAGTATTACAATTTTATGTTGTAACAGTCTGATACTAACATCTTCCACAACTCACTGAAACTGTCAAACACACCTCAATGTACAGCCGGTGCTCTGCTGCCCTGTCCTGATACAGGGCCACACCCCTCAAAGTGACCTGTATGGGGGCTCCTTGCAGTAGGATAGGGTGAGTGTTCAGCTGCCAGAGCTCTGTTTGAAGGCCAGGCTTGCCCGACTTGAAACTACATTTTACAATTTGGGTTTCACCAGGCAGGATCACACCTGTTTGTAGTAAAAATGCATTTGGAAAAAAGTAGTCATAGTTAAGGGTATAAAACACAAATTAAGTTTTTTTCAATTGGTAATGGTAAATGGCCTCAATTCACATATTATCTACATCCAACTCCAATAATGCGTTTCAATCACCACTCAATCTTTGCACAGTAAGGTGTGTAAAGGTCCCATTTGAACACACTGTGGACGGCGTGCTCTGTGGGAATACTGAGACAGGTGTGTTTACCGGAGGAGGAGTTGAAGTAGAAGCATTCTGGTGTCAATGTGCGTGGCAGCAGGTGAGGGAAGTGGTGAGGCAGAGGACGTCGCTCCCAGGTGTAGAAGATGGCGGTGCTTCCTTCGTTGTGTATCTCAATGTGGGACATCTGTAGTTTTCCAGTCAGGGACTCAAACAAAATAGTGGTATTGATCCCAACCTGGCCCTGGTCAGTCAATACTGGAATGTTAATGGCTGTGAAAGGTGATAAGAATGTAGAATACCACATTGTAATTGCTCACACTAGCTGTAGTACCTGATTTGCATTGGAGTTTCCAGTCCAGTTAGCAAGTTGTCCGGAGATCCTTAAGGCTGGAACAGGCAGGTGCTTTGAATCAGGCTCCACATCATTACTTTTTAGTATTATGTCACTAAGAAGGAGTGCAAAAGTGTTTAAGAAGCTAACAATATGTATGCTCAGATCACATCTAATGGTCAATAACATACTCAACTGTGGGATCCTCATCCATTTTGCTCGGTTTAAGCAGCTTGTGTTGCATCAAACTACGGTTAAGTTTACGGTTTACGTTGCCAAGGAAACGGATGAAGGTACCCACGCCCACCTTTAGAGGGCGCTGTGTGCTCAGGTAATTTTTTTTACTGTTGCCTATGGAGATTGATTGTTTTTTAGTTTTTTAACAAATTTTAGTATGTACGTGTACATGTATGTGGATGTGCACGCATGTGTATGTATGTGCAACCCAATCTCCGAAGAAAAATGTACAATATTTACGTTTTTCTTAAAGCTAATATTCGTTTATATTACACGTTTTTAGTGTCTGATTATGTATATATTTTACATTTTAAAAACGTACAAATTCAATGTTTTTCTCAACGTACTTTATTGACGAAAATACACTCAACAAGTAATAGTAAATAATGTACAGATTTGACGTATAAACAAACGTACACTATTTACATATTTAATACACGTGTAAAGTCGCACAAAATACGTAATATAGTGACGAATGTTCAAATAGCAAACGTAGCTAACATACGAAAAACCAAAATGTACATATTTTACGAAGTTACAAACGTCAATAAACACGCTTTTAGTTTCACAACAAACGTAATATAGTGACGAATGTTCAAAGCTAACGTAGCTAACATACGAAAAACCAAAATGTACATATTGAACGAAGTTACAAACGTCAATAAACACGCTTTTAGTTTCACAACAAACATAATATAGTGACGAATGTTCAAAGCTAACGTAGCTTACATACGAAAAACCAAAATGTACATATTTTACGAAGTTACAAACGTCAATAAACACGCTTTTAGTTTCACAACAAACATAATATAGTGACGAATGTTCAAATAGCAAACGTAGCTAACATACGAAAAACCAAAATGTACATATTTTACGAAGTTACAAACGTCAATAAACACGCTTTTAGTTTCACAACAAACGTAATATAGTGACGAATGTTCAAAGCTAACGTAGCTAACATACGAAAAACCAAAATGTACATATTTTACGAAGTTACAAACGTCAATAAACACGCTTTTAGTTTCACAACAAACGTAATATAGTGACGAATGTTCAAAGCTAACGTAGCTAACATACGAAAAACCAAAATGTACATATTTTACGAAGTTACAAACGTCAATAAACACGCTTTTAGTTTCACAACAAACGTAATATAGTGACGAACACTTTCACAGGAGCATTTGTTCACATTTTTGGCTCTCAATTAAACGTCCAAATACTATGGCAAATAGTATACCGTGTTAACAATTATTAGAGAGATGATTATTCTAATGTATGTACCGATTATACATTGAAAAATGCGTCGCTTTATGGACCCTATCACAAGATACTGCACAGAGCAGGCAGATTACAATCGCCCAGTCAAATGAAAATCAAACCTTGAAATGAAGCCTATACATGTGACATTAAGCGACATATTTGCAATGCAGTGCAGCAGTTTATTTGTCTTCCTCCTTAACAGGTGTTCCGAAGGTTTAGCTTGGTGCTACAGCTACTCGCTCTGTCATCCGACACCTGCAAATGCATGCAGAAGTTAGACCAACACGTAGCAAAACAGTTCCGTAGGTCTACTATTGAAAAACGCAAGCGACGATCTGTGCTTACCAAAATCCGCGCACCATAACCCCAATAGTTGGGATCCTCGATGTTTCAATAGATCCTTGGTTTCAATCCCATGGTTTCAATACACGACTTCACCGCACCCTTCCGCGTTTATCTTTTAAATTTGCCTCCAATAGTGGATACAACTTCCGCCGACCACACTTGTTCTGTGGTTTAACAGATTGTGGCATTACCGCCTCCCACAGGATTGGAAGAATACGGCAGGGGTAAATTATGCCATTTCCAGTGTTGGGGAGAATACTCACTTAGTGGATACTAAATACTTGCCTTAATATACTTACGAATGTTCAAACAGGAAACGTAACTTACAGACGAAAACATGTACATATTTAACTAAGTTACAAACGTCAATAAATTCATTATTAGTTTCACAAGTAACGTAATATAGTGACGATTGTTCAAATAACAAACGTAACTTATAGACGAAAATACACAATGTACATATTAAACGAAGTTAAATACTTCACAAAAACAAGTTTTTAGTTGTCCAGGTTGAATTTGCGCACAAGCTTCATAATAATTTTTAAAGCAGGTATTCAGTATTTTGGAACTACTTAAATTTTCTAAGTATTCTCCCCAAAACCGCCAAGTGACCAATCACATCAAAACATGTATAAATAACACATGCAATACCAAATATATAGTTTAGATCTGGGGGGGGAAACAAGGCTCCTGGCTTAACTAACAGCCATGCTGGAACATGACTGTTATGAACTTATGGTAGATAAACTATTCACACAGACACAAAAACAGATTTAAACATTTTATTTAAAACAAACAACGGATAAAGAAAGAGAAAATGAACAAATTAACAAACGAACAACATTAAATGGAGTAACTGTGAACGAAACCTAAATTTCAGATTCACTGTCTGTCTCGGTTTCTTGACAGTCCTCCTCAGTTTCTGTAAAGTCCTCCTCACTTTCTTCAGAATCCTCCATTCGGCTTTCGGTCCCAATTTTTTTGTATGTAGCCTGAACCTCAGCCATTTGGATCTTCATTTTTTGTATTTCGGACATCAAAAAACATTCTAATCCAGCAGACAGTTGCTGAGGAGACTGAGTGATATCTGCGAAGACAGAGCACAGGTACTTAAGCAGTTACAAGCACTTGATTCAGATTCAAGGGAGGTAGTTAAGAAAGTATTAATGCATTTATTTACAGTAATATCAGATGTATGCAAAATACAAAATCTAAAAAAAGCATAATAAATAAGTATCAGAAATCTGAATAGTAGTTTTTCTCTAAATTTTTTTTTTTTTGATAAAACAGAAGGAAGAAAATATAAATGATATATTACTTTTTCTTTACATTATCAACTTAAGTCTATACGTATAGATAAATGATAAAAACAAATCTACCACAGAGCTTTTCCGTTAGAGCCTTTGAAAGGCTGCTCAAGGACTGCCAGTGTTGGCGCATCTCCTTCAAAATAATGCCTTCTTCCTCATGCAGCCTTTGAAGGAGCATGGCCTTGTCAAATACCTCTTTCTTGGCCTTAATGGGAGCACCTGAAGCTGTATACATGAAATGGAACGTTTATTGGGTAAATTAAAAACATACATAACTCAAAATAATAAAAAAAAAAACATTTTCTCACCTCTGTCCCATGGCCACACCGGACAATCTACTGAGAGCACATCAGATGGAATGGCGTCTTGCTCATCAACCAAATTGTTGTACTCTTTAATTGCCTCTGTTAACTTTTTTTTTTTTTTTGCCATCTTCACGGATATGCGCTGCCTTGACTTGTTCCTATCTGTATGACAGATAGCAATAATAATGAAATCTGGGTATAATATGTTTGTATACAGAAACACATAATTATTTTTACTGGGAGAAGTCTTTTTGACTGAATCTCTATCTCCTGCTCCTCCTTACTCAATATGTAAGTAATTTTCTTATACTCTCAATTTTAATAAATGCCTTTTGCCTACCTGATTGGAAATAACCTTACTTGCCACCTGTGCCACCTCACTTCCTGCAACTTCCTGCATACTCTTTCTCCACATATTCACTCTGCAACCCAATCTCCAAAGAATAACGTACTATATTTAATCTGAGCTCCAAATATCTATGTCAATAACTGCATTTACATCACGTGTAAAATGTGCACTTCCCAACATTGAAATCAGAAAAACAAACAAATGCAAATGCATCGCTGTTTCCATCAAAGTGTTGGAGCGCAAAACTGGAAACTTGTATGCTTTTATTGCATATTTTATCAAGCAGAGGGTGCACTCAGTGTGATTGATTTGGATTTTTTTTTTTACTGTACATTTTTGTCAAATCCCAAAGTTATACTTTTTTTCAAAATATGTTATGATACATTTGACAATCAAACACAAATGCTATCTTTTTGCCAAAGTTCTGCATTGAAGTTGGAAATACTTGTGACTGCAAGACTGCAACACTTCAACATTGTACAAGCATGCATTTTCCCAGAGCCTGATGGTTTCATATTTGACTTTGTTCACCAAGTGTGTCCTCAGGAAAAGGTCCAACTGGCACATGCGTTTGATATTTTCTTCCTGACTTTTATATTTTTAATTTTATTTTATCAATCGATTCATCGCTTGCCTATGTATGAAAATGTTAATTTTGTTATCACACCACGCTAAAGTGGCGCCGCTTGAGGACATGTTGATGGAGTAAACTTTAAATGAATGTTTGTTGGAGTCTCTTAGCGCTAATTCTGCTTCTGATTGGATGAGACACAAATATTTATGAAATTTCCAATGTATAAAACACTACAGACCCTAAATTTAAAAAGAAATTAGGTTTTCATAAAAAATACAACACGTTATTTTTGATCTATTTGAGTCTGTTTACTAGAAAAAGAGTAATCGATTACTAAAATAGTTGTCGACTACTTCAATAATCGATTAATAGAGTTGTTTCAGCCCTTATTCAATTTGAGCGTTTTTCCAATTTAAATACATTTACTGTTAGTCAAGTAATACATTTTTGTTTGACTACGATAAGATTGGCTGATTTTTTGTCTATTTGATAAAAGATTAACAGCCTTGCTTCTTTTTAAGACTTTACTTAAAAACACACACACACATTTATGGATCTCTCTGAGGTCCCTATTGTTATGTCGCATTGAAAAAAGTAAAAAAAAAAATATATAATTTTAAAATACAAAGTATTTACCATTGTGGCGATATTTATCCCGCTTACTTTCTTGGGTCTCCAGGGCCAGGCTTTCAATTACACGCTGCAGTCTTGTTGCATCATTTACCTCTGAGGCTGCATAAAACAAAAAGTGCCAATGTTATTTAATTATTGTTAAGTGTTTGATGTAACTGGTAAAATTCAGATGTTATTGGCGTCAACTTACTTGCTTCAGCCCATTGCCTCACTTCTTGAACCCAAACCTTCAAATCATCCTCTGTGAGCTGAAACTCTTCTTTCATGTGGTTCAGTTCGCTGACTTCCTTAACTTTCCTCTTTAAAGTCTGTTAGGCGATATTGTGTAACATTAGCAACATTAGCTAAAAAACAACTCTTTAAGTAATCTGACATAAGAGTCACATTTTGTTATATGACAAAAAAATATATTATTTCAGTATTACTTTGAAATATCTCTTTGACAGATATTTGTGGAGGCAACTTTTCTTCTGGATATTCCATCCTCTCGCATGCACAGTTATCATGTCTGTCCGAGCTAAACATGTGATTAAAAATCATTTGAAATTTAAAAACATCAAGGATTGAGGTGAAATTAGAAAATCTTCTTTACCTGCTTTAGTCATGTATTTAGTAGTTAAAGCTACTCTGGACAAAAAGGAATTGACCTGCTCAACCTCTTCCCCCACTGTCATGCCTGCAAACAAATTAAAACAATATAAACTAATGACAGTCTTAAAATCTTGGACCAGAAGGTCCAGCCAGGGGCCAGAAGGGGGTCTGGTTTGGGGACCACCGGATTTCATCTCTGCTGTTTGCAGAAGATGTCATGTTGGCTTTCTCAAACCAGGACCTCCCACATGCACTGGGACGGTTGGCAGCAGAGTGTGAAGCGGCTGGGATGAAGATCAGCACATGCAAATCCGAGGCTATGGTTTTGGAGGGGAGAAAGGTGCCGTGCTATTTCCAATGCAGCCCCAGTTTTGGTTAAGTCAAATTCAAGACCTATTTAAAAATTTTTTAATGAAGTTTAATGAAAATGTAATGCCAATATTGTATGTCCAAATTTTGTCGCGTATGCGGTTTAAGTTTTACTGCATGAAAAGTCAAAGGTAATTTGGTTATCTGGAAGCATGTATCAAAGTATTGCGCTAGTATAATCATATAGTATGATTATAGTATATGTGGTATATCACAATATTTAATGCTACAAGCTCTCAAATGTAATGCCTTTTCGGGAAAAACTGCCTTAAATTTGGCTACATCAAATTCAATACCTTTTTAACGATTTAAAGTCTCTGGGACTACCCTGTCTTTTTTTCTCTCTACCCTGTCTCTGAGAAGACCTCTGGAGTCCGCTGTAGGAAGTGTGTAGAATAGATATGGAAGTCTGGGCATCTCTGCTCAGACTTATGCTCCTGCGACCCGGCAATAGATAAAGCAGATGCGAAATAGATGGATGAAATCTTTTTGTTTCTTACCAGCCCCTTCTTGGTTACGTCCACTCCACAGAACCTGTTGGTATAATATATTTGAACATTATTGTTGTCACACTCAAACATAGTAGAAAAGATGAAAAAATGTACCTCACACTTGGCTGCATGTCCCTTAGCATGCATAACAGACAGGAATGGCTTATTTCCGAGAAGATGTGACAACTCTGGAAGCTTGGCACAGACCTTTTTGAGGTAGGGGTAGTATCTGCACATTATGTCTGTGCAGATAAACTCTACCTTACGACCAAAGGACACTTCTTTGTGCAGGAACATAGGGTATGCAAATATCTCCCCTCTATACATGTGCAAAGCTTTTAACAGCACGCCATGACGACAAACTGCTACTTCTGCACCCTCCTCATCCAGCTTTGACCCAGTCTTTTTTGCACACTCCTTGCCAGCAGTCCATTTCCCTTTTCCACACATTGCCTTGCCAGAAACCTTAAACAGAAGAGTGGCAAAATTGATACATATTTGTAGACACACACAAAGTTTGTGATATTAATTAAGTTATCCACTTACATGCGGAACTTTGTTGCGAACTGTGGCTACAAAATCTGTCACTTCCTGGTCTTTTGCAAAGAAATGGCCATCAAAGAATCCCGTTTCTGCTGATCTGGGGGGGGTGGGACATATAGACATATACAATGTCTATATGTCTAAACATAGACATATAGACATTGTATAAATATAAAGACATTGTCTAAACCAGAGATCTCCGACACTTTTCCACCAGAAGAGCTACTTTCTCGGGACGATTATGGCAGACAGATACTCATGTAAGCGGTCAGGGAAATATGACTGTATATAATGGTGAGAGCCTTTGATCGGGAACTGTTACTATCAAGACTCAACAGTCATCATTTATTATCACATATTCATTACGAGTGCATCAAGTGACCATTTACAATAGTTGTAGGAATGTGAATGAATCATACATTCTGTAATATGCATATAATCAATCAATTTGTAAATCCAATGGGGAGCAACCTGGAAGGGGCTGGCGAGCTACTGGTAGCTCCAAAGCTACCGGTTGGAGACCCCTGGTCTATACCCTTTATTATTATTACCCTTTATTAAAGCGATACAGCTTACGGTTTCCATCTAGTGAAACAGCTGCAACATATCGGGCTGACAGGCTGGACAGCTAAAATGCTCCTGCATTAGGACAGCCTTCTCTTTCTCGTGCCTGCAGTATGTCCACTCAAGAAAGGCACGCTGCAGGCCATCTCCACATATATTCCTTGCCTATATTTAATTAAAAAAATCTTAATTGTGACACAAATATACAAACAATACCACATTTTGAATAGTTATATATATATAGATAAGTATAATTACTCGTCCAAAGCCTTTTGTGCGGTTGTCAAGCATTCTAACAAAAGCCTGCCGTGATAGCCCAGGGGCGGTCACCTTTAATTCCTCAAACATTTTGAACAAATCAACACTATAAACAGTTTGAAAATCTATGTGTCCGGGCCAATAGCCATTTTCTTGGAGCTCGGATATCGAAGGACTCCATGTGACGGAACATGAAGATGATGAACAGGTAAGTGACGGTAGGGACAAGTCATATCTTCCTTTAAGGAGGAAAAATACAAGACCGTTTTTTGTGGATTGTCTGTTATAGTTATTATGAATTACATTTAGAGATGTTCTTACCATTGATATTGACCAAGATGATAGAACGCCCACATCGGATATCGAACTTGGTACCACACTGACAAAATATTGGCCAAGCCATGGGCAATAGTCCTGCTAAAAATCATACATATTTAAAATTTTAACAAGACAATTTTACAAGATATTTAATATTCTTTATTCTTAGAATAAAGACTCTTACCTTGTTCAGTTGATGAAAGTTTACCATTTTCATTTACAGAAAGGCAGCAGATGGGGGAGATAGGTTTATAAAAACCTTCAACAAGGGACAGTCGATTGTGGAGAACATACCCCTTGTGAACACTCCAGTCACATTCTCCACACAAAAAGGGAATTGGCAGACAATCTGGGCATTTAATTATGGCTTTTTTTGCCATGCATTTATTGCACATATCCTGGGGGACTTTCTCTGATGCTATCATTCCTTTGACAAGATCAGGTCTGGCCTTCTCCCACTTGTCTTCAGCCAGTGACTGCCTATCCTCCCATTTTAAAGAAGCTTTGGCAGTTGTGTCTTGACAATCTGGGAGAATGTCTTTTAAGGACTGTAACTGGGCATCTAATTCCTCCTCAATGCTACGTTGCCGAACTAACAAAAAATATATATGTAAATTATATAAAAATGTCCATATACTCTCAGCATCGTACTTACTCTCGTATATGGAAGAAACGTCTGCCTGGCTGGTTGAAGGCTCTTCAGGACTGGTAGATGCACCTGTATGGGATGCTGTCATAACACATTCACAAACACACCGTTTCATTACTTTGCACACCACAAATGAAGGGAAGTCCATTTTGAACATACCTCTGCCAATAGAGCGCGCAGCAGGCACCCTACGTCCTTGGCTGTCCCTCTTTCTCTGTTGCTCCTTCTCTCCACCTATACTGCTTTCTTGCTTCTGTCAATTAAACATACCTTTCAATCAATCAATAAAACTTGATTTAGAAAGTGCTTTAAATAACGAAAGGTATCACAAAGTGCTTTAAAAGATAACATTCAAAACAATACGCCCCACATCATACACACACACACACACACACACACACACACATACGTACACACAATATACAATATATCATTAGGACTAAATAAATAGATGTGAGTTAAAAGATACGCTACAAAGGTGGGTCTTGAGCCTGCTCTTAAAAACATGAACGTTCTCTGCGGTCCTGAGCTCCTCCTCAGGTCGTTCCAGAGGCGAGGGCCATAATATTGGAAAGACGCCTCGCCGTGAGTCTTTTTGTTGACTTTAGGAATAACTAGGAGACCCCTGCCGGATGAGCGAAGGGACCGTGAAGGTTCATAAGGTAAAAGCAGTTCTGAGAGATAAGAAGGACCAAGACCATAAAGACATTTAAAACCATTAAAAGATCTTTAAAATCGATCCTGAAACACACGGGGAGCCAATGCTGCGACTCTAAAACCGGTGTAATGTGGTCCCGCCTCCTGGTCTTCGTCAGGACACGAGCTGCTGAATTTTGTAAAAGTTGTAAACCTGAGATACTCTTTTTGGGAAGACCAGAAAGCAGGGCATTACAGTAGTCAATACGACTGGTGATAAAAGCATGCATGAGCGTCTCCGTGTTGGCCCGAGAGAGAATGGGGCGGACTCTGGCTATGCTCTTTAGATGGTAAAAACCTATCTTTGTGATATTCTTAATGTGTGGAATTAAAGTCAGCTCAGAGTCAAAAATCACACCCAGGTTCTTCACCTGTGAGGAAGGATTAAAAGACAATGACTGTAGTTTGGGTACAGGTTTCTCTCTCTGGGCCTCAGGACCGATGACTAAAACTTTTTGTCCTGGTTAAGCTGGAGAAAGTTTTCAGCCATCCAGGATTTGATCTAAAATGCAGTTAAAAAGTGCATCCATTGGCCTGGTGTCATCAGGAGACATGGAGATGTACAACTTTTAAAGTTCTTTTAATGTGTTTTAAATGTCTTAATGTTTTTGGTCTTTCTTATGTTTCAGAACTGATTTTACCTTATTAGCCTTCACAGCCCCTTCGCTCCTCCGGCATGGATCTCCTATTTATTCCTAAACTCAACAGAACAAACTTCTTTAGAGGGCAAAACACTTACGTCGAGTTTCTGAAGATCTGATAAAGCAATGTCAAGATTGCACCGCTCCACCTCAGTAAAGATTTCTTCTAATTCCTGTAGTTCCTCAAATGCCTTTGGGTCAGACATGGCGAAAGCTACAGAAATTAGACATACACATGTGGTTAGCTACATGAATGGGTTTTAATAATTTAGTTATTACATTGTATTAGTGTATTTTGAAGGGACAGAACAAAGAACATAGTTACATCTAAAAGTGAAGATAGGCCATGTAGCTAAAGGCTAATTTGCAGTCCTTTGTTGTTCGTAAACAACGCGGGGATAGCTAGCAGCCGCCATTTTAAGTTAGCTTTTTCTTCGGCGCTATTACGCATGTATTACGTTTACTTGGCATTGGTAATATGTGTCCTTAAAATCGTAGATGCTCACCTTTTCTTCAACAAACGACAGTCCCTTCGTCACGGGCGCCAGAACCGTTCACGTTCAAGTCCTGACCGTTGTTGGAAAACGCAGGGAAGTGACCCGTGGTCTGACTACGTCTACGGTGCAGAAGAGCCGCTCTTTCTCACTGTTTGTGTGGCGTGACTCCAAGAAGGCCCACTATGTTGCTCAACAGTTGAACACTGTCTGTACATAAACTTGCTCTTATCGCTCTGCACATCCACTAACTTCGCACTAATGCCTCGCACTCAAACACTGACAGGCTCGCTTTCGCTCCCTGGCTATTTCCGGTTCCTTCATGGTGTAATTACGACTGTTTCTGGCGGTACATCTCCGATCCAAGCGGGGCACAACACTTACAAGCGTCCCACCAAAGCTACTCCTTAAAAACACCACATTTATTATAATGATCATGATTATTATTATTTTTTTTCCTCCGTATAATTATAATATTTATAAATATTATTACATCGTAATACCATTATACACTTATTGTTAGAATTATCTATGAGAGATAGAGATGGAAAAGGTCACAGTGCTCAAAAAAGTGTAGCCCACAATAATAAAACCTTACAATCATTACACAAAATTAAATGTTTTGTCATGACAAAAGAAAGAAAACAGATTTGCTTTGTGAAATGCAAAGAATATTGATTAACTGACAAGATTCTTGTTGTCTGACTTATTGGTTAAGTTGAGATATATTTCTTTTTGCCTATGTATTTTGAATGTATTAATTTTATAATTAATACTACAAAGCGACCCACTTCAATATGGGACATATTTAATAGTTACAGTATTATAATATGACATAAATCTATAGATTCATTGTTAAGAATGCTATATAAATTAATTTAATGACGTAACAATCATTGACAATCCACTGGCAATGGTTTCAATAAATCTTATGTGCACATCACATTGAACTATATAATAACCAATAACGGCCCATCAGTGCCAACGTGTCACTTCCGTTTCACCTCTGATATAAAATGAGAGTGGTCTTCCCGCACTTATGTCTGACTTCTACAAACCAACGGACACGACGCTGAAATATCGAAATACAGTAAGTTTGCTTCTCTTATTCTATCGCTTCCAACTGAACTAATGCTGTTACCCAAAATATGCCATTTGACTGTGGCTGCAGCCACATGAGCCGGCAGCTCCAGGCGGGGTATCCCGCACTTTTTCACACTTCACCTGGGCAGTAGAACATCAGCCCGCATCCGCCGACTATAATAACCGCGCTGCAACAGACGCATCACTGAGGGCAATGGACCACATGAGACACGGGTCATTG
This sequence comes from Proterorhinus semilunaris, assembly GCA_021464625.1. NCBI lineage: Eukaryota > Metazoa > Chordata > Actinopteri > Gobiiformes > Gobiidae > Proterorhinus > Proterorhinus semilunaris. The sequence goes on from CM038349.1 coordinate 27,891,704, forward strand.
CTGTGAAAGTGATATACCAAATATGAAATGTTAATGCGTTTACTTAGTAGTTAGCGGCAGCGCGCTAATGCATCAGTCTGCACATCAAAGTTACGCCGACACAGTGCGCGACTGTGCATGAGAGTGAGCACCAAACTAGTCTACAGTTTTGCTATGACTGTAGCTTTCATAATTTGATAATGGCTGCATGAAACGTAACTGCATCTATAGCTATCGCTCACTGTGAGACTAAACGGGCAGTTGCCCAATGGCTCTGCGCTCGTCTGATACGCCATTGTGGTCAGCGAGGAGAGGGCTGACCTCTCCAGGTGGACCATGTGCGCTCACAGTTATGAGGGGTTCTGACGTTGTATCTGTTTATCAGAGATGTTGACGTTAGCAAGTTCACTAAAAATGAACCAAAGTTTAAACTCCTCTTTTGAATTGTAATTATTCAAATATTCCAAACTTTTCAGGTTTTAGCACACTGTAGACAGAATAAACCTGATAACATTTCATTGTGTATGGTAGAGGGTGGCATATTCTGAAGTGTATAGGCTATATTCCCATAAATAGTCAAGACAAGTTTAAAATGTATACATAATAATATTTAATAATAATATTGTTTATTCTTTTATGATTTTATTTAAATAGAAGACAGTATCTTCTGTTGTACAGAAGCTGATTTGGAGTTTCACATTATGTACAAATCCTTTACTGTCTCTGTCCACTCTGTGATGAAACTGAAGGCATTAGTAGAACTCCAGTTTGAAAACAAATTGAAAGCCTACTAAGTTTAGTGTTGACTCAATATATTTTTCATATCATATTCACGACCAAAAAGTGTATTGTTTATGTTCATTAATCATAGAATCTACCTGTTCTGTTAATAAATTCACGCAAAACAACGTGTTCCGCCACAGCCCCGTGAACTGTCACCTTCTTCACTATATATGTGTTTGCATGTCTGTGCAGAAGAATCTGTGAACAAATTAGCTAGCGAATCGTATTCGTGACGTTCGATTCAAGTGGTGGCGCCCCATTGAGCAGGTGGGACCAAAACGCACATGTTTTCACCTGTTGCTCACAAAACAGCGGCTATCTATTAATCGCTAGATCAATCCAGTGTGTTATCAGGCATATGTAAGTAACGTTACTTCAATAGACTTGCCTATGTCTAAATAGCGTCATTTTGAAATTGTTTGTGCTATACATATGTTATAAAGTATATACATTTACTATCTCTCTTGTCTCAATAGATGCCTGGGTCTATAAAAAAAACCTGCCCCGAATGCCACCAAAAAATTGGGGTGGCGTGTAAAAAATGCCCCCATTGTGGTGCCATTCAGCCCCAAAAGAAGCGCCTTCAAGACGCACGGAAGGCCTTCGCGCAGAATAAGGAGGAGTGGAAGGATAAGCTCCAAAAAAACCACAATAAAAACAAGGAGCACGAGAAGGCCTATCGTCTTGTAAGTAATGACACAATTGTTGTTTCACACTCATACATTAGTCTGTGGTGGCCCGCCACAGTCTATTTTTATCCGCCACAGTCTCGATCTCCCCTGTCTTTCTCTGTCTCTCACCCAACACCAACATCTGCAGCAGAGGCGCAGGTTTAACAGGACAAATAAGGAGCAGTGAACAATGTCTCACTGTTTAAGTAGCTTATTATTATTGTTATTACACAAACTGAAGGCAGCTTCGCATAGTTTTGGTTTCACTTATAAACTAAAAGACCACATGGCTAATTTGCATAGTAGCCTAAACCTCTTTACTGTGCCGCTAATGCAGCTGTCACTATAATTAATTAATCTAGATGTCACGAAATGGCGGACCTCAGTCTGGTTCCGCGCCAAACTTTACTCTACGCTAAACCAGCTGAACAGGAAGAGAAACTGCAGCCTCTGAGCTCGTTTTAAACTTGTAGAAACGGCTGCAGAATGATTGAAATACGGCTAATACGGCAGATTTTAAACTGAGAAGACGCTATTCAGCTAATTAAATATGCACGAGCGATAGTTACAGCACGGCTGTTTCTCGATCGTTTAAAACAAAAGAGCAGCGAGCAGTACTAAACCAGGACCAAACCTGTACTAAACCAGGACCAAACCTGTACTAAACCAGGACCAAACCTGTACTAAACCAGGACCAAAACAGGACTAAACCAGGATTAAACTTGGACTAAACGGGGCTCATTGTTGAGCTGAGCAAAGAGGAGAAACACAGCTCTGCATTGGCATATTATGTATATATTCTGTTATTTAGAAACCCAAAATATAATTAATGTTTGCATTGTTTTCAAAGCACACTAATTATTTTTACGTTAAATTATGTTCCAGACCTTTGCTTAATAATTATTCAACTTTATTTTTTTGGATCGCAGTGGAATTAAATTCAGGACCCCATTCTAAACTTTAGATCTCTCCCCTCCCTCTGGCTTGCTCTTGCCCTACACGAGGTGAGAGCTGCTCATGTTGGTCAGTGTTTTCTCTCTGCCGCATCAGGCTGAGGTTCAAAGTCTGTATCTGAGAGCTGCAGGGGCGGAGCTGAGAAAGAAAACTGACCCATTACATTATAAAAAAAACAACAACTGTACCCTATGTAAATTAACAAGAAATTATTCTTTTCACAGCAGCATAATAGCCCAAAATAGTTTTTATTTTTTGCTTAAAATGCACCTGATTGCAGGAAAAAATATCTAAATAAATCTTACACATGTAAGCAATATTTCATATTTTATTTTCAACTTTATTATTAATGGCTTCCAATTAGTTAAAATCCATAATAATTACCTTGCAGACATTTTTAAAAATGTATCAAAATTGTAATATTTGGCAAATAAAACAAATAGAAGAATAAAAAAGACATATAAACAGTTTGTCAAAAGTATTTAATAGTAAAAGTAGTATTGAAACTTGATGATCAATTGAACAAGTATTTATGCTGCGTTCATAACAGCCTTGGGAGCTCCCGTAAAATATCATAATGACTGCTTATTGTCAAAAAAAGAGAATTATTGGACACATAATGTAATACAAAAATATTGCACTGACCTTTATTTTTTGGGATATTGTTTTGGCAGCTCGATAGATATTCGGCAATGGGGTACTATCCCATTCTCCTCCTGGCGAATGAGAAGAAAGGGAGGATCAAGGCAGAGGTCAAAACTTGCCTTGACTTCCAGCTGCCAGACTCCTTAGAAAAGCGCCTCAAAGAAGCCTTTGAGGCGATTGTAAGCAGTAAGTATACATTTTTAATAGATTTTTTTATGTGAATTAACACTCATCATATATTTTGTAGTTTACAGGAAACAAAAGGAAAGAGAAGGAGAAGTGTCTACTGCAAGTAAGTTACAACATTGTTTTTAATATTAGTCTAGCCTTAAGATTGTGAATATGTAGTTACTGACTGTCACTAATTTGGGCTGAGGCAACTTTCCACCCAGAGTAAAGACCATAGATTGTAAATAAAGAGTGGACTCACCAAGTTCCTACATCAGTCATTGCGTTTGCCTGATCCAAGAAGAAGTTGATTAGAGCCAACTCGAAACAAGCGACTTGGGCGGGAATCTGGAGCCAAAATGTGTGGTCGCAAATATCTAGTTTAAATCAAAGAGCCAATCAGGATCGGTGCAGGTCTGTTCCTTTATGTCGATTTACACATAAATTAAATTTAGGCGGCCCTACTGTTATTATAATGACAATAGCTTTTTTCAGTTGAGGCTCCTTGCCAAGGCAAAAACGTACTTACCTGCTCATGAATTTGAGAGAGTGGTGCACATGTTCATCACAGTGCGCATGGACTACTGTAATTCCCTTTATTTTGTAATAGACCAAAAACGACTAAAACAACTGCAGGGAGTTCAAAATGCAGTTGCACGCCTGTTGACGGGTACAAAACACTTTCAACACATAACTCCTGTCCTGGCATCAGTGCACTGGCGTCCAGTCCCATTCCGTATTCAGTATAAAATACTACTTTTGTTTTTTAAATGTCTTCACGGGCTCGCTCCCTTTTATTTGATTGAACTATTGTTTGTTCATGTTTCTGCAAGAACAAGAAGCACAATGTCATCTTCTCAGTTGCTCCTTGACATTCCCAGGTCCAATTTGAAGAGTAGAGGGGACCGAGCCTTCTCTGTGGCCGGGCCCTGGCTTTGGAACAGTCTGCCTCTGTGGGTCAGGGCCATTGAGTCACTTGAGAACTTTAAAGATCTCCCTAAGATGAGCCCTAAATTATTGTATTGGAAAATTGTAAAGGATGTCCTCACCACCTCATTACAGAGCATTAAAGAATATGCTTTTTAGGTGTTGACAGACATTTATCTTTTTTTCAGCCAAAGGAGGAGCAATAGACAAGGAGGTAGAAGGAGGAGCAGGAGAAGGAGCAGAGGAAGAGGCAGAAGGAGGAGCGGGAGAAGAGGAGGAGGAGGAAGAAGAAGGAGCGGGAGAAGAGGAGGAAGAAGAAGGAGGAGCGGGAGAAGAAGCCGAGGAAGAGGCAGAAGGGGTAGCGGGAGAAGAGGAGGAGGAGGAAGAAGAAGGAGCGGGAGAAGAGGAGGTAGAAGGAGGAGCGGGAGAAAAAGCAGAGGAAGAGGCAGAAGGAGGAGCGGGAGAAGAGGAGGTGGAGGAAGACGAGGCAGAAGCGGAAGGTGGAGCAGAAGAAGAATGTAGGTTGCTTTGCTATACGGCCTGTAATGATTTATCAATTGAGCACTAGAGCCATTGAGTTTTGAAAAATTATCAAACTAACCTCCGTACAGAAACCGTTCACAGATGATTGAGCCACAGGAAGTTGTGATAAAAATATTAAAGTTAAAGGAAGATTTAATCATGAAAAATGATCATGACACAAGAATATATCCCATATTCCACAAAATTACCAAAACAACTGTTGTGAAGGTTATAGGAGAGATATTAAGCAAAATCATCTTTTTCAGCTTTAAACCGTGTTAAGACATTACTCCCTCATGCTAATATCAGGAACTTAAGCGCAGTGAGTTGGCTTGTTTCATCTCCATAACGCTGGGGAAGCCTCCAGAATCCACTGCCCACACAGTGACCCTGCAACACACTCGGTATGAAGGCCCACGACTGCAGCACCAAACAGATGACTCAAATGGTCAGAAATAGTCATTCGTACATAACCTGAGTGAACAAGCGGCAAGACTTGGTTTGGCATCTCCCTTCCCTCCTGAGTTTTCTTTCTTTGATCGCCCACCACATTTGACTCACGTTTGTTTACCTCGAATGGATGGCCACTGTTTGGTATTTTTTCCAAAAGCTATTTATTGTAATGGAAAAAACAGAGAGTAAAACCGTACTTTTGATCACACATATATGCTCATAATCCAATCAGGAATGGATTACCCCTAACTCTCCTCTGGCCTCCACATAACTCCTGAAATGTTCCTTGCTACCCAAAATGCTGTGAGGCAGAATCATTCCGTTGCTGTCATAAAGAAACCAATAGGGTTCTGCATAAACACAAATATGTTTTGATAATTAGCTCAATTTAAGACAGCGTTAGCAAACAGCGAGCAGAGATCCTCACCTGCGTCACGGAGTCCAGTCGTGTCGATATCATCCATTTTGCTCGGTTTAAGCAGCTTGTGTTGCATCAAACTACGGTTAAGTTTACGGTTTACGTTGCCAAGGAAACGGATGAAGGTACCCACGCCCACCTTTAGAGGGCGCTGTGTGCTCAGGTAATTTTTTTTACTGTTGCCTATGGAGATTGATTGTTTTTTAGTTTTTTAACAAATTTTAGTATGTACGTGTACATGTATGTGGATGTGCACGCATGTGTATGTATGTATGTATGTATATGTGTGTATGTGTATGTATATGTGTGTGTATGTATGTGTGTGTATATATATAATGTAATTTTATCAATTGATTTGTTGATTTTTGATTGTGTTTTTAATGCTTTTTATTGCGTTTTTAAATGTTTTTTTTTTATTGTGTCTGGTGTTGCTGTGAGGCACATTGAGTTGTCATGTACAAATAAACTTGCATTGCCTTGCCTAATTGTAGTTTCCGGGTGTATATGATTGTACTTATCGCATAGGCTATAATAAAATACTTGAATTAGCCTCGTCTACCTATTTTTAAATAATCTAGCCAACAGCGTTTGAAATCAATGGGCACTGATCTTGTCAATCATTGTGCGTAGTGGATGCGCGGGGTTGGACTTAGGTTGGTTTCATCCCAGACTATTTAAAGGGGTGTGATATCATCAGAGTCTATCACAAACCTTCTGCAGCACCGTCTCCATCCGAGCACCATGGAAGTGAGTATGCCCAGCGTGCAGACGCCAGCTCTTTTTTGCTGCTCTGTGCAGAAAAATGATCAATTCCCTGGGCAGAATGCGGGCTCCTCCAAAGTCATGCTGGCGTACAAAAGTGCTTCACAGCACCTCGGCTCCGCTGGCATTAAAGCGGGACTAGGGATGCTTAAAGTGGCCACATCTCAGTGGAGACAGGAGAAGCAGACGCACTCGGATGCAGCGGTGCAACTTCAAAGCGGCAACAATATTGAATGCAAACAGTCTCCCCTGGACCATCTGGCAGCGTTGGTTCTTCAAAGTCAGTCGAGGCACAGACAAGTTGGTCAAGATCACCAAACAGATCCTGGTTCCTTAACCAAGCCACAGAACTGCAGGCGCATTGTGGTCCTTGGTGCGCCACGGGTCGGAAAAACCTCAATTTTAAGAAGATACCTTCGGGATGGATTTGTGGACGAATACAAGCCAACTTCAGAAGACTTTCTGAGAAAATGTTTCCGTATCCGTGGGGAGACTTATCAAATCGACATCCTAGATGCGTCTAAGGAAAGGGACTTCCCCGCCAAGCGGAGACTCTCCATCCTGACAGGTGCCTATCTCATGTTAACTTTAACAACAACAGAAACAGATCAATTAATCTAACATTGTAATGTTTTACAGGAGACATCTTTCTTCTGGTGTTCAGTGTGGATGACCGCAGTTCTTTTGACGAAGTATGCGCTCTGCGAACTGAGATATTGGCTGCAAAGTCCAAGCTAAAGTCGTGTGCGCCTCTAGTTGTGTGCGCGAACAAAGTGGATGTCCCAGAATCACAGAGAGAGGTGTCTGCAGCAGATATTCTCCAAACATTTGCAAATGACTGTGCTTATTTTGAAACGTCTGCAAAAGACAGTACAAATCTGGAAGAGGTGTTTGAAACATTGGCGAAGAGAGGTGGCCTGCCGACAGAAACGGGTCCATCCCAGCACCGCAAAGTCTCCTTGCGTTCATATCAAGCTATGCGCACCAGCCGTGCGCACCGGAGAGGGAACCAAGGGTCAGGGCGAGACGACCCCTACGGTGCACTTCATCCTTTAGCCCGTCGGCCCAGCTTTAGTACAGATCTGAGGCACGTTATTGAGCCGCATACGGCACAGAAGCCTCATAAAGCACTTGAGAAATGCCACATTCAATGAGAAAAGCGCATGGGCCAAACTCATGGAGGGGGGGGGGGGGGGATACAGGGGATCTCCTCACCAAGAGCTGCTGTGAAGCCTTTCACTCTCTGAGCTCTGCTAACAGACATTGCCCAAAAATCTGAACTGAGGTGACCTTAATGAGCCAAAAACAATACTATAATGTTCCATGTGGCCTGTGAGTGTCAACTAACTTAATCAACCCAGCATTATATAAGATGTGTTCTCTATTCTTTTGCTTATTTCTGCTTGGTGTTATGTGGCCTGACATCAGTATATTAATACATATTGTACTTGCATACATCTGCCAACCCAGAACCACTCTATGACCCTTTGTTCCCAGTAGAGGATTGACATATACATTGTTTAAATACACCAGGTCTATATTATTAACAGTCCCTTTGACTTTATCACATTAGTCAAGATGAAAACCTGACTAATGTCAACTCCAGGCTAAAGCCCGGGGGCTGGGGTTTTTCCCCGGGTTTCTGCGGCACTTTCAAACGCATCGCGACTCGCCAGAGGCAGGACTCCTCATGGGACACGGCGGTGGACAGTGCGTCTCTCTGCCCTTTAAGTTTAAGCAACAACTTCAAGGTAAGACACAGTCGTAACGGGTGTATTTGCGAAAAGCAGAAGTGCTTTCTGTGCCATGCTAGAAGTTAAAGCTTCTTTATTTATTGTATATAAGATTCCTCTATTTAGTATTTAATTTGCATATTTCCTGTCTATTTAGCACACCCTGAGTGTTTCTTGAGAGCTGATGTAAAAAGTGAATTTCTCCATTGTGAGATCAATAAAGGCTTATCTTATCTTAAAGAGGATAAGAGCGGTTGAAATTGAATAAATAACAATGAATACATGAGTGCACTTCGGCTGAGTATTTTTTTCTTCATAAAGTCAGGACACAGACAGGAGCCTGATCAGCCTCTGTCCACAGAGCTGAGCCAGAGCCGTGTTGGATCCCTGTCTTGGTGAAGAACTTCCTCCTCTGTAGCCTTTGTCTTGTTTTGTAGTAGACCTGTTTTTGGCCTGGTTCAAATGTGGTTTAGTCCGGGGCTTGATATGGCTAAATATTTACTGAAAATGACTACTACTACTGAATAGTATCAGCTATTCAAAACACACAATTTATTGCAATGTACAATAGGATAAAGTTAAGCAGAATAAGTTCACGTTATTTTTGGTGCGGCCCCTGCTCTATACAGAGATGCACAGAGAAGGACAAAAAAAGATCGTGTGCCTCAGCAACTTCAACCAATATCACCTTTCTGCATTTGTGTGTTTTCTGACATAGATACAGAACACTACGCTGCCTCTGCTGTACAGTTAAAGTCACCGCCTTCCATTGTTTTCCTACAACAGCATCTAATGGTCAAGACCGTGGAGCAGGATCATACCAACATGTGTGATATATTTCTATCGTTACATGTTGTTATTATTGTACACTACTGGTAATAGGAATCTGCTTTAACTTCAATAACACACACATAGTCCCATCAAGAGCCAAGGCAGAGGTGGTAGAGTAGCTGAAATATTTACTCAAGTAAGAGTAACTTTATATTCAAATAATTTTACTCAAGAAGAAGTAAAAAGTACCTGGGGAAAATGCAACTTGAGTAATGAGTATGGAGTAACTGTTTGAGCGTAAAACCTGATTTACGATCCAGTAATGACATAAATTATGTTGAGATCGTAGTATTTCCAAAGGAAATGCCAGAAAAATATATGAAGAATAAAGTACATGAAACATACTACAAACTACATATCTATTTTAGTCAACATGAAGCTTTTGTTACTTAAAGATTTACTCTGTGGAATGAGAAACATTTTTTTCACTCAATTAAGAGTAAAGACAGATACATTCCTTATAATAAAAGAACCATATGGTAAAACACTTCATAAAGTGACTCATGTTCTTGAGTAAATGTAGCTGAGTACAACTCTGCGCCTAGGTGACACAAAAGAAAGCTTTCATTTGTTAATACTGTAATTCAGTAGTGATCAGGGACCAGGGCACCACTTCAAGGTCATGCACAAACGGTCCTGACTGAACTATTTCTTTGAAAGAGAGTGGCAAACGCACATTTTCTCCCTGATGCGTCAAAACTACTCACGGTGTACGTCACTGCGTTGTCCACGCTGATAGCAGCGCATGCGCTTTAACCGCAGGTATGTGCAGGTGGCCGAGGAGAGCATCAGGATGAGGGTCTGCTCTGCATGAGGCTACATCGCCACAGTCACACACGCCTCTTGTGCGGGGAGCACGTTGCGATGTGATGCGTTCAGCTGTAGCCATTAGCGGGACACATTTAGCAGACAATATACGCCCGCTAATACCGCACGCACTCTTAAAGTAGGAATAGTATCCACTTACAGCGCATCTTCCCTTACCTCAGCCATCTCCGGTCTTGCCCGGTACACCGAGCATCTTCAGAGCTTGGGATCCTCTCTTCCAGGCGTCCTCAGCGTCGCCAGTAGCCCACCATTCGCCCACTGGGATAAACCGCTTTGTTCTGAACACGCAAACGCTGTAAATCTGGAGTCCAGTGACGGGAACAGGTCTACCCCGGATGATGGGAGCTACTCACGCGGCCAAACGGCGCTAATATCCGCATAGGACAAGGATAAGCCACACGGCTCTCTCTCACCCCCTCACGGCCCGCGAAGCAGCGCTCGAGCGCACGGGCGCACACAGCAGTCACAACGCGGTGCGTAAAAGGGGGCGGGCTTTGAAGAGCGTCATTTGCAAAGTCAGCATCACCGTTAACCTACTGTTATCCAATCAATGACAGAGGCAGAGCAAACTCCACTGTCCAAACATTTTATTTTCTTAAGGTAAAACATTGATTTTTTTTTTTTCCAGATTTATTTTGGTTTCCCAACGTTACAGTGTGATATCCGTAGGAAGCTTCAACTCCTCAATAACATCACAGAGGGATTCCACAAGATTTTCAATTAGTCCATAAGTCTGCCAAACAAAAAACAAGAAATATGTGTTACTTCAATTCAATTTAAAAGGACTTTGAACTATATGCACATAGAAAACGTTTTGAATTGCCTCCACAAGCCACGAGTTTTAAACTATTGAGGAGAATGGAGAACAATAGCATGCATTTAATACAAAAGAAAACTAGATCTAGTCTAACCTTTTGATGAAGGACTCTAGTGTATATGTTTGTCATGTTGGTGTCAGAAGCAAGCTCTTCAGGGGCTTCCTCTTTTAACTGTAGGTCAGCCTCTTTATTGTGTCCATCCTTCCTCGGTTTACCCAGGTCAGTACGTCTCTTCTTCCCATTCTTTCTATCCTGTGATGGAAACAGATAATATGAGGCACAATAATCATCATTAAACAGATTTATTCCAACAGCAGATTCATTGAATAAGTACAAAATGATTCACTTTATTGTTATCTGCATTGTCTGGAAGCCAACTACAAACAAATTCTGGGTATAAATAAACCTGAGCCTGAATAATAGTCGTATAACATAACTTATATAGGTTTCTATAAGCAATAGAAATATACTATCGCAAGTAAACGTTTTGACATAACAATGGCCCAAGCTACATCCAACTTCTGTCACATGTTCTGACCTTTACTTTCTGTGAGAAAGCCTGGGCCAATAGAGATGCACTACATTCACACATATTTAAAAAAAATGAGTGCACATTTTCACAGTGTGCTGTTGCCATGGCAGCCTATAATAGACTGTACCTTAAACATGACTCAACCAAAACAAGAGGGAAAAATAATCAGACCCCATTCACTCATGAAAGGATTGGGAAAATGAGGTTACTATACTTTTGTGTCTGATATGAAAGATACGAAGAAGAAGAGGATTTGAAGACAACACATATCTTTTTCAATAGGTAACATTACAAATAAGCAGCAGCCATTATCACCAAAGATGATTCATGCACAGCCTGTATGAAAGGGTGAAGGTGACTCATGACTTCATCAGCAAAGGGTCTGCCCAGCAATGTGGGTGTTTTGTTTTAGGCCCACTGCAGGTGCAATAAATGTGGCATATAGTTGTCTCTTTGTAACATTATCTCACCTCATGTTTGACTGGCGCCACCTCCTTTTTAGACTTGACCATGGTCTTTTCCACATCCCCCTTTTTACTAGACTTTTCTTCATTTAAACTGGCAGTCACTTCTGTAGTGCGATAACACAGTAAGGCACAATATTTCATTAATAATTTGTATTAGTTTAGAAGGCATAGTTCAGTTTACACACTGACCTTGGTCAGATAGGACTTCTTTTTTATTTTCCTTTTTATCCATCCATGTGTCTTTCTCTGGGAGATGGAGCAGGTGTGTGAGCCTCACTGCCTCACTGGCCATTGTGTCCACTAGCTCCCGCCACATCTGCTGCCTGCAGGGCGCAGCAAATACCATGCTTATCGAGTTTGCAACAGACGTAACATATGGTTCACCAATAACATGACAATAACATGCTTAAAATACATCTTTGCATCTGTGTGTGTGTATTCTATGTTTCTATGTGTTAAAATTAGGGCCGGGACTTTTTGTGATTAATTCCGACTAATTAATTATGGTTTAGTGCGATTAAAAATATTGATGGAAATTAATCACACTTTACTTTAGCGGCACAGACACTTTTTCAGTTTCCTTTTTCCTGCAAGACGTTGCTTAGGGACAAACACGGCTTGAGGCTAAAAACAATTTTACTGTCAAACTTGTTTACTCACACAGTTAAGCCTACTTAATATTTTTTTAAAGATCATTCTCCAAAATAAATCAAACTGCATCTGTCTTTGAAGTGTTTGAAATTATCACACAGGCCTCATATCTCCACGAAAAAATAAAATATACCTAATATACCCCCAAATAAATACGCTTAAATGCGATTAACTGATGTTAACTAATAAGATAATAATGTACTCGAATACATTTTTTATCAAGACCCACCACGAGTTAAAATCTTTCCTGCCAAAGCACTCAGCACTTTCTCTGTTTGCGCTCATACAGTAAAGCTTGTGTGGCTGTGCAATAATTCCTATAGATCAGTCGGTTGTTTCTGAAACCCATTTGTTCATTTTTTTTTTTTTTTAACCCCAAAAACAATTAAATGACTAAATGTTCTTCAGTTCCTGTCGTGTAATTTGGTAATAACGTGTTAGCAAGTGTACCTATATAAGTGTGATTTATGTAAACGTTTAGCCTTACCCTAAAGCAGCTACTGTTACAGGTGAGGGGTCAGTGAGCTGTAAGAGCAGAGAGTTGAGTTGAAAAAGAAACATCTTGAAGATTTTTTTTGGGCTGAGCTGTGAAATATGTTCCTTTAGTAACAAGCAACTTTACCAGCGTTATACCATTAACCTCTTAATCCCCACCTGATTCGAGCACATTTTCTCCAGTTTGACATTACCCAAATCCAAAAGCTTCTTGCAAAAAATGAGATGAAAATAAGATGAAAACATGGATTAAAATGCAACAAAAACGTTACCAAAAATGTGCTGATAAAGGGCCAAAAATGTGTGATGGAAACGCAACAGAAAATAATGTCCAAAGAGTGACAACGTGAGGAAGAAGTTCCGTTTAGATGAGTTTTGTAGGTCTTAGCTTTCAAATGAGGCGTTCCACTGGCCTATAGGCTGTAACCTTTTGGATTTGGGTAAAGCTGAGCTGGTTAAAATGCACTTGAATGAAAGGTGAATTTATAACCTCAAATGAATGTATAAGACAACACATGATATAATATACCAATGAAGCCCCTATAGAAGGACTATCATGGTGGATCACTGGTAAATCCATTTGGTATCACATAATAGGAGGTAAGATTATGCAATAAAAGGACTCTGAATCGTCCAGGAAGCATTAATAGTGCTGACAAAACAGTAACAGTTAGATAAGCTATTTTTGAGCAATATAATAGTGCGTTGTTTGGTTCACCTTGGGGTTTTTCCGTAGAAACTCCTGCTCTTCAGTTTCACAGAGCTCTGCAGGAGAGCCGGGTCTTTCGGGGGTGTCGATTCCTTTCACCAAGTTAGACACTATTGACCGGCATACTTGTACAGTTATTTGCTTCTCCAGCTTTTTCTGGTTATTAAAACATGAAATGGTACATTCAAGTCTATATTCATGGGTTCAGAGTGTTTATAGGTCTATAGAAAGTATTACAATTTTATGTTGTAACAGTCTGATACTAACATCTTCCACAACTCACTGAAACTGTCAAACACACCTCAATGTACAGCCGGTGCTCTGCTGCCCTGTCCTGATACAGGGCCACACCCCTCAAAGTGACCTGTATGGGGGCTCCTTGCAGTAGGATAGGGTGAGTGTTCAGCTGCCAGAGCTCTGTTTGAAGGCCAGGCTTGCCCGACTTGAAACTACATTTTACAATTTGGGTTTCACCAGGCAGGATCACACCTGTTTGTAGTAAAAATGCATTTGGAAAAAAGTAGTCATAGTTAAGGGTATAAAACACAAATTAAGTTTTTTTCAATTGGTAATGGTAAATGGCCTCAATTCACATATTATCTACATCCAACTCCAATAATGCGTTTCAATCACCACTCAATCTTTGCACAGTAAGGTGTGTAAAGGTCCCATTTGAACACACTGTGGACGGCGTGCTCTGTGGGAATACTGAGACAGGTGTGTTTACCGGAGGAGGAGTTGAAGTAGAAGCATTCTGGTGTCAATGTGCGTGGCAGCAGGTGAGGGAAGTGGTGAGGCAGAGGACGTCGCTCCCAGGTGTAGAAGATGGCGGTGCTTCCTTCGTTGTGTATCTCAATGTGGGACATCTGTAGTTTTCCAGTCAGGGACTCAAACAAAATAGTGGTATTGATCCCAACCTGGCCCTGGTCAGTCAATACTGGAATGTTAATGGCTGTGAAAGGTGATAAGAATGTAGAATACCACATTGTAATTGCTCACACTAGCTGTAGTACCTGATTTGCATTGGAGTTTCCAGTCCAGTTAGCAAGTTGTCCGGAGATCCTTAAGGCTGGAACAGGCAGGTGCTTTGAATCAGGCTCCACATCATTACTTTTTAGTATTATGTCACTAAGAAGGAGTGCAAAAGTGTTTAAGAAGCTAACAATATGTATGCTCAGATCACATCTAATGGTCAATAACATACTCAACTGTGGGATCCTCATCCATTTTGCTCGGTTTAAGCAGCTTGTGTTGCATCAAACTACGGTTAAGTTTACGGTTTACGTTGCCAAGGAAACGGATGAAGGTACCCACGCCCACCTTTAGAGGGCGCTGTGTGCTCAGGTAATTTTTTTTACTGTTGCCTATGGAGATTGATTGTTTTTTAGTTTTTTAACAAATTTTAGTATGTACGTGTACATGTATGTGGATGTGCACGCATGTGTATGTATGTGCAACCCAATCTCCGAAGAAAAATGTACAATATTTACGTTTTTCTTAAAGCTAATATTCGTTTATATTACACGTTTTTAGTGTCTGATTATGTATATATTTTACATTTTAAAAACGTACAAATTCAATGTTTTTCTCAACGTACTTTATTGACGAAAATACACTCAACAAGTAATAGTAAATAATGTACAGATTTGACGTATAAACAAACGTACACTATTTACATATTTAATACACGTGTAAAGTCGCACAAAATACGTAATATAGTGACGAATGTTCAAATAGCAAACGTAGCTAACATACGAAAAACCAAAATGTACATATTTTACGAAGTTACAAACGTCAATAAACACGCTTTTAGTTTCACAACAAACGTAATATAGTGACGAATGTTCAAAGCTAACGTAGCTAACATACGAAAAACCAAAATGTACATATTGAACGAAGTTACAAACGTCAATAAACACGCTTTTAGTTTCACAACAAACATAATATAGTGACGAATGTTCAAAGCTAACGTAGCTTACATACGAAAAACCAAAATGTACATATTTTACGAAGTTACAAACGTCAATAAACACGCTTTTAGTTTCACAACAAACGTAATATAGTGACGAATGTTCAAATAGCAAACGTAGCTAACATACGAAAAACCAAAATGTACATATTTTACGAAGTTACAAACGTCAATAAACACGCTTTTAGTTTCACAACAAACATAATATAGTGACGAATGTTCAAATAGCAAACGTAGCTAACATACGAAAAACCAAAATGTACATATTTTACGAAGTTACAAACGTCAATAAACACGCTTTTAGTTTCACAACAAACGTAATATAGTGACGAATGTTCAAAGCTAACGTAGCTAACATACGAAAAACCAAAATGTACATATTTTACGAAGTTACAAACGTCAATAAACACGCTTTTAGTTTCACAACAAACGTAATATAGTGACGAATGTTCAAAGCTAACGTAGCTAACATACGAAAAACCAAAATGTACATATTTTACGAAGTTACAAACGTCAATAAACACGCTTTTAGTTTCACAACAAACGTAATATAGTGACGAATGTTCAAAGCTAACGTAGCTAACATACGAAAAACCAAAATGTACATATTTTACGAAGTTACAAACGTCAATAAACACGCTTTTAGTTTCACAACAAACGTAATATAGTTACGAATGTTCAAAGCTAACGTAGCTAACATACGAAAAACCAAAATGTACATATTGAACGAAGTTACAAACGTCAATAAACACGCTTTTAGTTTCACAACAAACGTAATATAGTGACGAATGTTCAAAGCTAACGTAGCTAACATACGAAAAACCAAAATGTACATATTGAACGAAGTTACAAACGTCAATAAACACGCTTTTAGTTTCACAACAAACGTAATATAGTGACGAACACTTTCACAGGAGCATTTGTTCACATTTTTGGCTCTCAATTAAACGTCCAAATACTATGGCAAATAGTATACCGTGTTAACAATTATTAGAGAGATGATTATTCTAATGTATGTACCGATTATACATTGAAAAATGCGTCGCTTTATGGACCCTATCACAAGATACTGCACAGAGCAGGCAGATTACAATCGCCCAGTCAAATGAAAATCAAACCTTGAAATGAAGCCTATACATGTGACATTAAGCGACATATTTGCAATGCAGTGCAGCAGTTTATTTGTCTTCCTCCTTAACAGGTGTTCCGAAGGTTTAGCTTGGTGCTACAGCTACTCGCTCTGTCATCCGACACCTGCAAATGCATGCAGAAGTTAGACCAACACGTAGCAAAACAGTTCCGTAGGTCTACTATTGAAAAACGCAAGCGACGATCTGTGCTTACCAAAATCCGCGCACCATAACCCCAATAGTTGGGATCCTCGATGTTTCAATAGATCCTTGGTTTCAATACACGACTTCACCGCACCCTTCCGCGTTTATCTTTTAAATTTGCCTCCAATAGTGGATACAACTTCCGCCGACCACACTTGTTCTGTGGTTTAACAGATTGTGGCATTACCGCCTCCCACAGGATTGGAAGAATACGGCAGGGGTAAATTATGCCATTTCCAGTGTTGGGGAGAATACTCACTTAGTGGATACTAAATACTTGCCTTAATATACTTACGAATGTTCAAACAGGAAACGTAACTTACAGACGAAAACATGTACATATTTAACTAAGTTACAAACGTCAATAAATTCATTATTAGTTTCACAAGTAACGTAATATAGTGACGATTGTTCAAATAACAAACGTAACTTATAGACGAAAATACACAATGTACATATTAAACGAAGTTAAATACTTCACAAAAACAAGTTTTTAGTTGTCCAGGTTGAATTTGCGCACAAGCTTCATAATAATTTTTAAAGCAGGTATTCAGTATTTTGGAACTACTTAAATTTTCTAAGTATTCTCCCCAAAACCGCCAAGTGACCAATCACATCAAAACATGTATAAATAACACATGCAATACCAAATATATAGTTTAGATCTGGGGGGGGAAACAAGGCTCCTGGCTTAACTAACAGCCATGCTGGAACATGACTGTTATGAACTTATGGTAGATAAACTATTCACACAGACACAAAAACAGATTTAAACATTTTATTTAAAACAAACAACGGATAAAGAAAGAGAAAATGAACAAATTAACAAACGAACAACATTAAATGGAGTAACTGTGAACGAAACCTAAATTTCAGATTCACTGTCTGTCTCGGTTTCTTGACAGTCCTCCTCAGTTTCTGTAAAGTCCTCCTCACTTTCTTCAGAATCCTCCATTCGGCTTTCGGTCCCAATTTTTTTGTATGTAGCCTGAACCTCAGCCATTTGGATCTTCATTTTTTGTATTTCGGACATCAAAAAACATTCTAATCCAGCAGACAGTTGCTGAGGAGACTGAGTGATATCTGCGAAGACAGAGCACAGGTACTTAAGCAGTTACAAGCACTTGATTCAGATTCAAGGGAGGTAGTTAAGAAAGTATTAATGCATTTATTTACAGTAATATCAGATGTATGCAAAATACAAAATCTAAAAAAAGCATAATAAATAAGTATCAGAAATCTGAATAGTAGTTTTTCTCTAAATTTTTTTTTTTGTTGATAAAACAGAAGGAAGAAAATATAAATGATATATTACTTTTTCTTTACATTATCAACTTAAGTCTATACGTATAGATAAATGATAAAAACAAATCTACCACAGAGCTTTTCCGTTAGAGCCTTTGAAAGGCTGCTCAAGGACTGCCAGTGTTGGCGCATCTCCTTCAAAATAATGCCTTCTTCCTCATGCAGCCTTTGAAGGAGCATGGCCTTGTCAAATACCTCTTTCTTGGCCTTAATGGGAGCACCTGAAGCTGTATACATGAAATGGAACGTTTATTGGGTAAATTAAAAACATACATAACTCAAAATAATAAAAAAAAAAACATTTTCTCACCTCTGTCCCATGGCCACACCGGACAATCTACTGAGAGCACATCAGATGGAATGGCGTCTTGCTCATCAACCAAATTGTTGTACTCTTTAATTGCCTCTGTTAACTTTTTTTTTTTTTTTGCCATCTTCACGGATATGCGCTGCCTTGACTTGTTCCTATCTGTATGACAGATAGCAATAATAATGAAATCTGGGTATAATATGTTTGTATACAGAAACACATAATTATTTTTACTGGGAGAAGTCTTTTTGACTGAATCTCTATCTCCTGCTCCTCCTTACTCAATATGTAAGTAATTTTCTTATACTCTCAATTTTAATAAATGCCTTTTGCCTACCTGATTGGAAATAACCTTACTTGCCACCTGTGCCACCTCACTTCCTGCAACTTCCTGCATACTCTTTCTCCACATATTCACTCTGCAACCCAATCTCCAAAGAATAACGTACTATATTTAATCTGAGCTCCAAATATCTATGTCAATAACTGCATTTACATCACGTGTAAAATGTGCACTTCCCAACATTGAAATCAGAAAAACAAACAAATGCAAATGCATCGCTGTTTCCATCAAAGTGTTGGAGCGCAAAACTGGAAACTTGTATGCTTTTATTGCATATTTTATCAAGCAGAGGGTGCACTCAGTGTGATTGATTTGGATTTTTTTTTTTACTGTACATTTTTGTCAAATCCCAAAGTTATACTTTTTTTCAAAATATGTTATGATACATTTGACAATCAAACACAAATGCTATCTTTTTGCCAAAGTTCTGCATTGAAGTTGGAAATACTTGTGACTGCAAGACTGCAACACTTCAACATTGTACAAGCATGCATTTTCCCAGAGCCTGATGGTTTCATATTTGACTTTGTTCACCAAGTGTGTCCTCAGGAAAAGGTCCAACTGGCACATGCGTTTGATATTTTCTTCCTGACTTTTATATTTTTAATTTTATTTTATCAATCGATTCATCGCTTGCCTATGTATGAAAATGTTAATTTTGTTATCACACCACGCTAAAGTGGCGCCGCTTGAGGACATGTTGATGGAGTAAACTTTAAATGAATGTTTGTTGGAGTCTCTTAGCGCTAATTCTGCTTCTGATTGGATGAGACACAAATATTTATGAAATTTCCAATGTATAAAACACTACAGACCCTAAATTTAAAAAGAAATTAGGTTTTCATAAAAAATACAACACGTTATTTTTGATCTATTTGAGTCTGTTTACTAGAAAAAGAGTAATCGATTACTAAAATAGTTGTCGACTACTTCAATAATCGATTAATAGAGTTGTTTCAGCCCTTATTCAATTTGAGCGTTTTTCCAATTTAAATACATTTACTGTTAGTCAAGTAATACATTTTTGTTTGACTACGATAAGATTGGCTGATTTTTTGTCTATTTGATAAAAGATTAACAGCCTTGCTTCTTTTTAAGACTTTACTTAAAAACACACACACACATTTATGGATCTCTCTGAGGTCCCTATTGTTATGTCGCATTGAAAAAAGTAAAAAAAAAAATATATAATTTTAAAATACAAAGTATTTACCATTGTGGCGATATTTATCCCGCTTACTTTCTTGGGTCTCCAGGGCCAGGCTTTCAATTACACGCTGCAGTCTTGTTGCATCATTTACCTCTGAGGCTGCATAAAACAAAAAGTGCCAATGTTATTTAATTATTGTTAAGTGTTTGATGTAACTGGTAAAATTCAGATGTTATTGGCGTCAACTTACTTGCTTCAGCCCATTGCCTCACTTCTTGAACCCAAACCTTCAAATCATCCTCTGTGAGCTGAAACTCTTCTTTCATGTGGTTCAGTTCGCTGACTTCCTTAACTTTCCTCTTTAAAGTCTGTTAGGCGATATTGTGTAACATTAGCAACATTAGCTAAAAAACAACTCTTTAAGTAATCTGACATAAGAGTCACATTTTGTTATATGACAAAAAAATATATTATTTCAGTATTACTTTGAAATATCTCTTTGACAGATATTTGTGGAGGCAACTTTTCTTCTGGATATTCCATCCTCTCGCATGCACAGTTATCATGTCTGTCCGAGCTAAACATGTGATTAAAAATCATTTGAAATTTAAAAACATCAAGGATTGAGGTGAAATTAGAAAATCTTCTTTACCTGCTTTAGTCATGTATTTAGTAGTTAAAGCTACTCTGGACAAAAAGGAATTGACCTGCTCAACCTCTTCCCCCACTGTCATGCCTGCAAACAAATTAAAACAATATAAACTAATGACAGTCTTAAAATCTTGGACCAGAAGGTCCAGCCAGGGGCCAGAAGGGGGTCTGGTTTGGGGACCACCGGATTTCATCTCTGCTGTTTGCAGAAGATGTCATGTTGGCTTTCTCAAACCAGGACCTCCCACATGCACTGGGACGGTTGGCAGCAGAGTGTGAAGCGGCTGGGATGAAGATCAGCACATGCAAATCCGAGGCTATGGTTTTGGAGGGGAGAAAGGTGCCGTGCTATTTCCAATGCAGCCCCAGTTTTGGTTAAGTCAAATTCAAGACCTATTTAAAAAATTTTTAATGAAGTTTAATGAAAATGTAATGCCAATATTGTATGTCCAAATTTTGTCGCGTATGCGGTTTAAGTTTTACTGCATGAAAAGTCAAAGGTAATTTGGTTATCTGGAAGCATGTATCAAAGTATTGCGCTAGTATAATCATATAGTATGATTATAGTATATGTGGTATATCACAATATTTAATGCTACAAGCTCTCAAATGTAATGCCTTTTCGGGAAAAACTGCCTTAAATTTGGCTACATCAAATTCAATACCTTTTTAACGATTTAAAGTCTCTGGGACTACCCTGTCTTTTTTTCTCTCTACCCTGTCTCTGAGAAGACCTCTGGAGTCCGCTGTAGGAAGTGTGTAGAATAGATATGGAAGTCTGGGCATCTCTGCTCAGACTTATGCTCCTGCGACCCGGCAATAGATAAAGCAGATGCGAAATAGATGGATGAAATCTTTTTGTTTCTTACCAGCCCCTTCTTGGTTACGTCCACTCCACAGAACCTGTTGGTATAATATATTTGAACATTATTGTTGTCACACTCAAACATAGTAGAAAAGATGAAAAAATGTACCTCACACTTGGCTGCATGTCCCTTAGCATGCATAACAGACAGGAATGGCTTATTTCCGAGAAGATGTGACAACTCTGGAAGCTTGGCACAGACCTTTTTGAGGTAGGGGTAGTATCTGCACATTATGTCTGTGCAGATAAACTCTACCTTACGACCAAAGGACACTTCTTTGTGCAGGAACATAGGGTATGCAAATATCTCCCCTCTATACATGTGCAAAGCTTTTAACAGCACGCCATGACGACAAACTGCTACTTCTGCACCCTCCTCATCCAGCTTTGACCCAGTCTTTTTTGCACACTCCTTGCCAGCAGTCCATTTCCCTTTTCCACACATTGCCTTGCCAGAAACCTTAAACAGAAGAGTGGCAAAATTGATACATATTTGTAGACACACACAAAGTTTGTGATATTAATTAAGTTATCCACTTACATGCGGAACTTTGTTGCGAACTGTGGCTACAAAATCTGTCACTTCCTGGTCTTTTGCAAAGAAATGGCCATCAAAGAATCCCGTTTCTGCTGATCTGGGGGGGGTGGGACATATAGACATATACAATGTCTATATGTCTAAACATAGACATATAGACATTGTATAAATATAAAGACATTGTCTAAACCAGAGATCTCCGACACTTTTCCACCAGAAGAGCTACTTTCTCGGGACGATTATGGCAGACAGATACTCATGTAAGCGGTCAGGGAAATATGACTGTATATAATGGTGAGAGCCTTTGATCGGGAACTGTTACTATCAAGACTCAACAGTCATCATTTATTATCACATATTCATTACGAGTGCATCAAGTGACCATTTACAATAGTTGTAGGAATGTGAATGAATCATACATTCTGTAATATGCATATAATCAATCAATTTGTAAATCCAATGGGGAGCAACCTGGAAGGGGCTGGCGAGCTACTGGTAGCTCCAAAGCTACCGGTTGGAGACCCCTGGTCTATACCCTTTATTATTATTACCCTTTATTAAAGCGATACAGCTTACGGTTTCCATCTAGTGAAACAGCTGCAACATCGGGCTGACAGGCTGGACAGCTAAAATGCTCCTGCATTAGGACAGCCTTCTCTTTCTCGTGCCTGCAGTATGTCCACTCAAGAAAGGCACGCTGCAGGCCATCTCCACATATATTCCTTGCCTATATTTAATTAAAAAAATCTTAATTGTGACACAAATATACAAACAATACCACATTTTGAATAGTTATATATATATAGATAAGTATAATTACTCGTCCAAAGCCTTTTGTGCGGTTGTCAAGCATTCTAACAAAAGCCTGCCGTGATAGCCCAGGGGCGGTCACCTTTAATTCCTCAAACATTTTGAACAAATCAACACTATAAACAGTTTGAAAATCTATGTGTCCGGGCCAATAGCCATTTTCTTGGAGCTCGGATATCGAAGGACTCCATGTGACGGAACATGAAGATGATGAACAGGTAAGTGACGGTAGGGACAAGTCATATCTTCCTTTAAGGAGGAAAAATACAAGACCGTTTTTTGTGGATTGTCTGTTATAGTTATTATGAATTACATTTAGAGATGTTCTTACCATTGATATTGACCAAGATGATAGAACGCCCACATCGGATATCGAACTTGGTACCACACTGACAAAATATTGGCCAAGCCATGGGCAATAGTCTTGCTAAAAATCATACATATTTAAAATTTTAACAAGACAATTTTACAAGATATTTAATATTCTTTATTCTTAGAATAAAGACTCTTACCTTGTTCAGTTGATGAAAGTTTACCATTTTCATTTACAGAAAGGCAGCAGATGGGGGAGATAGGTTTATAAAAACCTTCAACAAGGGACAGTCGATTGTGGAGAACATACCCCTTGTGAACACTCCAGTCACATTCTCCACACAAAAAGGGAATTGGCAGACAATCTGGGCATTTAATTATGGCTTTTTTTGCCATGCATTTATTGCACATATCCTGGGGGACTTTCTCTGATGCTATCATTCCTTTGACAAGATCAGGTCTGGCCTTCTCCCACTTGTCTTCAGCCAGTGACTGCCTATCCTCCCATTTTAAAGAAGCTTTGGCAGTTGTGTCTTGACAATCTGGGAGAATGTCTTTTAAGGACTGTAACTGGGCATCTAATTCCTCCTCAATGCTACGTTGCCGAACTAACAAAAAATATATATGTAAATTATATAAAAATGTCCATATACTCTCAGCATCGTACTTACTCTCGTATATGGAAGAAACGTCTGCCTGGCTGGTTGAAGGCTCTTCAGGACTGGTAGATGCACCTGTATGGGATGCTGTCATAACACATTCACAAACACACCGTTTCATTACTTTGCACACCACAAATGAAGGGAAGTCCATTTTGAACATACCTCTGCCAATAGAGCGCGCAGCAGGCACCCTACGTCCTTGGCTGTCCCTCTTTCTCTGTTGCTCCTTCTCTCCACCTATACTGCTTTCTTGCTTCTGTCAATTAAACATACCTTTCAATCAATCAATAAAACTTGATTTAGAAAGTGCTTTAAATAACGAAAGGTATCACAAAGTGCTTTAAAAGATAACATTCAAAACAATACGCCCCACATCATACACACACACACACACACACACACACACATACGTACACACAATATACAATATATCATTAGGACTAAATAAATAGATGTGAGTTAAAAGATACGCTACAAAGGTGGGTCTTGAGCCTGCTCTTAAAAACATGAACGTTCTCTGCGGTCCTGAGCTCCTCCTCAGGTCGTTCCAGAGGCGAGGGCCATAATATTGGAAAGACGCCTCGCCGTGAGTCTTTTTGTTGACTTTAGGAATAACTAGGAGACCCCTGCCGGATGAGCGAAGGGACCGTGAAGGTTCATAAGGTAAAAGCAGTTCTGAGAGATAAGAAGGACCAAGACCATAAAGACATTTAAAACCATTAAAAGATCTTTAAAATCGATCCTGAAACACACGGGGAGCCAATGCTGCGACTCTAAAACCGGTGTAATGTGGTCCCGCCTCCTGGTCTTCGTCAGGACACGAGCTGCTGAATTTTGTAAAAGTTGTAAACCTGAGATACTCTTTTTGGGAAGACCAGAAAGCAGGGCATTACAGTAGTCAATACGACTGGTGATAAAAGCATGCATGAGCGTCTCCGTGTTGGCCCGAGAGAGAATGGGGCGGACTCTGGCTATGCTCTTTAGATGGTAAAAACCTATCTTTGTGATATTCTTAATGTGTGGAATTAAAGTCAGCTCAGAGTCAAAAATCACACCCAGGTTCTTCACCTGTGAGGAAGGATTAAAAGACAATGACTGTAGTTTGGGTACAGGTTTCTCTCTCTGGGCCTCAGGACCGATGACTAAAACTTTTTGTCCTGGTTAAGCTGGAGAAAGTTTTCAGCCATCCAGGATTTGATCTAAAATGCAGTTAAAAAGTGCATCCATTGGCCTGGTGTCATCAGGAGACATGGAGATGTACAACTTTTAAAGTTCTTTTAATGTGTTTTAAATGTCTTAATGTTTTTGGTCTTTCTTATGTTTCAGAACTGATTTTACCTTATTAGCCTTCACAGCCCCTTCGCTCCTCCGGCATGGATCTCCTATTTATTCCTAAACTCAACAGAACAAACTTCTTTAGAGGGCAAAACACTTACGTCGAGTTTCTGAAGATCTGATAAAGCAATGTCAAGATTGCACCGCTCCACCTCAGTAAAGATTTCTTCTAATTCCTGTAGTTCCTCAAATGCCTTTGGGTCAGACATGGCGAAAGCTACAGAAATTAGACATACACATGTGGTTAGCTACATGAATGGGTTTTAATAATTTAGTTATTACATTGTATTAGTGTATTTTGAAGGGACAGAACAAAGAACATAGTTACATCTAAAAGTGAAGATAGGCCATGTAGCTAAAGGCTAATTTGCAGTCCTTTGTTGTTCGTAAACAACGCGGGGATAGCTAGCAGCCGCCATTTTAAGTTAGCTTTTTCTTCGGCGCTATTACGCATGTATTACGTTTACTTGGCATTGGTAATATGTGTCCTTAAAATCGTAGATGCTCACCTTTTCTTCAACAAACGACAGTCCCTTCGTCACGGGCGCCAGAACCGTTCACGTTCAAGTCCTGACCGTTGTTGGAAAACGCAGGGAAGTGACCCGTGGTCTGACTACGTCTACGGTGCAGAAGAGCCGCTCTTTCTCACTGTTTGTGTGGCGTGACTCCAAGAAGGCCCACTATGTTGCTCAACAGTTGAACACTGTCTGTACATAAACTTGCTCTTATCGCTCTGCACATCCACTAACTTCGCACTAATGCCTCGCACTCAAACACTGACAGGCTCGCTTTCGCTCCCTGGCTATTTCCGGTTCCTTCATGGTGTAATTACGACTGTTTCTGGCGGTACATCTCCGATCCAAGCGGGGCACAACACTTACAAGCGTCCCACCAAAGCTACTCCTTAAAAACACCACATTTATTATAATGATCATGATTATTATTATTTTTTTTCCTCCGTATAATTATAATATTTATAAATATTATTACATCGTAATACCATTATACACTTATTGTTAGAATTATCTATGAGAGATAGAGATGGAAAAGGTCACAGTGCTCAAAAAAGTGTAGCCCACAATAATAAAACCTTACAATCATTACACAAAATTAAATGTTTTGTCATGACAAAAGAAAGAAAACAGATTTGCTTTGTGAAATGCAAAGAATATTGATTAACTGACAAGATTCTTGTTGTCTGACTTATTGGTTAAGTTGAGATATATTTCTTTTTGCCTATGTATTTTGAATGTATTAATTTTATAATTAATACTACAAAGCGACCCACTTCAATATGGGACATATTTAATAGTTACAGTATTATAATATGACATAAATCTATAGATTCATTGTTAAGAATGCTATATAAATTAATTTAATGACGTACCAATCATTGACAATCCACTGGCAATGGTTTCAATAAATCTTATGTGCACATCACATTGAACTATATAATAACCAATAACGGCCCATCAGTGCCAACGTGTCACTTCCGTTTCACCTCTGATATAAAATGAGAGTGGTCTTCCCGCACTTATGTCTGACTTCTACAAACCAACGGACACGACGCTGAAATATCGAAATACAGTAAGTTTGCTTCTCTTATTCTATCGCTTCCAACTGAACTAATGCTGTTACCCAAAATATGCCATTTGACTGTGGCTGCAGCCACATGAGCCGGCAGCTCCAGGCGGGGTATCCCGCACTTTTTCACACTTCACCTGGGCAGTAGAACATCAGCCCGCATCCGCCGACTATAATAACCGCGCTGCAACAGACGCATCACTGAGGGCAATGGACCACATGAGACACGGGTCATTGCTGTGAAAGTGATATACCAAATATGAAATGTTAATGCGTTTACTTAGTAGTTAGCGGCAGCGCGCTAATGCATCAGTCTGCACATCAAAGTTACGCCGACACAGTGCGCGACTGTGCATGAGAGTGAGCACCAAACTAGTCTACAGTTTTGCTATGACTGTAGCTTTCATAATTTGATAATGGCTGCATGAAACGTAACTGCATCTATAGCTATCGCTCACTGTGAGACTAAACGGGCAGTTGCCCAATGGCTCTGCGCTCGTCTGATACGCCATTGTGGTCAGCGAGGAGAGGGCTGACCTCTCCAGGTGGACCATGTGCGCTCACAGTTATGAGGGGTTCTGACGTTGTATCTGTTTATCAGAGATGTTGACGTTAGCAAGTTCACTAAAAATGAACCAAAGTTTAAACTCCTCTTTTGAATTGTAATTATTCAAATATTCCAAACTTTTCAGGTTTTAGCACACTGTAGACAGAATAAACCTGATAACATTTCATTGTGTATGGTAGAGGGTGGCATATTCTGAAGTGTATAGGCTATATTCCCATAAATAGTCAAGACAAGTTTAAAATGTATACATAATAATATTTAATAATAATATTGTTTATTCTTTTATGATTTTATTTAAATAGAAGACAGTATCTTCTGTTGTACAGAAGCTGATTTGGAGTTTCACATTATGTACAAATCCTTTACTGTCTCTGTCCACTCTGTTATGAAACTGAAGGCATTAGTAGAACTCCAGTTTGAAAACAAATTGAAAGCCTACTAAGTTTAGTGTTGACTCAATATATTTTTCATATCATATTCACGACCAAAAAGTGTATTGTTTATGTTCATTAATCATAGAATCTACCTGTTCTGTTAATAAATTCACGCAAAACAACGTGTTCCGCCACAGCCCCGTGAACTGTCACCTTCTTCACTATATATGTGTTTGCATGTCTGTGCAGAAGAATCTGTGAACAAATTAGCTAGCGAATCGTATTCGTGACGTTCGATTCAAGTGGTGGCGCCCCATTGAGCAGGTGGGACCAAAACGCACATGTTTTCACCTGTTGCTCACAAAACAGCGGCTATCTATTAATCGCTAGATCAATCCAGTGTGTTATCAGGCATATGTAAGTAACGTTACTTCAATAGACTTGCCTATGTCTAAATAGCGTCATTTTGAAATTGTTTGTGCTATACATATGTTATAAAGTATATACATTTACTATCTCTCTTGTCTCAATAGATGCCTGGGTCTATAAAAAAAACCTGCCCCGAATGCCACCAAAAAATTGGGGTGGCGTGTAAAAAATGCCCCCATTGTGGTGCCATTCAGCCCCAAAAGAAGCGCCTTCAAGACGCACGGAAGGCCTTCGCGCAGAATAAGGAGGAGTGGAAGGATAAGCTCCAAAAAAACCACAATAAAAACAAGGAGCACGAGAAGGCCTATCGTCTTGTAAGTAATGACACAATTGTTGTTTCACACTCATACATTAGTCTGTGGTGGCCCGCCACAGTCTATTTTTATCCGCCACAGTCTCGATCTCCCCTGTCTTTCTCTGTCTCTCACCCAACACCAACATCTGCAGCAGAGGCGCAGGTTTAACAGGACAAATAAGGAGCAGTGAACAATGTCTCACTGTTTAAGTAGCTTATTATTATTGTTATTACACAAACTGAAGGCAGCTTCGCATAGTTTTGGTTTCACTTATAAACTAAAAGACCACATGGCTAATTTGCATAGTAGCCTAAACCTCTTTACTGTGCCGCTAATGCAGCTGTCACTATAATTAATTAATCTAGATGTCACGAAATGGCGGACCTCAGTCTGGTTCCGCGCCAAACTTTACTCTACGCTAAACCAGCTGAACAGGAAGAGAAACTGCAGCCTCTGAGCTCGTTTTAAACTTGTAGAAACGGCTGCAGAATGATTGAAATACGGCTAATACGGCAGATTTTAAACTGAGAAGACGCTATTCAGCTAATTAAATATGCACGAGCGATAGTTACAGCACGGCTGTTTCTCGATCGTTTAAAACAAAAGAGCAGCGAGCAGTACTAAACCAGGACCAAACCTGTACTAAACCAGGACCAAACCTGTACTAAACCAGGACCAAACCTGTACTAAACCAGGACCAAAACAGGACTAAACCAGGATTAAACTTGGACTAAACGGGGCTCATTGTTGAGCTGAGCAAAGAGGAGAAACACAGCTCTGCATTGGCATATTATGTATATATTCTGTTATTTAGAAACCCAAAATATAATTAATGTTTGCATTGTTTTCAAAGCACACTAATTATTTTTACGTTAAATTATGTTCCAGACCTTTGCTTAATAATTATTCAACTTTATTTTTTTGGATCGCAGTGGAATTAAATTCAGGACCCCATTCTAAACTTTAGATCTCTCCCCTCCCTCTGGCTTGCTCTTGCCCTACACGAGGTGAGAGCTGCTCATGTTGGTCAGTGTTTTCTCTCTGCCGCATCAGGCTGAGGTTCAAAGTCTGTATCTGAGAGCTGCAGGGGCGGAGCTGAGAAAGAAAACTGACCCATTACATTATAAAAAAAACAACAACTGTACCCTATGTAAATTAACAAGAAATTATTCTTTTCACAGCAGCATAATAGCCCAAAATAGTTTTTATTTTTTGCTTAAAATGCACCTGATTGCAGGAAAAAATATCTAAATAAATCTTACACATGTAAGCAATATTTCATATTTTATTTTCAACTTTATTATTAATGGCTTCCAATTAGTTAAAATCCATAATAATTACCTTGCAGACATTTTTAAAAATGTATCAAAATTGTAATATTTGGCAAATAAAACAAATAGAAGAATAAAAAAGACATATAAACAGTTTGTCAAAAGTATTTAATAGTAAAAGTAGTATTGAAACTTGATGATCAATTGAACAAGTATTTATGCTGCGTTCATAACAGCCTTGGGAGCTCCCGTAAAATATCATAATGACTGCTTATTGTCAAAAAAAGAGAATTATTGGACACATAATGTAATACAAAAATATTGCACTGACCTTTATTTTTTGGGATATTGTTTTGGCAGCTCGATAGATATTCGGCAATGGGGTACTATCCCATTCTCCTCCTGGCGAATGAGAAGAAAGGGAGGATCAAGGCAGAGGTCAAAACTTGCCTTGACTTCCAGCTGCCAGACTCCTTAGAAAAGCGCCTCAAAGAAGCCTTTGAGGCGATTGTAAGCAGTAAGTATACATTTTTAATAGATTTTTTTATGTGAATTAACACTCATCATATATTTTGTAGTTTACAGGAAACAAAAGGAAAGAGAAGGAGAAGTGTCTACTGCAAGTAAGTTACAACATTGTTTTTAATATTAGTCTAGCCTTAAGATTGTGAATATGTAGTTACTGACTGTCACTAATTTGGGCTGAGGCAACTTTCCACCCAGAGTAAAGACCATAGATTGTAAATAAAGAGTGGACTCACCAAGTTCCTACATCAGTCATTGCGTTTGCCTGATCCAAGAAGAAGTTGATTAGAGCCAACTCGAAACAAGCGACTTGGGCGGGAATCTGGAGCCAAAATGTGTGGTCGCAAATATCTAGTTTAAATCAAAGAGCCAATCAGGATCGGTGCAGGCCTGTTCCTTTATGTCGATTTACACATAAATTAAATTTAGGCGGCCCTACTGTTATTATAATGACAATAGCTTTTTTCAGTTGAGGCTCCTTGCCAAGGCAAAAACGTACTTACCTGCTCATGAATTTGAGAGAGTGGTGCACATGTTCATCACAGTGCGCATGGACTACTGTAATTCCCTTTATTTTGTAATAGACCAAAAACGACTAAAACAACTGCAGGGAGTTCAAAATGCAGTTGCACGCCTGTTGACGGGTACAAAACACTTTCAACACATAACTCCTGTCCTGGCATCAGTGCACTGGCGTCCAGTCCCATTCCGTATTCAGTATAAAATACTACTTTTGTTTTTTAAATGTCTTCACGGGCTCGCTCCCTTTTATTTGATTGAACTATTGTTTGTTCATGTTTCTGCAAGAACAAGAAGCACAATGTCATCTTCTCAGTTGCTCCTTGACATTCCCAGGTCCAATTTGAAGAGTAGAGGGGACCGAGCCTTCTCTGTGGCCGGGCCCTGGCTTTGGAACAGTCTGCCTCTGTGGGTCAGGGCCATTGAGTCACTTGAGAACTTTAAAGATCTCCCTAAGATGAGCCCTAAATTATTGTATTGGAAAATTGTAAAGGATGTCCTCACCACCTCATTACAGAGCATTAAAGAATATGCTTTTTAGGTGTTGACAGACATTTATCTTTTTTTCAGCCAAAGGAGGAGCAATAGACAAGGAGGTAGAAGGAGGAGCAGGAGAAGGAGCAGAGGAAGAGGCAGAAGGAGGAGCGGGAGAAGAGGAGGAGGAGGAAGAAGAAGGAGCGGGAGAAGAGGAGGAAGAAGAAGGAGGAGCGGGAGAAGAAGCCGAGGAAGAGGCAGAAGGGGTAGCGGGAGAAGAGGAGGAGGAGGAAGAAGAAGGAGCGGGAGAAGAGGAGGTAGAAGGAGGAGCGGGAGAAAAAGCAGAGGAGGAGGCAGAAGGAGGAGCGGGAGAAGAGGAGGTGGAGGAAGACGAGGCAGAAGCGGAAGGTGGAGCAGAAGAAGAATGTAGGTTGCTTTGCTATACGGCCTGTAATGATTTATCAATTGAGCACTAGAGCCATTGAGTTTTGAAAAATTATCAAACTAACCTCCGTACAGAAACCGTTCACAGATGATTGAGCCACAGGAAGTTGTGATAAAAATATTAAAGTTAAAGGAAGATTTAATCATGAAAAATGATCATGACACAAGAATATATCCCATATTCCACAAAATTACCAAAACAACTGTTGTGAAGGTTATAGGAGAGATATTAAGCAAAATCATCTTTTTCAGCTTTAAACCGTGTTAAGACATTACTCCCTCATGCTAATATCAGGAACTTAAGCGCAGTGAGTTGGCTTGTGTACGAAATGTGCAGTATGAATAAACTTGCCTTGCCTTATGGCACACACATGTAAGTCCGCCCTTCTTGCCTAAATGCTGCTGAATTGGATTCAAAGAACATTTAACGGGATATGAGCGCTATTTATGGGTTTCAGCTTCATGTTATACAACATTGATTAGATGTTTCATTATGTAACAATATTGTAATTAATACCAATTTTTTTTCAGGTAGTAACGCCCCATGTGAAGAATGTAAAAAAAGGGAGGAAGAAGGAGTTTTCTACTACTCCAGAATTATAAAAAAAAGAGCGAAGAAGGTGTGTAATTTATTATTATTAAGTACACAGCTCAGTCACTGCAGCGTGTTACAAACATGTTTGCTGTGAATCCTGCCCTAATGGAAACGCTAGTGCTCGTTCAGGAGCTTTTATCTTGCGAGCTAAAGGCTAGTGTTAAAAAAATAATAATATAACATGGAAACAACTAAATGTTATTTAAACTACTAACAGGACGATCATATTTGCGCATGCTCGTTCAAAACTTTGTGCTAGTTTGTAGTTTTATTTTGTTAGCCTCAAAACAAAAACATCCACTGTTATAATAATAATGATAATGCCTTACACTTGTAATGCACTTTACAAGCCTGTATTAGCAAGTTTCTCAAAGCGCTACACTTATGAACAGGGATGTTTCCTCCAGTGAAGTCGTGACGTCTCACATAATATTTTTAACCTGCTGCAGTCACATCCAAACTTTAACTCGCTGTCCTTTACAAAATCTTGAGCTATCGCTTCATTTCTGTGGGACCCTGCTAATGTTTATGGGAAGAGATAGACAAGAAGGACAGCGCCGGGTTTGCTGTCCAGGCGGAAATCACGTGCGGTCCCTGTGCATACAGACCATTGGGTTTCCCCCCGGATGAGCTTTAAATAGTGCGTTTGGAGAAGGAAGTCTGGGTCTCCCTGCTCCAACTGCTGCCCTTGCAAACCTCAATGAATAAAGCAGAAAAAAATGAACAAACGACCAAACTTGATTATAAAGATGGAAATATTTTAAAATAAATTGGTGATATTGTCATTTCTACATATTTTTAGTAGTATATATTTATATGGCACAAATGATATGCACTTTGATTTGGAAACTGCCAAAAAAATAATATTATTATTATTATGTGGCTTAATTCTGATTTGTTATAAATTGTCCCTTTTTTGCCCTCCAGGTGCTGGTTGAATGGGCTCCATGCCCCCAATGGTAAATAACATGACCAATTAACTTTTAGTTTTATCTGTTGGGTAGAAATGAAAATGCAAGCAAAAAATAGATTCGCAGTTATTTTCTTCATATTTTCAATGTAATTGTTGTTTTCTTGTGCTGCAGTAACAAGACATGGGAGCCCAGTTGGGAACCACATGCAGTGGTTCGCAAGAAAGCAAAAATGTTATGAATTTCTTTCTTTTTCTTTTTTTGCATTTAATGTTGTTCGTTTGTTAATTTGTTCATTTTCTCTTTCTTTATCCGTTGTTTGTTTTAAATAAAATGTTTAAATCTGTTTTTGTGTCTGTGTGAATAGTTACCATAAGTTCATAACAGTCATGTTCCAGCATGGCTGTTAGTTAAGCCAGGAGCCTTGTTTCCCCCCCCAGATCTAAACTATATATTTGGTATTGCATGTGTTATTTATACATGTTTTGATGTGATTGGTCACTTGGCGGTTTTGGGGAGAATACTTAGAAAATTTAAGTAGTTCCAAAATACTGAATACCTGCTTTAAAAATTATTATGAAGCTTGTGCGCAAATTCAACCTGGACAACTAAAAACTTGTTTTTGTGAAGTATTTAACTTCGTTTAATATGTACATTGTGTATTTTCGTCTATAAGTTACGTTTGTTATTTGAACAATCGTCACTATATTACGTTACTTGTGAAACTAATAATGAATTTATTGACGTTTGTAACTTAGTTAAATATGTACATGTTTTCGTCTGTAAGTTACGTTTCCTGTTTGAACATTCGTAAGTATATTAAGGCAAGTATTTAGTATCCACTAAGTGAGTATTCTCCCCAACACTGGAAATGGCATAATTTACCCCTGCCGTATTCTTCCAATCCTGTGGGAGGCGGTAATGCCACAATCTGTTAAACCACAGAACAAGTGTGGTCGGCGGAAGTTGTATCCACTATTGGAGGCAAATTTAAAAGATAAACGCGGAAGGGTGCGGTGAAGTCGTGTATTGAAACCATGGGATTGAAACCAAGGATCTATTGAAACATCGAGGATCCCAACTATTGGGGTTATGGTGCGCGGATTTTGGTAAGCACAGATCGTCGCTTGCGTTTTTCAATAGTAGACCTACGGAACTGTTTTGCTACGTGTTGGTCTAACTTCTGCATGCATTTGCAGGTGTCGGATGACAGAGCGAGTAGCTGTAGCACCAAGCTAAACCTTCGGAACACCTGTTAAGGAGGAAGACAAATAAACTGCTGCACTGCATTGCAAATATGTCGCTTAATGTCACATGTATAGGCTTCATTTCAAGGTTTGATTTTCATTTGACTGGGCGATTGTAATCTGCCTGCTCTGTGCAGTATCTTGTGATAGGGTCCATAAAGCGACGCATTTTTCAATGTATAATCGGTACATACATTAGAATAATCATCTCTCTAATAATTGTTAACACGGTATACTATTTGCCATAGTATTTGGACGTTTAATTGAGAGCCAAAAATGTGAACAAATGCTCCTGTGAAAGTGTTCGTCACTATATTACGTTTGTTGTGAAACTAAAAGCGTGTTTATTGACGTTTGTAACTTCGTTCAATATGTACATTTTGGTTTTTCGTATGTTAGCTACGTTAGCTTTGAACATTCGTCACCGTGGTGAAGTTAGTTTCACGTTGGATATTCGGCTCCAGCACTTACGGCGGGAGGAGCCTTTAACTGCGTCCCACCCGCTCAGTCAGGGTTTAGGCAGGAACACGCTGAATGCCCCGCTATGATCTCTGGGCGTTCGAATTTAGGGACCGTCAATGAATTACTATCTCATATAAACGCATTGGTTTAAAAAATGTACGTCTCATGAAAAGAAAAAGTAAAAATGCTTTAATAAAAACAAATACAACTACGGGAGAAAAAACAAAAACAAATGCCATGTGCAGGTTTATTTAATGTTATTAATTGTTATTTTATTACATTTTACAACCATTTTTTAATAGGCTATAAATATATATGTCAATAGCTTTGGGGCCATGTGACCCACACACCCCAATCTAATTTATAATAGTAGTTCTAGTCTTAGGCTACCACATACACCTTTTTGTTTACCCATTTGGGAGTTTTACCATTTTTGAAAAATCAAAATGTGCCAAAATCAGCAAAAATCCACCATTTTTGTTCAATGGCTTTTGGGCCATGTGACCCAGACACCCCAATCTAATTTATAATAGTTGTTCTAGTCCTAGGCTACAACATACACCTTTTTGTTTCAATTTTTGGAAGTTTTACCATTTTAGGAAAAATCAAAATGGGCTAAAATCAGCCAAAATCCACCATTTATGTTCAATGGCTTTTGGGCCATGTGACCCAGACACCCCAATCTAATTTAGAATAGTTGTTCTAGTCCTAGGCTACAACATACACCTTTGTTTCAATTTTTGGGAGTTTTGCCATTTTTGAAAAATCAAAATGTGCCAAAATCAGCCAAAATCCACCATTTCTGTTCAATAGCTTTTGGGCCATGTGACCCAGACACCCCAATCTAATTTATAATAGTAGTTCTCGTCATAGGCTACCACATACACCTTTTTGTTTACCCTTATTTGGGGTTTACAATTTTTGAAAAATCAAAATGTGCCAAAATTAGACAAAATCCACCATTTCTGTTCAATGGCTTTTGGGCCATGTGACCCAGGCACCCCAATCTAATTTATAATAGTAGTTCTAGTCACAGGCTACCACATACACCTTTTTGTTTACCCTTATTTGGGGTTTACAATTTTTGAAAAATCCAAATGTGCCAAAATCAGCCAAAATCCACCATTTCTGTTCAATAGCTTTAGGGCCATGTGACCCAGACACCCCAATCTAATTTATAATAGTTGATCTAGTCCTAGGCTACAACATACACCGTTTTGTTTATCCATTTGGGAGTTTTACCTTTTTTGAAAAATCAAAATGTGCCAAAATCAGCCAAAATCCACCATTTCTGTTCAATGGCTTTTGGGCCATGTGACCCAGACACCCCAGTCTAATTTATAATAGTAGTTCTAGTCCTAGGCTACCACATACACCTTTTTGTTTACCCTTATTTGGGGTTTACAATTTTTGAAAAATCAAAATGTGCCAAAATTAGACTAAATCCACCATTTCTGTTCAATAGCTTTTGGGCCATGTGACCCAGACACCCCGATCTAATTTATAATAGTAGTTCTAGTCCAAGGCTACAACATACATCCTTTTTCTTTCAATTTTTGGGAGTTTTACCATTTTTTGAAAAATCAAAATGGGCTAAAATCAGCCAAAATCCACCATTTATGTTCAATGGCTTTTGGGCCATGTGACCCAGACACCCCAATCTAATTTAGAATAGTTGTTCTAGTCCTAGGCTACAACATACACCTTTGTTTCAATTTTTGGGAGTTTTGCCATTTTAGAAAAATTATAATGTGCCAAAATCAGCCAAAATCCACCATTTCTGTTCAATGGCTTTTGGGCCATGTGACCCAGACACCCCAGTCTAATTTATAATAGTAGTTCTAGTCCTAGGCTACCACATACACCTTTTTGTTTACCCTTATTTGGGGTTTACAATTTTTGAAAAATCAAAATGTGCCAAAATTAGACAAAATCCACCATTTCTGTTCAATTGCTTTTGGGCCATGTGACCCAGACACCCCGATCTAATTTATAATAGTAGTTCTAGTCCAAGGCTACAACATACATCCTTTTTCTTTCAATTTTTGGGAGTTTTACCATTTTTTGAAAAATCAAAATGGGCTAAAATCAGCCAAAATCCACCATTTCTGTTCAATGGCTTTTGGGCCATGTGACCCAGACACCCCAATCTAATTTATAATAGTTGTTCTCGTCATAGGCTACCACATACATCTTTTTGTTTACCCTTATTTGGGGTTTACATTTTTTGAAAAATCAAAATGTGCCAAAATCAGCCAAAATCCACCATTTCTGTTCAATGGCTTTTGGGCCATGTGACCCAGACACCCCAATCCAATGTATAATAGTAGTTCTAGTTATAGGCTACCACATACACCTTTTTGTTTCAATTTTTGGGAGTTTTGCCATTTTTGAAAAATTAAAATGTGCCAAAATCAGGCAAAATCCACCATTTAGGCACAAGCTTAATATATATAATGCTGTTACACGTAAGACCTGAGGTGGCAGTAGTGAGTATAAAAATGACAACTTGCATCTCGTGTCTTTAAAGTAAATTATTTTTCATCAACACTAAAAAGTAAACATCTACATGAGTTTGAATGACCAAAATTCAACGTAATTATCTAAATATTAGCTGTTATGACAACTTAAGATGTAGTAGCTCACCTAGGTTATTAAGATTATTTCACATGTTCTGAGTAGTTTTTGACTTGTTGATAATATTTTGGTCAGTCTGCCTCAGGTAAGCTGCCACAATCGAGTTCGGAGTGAATGTAAATTGAACCATGTAAAGCGCTTATTGACTATGTGAAAGAGACTATAAATAAATCTATTATTCTCTTTCTATAGATTTCTTCTCATTTCAAGTACATTTATTTGCTAATGTGGTAAGAACATTGGTCTTTACTTTTTTGGCAGTTTTATTTTCATATTTAAAGCAAGATTATTATAGGATATATCAAATGGAATATGACAAATCTACATGAAGGTAGTCAATGTCTAATCTAGTCAATCCACTCAAAAATACGTAAATATTCTACAGTCAAGTAATTTAAAGACGATTTTAATATTTGAAGTATTAAATCATCCATCCATCCATCCATTTTCTTCCGCTTTATCTGGGGCCGGGTCGCGGGGGCAGCAGTCTCAGCAGAGATGCCCAGACTTCCCGATCCACGCACACCTCTTCCAGCTGTTCTGGGGGGACCCCGAGGCGACACCAGGCCAGCTCGGAGACATAGTCCCACCAGCGTGTCCTGGGCCTTCCACGAGGCCTCCTCCCAATAGGACATGCCTGGACCAGGAGGCATCCGGTACAGATGCCCTAGCCACCTCAGCTGGCTCCTTTCGACGTGGAGGAGTAGCGACTCGAGTCCGAGCTCCTCCCGGGTAACTGAGCTCCTCAGTATTAAATCATGAAAAAGATAAATAATTGTCATTTATTCAGTCTTTTGGAATATTTTTTATTTATTTTACCTGAAACAACTTAATCTAGTGCAGTCTCAACTACACAAGGTCTTAAAATGTGCTTTCAAAATAATAGTTTTTGGTATTAATTTGTTGACATTAGCCGAATCTGGATTTTTATTTTTACATGGTAGTGTTTAACAGTACCCAGTCCTATCAGTTACATCATCTGGAGGTCAGAAGTGACAAAAGGAAGCACATTTAAAATATTGTCCTATTGTGGCTGTTGGTACTGGAACAGTGAAAAACAAAGGTGTGTGTGGCCTAGGACTAGAACAACTATTACACATTAGATTGGGGTGTCTGGGTCACATGGCCCTAAAGCCATTGAACAGAAATGGTGGATTTTGGCCAATTTTGGCACATTTTGATTTTTCAAAAAATGTAAACCCCAAATAAGGGTAAACAAAAAAGTGTATGTGGTAGCCTATGACTAGAACTACTATTATAAATTAGATTGGGGTGTCTGGGTCACATGGCCCTAAAGCTATTGAACAGAAATGGTGGATTTTGGCTGATTTTGGCACATTTTGATTTTTCAAAAATGGCAAAACTCCCAAAAATTGAAACAAAAAGGTGTATGTTGTAGCCTAGGACTATAACAACTATTCTAAATTAGATTGGGGTGTCTGGGTCACATGGCCCAAAAGCCATTGAACAGAAATGGTGGATTTTGGTTGATTTTGGCACATTTTGATTTTTCAAAAAATGTAAAACTCCCAAATGGATAAACAAAAAGGTGTATGTTGTAGCCTAGGACTAGATCAACTATTATAAATTAGATTGGGGTGTCTGGGTCACATGGCCCAAAAGCCATTGAACAGAAATGGTGGATTTTGGCTGATTTTGGCACATTTTGATTTTTCAAAAAAGGTAAAACTCCCAAATGGATAAACAAAAAGGTGTATGTTGTAGCCTAGGACTAGATCAACTATTATAAATTAGATTGGGGTGTCTGGGTCACATGGCCCAAAAGCCATTGAACAGAAATAGTGGATTTTGGCCAATTTTGGCACATTTTGATTTTTCAAAAAATGTAAACCCCAAATAAGGGTAAACAAAAAAGTGTATGTGGTAGCCTATGACTAGAACTACTATTATAAATTAGATTGGGGTGTCTGGGTCACATGGCCCAAAAGCAATATTGAACAGAAATGGTGGATTTTCTGCAAACTTTGTCTTACTATGATACAATATTTATTTCATCTGTAGTCTGTTCATTACTATTCACATGGTGTCTCCTGTCCCACTCCCCCTTGGGAGTGCCTGTCTAGATCGAACGGAGGGACCCGGCTGAACGGAGGAACCCGGCTGAACGGAGGAACCCTGCCTACTGACAACAAGGACTGGACGGTCTGTGATCTTGGCCCGTCTACTGTGAGACTCCTTCGGCCCTGGGTCTCTATAGCCTGTCCGTCCATGGGAGTGGATCTCTCCTTCTGTGGTTCTCCTCAAGGTTTCTCGTTTCTCCCACTGGGTTTTTGAGTTTTTCCTTGCCGGGCTGGAGAGTCTAAGGACAGGGGACACCCGAGCTGCTCGTCGCCACCCACTGCTCGTCGCCACCCACTGCTGACGCTTATTTGGACATTATGTTTGCCTGGATATTTGATTCACCGGAACTTTACATTGTCTTATTTACTGTTCTGTTTTATTGCCTTAATGTTTGTTACAGCCCTATGAGGCAACTCCTGTTGTGATATTGGGCTATACAAAACCATTGATTGATTGATTGATTGATTGATTTTGGCTGATTTTGGCACATTTTGATTTTTCAAAAAAGGTAAAACTCCCAAATGGCTAAACAAAAAGGTGTATGTTGTAGCCTAGGACTAGATCAACTATTATAAATTAGATTGGGGTGTCTGGGTCACATGGCCCAAAAGCCATTGAACAGAAATGGTGGATTTTGGCCAATTTTGGCACATTTTGATTTTTCAAAAAAGGTAAAACTCCCAAATGGATAAACAAAAAGGTGTATGTTGTAGCCTAGGACTAGATCAACGATTATAAATTAGATTGGGGTGTCTGGGTCACATGGCCCTAAAGCTATTGAACAGAAATGGTGGATTTTGGCTGATTTTGGCACATTTTGATTTTTCAAAAATGGCAAAACTCCCAAAAATTGAAACAAAAAGGTGTATGTTGTAGCCTAGGACTAGAACAACTATTATAAATTAGATTGGGGTGTCTGGGTCACATGGCCCAAAAGGCATTGAACAGAAATTGTGGATTTTGGTTGATTTTGGCACATTTTGATTTTTCAAAAAATGTAAACCCCAAATAAGGGTAAACAAAAAAATGTATGTTGTAGCCTAGGACTAGAACAACTATTATAAACTGGACTGGGGTGTCTGGGTCACATGGCCCAAAAGCCATTGAACAGAAATGGTGGGTTTTGGCCAATTTTGGCACATTTTGATTTTTCAAAAAATGTAAACCCCAAATAAGGGTAAACAAAAAGGTGTATGTGGTAGCCTATGACGAGAACTACTATTATAAATTAGAT
Source organism: Proterorhinus semilunaris (assembly GCA_021464625.1). Lineage (NCBI taxonomy): Eukaryota > Metazoa > Chordata > Actinopteri > Gobiiformes > Gobiidae > Proterorhinus > Proterorhinus semilunaris. Next base: position 27,932,286 of record CM038349.1, read on the forward strand.
TGAGGTGTCTGGGTCACATGGCCCAAAAGCCATTGAACAGAAATGGTGGATTTTGGCTGATTTTGGCACATTTTGATTTTTCAAAAAAGGTAAAACTCCCAAATGGATAAACAAAAAGGTGTATGTTGTAGCCTATGACTAGATCAACTATTATACATTAGATTGGGGTGTCTGGGTCACATGGCCCTAAAGCCATTGAACAGAAATGGTGGATTTTGGCTGATTTTGGCACATTTTGATTTTTCAAAAAATGTAAAACTCCCAAATGGATAAACAAAAAGGTGTATGTTGTAGCCTAGGACTAGATCAACTATTATAAATTAGATTGGGGTGTCTGGGTCACATGGCCCTAAAGCTATTGAACAGAAATGGTGGATTTTGGCTGATTTTGGCACATTTTGATTTTTCAAAAAAGGTAAAACTCCCAAATGGATAAACAAAAAGGTGTATGTTGTAGCCTAGGACTAGAACAACTATTATAAATTAGATTGGGGTGTCTGGGTCACATGGCCCAAAAGCCATTGAACAGAAATGGTGGATTTTGGTTGATTTTGGCACATTTTGATTTTTCAAAAAATGTAAACCCCAAATAAGGGTAAACAAAAAGGTGTATGTTGTAGCCTATGACTAGATCAACTATTATAAATTAGATTGGGGTGTCTGGGTCACATGGCCCAAAAGCCATTGAACAGAAATGGTGGATTTTGGCTGATTTTGGCACATTTTGATTTTTCAAAAATGGCAAAACTCCCAAAAATGTAAACAAAAAGGTGTATGTTGTAGCCTAGGACTAGAACAACTGTTATAAATTAGATTGGGGTGTCTGGGTCACATGGCCCAAAAGCCATTGAACAGAAATGGTGGATTTTGGCTGATTTTGGCACATTTTGATTTTTCAAAAATGGCAAAACTCCCAAAAATTGAAACAAAAAGGTGTATGTTGTAGCCTAGGACTAGAACAACTATTATAAATTAGATTGGGGTGTCTGGGTCACATGGCCCAAAAGCCATTGAACAGAAATGGTGGATTTTGGCTGATTTTGGCACATTTTGATTTTTCAAAAATGGCAAAACTCCCAAAAATGTAAACAAAAAGGTGTATGTTGTAGCCTAGGACTAGAACAACTGTTATAAATTAGATTGGGGTGTCTGGGTCACATGGCCCAAAAGCCATTGAACAGAAATGGTGGATTTTGGCTGATTTTGGCACATTTTGATTTTTCAAAAATGGCAAAACTCCCAAAAATTGAAACAAAAAGGTGTATGTTGTAGCCTAGGACTAGAACAACTATTCTAAATTAGATTGGGGTGTCTGGGTCACATGGCCCAAAAGCCATTGAACAGAAATGGTGGATTTTGGCTGATTTTGGCACATTTTGATTTTTCAAAAATGGCAAAACTCCCAAAAATTTAAACAAAAAGGTGTATGTTGTAGCCTAGGACTAGAACAACTGTTATAAATTAGATTGGGGTGTCTGGGTCACATGGCCCAAAAGCCATTGAACAGAAATGGTGGATTTTGGCTGATTTTGGCACATTTTGATTTTTCAAAAAAGGTAAAACTCCCAAATGGATAAACAAAAAGGTGTATGTTGTAGCCTAGGACTAGAACAACTATTATAAATTAGATTGGGGTGTCTGGGTCACATGGCCCAAAAGCCATTGAACAGAAATGGTGGATTTTGGCTGATTTTGGCACATTTTGATTTTTCAAAAAATGTAAAACTCCCAAAAACTGAAACAAAAAGGTGTATGTGGTAGCCTAGGATTAGAACAACTATTATACATTGGACTGGGGTGTGTGGGTCACATGGCCCCAAAGCTATTGACATATATATTTATAGCCTATTCAAAAATGGTTGTAAAATGTAATAAAATAACAATTAATAACATTAAATACACCTGCACATGACATTTGTTTTTTTTTGTTTTTTCTCCCGTAGTTGTATTTGTTTTTATTAAAGCATTTTCTTTTTCTTTTCATGAGACGTACATTTTTTGATAGTAATTCATTGACGGTCCCTAAATTCGAACGACCGGAGATCATAGCGGGGCATTCAGCGTGTTCCTGCCTAAACCCTGACTGAGCGGGTGGGACGCAGTTAAAGGCTCCTCCCACCGTAAGTGCTGGAGCCGAATATCCAACGTCCAACGTGAAACTAACTTCACCACGGTACATTCGTCACTATATTACGTTTGTTGTGAAACTAAAAGCGTGTTTATTGACGTTTGTAACTTCGTTCAATATGTACATTTTGGTTTTTCGTATGTTAGCTACGTTAGCTTTGAACATTCGTCACTATATTACGTTTGTTGTGAAACTAAAAGCGTGTTTATTGACGTTTGTAACTTCGTAAAATATGTACATTTTGGTTTTTCGTATGTTAGCTACGTTAGCTTTGAACATTCGTCACTATATTACGTTTGTTGTGAAACTAAAAGCGTGTTTATTGACGTTTGTAACTTCGTAAAATATGTACATTTTGGTTTTTCGTATGTTAGCTACGTTTGCTATTTGAACATTCGTCACTATATTACGTTTGTTGTGAAACTAAAAGCGTGTTTATTGACGTTTGTAACTTCGTAAAATATGTACATTTTGGTTTTTCGTATGTTAGCTACGTTAGCTTTGAACATTCGTCACTATTGTAACCCTTAAAAGTTGTTGACTGGATGATGTTAGGCTGTGGGTTAGGCGGGTTACATTCAGAGATCTTTGTTCTTGACTATTTTTGTAATCTTCCGTGCTAAACAAGGACCAGACGGCAGGACAGTTTTCCAGCTTACTTTATTTTTGCGTCTCTCTCAAAACCTCTCAACCGGCGCGCACGCGCTCTCTCTCTCTCTCCCTCTCTCTCTCTAAACCATAACAATGTGGAACCAACAATAGGACACAGCAGGGCATGAAGAAAAACGTAATATATAAAATATAATCAGACGAAATAATGATCAAACAAAACATAACTTAAATACTCAAAATAATAATATGCAGATGAATAACACAACACAAATCTAATATTACAGTCTTCCTCTGCCACAGATGAAATGTCCACATTTCAACAAAATACCACAATGGTATAAAATAATAATCAGAAGACTTGCAAGTTTTTTTTTTTTTGTTTTTTTTTTGTAAATAACTCTCATAAACCAGATAATGTAAAGAAATGCAGTATCATGCCTGTGCTATAACAAACAGCAAGCACAAAGTACCACATGTATGAAACTCATCAAGTGACAAAGTCTCTGTACTTATGTGGCGCACAAATCCTGCGTCCAGACCGAGACACAACAGGATGAGCAACTGGGGAAACAGGTGGAGAGGGCACTGCGCACTGAGGAGCCATCTCAACTACAGGTGCAGTCCGTGTTGGCACATATGGAGGAGTCGGTGGGCGAAAAGGCAAAGCTCCTGATAAAGCAGTTACAGGAGGGCCTGCCGAAGAAGTATTGTCCAGTCCATGTGAAAATGTCTCTTCCGGAGTATGTTGCAACGTCCCTTTGTAAGATTTGAGTCTATTATGGTGTACAATCCACGTCCGGGAATGTGCTTTCCTAGGATCCGTGATCTCATAGGTAACACCAGGATGTCCATCTTTTGTCATGCGTTTCAAAATGACAAATGGCCCTTTCCATCTTGGAGCCAGTTTGTTAATTTTCTGAGCTGGGTCGTCCAGGAGGACAAAATCCCCTGCCGCGTATGGGTGAAACACAACTTTCTTGTCATATTGTGCCTTTTGACGTGACTTACTAAGTGCAGAGTGTAGAGATGCATCTGAAAATGCATGTGTCAGGCGTGACCTAAGGTGAGTAGCATAAGCAGCAGGTGTACCTGGTGTGGGTGAGGTCACTGTTGGACTACAGTTAAGAATAACATCCAGTGGCAAGTTAGGTTCCCTGCCATGAACCAAAAAGAAAGGTGAAAACCCTGTGCTTGAATGTACACTAGAGTTATATGCAAGTTCCACTTGTGGAAGAAACTGATCCCATTCACCTCCAGTTTGTGCTATATACTTAGCTAGTTGGTCCTTCAAAGTCCTGTTCAGTCTCTCTACCATGCCATCTGATTGTGCATGGTATGGGGTGGTGCGTGTTTTTGTTATTCCCAGTAGCTGACACAGGTGTTTGACAAGATCTGATTCAAACTGTCTACCCTGGTCTGTGTGAATTGACTCAGGCACACCATGCTGTCTGACATAGTCTTCAAAAATAATCTTTGCCACTGTAATGGCACGTTGGTCTTTCATGGGAAACAGATTTACATATCGTGTGAAATAGTCGGAAACAACCAAAGCGTACCTATGACCCTGAGATGTAACAGGTAACTCAGTAATATCAGCCGCGACCTTCTGAAAGGGTCTGTCTGCTGTGATAGACTGAAGTGGGGCACGTTCATGGGGTACAGGTGAACCTCGCTGCTGACAAGGAAGACACTCAGTACAAAAAGTGTGCACATCACGAGTCATGTAAGGCCAGTAACAGATACGTCTCGCTCTCTGGAGTGTGCGTTCTGCATTTAAATGTCCACTTAGCTGATTCCCATGTAAGGCTGCTAAGGCTGTGGAAACCAGCACCTTTGGCAAAACAACTTGAAAGTGCACTGGTGAGTAGGGACTTTGTTTTGTTTTTCTGCAAAGAATCCCTTGTCTAATGGTAAGGTTGGAATACTCATGCCACAGCTTCCTCAATGAAGGGGAAGAGTTCCTCAGTTTACCAATAGGGGGCCTACTCGCACTGTCTTTTACCCAGGAAATGACTGTACTAAGACACTCATCATTCGATTGCTGTTGTTTTAAGTGTTCTGAGTCAATAGACAGATTACTGCCAATGTCCTGCGTTGAATTGCCATTTGTGTCAGCATTTTCAACAGTGTGTGCATCAGTGACGGCTACAGTAACACACTGTTCAGTTTTATCAAGAATGTCTGTACTGGGACGTCTGGACAAGGCATCCGCATTGGCATGTTGTTTACCTGCCCGATGTGTGATAGTGTAGTCATAAACATCCAGTTCAAGGATCCACCTACTGCGTCTGCCTGTGGGGTCATTGTCCACTGGAGTTTTCTTCAGGCTCAGTAGGGGCTTATGATCTGTGATCACCACAAAGGAACTGCCTGAAAGAAAGTGTTTGAAATGTCTCACAGACCAAACAACTGCAAACAGTTCACGATCAAAAGTTGACCATTTCTTTTCTGAGGGACTTAAGGTGTGGCTTGCATAGGCAATGACATGTTCCTTTTTGTCCAGTCTCTGGGCTAACACTGACCCAATGCCCTCTAGTGACGCATCAGTGTATAGCAAGAAAGGTTGAGAAAAGTTAGGATGTGCCACAACCGGGGGATTAGTTAGAGCATATTTTAGCGACTGAAAAGCATCCTCACACTCAACTGTCCATCTAAAAGTAGCACCTTTGTGAGTTAGGGAGTGGAGTGGAGCAGCAATGATAGAAAAGTTTTTAACAAACCTACGGTAGTAGGAGCACAGTCCAACAAATGCTCTCACCTCTGTGACCGTCCTGGGCTTTGGCCACTTGCGTACCTTTTCTAGGTTCTTCGCATCTGGTTGTAGTCCATGGCTGGAGACAACGTGTCCCAGAAAAGTTACTTCAGTTTGGGCCAGGTGACATTTCTTTGCTTTTAGTTTAAGACCAGCTGCTCTGAACCGGTCAAAAACTTCACCAAGTGTCTTAAGATGGTTGCTGAATGTTTGGCTAAAAACCAACACATCATCCAAATAGATAAGACAGTCTTTCCAGTGTAACCCGTTCAGGACTAGCTCCATTAGCCTCTGGAATGTTGGGGGGGCGTTTGTCAGTCCCATTGGCATAACTTTGAACTGGTAAAGACCGATTCCAGTGCTGAATGCCGACTTCTCTCTATCCTGTGGCTCAAGCTCAACCTGCCAGTATCCACTTGACAAGTCCATGGTGCTGAACCAACAGGAGCCTGACAGGCTGTCGAGTGCCTCTGCTGGGCGTGGAAGAGGGTATGAGTCTTTGATAGTGGCTGCATTTAGTTTCCTATAATCAATGCAGAATCTGTAGGTACCGTCCTTCTTGCGCACTAAAACAACCGGGGAAGACCAAGGGCTGTAGCTTTCCTCGATGATGTCCTGCTCCAGGAGCTGCTGAACTTGCCTGTCGATCTCCCGTCGGATGTTTGGCGAGGCCCGGTACGCTCTCTGCTTGATTGGAGGAGTGTCACCAGTTCTAATGCTGTGCTTAACCAGGTCTGTTCGTCCATAGTCCTGATCATGAGCACTAAACACGTCAGAGTAAGTTAAAAGCAACGCCTGGAGCTTTTGTTTCTGGTCAGTCGTTAAAGAAGAGTCATTTATGTTAACGTCTGGTAACAACGGTTGTGTAGGAGAGTCAATCTGGGTAGTAACTGTATTTGTCTCAACTATGCAGTACTCATCACTGTCCTGGCCAAGGGGATAAAAATCTCCTAATTTAGTGTCACTGGAAATTTGCAAGTCAGAGGAAGTTGGATTCATAACCCTGACATATGTAAAACCAGCCTGTACTGAAGCAACTGTACGCGCTGTGAGTAACCCGTTGGAGGTGGTTGGTCCTGGTTCAATAATACCAGTATAGTCTGCATCAAAGTCAGGCACACCAATGGTGGGCTGTACTTGAGCTAAAACAGTCATTTGTGACATGGCAGGTACTAAAAGTGGTGTCACAGTAATTGCATTGCAACTTAAAGGGGCCATCTCTGTAGAGCACAAAAGTGGAACACTAGCACGATTACCCACTTGGAGGACACCTTGTTTCAAATCTAACACAGCAAAATGTGCAAGTAAGAAGTCCCAACCTAATATGACAGGCTGTGTAACATTCCTGACTACTTGGACTGTGTGTGAGAACATTTCACTACCTAGCCTCACATTCATAGAGAGTGTACCTAGGTTGTCCAGATAGTCACCAGTCACAGCTCTAGGGACAACCTGAGGACGCTGTAGCATTTTGTTTCTCAAAGAGGGAATGGACAATCTAAAGGCTTCACTAATCAGGGAGATATCTGAGCCAGAGTCAATGTACACTTTAGTAGCAACATTTTCGATAATGGCCAGTACATTGCGTGTGAATGCCCTACGAGTGGAATTCTGTACTGATTGAGTCTGGGCCTCGTCACCAGAAGCAGACACTTGGCCCTCAGCGCCTGCTACCATTCTTTTCCCTGCTTGTGGTAGTCGTCACTAAAGGTCACATGCTGCTCTCTGTCATACTGTCTATGTCTATCCCTGCCGGGGTGTACAGAGGGGGACCTGTGTCTACCTGAGTCATATGGAGGGTCACGGTCATAGTCACGGTATGGTGAGGACCTGTCACCCCGATGATGATATTGCCATCCCTCTGGGCTCCGGGGCCTGGAGTGCCTCTCGTAGCTGTAGGAATAGTCCTGGCGGCGAGGTGAAGATGAAAGTCCACGTGAGCGTTGGCTGTAGCGTTGGTCCGGTGAGCGCCTGGAGGAGTTGTAGTCGCTGTGGGACGTTCCAGATCGACGGTAGGTGGGTGTAGAGGAACGACCTGCTCGCACTGGAGACACGGATGGGGTGCGTTGATACCTCTCTCTGCTGCGGTCACCTCGAAAGTGGTCAGAGTGGTCATTACGTCTAGAGTGACTCACCTCATGACTTCGTCCAGCAACATGCAGCTTCAGAGCCTGAACATCTCTGGTGAGCAACTTTATCGCATCAAAAAGTTCATCAGAACGGTCCTTCTGGCTCTTCTCTTTGTTGGCAGACACCATGGCAGACAGTGGCTCTTCTCTGGGCATAGCAGAGGATGCACATGGTGTGGTGCTCACTGGGAATGGAGGCGGAAGGAGTCTCAGAGCCTCTTGTGCACGTTCACATTTGCAGGCGATGGCCAAAGCCTCTTCCAGCGTAGATGCACCATGCTCATGACATTTTGACTGAAGAATGGGGTCAAGTCCAGCAATAAATCTTCTGAAGCGTTCCATGGTTATGGCCGCCTCCCCATAGTTGGGAAAAGCTTCCAGCACCAGCCTCGTTATTTCTGCAGCAAAAACTTCTAATGGTTCTTTGGGCAGTCGTGGCCTTGAATTAACAAACGTTTGGAAATGCAACAAAAATTCCTTCCTGCCGAAAACGTCATTGAGTTTAGCCACACATTGGTCATAGTCCTGTTGTACATTTGGTGAAAATGACAGCCAGTATGCCAGCGCATCACCACTAAGGCGAGTGGGGAGTATTGTAGCAAGTTCTCGCTGTTGTCCATCTGAGCAAGCTTTAACTGCGAGCTCCAATCTTGTTTTCCATAGGGAAAAACTTTCTTTGTCCTTACCATCGCCGTGGAAACATGGCGGCAAATCCATTCGATAGTGAACTACAGTCCTTGACGTGTCCTGCTGGGCTGCTGCTGCTCCCGCCAAAGCATCACCATTAGCACGGGAGTTGTTGCCCTCAACTCCTGCATCTGGCGCTCGCCGCTCCCGCGACATGCTGATAAACTGTCCAACTAAAACAATCAGGTGGAAACTCTGGGTCTGCACAAAAATCCGTAGACAACGAACGTGTATTGCCCGGCAAGTTGTCCACCGATGTAGCTAGTTGACTGCCCTGGCAAGCTAGGTAGCATCGACGAAGGTTAGCAAAAAAAAAACACCGCTGCCACCAATCTGTAACCCTTAAAAGTTGTTGACTGGATGATGTTAGGCTGTGGGTTAGGCGGGTTACATTCAGAGATCTTTGTTCTTGACTATTTTTGTAATCTTCCGTGCTAAACAAGGACCAGACGGCAGGACAGTTTTCCAGCTTACTTTATTTTTGCGTCTCTCTCAAAACCTCTCAACCGGCGCGCACGCGCTCTCTCTCTCTCTCCCTCTCTCTCTCTAAACCATAACAATGTGGAACCAACAATAGGACACAGCAGGGCATGAAGAAAAACGTAATATATAAAATATAATCAGACGAAATAATGATCAAACAAAACATAACTTAAATACTCAAAATAATAATATGCAGATGAATAACACAACACAAATCTAATATTACACTATATTACGTTTGTTGTGAAACTAAAAGCGTGTTTATTGACGTTTGTAACTTCGTTAAATATGTACATTTTGGTTTTTCGTATGTTAGCTACGTTAGCTTTGAACATTCGTCACTATATTACGTTTGTTGTGAAACTAAAAGCGTGTTTATTGACGTTTGTAACTTCGTAAAATATGTACATTTTGGTTTTTCGTATGTTAGCTACGTTTGCTATTTGAACATTCGTCACTATATTACGTTTGTTGTGAAACTAAAAGCGTGTTTATTGACGTTTGTAACTTCGTAAAATATGTACATTTTGGTTTTTCGTATGTAAGCTACGTTAGCTTTGAACATTCGTCACTATATTACGTTTGTTGTGAAACTAAAAGCGTGTTTATTGACGTTTGTAACTTCGTTCAATATGTACATTTTGGTTTTTCGTATGTTAGCTACGTTAGCTTTGAACATTCGTCACTATATTACGTTTGTTGTGAAACTAAAAGCGTGTTTATTGACGTTTGTAACTTCGTAAAATATGTACATTTTGGTTTTTCGTATGTTAGCTACGTTTGCTATTTGAACATTCGTCACTATATTACGTATTTTGTGCGACTTTACACGTGTATTAAATATGTAAATAGTGTACGTTTGTTTATACGTCAAATCTGTACATTATTTACTATTACTTGTTGAGTGTATTTTCGTCAATAAAGTACGTTGAGAAAAACATTGAATTTGTACGTTTTTAAAATGTAAAATATATACATAATCAGACACTAAAAACGTGTAATATAAACGAATATTAGCTTTAAGAAAAACGTAAATATTGTACATTTTTCTTCGGAGATTGGGTTGGGCAAATTGTTTACAGAGTATTACCTTGGTTTATCAATGTCCTCAATAAACTCAGGCAGCCTGCGGTTTAATGTTTCAGGCAGCAGGAAGGCCATTAAACCGGAGCTGACCGCCACTGCACAGTATATGACTGATGGGAGGAGATACCACACGTCCTCCAATAGGACGATGAGGGGGGAGATGGACACGCCCAGTCGAGCCATGAAGGATGTGTAGCCTAAACTGTTCTGCCTGAAAATGCAAGACAGTTGTTCCCTATTAGGCAAATCACTACGTTACCAGCTGTCTGAAAAACATGACTCTTTTGTTGAAGTCACGCTTTGCACGTATGTTCCCGTGACTGTCCTCTATTCAGAAAACTCTCACTAACATGTGTTTATTTTGTCCTGGTTTATTCACCTGATGACTGTGGGATAGAGCTCAGTAGTATAAAGATAGGCAATAGTGAATGACGCCTCAGACATGGCCTTCCCAAGTACTGCCACAACAGTCCGAGCAACCCACTTATCTGAAAAAGGACCAAGCTTAAAACTCAAAAATGATCAAAGCTATGAAAAACTGTCACTATACCTTGTGGGACAAATATGTTAATAAAGAGACAGAGCCCGGTTGTGAGCAGCGTTGCTATCTCTCCAGGTTTACGACCAATTTTCTCCAAGAAGAAATACACGCCGACCTTCATGGGTATCTCGATTGATGCAAAGATAAGATGAGCGAGGTAGGGATTTAGTCCAAATCCAGTAATATTCAGACTTATCCCATAGTATGTAAAAGCAAGTCCAAACCTGGGACATTTACAGGAATTATATACTGTAATATGGTTTGATTCTGATATCACTGTTAATACAAACTTACCACATTATTCCAGAAGGAATGGCAAGCTTTCTAATGTCTGGGGTTTTGAAAAGGTCGATGATGGTATACTTCTTGTCTCTGGTTTCATTATCTGCAACCTCTAATAGTGTCTGCCAAACATTAATAAAATCATTCAGAAGTGATTATGATTTTTGGCTGGAAATGGCACAAAACTATTCTCTACCGTTGGTGTAATTGTAGACAAACACTTGGTTCTGTTGTTCATCTCAGCGCATTTTTTAATATAATGATGTGCCTCGTCAGCTTTTCCATTGGCCATCAGCCATCTAGCAGACTCAGGAAGCCACCTGAGATCAGGCAAAAATACTTTTCACATCCGTTACAAACCAACTGACTTCCCTGTGACATAGCAATACCTCCATGCAAATACCGCCAGAACAAGAGGTGAAGTCCCCACCAAAATCAGCATCCTCCACTCAGGGATGAGGTAGGCCAGCAATGCCAGGAGCCAGTTTCCAATGGTCCAATCCAGACTCATGATGGTACCTGAAAATGCCCTGTGTTCGATACTGAACCACTCCACATCTGAAAAAAGAAGATGGATCGCAGGAAGAAATCAGCCAATTACTCTATTAGCATACTCATAACAAAACAAAGTCATCACCATCTTCCAAAATCCAACTTACTTAGAACAATAGAAATTATACTTATTCCAGCCAGGGACATTCCAGTAAAAAACCTCATGACGCAAAACATTACATAGGATGAGGAGAAGGCACTTAGAATTGCAAATGTCAGTGAGCACAGGTAGGACACGAGTAGAAGTCGGCGTCGACCAAATCTGCATTCATATAAAAAATAAAAAAAAGAGTTAAAAAACCTATTTCTGTGTATTTAGTTTTACTATGATTATTATTGCACATTAACAAAGGTTAAATAATTGCAGTCTTTGCGATTAGCCAATAAAATAAAATAGACTCACGATGTAAATGGGCATACCTATCACTGAGATATCCAAATAAAGGAGCTCCAAACATGACTCCAATGAAGAAGATTGTAGCTGTTGATTTGTTCATCCCCTTCCTGTGGCACACCAGGTCCCACTGCAAGGAAGCACTGTCAGGACTGCACTATATATCGGCCAAATGGCAAATGATCGTATCTTATTATCAATATCACATGAAGGAACTCGATCCAAAACCACTCTGGTATTCTATTGACTGAGATTTACAATTAGTTTCCTAAATCAGCCTAAAACGCCTGGTTACTACGACATTTTCCAAAGTTTCAATTTTATTTATGATTTTACTAATTCTGTTACATTTTGTCCAAATTGAATGACTACTTTGTTGCAATAATGTTGTACATAATAATGTTTTTATCTAAATATTTAAAAGTTATATTTATTGCATTTTATTTTTTCTCATTATGTGCAGACTTTATCCAGTGTAAGACTCTTACCTCTGTGGCTATAGTAGATTTAAAGGTGCTGTTGTCAAAGACCCATCCATTCAGACATTCAACAGCAGATATTTTATTAGTGCTGTTGTATCCGGACAAATACTGATACTGAGGTTTTGAATACATCATGCAAAAGCTGGGTGACCCACCAGGGGTGAGGGGAACGCTGACGGTGAGTTGTTGATCCAAAGTTAGGTTCCTGAAGAGGTCTCCATCGTCCAGAGCGCTTATGTTGCAATGATGAGATGGTACTGCCGCCATAAAATTATTCAACAGAAAGTGACATGGCACCGTGATTCGAGAAAGGACCTGAAGCAAAACTAATTTAATTTGAAACTTCCCAAAGCCATTGATGTCTGAAAGTATATTGTCAAATTTCATCTTGTTGCTTTTCCAGAAGACAGGAGGCAAACTGATTCCGTTTCATAATGTGAAAGATGACTGTGTTTTGACCACACATTGACAGAGATGTTAATAGTTTATCTACAAAACAAACACTGGAAAAAGTCTACTGTTCTTCAGAGCAGAGACATCTATAGGTGGAGATGATGGTAGTTAATTATAAGTAAGTAAGACAAGTTTATTTATAGAGAGCTTTTTTTAACCCTCATAAAAATGACTTGGATGGAAGACAACATTTAAGTTAATAGTGGCTTAGCTGTCATTGCTTAAAGCCTGGGTACCTGAATTTTTGTTGTTGAGTAAATTTATTTTTGCTACCTCAGACAGAACTTGTTGCATTGAGAAGTAGAATCAAAATTAGTACAATTTATTTTTGGGGTGGGCCCCCCTTTTTCACGTTGCCACCACTCAAAGCTGCACACGGGTGTGAAGCATGTATATAATTAATTTGCTTGAACAATGCTGATGTTCAGGATTGATTGTGAGAGCTAGAAACAAGTTTGGGTCACAACAAAACATTTTTTTACATTTTGCACAGGAAAAATCATGTACCGCAGCTTTAAGTGATGTCTAGGACCAAGGCAAAGAGAGTCTTTCTCCCATTGTTCTGCTAAGCATGATGTGATCCCATGGGGGTTGGATCAGTAACACCTCTCTCATCTTTAATAGTAGCTCCATCAGACCGCCCACTGTTCATACTTACATGTTTTACTGTTTTGTGGATTTTGTGATAAACCTTCTTCAGAGAATAAATGTGACATTCAGTTCATGGCAGCTCTGTCTCCAAAGGTAAGAAGAATGTATTAATTCAATATTCTGTAACATGGTGGTGCTGTAATTTCATTAATGTGCCATGCAGCATCGCTCGTCACTGTGGACAATATCTTAAGAATCATTCTTGAAATTAGGTTTGTTTCTTGTTTGTGTGTAATATCAATCTGTAAAACCAGCAGTCAGTGACTGCCCAGAACAACCGTTTGAGGCCAAAATTTAAGGCAGATTTTATTTATTTTGATACAACGTATTTGTAGCAGAAACAGCTTTAAGATTAACATTTACAGTTTAACCCCCGCCTTAACAGAGTAGATTTTCTCCGGTTCGGCTTTACCCAAATCTAAAAGCTTCTCGACTGGAGAACAACAGTGTAATGCCTCATTTGAAAGCTAAGACCTACAAAACTGATTCTAACTTTCTTGTCACGTTGTCACCGCGTTTGTATCACGTTTTAATTTATTTTTCGCAGCGTTTTTGTATCCTGTTTGTCACTCTTAAGACACTTTTTCGTTGTATTATTCTTGCTTTTCTGGCACATTTTTGTTGCGTTTTCATCCTCCTTTTCATTTCTTTTTTTTGTATTATTAACTTATTTGAACGGGGACAATGCACATTAATCAACATCACTGTACATGCCAGTTTTAGCTCTGACGCTAGTTATCAGCTTGATAAAGCTAGCTATTTTGACACTTTTTTCAAGAAGCTTGAAGTTTTTAGATTAGGGTAAATCCAAACTGGAGAAAATGTGCTCGGTTCACGTGGGGGTTAAGAGGATAAGACATGACGGTAAAGGTACAATACGGCACTTTTTTATATGTATTAAAGCATAATATAGTCTATAGCAGACTTGGATTGACGAGTCTATTCATTTTTCCAAAAATTTTTTTACTAAACATCGTGTGTTTGTGCGCAATAGCTGTGCACTTTGGGTGAGACTTAAGTGATTCAGGAGCTGGTCTAATGATGTCATGGCAAAAGTCCTTACAGGGGTTGCCCCTAGAGGCGGAGGTCACTCATCTGTCAAAGCAGATCTGTTTCCATAGAAACACAGCAAAAGCAGGTGCTTTATAGCCTTACATGGAAACAGAACTGCCCTGAGACCAAAGTTAGGCCTGACAGTGGTGCTGTGCACAATGAAGTGGAACCACGTGCCCAAGTTGCAGCAGTGCACCACTGTGCATGTCTAAAAGATGCTAATGTCTGAATTTACTGTATAGAACTGTGTAACGGAGGGAAGGCTAGGGGTCCCCTTCTAACCTGACCCGCTAGGTAAGTCTGACTGACACCAAGGCAGAGGTAGATAAAATATATACTTTATTTATGCTTTCACAGGTATAAAAAGAGAGCTTTTGATTAAAAAGTTCAGTTAAGAGCTGCACTGTTAGGACACATAACCCAAAATATGGGGAAACCACCCCTCTTGAGATGGGAGACCTACACCCAACACCACTAGCGCCTAGCGCCGACCACCGGAACAGCCACAAGCCCCGAGAACCAAACACTCACACACCTTTATTGAATCCCCTTATCACAGCAGTGGAACTGACGGTAACCAAGGGGCATTCACGAACACAGCGGTGGTAGGAATTTGCAATACTGATTACCACTCTGTTACATTATTCCCCCTGAGTGAATCGGTGTCCCGCCAATTAAACAAACGCACAATTCCTAAAGACAAAAAAACGCAAGTGGCTAGCACACCGAACCCCACTGGGCGCCACACCCTTTTCACTTAAATTTTGAGGGCAATGATTGCCAGTAGACGGCAGCATTGGATTCCAAGTAATAGATTCTGCACGTGGTGTTTCCAGCCCATAGCAAGGTGGATTAACTAGTGGCCTGTGGACCTAGCATAACAGGAGTTAAAGGTTTCCTAACAAACTCCCAGACAGCGCCGGTTCCAGGCAGGCCAGTAAAACTCCTAGCCCCATTACCTGAATGGCCACCCCTCTTCGCTCGCTCCAAACAAATGGGTCGGCCTCCCAAAATTTACCCATCCATGGTCGCCAGGGCGTCTTCGGCACATTGAACATTTTCATATCTAATAAATCAGAATCCACGAGATTTACCAGTGTGTTGGTCTTTGACTACAATGACCTTTTTCACGGTGCCAATTTGTCCAAAAGCTTCTCCCAGTGAGTCCTCCTTAGTTTCACAACTCAGCCCCCCAACAAACAGTTTGCCCCAGTCCCTCTTCCGTTTCTGGATGTGTCGCTGTGGGGCACACTGATCACCAACCGGGCAACTTGTCTCCGCTTGCACCCAACGCAAACCAACTGAATGTGTAGACCTTGGATGGACCTCTATGCTACAATGACGGGCAATGTGACCTTGCTGACGACACCTGTGACACGTGATACTACGTGGTGGTTTCATAGAAGCCACAACCTGGGTTAGCTGCTCCAATTGCACCTGCTGTTTCTGCACCAAAAATGATAGGGTAGCAAACACGCACACCTTTATTGAATCCCCTAATCACAGCAGTGGAACTCAGGGGAATTCACGAACACAGCGGTGGTAGGAATTTGCAACACTGATAACCACTCTGTTACAACTGTATATTACACATTTATATTACCCAACTATATGGATAGGACACATCTTCACATAGGTGAAGTAGGCCTAGCCTTAGTCAGACTCCTTATGGGTATTAGTTCCTTGTCGAGATCCTGTCAAAGGATCCTTTTATTTGTTATTATTTAGTTAGTTAAATTGTAATAAAACGCGCAGAGCATGTACATGCAACACCTTTTTCAGGTTGGAGCACCTCTAACTGTAACATTATACATTTGGCAAAAATGTATTTACTTTGCCCACTTGCAGACTATAGCATCGCAGTAGTTTAACCATTCATTTATATAGAGAGATTAACACACAAGCAAAAACAAACAAACAAAAGCGTTTGTATCATCACCACTACCTTTTGATATTTTGATTCTGACAGACTTGACGTGGGAGCACGATGGTTGAATTCCTGTTATATCACTGAGCAGCGACATCTACTGAATGCATTTTCACAATGACAACATTAGCCATAGTCATAGACCAGGGGCGTGAAGGGCCATTTTACTGGATTAATTTAAAAGATGTTTATTTAGACATGGAACATAAATGCCAAAGACTTGGAACATAAATGCGCTGTTTCATGCTAAAATGTCAGTCATATTTTTCAGTAAACATTACCAGCTGCCGATGTGTGGCAACTGCCAAAGGGCCAAAAAAAATTGGTCTGAGCGGGCTGCATTTGGCCCCACAGGCCGCACTTTTAGCAACCCCGTCATTGACCTTATTAACCAGTAGGCTACAAGCAAAGGCAAACTGTGCAAAATGAAAATTTAAAATACAATATTGCGTAAATTCACATATTATTGAATTAAACTTTATTTTATATATTTGTTTACATTCTTATGCTATTGAGTGTAATGAAAGGGCAAGTGGGAGCAAGAGCTTGCCAGACAACTGTCACCCAATTGTTTTGCTTATGCTCTCTGAAGAGAACGCTGTTTCCCCATGACATACCATTCCATTTACAGTATTGGCAGCTCGGAGAAAAATGCCAGAGTCAATCTAGTCTTCCTATGGAGGAAAATGTCTCCTTAATGAACACAGATATTACAGTTCTAATAAACGGATACCCTAAGTTAACTTATTTACATTGTGAAACTGTCTCACTTCAGGTCTCTGAGAGCAAGGACTTTGTAAAACATCACTTCAGATGGATCCACGTTCAGAAAATCAGGGCAACATTGAGAACATGGACCTATGTTCCGGGTCCAACAGTTCCCATAATGTTAGTGCTTCTGATTGGAACCAAAAATCAAGGAAAACAGATGAAGGTGCTGAAGATTTCCCTGTGGACTCACATCCTGCTGGTATCTCCAAGTCTGACATTGAATGCACAGCATGCTGGGAAACTGAGTCTGAGGAACACTTGAGTGAAGAGGATGTTTCCTATAGGGAGCAAGAAGATGACAGAATTACATTAAGTGAGGCACACAAGCCAACATCATTGTCGCCTATGACCCACCCACATTCTCTGCCTCTTTCCCGCGGCCCGTCTCCTAGTTCTGCCCCTGACATGACCCCGACCTTGACCATTCACCCGGGGGAAAGGGGAGTATCCAGCAATAGGCCGAGCGGCGGGACAGAAAGCCCAAGGGTGGAATCCTCAGAAGAAGGAGGGAGCAGTGACGCACCTCCTGCCTGTGTCTCCTTCAGGATCTCAGAAGAGGGTGCTGAGCAGGCACAGAGGTGGAACTCGGGGTCTGACACAGATCTGTGCAGACCGAACTGGCCCAGGGCAAGGCACACACGTAAGTACCTGTTTAACTCTTACATATGTGTCACAGAGCATATGAAGTCAGGGAGCTGCTGTCAACATTTTACTTCCTAAAATGTAATGTATGTATATATACATGTTTTTTGCATTATTTATTGTTGAGGATGATATTCTGTTACATAATATTTAAAGCAAGTGTATGCGTGCATTGTAGGCACAGAAAAATAATTGCTTTAAAAAACAAGCACTCTAGGCTACATGGTATTTTCATGCTGCAAATCATGTTCTATTTAAGGTGGACTTAGAGGATGAATTCCCATTGCTGTAATAGTCAGAGCAGGACCAGAATAAAATATGACCATATGATGAGGGTGGCAGAAACACTTTTGACAGACACCAGCATGTGTCCCTCTTGGCCTGTCACTTGATCCCTTTTCCAATCATAAGAGACCCATGGAAAGTTAGCTGTGAGCAAATATGATGCTTTTATTAGTGCACTTGCAAGAGAGAGAAAACCTTTAACTTGTTTTTAAATAAGATATTAGCAAAAAAGCAAAACAAAGTAATGCAATTTCCTATACAGTAAGATAAAATACCTTCCAACCTAGTAACTTGTTGTTGTATAACCATAAATCATTTAAAAATAACCAGCATAGCCCCTGATTCACTTCATCACCTCTGACTTCCTCTCTGCTTCTTGTCTTGTATTGTCTCCCAGGTCTCAGCCAATCGGAGAGACATGTCAAGGAGACCAAGTCCAAATGTAAGCGCATTGCTCGCCTTCTAACCAATGCACCCAACCCTCACAATAAAGGAGCCTTGCTGTTCAAGAAACGCCGCCAACGGGTGAAGAACTACACCTTCATCAGCTACGGAACCAGTGAGAACGTTGACGGTGGAGACCAAGAGGAAGAAGCTGAAGATCTGACTGAGTACAACTTTGCGGAAGCTAGTGATTCCGAGTCAGAAGGAGAGTATTCTGTCCACCGCCACCATTGTCAACATAGTCTGAATTGGAGAAGTCTACACAAAATGGAAAGTCTGCCAGCAACTCAAGGAAAGGGTGCTTTGATGTTTGCTCAACGTCGAAAACGCATGGATGAAATTGTGTCAGAGCATGAAGAATTGAGGAGTAAAGGATTACCAGTTGAAGGTGTGCCAGAAGCAGAACCTAAGGCACCTACAGATCATTTCGACAGCAATGAAACGTATGTGTACAGCGACCAGGCCAACTACACTGATGCCAAACAGCAAGTCTACAACCAGGAGAGCACATCCAATGAGCCAAAGCCCCTGGTCCCCAACAGAACAGCAAAGCCATTCCTAGGGTTTGAAGTGAACATACTCCCGTCTGCCCAGCACAGTGTGGTCAAGCCAGTTACTCCTGTGAAAAAGCCCGAGACTAAATTCAAAGTTCCTGTGCCAGTACCACACATTGCAAGCCCTCATGTCTGGTCCCCAACCTCAGACATCATCGCTTCAAGAGATGAAAGAATTTCTGTGCCAGCTATCAAGACCGGCATACTACCTGAGGCAAAAAGAAAAGGTTCTAGCAAGCAGTCTCCTCCAGAGCAAAAAACAAGTCTTCAAAACAAAGGTGATCGGAGATCTTTTATTGAGTGTGAGGAAGACTGCTTTAGTCTGGGTGCCGAAGCGTGTAACTTTATGCAACCTAAAACCATCAAACTCAAGAATCCACCTCCAGTGGCACCAAAGCCTTCCATAAATCCAGCATGCCCACCTTGGATGGTAAGTGGTGTTGTGGATGATCCCAATGCTCCACTGAGAAGTCCCCAACCTTCTTCTGTTGCCAAACCCCATCAGATGGCCAACCACTGGGCACAAGATCAAGCGTCGGCTAAACTTAAAACACTCACCAACATGTCCTCTCAACTTCATCCCCAGCAAACTGCAAATAGCTGGAGTCTTCAACAGTCCCGATCTCCCGTGAGTATGCTACCGCACAGTCCTACCTACATCCCACAGCCCCCACCCTCTGCGTCCAGGAATATGATAGCCAGTGTCCCAAATTCTGTTGCATCTTGCCCCCATCAGACCCAGACGACTTGCAGAGGTCAAGCGGGCACCATGGCTGGAAAAGGTGCCACAATGTTTTCCAAAAGACAGTCCCGAATGGAGAAGTTTGTAGTTGATGCCGAATCGAAGCAAGTTAGCAAACCTAGAGCTCAATCTCCCACCTCTTCTCTCCCAAATTCATGGAGGTATTCATCTAATATTCGAGCCCCACCACCTCTAGCATACAATCCCCTTCTTGCACCTTTCTATCCTCCGGCTGCTGCAAAGCAACCCCCCTCGACAAGCCCTAAAATTAAACCTAAGCAGACCAAACAGAAACCCAAGCCAGCCGCAAAGCACCTTAATGCCTTAGATATTATGAAACATCAACCTTATCAATTGGACTCATCCCTTTTCAAATATGAAGCAGTCACTGAGACCAAAACACTGAGCCCCGAATCATCTCCCACCCCCACTAAGTCTGTGCCAAAAAGATTCAAACATAAGCCAGCACCTCCACGATATCCCCGAAATGTCTCTGATAGTGAAACCACTAAATCTTCTGCACTGGTAAGTTCCTCAGTCCCTGCTGCGCAGAAAAGCACAGCTGATGCTCTTACAGTCAACAAGCATCTGGAAGAGAACCTGGCAGAGAACCACATAAACGGCAAAGAAGTGGCCAGCAACCGCCCCGCCAGCTCGACCTCCCAGCACTCATCTCTCTCCTCTATCAGTGACAGTATAACTGCCTTCTCCCCTGCGTCTCTCATTGCTCGAGGCGTGCGTCAAATGGCTCCTCAGCCAAGATTTTCGGCCAAGAAGCCGGTAGCAGCAGGCAAACAGTGGAAGACTGTTGCTATGCAGTAGTAGTTTGGCTGCTGTATATGGTCATGTTTGGGATTCAGTCAAGAATAGGATGATGGGTTTGCACTGCAGCCATTCTATTTAATTATAAAACAGCTCTGCTTAAAATCCAGTCTGACTAGATTTGCTGTACTCTATGTAAATAAACACTGAGACATTAAAAGTGTACCTCGCTAGCATACAAAAAAACAGTGTCAGATGGGTTAATTCAGAAAGGTGAATTAGAGCCTCAAATTTAAATGTAGGACTTATGGTTAATGATGCTCAGGAAAATGATGTGCAATAATGTCTAATGTCTAATGTGAATGTATAGAGCTAGTCTTTACTTTGGTGTTTCTGGGATGGAATACAATTACATGCATAACATAACATTTATAATTGCAAAGCAGTCAGCTCTGTAGCCCCAATCAACAAGTGTATCGTAATTTATTTTAAATATGTTCTGTAATCTATCATATAAAACTATAGATGTAGCAACTGTAAATGCACTTCTAAAATGTATGCAATTTGCATTTGCTTCAGTCTCATTCCAGTTCACAACAGCTCAAAGAAATCACAGCAGCTGTGATTAAGAACCTTATGACTAAATGTGTGTGCCAAACTTTGGTCAATAAGGACATTTTCACTAGAAACAGCAAATTCAAAAAGCTTCTCAAGTTATGTGAATTTCTCTTAATGTTTCTGTCCATTGCACTTCTTGTTCTCAGCAATATTAAAGCACCATTAAATTTCTGCTCCTGTCTTTCCTCTACCTTTATTTTCCTTTTAACTTTTTACTTTTGCATGACGCAGACTGTCATTACACACATTCATGCATGTTTTTTCCTTCTTCTGCAGCGCCAAAAACGTATTATTATTATTATTATCATCATTATTATCATCATTATTATCATCATTATTATCATTAGCTTCAGTACATTTAGAGATGAAAAAAATTATCGTAGAAGACCTGCTTTCGGAAAGAATATTTCCTCCTTTGTACAACTAGGCCCATTTAGTTCCTGGCTTCAATGAAATAACGGGTCTTTAGTAAAAAGCATTGCTAAATTAAAAGGCAAGGCTGAAAGCAAACAGCTCATCGTGATTATAGGCTATGTTATCAGTTGAGACCACTAGATGGCGGTCTTAACTTCAGCTGCATCATTTTTGGTTCCAGATTTAACTTTAACATTTCTATGCATAGTCTACATGTGTCCGTAAGACAACATACTATAGATTGTATTATACTAAACAGTGAATAGACCTAAAGGTAAAGAGAGAGAAAAAGGTCAGCAGCTAATTAAACTACGGGGCATGCAACAGGCTGCAATATTAAGACTTGAAAAAATCTTAGGCTATGAATATTTCTGTTTAAATGTGTAGGTCAACATTTCAAAAAAATCTAACATTAAAGGCCCTATACCTATACAATGTTTTCCCCACAAATGTTTACAATCTAGGCTATTAAAGTTAAAAAAAAAATACTGGTATAGTGGTATACTGGTTTAATATAGACCTAATAATCATACGGGACATCTAGCCTGATTTTGTTTTCATTTCTGACACAGGAAGTATGGGCTGCTAACACTATCTTGTTTTTAGGTGTTTGGTCGGAGCCGCTCCATGAGTTTGCCCTGGCAGCTGAGTGCCATGTCCTCTACCGGTCCCCAGTTTCCAATGAGCGGGCCGGGTCCCTCCGCCGTGCCGCGGAGGCAGATGTCCGTTCAGGAAAAGCACTTCAAACCTCCAACGCCGTGGGAGGCCGCGTCCAGAAGCCCCATTGGCTCGGTGGATGAAGCGTTTATGTGTCCGAGCGGCCCGTCATCCATTGTCTCCTGTGTGAAAGCTGCTGGGCACCGCAAGTCTCTGCCAGAACCCCCGGAAGAATGGAAGCGCAGGGTCTCTCTCGATCCCGCACCTGTCACTAGAAGTCATTATCAAGTCGCTTCAGCGTTCCCGGCACCATCCGTAAGCAGGGCATTTCTGCCTGAGAAAAGGGTTTACTGCGGGCCTCACTTCAGACCCGCTCAGCCTTCCAGAGATAACATCTTTTCATACTCTGCCCTTTATGGACTAATAAACAGAAAGCAGTACTGCTAGGGCTAAGATTTAAAGGCAGTTTACCCGATTTGGGTAATAGTGGAACAATATTTATTTTCCCTCCTAGAATATTGGATAATTGTGAAAAATTATATGCATCATAAAGCATTTGTATACATTTTATGAGCGTGCAGGTTTTCTAGCATTACTGTGATATGACCCTGAAAAGTGACCCTGCAAGGATTGAAATATGCCTATAAACTCATCCCTGTAAAAATGTGGATGTTAGAAATATGTTGGAAAAGTTAGGGATGAATTTGGATTGAAACAAACCATTTAATTTACTTGCTTCCTCTTTATTGTTTGTAAAAAAAAAAAAAAAATCAGGTATAGGTCCTTTAAGTGAGAAGTTCACAAGTCTAGACTTAACTACTAGTTCACTGGTTGCTTGTTGACACACTGTATAGGTTTATTGTTAAAGACAATTCACTAATATCACTAGGCTTTTAGTGAGCTATTATATAGGCCTATATGACATAAAACAGCTGTGATGTATTTAGTTGATTTGCTGTGGTGTCAGGAAACCAGAATTTGCAGCACCAAATCCAGAATTATTAATTACAAGTTATGAAAGGTCATCTTCTCTCACCATTTAATGAGTTTGTCACGAGTAGTCTTTTTTGTTCTTTAATGTCTGGTGTTTTGATTTATTATTATAAAATGCAATGTTTGGACCATATACGTTCAGTACAGTATAGGGGGAAATGAGGACTTTGGGAATGGCTGAGCTAATATATATAACACAGTTTTTTAGTTTTTTATTTAAGATAAAACATATATGATTCTTATAATATTAGCTGTAATTGCCTCATAATGTTTTTTTTTTTTAAATCAGTGTCTAACCCACGACTGAAACGAATACAGTGTTAATTAAAGCCAGAGATTAAGCTGTCGGGCAAAGTGCATAGCTTCATAAAATTATTTTGTTGATGAATCCTTTTTGGGTCAAAGCCATACATTGTTTATTAGTGCTTGTACCCTGACTGCGTGTATTAGCAAATAAAGGTCTAGACCTCACATGTTGCGGTGTCTTTGAGATCATAAAGAGAGCTACTATTTCACATTGTGTAAGATGTAACAGGCCACATCTCCTGAGGAGTGATCCTTATCCCAAAGACATCCCCGACCATTTGCAACGTGCCATCATCCCGCCTGCCTCCCCTCCTCTGTCTCTCCTTGGCCCATGGTGTTCGAGAGTGCGTTTGAGTGTTTGGCAGGTTAAATTTAGCCTATTGATGTAAGCTACATTCCATTCACAACAGACAGAGAGAAACACTGTCACTGAGTTTGGCTTTAGTGTGCAGGAGTGTGAAGATCAGGGAAGATCAGAGGAGCGGCTGAAGGTTTGACCCCTGAACCTGCTCATACTGCCCCACCAGGAGACAGGTAGCACCGGGACGGCAGCACAGGTAAGGGCGAACCTCATGGCTCAAGGGAGTTCTACGGTAAAACGACAACCGCCTCTTGCCTAAATCTTTTGCTTCTTCTAACACAACTTTTGATTTTTTTTTTAAATCACTTTCA
This sequence comes from Proterorhinus semilunaris, assembly GCA_021464625.1. NCBI lineage: Eukaryota > Metazoa > Chordata > Actinopteri > Gobiiformes > Gobiidae > Proterorhinus > Proterorhinus semilunaris. Next base: position 27,956,358 of record CM038349.1, read on the forward strand.
CAGAAAGATTATTCCACACAATGAACTTGTAATACGCAGTATCAGTTGCCAATTGTAATGTATTTGAAGTGCAGGTTACTTTCCATTATGCTGGACAATGGCCAAGAGGGTTAACAATTTCATGTATGGTTTGGAATGAAATAGCTTTTAGTGATTATGCCATTTGCTATGTAGCCCATTCATTGTAACCAACCGAGATATCATTACAACCCAGGCGAACAGTGGGTTATGTAATCTGGAACTGGGACTATAGTATTCAGTTAGAAATGGACAGGAATGCATTTGCTGTGTTCAAACTGTTTAACATTTTAAACCAATGCCATCACTGAACACACTGATCTTATATGTTTTTGATTTCTAAATCCATCTTTCTTTTTGTGACTTGTGAAAACTCCTGTTTTTTTTTCATTTTCAGACCTATACGCCCCCAAATTACAATGTCACAATTCTGCACGATGTCAGCCAGTGAGAGGAAGAAGCGGGCAGCAGCCATTTGCAGGGAGGTCCATGGATCCAATGGTACGATCCACACAATATTTATTCTGATGTGGGGTTCAAAATGTCGTGGCTACACTCAAGATCCAGCCATAAATAAGCTAATGGGGTGATTTGCTACCTCCGCTGGCTAATCCTTTGTGGCTGTGCCTTTTCCAAAGTCTATTTCAGTGTGGGTCGGAGGGTGAGGGAGGGAGGTGCGGGAGGTGCCACAAAGCCAACTGTTTGGACAAGGTGAAGGCCCGTGACAGCTGGGGTACATTCGACTGTTGGTAAAAATGAGGGAGCATTGAGCTCAAACTCTTGAGGACAATAATTTTAACAAATGGATGAATCAATGTGCAACACGTGTTGTTTTAGGGCAGTGTATCAGGACCTATGTGATCTATGTGCAGTCTATGTCCAGTAATCTATGATGAGTTTTAATGTTTTTAATTTTAGCTACTCAAAATGTTTTTCTCTATGCTTCTATTTGCCAAAGATGTAATTGGATTATTTGGTCAACAGAACTGGTTATAGTTGTGTATGGGTATTTTTTTTATAGATTTTTGTTATTATTATTTTTAGCAGTAGTGGCACAGCTAGAGTCTCTGTGTCATAATTATTTAGTTATTAAGTTCTTGCTCTATGCTCTCTTGTTCTTGTTCTATAAAATCTTGCTCTCCCATTGGCAGAATGACAATCACATTTACACAGTGTCACAGTGTTTAGTACAATGTTTAGTAAGATGACTATGAGAGTCTAGTAAATCCCTGTGTACAGAAATAAGGTGTTATTACAGCCACAAAGCTATCACAGACAAAATGGTCAAGCTCCCCGTTTATTTTTAAAACATAAAACCCACAGATCCCACAAGGATCTTAGTGCGAAAATATCTGCGATCATGATACCCAAATAAACATGTAAGCACAATGTGCACTGTGTGACTGCTTATAAACTACTTTTCTTTTTAAGATCCATGGCATATGTTCTTCTGCTGTTGCAGGAGACACAATAGACCTGGGAAAGAAGCTCAGCACCCCCAAAGACATCATGCTGGAGGAATTGTCTTTGCTCTCCAACAGAGGCTCGCGGCTTTTTAAAATGCGACAGAGACGATCTGACAAATATACGTTTGAAAGTATCCAGAATGAAACAAATTCACTCCTCAGTGTAAGTCTTCTTTCAACTCGACGATATGGCAGCTTTTGTTGTCTGTGTGATGAGGAGCTGTGTCCACTCACTGAGCATATGTTGCAGAAATATGCTGTTGGATAAAGTGTACCAACACACTAGTGATAAGAGAGACATGTGCCTCGTGCTGTGCGCATCCTCCAGCCAATTCTTGTAAAGGCTTGCTGCCACTTCACTGAGGACCAGCTCTAGTTTATCAGTGTGTGCTGATGTGTGTGTATGGGTGAGTGTGTGTATGTGCTCAACTGTACAAGGACACGTGAAGCACAGAGTATTCACATTCAGCAACGATAAGCACTTGTATTCATGTGTTTTGCAGAATGACATAGATATGAACACCCATACAGTGGAAATCAAGGTGGACGCACCCGATCAGCACAATACAGCAAATCCTGAAATCACTCTCTCAGGTAATGACGCATAACAGAGCTTAAACTGATTATAGCAGGTATAATCTCTGTTTTGAAATCGCTGCTGTCCATCTGACCATTTTATTCATCTGCAGAAACAATATTTAAATCCACATAATATGAACTTCACAGTGTGCGAAAACAGACTTCCTCAAAACAAAGATAGACAGCATTTGTATTAAACGTGTAATAGTACTTTGTCTTTTTGTCAGTTTATGTTAGTTGCTTCCTCTTCCCCGGGATAAGCGGTGCGCTTAGTGTGAATGCTCCTGTGGGTGTCATCTCCTGTCGACATATTATATGATGAGTGCACTCTTGAAGTATGTGCTATTTAGGGCCTCTGAATGTAATGACGGACAACTCAGTGAGTCTGTGTAAAGTGTTCCCCAAGTCCCTATTCACAATCCCATCTGCAGAATCTGCCCTCAGTTTTTAGCTCTAATAACTGGATAAGCTTTACCCCCAAAAGTAAAATGGCCATGGCGGAGTTGTAACCACAAAGCTGTGATGCAGACTTGATCTGAGCTTCATACTGTCTTATAAACCATGATTCGGTTTCATGTGTTGTGCAGACACAGCCGCAGAGAACCTGAATGTATCTGCTTTGCACAAGTCGTACCACTCTCCCTGGGAGGAGGCCATCCTTAGAGACCCTGACCTGGCAGAGAGTCTCAAAGTGGGAATGCCTGGCCCTGACCCCAGGCAGGAGCTGCCCGAGTACAAGTGCTTCAACCGGTCAGTGAACTATTTACCCTGTTGACAGGTGTGGAACACAACACAACTTTAAGCAGCATTTGAAATACTGCTTTTTGCTGAAGCTAACACTTCTCGGTTCGGTGAGATATAGACACACGTTGATAGATCTATCCAGTTCCTACAATAAAACTACATTTAAAAATAATGAACCAATGGCACAAAGGGCATGAAAACAAATTGTTAGATTTTAAGATCATGCATGATTTGAAAAAGGGAATAATATTTCCACCCTCAAGTCGGCTCACGGTCCTGTCGTTCTGTCCATCATGTAACTTTAAGATTATATATATGGACTAGAAACCATTAACTTAATGAATGTTTTCTTTAACACTCACGGGCCCGGGAGTTTGGTATAGATTGTTAATGAATGTACAGTATTCAACTTGACAGACTTATTTCCCCATGCAGAGTGGCTATGCCGTACGGTGGTTTTGAGAAGGCTCCCAGAGGAATCACATTCAAACTCCCACAGCTGGACCTCAACCCGCTCCGCTATCCGGAGCTGCAGGAGGTGGGGTTGAAACGGCCTTCCTTCAATAGGATGGCCCAAGGATGGATATCTGATGGCACCCATATAATTGTTCCCACCATCACTCTGCAGCCACCTACAGTCCCTGAGTCTGATGACCTGTAATGACATCAATGTGATAACATACAAGGTACCAGAAGGTTTAGCCCAAATCATGATCAGAAAACATAAATGCCTTTGCAGTTTTGTTAGTTGTCTTACAAAAAACATAATTTGAAAGTGAGTTTACTAAATATCTATGTACATAGCAAAATATAATATGGTATGGAATGTAAATAAAAGTACAAATGAAAAGCACTGATACCTGGAATATTTCATTTGTAACGTGAAATGCTATGCACGTACAGGGTACATTTTGTTTTATCTCGGGAAGTTGCATAATCCCAAGAGTTATTACAGGAGACGTTTGTTAAATACTGTCTGTTTGCCTGAGTTATTGAAGCTGTTTTTAGAGACCCGGATGGCGCACACATCCAGGGGTGATATGAGAGAATCTAAAATAAAAATCCCAAAATAGCTCCAAAGGGGATCTGAACTGTTGGGAAAAAATGGTCTGGAAGTCTTTTTATAAACATAAAAAAGACGTCTGCATGTGTGTCTCAAGGGGATGCATCCCAGTGCAAGAAAATGCACTTGTGCTGCGTCAGGAACCTGCCACATGCTGGTTTTAATTCATTATTTTCAACAGAGAATAAATGTCTTGCCTTGCAGCGTCCACGCATTACACCACAGAAAAGGACATTATTCTCCTTTTATGATATTGTTATTTTATGTTGCCAGTTTCAACACATTTTCTTACGGAGAAAGCACCAAGGCAATTCAACGTTTTCTGTCAAATCTGGATTCTTGTAAGGTATGATATGGTCACCTTAATTAAAACAAAAATCAACATGAAAACACAAATGTACTATTCCTTGACTTGATTATGCAGGAAATTCTAGTGTCATCAAGCAGCAGCCGCCACATCATTACAGTACAAGAACCATCTGATAAATAATGAACAGATTTCCTCCCAAGCCTTAGAATCCCTAGTCGCACCATACTTTACAGCACAGTAATAGCATAATAGAATGATAATAGAATGGGAATTGCATAGTAAATAAAAGTGTAATAACAGGGTAATTACACACTCACTTTGTTTCATAGTAATGTGATTAATACACACACACACACACACACACGAGTACTTAGGGCTGCGTTTGCCCTATTTTCACACTGCCCTTTACATTCTAGTACTTCGTGCTGTATAGAATTTACCCTGCACACCTTATTTAGAACAGACTCACATTGTAAACAAGCTACTCTCGAAGACAATATGGACTAGACAAGAGTTGGGAAGTGTGAATTTTGCTGACTAGAGCTTGCTCATGTGTGTGCACTTAAAAGCTGCTGGCCTCTGCAGGCGTTCCCCTGCCAGGCCTTCCATCTGCCCCCATTTTGTGACTCCATGTCCTGTTTACTGCAGCACTAAAGCCACATAAGTAACATTTGATTCATACAACACATTATGTGAGCCAGTTCACCGTTTAATAGCCTGAGATGAGTGATTTCTGTAGTAGACAAAATCTCTAACAGATCGCACTTTGTTCTTCTTGTGTTGTTGTTGTTGTTTGTTAAATATAGGCTATATGTAAATGCAGTAGAGGGGGGTAAGCTTGGTGCCTGCGGTGCTGCATGATTATGAAACAACTGAAGTCATGTGATGTCTTCTCTCATCATCATCATGACAAGTTGGAAGTCTGACCTTCCGCCAGCGCGCAGTTCACCATGCACAGTCTGAAGATTGCTGTGGAGCGGCAATGTGCTTGAGGCTACACTAGGGGCGGAGTTTGACCTCACCAAGTCTCAAAACATCACTAATCCGCGTCGGACATTCTGGCACAGGCCACCAACACTGGCCCGTTTGTGCGCAAATACGGGACATTTTGCACCGAACAGCGGCAGCCTATTTGGTGCGTGTTTTTGCAGCGGCACTGTAATGTTGAAGCTGCTGTGCACGCACATGGACCGTGAGTGGTGCACTATGACAGATAGTGTGTTACATGCGTCTGGACATCTGCAGTGAGCCCTCGCCAACCCCTGACTCGCTGGGATTCAGAAGTGCTGTTTTTTTTAAAATTTTTTCTCGCGTTGACAGCTGGAGCTCTCCGCTTCCTCTGACACCTGTCTTTATTATTGTGAGGTGAGTGCGCTTGTTTTGCTCCAACCATGTTTTGTCCAAACCGTTGCGGCAAATGTAGCTTCGCTAACGTACAGTCAAGTCAGGAAATGTGTCCGCGACTGTTCTGCGCTGTGACGGAGCGACCGAACCACGCACTAATCGTTTATAACAAGGATGTATGTTCTCTTTATGAACCCAGCCCAACAGGAAAATGGTGCTTATATCGTACAGTAGCCTATAGCCTTGTAAGCCTATAATAGCATCACATGGTGAGTCCGAACCAGGATGGCAAACAAACGCATGTGGACAAATCAATAGCCTTTAGGTTTAAGACGTTATGTGACCCAGACACATGTATTGAAGCTATACATTTAAAGACGTGGCACTGTGTCTCTCGGGGATAAGTGGCTTAATATGTTGCGTTAACGTTCTTAAATTTGATGATGTCATAATATCAGATGGAGGGCAATGGCCAACATACTCTATGAAGGAGACACACAAATTGAAGTCTCCAAATACACAAACTTGACGCTGATCTTTATTTGGTGACTGGATCCACAAATCTGCCACATGGAATCGTATGGCTCAAAGTCTTTTCATTTGGCCAATATCAAGCACATGTTTATGTATATTGTCATCACGTTTGGACGCCATTCTGAGAACATCATTTCCCCTTAGTTCATTTGTTCTGGAAGAGAGGACATTTAACTTTGTTTGATGTGAATAGGCCCATGACTAAGTTGAAACCTGACTTTGATGATGGTTACCATAGTTACCACCATAGCATTCTTGGCTGCTTAACACCTCAGCTTTAAACCATAGACTCTTTACAATGGCGGGATGTCACGTGAATGCAACCTATTTTAGTCCCCGGATTATTTGGTTTTTCTATGTTGTTTCTTCCCCAAGCAGAATTGATCAGTCCTCTCCATTCAGCCCCATTAGTCCCTTTGCAAGAACAATACTTCATATTAGAGACCAGTTATAGTTACTTTTTTACTATTTTAATTTAATTGTATTTACCTTTATTTAATCAGGATAGTCTCATTGAGATTAAGGATATCTTTTTCAGGGGAGTCCTTGCCCCAGACGGGAATCTATTGTGCATGTTTTTAGTGGTAGGGGAAACCGGAGTACCCGGAGGAAACCTATGCGACAGAGGGGGAACATGCAAACCCCACACAGTAAAGCCCTGTCCCGCTGTGAGGCACGAGTGCTAACCACTGTGCCACCCTTTGTGTAAGCCCATTTTGATTGTCCTTCTTCCAGATCGTGTCCACACTTCACTCGATGTCCAGTGTTTCTGGTTTGGGGCTGCCCTGTGGCTGAATGATGCTGTGCACTAACCGCTGTGTGGGTGCCTGGGGCTGAGATGGACACATGGCCAGACCTCCACACCAGCTGCCAGCTCCCAGTATGTCCAACAAGTCTTCCTCCAACTCCGGAGAAGGTATTCCAGCCAAATCCTGTCTTGGCATGCTGAAAATAGATTGTTAAAACAAAAAATAATAATAATAATTTTAAAAAGCCCTAAGTTCTTGGGCGTTTTTTAACACTATAGAAACATTGCAATTGTGTGCCTGTCATTGCAACATCTCATTGATTTTTTATCTCTAGGTTCTAACACCAAGGCATGGGCAAAAATGTTAAAAAAATCCGGGGGAGGCCTGAAGAAATCGTACCAGCCCGGCAGCATGCTGTCTCTGGCTCTCACCAAAGGCCTTATCAACGAGCCTGGGCAGAACAGCTGTTTCCTGAACAGTGCCGTCCAGGTACAATATCTGGATCACTTTACAAATTGTGCCATAGTTGAAAGTGTTTTGATAACTTTCTTTAGCCGTTATATCAGTGCTTTCACTGGGATCACAGGTGCTATCCTTTATTTGATGCATACATAGGTGCTGTGGCAGCTGGACATCTTCAGGAGAAGTCTGAGGCAGCTCTCGGGTCACTTCTGTCTTGGTGATGCCTGTATTTTCTGTGCATTGAAGGTTGATTGCTTTGTACATTCCATGAGCTAATGAAAAATGTATCCTTTTATACATAAAAAAAAGATAATAAATGGCCATGCCTGCTTGTCATGACATTTCTTCCCAGAGCATCTTCAGCCAGTTCCAGCAGAGCAGGGAGCGTGTCCTGCCCTCGGACAGCCTGCGTAATGCCTTAGCTGAAACCTTTAAAGATGAGCAGCGCTTCCAGCTGGGCTTGATGGATGACGCAGCTGAATGCTTTGTACGTAAACAGGAGTGTATTTTAATTTGCTGAAGGTGGAGTGTTATTGTGGAGTAGATGGTCTTTCTTCTCCGTTGACTGAAGCGTTGTTTTAAGTTGTGTATTTTCTCTCGAGATGATGCACCTGCATTATGTGATGTTTAGATTTGCTCTCATTTTAGGAGAACATCTTGGAGAAAATCCATTTGCACATCGAGTCTGACACAGCAACTGACTCTTGCACCTCCAAATCCTGCATTACACATCAGAAGTTTGCCATGATGCTTTATGAACAGGTAATTAGACGGATAACACAGAAGGAGACGCTTTTCAGTTGGAGTTCCCTATCTAAAATGCTGGTATGTTTGCAGTTTGTGTGCCGCTGCTGCGGGGCATCCTCTGACCCTCACCCTTTCACTGAGTTTGTTCATTACGTCTCCACCACTGCGTTATGGTGAGTGCTTGGTCTGGTGCCACAGCTCTAAAACCAGGATATTAAAATCAGGTCAAACTACTAATCCTGGTTTGAATATTATAAAGTATTAAACAAGGTCTCAGCTATTTGATTGCATTTTACAGCTTTCCAAACTTGCCTCTCCCCCTGATATATCTGCATCATTGTCGAGAAGGGGAGAAGGAAAAGCTGTTTTATAATTGTCAGTAATTTATATGCTCTACTGGTATTTAAACATGTGGTTTAGGTTCTCTTCCAAATGCTTTATTTTGATAACCCACTGCAAAAATGGCACAGTTAGTATCTAGCTGATTATTCGTAGCATGTTTGGCATCACTTCTATGTTTAAATATGTTTACAAGTTGTCATTCCACTTATTTACTGCATAGTAGACTGTAGATAAAATCTGTACTATAAAATCATGTACAGAAATGCTTTCTGAAGACTTTTTGCATGTTTTTCTTTGCGTTTGCTCAGTCAACAGGTGGATCGCATGCTGGGCAAGACCGAGCGCCTGAGGTCTGACATGTTTGGAGAGTTGCTGCAGGCGACAAACAACACTGGCGATCTCCGCAGCTGCCCGGTATGGACAACTCTTAACCTCTTACCCCCCCGTCTTAACCAAGCGCATTTTCACAGTGGAATGCCTACAAAACTTTTTGGTCATTTTCTGGTTGTTTTTTAGTCACATTTTTGTCGCTCTTTTGTTCCTTTGTCATCACTTTCTCTCGCTGCTTTTTTGTCGGGTTTTTGTCACTTTTTAATTTTGTTATTGTTGCTTTTTTGCCACGCTTTTGTCGCGCCTTTGTTGCGTTTTCATCCTTGTATTCGTCACTGTTTTGATGCTTTATTCCAAGATGCTTTTAGATTTCTGTAATTCCAAACTGCATATAATGTGCTTGCTTCAGGTGGGGGTTAAGAGGTTAAAACATTTTTTGGAGAGAAAAAAAATGTATGGCGTGATTGGACTGACAGTATTAAAACGTAAACGACACGACCGGCAGAACCATCTGACTGTGGCAGCTAGTACTGAGATATAAATAGCAGTAAAAGCTTATCCACTATGTTTCTCTCATCTGCATTTTCGGCTGCACACACATTTTTGCAATGCATCAAATTGGCAAATGATATTCTTGTTCTCCAAATTGTGTACATGCTTTTGGAGGTAGAGGAAACCGTAGCACCCGGAGGAAACTTGGCTGGCTGCCTGCAGTCTCCTTTGATCCATCGCCTCCTGGGTTTGCCCCTGTTTCCTCCTTCCTCATCTTCCTGCGCAGCTCCCTCCGCTCCACAACAGTCTTTCACCATCTTCTGGGAAGAGCGTAGCAGTTGTTCTGTTTTTATTCTCCAATGAACGTCCATTAGCCAGAACAATAGAAGGCATGTGTGGCTTAGCTGTGAGTCTTGCCCGGATACCTCTTCATTTGTCCTTTCCTTGTTTCCTGTAGCGCCTCTTGTGACGCCTCCACTGTGCTGCAGGTGTGGGGGGCTCTTGTTGCCTCTTCAGTGTCTCAGAATAATAGGCTAGCTGTTTTCTTTTAAAAAGCTGCTTTCTTCAGGAACATTATGGCAAAGACGTACAAAAGTATCCAGTAAATGTGGAGCACAGAAACCACAGTTCGCAGAAAAAGGCAAAAAAATGCAAACGTTTACACGTCACCATGATCTATTATTATTATTATTATTATTATTAGGCCCGAGCGGACCTGGCAGGTCTCGGGCCTCTTGTAATTGTACAAGCAGTGCGCGGAGCGCACTGAAGAAAGACGTGCGCGTAGCGCACGTCCCACGGGAAAAGAGCGCGGAGCGCTCAAAACCCATGTATGAGACAGTAATCAGGGGGCTCCCGGCACCAACACCTGTCCGATGATATAGGCGTGTGCCGCGAAAGCGGCACATTTGTTGCTGCTCGTAAAAAAAAAGAGGTGAAAACCACAGTGAAGGCGCAACATGGACAAGAAAGTGGTCGATGACGAGCGAAGCTCGTCATCGACCATGGCCACTCACCAAAGCCCAAAACACTGATACAGTGACTCAGGGCATCGAGCCCTATCCGGTGATATAAGTATTTGCCGCGAAAGCGGCAAATTTGTTCTTGTACTCACAAAAATACGAAAAAAAAAACGGATAGAGAAACATTGAGAAAGAGGAGGTAAAAGACGAGCGCAACGCGCTCGTATTGGATAATAAACCTTACGGTTGGATTACTGGACGTGAGACCTTTCCGAATATATAAGGTTTGCCGCCGGAGGCGGCCCCATATTGTTATTGTATGAGTTTTTCTTTTTATTATTAGGCCCGAGCGGACCTGGCAGGTCTCGGGCCTCTTGTAATTGTACAAGCAGTGCGCGGAGCGCACTAAAGAAAGACGTGCGCGTAGCGCACGTCCCACGGGAAAAGAGCGCGGAGCGCTCAAAACCCATGTATGAGACAGTAATCAGGGGACTCCCGGCACCAACACCTGTCCGATGATATAGGCGTGTGCCGCGAAAGCGGCACATTTGTTGCTGCTTTTAAAAAAAAAAAGGTGAAAACCACAGTGAAGGCGCAACATGGACAAGAAAGTGGTCGATGACGAGCGAAGCTCGTCATCGACCAAGGCCACTCACCAAAGCCCAAAACACTGATACAGTGACTCGGGGCATCGAGCCCTATCTGGTGATATAAGTATTTGCCGCGAAAGCGGCAAATTTGTTCTTGTACTCACAAAAATAAGCAAAAAAAATCCCATAGAGAAACATTGACAAAGAAGAGGTAAAATACGAGCGCAACGCGCTCGTATTTGATAATAAACCTTACGGGTGGATTACTGGACGTGAGACCTTTCCGAATATATAAGGTTGGCCGCCGGAGGCGGCGCTATATTGTTATTGTACTGGTTTTTCTTATTATTATTATTATTATTTTTCTTCTCCCCCCCTAAATCCACTTTCCCACCAACGAAAAGTCCTGAATTTTTGCACAAAATTCAAGCACGTAAATCTAAGATCTTTCACATTTAGAAAATGTTAAAATTCAAAAAAATGGCGCGTCAGCGCCCCCTGGAAAAACCACGTTAACATTGCGCCCCATGTTAAACACCCCCAAAATGCCGCAAAACCCGAAAAACTTACTTCGTCGTAGACGAAAAAAATTCGGCACAGTGATTGGTCACGTGAAGCCGAACAAAAAAACACATTACGCGGTTGCTAGGCAACCAACAGTATGGCGGCCATATTGGCCCGAAGAGGGACTTGGCGCCGAAGGCGCCATTTCATGCCCACGCATTTGAACGAACTCGTCCTAGGCCGTTGAACGCAGCGACTCCCCGTTCGCTCCAGATCATCTCCACATGTGGGAGATTAAAAGTTGTTAAAAACTTTTTAATAGGATTTTTGGTTTTGCCGTGGCAACGCCATGAATTTGGCGTCCGTTTTCGCCGCTCGCCGCCGTGTTCAAACAGTCATAACTCACACATACTTTGGCCGATTTGAACAAAATTTTAACCGTTGGTCGAGTCGTCGACCCCGGATGTTTTGATATAGGAATTTTGAAAATTGCCGCAATAGCGCCCCCTGCAGAGCACAAAATAAAAATGAATGGAGCCAAAAATTAAACTTTGTCGTAGATGCATGAAATTTGGTACAGACATCCGTCACGTGATCCCGAACAAAAAATATATTGATGCCCCGCCCCTTTTCCCACCGTGTTGCCATGGCAACGACCCAATGTCAACTTTGCCGCAGACACACCAAAATCGGTACAGGCGTGCGTCATGACTGTCCGAACAAAAAAGTACATTACATGGTTGCTAGGTGACCAACAGGAGGTCGGCCATTTTGGGAAAATCAGCGCCGAAGGCACCATTTCTTTTGCCAGCTCTTTTATAAACTTCACCGAGGGTGGCAGCGACATTATGAGCTGGTAGGGCGCGGCAGCGCCCCCCGGTTATTGTAAATTACATGGTTGCTAGGTTACCAACAGGAGGTCGGCCATTTTGGGACAATCGGCGCCGAAGGCGCCATTTCTTGCCTGTGCTCTTTTATAAACTCCACCAAGGGTGGCAGCGACATTATAAGCAGGTAGGGCGCGGCAGCGCCTCCCGGTTATTGCGGCGGCGTGCGGGAACCGGCGTCAATCGGCCACCGCGGCCCGCGAGGGCCTCCCAATGCCGCTTGCGGCTTTAATTATTATTATTTTTCTTCTCCCCCCCTAAATCCACTTTCCCACTGACGAAAAGTCCTGAATTTTTGCTCAAAATTCAAGCACGTGATTCTAAGAACTTTCACATTTAGAAAATTGAAAAATTCAAAAAAATGGCGCGTCAGCGCCCCCTGGAAAAACCACGTTAACATTGCGCCCTATGTAAAACACCCCCAAAATACCGCAAAACCTGAAAAACGTACTTTGTCGTAGACGAAAAAAATTCGGCACAGTGATTGGTCACGTGAAGCCAAACAAAAAAACACATTACGCGGTTGCTAGGCAACCAACAGTATGGCGGCCATATTGGCCCGAAGAGGGACTTGGCGCCGAAGGCGCCATTTCATGCCCACGCATTTGAACGAACTCGTCCTAGGGCTTTTAACGCAGCGACTCCCCGTTCGCTCCAGATCATCTCCACATGTGGGAGATTAAAAGTTATTAAAAACTTTTTAATAGCATTTTTGGTTTTGCCGTGGCAACGCCATGAATTTGGCGTCCGTTTTCGCCGCTCGCCGCCGTGTTCAAACAGCCGTAACTCACACATACTTTGGCCGATTTGAACAAAACTTGAATCGTTGGTCGAGTCGTCGACCCCGGATGTTTTGATATAGGAATTTTGAAAATTGCCGCAATAGCGCCCCCTGCAGAGCACAAAATAAAAATGAATGGAGCCAAAAATTAAACTTTGTCGTAGATGCATGAAATTTGGTACAGACATCCGTCACGTGATCCCGAATAAAAAATATATTGATGCCCCGCCCCTTTTCCCACCGTGTTGCCATGGCAACGACCCAATGTCAACTTTGCCGCAGCCAAACCAAAATTGGTACACGCGTGCGTCATGACTGTCCGAACAAAAAAGTACATTACATGGTTGCTAGGTGACCAACAGGAGGTCGGCCATTTTGGGAAAAATCAGCGCCGAAGGCGCCATTTCTTTTGCCAGCTCTTTTATAAACTCCACCGAGGGTGGCAGCGACATTATAAGCAGGTAGGGCGCGGCAGCGCCTCCCGGTTATTGCGGCGGCGTGCGGGAACCGGCGTCAATCGGCCACCGCGGCCCGCGAGGGCCTCCCAATGCCGCTTGCGGCTTTAATTATTATTATTATTTTTCTTCTCCGAAAAAAGTCCACTTTCCCACTGACGAAAAGTCCTGAATTTTTGCACAAAATTCAAGCACATGAAAAAAACATTTTTCACATTTAGAAAAAAAAAAAAATCTCAAAGATGGCGCGTCAGCGCCCCCTGGAAAATCAAGTTTACATTGCGCCCTATGACAAGACCCGAAAACCCCGAAAATTTTAGTTTGTCGTAGACGAAAAAAATTCGGCACAGTTATTGGTCACGTGAAGCCAAACAAAAAAACACATTACGCGGTTGCTAGGCAACCAACAGTATGGCGGCCATATTGGCCAGAAGAGGGAATTGGCGCCGAAGGCGCCATTTCATGCCCTCGCATTTGAACGAACTCGTCCTAGGCCGTTGAACGCAGCGACTCCCCGTTCGCTCCAGATCATCTCCACATGTGGGACATCAAAAGTTATTAAAAACTTTTTAATAGGATTTTTGGTTTTGCCGTGGCAACGCCATGAATTTGGCGTCCGTTTTCGCCGCTCGCCGCCGCGTTCAAACAGTCATAACTCGCACATACTTTGGCCGATTTGAGCGAAACTTGAATCGTTGGTCGAGTCGTCGACCCCGGATGTTTTGATATAGGAATTTTGAAAATTGCCGCAATAGCGCCCCCTGCAGAGCACAAAATATAAATGAATGGAGCCAAAAATTAAACTTTGCCGTAGATGCATGAAATTTGGTACAGACATCCGTCACGTGATCCCAAACAAAAAATATATTGATGCCCCGCCCCTTTTCCCACCGTGTTGCCATGGCAACGACCCAATGTCAACTTTGCTGCAGCCAAACCAAAATTGGTACACGCGTGCGTCATGACTGTCCGAACAAAAAAGTACATTACATGGTTGCTAGGTGACCACCAGGAGGTCGGCCATTTTGGGAAAATCAGCGCCGAAGGCGCCATTTCTTTTGCCAGCTCTTTTATAAACTCCACCGAGGGTGGCAGCGACATTATAAGCAGGTAGGGCGCGGCAGCGCCCCCCGGTTATTGTACATTACATGGTTGCTAGGCAACCAACAGTATGGCGGCCATATTGGCCCGAAGAGAGACTTGGCGCCAAAGGCGCCATTTTATGCCCACACATTTGAACGAACTCGTCCTAGGCCATTGAACGCAGCGACTCCCCGTTCGCTCCAGATCATCTCCACATGTGGGAGATTAAAAGTTATTAAAAACTTTTTAATAGGATTAACGGTGTTGCCGTGGCAACGCCATGAATTCCGCGTCCGTTTTTGGCGCTCGCCGCCGCGTTCAAACAGCCGTAACTCGCACATACTTTGGCCGATTTGAGCGAAACTTGAATAGTTGGTCGAGTCGTCGACCCCGGATGTTTTGATATAGGAAATTAGAAAATTGCCGCAATAGCGCCCCCTGCAGAGCACAAAATAAAAATGAATGAGGACAAAAATTAAACTTTGTCGTAGATTCATGAAATTTGGTACAGACATCCGTCACGTGATCCCGAACAAAATATATATTGATGCCCCGCCCCTTTTCCCACCGTGTTGCCATGGCAACGACCCAATGTCAACTTTGTCGTAGCCAAACCAAAATTGGTACACGCGTGCGTCATGACTGTCCGAACAAAAAAGTACATTACATGGTTGCTAGGTGACCAACAGGAGGTCGGCCATTTTGGGAAAAATAAGCGCCGAAGGCGCCATTTCTTTTGCCAGCTCTTTTATAAACTCCACCGAAGGTGGCAGCGACATTATAAGCAGGTAGGGCGCGGCAGCGCCCCCCGGTTATTGTACATTACATGGTTGCTAGGTGACCAACAGGAGGTCGGCCATTTTGGAACAATCGGCGCCGAAGGCGCCATTTCTTGCCTATGCTCTTTTATACACTCCACCGAGGGTGGCTGCGACATTATAAGCAGGTAGGGCGCGGCAGCGCCTCCCGGTTATTGCGGCGGCGTGCGGGAACCGGCGTCAACCGGCCACCGCGGCCCGCGAGGGCCTCCCAATGCCGCTTGCGGCTTTAATTATTATTATTATTATTATTATTATTATTATTATTATTATTATTATACATGGGTTAGTCCTGATTTCATCTTGATCTAGGTCTGTTGATACTTGAAAGGTCAAATATTGTATATGCATTGAAGGTGAAATATTTTACGTGACGGTACTTAATGTGAAAAGTTCAAGAAGCACCAAGCTAGGGTATACGCATACTATTTCTGTCATCTTATTTTTACTTTCTCCCAACTTGATCCAAACAGGACAACTGAAAAACTAGACCAAAGGAAATTCACACTTCATAGGTCTAAATTTACTCTTTTCCACACTGACAAACATGTCGGATTTCTGTTTGAAAATACTGAAGTCATTTTCTCTTCAGAACTGTTGTTAGAAGACTTTTGGCCCAGCTGCCTTTTTCTGAAGTGCCAGAAATAGAAGAAAAAAAAAAAGCAATATGCTTGTGGCTTGTTCAAACATTGACTTTTATCACTCGACATTTATTATGAGTTTAGTTCATAAGATTCCAATAACACGAGACGGTACTGTACATGTTTTAGAGTGACTGTGGCCAGAGCATCAAGATCCGCCGTGTGCTTATGAACTGTCCCGAGATCGTCACTATTGGGTTTGTGTGGGACGCCGAGCAGTCGGACCTGACAGACGACGTCATCAGGGCAATAGGACCTCGACTCAACCTGACCGGGGTAAGGCAAAAAAACAAACACCCCTAAAATCAGCATTTCATTTCAAAGTAAAAGTACTAAATCTAGTAGTAATTATTTTCTCCACAACATGACTGGATGAAGTAAGTAACAGTCTTTTGAGTTTGGCTTTAAACACATTTATTTGTGGAATTACCTTTTTTTTGCCGAGACACACCAGCCGCAGATTAATTTGGATAGCACAATTCTCCACTAAAATAGCTTGCATTTCACTCTTTGGTCTTTAGTTGACGTACACGCTCTGAAAGTAAATTTGCAAGTGGGCAATTAAAGATTTTTTTTAATGTACATGAAATGCTTTAAGTAGATTCTTGAACATAATAGTGATAATTTAATTGAATACTTACCACACATAACATTTTTAAACACCAGTGGGTTCTATCATGTATTCAATGCAAATTTGTCAGTACCATTGCCCCGTGTCCATAAGTAAACACATTTACTCAGACAAATTACATTTCCCTTTTCCTTAAAGTGGTGAGTGAGCTGTATCTGAACATGAAACTTGTCTCAATTTTCTCTGCTTCAGCTGTTCAACCGTGTGACGGATGAAAATGCCAAACGCAGTGAACTACATCTGGTGGGGATGATCTGTTTTTCGAGTAAACATTACTCAGCCTTTGCCTATCACACCAAATCTTCCAAATGGATGTTTTTTGATGATGCTACTGTAAAGGAGGTTAGAATCCCTCATGTTAATCTTCTTTATCCCTATTCACATACTGTCCGCTGCTCTGCACTACCTGCCAGGGCCACTCTCATACTGTATTCTCTGTTCTTCAGATTGGATCTAAGTGGAAAGACGTTGCGTCCAAATGTGTCAGGGGACATTTCCAGCCACTTCTCCTGTTTTACACCAATCCTGAGGGGACGGCAGTGTCTAATGAAGACGCCCCAAGGCAAACCACTATGTGCCCACGCTACAAAACTCAAGTCAACGGAGATGTCACAGGTATGGAAATGATTGTAGGTGTTTTGACAATCCCTGTGTCTGGTAAATGTATAGTTGTTAGTGTCACAGCGTGCCACTGAAAGCACTAAAAAGAGCTCTTGATGTGAATGCCAGTTGTGGTGTGTTTTGGGATTGGGGTGGTGCTGTGCTAGCGCCAGCTCAAGGATTGTCCTGCCCTGTGCTGGCTTGAACTTGACATGAGGATGATGCCTCTGTTGCACGCAGATTACCACCCACGCCTCCTCCCTAATCCCTGCTCCTGTGTCCCTCCCATACTTCACTCTTCCTCTGCACATTCGCATGGATTCACTTATCCGGATGGGTTTTTGGGAATGCCAAGCAGCTTGTTTTGATGTTTGGGCCTGCGTGTAGCATGGTGTCCTGTTATGTTAACTAATATGGGACTGGAAAATAAGAGTAAGTAATGTATTATTATATTTTTTTGAAGTTTTATAGCATGTATTTATTTAAGTCTTTGAATTGTGATTATGCTTGGTCTTGGTTCAGCACTGTTAGCTTTCTCTATTTCTGTATTAGTATCTCATTTAAGATTAGCCGCAGTAATTCATCTCTTATCGAAGTAATGTAACTGTGCCCCTTAGTTGATGCATATTGTAACAACTGATTGTGGACAGGGAATTAAATAATGTGACACACACAAATAATGTTTGTGTTTGTCAGTTACTGATAATAGTTTAAGGACTTTTTTCTTCGGCTTTTGATTGGCGTTAGGTGCATTAAATTAGATTAAAAAAAAAATTCCTATAAGAAATCCCTATAAAAAGAGCATTTCAAGAAAAAAGTGGCAGCTGTTAATGGTAATGCTCTTGCAAAAAGATGATGTGAAGACAGTTGTTCACAGTTCACTTCACAGTATATCTGTGCCTGATTTATTTTCGGCATTGAGAAGCATATCTAAATGCCTGGAAATCAACAGTAATTACAACACTTTGGGAGTCATTTGTCAAGGCAGGTGCTAAATAGCAAGATGAACATTCAAATGTGCTATTTTGTGGCTATGTTGTGACTACTTTACCATTTGAAATTGCCTACATTACAGATTTGATATGTAAATGTGAAAATGTACGTGGTACTTGTTTTAAGCAAACGCTTAAATGTTACTATCGCTGTTACTTTTTTCAGTGAAACACCCCCAGGGCAGTCCCAAAAAATACCAAGATCCCTTCATGGAGAGGGCATGTGACACATCCCGGAAGGATAAAGGGCATCGGAAAACTGACTCTTTGCAACATAAAGGTAAAGATGATGTACACATATACAATTGTCAAGAAAATGACTTATTTTTTCTCTTCAGGCGCGGCTTATGGTCAATCTTCTTCTCCACCAGAAAATGGACCTCGGCTTCCTCCAGATCACAGGCCGAAAACATATCCACGCTCTGAAAAGTCCAACCGCTCCAGTCGAGCAGCTCAGGACTCACGCAGCACACAGGGGGCTGCACACATCCGCAAAAACAACCTCTCTCCATGTCGTTCTCAGGATCAGGACAGCAGTCAGGAACACTGGGAAAAAGGGAACCGTAATAAAACCAAGTCCACTTGGAGACCCATCCGAGAGGTTCTGAACGTGGACACTGTTCTGAATGAGCTTGAGCAACGCCGTCAGCAACAGCACGACAGTCCGCGGCGCAGTAAGCCTCTGTCTCAGGACAGAGTGCACCCTGAACAAAAAGAACGTGAATGGGACTCTTCACACAGAGATGAACGTAAGCAGAAGAGTTTAATGACAATTTATGAAGACGAGCACCGCCACGAGACGGAGAGCTACAGCTCTGTGGACTCAGAGAGGGCGCAGCAGAGAGGCAGCCGACTGAAGGGGGGCCCCAAGACGCTGCTGCGCAGTGAGACGTGGACCATCCAAAGGACAGAGTCTGGCTATGAGAGTAGTGACCGGCTGAGCAGTGGCTCCACAAACCCAGACTCCCCCGGGGTCGACGGCTTTGTGTTAAAAGACTCCAGAGCGGCAGAGGCACAGTCGAAAAGGTGAGATGTGCGTTCGCAGAGAAGACTTATGCTTTATGTAACTACTTTTCTTACATAAAATAAAGAAAGTTCACGTTTTTGCTTTACAGCAAAGACATTGTATATCCCTGGTTGACCACCATTTTCTCCATATTAGTGAATCTTAGTAAATGTAAAGTTTCACCCTGATTTTGTGTCACACCTCACAGACTGACCCTTCTGTGTCATTTTCAGTCAGCTGCACCAAAAGGGGGTTGAGTCAAAGTCAAATCTCTCTTCACCATCTCACAGTGGTAAGATCACATGCAGTGGTTTATGTTCCTCTTAATATGTTAATTTAGGATAGATGATTCCATTTGTGATGGGATTGAAACATGTAAAAAGAGAGGTGGGGTCTGCCAGTATATTTATTGAGCGGATATAGTGTTAAAGATTGATTAATTTCTGAGTGATCTCTAAGCTTGGACTGGCTTCTTTAACCTCCTCAACCAGTCAGCCCTGCGCAGGCAGTAATCTTCTGATAATCCCACAAAGCTTGTTCTGATAGCACAGCTGGACTCTTCCTCGGTTATTGTTATAATATGTGCTGATGCACTTCTGTGAATGTACCTTGGAGACTTCACAGAGGTTGTGTGTCTACAGCCACTGTTCCCCTCCACCAACTCCCGCATCTAACTGAGCAGAGACCTCTCCAGGGCAACAGCTAAGAAAAAATAACCCAGCTATTTTTAAGGGACAGGAATTCAGTGCTGTGGTGCCTCTTGCTAAACACACATACGGCTTCCTCCAGCTGTGAGGGGCCAGCGATTAGGACCACACTGCTGCCCCCTGCTGGACTCTAGTGCTCTATATTGTATTCTGAACTCAGATTCAATAATGTTTACTATGCACTGTATGTGGGTTTACGCCCTCAGTGTTAGATTAGGACAGATTACAGCACACATCCAAGAAAAGGACTTGGAATTGATCAGCACATCTTTAGACCATGAGAAATACAAAGGAAACATCGTGTCAGTTGTATAATGTATTAATCCTTTGCTTGTTAAGGTCTGTGTCCGCAAACATGGCTATATTGTATGGATTGTTGACTAATTTTACTTGTGTTTTGTATTTTACATTCATACATCAAGCCAAATCTCAGGGAAAGAGCCATGACCAGGGACCTCATCCACATCTTAAGAGCAGTCCAAGTTTAAAGTAAGTGTCATCTTACACATTTGGTACATGTCAAAGAGGTCACAGACGCTTATTCAAAATGTTATGTTATTATTATTACTATGTTTCTGCAGACGGAAATCCAAGTACCCCTCTGGTTCGTGCAGGAAAGTGCCACAGGACAGAGACTGCAGCAGCTCTGAACAGCAGGAGGCGCCGCACGGTCGGGGGCATAGTGCAGACAGCACAGTCCTGAGACATATGGCCAAAACCAGCAGCTCAGAGTGGAACAGCTCCGATGATCTGCCGCTGTCGGAGCCTGAGGACAGAGACAGTGCCTATCGCTCCCACAGCGAGCCTGTCACTTCTGATTCCCCATGTCCCCACATAACCCTGGCCTTTCCTCTCAGCAGTGCGAGCTCAGAGTCTCACAGCGCGAGTTCAGAGAGCCAACTGAACAACCACAGCACAGGCTCCGCTCACGTCCGTCCTGGAGCACGGGCCGCCCCACACCAGGGGGAGACCAGTCACAATGCATTTCGTCCCAGGATGCTCCAAGAACCTTTCTCCTCTCCCCATCTCTCCACCTCATCCTACTCAAGTCCTCACCGGAAAAGTGACATCTCAGGTCACCGAACCTTCTCAGATGCGAGCTCTAAGTCGGGCTCGGATATCGAGAGGAGCACCCCATCGTCCTGTGACAGCGAGGAGAGGCTCAGTGGCCCCCGAGCAGAGCAGGGTCCTGCACAGGAGGTGTCTCTGACCACATATTTCAATGTAGATAACTGCATGACGGAGACATACCGTTTGAAGTACCACAACCAGAGGCCCCTCGTCCTCTCAGCCTCTGTGCCCCGGACTACTGTCCCGAGTGAGCGCAGAGATAACACTGACACACATTCACAAGACGTGCCAAAAGCCAGACCTGATACAAGTAAGTCTCCTGCCACAACTCTCACTCCATAAACTGCTTCTGAATTTTGAACTGAAACCTCTGTCTAGACTGGGCTTAAAGGTTCATACACTTTATTATCCATAGTAACAAAACATCTGACTTACAAAATCATTGCTTGTTTGACTTCAACAATATTGTTTCTCCATAACACAGAGGTAACTTGTATCGGTAATTTACTCAACCATTAAACCTATGCTATTTCTGATTAATAATGCATATAGTACTCTTTAATTAATGCAGTCAAATTATCTTGCACTAGATTCATTACTAGATTCAAGGTTTGAGTTAATTTTACTTATCAAGATGTACATTTGTTACCACAAATATTTTTGGTTTGAAATGGCAGTACTACAGAAATCTTCTGTGAGAATTTTGTACACATTTTATTACAAAGTTACATATTTTTTCAAAAATATGATTTCTTTTCCTTTTTCTTTTTTCTTAACAGGCCATAATAGCAATAAACCCACAGCAAAATGGAACCCAGTGTCAGCAAAAGGACTGGACGAACGAGGTTTTTTATGAGGGCATTGATAAGCAGTGTTTACAGAGGTGGTCAGTAAAGTACTAACTGGATGCCAAAGAGTTTACAGACCGGTCATTTTACTAACCCCGATAGAAGGAACATATTTATGCAAGAAGTCTGTTAATTTAGTGTTAAACAAATAGAGCCTATACTGTCTTCCATTGTCCTGCTGCGGGATTTAGTTTGCACCAAAACATTTATGTTTGCACAAAACAACACATTGCTATTATTGTGCAATATTCTTTGAGATGTGCTGCTGAAATGAGAATGTACCTGAATGTAGAGATGATGTTCTGTGTGTATTAATGAACAGAATGAAGGAATATGAAAAACAAGTATTTATTTATTTGGAATTGTTGTTAAAAACATACTTTATATCAAAGGCTTGGAAAGATTTTGGCAGCTCACCAACTTTGTATGCATTGAGTGTCTGAGGGTAATAATTCATCACTTATCAGTGTTTTTACAGCCATAAGTGGGCAATGAATGACTATGGGCTAATCCTATTGGTTACATATACAATATGTAGTATCACATGACAAAGGTCATGTGATTGAGCTTCAAAATAATAATTTTACTATCTTTACAAATGCTCATCTGATACAGCCTATAGCTCATTCATGAAGTATTTTTTACAGCCCTGTGTTTGTCCATGTTTCTTGCACAGATTGGCCAGACATTATATCTACGACACTATATCCACGATGAACAGGCCTAAGACACTCTTTATGTTCTCAATCCTGCATGTGGCCTTCACAAGATCCTTTTAGCATGAGCATGAGCATATTAGATTTTTGAGCAACAAAACATTATACTGGACTTTAACCAAGTATATTGAAATTTAATGATGATTAACTTGTATTTGTAATTGCAATTGTTATTCTGCATCGTTTGTATAAAGAGAAATACTATTGATACACAGTAAGATGAAATCCTACATATTTTCACTTTTTCCAAACCATTACAATTATTTGTACGTTTTGCACTGTTACGTTTTTCACCAAGTCTTTCTTTGTTGCTTCTTCAACCCCCCAAAACTGCACTGATTTTATGAAAATGACACATCACGTATCAAATATGTCACATGGTACTACACACAACATACAGATGCCTTTAAAGTGGATTGTGCTTCAGTGTTTGTAAATACTGGTGTTACTTTTTCTAACGGTTTCAAATAGCAAATTCAACTGTCACTTGTCCATGCTTGAGATGCCTCACATGCCAAGACTTGAGTATGTTTCTCATCTGTGTAGACTCATCTTGTGTCCTTTTTGTCTTTTTCCACTTGACACGCTGTATTGTTGTTGTTTTTTAGGTGTGTCAAAAGTGCCTTGTCATTTTGAATAGTTTTTCTGTTATTATTTTTGAGACCTGGAGTATGCAAATCCTTTTCAATATGCAATGCCAATAGCGACATCTGGTGGCATTTGTGTCAGCTAACCCTGTCCAAGAGAGGATTTAAATCGATATTTAAAAAAAAAGTATATTTAAAATCCTAGTATACATAAATTCCAATGTGCTTCCCTTAAAGCTTTATTTACATATTACAGTGGCCTGATTTTAGTCCCCGAAAGTCACGGTTGGCAATTGCATCTTTATTGCTGTTGTCATTTAGACTATTAATCATCTGGCACAGAATCTAATCTTCAATACAAAAACAATTGCAATTCTGTACTCCTCCTCACTGCTATCATGTGACTTGATGTACCCCAAATGCGAAATCCTACATTCATACCTCTGAGTGTGTACATTTGGTTCTCAGTACTATGCTTCAATGTTAAACTAAATCAAAAAGGAACATGCAAATTGTCAACACCTTATATTTTTGTAGATAATATATATTTATTTTTATTCATTGTTAATAAATACAATTTCAAGAACTGTATCAATAAGATGTGGTTTGTGTCTTTTTACTCAAAAATAAAAGACAATATTATTTCCTGACTTTCTGAAGTTATCTAAAGGAGTCATCCGGACTAGGTCAGAAAAGGTTTTTTAATGTAACGTAACATTTTAAACAATGGTAGCATGTGCCTTTTAACTGTCAAAAATGTTTTGACCTGGTTTATTGTAAATATCTCTGTAATTACTGTGCCGAGCCACATGCATAAATACTTGATAAAGTTTACAGTCCTCTGTCAGCAAAATCTAAGCTGAAATATTTATGTTCACGATAGTTTTAAAAAGGGAAATTAATTACTTGGGAAAAAGGCGTTACTTAATCATGCGTGAGCAATTGTTGACAGTTGACATGACTTCATGCCGATCAATATGACTAATGAACAATTACAAAGTTTAACATTTCTGGATTTTCAGTGTAAGTCCCATAGAGTGAAATAGGCACCTGCCCTCCATCTGAAATTATAACATCAAAACGTGAATACAGCTTCTTGAATGAGCGAAGAAACATCTCATCTACTTTTTTGGTGCTATGGAAAACACCTGAGCAACTGAAGAAAAACACACAGACAGTATCACTTACTGTGAAGTTTATTATTTCAAGTATCAAAACCAGGGGAAAATATCAAATGTATGTCAGCGGCACTCCCATGTTGGTGCAAGTACTGGGCGAGTGAGTGCAATTGTAAGGAAAGGAATCCTGTTTTACTCCTGTTCTTCTTTAACCTCTCTTGAAAATCCTTTTGGCATCAACGCCTTCATAGTTGTAGCTCTGTCGACAAAAAAAAAACAGAAATGATTACTGCAATTTCTAGAGGCTGTATGATGTGGTTTGGGTGAAATAATGCTCTTACCTGTACAAGTTCGTCTCCTACAATTGCTCTTGTGGTGGTGAGTGGTTTGCCGTTGTCCTTTCTGTTGAAAACTCCCTTCATCGTGTCTCCTTCCATAGTCCATGAGCCCTATAAATCATTTGATGTCAGAAGTCTAATATATTTGTTAGACGTGGCATTGATTTTAAATATAGTGTTAGTAAACAGCCAATGCGCCCTCTCTAAATTGCCATGGTCTTATATTTGCATGCTCAAACTCACTGATAGTTCTGTCCCATCTGCAAGGCTGTACTCGAAGGTGACTCCCAGGGTAAAGTCCAGCTCCAAGGTTCTGAAGTTACTGCTCTCCTTCACGTGAAACTTGTCTCCGGTCTGATTCAAGGTGATATTTAGGTTGTCGTGAGACGCCAGCTTTCTCTTCACCATGTTAACGCCTGCGTCGGCCGCACCAAAAACACACACACAAGTTACAACAGGCAAATGTGTCACCTGTCAACATTGCAGTGCTTCAGAAAATGCTCTAGTAGTTGGTGGAAGTAGTAGTGCAACCGTTTCAAGGGAGAGCTACTATGTTGTTCACTCACCCAATTGTTCCATAAACTTCTCATAGTTCTCACTGCGGTCGATCTTCCAGGTGCCGTTGAAGGTCATGGTGGTGGCTGGCAGGCTGAGGGTGAGCAGTGCAGGACTCGGTAGTGACAGGGTGTACAAATAGTGCCACGGACCCGCCTTTTAAACCTGGCCATTCCTTTATCACGTCCTTTATCTCAAGGGTGATGTGGCTGTTTAAAGCTCATTCTCGCCCAGAGGCAATATACTCTCACACTCAATTACTCAATAGTCAATGGTTCCAAAAGCATGCACACTTGAAGCATCTTTGCATGTTTAGACAGTAATTACCAGGTGGAAATAGGCGGGTTATTTCGATTTTCAGTTAGTTATTTCCTGTTTTTGAGTAGTTTTACTTGTTTTATATTTCATCCATTATAGGGCCCGTTGCTTTTTTCATAGGCAAGATCATAGACTACTTATAAAAGTGCACATTAAAAAGTGAAGGGCAGTTTGTATGCTGCAGGCTCAGGACAGAAGCAGTTTTGTCTGGTGGTCCTGGCCTTTACTTGGGAAGAGAAATCTAATCCAGTTACTGTTTCTTGTTATGCAATTATTTATCATAATACAGAAGTGGCAACACTATTTAAAGCAGAACTAAGTAACTTAGGCCCCTAGAGACCATACGCGCTACTGCTGGTGTAGTAGCATATTGCTTTTCTTTTTTTAAGTCAATACTATAAATACTACGCTGACAGGGGATATTGTACATTGTGCAGGGAATCCAATTACCCAATGGAGATAATTTTTTTCACTCAAACTTGGCTGTAAATACTGCTAAAGCGGCGCTTGCCCACGGCTTTGCCCGTTCGCCTGATGGCTTCTTCGTGATTCCATTAGTGTGTATTGCGCCTCCGGGTCGGAGCAGGGAAAGTTGCAATTGTGTTTTTTTGGCCAGAGACACCAAGGGGAGATGAAAGACCCCCTAATCATCCCATCAACAATTGTATTAGCCCCAGAGGGACTACGCAAAAGATTCAATAGTAGTGCTTTATTTGCACCAAAAATGATTATAAATTAAGCTTTTACTTAAATGTGTAGCGCTCAGAGGCATCACCAAATCTGTAGGGCACATATCAAGAGTTCCAGGTACTAGCTCCACAAGTGCTTCCACTTTAGAAAATGGGTGTCACTCTTGTGTAAAACAGTGAATTTTTTGAAAACTAAAAGGTCAACAAACAAGCTGAGGAAAAGTACACCCAAGACACACTGTCTTTTGTGTGTCTGCAGAAGCCCAGCTCAGCCATTGGTGGACTGTTGTAGCCCTTGTAGCTACCGGGCTTCCACCTGAGCTGCAACACCCTTGGAAGGACCCTTCCAGCTGGTATTTTTAGCATGATACTTTTGCTGTGTCTTCGAGGTTTTGTGACTATGTTCTGACGCGTGAGACACTTATAGTCCTTTGTGACTTTGACAGAGACTGATTTTGTATTTAATTAAGTTAATAGTTAATCAATTCTGTTTATTATTGATCTCAGTTTAGTAGTAGTTTTTGTGACTCAGTTAAGCTCTTTCTGTTTTTCATTTTGTCTTATTTTCAACTATTTTTCTCCCTTTATTAAATGTGTCTTTACATTAGGCAAGGCAAGTTTATTTGTAGAGCACAATTCATACACAAGGCAATTCAAAGTGCTTCACAGTTGCATTAAATTCCTTTTTAAATAAATTATAACTTTAGTTTTACAATTTTACTTTTTTTTTGTTACTTTCCCTTATCCTAGCCGAGCTGGGGAGTAACGCTGCTGCCCATTCTCGAAGTGTAGTCCTATCCTGAATGGTGTTGGGTCATCAGAAACAGCAGTGTCAGCTCTGATCTTTATCAGCACAGTTCTGATATGATAAATGTCTTATCAAGAGTTAATATTAAACAGTATATTTTGTCCAAATTTAGCTTCTATGCGTGCATCTTTTCAAAACTTCACCACAGATACAGCTATTTTACTTGTCAAGTAACCACTACAAACTACAGCGTCCTTGCCTTAACTAATGCCAGTTGACTGAATTATACCTCCTACTCATTGTACGGTGCACTGTGCACGAGACCTTTGTATGACCTCGCTCTCAGAACAGATCTCTCTTATCTTAGGGAGACCTTTGACTATTAGATGAAATCACCAGACAAGGGCGGCAAAAAAATGCTACACCATATTGCTTTAACAAATATCTAATGTATTATTGCAATCGATTTCTTAAGATTTTCTGGCACAAATGTACATTTGCAATGTAAACGAGGAGAGGTCTATCATGCACCCAGTACTCATAATTAACTACTATCAAATTAACAAGTTGTGAGAAAAGATTATTTTTGAACAAAAACACAGATCAAACAAGTTGGATATTTTCAGTTACATTGATTTAAGATTTATCAACATAATATCGAGTGAAACTCTGTTAAAGATGCCTTGAAGTAGTTTTCAGTCACGAAAACTACTTCATAAATCAAATGTATTCATATTATTATGGCTATATCACAAGTAAGTGGCATACTTGACTTGTGTTTGTTAATAGCATACTGGGCACCTGGTGGGTTGGACTGCATTTAAGTTATTTGAAAGTCAACAATAAACTCAATGGCGAGCTAAAACATCCAAGTGTATTGATCATAGGTCCAATAAGTCAAATCATCTAGTGTGGTTCGTTTACTTGGACTTATATTTAGAGGCTAGTAATCAGTTATATTTACTCATGTACATGTACTTGAGTAAAGTCAAGTACTCCAAAAAGACTGCATTTATTGAGACGACATTTCGATCCAGATGGATCTTCCTCAAGTCATATTTCATATGAGTATGCCACTCCTATCACACAGGAGGAGCTTCTCCATAATAAAAAAATATACCCAGATGATACTTAAAATACTCTGCACAAGGCAAGGACATTGAACTCATATTGAAAAGACACTGGCATATTGTCAGTACAGATCAACTCTTGAAAAACACCTTTGATGATGTTCCTCAAGTGGTCTATAAACGTCCGCCACCTACCGGTGTGGTTCTTGCACACAGTGCAATTTTACTTTCAAGTGCAAAACTTATACACATGACACATGTTGATTAAGTCTTCCCATAACAGGGAAGACATTCCACATTAAGGGGACAATTACTTACAGGTTGCTCCTATAGAAAGCTTCCATATACATTACAAACTGTGACACCAAATGGCCATAACCAGCAGTATGAGATCAAGCACTTTCTTTAATCTATTGTCAGGTGAAAAACGCATTTTTAATTGTATTTTAATGTTTTTTGTATATCTAAATTAACCTTGTTATTTCAAAAGGTTGTAATGGTTGTACCATTGATTACTCTCACGTATTTAGGTGTGTGTCTGACTCCTCCTGCTCACTGGTGGATGAGCCGACCTATCAGTGGGTAAAAGTTATATATAGGAGTGCCATACTCATTTGAAATATGACCTTAGGAAGATCCATTTGGATCGAAGCGTTGTCTCAATAAATGCAGTCTTTTTGGAGTAAGGCTTTTTCATCATTCACCGTAGTAGCCTTGCGCCTGGTGATGTGCGTATATTTTTGCTGTTTGAAAAGCTTCATATGACACATAAAATAGATGCAGTTTGTGTTTCATGTACTTTATTCTTCAAAAAATTTATTTTTGTATTTTTATGTCACTACTTGAATTGACTTTAACGCTCAACACAGTACTCGCAATATTCAAATAGCATTTTTCACCGGTACTTTTTTTACTCTTACTTGAGTAATTATTTGTCACTACTTTTTACTTTTACTTGTGTAAAATTATTTCAATGTAAAGTTACCCTTATTTGAGTAAATACTTTAGCTTCTCTAAATACCACTGCTTATATTAATTGCTGCTAGTAATCATAAATCTGTGGCGTCAGTCTCTTCATGCAGAATACAACGCAGGGAGTGTACCGCGCTCCGCCTGTAGAGGGCGCTCTTGGGCAGCACATAGCATGACCTAATGCGAGTTCAATGCTACTACCTAATGTCATTTTATCACTGACTGCCCTCTGATGCCTTTTATTTCTTAGATATAAAAACGTTAAACTGTAACTCAGGCCTAATTTTTTAATTTATCTGTTTGCTATTTGATTTATTCTGTGTGAGCGCATGACCAGACAACTGTAGAGATGCTTTTACATTTCTTTGCACAATTGTACAATAACAATAAATGCTTCTAATTTCCAACATCGGGCTTTCAAGTTCTCCATTAAAAATGTTCATATTGCATAATGCACAAATTCATTTCACTCAGATTAGCTTCAAACTAAATGCTAAAGTAAAGTGTAATTTTGTGCAAGCACAAATATTGGTTAAAAAACCAATACATGTATGCTGGTTACATATTGCATATGTAATGTAAACAATTACATTACCGGCTGATTGTTGCAGTGTGAACATCAACATTAACCGCTTGCTGTTTTGTATGAGATTTCATATGTTTGTCAAGACTTGGTTTACGTACAAAATCTTTTTTACAAACTGTACAGTTGTATGGCCTTTCTCCAGTATGAACTGTCAAGTGACGAAGGAAATTCTCTTTTCGATTAAATTTTGCACGGCACTCTGTGCAGCTGAAGGGTTTCTCTCCTGTGTGGGTTCTCATGTGCAGCTTTAGTGTACTGTTCCTTGTAAATCCTTTTTTACAGTCTGGGCACTTGAAAGGTTTTTCTCCACTATGCACAGTCATGTGGCGCTCTAAACTTTGCTTTAGATTAAATTTGGCATCACATTCAGGACAGTCAAATTGCTTGTCTCCAGTGTGGGCACTCAGATGTGAGGACAGATGATCTTTACGTGTAAAACCTTTGCTAC
This sequence comes from Proterorhinus semilunaris, assembly GCA_021464625.1. Lineage (NCBI taxonomy): Eukaryota > Metazoa > Chordata > Actinopteri > Gobiiformes > Gobiidae > Proterorhinus > Proterorhinus semilunaris. The sequence continues at coordinate 27,986,259 of CM038349.1, forward strand.
AGAATGGACAACTTAAAGGCTTTTCCCCACTGAGAGCAGACACCTGACCATTTACATTCTGTGTGTGTTCACATGTGTTATGTGAACAGCTGCATGGCTTTTCTCCGAGGTGAAGTCTCATGTGCCGACTAAGATGACACTTCTGTGTGAAACCTTTCTTACAAATGGGACAGCTGAAAGACTTTTCTCCACTATGACTTGTCATGTGACGATGGAGGTTTTGCTTCAGACTAAAAGTTGCATCACACATTGGACAATTAAAAGGCTTCTCTCCTGTGTGACATCTCATGTGTTTCCTTAGATGAGCGTTCTGGGTAAAACTTTTCTTACAAACAGAACAAGTGAATGGTCTTCGTCCTGTATGCCTTATCATGTGTCTTTTTAAATACAACTTATCAGTAAAAGTCTTTCCGCACTCGGAACATCTGCGTTCTTCTGCTTCATCACTTGAGTGTTTATTGAGTTGGCTGCTATTAATATGAACTGGATAGCAAACATCCTCCTTTCCTTTCCATTTTTGAGTCCAGTCTTCCGGGTTGTCAGTGGATTCATCACTGTGTAAATCTTTTTCAGTGCTAGCATAACTATCTGTCTCTAGTTCATCCAGCTCTTTCTCTAACCTGTCACGAGGCACGGGAAGTGTGTCTTCACCGTCGTCAGTTTTGACAGATATAATGGTCATGGGTAATTCTGAAGGTTGTTCCTCCTGTTTGAGGTACAGCTCCTCTTCACTGTGGGCTTCGAGGGTTGGCCTGTTATCAATGTCTATAGTGAAGAGAAGAAATAAACAACAATCGTTAAATGCGATATTAGGGCAAACAGAGATTTAGGACTACAGAATCACAATAAAAAGTAAACAGCCGCGTTGGTGAATAGCCTTACCCATAAGCGCTTCACTCTTCATGACTGGCAGCAGTTTTCGCTGTTGGCTTGAGCCCTGTATCCGACTACAACAAAGAAAACAATGACACATCTGGCATTACTCCCCCTAGGACCACAGATGTAGCACAGCCAGTCTCTCGGCGCAGAAACACAACGCAAACAATGAACGCTACATGCCACTGAAAATGTGACCAGTGTCTGCGCAGGGAGGGCGTCTCTGGCGAGAACTCGAGATTGGATAAAATGACAGTTCATGAACTTTTTCGGCCACTTTATTTACTACAGTTCTGCACATGGCTCTTCTCTCACCCGTAGCCGGAGTCCGCGGGGCCCCACATGTCTCCCTCCTCCTTCACTTCCAGCCCGTCCATACATTGACTTCAAGTTAAGTTTCACAGCGGTCATTTTTCTGAAGCGCCATCAGCTGACCGTTTCCATTTTCCTTCTTCTTCTGCCCCTGACGCGCAGAATAAATGTGTGGCGCCGTGGCGGGAATCCTGCTGCCCTCTACAGTTTGCCAATATTCTCTTACGTCACATCCAGTACGTGTTTCAAATCAGCAGCTACATTTATGTTGTATTTTTTTTTTTAATTGTGTGCAGCGCTTTGGTCAACTTTGGTTGTTGTAAGTTGCTTTAGAAATAAAACTTGATTGATTGATTGATGTAGGAAATTCATCAGTGTGTGTAAAGATCTAACTTTTTTGTTGTTTCTGAACAACAAAAAACAAGCCTATTTGTTTTAGTGTATTTCAGTCATTGAAGTACATATTTCAGTATGCTCGATAATGTCTAATATATAATTGACGTAGGCTATACCGTTTGGTAAGTGACGAGCCACAGTGGCGTTTGATAGGCCATTAAAGGTTGCAGACTGCCCTGTTGTGTGGGAATATGTGGCTTGTAAACCACTGAATGAATAAAGAATATGATGTCAAATCAGTTAATAATTCTATCATTCTTTCTTAAACTTTACATTTGTTGTGTTGTTTGATGTTTGTTTGGTGTTGGTTTCAAAACAGCTTCTATTTGTAAACCGTACTTGTGTGGAGCTGCTGTTGTGGTGTTGCATTAGAGCCAACCACAACAATTTGATTTGAATTTGACTTAATTGAATACATATGATATACACCTTAAATAAAATAAGGTAGGTCATAGAATATAGTGTGAGAAACTGTAACAAATACGACTTCTTTGCCCCTCTAGAATACCACTAGATGGAGCTTTTCACACAAACTCAACCAGCCCTCAAAGAAATTGAGTCAAACAATTAGCTATTCTGCACAATGAAAAACAAACTTTATTATAAATTAAAAGAGAATAAACAAAAATAGTTTTGAGATATTAAGTGAAATAATTGTTGCACATAAGAAACACATACCGGTAATTTAAGTCGTACAATACATACAATACTTCAATTATTAGTTCTTCTAAGAATATATTTTGTGAAAAATAAATACCATATAGAATGTTAACAATAAATATATTTAAAACATCTTAAGATTAGATTTCTGAAAATGTAAGTGTGGAAGGGTTTCTAAATACAGTACAATAAAATACTAATAATTGAAATTTTAAAGTGTCAAAAATCTAGTCTATAAGGTCATGTATGTGTCTCCTAGTGACAGTGGTGTCCATAAAGCAGCTACATAATGCTGTAAACTCTGTTTTTTCTAAACTTACATTTGAATATTATTCAACAAGTAGGTAATAAAACTAATATTTTTTAGCAAAATGTCTCTAAAATATTTAGTATATCTAAGACATCACAGTACACCCTGTAACATTTCTTAAACTGTTTTTACTAATAATACAATTTTATACAGAAATAAAACAATCTGTCTTTTTTCAAACAACATTATAACTATTCCAACGTGTAAGTGATAAATGATGCAAAGAAAATCATTGTGTACGGTGTAGGACAGAACCAAAAAGTATTGGAAATTGATTGTGAAGTGTTGGCAAAAAGTATAGCTCATAGATACAATATGTATTTTTACTAGGTCACTCTCACATATTAGAAATGGTTAAAAAACAAGGTCATGAGTAATGTTTTAGTGAATCAAGCTTTAGCCTCTGTGTCTGTGGGCTTCCTGGACAAAAACCACACCTTCATCGGCTCGCTCTTTCCTTTCATGGAGACAGGGCCTCGATACTCCAGCTGAAACTGAGGGTCGGCATTTTCCGCAGACTGCAAACACCTGAAATAAAGCACCAATGGATTCACAAATCACACATAAAACGCAGCTCGCAAGATTTGTGTCTTAAGTTTATTACATCTTACTGAGACCATGACAGGAACTAATATTTAACACAAGATAAGATTATCCTTTTGCTCTCTCTTTACCCGGCAGAAAACTGCTAAGGAGCATTTTCTTTTACTGTGTTCAATTTATATTTCTTTACAATTAATACTATTGTTTTAACATGGGCTTAAGGCTTAACATGAAATGTGTGTAGCCTCACTTACCGGTAAGTATATTCTGAGACATTAATTTTCCCTTTTTCTCCAGTGGTTTCTGTGCGACTTGTGAGATTGACTGTGTTTCCAAAAAGGCAGTACCTAGGCATCCTTTGGCCAATCACTCCAGTTACAACTTCTCCTGTATGAATACCGATAGTGATCTGGAACAAAAACACATGGGAGTACATGTGAGCTCTTTGTACTATTAGTTTACTTTACTTATACACAAGATAGAGAAAAGCTCTGAAACGAACCGTGCTACTTTCTTTGAATAAATCTTAATTTGGTGTGCCTCGCAGATTATCATCTTATAGCGCAAAACTCTTGATGGAGAAAATAACAGTAGATATGAAAAAAAGAAAATATTTTTAGAGTCAATGACTTTGAAGGTTAAAAAAAAAAAGATACATGTTTCACCAAATCATTATTTGCTTTTAAAGTTATGAGCACTTCACGCTTGTTGTCTTGGAAGCATTAACGCGCCGAGACCGTCTGAGACAAATGAGAATCTATTTTTAGCTGCAGGATCGTGAGATGATTTGAGTCTTGTTTCTGCTACTAACGTGGACTCCTCTTCAACCAGGGCTATATCCCAAAATAAACAAGGTTTTGTTTGCCAGACATGATTTTCCTACGTTAAGTCTCAACAGTCATTGATACAATAACAATCCCCAACCATCCATTAAACAGAACATTTTACTGTGTGTTACTTCAGTGTGAAGGTATGTCCAGATGTGCAAATATAATTATTGAGAAATCAATCACTGATACTGGTCTGCAGCTGCTAGTGGTATACCGCACATTTGGATTGTGTAGAAATTACATTAATATTCATCCAACATTAGACTCCATCAGAAGATTGTGTCATTGGGACATTCCCATTGGCTTGCCCAGGCAATATCTAATTACATACAGATTACATACAACTGTCATTCTTCAGCGTTTGTTTCATTTATGTCACACTTGTGAACACAAGGTAAACCGTCAATGCTTCACCAGACAGGACAACCCAGGGTGAAAGTGGGTGAAGAGCGTGGAGGGACCCCCAGTAAATTGTCGGAGCCGGGACCACCAGCTGTGCCATCAAATTAACATTGTTTAGTATGCCCTTGCTGTATGTGTAAAATTAGAGTCACACCTGGACTGGTGCATCGTCCACTTTGACCTGCTCTGCGATCTCCATCATATCCAGCGCGAGGTGGCAGATGGATTTGGCGTGGTGTGTGCACGGCTCGGGCAGGCCACTCACAGTCATGTATTTATCACCCACAGTCTCCACCTGTAAAACAAAGACTTTTCTGTTATTGTTCTTCACCAACACACCGTGACATCATCATTAGTTTCCCTATACTTTGGTTGTAGCGCCACTGAAATCTGATCTACTATTCAACAAAGGTTTTTGAACATATACATTGTATCCATAAGTAAACTGAAACACCCTGCCATGAGATAAACACTTAAACACTTACATCACCCTGAAGACATTCAGGGCCTCTTTAAGCCTCACTGAAAACTAGGACCACCAAGCCATTCAGCGTCTAGAGTAAATATTGCTTCATTTGGCGACCCAGTGCCTAACACTGATCTCCTGGATGTGCACAGATCTGTTTGACTTCTCAAAGAGCATTCTTGTCTGAAAGCCTAGAGTGTAAATCTGCTGCACTTTCCAATAAAATCCTCCAAGCCCTCAGACCATTGTAAAACTACCCACTATTGGGACTAGTACCACTCTTTTACTGCAAGTCAATTAATATAAAGGTCCCATTACAAGGAGATAAGAAAGTCTTCTTTTAGACTGGATAAAATGTTGTTTTCTGTTTTGTCTTTTCAATTCTTGAGGTCAAACGTTTTTTATTGATAAACACCAAAGAAAAGAAATGGTAAAGAGAGCATGGATTGACCAGGTCCAGGTATCAGCGGCTAAATATGCCCAATATCACCTGAAAACCTACCCAAAGCCCACAGACTTAAATATCCTATGCATTTTATTAGTTTTTAGAGACTCTGTGCTCCTCCGATGACCTGGACCCACCTCATTCTCTCTCACAACTCTGAGGGCCTTAGGTTTGAGGCCTTTTCATTCAAAATACAGTATTTTTGGGGGGGGAAATCAGGATATAAGTAGCTCATTTATTTATTTTTTCTCAATTATTTTAACCTGCTACACACCTTGTAGACATAAGGGTTCTTCCTCGAGTCTGTCAGAATGTCAAAGCGTGTGTACACATCATTGAGCAGGTTGACAATCTTAATGGCTCCTTCAGCTGAGGCATGCTTGCTACAGAAGGTATTGAAGCCGACAATACCGCTGAAGAGAATGGTAACATTGTCGTAACGCTTGGCTGGGACAGGCCTCTTGTGACGTAGCTCATTGGCAACAGATGGTGGCAACACAGAGTACAGCAATCTGCAGAGGCAAAAAAAAAAAAAAACGTTATGTGCACGTAGTATAGCAGGGTGCAAATCCAACAGGATGTGGGGACAGCCAAAATCAAGTCTTTGGATCAGTGGTTTATTTGCGCACCCACCACCTTTTGGTCAACGCTCTCACCAAGCTGCTCTAAAACGGGAGGGTGGTGTTTCTATGGTAACTGGCTAGATCATGGCTGCCTGTTAAAAGCAAAATACCCTCTATGATGGGAGATAATTTGAGGACACACCACACAAGAGGTGCACGGACATCTTTACATCCAATGCACTATCAATAATTTGTGTGGTTCAGCCAGGGATATTGTACTTAACGTATCCATGGGTTTCAGATGAATAAAGTTGTTGCAATAAACAAATATAAACCTCACTATTTTATTTTTTTTAAGGTAAAATCACAGAACTATAATACAAAAAATGTTTATGTCAATGTAGGAAAAATGCATGTGACTGAAACCCATGGATAGCCTGGTCAAGTTCAGATTTTCTTAACATTCTCTAGACACTCATACAGTCCATGGTGAGAATACTAACATAGTGGGCACTGAGCCCCCGAGTAAAAGTCTTAAGGGAGATGATTGAGTAGCTACAGAATTCCTAATTGAGACATCAGTTCCCTCTCCAGCTGTCACTGACTGCTGTGCCAAACACCAAAATCTTCTACTAACTATATTATTACAAAAAGGTCTTGAGAACAACAGTTTATCAACGTTTAACAAATGACCCCGATGAGAAAACAAACAAAAACATATCAAATATCCACAATCTTCAGAAAGTTATAGGGCATTGCACATTGAAACAGTTAAATATTTAAGGGGCTTATGAAAAGTGTTACATAATAATACATGGTCTACACATGTATACATGGTAGACCATGGTTGGTCTATATCTTAAGCTGCGGGCTGAGCGGGACCTTTGTCGCTGATGAAGCCTTTTGGATGAGAGGCGAAACGTTCGAAGACCTCAACTTGTACAGAAGATGACTCAAGTACCTTCATTGAAGATGGACAACTCATTTACGACTGAGAACTTACACAGACATCTTGCTGCCAACTTTGGGAGAGACACCCTTCTCTTGGCACGCAGACTGGAGAAGACCACCAGATAATTAGCAGACGAGAGGAACCACCTCAGGTTCAACCTTAGATGTAGACAGAACAGATTGATACCCAGCTGCCTGAAGCAGAAGGCTCTGGAAGCAGGATATCCTGCAGAGAAGTTGCAGCACAACTACGTTATGAAGATTCTTAATTTAAGGATTAGACGACTCAATCAAGGAATCTACAAGCTAAATTCTGAAGCCTTAGCTATCCAAGAGAGATTAGAGTCCTGCGTGACCGAAGAGGCCTTCCTCCAGATGTGTAATTAAACACAAGTGGCTCAGATGGACCAACACAGAAGGTCCAAAGAGAGACAGAAAGGCAAGTTTCTAAAACCCTTAGGGCAAAACCAGGCAAGATAGAGCAGGAAGTGGCGTGGGAATGAAGAAATAGATAGAAATCCCAAAACTACAGCCAATTGGATTCAAACCTCTCTGACAGAGAACTCTCCCAGGCGGAGAAGAGCGTGCTCTCCAAGGGGCTGAATTTTTCCATCACACCCAAATCCATTCCTACAGTGGACGTCATCACAGCAGCAGAATCAGCCATCAGGAACAACAGGATGACTGAGTCTGAAGCAGGGGACCTTCGACTGAAAATCTCAGCAGCCCTCAAGAGCTCCAGACCTCCTCCCTCCAACATCTCTGGAGAGGAAAGAAGAGCTTTGGCTGCTTTGAAGAAGGACGAGAGCATCATCATCCTTCCAGCGGATAAAGGTAGATGCACAGTTGTCCTCAACAGAGCTGACTACGAGACCAAGGTCAAGCACCTGCTCTGTGATGAAAACACGTATGAGCGACTGAGAAGAGACCCCACCAGCGGGTACAGGAAGAAAATTATAGAGCATCTTCAGAAACTAGAAAAGGAAGAAATAATTGACAAAAAGCTGTATTACAAGCTTTACCCGGGAGAGGCTATTCCGTGTATTTATGTTCTGCCAAAAATACACAAGGAAGGTTTTCCTCTCAGACCCATTGTGAGTGGCATCAACTCCATCACCTATAATCTGGCGAAACACCTCAAGTTCATCTTATCTTATCTTTGGTCGGCAACACAGAACACCATGTGGAAAACACCAAGGAGTTTGTGGAGAAGATCAAACACCTGCAACTGGAAACAGATGAAACCATGGTGTCTTACGATGTGACAGCACTGTTTACCTCTGTCCCAACCTCAGCAGCAGTCACAGCGGTGAGGAAGAGACTGACTGAGGACAGCACTCTAGCTGATAGGACACAGCTTACTCTTGACCACATTTGCCAACTACTGGAGATCTGCCTTAGCACCACATATTTCCAGTTCAGGGGCAACTTCTACAGACAGATCCACGGCTGTGCAATGGGCTCTCCAGTTCCACCCATAGTGGCTAACCTCTACATGGAGGAAATGGAGAGGAATGCCTTGGCTTCATATCCAGGAAACAAACCCAGCCACTGGTTCAGATATGTAGATGACACGTGGGTCAAAATTAAAGAGAAGGAAGTGGCACCTTTTACAGATCACATCAATGTTGTGGACCCCAGCATTAAATTAACTCGGGAGGACGCCAAAGAGAAATAACTTGCCTTTTTAGATTGTAAAGTTATCATAGGGGAAAACAGACAACTTCAGACAGAAGTTTACAGGAAGGCAACTCTTACTGACCAGTATTTGATGTTTGACTCTAACCATCTCACAAACTGCTCCACCCGGGGATCAACACATCACTGTGCAACTGGCTGCTGAACTTTCTGACGGGGAGACCACAGGCTGTACGTGTCGGCGGAAAGTCCTCCAGAACCATCACACTGAACACGGGAGCTCCCCAAGGCTGTGTGCTGACGAAGCCTTTTGGATGCCTTTTGGATGAGAGGCGAAACGTTCGAAGACTTCAACTACTGAGTACAGAAGAGGACTCAAGTACCTTCATTGAAGATAATAATACATGATTGAAAGTTTGAAATGGTAACGACACAGCGCTTTAGGTTGAATAAAAGGAAAATGTTGCGGGAGGAAATATATAAAAATGAACGCAAAATCAAACTGCATAACACTGTACGCCGTGCAAGTCAGAAAGAGAACACAATCTTTTTTGATGACATGCTGCGATACATTGTACCCTTTTTGATAAATTGCAAATGTAATCATAAAACCTGCAAGAAAAATTGCAATTACTGCAGTGTTTCTCAATTGTTGGTTCGGGACCCAAAAGTCAGCCTCATAGTCCTGAATCAACTAAACTTTGTGAGGAACTCAGTTATTTAATATTCTATTCCAATGTATTTGTATTTATTTATTAACCACTTTTAATACTCTTATTTAGGTCTGGCTTGGTTAATGGTGGGTCCTGTACGGGGGTTCTGTAAACTAACCTTATTTGTGAGTTTACAAACACATAAGAATTCATCTGGTGCTGCTCCATTTGATCTGTTTAAATACTGACTGACCCAACAGTGGTTTGGGCCAATCACGTGGCTGAATTACTGTGAGAAGGCGGATGTAACATTTGCCGACAACAAGATGCACTTTTATTGGTATTAATCAGTCTGGCTCCTGTCAGTTTACTGAGAACCACTGCTAAAATAACTAACTAATTGAAAACAGCACTACTGCATTAGCACCTGTCAGTTTTCTTCTTCTCATCTTCTAAAGCTCTCAGGGTGTGCTGGAGTCGGTCGGTGAGGATCTCCAGCTCCTGGGTGAGTTTGTACTCCTCACGAAACTGCTCCCCCAACAGCACCAGGTCACGGGTGGCGTCATGGAGCGGGATGTCACTCAGGTAGAGCCCCCTTCGTGTCAGATCATCCAGGTTCATAACACTAAAAATGAAAGAGCAACAAAAACATCTCACAACTCAAGCAAAACTGTTCACATTAGTTATAGGCTGCAGTAAATTTGGACGGCCTGAAGGCTAAATAAGTCTCTGGAGTGGGAGGATAGTGTTCTTACTCATGCTGTTAAAAGGTGTAAATTACACAAGAAAGAGTGTTTGAAGAGAGACGTTAGTACATTTATGTTTTTTACTGCTTTGAAATAAAACACTGTTTGCTTGAGGCTGTAAAGTAGAACTACACGATAAATTTAGCTGCAATTACATCAAAATGGCTATTTATTTTTGAGCAAAATGAGCAACTAGCGGAAATTGTAATTAATTGTGCATAAATCACAAACCAAAGCGCAGTAGCAAACTGCAACTGCTGAAAATTCGAAATAAAAAAGTACATTGAGCCACGTTGTAAATAGTTCATGTATTACTTATTTGTTGTGCACCCACATCCATGTGCACTAAGTACGCTTGATGTGTAACCCTTAAAGCCAGCATTCAGCTGCCAGAAACTTACAGATGTGGCTCAACAACTGCAATTTCTTTTTCATTACATTAAAAACTCTCTGTTTTGATTTGCTTTTTAAAGAACCGACAAAAAAGACCCCAGCCAAGATTAGACACAGATTTAATTATGAGCTACTGACAGAGCTGTTTTTCAATGCATGACCCAGTTTTCTTAATCAAAGCGTGTGGATTAGTTGAAGTAGAATTTTGGTGATTTTGTTTTGGGAATGTGTCAAAACCCCAGACGGTTACCTTACCTGGGAGAGCAAAGAAAAAGGATGTTTTCTGCCTCGGGGAGGTAAATCATCTGTCCTTTCAATCGCAGACAGCTGATCTCCACCCCCGTCAGCTCGTCCTCATTCTCCATCGTCTCCACGTTCAGAAGGCCCTCCTGTCAGCATTACATCACACTAATGAATATTTTACTTTGCACCACTCCGTATCGGCGCAAAAAAAACCCCGACATTTCAGACAAGTTTTTACTATACAGTTTGGGGGTCCTTGCTAAGTATAAACAATTAGTCAAAAACCTCAACAAAGAAGGGCTATTCTCAATGATTGTTATTGCGATATTAGGTAATGCAGAATCCACATTGCAATAACACACAAAATACTGCACAATCACTGAGGTCTTCCATTTGGTTGAGATGTATACATGTTTTGCAAACACAGCTAAAACAAAACAAAAAATGCACCATAAATTATGTGCAAAGGTTTTGTTTCCCAATTCAGTTCCATTTTAGCCTTGTTCTGGTCCTGATTTTGTTTTTGAAGTCTTGTTTTTGCACAATTTCAAACAAATTGCGCAATTTTTTCAAGTCAATGGGACTTATAATGCAGCTTCCGCAAATTCATGATTTTCAGAAGTTTTTTCCACATTTTCTGCAATTTCTGCAAATTGTGCACGTTCAGCTTCCGCAACTTGTCCTTTTTCATGAAAATTCTGCCTTCTGCAGTTTCCTAGTTTTTTCTACAGTATTGGGAATTCGGCCCATTTGTTTGTATGGGGAATCTGGCATTCATTTATATGAATTTTAATAGGACTTCAGTCTTTCAGCATTTTCATTGATTTCAACCAAATGGGGATTTTTACCACAAAAAACACAATTTTACAATTAAATAGAGATTTTAGAACATTCCTGATTTTCACAATAAAAGTATGTTTTGCCATTTCTGCATCAGCTCTCTTCTGCAGTCAAAAGTTTCTAGTTGCTAATAATTTTTGTTTAAAACTTACTGTGTTGAAATGGTTTAATAAAATATTGCAATAATATAATTATTGTGAAAATCAAGACAAAGCTATTAAATTTAATTCTCGTATGGTGCAGCCCTAATGCAAAGCTATGAGAGGAATGATAACAGATATTGTACCTTGCTCCTCAGGACAAAGACTGTGTTGATGTGGGAAAGGATGCCATGATAACTGAAGTCAATGTGTGGACGAACCAGAGAGAACACAGAGGGAAGGATACAGATCCCAGGCTGAAGCTGCAGATAGTAATATGAATATTAGATAGATTTTCTAAATAGCATAATATTTTTGAATACAAAACAGTAATGGCATGCTGTTTATGTACAGAGAGAGAGAGAGAGACGTTTAATCTGGGTAATGATCCAGACCTGAGGCAGAACGCGATAAATAGCATTCCCGCATTGAGTAAGCATCAGGTCCTTGTCGAACATGAGGTGGAACGGGAAGGCTTTACAGAAGGTGTAAGGACTGATGCGAGTCTCCTGTGTGCCGTTCTCCTCAAACCCATCCAGATCTTCATAGAGCGCCTCCTCCTCAGACTCCTTCTCCTCTATCAGGAACTTAATGTGGTCACACTCCTCATTTTTAGGCTGGATCATCTGAGTCAGATAAAACAGCATCATCAGACCAATACATTTTAACTTAATGGACCTTTGATAATTCATTAATGCATTTCTATTAAAATCCTCTAATTATCTTATGAATCCCAGGTTCATTATGGAATCAAGACAATGTAAAACCACATTATTCACCGGGCTTATGAGCATAAGGCATGCTGACGTCAAACTGCTCTTTCAGCACCCTGTTGCCACAGCAACAGTAGCTAATATTCCCAGAAATTGGGCGTCACATTTGGAGCGTCTACCAGTTTCTGCTCTTTTATTACACAAACAATTGATGAAAAATATTCTCCTGTCTGTACAGTGCCATTAGGTTTGAGAGAAAATGTCACTTATGAAATGAAAAGCTTACTACTCCAGACAGAGTGGGATAAATATGTGAGCGGAATAACATGTCACAGTAATGCTCAACAGAAAAACAGAAATACGACTGACTGATAGTTTGTTTGTTAAGCCCCGCTGTAAGAAACACTTATCAGTTTATAAAATGTTGGATTTATAAGGTGCAAGTAAAACATGTCACCTCTCAGGGGAAATAGTCAGCATTCATTTTAAATTCAGCACACGCTTGAAAAGTAAAAATAAAACTCGTATGAGAAAAATATGTTGAAAGATTCTTCAGAGTTCAAGACTTATACTTGGATCTAAAAATATCCCCTGACTCACAAACTATAGCCAAAAACGAAGCTGAAATATTGCCGTCAATGCTCTACCCTGATCCCATTTAGGAAATCCTTGCATTATAACCTTTTCAATAAACCAACACAAAGCCAATACAAAAACAAAAGAAACTGAAGTTTGAACCCTCGCTGCGAAAGAAGCAGCAGGAGGAATTGAAGGCAGCAGCAAAACTGAATAGTAAGAAAAACATGTCATTTCAGTTAAGTACAGCAGAGGAGGCAACAACCTTCATCTCAATCTCCGTTCCATGGATCTGTTGAGCCACTGTTTTTATTATGCCGATGACAATGTCCTGCAGGCCTTCCCTCTCGGAGTAGTAGTGAAGAATCAGGTTGTTTCCCTTCTCTGCGTCAGTGCAGCGGAATGAAGGAGCCCGCATTCCGGGGTAAATGGTGCCAAGGTGATCGTGAAGAGCGTCTAGGTTCTGAAAACAAAAGGATTGCCGCATATGAGCATCGCATTGTTTTGTTTTTTTCGCAAGATTTGACAAACCGTGAAAGACTACCTGAAGGAACTCGCGGACGTTGGAACCTAGCACCCGGAGGATGGTGTCGTAGCCTGATTCTTGGCAAAACTCGAAAAACATTTTACCAAAGGTCTGCAAGATGGCTCCTGCTTCAATTTCTGAAAAATGGCAAGTGTTCAGAAGCACAGTTTAGTACAATGATTTAGTACAAGGAGCATGTTACTGGAAAACTGTGAACGAAAATAATACGTTAACAACTTACTTAAAACTTTACTTGCAGCAGCAACAAGGTCATAGGTTTTGGCATCGTCATAAATTATTCTAACGAGGAACTGTCCCTCGATGTCAAGCTGAGCCTCGCGTCTGAAAAGCACAAAAGTTCACCACATAACCAAAATAGGAACAGAGCTCAAAGAATGAGATGTCGTAGGAATTTGCAGAGTATCATTGCCAGGGCCTGCAAAACTGAAATTGCAAGTTGAATGGTTGCAATTAACAAAATATCCATGGAGTTTTTCACGCAAAAAAAATAATATAATAAATAACAAATATAATGTACCTGAATGTGCTCATAATGTGTCCTGAATTTTAAATGTAAAAGTTTAATCACTAATCTAATTGCAGTTATGTTTTGCCAGATGTGGGCCACAGATGTTCAATACCTGAATCCAGTGCAACCTCAAATAATCAACACTAAACTCATTGTAAGTTTTTGTAGAAAAACAGATTGGCCAGTTGGTTCGGCAAGCGCAATAACTTCAGGCAGCTGAGAAAACATACCAGGCTTTGTACATGTTTTAGAATAACAGGAGAGACTGGACATTGTACATCAAAATGTCACAAAAAAAAAGACCAAACACGATAAATTGTGTACTAAATGATAATGAGTTGCATTTGCAGGAATAACAAAAATAAAAAGTTGCGCTCTGGGGCAGAGTTTTGGTCTATCTAACATTAACAAAAAGCAGCTGCTCTTCCTCCTCTTTCTTGTGGAGGGAAGGGTCAAGCTCAGGGCACACCACAGAGAATAATACTGTACACACTGTGAGAGGCTTTTACAACATTACAGAAGTAATTTATAATCTAACTGTCTGAAGGATGATGCGTGATTAAACTAAATTTTGCGGGCGCGAGACAGAAACTGCATTAGTTTGTGGTTAATGATTACAGTGTCCCTGACGCATCATGGTCATGAGTGAGCGCGCATGTGTGGTACTGTACTGTGTTGTTTGTCCGGCTGCCCTGTTGGTGACCACCTCAACTACTGATAATATAGTAAATGCATCACTCACTTGATGTCTTCCCAAACTTCTGGGCCGTAATTCCTTAAAACGAGGAGCTCCAAGGCGTGATTCACGAAACCATACTGTGGAAAGCAGGAAATATGCATTTTCACAAGGCTATGGTAACTGGGTAACCAAATCTACAAATGTATATCCTCCCTTGCGCAAACTGAAACAGCTATTTATCGGAAGGCCTGCCTGGCGATAAATGCAGGCAATGCAATAGTAACCTCATGTCATAATTCACCTGTTAGTAGATATAGCTCAGTACAGTAGCATAGGAATATCGAGAAAATCGACCGCCAAAATCGGAAAAGGGAAATCACAGTCTCTGCGCCATATAGCAAAACATAAATCAATGGGCTTACCATGGTGACCGCTGGACTTTCTTTATGTGTTTTTAAGCAAAATCCGCCGTGTCTGACATAACCTTCATCGCTTGCACTGATGCTTGGAGCCTGTGCGTACTGCGCTGTACGCAGCCAAAATGACAATGCGTTTGCCCAATGGGCTCTCAAAGCAGCTCTTACGTAAGTTACCATTGACCAACCAGAGATAATCTATGCTGCTGATGCTGACTGGATTCAGCCCAGGGGAAAGTTACACTAAGGAAGGTTTGGGCTTTTCTGGGTCAAAGCTTGTTTGACAATAATAATAATAAATAATAAATAATAAATAATAATGATGATTATGATAATAATAATAATAATTATTATAAAATACTATTAAAAAGTCAGCCATTATAGTAACACTACAATTTATTTATTTTTCATATAATGATGAAAATACAAAATTTGGTATAAGGACATAAAACTGTTGTCATTTTCTCTGGCCTAATAAAATGTTCAAAATCATAAGGAAATACATCGCCTTACTTAAACCTGCATACAAATAGGAAAAAAAGGGTAATAAATCACCCACTGTACTTTTACATATAGGGAACTACCATTCAAAAAGCAACACAGGGTGACGGTGAAGACAATGCAGAAGGCTACCAACTATATTATATAAGGTTTAGAAAGTAATATTTGTGTCTACTTTTATAAGGCACCTACTATGCATACCACATCATTTGGTGAGATACATAAATCTCCACATCAAAGGTGAACTGAATACAATGTGCTTTGTCAGTGTGCTATTATCAGGTCAAGGTGCAGAATCAAATATTTACAGAAAACACTATTCATGAAAATAGACACATAGAAACATCAAAATTGGCTACAGTTCTTCAACTTCAAAAGATTTGTATCAATTATTCATCTTTAAAAAACCTTAACATATGACAGTAACTTAATTGCTTCAAACTTGTCAACAACAATGTTTCCAAAGTCAATGTGCTGAACAGTCTAAAACTCCATGTCAGGATAATCCAATGAAAAAACAAGGGAATAAAATATGTGTTACCACTGTACAGATGTAATAGTCCAGAACACAATATCTGACAGAAAATATATGTTATGTAGCTCCATGAATTTGTCTCTAACACAGTGTCACCGAGATCTCAATAAACCTAACCGGAAAGTTGCACGGCTTGCACTAAACACGACGTTTGGCACGCTTAAGCTCTGGGAAACAACAATAACTTGAACTCTATGCGAGGGGCAGACTGGAAGTTTTCGAGGAGGCCTCCAAAAAGTAACAAACACCAGGGATGTCATGTGGGAAGTTGGCCGGAAGCTCTTGTCTTGTCCTGGGAATGAAGACAAACTCTGGGCGATCCTTCAGCAAACTGGGACAAAGAGCACACAAATAAAACATGAATTTAAAGGAAAGAAGCAAATGGTGTGACACTAGAGGAAGCACAGGGCCTCTGTGAAGGCCTGGTGTTTCCTGTCCTGGAGCATTTTGGGTGTCGGCTACAATCAATCTTAAAACAAATTGCAAATGTAGAAATCAATGTGTTAACTTATGGCTGTTTATTTCTATAGTCCACTGCCTTAGTTTAAACTATTAAGGTAAGTAAATTGTGCTAAATAGTGTTGAATCCTCTCAAGGAACCACAAAAAAGAAAGATAGTTTTTCAAGGACATCATTTATGTTTGTGCATTAGCACAAACATAAATGATTTTAGACTACTGTAGCTCTTGTTGTAGTGAGAGAGTTTGGAACCCATCTCTGCAACTATGAGACTAGTGATGTAAACATCACATACAAAATATGTCTCATAATTCAGTTTCATTGGTATCTTAAATGAGTAGCGAACTTTTCTGGTGCTGATGAAACATCATTACTCAGATGAAGCCTCATCATGAAGCCTTACTTGTAAGTTGTTGGACTGATGTTGATTTTTCTGGGTTGACTGCCAGATTCAAACTTGTTTGCCAGCGTGACATTGTTTCCAAAAAGGCAGTAGCGTGGCATCATGACACCCACTACACCAGCCAGGATCGAACCGCTATGAAGACCTATTCGCATCTGGGGGAAAAAATACACACTATCAAAGTATCCTAACTTGTTGTATTTTATGGTCATACTTGGATGACATTCAGTTAGTTGAATGTAACAAAACATTTGGTTTGTAACTTTCAGTGGCTTGCAGCACTTGATAAGGAAGAAATGCTTAGTCTTTTACATGTTATGTGGTCATTACTAAAGCATCTGTTCTTGCAGGATAGTATACACATATAATCAGTGATTTGGAATCACAAATGGCATTTGTGATTCCAAAAAATCCATCTAGGAAAAAGTCTAGATGGATAAAGAAAAGTGGTGTCCTAGACAAAGCCAAATTGGTGCTGGACATTGCAAACAAAGACCCAGCGTATGGGCCACTCTACAAATAACTATTATACAATAGCCAGAAAAACCATTAGTTATCTAATTAGCATCTTACTTTGTTGTTACCTGTATTGCATCCCCTGTTGGGGTCATGACCTCATCTGACAGTTCCATCATCTTTAGGGCCATGAGAGCAATCTGCACAGCATGTGTTTCACTCTCCTTATGCAAGCCACCAGCCACACAATAGGCATCACCAATAGTCTCCACCTGAGGACAGAAAAAATGTACAAGATTCATAATAAATTCAATAACCAACCACAAAATAAATAAGATTACAGCTCTGATTAAAAGTCTGTCTTCAAGATTACTTCTTAATCTTGATGGTCCAATGTAATGTGATGTGAGGATAATTGAAAAATCTAATATCGCTTGCTCAAATCTATGTTAGCACAGGATAAAATGAGGGCTACAATGTTCCGACAGTATGTTACATCAGGCTAAATCAAGTGTTTCCTTTGGTTTTCTTCTCATCAAACCAAGATCTTAGTACTCTCCACAGCTTGCCATGGACAAAGTGATCCTATTTTTAGAGCCATACGTGGAAGAAAAACAGGGTCTAGTAGGGACCCCTGACTTCCTAGCGCTTTACGAGATATTTGTCAAACAGGCTGCAGTGTTTGTTATGGTTCAGTGACACTTTGATTACATTATCCGACTTCCCAGTGGAACAGCGGTCTTCAGCTGACACTAAGACAGTTAGTAGCACCGGCTATTCTTCTTCCTCGTATAGTACTTGAAACGCAATGCATGCATCATTTCAGTGAAGGTATTTGGAAAAAGGATGAATTAGGTGTCTTGCTACTGTCACACTGAGTGATGTGTTGTTATAAACTTGTATTTAAATATTGAACAATTGATATCACTATATAAAATCAGCTTGACTGCATCATTTAAATGTGATTTATTGTGGATCTTCTATAAAAGTGCGGGTGGGCCTTATTACTTGGGCCAAATGAAGACTTAAAAGGACATATAGAGATGTATGAGTCTCATGGTTTTCTGTAAACGGCAATATTTCTTACAATATTGTATTGAAGCAAATGGAATTTCAGCTATGCAACCTTTTCTTCAAATAAACATCTTCAGTGTCATATTTTTTGGTCATGATAATATTTAATAACATACAACTAATAGTGTAAAACTTATATTGTAATATTGTCACTAAATGGCCATGATGTAAACAGTTATCTTACCTTGTACACGTCCAGCTCTCCACAGTGATGGTCAAACCTGGTGTACAGCTCGTTTAACATGGTGATGACCTGCATTGGGGTGCAGATGGAGCAGACCGCAGTGAAGCCCACAATGTCGGAGAAGAGCATGGTGACTCGGTCGAACTTTTTGGCCTGGACAGTTTGGCCCTGCCACAGCTGCTGTGCCACGGTGCGAGGGAAAATGGTGACCAGCAGGTCAACTGTCTTCTTCTTCTCTTCCTCTAAAGCCTGGTGAGCGTGCTCCAAAGCCGCCTTGGCCTTCCCGAGTCTCTTCTTGAGCCCGTCCTGAGCTTTGGCCTGCTCCCCGACCAGCACCACATCACGGAGGGCATTGTGGATGGGGATGTCGGAGAGGTACAGCCCGCGGCCCGTCAGCTCCTCCAGCTTGTCCACGCACGGAGAGCCCAGGAACAGTATAACGTTGGACTCGGATACGTAGATCATCTGGCCCTTGAGGTCCATTAGCTGAAAATGTAGTAATGGCAAACAATGAATTACTGGGAATTTGATATCAGCTTTCAGCATTTCACTCAGTTATTTATCCATTCACTTTTATTTACATCACTTGTCATGAAACTTGATTTATTCGGAATGGATGCTTTTCAATTGATAAAATCGAATAGAAATAAACTAATAAAAAGATAAACTAAATAAATAATTGTGTATGAGAGCCCACTACCTTGTTCAAGCACAGTTAACCCCACGAAAACAGCATGTTAACAATAGACATTTCCGTACATTTCCGTAATCATAAAACACAACAGACCTATTGTGATGTCACCTGAAACCTCACAATATTGCAAGCATAAAACTCTCTGGGAGTCTAGGCAACACTGAATACAAATGCATTACATAAACAATTTGCAGTCGGACGTCAGAAATACTCAACAAAGCCCCAAGCTAGCTCACTGTCAACCCTGTTATGGCAATAAAGTTAAAATAAACCTACATAACTTGAGCTTAACAGATGTACGGTTTGCATAATCTGTTGACATTTCCCTAATGTTTTTTCTACATTTGCCACTTGCCAGCTAACTCATTAAATGTCTATTAAAATGCCCATATTTATATCTATTCCTAACAGAAAGGGGAATGCACACATGGTCGGCCCCTCTCACTGTGTCGATAGCCTTTAAAGGCAATGCCAATAGATAGTGTGAACCTAAATATCATCAGTCATTTGCAGCTCTGCCGTGTTTTCTCATAGACCCTCTCGACTCCTAGTCAATGCGACCAATCGCTGTTCACTCTTCTATAAACAGCATGGGCATGGCCGTGTGCCTTTGATGGATAAAATGGTTTGACATTTGCTTGTGATCTCCGCCGGGGGTAGAATACTGATACCTCAGGTCAAAAGAGCTCATAAAAGTGCTTCTAATAACCACAGGAAATGAATGGTTTGATCAAATTACGAGTATGATAAAAAAAAAAATCTCTATTGGTGTTAAAGTGTGTTTCAACTGTGTTTAGTTGATTTTAGGGTGGTGCCAAAGTCCCAGGCTTATTCCCAGACTAATGTTGCATGCCTAGACCCTTTATTTAGATTCCATAGACAGTGATTTATTTTGGTCTGGGTGGTATGGATGAGTCTGAGTGTAGTTTTCCATTAGTTCTGCTTTAGTTTATGCCAATCACGCCATAGATTTATGGCTGGTTTAGCTCTGGACTAGTGTGATGTTGGTTCAGACTTGATATAGATATTGTCGGTCCTGATTCAATTAAAGTTACTTTGTATTCATTTCCAGAGTAGCGATAGTTTAGAGTAGACTAACGGTTACAGACTTGGTTTAGTCCTGAACTGATTCTTTTAGCTTCATGTTACTAAAAGAATCAGTAAGTATGGGTAAGTGCAGATTTAAACTCACACTGGCCGTATATTTGCATCATACCTTTCCTGTGCTGTCAGTGTTAGCATGGTTGATCCGAATGATAAACTGTGTGTTGAGCATGGTGAGGATGTCCCGGAACGTGCATTTAATCTGAGGGGAGACAATGAGGAAGTGTTCTTGAAAGGTGGCAGATCTTTTCAAAGGTCCATCCTTCCGGGTAAGTCTTTTTCGGAGCGCGTGGCCTATTTGCATCAGCACCAAGTTCTGGTCAAGGATAAGATGAAAGGGGAAGATGGTGGAGAACAGAGAGGTAGGGAGTGTCCCGGCAGATGTGGCCCGAAGTGGACTAGGGCTCAGGCTCTTGGCATCCTTAACTACGACTGTATACAGGAGACTGGGTTGAGGGCTAGCTTGAAGAATGCTGTCTTTGGCAGATGGGGCATCCAGAATCACGTCTACAATGGTTTGATAGAGGATGAGGGCAGCTGCTTGGATGACCCCGGGGAAGAAGAGCTCAGTGGAGGGGCTGGGGTTGAAGAAGTAGACCGTGAGCAAGCCCGGGTCCCTGTCCAAGCACAGCACGGACGGCTCATCGGCACAGTCGTACCCTTTGTCATGACTGCTCTGTTTCAGCAAGACATTGAAGCTGTTGAGGAAGTCGTGAAGCGCTCCCCCCACCACGCGTAGAATTTGCCCATCCTCCTCGTAACACATGTCAAAGAGCTGCTGGCCAAGAGCTACTCGTACGGCATCTGGGGGTATTGCTGATAGAAATAAAAACACATGTGAATCCCACCATAAAATCGTTATGGTTCTTCTATGCTTTCTTACCTGTTTTAGTAGAATACATGTCCATCATCTCCACTAAATGCTCGACCTCATCTCTGCAGTTTTCGAAGCAGCAGATTGGACTATGAAGACAAATATACAAATGTTGAATTTGTAAGAAATGTGTGAGTGTGTGTCTGGAGATGTCAGTGATTTGCAGATACAGCAGGCTGGCTCTGTGTAACACCTTTTTGTTGTTGCTATCACTAATATCATTACTGCCAGCTATGCCAGCAGGGGACTGGGGGTGAGGCTAAACAGGCAGTAGAAACACCAAGAGACGACGTTACCTTTATTAGATTCACATAGGTTTAACAGCACGTTACCTTTCAGCATCCGTGCTCTGGTCTGACGGCCTCATCAGTCTGAGGAGGGCAGCGTGCAGCCTTTGAAACTGTGTGATAAAGTGTTCACCAAGTTAGAGGTCGCAGTCTGGTCAGACTTGACAGCCTAATTAAATATAGCAGCAGCACGGTAAGGTGTCGTTTGTAAATCATCTCAAATTGTACTCATTATGACATAATGCGTGTTTTTGCAGACGCCACCAGCCAGAGTGCAAACGGGATTTATTCCGTGCGTAAATCCAGGTGAAATACCAGAGTTGCATAAGTGAAGAATAGCACGCTCTTATTTTAGACTCACCTCGGGGCACGCCAATTTGCGGATACTGTCCCCAAGTGTGTGGAGATTAACTTTGGCTCTGATGCTCCTCTGACGACTCACATCTTCACCTTTCATCCCGTGCACATCTTTAGAGATGGGCTGCGCGTCCGCGGAGTCAGTGGTGCGCTCCTCCAAGTCTCCCAGCGCGTTATGTTTGCCACCACTGGAGAACGGACAGTCTCCAGATATCTGGAGCTCCTTTAGCTTCGTGCAAAACATCTTTTTGTCTGGGGGCCGTTGTCGCCTGTTCTATCTAATTTCGTAGAAAGACAGAGTCGTACGTGCAGCGGTGGTGTACAGCAGGAATTCCATCATTTGCTGCCTCGTCCGGAGACTCGCTCCTCTCGAGTCGCTCATTCAAATGAGCAGCACCAGTAGTCCGAGAGCATATACAATATTCATTGCAAACAGCACAGCAAATGATGGCAGAGGACCATTACAAAAGGCCAATGGGAAACTGGAGGGAACTTAGTTGTAGACCAATCCAAGCCCAGTCTAGCCCAACAACCTATCAGCAGCAAGAAATTATTTCCAGACGACCCTTCTCATGCAATGCACTTTTATTTAGATCCCCATGAGTGGACCAGCAAAAACTGGTTTTAACACTGGCTGTGCTATTTTGCTTGCTTAGTTGAGAGAGACAATAGCTTATGCAATAATAACAGACAGTAACAAACTGCACTATTGGAGATAATTTTACCCATGAATAGAATACAACCATTGCCATTTCAAACAACACAAATCTTACTTTTCGTCATGTTGAGAAAATATATTTTTGCATATCAGTAAAGCCTATGGCATCATGGACAGATTTTTTGATGATAAGAATCCAATCAAAAGACTTTATCATGTAATGGGTCACCAGGTTTGGTTTGTATTAGACACATTTTCCCATGTAACAGAAATTATGGCAATGTTTGTCTTAATTAAAATGCAACACCAGTCTTTATTATGTTTGTAACCCCTATGAGAATTAGTTGTACTGATCAATACTTCAGTTTTGCCAACACGGTTAAAGTAACCATGCTGCAAAATGTCTTTCTGTCCTCTAATTTTGGTTTAACAGGCCAATATAGTAATGAGCGTGATTACGTCTCTGGGTAAATCCTCAGGTCTTAGCACCCATCTGCCTGTACAGAGGTGGCAGCTGGTCCCAGGGCCCCCACCTGCAACGGAGACAAGGACAGCTGAATGGCCCCACCAAGCCTCTTTGTCATCCTCATGATGGAATACAAGGTGCACATTCCGATATGAGTATAATAGGTGGAGAAAGGTGCAAAATTAACTTTACAACTTTTAACAACCTTAGATAGCAGTTTTCCATTTTCCAAATGATAATCAACTGGTAGGCTATTTGGATTATTTGTGCAGAGAGCACAATTAATACACGATTACAGTGGGGTGCGAAGGTGTGGGCACTCCAGATAAAAATTTCTCACAATGTGGACAAAGAAGAAATTAAGGGGAGGATAAAATTATCTCCAAAAGGCATGACGTTACAGAGGAGACATTCACATTAATAAATATATAATAATCAAGTTTAATTTGTATCTTTTATGTTTTTAAAATAAAATCAAAGGAAGAAAGGCCACAGCAAAGGGCACTCTCCTGGGCAGCCAATCACTTTACATTCTATTTAGTTGTTTTGAGGGAAGTTTCTACCTTAATGAGGGAAGTTTCTACCTCTAGAACATTTCTGGGCTGTCTGTCACACACTGCTCTTTGGAGGTTTATCCACAGATCTTCAATAGGTCAGAAGAAGGCCATAGCAAAACCTTCTGACTGCACCTCTTGAGGTCATCTATTGTGGATTTCCAGGTATGTTTCAGTACCCATTTGTAAGCCATCCACTTTTATTTTTGCATAATTCTTTTGTTATTTATTTTAATACTATGGACCAGGATTCTGTGACCTTAATCAAACTTGATTGATTGATTGATTTAACTTCAGCTTTTTCACAGAACTCGGAAATGTATTTAATCCATTCTTCGTTCTACCCATGAAATGTTTTCTGTGCTGTTGGCTGCAATACATTGCCAAAGCATGATCGATCTCCCAATGCTTAACATTTGGACAGATGTTCTTTTCATGCTCAGTCCAGCCCAAAAAAATCAATTTCTGTTTTTTGTCCCCAACATACATGAGGTGTGTCCAACTGTTGTGCCTAAACCTTTGCATGCTACAGCAGAACCTTTTGGTCGGATGAGAGAAAAGAGCAGCGCGTGTAAAGAAAAATTGGCAAAAATCCCTCAAACATGAATTAAAAGACTCTTGGGTGCTTGTTTAAAGCTGTGATGAATGCCATATTGGTGACATCAAGCTATTAACTCTTGCTGTGGCCTTTTTTCCCTATTATGTTATTTTGAAAATGTAAAAGATGAAAATGAAACCTGATTTAAAAACAAAAACGAAAATCATGCTTTTTCGAGATCATTTCATCTTCCCCTTGCTTCACTGTTCACATTTTGATACGGGGTGTCTAAACTTTCAGACCATACTGTATAACATTAAATAGTAACAAGACAACTGCCATTACCATGTGTTGTGCAGGACAAATGTTATGTCATATGAAAAAAGGATTCCCCTATTGATTTTTGACAGGATGGTTTCAGGTTGTTTGGAAGAACTTTTCCAATAATGTTCAACAATGCTGATCCTGTCCATGCTCAAAAGAGGATTTACGTTGACCTTAACCTTAATTGCATTATGTCTGACAACTGATCACATGACACAGCAACTGTAGCCAAATAAAGAATGTTAAAAAGTGTTCTTCATCTATCAGAAACATATTTATTTGAAGTGATTCGTTGTAATTATAATCTTATTCATTGATTCTATGAGTTTCTGTTGCAAGTGTTTCAGCTCTGGATTAAGTTGTAGGCTAATATCCAAATACATTGTCCTATGGTCTATCTGTGATCTTGACGCTCACATAAAAAATACATTACAAAAATGACATACTATTTATACATACGAGAAATATTTTGTTTGCAGGTAAACACTAATTGCACCCCATATCTCTAATTGTGATGATTTCATTCAGGCTCACATCTGATGTGTTTCACAGTAAACCATCTTTGCACAACAGTAACCCCCATCACATACACACACAACAGGATACTTACCCTTACATCGGATAATACAACATAATACATTGTAAAATGTTCACATTTACAAGTCCAACAATTGCAAACAAAATAAATGTGATTTTCCTGTACAGCCTGCAGAATGTTGCATAATGATAAGGCCCTGAAGCTTAAATGATTAGCCTTGAAACAGCCAAATAGGCTTCTCATCTATCAGTGTCAGCTACACAAGGACTCTTAGACCGATTGAATAAAAGTACTGGCACAAGATGAGGCACAGTTCACAAAAGAATCGGTTACTTATACACAAATGTAGGCCAAGTTAAGCAAAGTTGAAGAATCCAGAGCAATTACTGGTGACATTGAACGCACCATTGTGGGGCGGAGTCAGCAAGAACCAATCACAGGTCTCACAGAGAGACACGTTGAATAACAGACATGTCAGCCTCCGGTGCACAGAATTAGCTCAGTGTCACTATCTGCTCTGTTTCAACAAGAAGAAAAAGAAATATTGTGTTTGTGTCTTGTATCTTCATGTGCTCCTGAGGATGGTGCGTTTAGCTTTCAATCTTGTTGACAATTAGCTACCAACTATGTTTTTATGATATTGAATTGGTTGCGATGGCCGTGGCAGAGTCTATGCACTAACATAAGTTTACAAGATGTTATTTCTTCAACCATGGTATATGTTTTCAGGTTGTGCAAACATATCCCTCAAACTCAAGCATCATCCTGCGTGTCAAGGGGCCGCTAGACTTCAAATGCCTCTTTGAAAAAACAGACGGTATGCTAATGTACCTTTAGTAGCCTAGTGGTGTTGTTGGCTCACAAGAACAAGCCTCTTAGAGTTGCCCAATAGTAATAACCAGTTTTGTGTTTCATGTAGGACTTCACATCCAGAATGTAATCTCTAAAACGTTTGAGGCCCTCTGCTCTGATGTTACATCAGAGTCCTGTGTGTTTGCCCTCCGTAATGGGCCTGTTGTAATATGGCCAAACAAAAATGTCCACATATCACCAGAAGATGTCCCCCCAAATGCTCCATGTGAAGAGTTGTCTCAGTGGATATTGTAAGCTTTAACTACACAAATCCTGCTTGGTTATACACTTTTCCTTGTGGCACTATGCAATGGTTTACTGTATACTTTGTATTCAAATGTCCAGTTTTTTCTTGTGTTTTCAACACAGGACAAATGAACAGGAAAGTACTGGCAAGAGATCAACAAAAAAGAAGAGCAAAAAAAGCTATGCTGGGGTAAGATTTTTTTTTTTTAAAGCTCAAATAACACTTTCTATTCTAGTGTCTAGTCTTATTCTTGTGTTTAACTTTCTATTGCACATTAAACAATAATATTTTTCTCTTTGTGTGCAACAGACAGTGATAAACCTTCAACTGGTGATGGAGGCTACCAGAGCAGCAGACCTCCACTCCCCTTCTCTGCCTGTGTTTGCCAGAACGGTTCAGACATCACTCTTTGTGTCCACAACTCTTTTAATGGACTGTGTTGTCTGTGTAAGCATTAGTGACACAATACAAGAGTGAGTATTAACATGAGTCATTTTAATTGAGATATACTGTACATCATTAATGGTACATGTACTTAACACGTTTAGTTTTTTTAACCAGTGCATGTCTATGTCTGGTGGAGGAGCTAAGAAATCAGCTGAATGAGATGAAGAGAGTGACTTTGCTGCACTTAATGGGCACGTCAATGCCAGTCCCTGAACCCCTGCACTTCCTGCTCCCAGAGCCTCATGGGCTGGTCACTGTTGTTTATCCTGCAGGAGTATCTGACACACAACTACTAACAACTAGACAGGTCAGACCCTTAAAGTATAAATATTCCCATTAACTTATACGGTAATTAACATTTTAATCACAGCTTTTATCATATCTATTTCTATTAGATTTTACATCAAAAGTATGATCTACCAGATGGCACACCCTATTTTAGAAGAGCAAATGCCTACCACTTTCCATCAGAACCCTATAAAGATGGATATCTTCGAAACCCGCATGTCTCCCTTACTCATCCTTATCTAGACAATGGAAAGGTGGAGGTTCCTTTTGTGTGCTTTAAATATTTATGGTGTTATGCAAATAATAAAAATTGTTTTTTGTATGTGTTTTAAAGGTTTACTTGGTACAGGGGATTTATAGCTACCATCACTACATGCAGGACCGGATGGATGACAATGGCTGGGGTTGTGCTTATCGTTCACTGCAAACCATTTGCTCCTGGTTTCAGCAGCAAGGATACGTAGACCGTTCTGTGCCTTCTCATAAAGAGATTCAGCAGGTACAGTAGTACATTATGACAAAATTGATCTTCAATTTGATCACGTAGGAGCACTTGATGGCACGCTTTGAACGAAATCAAATGAGTACAATATACAAAGCAGAAGAGACCAATGAACTGACCATAAAGAAAAAAATATCTTGTTTTATGGTTTTACAGGCTCTGGTCGATGTCGGGGATAAACAGGCATCTTTTGTGGGATCCCGTCAGTGGATTGGATCTATTGAGGTTCAGGCTGTCCTAAATGAATTGCTTGGAGTTACTTCTAAAATTATGTTTGTCAGGTTGGTTGAAAACTTGCTTTACTAAGATCACTAATAATAAACAAAGTATTCAAGATGTTAAGCTGATTGTTCTGTTCTTCAGTCAAGGCTCTGAGTTGGGAAGCAAAGGGAGAGAACTGGCCAACCACTTCACAACAGAAGGAAGCCCAGTAATGATTGGTAACACTACCTCTGTATTAACACATTTATGCCTTACAACTGTATGTTTGTATGTTCTCTGTATTTAATTTTGAAATGTATTTCCTTTTACAACTTTGTTATTGTAATTAGTAGGTGATTCTATATATTTGACGGTGTTATAAATTGGAATATAGACATATATATTTCATAAAGGACCTACACTTTGTTGGATTTTGCAGGAGGGGGGGTTTTGGCTCACACTATTCTTGGTGTGGTTTGGAGTGAGACTACTGGAGAAATTAGGTACCTTATTCTGGATCCCCATTACACTGGGGCTGAGGATTTGCAAACCATTACAGAAAAGGTAATCCCTACATTCAAATCAATATCACAAAGTACAGTCGGCTTAGAACGTATTCATAATTATCTATATTGATTTCTATTTTATAATGACGCATACCAGATTTTTGTTGGATGGGTTGTTGGCAATCAGTGTAGAATTTTGTAATCTATAAAATACTTTGTTACAAATGCTTAGTGTCAGCTTGCTAAAGAATGGAATAGGACTAATGAAAAGAAGTTTTAATACTTTCTGAACCCACTGCGCATTTCCACAAAGTGACAACCTTGTGTGGTTCTTTTTCAGGGTTGGTGTGGCTGGAAAGGACCAGAGTTTTGGGATCAAACCGCCTATTATAATCTCTGTCTGCCTCAGAGGCCAAAGGTCATCTAAGTTTCCACAGCTCTTCAGTTGTCACTGTCACACACATGCAAAGTCTGTAATATAAGTCTAAACTTTGATCAGATTGTCTACACTGGTCCTAAACTGTATAGCCTTAATTTGAACTTGTTTATGGCAGGGGTCACCAACCCTATGGCTCATCCCCAGTAGCCCGTGAGACTTTTTCTGAAAACTATAACAGTTAAAATTCTTGCATTTTGAAGTTAAAAATCCTGTTATTTGTATTCCTGAGCACATTGATTTGTCATATAATATGCTTAAAAGTCTATAATTAAACAGTTCAGTCTTTGGGTTATTATTTTTTAACTGGTAGCTCTTGAACAACGTAATGCTCTTAAAGTAGCCCTCGGCTCTAAAACGGTTGGTGACCCCTAGTTTAGGCAGTTTAATAAATAGTAGTAATCATGTTACAACTTATTGCTTGGACCATTTTCCAATTAAATAAAAAGTTAGCTCAATGAACAAAGGAACTTGTAATTACCAGACCCCCATGAACATGCCGAGTGCCCAAAGGCAAACAGCTCTGACTGACTGCACTGATTAGAACGGATCAGTCTGACACTGACCATTATTGGAATACAATCCCTCCAGTGAACGACCTTTCTCTTGCACGAATAAGGTCAAATACAATTGTCCTCCCATCAAAGTGCATACACAGGAATTTGATTTATGTACCATCAGAATCTTCTCTTTTTTTAAATTAAAATAATAATAATTCTCAAGGTTGACATTCAGGCCTCATGCTGCTCATCATGCATTCTCATCTAAATTCTACCACAGTCATCCGACACAAGTTATATACAATTATGGCCTAAGTGTTATACCAAGACATCAACCTGTCATTACTGTGTGTCACTTCTACTTCTAGGTTTTAAAAAGAAAGCTGTGACAAATTGTAATTTCATGGGACGCGCTTTGAGATAATCTCTTGTCTTGGTTTGCTCTTGTGGGAATTACCGGTACTATTTGCTACAACATTAAAAAAACGACGTCATTACCAATAAACAAGAGGAAAAAAACGCTTTAGGCCTATTTCTTCATATTTAGTTGTTTTGTGATCTTTCTGTCTACGAAATCCATACGTTTTTAAGTTTTTCTCTCATGTTTTGATTGTAAACAAAAAAGTGTGTCAATAGCTGCAGCACTCAGATTGTAGTTGTATTATAAAGACCTAAGATTTAGCCTTTGTTTATGACCCAGATTACAAGTCATTTCCCAGGCAACCGTTGCCAGGAAGTGACGTTGCGTAATTACATGGCGTCTCGCTGCAGCGTTAATCTCCCTTGTTGATTTTCCACATACTGTCTTGTTAATGTATCCATATCAAGATGGTACGGAGTATTCCGGAGCCTTAAAAACTGTTTGATACATGCTTTTGCAGGTACAACTCTTCTCAGTATTGTTGTTTTAGCAAGCTTTAGCCTATACTGCATGATGTTAGCCAGCTAGCTATTTTAGGGCTAACACTTTACCAAAACAAGGATAGTTTTCCCAAAACAAAAATCAGAAGATGATATATTTTATGCGGTGACCTGTGGACATATCATTAGTTAGTTTATTATTGTTGTTGTTATTTTAAAACAAATGCATTGTTTATTTGATGCCCCCTCTACCCTATTCTATTCTATACTACTATACTCTTCTGTTGCAGATTTTATGTGCACTGTGTAAAACTTCGAAGCAAAAGCCATGTTCAGTCCGAGTGAACTTGAAGGTGAAGTGGATCACACCTTTTTTGATAGTGACTGTGAAGATGGGAGCAGAGAGGCTGAAATCAAAAGCAAGTTGACCATAACAAATGAAACCATACCAACGCATGATGATAAAATGCAGTCAAAGCCAGCAGATAATTTGAAAAGTCAATTAGAAAATGGTCCAAGAAGGTCTGTGGATAAGACTTACTGCAAAGACATTGGTGGCAAAGGTGATGATAAGTCAACTCAAATCCTCACTTGTGACAGTGGAAATGAAGAATATATTTGTTCTAAAAAATCCAACAAACATTTCATGGCCTTGTTGGCTGAAACCAAGAAAGTTGATGAAGATGATTTCGAGGAAAGCGACAAATATTCAAGCTCAAAAGCTGAGAATGTCAGGACTAAGAGGAAACCAATAAATAGTTGGCATTCTTCTCCTGTCTCAGCTGAGGCAAACAGAGACACAAACTCAGAAAGCTGCTCTAGTGACAATAGCTGTCATCCAAAGCCCATCAAGACTGCCTTATCTGGAAACGGGGACAGCAGAGTGGGCTCATCAACGAGTGGAGAAGCTCATTGTGGCAGTCCAGATGAGTCAGACGACACAGTAACAGACGTCAGCCCACTGTCCTCTCCTGCCAGCAGTCGCCTACAATCACTAGATCTGAACCGATCTGAAACTGATGATGATGATGTGAAAGAGCAGCAACAGAGTGCGCCCTCCAGTGGCTGTAGTACTACACAGCCAGAGGAAAGTGGCAGTCTGTTGGAGACAGATGACTGTGAGTCGACTTGTTACCTTCTTTACAATATTGTATGTTCACGTTTCATATTTGTCTGTGGTTCTTCTGCTTAGACTCCTTAAGTTCACAGAGTCAGCTGGAAGGTAACGTAGTTATGCAGTTTCCTGGTTCAAGGCATCGCAAGAACTTCTCTTTCACTAATGATGAAGTCCAACGCATAGACCTTGAAAACCAGCGTCTTCTTCAGCAACTGTCTCGTTTCTCTTCGGGCTCAAGACCAGGAAGTGCATCAGGACAGAGGCATCGCATCACATCCAGTACACCACTAAATCGCCTTCCTCACAGTGCACTCAACAGACAGCGTGAACAACAGCGGATTGAAAGAGACAACCTTGTGAGTATAATGCTCGGTTTCTGTTCTGGTATTAGTGTTTATAGTTTATAGTGTTTATAGTTCCCTCTTGACAGTGGGGAACAAAGTGTAAACTTTTGATAAAAATGTCCATGGATTTTTTTTTAACACTGTGTGTGAATTAATTACTACTACGGTAACTACAAATGCTACCAAGTTAATGTAGAAAAAAATGGGAGCGCAGGAGTTGCAGAGAGAGGCATGCTATTAATTGCATGTAAAATAAAGTGCATAAAAACAAAATGCCAGTAGAACCAACTGTGGCAATTAGGAAAAAGAGGCGTTATAATTGAAAGCAGTCTTAAGAACTTGTCATTATTAAGAAAATGAAAGTGGTTTGAAATTCATTTTATCAAATTACAATGAGCTTTGAATTTAATTGAATAACCAATTCCTACTTTTGTTTTGATTCTATGATGTATTTTGCAAAACTATACGCTCTATAGTGCAATTACTATTTTGGGTAAGTCAATCTCAGTCTTTGAGAACCGCCCTTGAAAAAACACCGATCGCATTGGACAGACTGCAGCAGGTGGCAGACTAGCTGCAGTTCCATGCAGTGACATTATATAAAACCCTAGCCTCTGCAGTGCTGCCCACTCATCCCATATTTCACCTCTGGTTGACCGGTGACCCATAGTTATTCCCTGCCACATAATTAAAAAAGCAGCTGTCTATATTTGTGTATATTATTAATTAATACAAATTATTAAAAGTATTCTTGATATATATATTTTTTTTTACTTTATTAATTAATTAATTTAGCCTAAAAGTTAAAAAGTATAGGAAGTATGCCCTCTCGTGTGCAGAACACCCTGTTCTTGCTCTGTATGTCGTCACAAGTGCTTTTCGCCTTCTCTATTCTTAGAGGGAAGTAATTGAATATGCTGTCTAATGAGCTTTTCCACCCCACCCTTAACGTGTGTAGCACAGCTACTCTGCTGTGCACAAGTAGAACCAACTGATTTCACTTCACTTTTCTATTTTAGCCTTATTTTGGTAGTAGTTTTTCGTTGGTGTCATTTTGGTTTTTACAGTGTGGATTTGGTTATCAGGCAATATTGCACTTTAATGTAATGTTTAAATGTATTTCAGAGTAGCTGCATTACATTTAACTGTCATCATATCTTTTGACATAGTTTGCAACAGTTTTAGTCTAAGCATTTTCACTCTTTTAGTTTCTCACAGCTGCTCCCCATAGGTGTATTTTCTAAATAGATATACTTGTGCCTATACAGTGCCTTGCGAAAGTACTAATACGCCTTGAACCTTTGCCCATTTTGTCATGTTTACAACCCTAAACGTAAAGATTTTATTTAGAATTTTTTACTGAAAGTTCACACACAAGTAACAGACAACTGTGAAGTGAAAGCAAAATGATACATGATTCTGTTATTTTTCGAAAAATAGGAAAGTGAAAAGTGGGGCGTGCATAAGTATTCATACAGCATGAAATAATACTTTGTGGAACCCCCTTTCGCTGCAATAAGAGCAGCAAGTCTTCTGGGGTTTGACTCTACAAGGTTTGCACATCTAGAGACTTGACATTTTAGCCCATACCTCTTTACAAAACAACTCAAGCTCTGTCAAATTAGAAGGAGAGCGTTTGTGAACAGCAGTTTTCAGGTCTTTCCACAGATTTTCAATAGGATTTAGGTCAGGACTTTGACTGGGCCATTCTAACACATTAATATGTTTGTTTTGAAACCATTCCATTGTAGATTTAGCTTTGTGTTTAGGGTCATTGGCTGGAAGGTGAATCTCTGCCCCAGCCTCAATTCTCTTGCTGACTCCAGCAGGTTTTCCTCCAAAATGTCTCTGTATTTGGCTCCATCCATCTTCCCAACTATTCTTACAATCTTCCCAGTCCCCACTGAGGAAAAGCAGCCCCATAGCATGATGCTCCCCCCACCATATTTGACACTGGGGATGGTGCACTCAGGACGATGAGCAGTGTTAGGTTTGTGCCATACATAACGTTTTGCATTTGGGCCAAAAAGTAAAAAAACATTCTCATCTGACCAAAGCACCTTCTTCCACATGGTATCTGTGTCCTCCATATGACTTCTAGCAAACTTCAAACGGGATTTATTATGGCCTCCTTTCAATAATGGCTTTCTTCTTGCCACTCATCCATGAAGGTCAGATTTGTGTAGAGTACGACTTTTATAGTTGTCCCAAGTACAGATTCCCCCAGCTCAGCGGCAGTACGTCGCAGCTACTCCAGCGTTATCTTAGGGCACTTGGTTACATTTCTGACCAGTGCTCTCCTTGTTCGGTCTGTTAGTTTAGGTGGACGCCCGTGTCTTCGTAAGTTCGCAGTGGTGCTATACTCTTTCCATTTCCGAATGATGGATTGAACAGTGCTCCGTGAGATGTTCAAATCTTGGGAAATCTTTGTATAACTTAACGCTGCTTTAAACTTCTCCACAACTTTATCCCTGACCTCCCTGGTGAGCTCCTTGGCCTTCATGATGATGTTTAGTGACCAATACACTCTGACCATAGCTCTGAGGCTGGAATTATACTAAGAGTAGATTAGATACAGGGGGCCTCTATTTAATGGTTAGGGCAAGGTGTGAACATTCTGCATTCATTAGGAATGTTATAAAGGCAATTTAATGCACTCAGAAAATGCTGTATGAATACTTATGCACGCCCCACTTTTCACTTTTCTATTTTTTGTAAAATAACAGAATCATGTATCATTTTGCTTTCACTTTACAGTTGTCTGTTACTTGTGTGTGAACTTTCAGTAAAACATGTAAGTGTTTATGGTTGTAAACATGACAAAATGTGCAAAAGTTCAAGACCTATTAGTACTTTAGCAAGGTACTGTATGTTTTGATTTGTAATTTGTTTTAGGCGTTTTTAAGAAGACTTGAGTCTGTAAAGCCAACACGAGGTATGAAGCGCTCAGAGCAACTGTCTGAATACCAGCGTCAAGTTGGTTACCTGGGAATGTGTCCAGTTTATCAGTCCACCAGTCGAGTATCTTCAGGTTAGTGTTGGTCTTAAATATAACTGCCATTATTACATTTAACTTCACTGACTCTTATTGTTAACCATTAATTGAGATATACATGTATATGACCTACTCCAGCAGGTAAAGGCCTTAAGCAAAACAAAGCCACCCACCACAGTGCCAGAGCAGCTTCCCCGGCCACAACGCTCAGCAGTACAACTGTGCCCAGGTTAAGAAAAACCAAGGCAGCACAACCAAGCCTGGAGCTGACCATGCACCTATGATAAAATGAGCCACTGAATGTACCCCCTCTTATCTATTTATATTGTCAATAAACTAATGGTTTGTGTCAAAGCTGTGCTTTTACAACACTTGTGGTGTGACCAGCTTTGTTCTTACAGATTCTCGTCCTTCGTGAATGTTTTATAGTGCACTTTACATCTTTGAGGAGAAGTCCTGAAACGCTGTTGTGCCATTATTCCATACAGTGGATTGGAGCAAGAAATTAATTTGTTTAACTGTTTAATGTGTTATACATGTAAAGCAACTTTCACTTTAGATAACTGGCTTGAATATGAAAGTTTAAATAAATAAAAATCCTTATCTAGGTACCTTGTGTATGTTTGTTTACAAATCTTTCCTCTTAATGTGTATTTGTTTACATATAATAACCAAACATTAGACTAATAATTATTTTTTAATAAAACAATGTAAGAGTATTGTGTACAAGACCACATTACAACAAAACATTGTGTTATGTGGAGCAGAAAGTGAGACTGTCCATTATTCTGGAACGGCAGCAGCGGACCACCAGCTTGAGTATGTTCAACCTGTGCCGTTTGATTCATTGTAAATGGGATATTTACACATTTCTGAGGAGGCGTTCTAATGCAGGTACCATCCCTTGACTGGAATTCTTTCCCATGTTGTTATCAATCTATCAAATTTAAGACTTTTAAGTAACACAATTGTTGAAGGGTTTCCTTGGGGACTGGGAGATAAAGTTTATGAGGTGTATTTCTTGATCTCATCGTACAGCACCAACACAAAGGCACCGCCCATGCCTCTGATCACATTGGACCAAGCGCCCTTGAAAAAGGCCCGTCCTCCCTCATCCTTCATAATCTTTTTCCAGCAATCAATAGTGCCTGTGTACATGATGTCAGCTGTGGAGACAAAAGCAAAAGACTATTACTCAGCAATGTTGAGGTGAGTGTTATTGTCGGATAGCCACTATAAACTATACTCACCTCCTTTGCGTCCAGACTGCATCATCATGCGACGTCTGACTGTGTCAAAGGGATAGGAGACCAGACCAGAAACAGCTGTGACAGTCTGAGCGATCATCCAAGTGATCACAATGTGTGTGTTCTTGGGATCTGGCAGCATACCTGCAACCAAGAGGGAGATGCAACTATGTCACTGATGTAAACTAATGTATGTACAAAGCGTGACGTCTTAGTTCACCCACCTTTAGCAGTGTCAAAGCAACCGAAGTAGGCCGCTCTGTAGATGATGATTCCCTGGACAGACACATTGAAACCCAGGTAGAGACCCTTCAGACCGTCGGCTTTGAAGATCTTAGAAATGCAGTGGCCCAGACCTGAAAATTCTCTCTCAGCCGTGCCTTTTCCAATATCAGCAGCCAGCCTGGTTCTGGCAAAGTCAAGAGGATAGACGAAGCAAAGGGAGGTTGCCCCAGCAGCACCACCAGATGCTAGATTACCAGCAAAGTAGCGCCAGAACTGTGTTTTCTGGTCTACTCCACCCAAGAAAACCTTCTTGTACTTGTCTTTGAAGGCAAAATTGAGGGCTTGAGTAGGAAAGTAACGGATCACGTTTGCCAGGTTCCCTCTCCAGAAAGATATGAAGCCCTGCTCTTTGGGGATTCTGACCACGCAGTCCATGATTCCTTTGTACTGCATCTCCACAGTGATTTGCTTGCTGGCATGTTGAACCTGCAAACCAAGATGAAGGTAATCCAGAGTTTGTAGGATTGAAATGAAATTACATTACACTTAAATTATGTAACACCTGTACACAAATTACACACACATTTTATGTCTGCTTATTATTACTACTTTGTTGCAACTTATTATATTTCAAGGCCTAGCTGTGGCCCGGCACATGCGTGTCACTTGAGCCAAGTCTGTATCAAGTTGCATAGTTCAAGTTAAATTTAGAAATCAACGTTCACTTGTAGTTATTACTAGTTATTATGTTCTATTTTATAGTGTTGCACTGCGTGTTACTGTCATGAGATTTGAATTAAAAGCTTTTTGAGATTCTCTATATCATCCAGCCTCGAGCAGGTCTGTGCGTAAAACTTTACCCAACGTCACACGTGCGCATTGGCATTACGCACGAGATTTCATTGAACAACGCCGACTGTAAATTATTATAACGTACGTTCACATTCTCTGTTCATTACTACACTAAGGGTTTTATGTATAATATATAAAACCCTTAGTGTATATATTATACGTGCTTAAAGCGAGAGGATTATTTCATTTACCTGTAGTAAGAGCTTGACTCTTTCAATTGGAGCGACAGCAGTTTTGGAGATGGCCGCAGCAATGCCACCGGCCAAAAAATCTTTCATAAAACTTATCACCGCGTCCGACATTGTGGAGGCTTTTGTACCGATGTGAGAGCCTTGACGTTTTAAACCTCTCCGAGATCCACAAGGAAACCCAACGCCCCTCCAAGTGGACGCAGCCCCTCCATCTGCCCAAATATATCACTTCCATTTCTCGCGAGAAATTAAAGTGATGGATTTGCGTTTCAACAAACAGTTTCAAGAGATAGAATAAATATCCTGGGTTAAAGTTGTGCAGTCAACGCCATGTTTAACGGTATAAGACAGCCAAACCTGGGACATACTGGTGCTTACTCACCAGCGCACAGAAGATTGGGACACACTTTTCAAATAATAGTGGCTTTGAATTTTTTTTTTGCATGCCTGTGGATTTGTTTATGCTATTTTGCGGTTGAGATGCAAACCTAGTCCGAGATTACGCTTAAAATAAATTGTTTTACAATAGTTCACTCCAGGATGACTGAGAGTTTACAATAAACAGGAGAGGTATTATTATTTTGTATTTGGAAAAAAGGGTGAAAAAGATAGGCTACTCCTCATTCTTTCATTCAACACATAACAATAATTTACCAAATTCATTTGAGTATGCTTCCTTTATTCATTATTCTCATGATATACACGATAAGAGCCATTTTAAAAGCGTTCTTACTTAAAAGGATAACAATAATTGCCTATCAACAACAGTCCTCCTGCAATTGGTTATGCGCGCTCATCACTGCCTCCACATTTCAAACCAAATTAAATCTAGCCCAACAACTACGACATTATATAGTCTAATCTTGCCTATTCCCAGCCTATGCGGGCCTTTCTGAGTGAAGTTCGCACTATCTCGCGCGGTGTCTGGGTTTCCTCTATGGTTTCCTCCAAGTGGCCCCGTGCGCACCAATCAACCAGCAGGACGCATGCAGTATTGAAATTAGTCAAAAGGTGGCAGTGGAGCACAGTTTATGCCAACACAACAGGTGCTTTGCTGCCCAGTTATGTGCCGCCCGTTAAACAACGCGCCTCTTTTATTTTTTACATTAATGTTTCCTGAGGAAAACATGGGGACAATCTACTCGATTAAGTCAAGGTTCACTTTCAAATCAGGACAGGAGTCAGGACACGTAACAATTTCAGGCCACGGTTTTCTCGCTTGCACCTGTCTGCTGGTCAGTGCGAGTTTTTCGTGATTATAATGTCTGAACTGTCTTTAGGAATTACATGTTTTCTGTGTACTAATAACCAGTTCTATAACTTGCAACATCCATTTGTATTTTTCATTTAGCCAGTGTTGATGTAACTGTTGTTTCTTTTAGCTGATTAATGTTCTAAGTGGCTAGAAAGCGCCCACTCTGTCTGCCTTGTATTAAAATTTAAATCTGATAAAGATCTGTATCGTTGCTGAGTAACCTCAGATGTGAGGCTGAGGGAGGGGGCCTGGGCCTGGATTTGCATTTTGAATCTGCTGAGCTGCAGGTGTCAGACCGTTTGACCCCCCCACATCACAACCATATACTCAGATCTGTAACACTGGCCGAGACCTATACAGTGACTGATCTTATCTCTCATCACTGTGACAAATATCTCTTTACACGCTTTATCCTCTACTGTCTTATCAGGGATCTGCAGAGATTTCCCACATAATGGAGATTATAAATGTCAGACAGGGTTGAAAACTCACCAGCATGTGGCCCCTGGTTGTTTGCATCTGACCAGAGCAATATTAGTTTTATAGTCCCGTAATCAAATCATGTATTTAAATCAGATATAATATATGTAGCTAGATGGTCATTGTAAAAAAATAAAAAAATAAAAATAATAATAATCATAATTTCTTATAGCTTTACTTGACACTCTACAATATAAATTCATTATTGGCCTTCTCTTTCCTAGCTGAGCTTTATCCAAAGTCAAAGTGCTAATACAGATCCAGCAGACTGCGCTGCACACCGGGCTCAGTGCTGCAGACAACAGGCTCCGAAAGCTCAGGGGAAGCAGATTACCTCACTCTTTATTGGCTGTTAGTCCGTCTTCACAAATGTCAAAGACTCTGACTGGAGACAATACAAGTCAAAGTGTAGAGAAAGAGTCCTGGGCAGCTGACGTCTATCACCCACAGCCAGGACAGTGCCCATAAGGCGACGGGCGCAGGGCTGACCAATCCCCATGACCAATCGGGAAACACACGGTCCATTGGAGTGTGAGGGCAGAACGCAGTGATGGAGTCTGTCATTATCACGATGAAGGAAACTGATACACTAAAATAGCATGAGATTATAGCCTGAGAGTTTGCATGATATTGAGTAGAATTTTAAAACGGAACAAAAAGACATGGACCGTAAATAAAAAATATCTTAGAGAACTAGCTACCCAATGTCAATGCCCAACAACAGTGTCATACCTTCAGATTAACATATTCTGTAATCTGGCAAAAAAAAATGCATTGCTTTTTTATGTAGTTCGCTCCTCATCACCACTGAAAAGTAGAGTCATGTTCTCATTTGGCACAGGTTACGATACCCTTCCTCCCTGGGCAGCACAAAAAGCTTTGAAGTCTAAACTTATTTTCCACCAAACTACGTATTGGTACACTACGCTAATGCTGGCTACTTTTCTGTGCATAATCCACAGTTTGGAGTTGCTTCACTTATTTAAACCTAAAGCTTAAGCTAAAGTTCTTAGCTTTATCCAATTAGAGCTTCACAATTGACACTAAGTGGCAGACTACCAGACAACATTCTCCAAATTGGTTGAGTAAATGAGACCAAAGTAAACATTTAAGTATTGACACAGGGTTATGCAAAGAACATTAAATAGACTTTCTAAAGTGTATTTGTCTGGTCAATTTGAGTGAATTGTTTGCACATTAAATTATCAACCTGTTGCGATCTTTATGCCGCAAGTTTTATATTAATGCTATAAGTGTCTTTCTATAAAAGGGAAGGTGCAGGACTTTGTAACGCCACTCATACAAACACGGAACAAAACGTATTACTTTGTAGTGTCATTTTGGTTCTCTTTCCCTTTGGCCCAGCACAGGAGTACAACCCATTCATGAAAAAAGAACTCCTCTCATACCAGTGGTCACTAAAGAATCATTAAACGAGAGTAGTACTTGTAGGACCTTCAAGAATATGGTGCCCTGTTGAGTGAGTGGGTTGCATTCAAGTGTAGCTCACTCTCTAAACTTCAAGATTCTTTTGGCTCAATGCAGAATTTAATTATCTAGCCTTAAACCCAAATTAGTGGTCATCTCAACTGTTGAATTATGTCCTTTTGACGTGAAATAAGGACGATTTTGTTAAAATGTTGGGCCTGTAGTGGTTTTATTGTGCACAAGTTTGTATGTGTTTTGTCATGCGTTTTTTTTTTTGTGTGGTTGAGAGGATCTTCACCTAACTTGCCCCTGCTCTTACGTCTGCTTTCACAGAGAAAAGGGAAGGAAAAGAAGTGACATCACCCACTCGCACTGAAGGACAAAGAGGTGATATTTTGGCGCACTACGGAGTAAAAAAATATAGCATAATCTTATAATGAATGGTTTATTACAGATTATTATACTGACTGAGTGTTTTTCTAGATGGTTCCTATGCCCACTGAAATAACACACAGACATTAGTGTAAAAGACAAACAGTGGTATTACACATACAGCAGGTATTTGGTAAATTAAGGGCTTCAATTGGGCTTCATAATACATTGTACATGGAAAAAAGAAAGAAAAAAAAGAAAAGAGGAAATTGTACACAAATTGATATTATACTGAGGATGGTAATGACAACTGGGAAGTAGCAAGATCACGAAGTATAATATATACCGCTGCATAGCATTATATTATAATATTAAAATAGTGACATCCGGTAATGTTACACTAGTGATTTTAGTAATGTACCAATGTTTGGCATTTGTTACTTGCTCTTTACTAGACATTGTACAAGAAAGGAAACAGCTGTTGTCGTGTTTTGTATGTACTCGTTTCTGTTTATTACTGGATGAGTTAAAATAGTGCTTTGTAAGTATGGTCTAATTGTAATTGACTGGATATAGACATTGTGAGTGTTGTAGTACATTCTTTTGCTGTTGTTTCTTTATTATTGTTCTTTTTTATTTGTTGTTACTTTGCCCTATGTTCCCTTGTTTATGATTGTTTATGATTTGTTACCTTGCACTACGTTCCTTGCTTTGATTGTTAAATGGAAATGTTAATTAATTTTTGGGGTGGGGGCTTATAAGCCTTTTGCTTCGGCCCACTCCTTTTGAGCAGATTAACTGCTCAAATAAATAAATAAACTAAACTAAATAAGTATACAGTATTTACTGTGTTATATAGAATAATATGAAATGGCAATAAATACAGGTGCTCATCATATAATTAGAATATCATGGAAAACGTTCATTTATTTCTGTAATTCAACTTAAAATGTGAAACTAATATATGATATAGACGCATTACATGCACATTGACATATGTCAAGCCTTTATTTGTTATAATGTTGATGACTATGGCTTACAGTCCATTTTTCAAAATATTCTAATTTTATGAGATTTTTAATTTTGTTTTTTACAAACTGAGCCATAATCATCAAAATTATATTATTAAATTATAACAAATAAAGGCTATACATATGTCACTTTGCATGTAATGAGTCTATATCATATATTAGTTTCACAGTTTAAGTTGAATAACAGAAGTGAATGCACCTTTTCATGAT
This sequence comes from Proterorhinus semilunaris, assembly GCA_021464625.1. NCBI lineage: Eukaryota > Metazoa > Chordata > Actinopteri > Gobiiformes > Gobiidae > Proterorhinus > Proterorhinus semilunaris. The sequence continues at coordinate 28,027,698 of CM038349.1, forward strand.
ATTCTAAATATATGACGAGCACCTGTATCGATCATATGCAAAGTAGGTGCAAAAGCAGGAAAAGGACATACTTTGAAACATTAGTATAATAGTTGTTTCTTACCATACCTTCAATTAATAGAATATTTTTCATACTCTGCTTTACATGTCACATGAGTTTAGTGTCACGTCTTTAGGAGACTGTTGAAATATGACTTATCCGGAGATTAGCCTTAAAGCTGTAAATGTTTGATAAATCAATTTGTTCTGATGTGTGTCTATTAGTGTTCCTGACACCGCATCGCTGACCCTTTGATGGCGGGATAAGTCTCGGGTGTTGTGTCCGTCTTGATTTGAGGCCGAAGAGGGGCCAGATCGACCTTTGACTTGCGAGGCCGAGCAGCTCCTGTCAGGGGGTTAATGAGCGACGCCTGCTCCGGTCAGGGCCAGGATGTGTCCAGATGACCAGCCTCTGTTTGACCCTCGGTGCTGACTTCAGCTGATCTCTCTCTTACACAAGCCCAGGTTTGTCCAGCTGCCCCACAGCTTTCAGCAATCGACCCTATGCCGCAGGATGCAGTAGTTAAATCTGTGGCAGAGTGAATATAATAATCTGAATAATGGCAATTTACTTCATCCTATAATTGACAGAATATCATTTACTTGATCATTTTGCACCTTTTATAATATTTAAATGAATTTACCACAGCAAACAGATATACTCTTTGTGACGGTCCCAAGCTTAAACAACTTTGGTGTCAGGGTTCAAAACGAACATCCAACATAAAACCCATATACTATAAATATTTCAAAGCCTTTCATATTACCGCACTAGTGAGGTCAAAAACATAACATCCCCCCCCCATGGCTTAACAGTGCCTCTCTACTGCTTCATAAACGCCTGCAGAAACCAGCCCATCCCAGTTTGTTAAAGCTAACAGGGTAATGAATTTAAAGTGCTATAGTAGCAGCTCCCTGACATGCGGTTTTAGTGGGTGGGATATGGTTGCATGAATGTAGGGCTGGGGGGCAGGGAGTCAGCCTCTGTGTACGTATGTGTTGAGGATAAAGACCTAGCAAACCAGCCTGGCTTAGTTGACAGGTGACAAGGGTTGTTTTCAATAGGGATTTTGTAATACCAACAGTGAGGAAAAAGCTGGCCTACCAAGGGACTAGTGAAAGGAGTGAAAAAAAGGACTTTTCTTCTGGCGGTGAAGAAAAAGAGAATGGCTCTGAGGGACTTAAGGATCTCGCTAATCAAACTGCTCCACCGTCTAGCGCACTCATTTTTATTCAAAACGTCCAAATGCTAAATCATGCCAATCGGATTGATCCCGATGTCAGTGCCTGTGTGGTATTCTCATTCTCCTCTTTCTGCTGAGTCCTAAACTTTGACATATCAGTCAAGAACGGACAGGTCTGTTACAAAGCACACGGATCTAGAGCCAGCCTAATAGTGAAGGAGTGACTTTTCAAATGTTGGTAAATTTGAATGATTTAACAAGACTTGATTCTCAGCCACTTTGAATCTGCACCCTTTGTTTTTATCAGTACATTAGAAAAAGAAAAGATTCCTGTGTCCCATATTACAAAATATTTGTTCTTTTCTGTAGAAGCAGTAAAATAAATGACATTTACTCTATGTATCAGGCCGGAGTATGTGTGTGGTATTAGGGAGGCATAGCATTAGCATAAATAATGTCCATAGAGCAACCTCACACATCACTGATCGAATCATATCTTAAATTACACAAAGGTTGATACTATTCTTGAAGTATGTAAAGATAAAATATATGATTGTATTCTATATCTTGGACTGCTGCTACACTGTGAAAATTAGATTTTCTCAACCACAGCTATTTTTAAAAATGAAAGAAAAACACGACAAAGTCATTTATTGTTGGCAAATAAATTTGAGCGAACACTTTTTTTTTAATTATTTTGCCAATCTGTTTATCAAATTGATCTTTGATCTTGCCACGTTTGACTTGGCTAGATTCTGAACATTGATGAGGTGCCTGAACTATGGAGTGTCCAGTAGAGAATATTTAGTGGACTATAGGTGCATTGAGTTGCTTTTTCACACAGCTCTGAAAGATTAAACTGAGCCCAGTCTGTGTGGTCCTGCTGCAGACTGAAGATGGACCCGGACACAGCTCACGTCAGTGTGTGGGAAATCCTCTCCTGATCCTGTCCAAGGCATTCTGTTGTCTTTCCTCCGTTCCCTCACTGTCGCCCCATCCATCTATGGGTTTTCATTTTTATTCATAGGGCGACTGGTGAAGGGAAGGGTGTCAACAGAGCATGGGGCAGTTTCTGGGATTGTTGGTTGACTCATGCCAGTGGAAGTGAGTGCAGGCCTCAGACCAGGCCTGGCAACAATAGCCTCAGTGTTGTTTGGCTAGTAGCGTCCGGGACTTTTGGACATTCTTCCCATGTCAGTATAATCACTACTGGGAGGTAGCTCCATTAGGGATTACCATATCATTAATAGTATCCATGACTTTTGTTCAAAGGCTACTTGTGTAATGTTGCCTTGTGGATGACGGCTAATCCGCTGAGCTGCAGCTGTAGATCCCAGCGTCAGTCTCTCCTCACAAACATATAGAAGCATCTCCCTGTCCAGGCCCACGGGGATCAGGCCTCTGAAAGACAGATACAAACAACAGTCAAATACAAAGTTCCCCCATAGAGAAAAAGAAACATCCATTCTACACTTCCCAACTGATCCGCCCCGCCTCCTCCTCTCTCTCCTCTTGGCTCTTCCCATTGAGCCCCCACTCTTTAGCTCAGTGCTCTTCTCAGATGGTGGGCCAGATTAGGAGCCCAACAATAACAGTTTTCAGTGTAAAATGTGCATCTTGTTAGTGCCCTTTTTCCCTCTTCTCTTGTATGACAGCCACTGAAAGAAGAAGTGTAATAGGCAATTCACAGAGTTATCTGTCACAAACGTTAGAAGGTTTTTATCCTCCTATTCCTCTCTGACCCCTAGGTCTGGGGGATGAGAATGCAGAGCACATTTTTAGATTGCACATATAGTTATATAGAATTATCTGTTTCCTCTATATATTCAACAATAGTATTATCAGATTGCAGTGTTTTTTTTCTTATAATTATTTAGTTCTAGAAAATGATAGAATAGTTTAAACTTAATTTTTTGCTTATCACATTTCCATAATACAATATAATTGTAATCTTGTGAATCTTGCGTTTTGTTCACTTTCATTTTTTCAAACCAGTAACAAGTGGCATTTGTCTTTTGTGCCTACAAGGTGTGGAACAGTTTACAAAGCTGTATCGCCTACGGTTGGCACAAAGACAACTCCTGGCTGCCATCTATACACCCCCATTCACTGTTTGTTTTACTCACAGCGTCGTGTCGGCGTGTTGATACTGTAATGGAGGGTACTACTGGTTTCACTGAGAGCTGCCGAGACAAACTGCAGAGTAGATGTTTATATTAACGTTCAAGTTTGTCCTGTCTCATTGTGTTTTAAGAGTCTAGCAGATTGTCCCTTTATCTAGCCTTTGACTATGGTGTGCTTGTCTGCAGGTAATTTGTATTTTCGTTTCTTTTTTTAAAATATGATATGGGTCACATTTTATGCACTACACACCGTTACAATAAATCCAAATTAAAAATGGAAAATTCTGCATTCATGCATCAAATGAAAACCTCGCTGACGTTCCTGTCAGTTTATTTTGTTCATGTGTTTGGTAACTGAGACAGACAGCTGTGCTTGTTGGTCTATGATGAATGTTGTATTGCTCCTTGTTCCTTATGTCGGACATAGGCGCCCTGCTGTGAAGGTCACACGGAGGCCATGAGGGCTGTGACTGCTTTGGCCACCACCAGGATGACCATTAGCATGTAGCACTTTATACATGCAAAATACACTGGTGTTAGCTCTGAAGTTGTAGTTGCTCAAGTCTTTAGATAATATATTTTATTTATTACAAATAAAAGAACTGTTCATGACTAATTGTAACTTTCCCAAAATGTCCGCATAAGATTAAAACACATACGTTTACTTTCGCTTTTGTCTGACCCTAAACCTTTCTCTTGTTTATTTGGTGAATATTCATTCACCAAACTATGTTGACGATGAAGTGTCTTGCAGCCAATCTCTGCCCAGCTTTACTTCTGTGTGTGGACTGGTTTGTATGACTTGACCCAGGAGAGTGACCCATGCAGCCCCAGGGCTGCCCCTCTCTGGCCCTGCCTTGGCCCCGGACACAGCTAAATGCAGTGGAGCGTCCACACAATGGGGCGATCACTGCACGCTGGCCTCTCATGAGTCCAGCCATGCGCATCAGGAGCACATTAGGATCCTGCATTTTATTTACCCTTTATTATTCTGAGCCAACAAAGACTTGACTGGGGCATCAACTTTGTCAGGTGCCTCGTCTTTGACCGTCTGACCACATCACACACTTTGGACTTTGAGGTCTTGCATTATGTTGAGAACTACGCGTTGCATTCACATTGTCAGTTTTCATATTCTGCTCTCACCACTCAAGCGTTATATTTAGGAACTATTTATGCAGCAAAACAACTTATAGGCCATCGTAAAGAAACTTCACACGTGAGTGCAGTTTCACAAGCAGCTGGGTGATTAGACCTGAAAGGACAGCTTTTGCCTTTAATCTGAGATGTTGTGAAGCTCAGGCCTGGCTGACTTTGGCCCCACAAGACAATTTTGAGAAATATGCTTGCACATAAAATAGACCAAAACTGTTAAAGTCCTCAAAATACATAGAAAAAGAAAGTTCCTTCAAATATTTGGGAGGACCTCCCCACTACCTGTTAGGGTTATATGTGTATTTGTCATAGTATTTGTTCATACTAGTGCTTGACTTTGAAACTACGAGAGGCTTCGTCTCAAAATGTGGTATGCCATCAAGCAAAGTTGCATATTCCTTTCTAAGAAATACAATATTTTAATAGTCATGTTCTAGCAAATATGACATAAATAAAACACATTTTAATGAATGCCTGGAGAAGATTATTATTTTTTATTTATTTGATCAAGAAAGTCCCACTGAGATTAATAATCTCCTTTTCAGGGGAGTCCTGGCCCCAGAGGGGAAACTATTGTACATGTTTTTAGTGGTAGGGGAAACCGGAATACCCAGAGGAAACCTACGCAGGCACAGGGAGAACATGCAAACTCCACACAGAAAGGCCCCGTCCAAGTGGGAATCAAACCCGGGACCTTCTAGTTGTGAAGCTTGAGTGCTAACCACTGTGCTACTGTGGTGTTATTTTGTTTGGAACAGATGTACTGAGTTAATAAGCAAGCATTTAACTAGTTTATTTTACTGAGCCGATATATGTATATCATTGAGTGCTTTTATTTTTCCTTGTGAAATCTTTACTGTGTAAAATGCATATATGAAATGCCTGTACAATGTTGGGCCAATCTAGTGCTGCCCTTTCTGTATCTCTATTAGACATAGGCCTTTCATAAGTGCACCCAGAATTTGCAGTGTCTAGTGCCCTTTGTCCTGCACACCATGCAAAATTACCTGATTTAGCTTGAGCACTTACCCATGTCACACTGTCTGTGCTGGTGACAACAGTGGTCCTTGTTGTGGCACAACACGGCGTAAGTAAACCCACCCTCTGTAGCTCACGGGAGCCACCCAAACACACTGTGCCAATCTTTTGTCCTGCAAAACAAAGGCAGACACACAAGTGCACTTTCTCTTGGCAAATGACGCCTTAATTGTGCAAGTTAACAAGCTTGCTTCTTTTCCCATGAATAAAAAAAGAGTTTAGTTGAGTTAGTGTTTGTGGATTGTTTCTTTCACTCAGGAGTTCTCTTTTTAGCCTCTTGTACACTTGTTTCCATTCGGCGGGCGGCTTGTCTTTGCTGTATCTTTCCATTGTGTCACAGTGACTAAAGTGTTGACAAAACACTACAGGCACTGATATCCACAGTGGGATATGTTGTACTGTAACCATTATGTGTTCATTCCTTTGGGGCGTGTCTGTGACCCTTCCCTGGGCTCTCTGCATCAAACACTGCTTCTTTTATTCCTCTATTTATTTCTGCCTCTAAAGTGTGAGTTCAAGTTGAATGGGACATCTTCATGGATTTGCATAATCTTGTGGCATCAGTCTGGATGCTGGAGCACATGCATGGAGAGTTGTGCCAACCATAGAAAGGTGAAGCCTCCATCTCATGACGGGGGGCAGAGATGACAGGACTTTGTCCGAGCGAATACTGTGATAAGCGTGGAACAAAACATTGTGTTTAAGCCTTAAACATTGTCTTGATGTCCCTCTGGTGTCTCTCTTCACTAGAGCAAGTGTTCACTGTCTGTCTCTGTCATTCTCCAGACAGTGGTGGTGCCAAGGCAGTAGGACTGCTGCCCCTCTTGCTGATGGGAAACTGTTGCTCATGCGCTGGGTAAGCTGCCAAGTTTTGGTATTATTGGCAGGGGGGGTGCTGGGGGGTGGAGGGGTGACAGAGGGGGCCCTTTAAACCCTTTGAGATAGCGCTATCTGCTGTGGGAATGATCTGCATCTCTGTCTTACCATTAGAAAAAACTGACTGCTTCCTGTTTCTCTCACTTTCTTCTTCTCTTTGTTGCCCCATCCGCTGCTCTGTCTCTGCTCTTTCAAGCCATTTACATGACCGTCCTGAGGTGAGCTAGCGCAGATCTGATGCCACTGGAGTTCTCTTGGATTATACCAGCCAGCACTCACTGTGGCTTTCCCACAACTGAGCCTATTTGGCTCCCATCCCAGCACCAACTGTAACTTTCACAAAGCTCTCTCATTGTTCAGAGGATGCCTTGGTCTGACCACAATCAACTCACAAGAGTGTAACACTAAAGAAAATATGTTTAAAAACAAGCAACGCCTTGATTACTGTCAGAAACTATGTTTTTGGGAGTGAGGTATTATACTGTATGTATATTTATTTATTCTATAATGTGTCTCCAACATTAAAAACAGAATCAGCAACAACTCTATTTATTTATTTTCACAAAATATGTTTTTCTGTTTCATTAACACGTTTGAAATAACATTGCAGTGGAAGCAAACAGTACAGAATAAGTTGCTCTCAAATGTATTGTTGTTGCCTTCTGAATTTCATTTAAAGATGCACAGTTACACATACAAAACAGATGAATTCATCTTTAAGGCAGTATACACACCCAGCGGAACAATGCCATAGGGAGCAGGACTTGCATTGCTGACTGGACACAGAAGGTGGCACAGAGGACAGTTTGACCAGGACAGACATTTTATTTTATATATCCTTTATTTATTAGACACATTTGCATTTTTTCTCACTGTCTGACATCCATCCACCCATCCATCCATTTTCTCCCGCTTTATCCGTGGCCGGGTCGCGGGGGCAGCAGTCTCAGCGGAGATGCCCAGACTTGTCTGACAAGAAACCAGAATTAACTTTTAGCTTTTTTAGGTCAATTAGAATTTAAAAAATGATTTCTATTTGCTAAATGCCAGAAGAGTTAGAGATAGAATTGTATATACGCAGTTTTATATTACTTTTTACAAAACCAAAAGTTTACATAAATGTCATTAATATTTGGTTGCATTGCCTTTAAACTGTATAACTTGGATCAAACGTTTTGGATTTCCTTCCACAAGCTTCTCACAATAGTTGGAAAGAAGTTTGGTCCATTCATCCAAACAGAACTGTTGTAACTAAGCCAAATTTGTAGTACACATGCCTTTTCAGCTCTGCCCATACATTTTCAACTGGACTGAGATCAGGACTTTGTGACGACCACTTCAAAACATTGACTTTGTTTTCCTTAAGCCACTTTGTAACCAGTTTGACAGTTTGCTTTGGGTCATTGTCCATTTGGAAGACCCATCTGCGCCCAAGCTTTAACTTCCTGGGTGATGTCTTGAGATGTTGCTCGATATTTCCACATAGTCTTCTTTCTCCATGATGATCTATTTTGTGAAGTGCACCAGTCCCTCCCACAGCATAACAACCCCACAGCATGATGCTGCCACCCCCGTATTTCACAGTTGGGATGGTGTTCTCAGGCTTGCAAGATTTCTCCACGATGGTCATTATGGCCAAAAAATGCTATTGTTTTTTCGTCAGACCACAGGAAATGTCTCCAACAATTATAGTCTTTATCCTTGCAAGCTCCAAACTGTCTTTTTTATGTTTCTCTTGGAGTGTAAGGGTTTCTTCCTGGCAGAGTGCACAATCCAAAAAAACATGCACATCCCTTTCTGAGCAGTGTGCTAGATAAAAAAAAAAAGGGCAACAGATGCAGTAAAAGAAAATCTGCACAACTGTGTTAGCTCCCAAATGTTTTATGTGTACTCGCACCAAAAGATGTGACGTTTCGGGCTAAGCGCCCTTCATCAGACATGAGTACCCTCTCAGCTCATGTCGGTACAATACTTGTTTCACTCTGGATAATGACATACTCTTACTAGTTTCAGCCAGCGTCTTTACCAGGCCTTTTGCATTTGTTCTTGTGTTTATGTTTACATTTCAGACCAGAGCATGTTCAACTCTGGGACACAGAACCCGCCTTCTTTCTGATCTGTATGATGGATGGTCATTTCCAATTGTTTGAACCAATGAACGTGGCACCTTCAAGTTTCTTAAAATTGCCCCCAAGGATGAATCAGACTTCCAAGGACATGACATCGTCAACTGGGCTTTCCCAAATTGTTTAAAGGTATAGTAATTTTAGTATGTAAACTTCTGACTTTATAAAAAGTAACAAAAACATTTCTAAAAAAATTCTATCTCTCATTCTTCTGGCAGATTGTCAAGTACGTGTACCTGACTCAAAAATCGCATTATCAGTGGGTCGTATGCTTTTCTCAGGGAGCATTTCTGTCAACATTAATCTACTAAAAGATTACAAAACCACAATCTGACTTTAGCAAAGTCAATTCTTAATTGGGTTGCAGCTTGTCATCTTAGGGTGATGGTGGGTCTCGACGCAATATCAGTTGGGAACCACTGGTTGAAACGCATTTGGGATTCAGACAGGGTTTGTAAAGGCCCAGGAGAGCTTCAGCTAAATAGATTATTAGATCCGATTTACCTAAACTGTCTTCTATGGGAAATGTGTCCTCGGCTTACAACTGCATGTTTATTTAAATAAGTACACATACATTAAAACAAATTAGGCCATACCGCCTTTGCTCTGCCCGATCCCATTCGATCTCTGTTTGGTACTTGGATGGGAGACCGTTTGGGAAACATCAGGAAGCCTGGGTGAAGACCTTCCGATCATGAGACGACCCGCTCTACCATCTGCGCCACCGTCGCCCCCACTGTTCAATCCATCATTCGGAAATGGAAAAAGTATAGCACCACTGTGAACTTACCAAGACACGGCCGTCCACCTAAACTAACAGACCGAACAAGGAGAGCCCTGGTAAGAAATGTAACCAAGTGCCCCAAGATAACTCTGGAGGAGCTGCGACGTACTGCCGCTGAGCTGGGGGAATCTGTACATGGGACAACTATAAGTCGTACTCTACATAAATCTGGCCTTCATGAACGAGTGGCAAGAAGAAAGCCATTATTGAAAGGAGGCCATAAGAAATCCCGTTTGAAGTTTGCTAGAAGTCATATGGAGGACACAGCTACCATGTGGAAGAAGGTGCTTTGGTCAGATGAAACCAAAAAATACTTTTTGGCCCAAATGCAAAAAGTTATGTGTGGAGCAAACCTAACACTGCTCATCGTCCTGAGTGCACCATCCCCTAGTGTCAAATATGGTTGGGGGAGCATCATGCTATGGGGCTGCTTTTCCTCAGCGGGGACTGGGAAGATTGTAAGAATAGTTGGGAAGATGGATGGAGCCAAATACAGAGACATTTTGGAGGAAAACCTGCTGGAGTCAGCAAGAGAATTGAGGCTGGGGCGGAGATTCACCTTCCAGCAGGACAATGACCCTAAACACAAAGCTAAATCTACAATGGAATGGTTTAAAAACAAACATATTAATGTGTTAGAATGGCCCAATCAAAGTCCTGACCTAAATCCTATTGAAAATCTGTGGAAAGACCTGAAATCTGCTGTTCACAAACGCTCTCCTTCTAATTTGACAGAGCTTGAGTTGTTTTGTAAAGAGGAATGGGCTAAAATGTCAGTCTCTAGATGTGCAAACCTTGTAGAGTCATACCCAAAATACTTGCTGCTGTTATTGCAGCAAAAGCGGGTTCCACAAAGTATTAAGTCATGCTGTATGAATACTTATGCACGCCCCACTTTTCACTTTTCTATTTTTTGAAAAATAACAGAATCATGTATCATTTTGCTTTCACTTCAGTTACTTGTGTGTGCACTTTCAGTAAAACATTCAAAATAAAATCTTTATGTTTATGGTTGTAAACATGACAAAATGTGCAAAGGTTCAAGGTGTATTAGTAATTTCGAAAGGCACTGTAAACAGCAATCCCGGGGTGGGCGGGGCTTAAGCTCCATAGGGCACCGACATTTTTATTTCCGTGAGCTCCCCGGGCGGCCCCCACAATGCATTGCGTACTGCAGTCAGAGGAAAACCCAGCGTCACAACAACACGAGTGAATGAGATCTGACTGCCGTGCGTGTGTGTGCGCATCCAAACGGGGCGATGTGTGTCATCATCACTTACCGCTAAACTAAGCTGTAGACGCTCCACCACACCTGTACAGTTACATCCTCCAAAAACACATCTGCGTGTCTTTGTTTAGGGTTCTCCTGCAGGTGACCATGGCTGTGCTGTGGTTAATTATAGATCCAGTGCACCGCGTATTGTCAGAGGCATAAGATCCAATCCTGGTCATAATACGTCTAAAAGCTTTGTCTCCGAAACAAAGTGCAAGCAGACAGTTGTCCAAGAACAGCCCAAACACGAGCCTCAAATCAAATGCGCTGCTCCGTCTGAATGCTTCATGTGAGGAAAGCGCGGCTTTTTTTTTTTTTTTAAGTTACCTGCGCTACAATTTGTTTTCTGTTTTGCTTTGTATTGTGAACCCAGATTTTATCATAAAGCAGCTTTGCAAGCATTGCCAATTTTATTCTAAGGTTATAAATACTGTCTAAGGATGCACATTAGATATTATTTAAATGTTTATTTCAAAACCAACTTCTTATTTTTTATAGCCTATTGTACTTGCATTGTGATGCACCAAACGGCGGGTCCTGCACCGTAAACCGAACCGCGAGAGCTGAACCCCTAATATTTAAATATTCCATTGTCTCTTGAATTGTATTCCCTGAGTTTAACCTTTTGTAAATGTAGTCGCTCATTCTGCAGTGAGTAGGCAACTTTGCACTTGACTATATAGTCATTACAGGTGTTCCAAACCTGCAGGGCGCCTGGCATTGCAGAGGCTCAGAGCTTTGTCTGGTCAAAGAGTCAGGTCATGAGTAAACATCAAATATGACTGAGAAAGGAGTACGGGTGCATAAAACATGGAATATATGGAATATATATATATATTTATTGTCAGGACAATGCATGTTAATGAACATACATGGGTCTCATGCATGTAAACAAGCCACACCGGATTATAGCCTTGAGCTACTTTCCATCCGTCGTCCCCCATGCGCACTCTCAAGCACACTCACACTCATCCTGACCTATTGTACCCATTATTCAAATGGTCAAATGTTAAAATCACATATTCAGCGCCTTGCGCTTTTTTTTTTTATCTCCTCACACTTGGTGAAATTGATGGAGAGAAATGTGGAATCAAAAGTTATCCAAATAAGATTTATGGATTTTTTTTGTGGCACATCCGCAAACCAAAGTAAAATGTGTATAATTCCACATATTGAAATACGTTTCAGTTTGCACATATGGAGTGATAAACATTTTCTCTGTAAAGGTCAACTAAAACTGAGCATGGAGCACTCAGCACACCTTTGCACTGTCAGGGCCCCCTGCTAAAACAATCACAAAGGCAGTAGCAATAATACCTTCATCTAAGATTGAGGGAGACAAAGGGTGTGATAGCACCCTCTTGCTTTAGACCAAGGGTGGGGAACCTGAGGCCTAAGGGCCATATACGAGACCATTTTCCCAAGCCCACCAAGTATTGATAAAGGTCATGTGATTTTACGTGACGTGCCGTGCTGCATCTTGGCGATCACTAAGAAAAGTAAGGAGCCTCTTGAATATTCCAGGAAAAAATGACAAATGATTTCTTCTTTGTCAAGGTTAAAGGGAAGCCAGTGTGCCTAGTATGTGGCGAGGGGCTGGCAGTGATGAAGAAGGCAAATATCGAGCGCCATTACACCTCGAAACAAATGCGTTTGGATAAAATGAATGCTCTGGAGTTTGGGTGCCCATCAAGCTGCTTTCACAAGACTGGCCCAAACTTGGAAAACCGGCTTCGAGTGGCATCATCATCACTGCCAGCTGACAGCAGACGCCTCAACAAAGATAAACAATTCCAGCCATCGCATAAGGTGAGTCTGACATGCATAAAAATGATGATCCTCCATACATCAGTCCTACCTCGGTGTTGTATGAATGCTAGAATGTATTTTACTAAATTGTAAGGCCCTTGGAGTATTTTATAAGAATTGATTTGGCCCTTGATATGAAAAAGGTTCCCCACTCCTGCTTTAGACAGTGCGGTCGGCAAAGGGCTGATAATTGGTGCTTTGGAGCAATATTTATTATTATTACTATTAAAATACACTTTTCACGACATTTAAAGAAAGATGGTGGCCCTCACACTAAGACTTGACAAATGTGACCTCTTTGAAGTACTCCAAATTTGAGTCGATACCTATTATCATCAGAAAATGGTATCATCTTGCTGTGGGGCAGACTGCTTCTACATTTATTGGTGTGCACGGTGAAAAATATGGGAAAGCCCAAGTCTGTTACTGGATAGAGTATGGCCAAATTTTATTTCTTGTAATCTATTTGAACGGGGGAAAAAAAAAACAATATATTGTTAACAAAGTTCCTTATTGTTTACTCGGAAGTAAACCTTTTGAACTCCTCCAATGCTCATCGGTTTCAAAGATGTGTGTTGTTTTTAGCGATGACTGGTTTTTATGAAAGAGTTTATTGTTGATGTTCAATGTGTGATATTAATGCCAAAGATAAACATTCTCAAAGTACGGCTTTAGCACAGAGCCGTGGTTTACATGACAATAAATGGTCTGAATTCCCTTCTTCTTTTTTTTTTATTTTTTTTTTTATCTCTGCTCAATTTATTATTATTCATGTGACATGCTCAAGCTAAACCTTCTCATCTGGCTGAACATGAGTCTTTATTGGTGCATAGAGTCAGGATTTAAACCAATAAGGTAGCACTTGTGATCCCCGGGTATTCCCTTGGAGCTTTTTCCTTTCTTGTATTGTTACTTTGCCATCGTCATGCCACTGATTTTCTTGTGGCTTTGGCGAGGGCTGGTGAACATTTCTATATCTATCCAAGCAGTTAATGTGGCTTGGTAAAGGCTCTCTAGGCTATTCATCCATACTTTTCAACCAATCTGAATAGTATCTAGTGTTTTTAACCTTTTCTAACTAGACTACTATGTATTCATGGCTAAATATAACTTTGTTAAGATGACTTGTCAATAATCTTGTCAAGATTTTGTTCTTTTACGGAACACTTTTAGATGGTTGAGATTCTTTATTCCGTCTCCTGATTTCATGGTCTTGATTATTTTGTTTCAAAGTCACTCAAGGATGAAGCACAAGGAGACGGAGATTGTTCCTTTTCTATTTGACCACACAAAAGGTGTCTTGGCCAAAGAAAATGCATGTTCCCTCCTTTATTTTCTTTTTTAATCACATTATTTATTCCTCAATCCAACACTATACAACTTATTTAAGAAACCACAGCAGCCTTTCTGGGCCTTGGGGGTCTAGTCTGTGGCTCTGTGGATAGCTAGCAGGTGTCAGACTATACAAAATGCTGGATTAACAATGTCAATGTGTGCTCAAATTGACATTTCAGGCCATACTTTCAAGTGACAATTTGCTTGTAACAAACTTATTTTATAATATTTTGTTTTATTGACACATTTGACACATAAAGCTGATTACCTCTGAAGGTATTTAATTATTATTTATTATTATTATTATTATTATTATTATTATTATTATTATTATTATTATTATTAGTATTAGTAGTAGTAGTAGTAGTAGTAGTAGTAGTAGTAGTAGTAGTAGTAGTAGTAGTAGTATATGTAATGATTTCCATAGTGTTACGGTTAACTTTGTTTTTGTATCAGCTCGGTTCAGTATAGTTTTGTATATAACATCACAACAGCAGTCGCCTCATGGGTTCACAAAATGTGTTGATTTGACAGACAGAAGAATAGCTTAAAATCAGGCAACGAGAGCATATTTTGTTTAAAAAGAATAAGATACATCAAGCAATGGGTATTTTTAATCATGTTTGAATGTTTATTTACAGTATTTACAAGATAATACCACTGCACACTTTTAAACATATAAATAAAGGCATATAGGTGATCGTTACATAGCGTGTTGAGCACTGTGCAAACTAAAGGTGTTTGCGTGCGTGTGACCAATAAAGTTGAAATAATGATGGTCCAGTCCCTGCACTGGGGATATGTATCCTCCATGTTGCGTGTGTTGCGCGTGCACCGCTGGATAAGACAAGCTGGGGCCGCGCGCCGAGCTGTGCCATGAGGGGAAGTGTCCAGTAGGATTTTGCTGGTGGTACATAGCCTCGGGACTGTGGCTCTGATCCGGGGACGCGTGCAGCTGTCCCAGAAAGTCACACGATTCCACGGGAACGGAGCCCACGTGAGACCCAAAAACAGGATCCGTAACGGCGCGTGACTTGGACTGCAAGAAGGCAAGGATGCGAGCGTACTTAATGTCTTTGGTTTCAGCCCTGTCCTCTGTGGTCAAATAGTGCACTAGGTTCTTCATGCACTCGTGGTATCCGTAGTGGAAATAATTGGCGAATTCAGCCAAAAGCTCACCTGCAAACATGCACAGAAAAAACGATGCCCATTTTAACTTCTGGATAGTGTGGAATATGAGCAAGGTAAATATCAAACTAACAATCAAATGTTATGCTAACGGAAAGCTCTTATATTAGTGACAACTAACCCTTTTCTCTCCCGCGAGGAAAGTCTGCGGAGTGTAGCGCGCGCAGATATTGAACTGTCATCTCCAGGATTTCTGCCTTTTCAAGTTTCCCAGAGTTCTGCGAATTGAAATAAACATACTTTTTATTGCATACGCCTACTTACTACATAGAGACATTGCAGCACAGACATGTTGATCAAGGTACCTGTTTGGCGAGCGCCATTGGTACAGTTTTTCCCAATTCATTAAGACAGCGGTTGATGCGGTCGCGTCTTCGTTTCTCGATCACTTTGTGGGAGACCGGAATTCTCTGTGAAATATAAAATGTGATAAATAAACAATGTACACAGCTACACAAATCGATTGCATTATTGTTCCACCCAAGTTGCAACAATCCCCAACAGCCAAGTACACAATTCACACATTTTACGCACAGCGCTCCGGACTTATCACGGCTTTTATCACGGCAATACTGAACTATTGTAAGTGACCAACACCATTTCTGCTCGTATTTGTATTACATCAGTTGCCCTGGTTGTATACTTGAATCCCCCTGTCTTGTCTGGGAGGAGAGACATCATCCTAGACACTTAGGAGTGTGTGTTGCGCGTCATTTACGCACGCAGGCTGCTGCCCAAAATCATTAACAGTTTGTCAAGAAGTAAAAATGAAATGTACCAAACGACACATCTATCTCCCAAACGTTTTTTGCAGTCAACATATCATTTTAAGAAAACCTCAAATTAAAGGCATTCTAAAGAATAAGTTATCTGGTGCTTCCTGCATCTAGGTAAAAAGCGGGCATTGCGCATACCTTTCTCTCCTTCGTCTTTGATGCCATCATTGGATTCTTCATTTACTCCCTAAAAGCTGTTGGTGATGGTGAGAGTGCTGTTGCTGTAGCAGAAGTACACTGGGCTCTAGTGAAGCTGCTTCTGGTTTTAAAGGCGTCTCAGTGGCATTCATCCTTAAATTATTCCACTGGATTAGAGACGCGCACTGGCTAAATGTGTGCATTTAGGATCAGTTAAAGAAATTGTAAAAATCTCAAGCCATGGGCTTGCAGGGGGGCAACCTGCTTTGTTAATCCACGTGGCTGTTCAAAGGACACGTGATTAGTTTGGGAATATTATTTGCATAGTAAGAGCCAGGCGGGAAATAAGTGAGCCTGGGATCGCCTGATGCGGCGGGGCGCATTGCGCGCACTGAAAACAAAGCCTCTGCAGAAAGAAATCCTCTTTCTTCCATCTCGCGTTTCTCACACGATCGGCTGTTTACAAATCCCAGCAAGCGATCTTAACTCTCATCTCGGCCCGGTGCAGTGTTAAGGCCTGTCCAGTGTCATTAAGTAATTAAGTAAGCCTTTAATAGGCTGTTCCGCCAAGTTCAGGGGAGATCTGCTGGAGACGCAGCTCCCCCGTTTGTTCTCGGCGTTTCTCACACGACTTGCTGACACGTCCATTTTTATGAGAGATGGCAAGCTTTTTGTTTACATTCTTTCCTTCGCTGGCCTCCTCGGCAGGTGTGTGATGAGGCCTGGCACACGAGCGTCGGCTGCGTCAGGGCCAGCGTCTCCTGCCGCCTCTGGCACACGAGGGTGAGCCACCACTGGAGACTCTGAGAGGCTCAATTTGTATCCTATTATCCTATAAGAAAATGTCTATTCACACCAATGAATAGTTTCATTGGCCTAAATTTTAATAATGCAGTGAAAGAAAGGGAGAAATAAAGAAGAATGCAGCTGGTGTGAGCGCGCATTATTCTCGTCACCTGCAAGATGGAGAGCCTGGAGACCCCTATTCATTTGCCTAATTTCGGTCAACTTAACAAACTTTGGGAGAAATTATACTGCTATTGTTATGAAGGGTGAAGCTTTCTGATCGAATTAACAGCGTGTTTTGATCCGGTAAATGTCATTATAAGAAAGAAACAATCGCGTTTAAAGGGGCCTGGGTAATGCGCCAAGTGGAGACGCCAAAGCGCACACTGCACAAAGGGCGCGAGTAAATGCCACAGGGGACTTTTGTACCCACACATTGCACAAGTTTTTAGCCCAAACAAAGGGCATTATTTTATACTTGAATACATTTCATATAACAATTGGCTGTTTTCTTCAAACATATTTTCACAGCAAGGTTAACAACAGGTTTATTGTGTGCGCCTTCTCACGCATTCACGCGGCTCTCATGCGCAAAAACACTGTGCAGCCATTCTTTTTCTCACCCTAAACTTTTTAATCTGGAAACTTTTCCTGTGATTGGAAACATTTGATGTTGTGAGCCATGTAAGGAATATAACAAAGAGAGAAAGTAGAAAGAAAGACTCACAGGACATCTGAAGCGGTTTAAGGTTTCCCCTGCACCATGGAGGGCAAAGCGCGAGCGACCGGGGCCAGGGCATAAAATCCTATTACTTCACTGCAAAGTTTAAACACTTCATGTGTTTGTTTTATTCAATAAACTGATACTTGCACATTTTTACACACATTGAAGTTATGTGAATATAAACACTGGATATGCTGATAATTGTGCGGTATTATAGGGATATAATAATCGTGTTTACTGCATTGCAGTGCTTCGTGCTTTTTAAGACATATAGTGTTTTTGTCAGACGGAGGGTGAAATAATATCATAGGCTTTCATGATTTGTGTGTGCTTATGAGCTTATATAGATTCACTCAATGGCCGTAACCATGCGTGTGAAGAAAAGCGTAATTACGCACACCAATGTAAAATACATCCTGATCATTTATTTCAGGATTAAATGAGGCTACATGTATAATGTATGTTTGGCTATGCAGCAGACGCCTTGTTTTAAACTGGTATCAACACAGTGTACAAATTAACACGTAAAAAGGAGAAAATAAATTAATGCTATATGGCTTTGTGTGGATATACACTGCGCATCTTTTTGTGTTTATCTTAAACATGATTATGATCAAATCGAAAATATCCAAATTGTAAGTGACTATTGGTATAGAGTTATGAATTCTAATAGTTTATGAATTGTTTATGAACACACCAGAAAGCCTCTATTTTTATTATAATATATTTGTTTTTGTGATGGATAGCCATACTGTTGCCTATACGTTTAAGAACAATACATGAATCGTTATTTTATTTTATATAGTTTCTAGACTATTTGGACTAATGTTTCTAATGCACTTTTCTTATTTTTATTTTTTTGGACAAGCTCAGAGACAACTTCTGTCCCCTGTTCCCTGAGTGGCGCTGCACTCAGAGCTGTGGTGACCTTCGAGGGTCCCCAAACTATCTCCTGTGTGCGTGCGCCATCTTTCGCATGGACCGCATCACTTCACTCGGTCCATACTTCTGCTTCCTCCGATTCCACGCCGTCTTCTATTAGACTCGGTCACTCAAGTGGCGCCTCTGTTTGTCACAAAGAGAAAAAAAATGCAAAGTACATAGGCTAAATAATGTAAGCCCACACGATGACCCGCCTACGTTTCCCTGGTCGTCATCATGTTTGATAAAGGAACATTTGGTAAATAGACACAGTTTGTTGCCGATGCTTGTGAACTATTAGCCTATAAAGTGGAAATTGTCGAGGCTCAAATTGGCCAACATGGCTCAATATTCACTGTCATGTCGTAGCCAATCGCAACAGGGCTCTCATTTTGGTCTCACAGATACGCGAGGCCATTTGTGATTGGTTGAGAGCACTGGGCTAGTTCTGAAAATCCAACAGCGCTTTTGTTGCTACTTCGTGAATTAGTTTAGGTTTCATTCCAGAGCCAACGCCCCGCAGGTTAGTAACATGTCTTCGCAGTTTGAACAGGCAGACATACGAAAACAGAGCTATTGTGATGTCCGCTGCTGCTGCAAGAGCTGCGCCTATACACATCCCCTTTTCGCTTCTGTTTTTTCTATAAATAGACGGTGCCAAATCACAGTTTCCATCGGTTTGTTAAGTTTTCTTGCTAAACTCACTGTGTAGAAACGTATTTCTGGTCATCACATGATTGCAAACTAAAGATCGCGTGTTTGTTTCAGTGGCACCGCAAGGGAAACCGTTGTATGGATACAGGAAGCTGCGTTCAGGGTAAAACAAGACCTATAGATGCGCATCAAGTTTGAGCAAATATGAAATAAGTAAGTACTCAGTTTGACAATTTTGGGGCCATTAGCATAGGTGTTTCCAGTTTAGTGCAGATTGTATCAGTCTGGTGTTACATGATAGATGCATGGCTGTTTTACGGGAATGATGAGAGATACCATATGGGGCGCCAAATGTAACATGCCTTATTTCGTGGACAGAATGACTTTTGTGTCACGAAATACATATATTCATTACGAAATCACGTTACATCGTAACGCCGTTTGTCCACGGAATACACACATTGGTTTGCATTGTGTCCACGAAACACTGAAGAGAGCACGTCGTTTCGTGGACCAAATTGACTGGTGGGCTTTTGCTTTCGTGGACATAAGGCTGAACACTATTCACTGTCGTACACGAAATAAACTTTCGTCATAAAAGTATTGTGATGTGATACAGAAGGCATTCCGTCCACGCAATAGTAACTTCATAACTTACGAAATGCATTCAGTGACACGTGCTTTCATTCCGTGCACGAAATGCATAATGGTATACATTTCGTGAGTCAGCGGTTTACGAAATGAATTATGTGACACGATAATGTCATTCCGTGGACGAAATGCATTATAGAATCACGAAATCAGTTTTGTGACCTGCAACAATACATTTCGTGAGTCAGCAGTTTACGAAATGAATTATGTGACATTTCGTAAACATTTCGTAAACATAACATAACTGTTTACTCACTGTTTCGTGAGTCAAAAGTGTATTATGTAAACTGTTGACTCACGAAATGTATTGTTGCAGGTCACAAAACTGATTTCGTGATTCTATAATGCATTTCGTCCACGGAATGACATTATCGTGTCACATAATTCATTTCGTAAACTGCTGACTCACGAAATGTATACCATTATGCATTTCGTGCACGGAATGAAAGCACGTGTCACGGAATGCATTTCGTAAGTTATGAAGTTACTATTGCGTGGACGGAATGCCTTCTGTATCACATCACAATACTTTTATGACGAAAGTTTATTTCGTGTACGACAGTGAATAGTGTTCAGCCTTATGTCCACGAAAGCAAAAGCCCACCAGTCAATTTGGTCCACGAAACGACGTGCTCTCTTCAGTGTTTCGTGGACACAATGCAAACCAATGTGTGCATTCCGTGGACAAACGGCGTTACGATGTAACGTGATTTCGTAATGAATATATGTATTTCGTGACACAAAAGTCATTCTGTCCACGAAATAAGGCATGTTACATTTGGCGCCCCATAATACCATAGGTCTTGAGGTATGTCGATTCGTGGCATCTCCGCCTTAACTTTGTTGCTCTGCACAAGCGCGATTGTAAACACGTTGAGCACTCTGCTGCCTCCATGGTAAACGTAGGACTGTAAACAGCTTTTGTCAAGTTGCCTACATCGAACAGTTTTTGCACATTCAATGTTTTATTTAACTGCAGCTTGCGTAATAATGGAAAGTTATTGGGTTGGGCTGTGTACACGTTTGAATGAATGCACTGAAAATACAGGCTCGTTTCGGTGAGTACCTTTTTACAATCTTATATGTAGGGTTTACAAGTGGGCACTTTGGCACAGCAGATGAGCAGAGTTGTTCTTGGGTTCATTTTTTGTTTTCTCTCCATAGTGTCGGGAACTCAAATGGGATGTCTTGGCAGTTATTGAGCTTAGTTGAAACTGGTTTTGTGGTGGGAGTGAAAGTTCAGGGAGATGCGTGCCAGACACCTGAGGAATGTGGAGCAGGGATGTTTCCATGGTAATTGCAGTTTGTTTGGACCATACATAGACTTGCATTCCAACTGGTGGCTCTCACAATGTTCACAGTTATGGGGTGTATATATAGCAAATTGTCTTTTTTATTTGATCTTATCTTTTAACTGTGTTGTACTGTTTCCTGGCCTCCTTTCCTTCAAGCGTGTTTGAGTGATCCTGCACATTCAGTCCGCTCCTTCTCATTTGCCCAAAACACTCACTCCTCTCTTGATGTCATGGGTGCTTCCCTTTGTGTTTACAAATATTGTTTTGAGCTTTATATAAAATACCCTTTTAAGCTGTATTTTATGACCTTTTGGTGCAGGACCTTTCTTTACACTAAACAAAAGAGCACTGTGTGGGACATTATTAGGAATTGTCGCGTCATCCTACTGCTGCATTGTGACGGTTACCTGAGAGCACCATAACTTGTTTGCCTGTTTTCACAATACAGAAAGGCCCTAACATGATGCCTCTGGGGCAGGAACTGGAGCAATAACGATACTAACTGAATTTAGGACTGTCATGTGAGATACTGTAATTAAGTGGCAGATTAACAAATGGGTCCCTGGCGTGGAACAGCAACAGAGGAATCATTTATCCAAAAATATTCTTGCAAAAAGAGCAAAGGAACAGATAGTAGAGTGTTCAAAAGTTTGAGTAACAAAAGGACACAAATGAAACTTGATAAAAAAAAAGTATCTTCTGCTAAGGCACTTAATGATAAATGTGTAATGCCTAAGTTTGAAATCAAGAAATTATGGCTGGAAGTTTGTATTTCCCAAAACGTTAGAGTGAGTCTCACTGAGCATAAATTGCTTGTAGCACTCACCAGATCACACATGTTTGTGCTCTTCCTGAAAGGACAAATCCGGTTTTGCAAAAAAAAAAAAGATACGAGGCTCTGGCTTTTCTCCAGGCATTACAGCATTGATCGTTTAGAATTAAGGGCCAAGACAAAAAGGGCTTTTCAGGACAGAAATGTGGCTTAGTATTATTATTGATTTATTGTTACTTATTAGTGGTGTTGGTGTGACAGTGTACAAGTCTTATGAAGCATAAGGTTGTGTCCATCGTCATCAATGCGGGTGTGAACTGTTCTATTTCACAGTTCCATCCTTCACCCTCTTCCTCTATATATGTGTGTCTGATGAACATGTGGCCTGGCCTGTGCCAGGAACTGGAAAAAACATTAAATATGTGCAAAAAGGTCCGGCCTGATAGACGTATTTATCAATATCAATCCAACATAGAGCTTCGAGTCAACTGCACTGGGTTGTTAAGCCTTTTGCCACACAGGTTTTGTCAAGCAGAGAAAATACAAGATGCAGGCTGGCTCATGCATAGTTTTTGAAAATTGCATCGCAAATCTAACCACATTACATTTTGTTTGTCTGAAAAATTGCTAATAGGAAACTTTCCTAAAGTTCTCAGCCTTTTGTGCTAGATTTTCAGTATTGACAAGGCATTAGACATTAGTCATTAAATCAATAGTACGCACATTACCAACAATGGCAGTGAAAAGTCAATAGCAGTCTCCTGTAACGCTTTTATGTTTGAACATGTCAGTGCAAATTGAAGTCTGTCTCTGCCACTGTGGAATTACATAGCAGGTTGTAACATGTCCAAACTCCCCGTACAGTATGCTAAACTACAGTTTCTCTATTAAGGAAATAAAAATACAAAAAGACAATGAATAAGAAAGTACAGGGCCATTTATTTACACGTAGGTAAATAGTTCAGCCAAGGTGTCCCCAACAATTCACTCTATATGAAATTATGTGTAATCTTTTATGGCTTATAATTCAATATGAAATAATACATTAATGACTATGGGCTAAATACACTTTTTAGTAGACACTGCTCCCTTCAGTTCAGATTTTCTATATTTGCCATTCTATACTTCTATATGCAGCATCATACAAAATTACATACAATTTATCCTGGCCGGAGACTGTCACTAGTGTCTAAACGGCTTTTACACCGTTGTGTTGACGTCACTCTCTGAATGCACCAATACCGACATGTTGTGTGGTCTTTCTAGTCCTTCCACTCAACTTAACTGTTTTGCCAAAAGGGTTTTTTCTTTCTAAACATCAGTCCCAAAAAACAATGAAGTCTATTACTGTACAAATGAGATATGCGAAACAAAACACTAGCAACATAAAATATATTATCATCGATGAACAAAAAGCTACTGAATTTTTGTACATTAACATAACTCATACATCAACAACAATCATTTTTGTCAATCATAAAATCTCATTGCATGTCCTGCTTTAAAAGACTAAAAAGAAAACAGCTCCAATTAACATTACTGGTGCTGTGCTAGAGGACGTCTGCTCAGCTGAACATAATCATAGGCATTCTACATTTCTCCTTAACCTTGATGAGTCACATTTGATTACTCTCTCATTCAACAATTCATAATTCAAGCCATTATGGAAGAATTCTCTCTTTGTGCACCAAATGATTGAACTATGAACATGTAAAAATCTCAATCTACGCATTTTCTTAAATGTTTGGCCTCTAACTGCGGGGTTTACTGTACACCTCCTAAGCCAGGGGTGACCAAAGTGTGGCCCAGGGGCCATGTGGCCCTCAGATACATTTTTGGTGGCCCTCTGGCTTTTTGTTGAATTGGCACACACCTCAGTTTAAATATTTTACATGATCATAATCTCAAAGACTAACATGTTATTGTGTGACAAAGCTGGCTTTACGACTTTGAGCCTAAATAAGGCATGGGTTAAAGGTGCATCATGCAACTTTTTATGCTTTTACCTTGTAAAAGCCAGCGGCTTTATGAGTGGTCAGCACGACACCTTTACTTTCAATCACAGTGGATTCTAAAATGCTTCAGGATCAATTGTTTTGTAGGTGTTCTGGTGAGAGGGTCCGTCTGCAGTGAAAACTTTCCAAACAATTGATCCTGGAGCGTCCTAGAGACCACTGTGAGGGAAAGTAAAGGCGCCATGCTGACCACTCTTACAGCAACCACTATTATAACAGACCTTCCAACATGTATGCATTTTGACTTCCTAGTACGCTTGTACGATTTCATGTTCTAAACTACGCATTATGTAGTTATTGTCACTGAAGTTCATTCTGCCGCTGAGCAGAGATCTGCGCGTACGCGTGTAACGCGTAAATAAACTATGCACAGGCTGAGGCTTGTAAAAGTTCACTGGTGCTGTTATGTCAAGTATGCCATTTTTCCCGTGGCTGCAGCCATAGGAGCCTCCAGCTCCAGGCTGAGTGAGCCCCGCTGCCCCACGCCCGCTCGCTCGCTCGCTCGCTCACTTCACATGGGCAGACTCCACCGGCTGACTGTAGGCCCGTCTACTCGCTAACCCCGCTCCAACAGACGCACCACTGAGGCGGATGAACCGTATGAGACATCGCACGTTGAGGTGAAAGTTATACAGCTGTATACATGTGAAGAAATAGGCTAATAATAAAAAGTGACCTTTATTAAATAAGCTGTAGGCCTAAATAGCCTATATGATAAAGGGTATAAAATTAGACCACATAAAAAAAAAGCGTGAATATAACGCTGCAGTCAGAGCAGATTCTGGACCATGACCTGAACCAGCGAAAAGCAGCTGCCAGCTCCGCGAACTCGAGTCCACGATGGAGCCGGGGGCAGAACTACGCGTCTTTCGGCCTGAGCAGAGTCTTTCTCCGGGAGGAAACAACTGTTTTCCAGCGCTGTTTAGTGTTTAGTTAAAATTGGTGTGTACACCACCTCCTGACTTGGGGTAGGATTTGAGCACACCATACGCCAGGTGTACGGTGCGCCTGGCGATTGATAAATGCCAAAACGGGCGGTGATTTTTCGTATACCCGTATATACGTTATATGTGAAGGTTGCCACAGAAGAGCAGCGCTCCGACTGCTGCTTGTAATGAACCACGCCTCAGTCGGCCTCTTTTTCTTAACCCCTTAACTGTCGTCTCCCCTGATCAGGGGGCTAGGGTTAGGGTTAGGGTCAGTTAACCCTAATCAGGATATGATTAGGGTTAAGAACGGCAAATGTTACGTAAGTTGTGTTTCACTCACAAAGATCTCACACATATTTTTAGAAACTAGAAGGTCTTGGCTTTCAAATTAGGTATCACGCTGGCATATAGACTGTACGCTCTCCAGTCAAAACGCTTTGAGACTTTATTTAAATAATTGTTAACCCTAACCCTTAACCCTAACCCTAGGGTGGCAGTTATGTGGTTAAATAACGCCCTCTCCCATGTGGCGCAGCGTTTAGCACAAAACCTGCGCCACATGCAAGATCGCGCGATACCACGTTGCGTTTAGAGTTGCGCATGGACTGCGCCAGGCACAAGATCTGGCCCACTATCTTTTGATGTACAGAACCTGATTTGGAATTTAACATTATGTACAAATCCTTTATTGTCTCTGACCACTCTGTGATGAAACTGAAGCCATTAGGAGAACTACAGTTCTAAAACAAAAAAGTTGAGTGTTGAGTCAATATAGTTGTTAATCATATGCGCTACAAAAAAGTGCAAAAGTGGGAAAGAGTTCATTAATCATAGTGTTCTGTAAAGAAAAAATCTCGCAAACCGCGCGTTCTGCTACGGCCCCGTGAACTGTCACCTTTTTCCCTATGTAGTTGCATGTCTTAATGCATCTGGCAATCTCCTCTTTTCGTAAACAATAAAAAACACTTGGAAACCACAAACAGTTCTTGACGGGAGAGATCGCCTTGCCTCAACATATCCGGCTTGCCTCTTCACACGTTCATCACCCCCTGGGTTTGCAGGTTTTTTTTGTACTCATACTCAATGTTGGCAGGTCTGTTATAAACACACATTTCCTACATTAAAAGTTGCATAATGCACCTTTAAACCTTTCTTAAACACGTCCTTTGGAATGTTTGAAAGCTGTGACCCCCAATATGTGGCCCTCAATAAAAAAAAAGTTTGGACACCCCTAAGCCCCTAGTTACTCAAGTATTCTCAAAGCACAAGTCATTCTTTTTGTTCAAGTCATTCATGGGGGGGGGGTTAAACAAGTTGTTGCACCTTTGCCAAACATGAGACACACGACAGCTTCAC
The DNA here is from genome assembly GCA_021464625.1 of Proterorhinus semilunaris. NCBI lineage: Eukaryota > Metazoa > Chordata > Actinopteri > Gobiiformes > Gobiidae > Proterorhinus > Proterorhinus semilunaris. The sequence goes on from CM038349.1 coordinate 28,053,645, forward strand.
GAGACATAGACTACCACTGAGAAACCATGTGTCTAACTTCCTCGAGGTCAAGGTTTGATCTGTGGGGAAAGTGCGGCGGTTGTGCTCTGCTCTGTGTGAAACGAACCAGCTGCCCTCTTTCCACTTCCCTTTTTTTCTTTGGGTGGTGGGGTGACTGGGAGTGGGCCCTGCCATTGGCCTGACATGATCACAGGCCAAGTATGGAAAGTCGCGGTGGGGTTGCCAGAGAGTGTTTCAGGACGAGCACTTGACTTCAGTGAAACCAAGCATGTGCCCTGTGCCATGCTCCTCACTGCAATAGATACAAACGTTTATGTAAAAGTCTGTGAGTGACAGACGAGTTGTGGAATAAAACTAAAGCACTTTTCTGAATATAACTAAACACATTCCCCTACGCCTGGACTATACGGCAAAAATGTCAAGATGTTGTCCTCATATTGATCAATCTCTACTTTGTTTTGATTTTATGCCTCAATATTCGGACCAAAGACCTGTTTGAGCTTTACTAATATGGTTAATATGAACATAGACAATATGAACCTTTTATATAAACCTGAGCTTGTGCAAACAATGACTGCTGTCCACCACAGTCCTGTTAACACAAAAATGTTCCATTGTTTTTATCACGGTCTGAACTTCACTTCAAAGCATGAGCTGTTACTGCCACGGGAGCCTGGAGACCTGTTTATTTAAAAGCCAATCATTAAATTAACCTTCAATTTGACTCCAATTTCATGAAAGGCACTGCCCTACGCGTTTCCTTCATTACTTTTATATTATGTGTGTCGTAATAAGACTCCTAAGTATCTAATTTTGTAAACATTGAAAGAAATGACAATGAAAGGTCTCAGGCTGGTGTCAGCAATTATAATAGACACTATATTATCTGGATGCACAAAAACGTATCATCTTGTGGCCAGATAACGCATGATAAAATGTGCTGATATTTTGCTCTTCGGAATTGCGCGTGATAAAGTTGACTACAGAGCCACCGAGCCCACGTGCCACTGTTTCTGTTTGAAAGGGGGGGGGGGGGCGTGTCTCTACTATTCATAGTTGTGAGAACCTCGGAGGTCTATTAGAGGTCGTCGTGTGTGTCTCCTAATAGCAACTGCAGTAGCAAAGGGGAAAAACAGATCACTGTACACTCAGCGCTTTTGGACACAGCTCTTCTTCTCTTAAACGCGACAACTCTGTGAGTAAAGGGAAAATGTGGAATTATGTCCTTTAAAAATTCCCTCCGTGTGTTGCTCTTAAGGTGCAATTGGGAACTTTTAGAGACTGATACACCTGTATTAAGCGCAGTGGTGTTATGGGCACAAGTAGGGGAAAGGTTAAACGGCTCTGTATTTGTTCATAGAGTTTTGGTGTTGTGTTTATTATTGTGGATGAGGCTGCACAATGTTGGAAAATGTATGACTTGTATTTGTAATTTTTGTTTGATCAAGATTGAGTTGACAGGAAAAGACTTACCATATGAACTATTGAACTTACATACAATAACTGTATACATTTCAAAACATGATTGACACGGTCAAAACTACAGCGCTTAATAGTTGCTAAGTAACTGCAGTCTTTGGGATATGCCAATTGAAATCATACAAATTGTGACTTTGATTTGATTGTGATTATTGTGCAACCCTAAAGGTGAGGATTTGTGAACAGTAGTTTCTCTTTTTCCAAAATGCCGCTTGTGAACACAGTGTGGGTATGATGATGCCCTGCGTTGCAGCATGTTTCTGATACTTTCTCCCAGTGGGCTGCAGTCCAGTCAGTCATGTGCTCTGCAGCAATAATAGAAGTAGGCGAGATGTCAATTGTTACCTCTGCCATGGTTGCCATACTCCTGAAATAACCTGAGCCATACGGAGGTCAAGTCAGGTGAAGCTAGAAAATAGTCCTGAGCGATTATGGGGACTATTTTCCCTTTCAATGCCAGTTTAGCATCGAAAGGGATGAGCAAAAATATCTTAATATTTATATCAGACCATATGGTTGCTGTCATGAATAGTTTTGTGATTTATGCAGTATTATCAAGTTATAAGTGAAAACGTATGACTTGATAATAATAACTGATATACAAATAGGTGATAAAATCAATACCTTTTACACATTGTTATCGGTTGATACCATATGATTTGTACAGTCACATCCTAATATTATTATAAATGGTGTGACCAAAGACATAACCAATGTTTATAATAACAATCACTATCGTCATTGCAATGGCTCTAACCCAGCTATGGTTCAGTAGTGTTTTATGTCTAATACAGTGACACATTTTAAGGAAACCGGGGGAGACGTGATAATGTACTTGACTACAGAATGAATTATGCTGATAAATATTTTACATTTTCCTGGACTAATTGGTCATCATCATCAGTGTACGCGAGTCAGGCGCTTCAGCATTTGTGCCTCAGCAGTGTAGCTCTATGCCACAGCTGTGAAGTGTGGTCTGGCCCGGTGAACTCATTTATATGGCATCCCGAACAGGAAAGCTCATTTCCTCTCAGCTCTGAGAGGAGAGAGGGTTTCGCACTGAGTAGAGTCCATGTGTCTCCAGCAAGTTTTGAAAGTCTGTTTCTGTGTCCTTGTTTCCAGCGGCACAGCTGTTCAGCGCCAGTGTCTTCCTTTTGTTTATGCTTTTTGCGGGAAAGGACACGTATACACACTTTGAATTGCGTAAATAGTGGCGTGCAGCACACACATTTTTCTCTTATAAAGCGTGTTGCAGGTGTTTCTTTTTCAAACGAACTCATTGTTAAGAATTACTAATACAGTAAGCAGAAAGTAATTCACAAAGTGTTAGTGAAAGCTGCGAATGGAAGCAATGTTCTCATCACATTCAACATCTATTGACAGAAATCAAGACACCATATCCGCCTTTGTGAAAAGATAAGAAAAGATGAGCCTTTATTGATCTCACAATGGAGAAATTCACATGTTAAATTCAGCTCTCAGGGTGTGCAGGATAGACAGGAAATGTGCAAACAATTAAATAGTAAAAATAGCAGTACTTATATACAATGATTACCAAAAAACTTTAAGGGCGCAAAAAATATGAACAGTAAAAAAATAAGATTAACAGACTATAATACAAAATGTAGTCTGGTCAGTGTTAGCAGTGCAGGTTTACAGCCATAGTGCAAGTGGTTGATAAGTCACGCGGATAAAGTGACGTAGATACAGATATTATTGCATGTAGTTTTAGCTAAAGGGGGTTATTGCTCAGTCTGCCACTGAAAGAGCTGCTTACAGACCTCTACAGTCCCGTGCAGTGGGTGGGAGGTGTTGTCCATGATGGAGGTGAGCTTATGTTCCAGAGCCCATGAAGTGTGAATGACTTTGAACAAGGTACAATGACTTCATTTTAGCTGTTCTGTTTTAAAAGTAGGTATATTCATATTGTATAAGTAGTGGTATTATACATAGATACACGAACAGTGTATTCACTTAAATTAATTATATTGATAATAGTGCTGTGGAAAAAACTATACTATATTCTTGTGCTTCATTGGACTCCACCAAATAATGACAAATTATTAAGTAACGGATGATCAAGAGTTCGCAGAAGTCGTCAAACTATCTCAATGAATTCAGCTGAGCAGCAAGGACAGACAATGGCACCTGTCCTGATACATTTGCCCCAATTCAACTTTATTTATGGAGCACTTTTTACTGACAAGTGCAACTCAAAGCGCTTCAGATACAGTATACTGTACAATTAGAAAGATTGCCATGTAAAAACAGAAGAAGAAGAATTTCTAGTGATAAATATTTTTCTAAATAATCAATCTGATAATAATTTTGGCACTGTGCAGACACCAGCTGGCCTGTGTTTTCACGCTTCTTTTGGGACCATTAATAGAGATATACTATCTAACTGCTAAATATCTTTTCTCCTCTCTTACATTTTCCACTGCTGCTGAGAAAAAAATATCTGTTTTTGTAACGGCCCTTTTTTTTGTTGTCCATTCAGGGTGATTCTGGAACATGCAGGCTCAGGAAGTCCTGAGACAGCTACGGATTCCTGAATTCGATGATGTGCGTCAGTACATGCGCGCTCTTCCCACCAATGCTCTGATGGGCATGGGTGCTTTTGCTGCCATTACTACATACTGGTTTGCCACACGACCGAGAGCCCTGATGCCGCTCTGTGATCTGTCCCTGCAGTCCGTGGAATTGCCCGTATGTAATTGAATCTTTGTCAGTCCCTCAAAGGTTTACACAGTCAGGAAGTGTGTTGTTGTTTGACCCAAAAACACTGAAATACTTTATTCTTTAAAATCATTACCTCACATTTTCTTTCAACAAAAGAGGGTAATGAAGTTAGTCAAAAAAGGTACTCGAGTAAGAGTAACGTTGCTTCAAGTAGAAGTAAAAAGTAGTGACCCAAATATTTACTCATGTAAAAGTAAAACAGAAAATGTTACTTGAGTGCTGTGAGTAGCTGTTTGAGCAACAAGGTCTAAATCATTTTCAATGGAATGGATTTACACATAAGATCATGTGGAAATCATCATCATCATTTACAAATAGTCAGATTCGCTATGTTTAGATTTCTACTGAAAATACAGAAAAAATTATTCGAAAGAATTAGGTGCACGCGACAAACAACCTCTATTTTATTGGTCAAAATGCCACTTTAATATTTACTCACAGTGGAAAAAGTAACTATTACTTTGCTCATGTAAGAGTACAGATACTTCATATAATTTGTTTATAAACTAGAAATAAAAAGTACCGTATGAGTACATGCACTTGAGTAAATGTAACTGAGTACTTCCCATCTCTGGATACTTACAATACAAAAAATTTAATTTAGGATATAAACACCACATATTTAGACTTGCTGGAAATGTGGGTAACACAATTTTTCTCCGTTGACAACATTAATGAAAAATAGCGCTCAAAGATACCGTATAAAACACAGAGTCAAACATCACACTGTTTTCAGTGTAAAGACAAACATACTGACCGGTAACAACCGTACATTAGTCTTGTATAGTTCTTTTCTAGGCACTTAAAGTTGTGTTTCATTGTCCAGGGTCTCTTTGTGTTGGAAAAGTACTTTAAAAGCCACCGAAGCAGCAAAGCTGATGGAATAACATTATGAGTAAACTATTTCACATTGTGTATGTTATTAATTACTGTAGGGCGAAGAACGTGCCAGAAGGTCAACTCTAATGACCGAGAACGAGTGCCTGATGTACTACTACGCTGATGCACGCACCATTTATGAGGTCTTTCACCGAGGAATGCGAGTGTCAAGTCAGTGACTACTGTTCTTGTCTGCAATGACCCCTCATTATTGTCTTGAGTTTTCACACGGTTTGTTTTACAGATGATGGACCATGTCTAGGGTCGAGAAAACCCAACCAGCCTTATGAGTGGCAGACCTATAGCGAGGTGCACACTAAATATACGCGCTAATGATATTACAAAACTGTTTTGGGGGAAATAAAACAACACAAGTACCAGGGTATCCAAATGTGTATGTGAATATCTGAAACTGCACATCAATTCTGTTGTGAACATGTTGGAAAGTTTGAAGATGGTTGTAAAGTACGTCTTCTTACATTCGTTTGAAACTTTTTCAGGTCTCAAACAAAGCAGCAAGCATTGGCTCCGCTCTTGTTCACAAAGGACACTCCCAAACCACAGACAAATTCATTGGAATCTTTTCTCAGAACAGACCGGAGGTAAATATTACTGTCAGTCTGACCTGACCGCAACATTCAAGTACATTTTTAAGTTTGTTTTTTGCATGCTGTGTCTGCGCTTGATTCTTTTAACTTTTTCCAAGTACAATATTTACAGGATCAATTTGTTACATTAAAACAAACAACCGGACAAACATTCGAAAAGGGACGTTTCACTCCCCACCAAGGGGGAGCTTTCTCAGCCATGAGGAAGCTCCCTAGATGTGGAGTGAAACGTCAGTGTCCTTTAAAATGTAAGACCAGTTGACCGAGATTAACCACGTGAATGAATGGGAATCAACATCATTGATGATTGACTGAACTTTATAATGCAGAATTGACGTCATATGCATTGTGTATTTAAATCAAGCTTTATAGCCAAGCTCGAATGTTTTCTTTGCGCTTGTTTTCAGTGGACCATCTCAGAATTTGCCTGTTACACCTACTCTCTTGTCGCTGTGCCACTGTATGACACTCTCGGCAAAGAGGCCATCGGCTACATTTTGCAGCAAGGTATTTAAATGTAATGTACATCAATGTGACGCTTTATCAATCCTAATCTTAATGTTTTTTTTTGTAGCCGCTGTCTCCACGGTGATCTGTGACATCGCCGATAAAGCCCGGATGATCCTGGACCACGGCAGCGCTAAAGGGGGGACTGTGAAGACCGTGGTGCTCATTGAGGCCTTTGACGATGATTTGGTCACACTGGGAAAGGAGGCGGGCATCGACATTACGAGCTTCAAAGACTTTGAGGTGACAATTTTTGTTTCGTTTATTGTAATATTTATAGTGTGAAGCTGTGCAAACAACGTCCACTTTCAATCCCATCTCACTCATCTCTTTATAACGAGGCAAAACATTCACTAACCTTTGGGCTGTTTTTCCAGGTCTTAGGCCACGCCCATCTCCAAACGCCACAGGTGAGAAAGACATGTCTCCTCCGGCTTGTGTGCAAAGACAGAGACTAAAACTTGTTTATTAAATATGTGCGCAGCCCCCCAAACCGGATGACTTAGCGCTGATCTGCTTTACATCTGGAACAACAGGTAAAGTTTTAATTTTTTGTTTTCGTATTTGTTTTTACTTCATCCTGTTCGTGTGCTCCTTTACAGGGAACCCAAAAGGTGCAATGATAACGCATGGAAACGTTATCTCCAACACCGCCGCCTTTCTCAAACTCACACAGGTAAAACTGGTGACACGCGCATAATATAACAGTGAATAGACTTTCACAACGTAATTGATCTGTTCACGCTCAGAGCACGGTCAAGCCCACCAATAAAGAAGTGCTCATCTCCTTCCTCCCTTTGGCACATATGTTTGAGAGGGTGGTGGAGGTACAGTACGCATGGGTCTGCCATTTGTGCATGTGTTTTTGTGTGTTTTTTGCAGGTGCATTGCTCGCTGGGTGTCAGTGATGTTCATGTGTCCTATCTGCCTCTAGCTCACATGTTTGAGAGGGTGGTACAGGTATGTCTTCAAGGCTCAGTTTTGTGCTAAAGTTTATTAATGAATTACAGGGATACAAAGTTGTGCTCGCTTAAATCAACAGAAAGTACAATTAGGGAGCAGAATTTACAGAAGTAATAAAATCGTGCTTAACCTCTTAACCCCCGCCTGAACCGAGTGTACTTTTTCCCGGTTCAGCTTTACCCAAATCGCAAGGGTTACAGCCTATAGGCCAGAGTAAAGCCTCATTTAAAAGCTAAGACCTACAAAACTCACCTAATCTGTTTCCTCGCATTGTTGCAGCGTTGTCGTCATTTTTTGAAACATTTCTTTTCATTGCTCTTTTGTGGCTTTTTTTGTAATTTTTTTCATCGCTTTTTTTTTGTCACTATTTTGTTGTGTTTTTGGCACTTTTCTGTTGCTCTTTTGTGGGGGTTTTTTGTTACATTTTTGTCAAATTTTTGTCACTTTTTCATTGTTTTTTCTCACGTTTTTGCCTAACAGGCGCATTGAGTTGCCTTGTGTACAAAATGCGTGGTATAAATAAAGTTGCCTTGCCTCATTTTTGTTGCTATTTTGACAGTTTTTTCAAGACGCTTTTAGATTTGGGTAAAGCCAAAGTGGAGAAAATGCGCTCGGTTCAGGCGTTTTTGTAGTGATGGGTTTTTGTGTTTTGTTCTATATAGTTTCTTAGAAAACTGCAATGAAATCTTAGCAATAGTCAATATCAACAGTACACTTAAAAATGATACAGCAGCTAACTTATAATAATAATATAATAATAAATGTCTATCTAAGGGATTAAAAGCAGGTTTTCACTTAGCTTTAAAATATGAACATTTGCCCCAAATTCCATATCACTGAATACAGAACCGATATTCCTTTTCTGTTTAGTCTGTTGTCCTTATCCACGGAGGTCGGGTTGGATACTTTCAGGGAGATATTCGACTTTTGATGGATGATTTGAAAACCCTGCAGCCGACAGTCTTCCCCGTTGTGCCACGCCTCCTCAACCGAATGTTCGACAAGGTGATTTAAATGTCTTTTGTTTCCCTCTTTTCTCTTCATTTTGATACATTTTATGCGGCACATACGACAAATCACAGTGCCCTTTCCCTCACAGATATTCAGTCAAGCCAACACGCCAATAAAACGATGGCTTCTGGATTTTGCGTTCAGAAGGAAAGAAGCGGATCTGCGCAATGGCGTGGTCAGACAAGACAGTCTATGGGACAAACTGATCTTCAAAAAAGTACAGGTTGGTCAGTTTTGCCATGAGGTTTGTGTGGATGAAGGATTTCTACTCACGGCTGCTTTTTTGTTCAGGCGAGTCTGGGTGGCCGCGTGAGGATGATGATCACTGGGGCAGCGCCGGTGTCCCCCGTCATCCTGACGTTCCTCCGAGCTGCTCTGGGCTGTCAGGTTTGCCTCTTAAATCTATTCAGTAAGACATAGATTTGTTCATTATTCTCAGTTACTCGAATCTGTGTCTCCATAGTTTTATGAAGGTTACGGACAGACCGAATGCACAGCTGGCTGCTCGATGTCCATGCCTGGTGATTGGAGTGCAGGTATCCCCATTCATTTTACACAAAATGGAACCATCTGCGATTGCCCGTGCAATTGTTAAAAATAAAGGATGTGCCATTTGCTCCATGCATTCCTGTAAAGCTCAGGTAGATGTTGGCACACATGAGGACATGGCACATTTTTTTTAATCAAGGGAAGAGAATCTCCTGCTTGTGCTGGAGATGGAGCTTGTTATTAAATTATTTTTCCTAAATGAACTTGTAGCATTCCAATGACCTCCTCACTCATGATTATGTTATGGAAAGATGCGATCAGTGTTGCTTTTGCGGAGCAGTTTATGGTGTATAATCTTAGATATTTGTATTGTTCTATCCACAAAATTGTACTGCCATGATACTGTAGCGTAGTTCTGTGTGGTCATCAGATGAACAACCAGAGTGAATTCAAATTCTGTAGGTTTTGGAGAGGTTCTCCGGAGTCAGAAAAGTTCTGCGACTGTAGAGGCCTTTGTGAGTGGCTTGTGTCAGTACTGTGTCATCTGTGTACTTTAGGATTGTTTGCTTGGCTTGTCACTTTGTTTTTGGACTAATATTCCAATGAACCTGTATAACCGGTATGATCTTATATTATGTTCCAGGACATGTCGGACCTCCTCTTCCATGCAACATCATTAAACTGGTGGATGTGGCAGAAATGAATTACCTGTCAGCCAACGGGGAAGGAGAGGTGAATAGAATGTAGAGACATTCGAATAGAAATTGTTCGTGATGCAAAGCAACACACGTTGTACAAATTCTTACAAATATGTGGAAATATCCGAGATTGTTTGGAAAGGGAAGATACTTACAACATGTCAAAAGATAGATTTTGTGCAATTAGTCCAAATTTCATCACAATCTCAACTTTAGTCAACCTCAGTTATGCTCATAGGGCCTTTCTGTGGCAGTAACTCTATGTTTGGAGTTTGAGGGTGCACAATGGAAGATTCTTAGATGTTAATCAGTGGTTCCAAACCTTTTTCACTTGTAGCCTTCCCTGCTCGTGCTGCAGATAGGTCGGTCCCCCACAAATACATGAAACATATTTATAATATATCGTTTTAACCAGACAAAGCTTTGGACCCCCTGCAATTCTGCCCATCAGGTTGGGAACCATTGCGTTAAATGATACTGGAATGGAAAGCAATTTTTTTTAGCTGATTTATTTAAATGAATAGTAAACGCTCTTTTTTTGTTTTGCTTTTTATATTTAAAAATCTATTAAAAATATGATCGATCAATATGAGGGGGGGGGGGGAATAATGTTGTTTTTGCCATATTGCCCAGCACATACTTTTTTCAAGAACAGGCTGAAGAGTGGCACGGAAATACAATATTTATTTATTTTTGTCTATATTTTACTACATAACATTTAAGAATCTTTTGTCTTCTATTGTCAAGCGTCTTTGAGTGTCCAAAAAAGCGCCATATAAGTTTGATCCATTATTATTATTAAGTATAGCTTCCAGGATAGTAATTTGGCCACAAGGTGGAGGTATTATGTTTGGCAAAGAAATTATGTATAGTACTTGATCTTTAACATGGGAGACACAATGAAAGAATCCCCTAAACCACACTTATCTTGAGCAGTTTGTATTTCTGTCTGCATTAATCACATCTGGAAACTATGTTGCCGTTTCCTTTGCTCTAGGTGTGTGTCAAAGGACCAAATGTATTCCAGGGCTACCTGAAAGATCAGGAGAAAACGGCAGAGGCTATAGACCAAGACGGGTGGCTGCACACGGGAGACATCGGCAAATGGCTTCCTGTGAGCACACCAACTTACTGCTGCTGTCTTAGAATAATAATTACACATTTAAATCATTGTTTCTCTCACAGAATGGTACTCTGAAGATTGTCGATAGGAAGAAGCACATTTTTAAGTTGGCACAAGGAGAGTATATTGCACCTGAAAGAATTGAAACCGTTTATAATCGCAGTGACCCAGTTGCACAGATATTTGTCCATGGAGACAGTTTGCAGGTTAGTTTTTCATTTTAATCTAAATGATGTAACTCTTGCACTCATTTTGTATGTGTACTTTGCAGGCGTGTCTGGTTGGGATAGTTGTCCCTAATCCAGATTATTTGCCTTCATGGATCAAGAAAAAGGGCATAGAGGGGTCTTACTCTGAACTTTGCAGCAGCAAGGTACCATACAGCATAGTCTTTGTGTGGAGTGTGTAAGGAGTATACTTAATACTGAGCTTTACAACATGGTATTTTTTTGTTTTCAGGAGGTAAAAAGTGCGATTATGGAGGACATGCTGCGGTTGGGAAAAGAGGCTGGACTCAAGTCTTTTGAGCAGGTGATGGATGCTCTCACAAGGCCCAGCAGTCATGTTTGTGCTTTACTCATGTTGCCTGCTCTTTTTGTAGGTGCGAGACATCACCCTCCACCCTGAGTTGTTCTCAGTGCAGAACGGTCTCCTCACACCGACGCTAAAGGCCAAGAGAGCTGAGCTTCGCAGTTACTTCAGGGAACAAATTGATGCAATGTATGCCAACATTAAAATGTAGATTCAAACAAATTGACCTTTAAATCTCTCTTTTGGGGGTATTTTCTTATTTCAAAAATTGACTTTATCTAACAATTATTTTCATCACCACTGACGTGTTTTAAATAGGACTGTGATCAGTAATGAAAAAATGTAAATAGTAAAAAAAACTTTAAAAAAAAGAAAGAAAAGGTAAATGCTGGGTTATTTATTTAAGTGAGTTTTATCTGCAACATAAAAACATTGTCGCACTAATGCAGCATTAGCAGATTTATGGTGGTGGAGCTGTGGCGTCTGTGGGACTGGGCACCTCACTGTAGTGGGAACAGGTTCTAGCTCTGCGCTCACCTGTTCCATTTCCGTCCTGTCAAGACTACCATAGCCAAAAATATTTTTTAGAAGGTTATACTGTATCCTAGATTATGATACACTGGGTGCATTGATTGTCTGCATTCCCAATGTGCTGAGTGCTTCGGGATTAAATTGAGTGTTAATGTGTGCACAACACAAACTGCTTGTTTTGTTTCTATTGAAGAAATAGCTATTTTTCATACGCCGGTGGCAGAGAATTGATTTAAAAACAAAATAACAACTTTGCACCATGACAATTAACTTTTTACCGTAGCTCTATTTTTATTTTCTGTTAAATACATTTAATTTGGGTCATTTCTACAATGTTAATGTGTGTTTCCTTTAAAATTATGTACAAATCTACCACATGTGCCGAATGCCATTGACCTCTTACCGCAGTACAATTCTTAATTGAACACAGCATAGACTTGTAAAAGTTTTGGTTGATATTAAGATCCTGGATGAGTCCTAGATTGTTTCCATGGAGCAGGGAATGTTTGGGAAGCCTCGTCTTAGAGCTGTTTGATTTTTTTTCTCTCTCCATACAATAAGAAAAAAGAAACTTTCAAATTGTGATCTTTTTCTTTTCACTTTTCTTTCACATCAACAACATAGGTCTATGTAGATTCAAATATGGCTTAACACAGGTTGAAACTGTTGTTGATGAGATCTAGTCAAAGCCTGTCAGAACTTTCACGTTATTTGTATGTGCTCTGGAGAGTCGGTAAACACCTGCATCTGTAGGACAGGGTGTGCCTTTATTGTTTCATGACATTTTCATAATACACTTTGTTACGCTGTTACAAATACTGGTGAGAAACAGCACATAGAGCTGATTTTGCTACGTGCACTCCTAGATGAAGTGGATCTGGATTAATAAAATGTTATTGATACTGGATGATTGGCTTATTTTATTCTCGACACACCAAGTCACTTCACTATTTCAATATTCATTCCCACCCCATACTGGGTACCATTACATATAATTTTTTTAATGGTACTTGGTTTTTGATACAGATACCCGAACAATACTTTCTTCGATACCTATACTGAAATATTTGTCATCTAGAACTAGAAAACAGGACAATGCAAATGTATTCCATAAAAAAACATTTATTTTAAATCTGTATCATTTATTTGAGCTGAAAAAAATCTAGTAACTTCCTTTAATGCTGTCCCTGGACCCAACAGGTATCAAAACTTGGTCTCTAAAGATAATTATTTTTTTAGCAACTTCTTTCGATATTTATACCAGTAGTACCTAAACTTTTTTTTCCACAGTTTAACAATACCCAGCCCTAGCAGCACCTGTTGCCGCAGCTGCCCAGGTTATTGATACAAATACATAGATTATAGCTGACCAATTTGTATCATTGTCACTTTTCATCAGTGAAGTGCTTTGATTCAGTATATCCTTCATCCGTTTTTACCAACTAATATTACATCTTATATTTACTACCTTTTGGATCATTTCATTTGTTGTTACTCCTTTACTGAGAGTCATAATCGTCCATACACTTGAGAAGTAGTTGATCTGAGAGCTCCTTGTTTTGCTCAAAGGCATCTAGGCTCTCCAAATAGTCCCGATCGTCCTGTGAATTGCCCCAGTGGTCTGCAGGCGTCTCCCGCAGCAACACTGAAGCACTCTGGTACTGCGAGAGCCGCTTTGTTGGTGCCCGGCTCAGTTCAATATTGCCACTGTCGTCCATCAGGTACATCTGGTCCTCCTCATCCTGTTGGGCGATACGTTTGGGTGACATAAGCCGCATTTTATGACAAAGTTTAGTCTTTTGATGAAAATGTTTTTTGAAAATTCAACATACCAGTTCCATGAGGTAACTCAGACATATCTCCCGTGGCAGTGGGTAACCTGTAATAACTCCACATATTAGTATTGACCAGTATCATTTTCACACAACATATTGACGGAGGACATGTACTTGATGACCGGAAGTTCCTACAGTCAGGATCGTGGCACTTCTGATACCACACCTCCTCCTTCAGGTCCACAACAATGCTGGAGACAATACAGCACACTTAGAAAACAGGACAGCGCACCACCAACGACACACTGCCGTGGCCATTACGGCACATACAGAATGTTGTTGCTTTTGTGAAATCGGGCCACATTTTCACACCAGCGGTAGTTGGCAATGTCAAAAACCAGCAGCTGTTCCGAAGCAAAGTAGCTCCATCGTCGGATCGCTTTGGGGGAAACACAGAGCATAGTTGGTTTTCACGTTCCCAATGTAAACATGATTGTCGCTGTTGTGGTCATAACACTAAATAAAACCTAATTATGAAAATAGAGGACAATCAGTGTGTGTGTTTTGTTGCTCTTAACCCACACCATCACATTTTCTCCAGTTCAGGTTTACCCAAATCTAGAAGTTTACAGCCTATAGGCCAGAGTAACACCTGATTTGGAAGCTGAGAGCTACAAAACCCATCTAAACTGACCTTTTTCCTTGCATTGTTGCCGCAATCTTTTTAAAATTTCTTCGCATTGCTTTTTTTTGTTGCACTTCTGTTACATTTTTTGTCACTTTTCTGCCACTCTTGTTGCTCTTTTGTTGCATATTCGAGGCTTTTTGGTCACTTTTTTTTTAATCACTTTTCTGTTACTCTTTTGTAGCTTTTTTTTTTTTTTTTACTTTTTCCTCGCTTTTGTGTCACTTCTTCATCGTTTTTCTGTCACTTTGTCATCTTTTAGAGCTGGGTAAAGCCAAATTGGGGAAAATGTGCTCGGTTCAGGCGGGGGTTAAGAGATTAAATTCCTATGATACTAAAATGGGAAGAACCTCAACACCTTCAGCTTTGCCAACTCTGGTCTTTAACCCAATAACATTGCAAATCTTCCTTTGCTTTTATCACACACACCACATTTCTATGCTTCCACCCGGTTGCCCATTCAGCTATTCCCACAAAGTGCAGCACATACTTCCTTGGATCCCGTCTTTTTGAACCAAAGTTAAAACAAATTGGTCCAGTTCTTGGTGAGGGGATGACAAGTAGCCAGAGAGTAAACAGGCTGTGGGGAAGAAAGAAATATCACCACTGGTAGTCACAACAGGAATCATCACAAAGGTCGACTAAGAGCTTAGAGAGACAGACAATCAAACAAACGAGCATCTGAATAATATGGGTTATTTTGTTAAATTTCAAATAAAGAACCAGATCCAGATGACTACTTTTAAAACTTGTATTATCAGTGAGCAAGTATGAAACTCTCCTTTGTCACTTTACCTTTGTCAGGAACTGAGCCCTGTAGACTCCGTGCCGTTTTATTGTTGTTAGTCTCTTGTGAGACGGTAAGAATCCTTTGTCCTGTAAAACTTAACATTCAAAAGTATTTTATGCTATTGGTTTGGATATACAGTACAACAATGGTCAACACAATGGAAGAACCAGAAATACCTGATGTTACAGACCAAAGAGGCCAGGAATATTCCCTCTTCCACTAAGACGCCCTTCTCAGTTTTGGGTGTGAATTCATTGTCATCCGCCACAGTGAATGCAGCATTTTTACCCATTTTTGATGACTTGTAAAGGCGGAAATTTCTGTTCTTGGTGTAAACCCCTTGAAAATTCAAACGCAAAACGTAAAATTTACTGCAAATGCTACAGCAGATGTCTGCCTTTGAAAGCATACCTAGATCTACAAAAAGGCAGTCTTCTCCATTCTTGTTCTTTACAAGAAGGAAGCTCAGGTCTTCATCTTCAAGCTTGCGTTTTTTGGTTTGTGGGACCTCACATGTCTGATTCAGATGCATTAGTTGATCATCTGTTTGTAGGCCACTGAAATGGACATTACAAGTGTAGTAAGGTGCAATCAAGTGAAATTCTACATTTCACTAGATTTTTGTTTTTAGGTAACCTGTTTTTAGGCCCTGAAGTGTTGCATCCTTTGGTTTGAATCGGCTCCAGAATGTGATGAATAAATCTGCCTATAAGAACAGTGAAGTCAATATAACTGTGCATGAATTACCACCATCAGCTGCACGTACTGTACCGATGTGAATGTTGTCTTTGAAGGCTGCGTTTGGGAGGTTGAAGATTAGATGCCGACTGAACTTGTCCTCTGTGCTGGAGTCAAGATTAAGTACATCTTGAACAGAGCATACAACCCCGTATGTCTCCTTCAGCTTTGCACAGACAAACTGGCAACACAAATGGAAAATTGTGCACAATCAAGTCTGCAATGCGAGTAGCAGGACAGTATTTGCCAGGGTACTGTAAAATATGAGTACCTGAATAAGTAAAGACACCATACGTTTGCCATCAGCGTCAAGGTTTGAAGGTTTGTGAAACTCCAGATCAAAGTATAGTTTGCAAACAGCTCCCTCTGGTATCACTTCATAGCAGTGCATCAGTGACTCAGGGTAAGTCCTAACACAGAGAAAAACACCAGTAACTAGATCAAATCTTCAAAAACGAATCATTGACAGTCCAAATGCACACCTGTAATAATGCCACAGTTCACTGTAGCTGGTAACCAAGTACATCCTCTGACCGAGCAAGGCCTTCTCTTTTTCCAGAGCAAAAACATGTACAGCCTTAAACATATATATTCACAATGATTACACGTGTTTAAAGGAGAAAAGGCCACAAATGTTGTGCAATGACATTGTTACCTCTTTACAACTCTTTGCATGGTTGATCGCCATAATCTGCCGGGGGAAGAGCTTCCAGACTGAAGAAGGCTGGCATGGCCACAGTCGAGGTTTGTAGCTTGTGGCCAGTGGATTTTTCTGAAAAGACTGGGCAAGCTGCTCAACTTTCTTCACACGATCCTCCCATTTCTTCATGGCACCTTTAAATTGTTACTTTGTCATAATAACTCATGTCCGTCCGTGCTGTCAGAGCACACAACTTGAGGCGGAAAGTACTCAGTTACATTTACTTAAGTATATTACTTCTACTTGAGTAAATTATAATGAAGTATCTCTTATTTGGGTAAGAATAATTGTTACTTTTTCCACTGTGAGTAAATTTTTTGGCAAGTGGCAAATGCTTGTTTTGTTTCACATAATTTATGGCGTAATTGAAACTAAATCAGACATTTTTTTAGCTCAGTTATTACTCAGTTACTCACAGTACTCAAGTAACATTTTCAAGTACTTTTTTACTCTTACTTGAGTAATTATTTGGCAACACTACCCATCTATGGACATTAGTCAGTCACAGCACATACAGTGGGATGAAATTGTATGTGAACGCTTTGGAATTTCTCGCATTTCTGCCTAAAATGATCTTCATCAAAATCATAAGAATGAATAAACAGTGTCTGCTTAAACTAATACCACCCAAACATTTTATCATATTTTTATTGGCCGTAACATGTAAACATTCACAGGACAGGGAGGAAAAAGTAAGTGAACTGAGGAATCTCGCTGAACTGCAGCAGTTTTGTAAAGAGGAATGATCCAAGATGAATTCCTGATCGTTTGAGCGTCTAATCTGAAACTACAGGAAAGCAGTTATTGCTACAAAAGAAGGGTCAGCCAGCTATTTAATACAAGGGTTCACTTACTTTTTCTGTGCATGTTGTGAATGTCTTAAGTATTTCTGCAAAATATCTTCATAAACTTGTGAATTATTTTTTCCATTGATGATATCACGTTGTCCAGGCCCTGAGGCAACAAAACAGCCCCACACCATGATGATCCTCCTGCCCCAGACTTCACAGTGAGGATAGGGGTTTGATGTTGTTGTGCTGTTCCATTTGTCAACACTGTCGCAATGATCTACAAACACCACATGACGTTGTGTATTCCTCCCAAACTATTCAGCTTTGGTTTGCGAAAGAGCACTTGCATGCTCCACTGCACTACTGTAAAAATATACTGTGGACTGAATAACCCAAAGTTGAATAGTTTGGGAGGAACACACAACGTCATGTGTGGAGGATAAATGGAACAGCACACCAACATCAAAACCCTATCCTCGTATGGTGCAGGAGAATCATGGTGTGGGACTGCTTTGTTGCCTCATGGCCTGGACAACATACAACAAAAATGAATTCACAGGTTTATGGAGATATTTGGCAGAAAGACCTAAGACATTCACAACATGCACGGAAAAATTAAGTGAACCCCTGTATTAAATAGTTGGCTGATTCTTCTTTTGTAGCAATAACTGCTTTCCTGTAGTTGCAGATTAGACGCTCAAACGACCAAGAATTGATCTTGGACCATTCGTCTTTACAAAACTGCTGCAGTTCAGCGAGATTCCTGGGTTCACTTTTTCCTTCCTGTCCTGTGAATGTTTACATGTTACGGTCAATAACACTATGATAAAATGAAAATGTTTGGGTGGTATTAGTTTAAGCAGACACTGTTTATTCGTTCTTATAATTTTGATGAAGATCAGACCACATTTTATGAGCAATTTAGGTAGAAATGCGAGAAATTCCAAAGCGTTCACATAGTTTTTCATCCCACTGTACACACATTAAACCATACCTGCACTTCAGTCAGTCCCGGAACAAAAAATAAAAACTGACAGGCATCACATAAACATCCGCAATTCCGGGTAACTGTGTAACGCTGCCTTGATGATGCTATGTCAAGCACTAGAGAGAACTACAAGAGAACTATACAGCCTGTTAAAGCTGGTGGTCATCTGTTATGTTTTTCTATTTAGCGCCTGACACTGACAGGAAACAGCAGTGCGCGCTCTGTGCGCGCGCTGTGCCCCTGTTTCCGGACTCGTGGAGCTGTGTGGCGGTCTCTGCTGCACGCTCACTGCATGTTCACTCTCTACTGTCGCCTACTTCTGTTTTAATTTAAAATAAATACAGAAATATGTGTTTCTTGTCCCCTAAAACGGAAATAATTGTGTCTCACATTATTAAACATGATTTTACGTAATTTACTTTAAATCTAATTTTGATCTTGATTCAGTCCTGGCGGTGAAGGAAATTGTAGTACTTACTTTGTGTGAAAGATCTCTGAGTGTGCCAACATTAGATAGATGTAGACCTATAGGCCTATTTCTTTTTTATCAAGGCCTAGTTACCTTTATTAAGCTGCAGCATTGTTTTATATATGTCATTAATTTTGTAAGATAAATAAAATAAATTAAGCTACATTGAAATACATGTATGTAACTGAGAGGGTGTGGGGTCCTCCCAAATAAATTTGAACTAAAAAACACAAAACAGGCTAAAGTAAACCTCCTGCTGGACTATACCCAGGATTAAAATGGCCTATAGACTAGACAACCCCAGGCCATTTCAGGACAGATTATTCCATTGTGATATTTGTAGTATGGTGTACATTTTAGGACATCTTCATCCTCAGAAAGACATCAGTCATCCTCACACTCAGGGTTAAAGCCACACTGTGGAACATAGGAGCAGAGCTGAGGCACACAGTGGAACATGAGTACAGCTTTATCGCCTAACGTATAATTTCATTATCACATCTGCATTGCTCAGAGCTTCCCTTAACATTTGCATGTTTGGCAAAGTGTGGCTTTTACTCTGTTCTGATGTGCTGCTGATTCAAATAGTTATAATGTGAGACAGACTCCCTCTTTAGCAAAGTATATTCTGGCCTGAGGGATATAGTTTGGCCTTCAGGCTATTTTATCCCCGGGGATATAGGCTACTCACTGGCCTAGGCCACACTATACATGGATTTAATCTCGGGGGTTAAATTGGCCTGTTACAATGTGATTTAGGCACAAATCCATGTGACTTTCTTAGTAATTAAAAGTAGAAAAGAAAAGTAATTAATTCTGCTATATGTGGATGACTCTTGGCCGGGGTAATTAGTTGGTCTTAAAAATGCTTACGCTTATATCCAAATCCATCTTCTGTTGGATCCAAATCCATCTAATGTTTGTCTATCCGTTGCTATAGTACAATAATAAATGTATGTGGTTTTTTGCTTTATAACTAGGATACAGGCAATGTACAGCCTAGCTTTCAAAATCACATTCCTTTCTGTAAACAGGGGTGTGGAGTTGTACTCTGTACCAGCAGGGAGGAAAGGAAGGAAGCCAGTGGAGGTCAGTCAGGGAAAATATATTTTAAATAAAAGAGGAAGAGACATTCATTCCATCTATTAAAATTACATACAAGTCGACTCCTTTCTGGAAAAATACACTATAAAAAATACGCTATACATGACAAAAAAAATGTGCATAAACATTTGATAGGAGAGAACAAAATGATTTAGCTGGGGAAAAAAAACTGTGCTTATCTCTTTCCGCAGGAAAGGATTTCCTGTAGAGTTTTTTTTGTTTTTTTTACTTCCCCTTTGAGGTGCAGAAAGTATTTGTACAATAGGCTAGTTCTCAGTAGACTTGTTTAACAAAGGTTTGTCTCCAGATTCAAGGTAAGTGTGGAATATGTGTACAATAATAGCTGCTGTCAAAAAAATAATTGCCTGATGATATGTTGTATATTTCTAGGTAATGAACATGCTGAATTTAAGATATTTTGTTCTTGCTGTAATCTGCAACCTGGCAGTCTGCATTAAAGCAAGTATCAACTTTTACTGCTTTTCACAATGTAAAATGCCTATAATTACTGAACTTTACTATATGATTTTTCTCCTGTTAGGCGACAGCAAAAGTGCCTCTGGACATGGCCCCAGATGCTGTGGATGACATGTATGAAGGATGTGCCAAAGATGCTCTGAATAAGTTTGTCCTCTCCAATCTGCTCAAAGAAGAACTGAACAACAGTGAAGCTTTCCAGAGAGCATGGTATCAGTCCCAGACCCCCGGCTGTACAGAGATGATCCCAGGAGGGATGAAGGAACATACCACGGCTCTTCGGACTTATGTCAGTGATGAAACCTTTAGAACGAACCTGAACAACGCTGTCTATACATGTGGGACTAACACAACCACTTATGAGGACAATTTTTATTTCAAGTCTTTGCATTTTTTACTGATGGATTCCATTCGGTTGCTTTACCCTGGGGCTTGTAAGAGAGTGTATGCTTTATCAGATCCTAAATTCACCTTTCAAAAGGGGTCCAGGGTGAGATTTGGAAGGTTTTATATGGCCAATTCAAATTTTGAGACACTCAAGCAATGGGATTTAGATGACGAAGTCATTATGGACATCACCACTTGCTTTTTTGCAGATCTTGAAGGCAATATTTGTCATGACGACCCAATAACACTCCTTTCTCCAACGGAGGAGTTCACAGTCGAAGAAGTGAAGAAGGTTGTTGAAGATCAAAATAATGTATCGTACAACATGATTACGTTAAAACATTCACAACTCAAGGGCATGCACAACTGTTACATGTTTTCAAGGTAAGACTTTGATAAATATACTGGGGCTTATATGATTCGACATCTTTGTGCAAAATGGATGCTGTGGATTAGCATTTACAACCTATTGTTTTATTGATAATAATGTACGCACTGTGTAATGTGCTATCTAAGAAAATAATACTGAAGGTTTTTACTGTTGTTCCCCTGAGCACTAAGACATGTTATTGATATCAAATAGGATAATAGGAGCCATTAATTTACTATACTTTATTTTCGTATTAGTTTATTTGAACAGCGATTCATTCGTTTATATTTAATTTAAGCCTAAAAGTGTTATTGCAGTCTTATTGCAGTCCATTGGTGTGCAGAGATGTGAATGTATGTCATTCTAGGCACTTCATTGTTACAATCCATAAAAAGTATTCTGGCTGTTTTTAATAAACTTATACAGTATCTGTGATTTCTCCCATACAGGTCGTCCAATGATGCACCCTCCCATTGGCTTGTCCTTATACTTCTGACTTCATCCTTTTTCATCATTCGTTGATGACTCGTCCGTGCAATGCTGTCCTGCTTTTGTAATTTTCAGGATTATGTACGTTTAATAAAAATCCCCATAATGAACGAGAGGACCACGATTTTTTATTTGATCAAATGTCGCTAGTGTTTCATTCTACTTGAGAACATTCATACATAAAGCATTATTACATTTTATGGCACATTATTACACAAAATGATAAAAGCACTTGTAAAAATGACATTCATTGATAATGTAACTGTGGTGATTTTACAAATGAAGACAGTTATTAGCAGCATTGGTCTGGTTCTTAATTACACAAACTGTAAAATGTATACTGTACTAAGATATTACTTAAAATTTTGTGAAAATGAAGTAAAGTACATTAACGCATCAACATCAGTAGGTATAGCTTCAGATCACAGAACATGTTGCTATTACTATATTGCGGCAACGTTTTTTTATTTTTATTTAATTATTTAATCAAAAAAATTAATTTATGAATGTGAACATGACGTCATAGCCAATTCCAACTGCAGTAAGTCGTATCTGAGTTACAATCAAAGCACAAATGAATGGTATTCGCACAAAAGTACAATATGAGTAATGACATGCTAGCTGTCTTGAACTGAGTGTGCATTCTGGGAGTTCAAGCGCTGACTGTTTCCATGGACACGCAACGCACACTCTTGTCTTTGCTCAGGATACTCGTGCTCTGGCATCCCGGGCGCAGCCCACGGTTCTGTAATTCCAACTCATCATAACGGGATGAGTGGATGAAGGGACACCAGCGGAAGACACGCTTGAATCCTGCTCTAAACCTAGAGCACAGAACTTAAAATTATTGACAAATCTGTATGTGCACTGGCTTGTTACATCTCTATAAAAGTTTTAATTTCTTTGGTCAGAACAGTGCATAGGTCTTGTGTTTGTATGTATGTACATGTATCTATCTATCTATCTATCTATCTATCTATCTATAGTGGGTTGGATAAGTATGTGAAAGACACACACTAAGTGACACACAATCGTGAACTGAAATAAAATGGATACATGATTTAGACATTTTTTCTATAAATAAAAAACTGAAAAGTGGGATGTGCATAGGTACATTTAGTGCAACCAATTGCCTTCAGAAGTTGAATGAAGATTTCTGAATGATCACATGTTGACCCAATGACTAAATAGAGTCTACCTGTGCGTAATCTAATCTCACTTCAAATACAGCTGATCTGCGATGGGGAGCAGAAAGCATCATGAAGTCCAAAAACACACCAGACAGGTCCGGGATAAAGTTATTGAGATAAAGCTGGGTTAGGTTATAAGAAGATTTCAAAGCTTTGAACATCTCTCAAGGTACAGTTAAATACACCATCCAGAAATGGAAAGAGTTTGGCATCACTGTAAATCTACCAAGACCCAGGCGTCCTCCTAAACTTACTGACCGAACAAGAAGAGCACTGACCAGAGCTGTTACCAAGAAGCCTATGATGACCCTGGATGAACTGCAGAGAGTTACAGCTCAGGTGGGGGAAACTGTACACTTTAAAAAGAAAACCTTAAGAAGTCCCTTTTGCTTTTTGCCAGAAGCCACATGGAGATCACATGGTGGCTTCTGGCAAACAGAAAAACAGGATTTTTTTTTATGGTTTTTGATGGGGAATCATAGAATTCATTCGGCCCTCACATAGTCCTCTTATCATATTGTACGGCTAGAATAAGACATGGCGGCCTCGACCCTCTACATGACATGTGGCCTAGTAAACGTGGCGCATTGTCTGTGAGTAGAAGGTTAATGCCTACGTGTCACTACGACTATTTAACTCCTTCTATGTGGATAGATCACCAGACTCTGAATGCCCAATGCCCTAACCAAGTGTTGGCTGTTCAGCTGTCTCCAGGCCTGTATTATTATTTGTGTGTGTTAATAAACTTCTCTCTACTTAAGACATCCAGACTCCACTCCATCCTTCCACTCGTGTCTCTCCGGGCTCACTCCAGTATATCCCTAACAGTTTTCTTTCAAAAATGGCTTGTTCTAGCCACTCTACCATAAGGCCAGATTTTTGCAGTGTACGAATAATAGTTGTTCTGTTAGCTGTAGCTCTCTCCAGTTCATCCAGGGTCATCATAGTCAGTAAGTTGAGGAGGATGGCTGGATCTTGGTAGGTTTGCAGTGATGCCATACTCTTTCCATTTCTGGATGGTGTATTTAACTGTACTTTGACAGATGTTCAAAGCTTTGGAAATCTTCTTATAACTGTCATGTTTCATCTTTTGTTCCCCTGGTTTTGTATGTTGTCTTTGGTTTAGTCCAGTGTTTTATTTTGACATGTCTGTTATGTCCTTGTGATTTTGCTTTGCTTCCCTTGTGTTTATTGCCTGCCCCGCCCTGATGTGTCTCACCTGTGCACCGTTTCCTCATGTATTCATACCCCTGTGTTTCCCTTGTCCTTTGTCGTGTCATTGTCTATGTCAGACCCGGTTTGTTTGAGTTTTGTGTTTTGGTTTTCGTCATTTATTAAACCTCACCAGTTTTGTTGCAGCCCTGCATTTTGGGTTTTATTTTTCCTCACTCCACCACCAAACCATGACAATAACCTAACCCAGCTTTATACTTCTCAATAACTTTATCCTGGACCCGTCTGGTGTGTTTTTGGACTTCATGATGCTGTCTGCTCCCCAATAGTCTCTTAACAGACTTCTGAGACCATCACAGAGCAGCTGTATTTGAAGTGAGATTATATTACACAGGGGTAGACTCTATTTAGTCATTGGGTCAACGTGTGATCATTCAGAAATCTTCAATGAACTTCTGAAGGCAAGTGGTTGCACTAAAAGGAAAGGGGGGCTGATACTTATGCACATCCCACTTTTCAATCTATCTTTCTATCATTCTTTCTATCATTCTTTCTTTCTTTCTTTCTTTCTGCGAAGGGAGTAGCCAATTTCAGCACTATCTGGAGTACCCACCTCAATTCATTAACATGCACTATCCCGACCAAATAAACCAATGAACTAAACAAATAATAATTTGAATTGGTAACTCACCTGCTGTTGAGGCAGCAGTAGATGATGGGGTTGTACATGGTGGAGCTCATGGCCAGCCACAGGACACTGAGGTAAACCTGCTGGATGTACTTCCACTTGCTCAGATCCTTGTTCAGACCCGTCACGATGAAGTAGACGTGGTACGGCAGCCAGCAGAGGGCAAAGGTCACCACCACAATGATCATCATCTTCACCACCTGCAGATGGGTTCAAACAAAAAATTAGAATACATGTTCTTGCTATGACTGTGTGTTAATCTACACCATGGTGAAGTCATATTTTTGCCCTCTTGAAATGAACTTTTAGTTTTTGATATGTCATTGCAGTATTGTTGTCAAGTGAGTTGTTCTTTCATAATTTGTTATGGCTTGTGTGTCAACTTGTCTATTATCTGAGGAGTCTGCTGCCAGTGATATTGATAATACAATATTAATATTAACGATGAACCAAAGGCTGTATAAAATTGCAGTGTCATATCTTTTTGCACAAACGCCTTCAGATTTTCATTAGAAACATCAATTAATAAAACATCTCTTCAGTGAGAAATCAATTGTGCATTTTTCGGTGCTCATTGTTCGTGAACCGGAGCTATTTGATGGGCTTCGCTTCATTTGAACCATATTGACATTTCCTTTGAAATCCTCCTGAGCACTTAGCAATAAAGAGAGAAAGGTCACGATTGACGCAACAGCATCAGCAGGTTGCAGGTAGGATGGTACAATGTGACACAGCGGGAGGTTAATGGGACCGGCCCACTATTACACCAGCGGCACAGACAGCTCTACTCCAACCAAAGAGCTGCAGCTTCTTTGAATGGGCTTCGCATTGTCTTGCAGCTTTTTAATCTCTTTCATCCCACACCAATTTAGCCTGCAATCTATCTTTTGAAGCGATTTTGTGACGCATCTATGAATTGCAAATTCAGAATATGCACCTATTTGGTTGTAAATGCATTTTCAAAATGGGCAAAGATTTATAAAGGGGAGGAGTGGACAAAGAACAAACATGCACTCATTTCAGGGCGATAGCAGACCAGATTGAAAGTGGTTGCATATTTTAGCATATTTTCTCAGCACAATTGCTGCAAATGCTGTTGTATCATTGAGCATCTTCCCTGAGAAATAAATGTGTCCGAGTGATCATTGAGGAGTGTTTGGTGACAAACTGACAGACTGTTTTGTGGTATGACCACATGTCTTAGCAGAAGAATAGCTTGCCACTAAATATTATTGTTATACAATACAATTATTACCTAATGTGAAGAATATAATATACACTTTGTACAATTCTTGCAGTGTCATTATAATTATTCACTTATGAAAATATTTAGTGACTAAAGAATATTCCTTCATAAAAAAACAAAACAAAATAAGCATATATATATTTTAATGTTAAATGTCAAATACGTCATGGTTTAAATGTTTTCATAATTCATGTACATTAGTATAGGTACTGCCAAATTGTACGGATTCTTCTGAGAGTCCACACTTAAAGTGGTTTAAACTACCAGTGACCCACTGTCCATATAAAAGTAGATGGCACGAGTCAGTGTTTGAGCCTTGAGCTGCATCAAACACAAAGGATATTGATCTCTTAAAGCTGGCTGATCATCAACAGAAGATGGTGGTTTTATTTCATATGGTCAAATCACCTGCCTTTAGTTTACAATACAAAATAATAGGGCTGCAACTAGCAATTATTTTGGTAATCAATTAATCTACCAATTATTTTTACGATTAAACGATTAATCGCTTGGCTGTGAATGGTGTATGGATTTATTTTTATTTTTTTCTACAACATGGAGCTAAAGTGGCACCGCTTGAGGACATGTTGATGGAGTAAATTTAAAGTGCACATTTAGGCTCTTTGTGCTAATTCTGCTTTCTGATTGGATGAGACAAATACATATATTTATGAAATTTATAAAGTACAAAACACCCATAAACAAAATAGGTTTTCATCAAAAATACTTAATTGTCATGTCATTTTTGCTCTATTTGAGTCTGTGTGTACTAGAAAACGACTAATCGATTACTAAAATAGTACTAAAATAATCGATTAGTTGTCTATATAATGTGTAAATTACTGTTCCTCTGTGTTAGCAATTTGGTTCATTCTTGATCACTGGTTTGCTTTGGTAATCACACAAATAGCCTCTGCTTCTCCTTGTCATGTTCTGGATTCTAAATGATAGATAAAGCAAACGGAGACAAGTCTTCATAATCTGCCATGTATTAATGTGCACCTCAATACAGTATCAATGTATTGCTTGATTTGGTGAAATAATCCCACACAGCAGCGCTGACAGACTCTTGTCATGGCATCTGAGTTGACCCTAATCCTACCATTGACTGTAGCTACAATACAGCACAGTCCTAAAGGACCAGGACCAGATTACAGCGAAATGAATGGATGAGTATTCCCAAATAAGCACTTCCGTCTACCCCAACATATCTCAGATTGGGGGCACAATAATTACTATGTACTTGCTAACAGCAAAACTAAGGGAAGACTCTGCAGGAAAAAAACAGATGATATTACATGCAAGATACATGAAATACTAACAGGACGTTTCAAATTGAAATCTCTAACTGTATTTTGTCCTCCACTGACTTGCTGTATCTCAGCATAATAGTTACTTATTGAGTGTAATTTAGAATAGACAGATAAGTGAATTTATATAATAATTGCCTGCAAATTCATGCTTAAATTCATAGCTGTGTAATCATGTTCTCAATTCATTTATATGTACACAAATTGTTGCTTTTTTGCTGCTGAATCTTACCTTTCTTTTGGCACGGAGCTGTCCATGGTAGTTGTCTGAGGTGTCTCCAGGAATTACGCCTCCCCACAGTGTTATGCCTACAACAGTATAGGTGATGGCCATGGCCACTAAAGGCAGGGCGTACACCAGCACTGTCACTATGATGTGATACCTGCATGGACACAGAACATATTATGCAATTCTATATTGACTAACAAAAGAAAAGAAAAAATAGTTCACACACAAGACCAGGAAAGTGAGTCATTGCAGTTATTCAAAGGAGCATATTTGGGCATATCCAAATGTGTTATAGTGCACCAGCTATTTATTCACGGTATATTATGATTGTAAGCTATACCCCTGTAGCTGCAGTTACCCAAGGCAGAATGACAGAATCATGGCTGGTATTCTGCCCATTCAAAGTTTGTATTTTATCTCAGGAACACTCTCACATGAAAGGATCCTCTGCCTTGCGGGGCCAGGCCACATAGCAGATAGTCCTCCGGGGCAGGACCCTGGTGGTGGAGTAGTAGCAGAGGGGGAATGCCAGGGCCACAGCCAGACTCCAAATGATGACGATGATAGCAGTAGTCGCCTTCGCAGACAGACGAGGCTTCAGTGGATGAATGATGGCCATGTACCTGTAGTGCAAACAATACTTACAAAGACCCTTCTTTGGATTGATGTGGATGCTCTGCGGTGTATTGACAAAATGAAAGGTCACTCTTTGATATTTCAAAGTGAAAAAGTAAAAGATTATTTTTTTCATGCTATAGGGCAATCTATATGTTATTGTAGGTATTAAATGCTAAGCATCTTAACAATACAAATCGAGAAGATCAACGTTTGTAATAATTGCCCTGCAGTCATGTACTTGCAGAAGGGTGGAGTTATTTGACAAAACAATGCAATTGACCACATTTTAACAATGGAAATGAAGACACAAAACATGGGCTACCAATAACAAAAAAGTGTACCTGACCTGTCAATGGCTATGGCAGTCATGGAGTAGATGCTTGCAAACACAGCTGTAACTGGGAAGAAGTTATGAAACCTGCAGTAGACCTCTCCGAAGTACCAGTCACCGTGCGTAGCGTAGACAAAGTTTATGAGCGTATTAAACGCAGCCATGGACACATCCGAAAAAGCCAGGTTCAAGAGAAAATAGTTTGTCACTGTCCTCATCCTCCTGTGCGCAAGAATAATCCAAATCACAATTAAGTTTCCAAACACGGCCACAGCCAGAACTGTGCTGTAGGCCACGGACCAGAGAGCGACGCGCCACACGGGCTGCACAAACTGGTTGGTCAAATTACTACTGCTATAGTTTTTAAAGGCCATTCCTCAAAGATCAGTGTGTGAATGGGCTGCTGCAGCCGACACAAATCACTCTGGCATCACCAACACCGACGCGCAGCACACGCTCACAGCAGCATGTGACCGCAAACGCACCGAGCAGCTTGTGAGATTGCGACCAATCACTGTCAGCCATACAGATGGACTAAGAATACCCTCTTTAACCCGTTTCATTTGGCAAAAGGTTACCAAGTAGTCCCACCTTCTGTCAGTGGTTAGAAGAGTGCAAAACAGATTAGGGGGGGAAAAACTCACTTTTAGTGACTGTGGAAAACATGGGGAAGAAGAAAAAAAAAAGATGAAACTGAGATCCATGTCTGAGGTTACAGGCGTGGAGCATCTTCTTGTGATTGGTCATTATTCTATACAGGACTAGACGTCAGAGCATGTGCAAAACGTCCCAGTCCCATTCTCAAACAAATGAACATAGACAGCTCCGGGGCTGATGCCTTGGATGAGAGTGATACTGTTAATCCTTTAAAGCGCTGCCATCAAAAGCAAAGCGTATACATTAATAGTTTGAAGGCTTTATAGATTGTTATGTAACTACAGTATAGGCCTACTCCAAAGAGATCATGTGAGGCAATTTCATGCTATTTCTTAATGTCCTTCGAATACAATAGATTAAAACTGGCAACACAAAAATACAAACATGAGATTTTTCAATTTAGAAACACTCCAAATGAATTTCTGCAGCTGTAATGATGGTCATGGGTTTGGTGACATTCAATTGACGAACAAAGGCTTTTTGAGCCTTCGGTAATGCAATTAGAAGCAGTATTTTTATTGTAGTTATCCCCCTCCTGCTGCGTCCACAACTGCCAATTAGTCCCATTCACCTTCTGCTCGTCATTAGTCTAAAGACAACAGGCTGCAGCCCCCACCAAGATGTGTGTACGGAATCCAATAGCGCCGTGAGGATCGAAACACCAGCTTTAAAATGTGCTGCTTTTGTGTAATAATTCAAAAGGTCAGAAAGTGCCACCCCATACAGGACCTCAGACTCAGAGATCACATCACAAGCAATTTAGATTATCCAATAACATAGTATTCATCAGCTTCTTTTCTGCATGAGGAGTTAACTCACAAGGTTATTATATCCACTGAGAACAAGCACACTGTAAACCCTGACTAGCAATGATAACTCAAATAAAGTGGAGAAACCCGCTGCACCATATGGTTGTGGTACATAAATCTAAACCAATTGAGTTCACTTGGACTCGTCAACGGAAGCTCAAATCATTTAGTAAACAATAGCATTAACAGTATTGGTTAATGAACCCAAATTATTTGAGATTATTATACTCAAACTGTCTATTTAAATGCTACATTAACTGAAACCCATTTCAAAAGGTGTATTTCCTTAATTAAACTGAGGAAACATACAACACTAAACCATGTGAGAAATTATTTACACATACAGGAAGAACATTTTCTATGACAACTTTATTTAAGGCCAACTTTCCACCTTTTGCAGACAGCAAAACATTGTTTTGACCACTATAAAAAATGTAAAAAGGTTTTTATCAAAACATATATAAAATCTACATGTCTGTGTCCAAAATCTTGTTTTGTTTCATTATATTCATTATATTCACCTTGGTTGTTAAGTTTTCTACTGTTGGAACTCCAATCTGTATCTGGTTATATTTTCAATGAAGGTACTTGATTCATCTTCTGTACTCAGTAGTTGAAGTCTTCGAACGTTTCGCCTCTCATCCAAAAGGCTTCGTCAGGGACAAAAGTCCCACTCTGGCTGCAGCTGAGTGGGACTTTTGTTGCTGAACACTTGCTGGGATGAGAAAGGATCCTTATCTTGGACACCAGAGCAACAGTTCCCTCCTAAAACGCCATTTCTTCCTGAAATTGACACACACATAAAATACATATATATTTAGTTATTTTTTTAACCTGCTATAAATATTGTAAACTCTGAAAAAAATAAAAACAGTGCATTGTTTAGTTAGGACTAGCAGCAAAATGCTAATTACACACATTTAAGTGTGTTAGAGAACAGTGGTCTGATCAGAATTACAGCAGGACTGCTGGGTGAGACTAAACCATGACAAAACAAAAAGAAAGAAACTAAATTAAACGAGGACTAAAGCTGGTAGCCAGGGTAGAAGTAAAATGTGTCTAAACCTGGATCAGGAATGAAGGACTAACCAAGGACTTAACCAGGCCAAAGCTAAGGCTAAGTCAGTATCAGGATGAAACTATGACTGAATAGAATTATTTTTCTTATGGAGTAAGAACATGTCAAAACAACACTGGAGGAATTCCTAAATCTGTACACCATGTCTCATTTATACAACTGTCCTCTGCATTTGAACATTCTTCAATGCCGGTTTGTGACTCACTTTTGGGTCCCGAGTCTTGACCCACCAATTGAGAACCACCTACGTGTGGAATGATAAAGACATTTACCTGCAATCCTGCACGTGGAGAGTCCAGCCTCGCTGTAGGGCGCCTCGTGTGCTCTCTGCGGAGGGATCTTGCGCTTCTACCTGGAGAAGTAGTTATAATTAAAAGAAATAACATTTCATGAAACTATCACGTTTAGAAATGACAAAATGTGACTAAAACTAAAAGTGCTTTTGTCCAAAAGACTAAGACTTAAACTAAAAGGGCTGCCAGTAACAACACTGAGTTACAGCATCGAGACACATCGCCACGCTGATGACAAGCCACGATCCAAAGAAGTACATGATACTCGTATCGCCCACAAATAATTTTGACCAAAAGAAAAAATATATATTGTGATAATAACACTGAATAAAGCTGAGGTAATGATCAAGGCAGCTCTCAAAAAGTGATATTAATAAAAGGTAGAAAGGTTTACGACTTACTTTTGGGTCCTGAGTGTCGATCAGGGCCCATCCAACCGCTGGATTGAAGTGGTTTTTAAAATCACCGCTTCCATCCAGCGGGAGACCTCCTTGAGAACTGAAGCGCCATCTAACCCCTGAAGTGGCTGCAAGTTTTGTTGATGTTTTAGACAAACACCCTCCCTTGGTTTTACCTGCACCCTGTGATTTTATTGTTGATGATTTTAACAGTCGGCTTCAACTAAAACATATACAAGATAAACCCACGCCTCCATGGAGAAATGAGGAACTCAAAAAACAAAAAAGAAATTGCAGGGTGCTGTGAAGAAAATGGAGGAAAAATAAAATGACAATAAATTACCAAATAAAGCAGTTAGAAACTCAAGAAATTCATACTTCACCAAAATCATATCGGCCAATAAAAATAATACAAAAGTTCTTTTTTCAACCATTGACGACCTTCTTCATCATAATCCCAAAGCTTTCCGTGAAACTCCCTCAGATTCCCTTTGCGAGGCGTTTGCAGACCACTTCAGGGAAAGATAGACACTATCAGATGTAATATTTTATCTACCCAAAGTAACACGGTTTTAAATACATCTGGTTGTCTACTTGTTCCAGAGGAAACACTGCACAGTTTTGTCCAGGTTAATGCTGAGATGCTTGATAACGTTTTCTCCTCAGTGAGGCCCATTACATGTCCTTTAGACCTGGTTCCAACCCCCTTTTTTAAAACATTCTATGGATCTTTTAGAGACGAGCTTTTAAACATGATGAATTGCTCTCTTCAGACGGGGGTCTTCCCTGCTGCCGTTAAGGGGGCGGTGGTGAGGCCCCTGCTGAAGAAGAGCAATTTAGATTTTAATGATTTTAACAATTTTAGACCGGTATCCAACCAAAAGTGCTATATGAATAAAGATTGATTGATTGATTGATTGATCCACCAGTTGAGAACCACTGATCTAGTGCAGAGGCTTCAGTCTCGCTGTAGGAAGCCTCAAAAGCATAAACATTTTTTGAAGAATTAAAAACATCTAATCCTAAGGGCATGGCTACATAACAATGATATCACAACATAAATAAATAGTATGATAACAGTATAAATTACGATATAATTTACACAATTAAAATGCACAACAGCAGCATTTCAGACATGCAAACACATGGTGTAAACAGTTTGCAGGGCCTCAGGGGTTGTACAGAATAATGTACATGCCTTTTCCTGAACTCAAGCAAGCCACTTTTGTGTTCCAATATGGTGATTAATTTATTGATATGGGATTTAGGATCATTCACTCTCGAAAGTGAATTATTTAGGCTTTCATTGTGTTTTAGAACAGTAGTTCTCTGATTTATGCTTATTCTTATGACATTATAGTTCTATAAGGCCACAAAATGCTCCCAAATGGTCTAAAGTCCAAATAATTATTTATATATATTTATATTTTAAAGCATAAATCGCAAATCTGAACATAATTGCATATTTTTAAAGAGTTCAGCCCTGAACAGCAAACATATCAAGAAAATGCTTTTGCTAATTTTGTTTCTCTCCTTGTAGTAACATGTCACAGCGAAGCTTCAAGGAAAGAACTGCCTGAACTGCACATGTGGCCCAGAGAAGAAAATCTGCTGGACCAGGCCTCACTGAGCTGCACAGACCACATGCTGCAACTACAGGTTTAAACTACATTTAAAGACTGGATTTACGGAGAGAGAATGTCTCATGGACTGTATGAGAGAGGGAGAATTACATACAACTATCTTTTATTTAAAAAGTGAAGACAATGTACCTCAACATCTACAAATTTACAAAGAATATTTTGAACTTTTGATGATAATGATCCATCCATCCATCCATCCATTTTCTTCCACTTGTCCGTTGCCGGGTCGTGGGGGCAGCTGTTGGAGCTTCCCAAATCACATAGCACCAGCCCCTATGGCTCCTCCTGCAGGTGGTGGGTCCACAGGACGGCCTCATGGTTCCAAACGGGCCTGTTGGTCTCTCATAGGGGCTTCACCCATTCATACTCTCATTCATACACCAGTGTACGCAGACACTGGAGGCAAGGAGGGTGAAGTGTCTTGCCCAAGGACACAACGACAATGTGCACCTTCAGGAGGCGGGATTCGAACCCCCGACCTTCCGATCATGAGACGACCCACTCTACGCAACGGTGGCGCAGATGGTAATGATGATTGATAATGATTGATAATGATCGTTTGTTTTAAATGTTTATTTTTTTAAATGTTTATTATTTATTTTTATTTGAAAATTCTAATCTAAAAATAAAAAGGTTGAATGAAAGTGGCCTCATTTTTACAGTGTACATAATGTAACACTTTCATGAGTAGTTTAACTATTAGCTCTATAGCTAGAGTTAAAATTCACTTTGCAAAAAGTTAAAATGTCCTCACTCTCATAAAGTGTAAAACTAACTCATGTTTGGGTGTTAATATTTAACTCTGTCAAATGAGTGACTTTAACACTTTCTGGTGTTGTCGCATATAAACCCCCAAAAAGTGTTGAAATGATCTCTTAATAATTAACTCTAAATTAATATCTTCCTTAGGCGCTCAGTCACTCGGGAAGAACTCGGTTGTAATTTCTACACCGTTTGTTCTACATCTGATTTGGATGTAAATACTCTCGAATAAAAGCTGAAAGTCTGCAATTTAAGTTGATATTTCATTTGACATTGATTGGGGGTCGTTTATAGAGCCAAAAAGATAATAATTGAGTCGATATCCAAATATATATGGACCTGACTGTCGCTTACCACCACTGAGTATGGTGTGAATGAATAATGCATGAAAGCGACTTTGAGCGTCTGGAGAAGCGTATATATGACTAATGCATTATTATTATGATGATGATGATGATGATTATTATTATTAAGGACACAACATCAGTCTGCACCAGTCAAAGCTGGGATCTGAACCTCCAACATTATTTATGATTGATAGCCTGTAGGAACTATAGATGATGATGCTTAAAGTATTATTAGCCTACTTTTTTTTTAACATATGCCTCACTTTATGCAATTTATTTGGTGATGGTAGGGCTATCAGTGAAAGTCAAGAGGTTAGCTTGAAGAAGCACAATGGTTGACAAAGGGAGGGAGAGCTCCCCCTAGAGACCGAACAAGTGTGGAGCGTAAAGCCTATAATGGACTTGTCTGACAAGAGGATTACAGGTCTAACTGTGACTGAGTGTTCTTCTTGCGATGCATTTGAGTGAATGAAAGAAGCGAGAAAAGAGGCTGTGGTGATATATATGGGGGACTGAGGACAAGTATGATCACTGGGCTACTTACGTTTAGGCCTCTGTTTCCTTCCTCACGTCAACACACCCTTCAGGCGTGTGTATTGGTAACTAGACTACAGGTGCTCAGCTCTTGAGACACTTGTTTGATTTCTTTATGTGCGTGTTAATGTTTAATTTAACTTTCCGTAACCTTCACCAGGCAATGGATAATAGACCACAAGGTTTTCTTTTGCAACGTAACATTTACTCCAGTTTAACATGTTCTAAGACAGTGTTTCCCAACCACGGGAACGAGGGTACCTGAGTACTTAGCAGGGGGTTGGCTACTTGGAATCATTTCGGATTAGAAAAAAAACGTTCAAAATCAGTTTACAGGGAAAGGCCATTTTAATTCAAAATGTTGGAGTATTATAGCTTCATTTTGAAAACAACACTCTTCCAAACTCTGGATAATCTGAGTTTAGTTGACCACGTTGTGAAAATATTGGCCACATTCTCGAGGTAGGGGGTACTTGAACTAAAAATACACGACTCAAAGGGTGCACCAGGCAAAAACGCTTAGGAACCACCTTTTCTGAGCAATAAATAAATAATGAAACTGTTAAGATTAAAAATGTATGAGCAATGAGCAGCAAAGTAACTTCCTTATTACAACCAACTCATTGTTTAGCTGACTTTATCTGCACACAATTGTGCACATCTATGGGGGTCTAAGAAGAGTTTCACACTCTTTGGGGCAGGTTGTCCTATTTAAAAGCCAATCTGTAAACCAGAATGTTGCTATTAATCTTAGTCACGTTTGATTCTTTTAACTAAATGTTTCAACATGCAGTGTCCACAGTTACACTCTTTTGCTTGAGCACCATGCAGATGAAATCAAATGCAATTGAAAGGCTCTATACCTGTTTCCTTGGAATGAAATTTGTTTTATTCTTTAGTTTATTGTAAAACCAAAATTGTTGTGAAAAGTCCTTTGTGCACGGTGCATCTAATTAGAAAGCGCTTTATCTTTCATGAACCAACAGCTAGGTGTTGTTGTTTACATGACCATGACAGTATTGTACCCTGAAAGTTATGAAATGTGCTTAAAAAGTAATCTCTCTGATGATTTGATATGTTGTAGCAATGCATTAGGGAAAGCTAGTTTGGACCACAACTAACAATTTACACGTTTCCTCATTCATTCCTCTTTCGTTTGTTAACAACAACCACAAAATCTGGTAATAGGCCTTTACAGACCCAAGTTTCACAAATTTAAATAAGAAAAAATGCACAGATCATATTCTTTTCAGGATATACACGTATGCTGCATCAGTAAACATTTTTATGACCTTGCAACACTGCAGCCACAAGCCATTTAGGGCGGCTCCATGTGGTTAGTCTCGACAAAACAAGTTGAAATTTGAGCTGACTGACAGAACATGGGATGTGTTGCAGGAGGAAGGCGGGAGCGAGGGCATGACTTATGAAGTATACCGTATAGGCTGTACGCTTCTGTTTTGATGAGCAGTCATGATCAGTTAGTTCTGTTGGCAGTGCAAGCAGAATTATTTCGACGTGTGGCCGCTCAGGTTGACACTTAGTTGCTGAGGTTCCTGCACATAGCATTAGGGTCAAAGGTTGCTGTTCAGAGAGCTTTATAGAAAGGTAAGAGCTGCTGTTTCATTCCACTCCCTGATCAAAGTACAAACATCGGGAGTCATTTTAACAACTCTGTACTGAGCAACAAAACCAAACATGTATGGAAGTGGTAGTATTGGATTCTTTGTGTGTTAGAGCTGCATCATTCTGTTTAAAGTTAATTAAGGACAATACATTTTAATCTTTTTAACAGCTTTCCTGTACTACAAAGACTGTAGAAAGAATACATGTTTTGTTGTATTTTGTTGTAATAGGTGCTCCTTGTTCATTCTGTTTATATAAGAATCTGAAGTTTAGTTTGAGATTTGCCCGGAAAAATCCAGATTCACCGCTGTACCAGAGATTGAGTCTGGTCAAAGTCAGCAACCATTACATTTCAAGAGTAGTACAAAGGCAAACAGGAAGTGGGGTAAACAATCCAAGAGCGTCTGAATGCAGCCGATGGAGAGTCATGTGCATAGTGGAGCTCCACTTTTCACCATCCTTAAGGTTAGGATTAGGGTTAGTTTGGATTAGTTTAAAGAAACAGGCCACCGTGTTTTTCCATACTGAGATATGTTCTTACCTGAGCTTAGACGAGTTGATATGTACCTGTCTGGTCTTTGTGCGTGCGCTCAGACACTCAAAAAGACCAAAGGTGTTGCCTCTCCCAGCATATTCCTATGGACCCAAACGGAGGTGAATTTAGAAGCGACCACGCTCTTCCGCGGTTTCCCTATTGAGATACGGTTACGTGAGTAGTTACACGATCCAAGTAGAGTTACACAAAATTAAACATGTTGACTTTCTAAGCAGATAAAAAGGGGTACTGTATTGCAAGGCGTAGTAACACCTTATAGGAGCACTTCGACATCCACGCAGTAATATCTTCCCTTTACAGCGTGGATGTCGATTAATTTTGTGTAACTATACTTGGATCGTGTAACTACTCACGTAACCGTATTTAAAGAAGAAAAGCATGGAAGAGTGTGGTCGCTTCTAACTTTACCCCCGTTTGGCCCCATAGAGGAGAGGAGGAGAAGCTAAATATTAACAACAGCTTTTATTTATTTTTTTGCGTGACTGAACGCACAAAGACCAGACAGGTACGCATCAACTGGTCTAAGCTCAGGTAAGAACATATCAGTATGGAAAAGCGGTAGCCTGTTCATTTAAGATAGGGTTGTCCTGCAGAGGTGAGGTCCTTTGCTGTGGAGAAGTGGAGCTCCACTAAACACGTGTTTACGGAGGGGTATCATCCTGGACTTATTTGAAAGTGGACTGGCTAATGGTTCTCAAATAAATGTACTGATCTATTACGACTTACATTCCTAGGAACTCACAGCTGCCAAACTTGTCATCTCAAAAATGTCTGAACAGTATGTTTCAATCCTAAGTGGTTCTTCTGGGCTTTATTATATGTCCTGGAATCAGGTCAGAATCTAAAATGTCTCTATTAATACTGGTTAGCCAATGGGACAGGCATGATTCAGTCTTTATAATGCAGGAAAGACTGTAAAAGATTCCAATTCTGTTGGGAATCTTCAAAGACTTTGCAAGCATGTCTTGACTATTTGTAATTTGTAATATACAGAGGCGGGTAGTACTCAGTTACATTTACTCAAGTAGAAGAAACTGTACTTATTAGAGCAGTTATATCATTCAGTACTTTTTACTTCTACTCAAGTAATATTGAAGTATCTTTACTCTTACTGAGAAAGAGTAAAAAGTACTTGTACCACTGTGAGTAAATATAAAGGTTACAAAAACTTCAAGTCGACCTTAAACATGTAGTGTGTGTTTTGTGCTCCTCTTTCTTATAAATATATATATATATATATATATATATATATATATATATATACATATATATATATATGGGCCCCCTATGAGAGACCAACAGGCCCGTTTGGAATCATGAGGCCGTCCTTCCGTGGACCCACCACCTGCAGGAGGAGCCATAGGGGACTGGTGCAATGTGATTTGGGCAGCTCGAACAGCTGCCCCCACGACCCGGCAACGGACAAGTGGGAGAAAATGGATGGATGGATGGATATATATATATATATATATATATATATATATATATAGTTTTAATTTTAAATATATATTTTACGGTACAATATTACAAGTTGTTTCCGATAATTTATGTCACAACTGAAACATAAATAAATAACATAATAAATAGATTTTCGCCAAGTACTTTTTTGTTGTTGTACTTTTACTTGAGTTTTTATTTGGGTCACTAAGGGTTACTTAAGTAAAATTATTTCAAAGTAACGTTCCTCAAAATATTTTGGCTACTCTATCAACCTCCGGTAATATATGATTTAATATTGTAATGTGATGACTTTTACAGCAGAGTGCCTAAAAAGGTGCTAGAGAAAAATCAATTGCATGAGGAATGTAATTCTAGCCAATAAGACTTTTCTCCACATTGGGTCTAGCCATAACAATGATTAAATGTCCTTGTTGAGGGTGATAAAACATATGGTATGAGCAAATAGTCGTTGTGTTAAATAGTAAAAAGGTGTTCACAAAACGACTCCAACTATTGAACAAACAATATGGTTAATTATCTCCCTAACCCAATATAAATCTGTTCAAACAGTTAACTGAGCTGCTAAGGCCTTTAATGATTACACTGGGTTAGTTGTACAGGTTGCAACATCTTAACCCTTCACATCCACTCCAGGTACTATACAAAACTTTCCTTCTCTTCTTTTGTAGATGGACCCGGTCTCCTACCCTGCTTTTTCCCGTGTTGCGATCACAGGAGGTACGCATGGAAATGAGCTGTCAGGCGTGTACATAGTGCGAGAAATGCAGAGGCAGCATGTGGCACAGGTTGGATCTGTCTCAATCAGCCCCATCTTGGTCAATCTTCCTGCCATTGATGCCTGTAGAAGATACATAGAAAAAGACCTGAACCGATGTTTTACAGATACCTTATTGGGGTGAGGGTAATTTACACTTCAATATCAAATCTTTGAAATGTTCCATATTTGTTATGAAGAAACTTTGAAAACATCTAGATTTTATTAATGAGTCCAACCAGGCAAAACCCACTACTTGATTCAAGGCCACAAACTATCTTCTTCGAGACTGGCTGTAGAATTATTTGTATTTTCAAATAAATACATTTTTATAAATTTCCCTTCAGTTAAAATCAGAATTTTGAAGAGTTTCCTTGCAAATGTAAAATTGGTTCCACATAATGATCATGTGCCACAATCCCAAGGTTAATGGTTTGGTAGAAGGCATAGTTTGAGCTTTGAATAAAGTAAATCCAGTATTTTTTGACTGATTCTGCACATAATATCCATAATTGTCTTTCAGTACTCCACTCACAGATAGTTGTCCATATGAATTGAGAAGGGCTCATGAGCTGAACTCTCAGCTCGGCCCGAAAGGAAGTCCCCAGGCCATGGACCTGGTGTGTGACCTCCACAACACAACCTCCAACATGGGCCTTTGCTTCATATTTGATTATTTCGACTGGATCCCCCTCCACATTGTCAAATACATACAGGTAAATGTTGTCATTAAGATCTGTGCCATAGGAGCTACTTTAGAGACCCACAGTCTCTAACTTAACTCTTAGTCACCAAAGAACACTAGCATGTCTTTGAATGGTTGAAATAAACTATATACTCTCACAGCAGGCCAGTAAAGTAGTAGTTTGTTGTTAGTTTTCTCTATTTTGTTGCTAATTTTGTTCTTTACTTGACACATACATATAGACCCCCTCAGCTTCCTCAAGTATAAAAGTGGGATTGATGTTTCTTGTCTATTAATTTGACATTTTCTTTACAGAACAA
This sequence comes from Proterorhinus semilunaris, assembly GCA_021464625.1. Taxonomy (NCBI): domain Eukaryota; kingdom Metazoa; phylum Chordata; class Actinopteri; order Gobiiformes; family Gobiidae; genus Proterorhinus; species Proterorhinus semilunaris. Next base: position 28,093,677 of record CM038349.1, read on the forward strand.
TATGCCCTCTGCCCCTGTAAGAGTAATCCATGTCAACGTTTCACAGTCTGAGGCTTATTCTGTAGACTCAATGGCCAAGCATGGTTTTGGTAAGTACAGTACGTTAAATTATATTGCAGTAATGCAATTGTAAAGTGTTTGCTTTTTTCTTTGGACTCCAGCCATTGAAGTTGGGCCTCAGCCGCACGGTGTTCTGAGGGCAGACATTTATAACATGATGAAGGAGGCGGTGGATCACACTATAGACTGGCTGAACAAATTCAATGCAGGTGAGAACTTGTATTTTCTGTTATAATATACAGTTCCTCTCAAAAGTACTAATACACCTTGAACTTTTGCACATTTTGTCATGTTTACAACCATAAACATAAAGATTTTATTTAGAATTATATTTTATTTAGAAGTAACAGACAACTGTGAAGTGAAAGCAAAATCATACATGATTCTGTTATTTTTCAAAAAATAGAAAAGTGAAAAGTGGGGTGTGCATAAGTATTCAAACAGCCTTTATAATATTCCTTATGACTGCAGAATGTTCACATCTTGCCCTAACCATTAAATAGAGGCCACCTGTGTGTAATCTACTCTCAGTATAATTCCAGCTGTTCTGTGAGGGCCTCAGAGCTATGGTCGGAGTGTATTGGTCACTAAGCAACATCATGAAGGCCAAGGAGCTCACCAGAGAGGTCAGGGATAAAGTTGTGGAGAAGTTTAAAGATGCGTTAAATTAGACAAAGATTTCCCAAGATTTGAACATCTCACGGAGCTCTGTTCAATCCATCATTTGGAAATGGAAAGAGTATAGCACCACTGCGAACTTACCAAGACACGGCCGTCCACCTAAACTAACAGACCGAACAAGGAGAGCACCGGTAAGAAATGCAACCAAGTGCCCCAAGATAACTCTGGAGTAGCTGGGACGTACTGCCGCTGAGCTGGGGGAATCTGTACATGGGACAACTATAAGTCGTACTCTACATAAATCTGGCCTTCATGGACGAGTGGCAAGAAGAAAGCCATTATTGAAAGGAGGCCATAAGAAATCCCGTTTGAAGTTTGCTAGAAGTTAAATCACAGTAGTAGTGGTACCACATGTGACTAAGAAGGAAGCTTTGGTCAGATGAGACAAACATTTTACTTTTTGGCCCAAATGCAAAACGTTATGTAATAATAATGCATCGGTTTTATATAGCGTTTTTCTGGACACTCAAAGACGCTTTACATTGCACTATTCATTCACTCCATACCTGGAGGTAGTAAGCTACTATTGTAGCCACAGCTGCCCTGGGGTAGACAGACCCCAGTATGCGCCATCGGCCCCTCCGACCACCACCAACCATTCACTCACGCACTAGATTCGCCAGGCTTCTTGGTGTTCCCGAACGGTCTCCCATCCAAGTACCGACCAGGCCCTTCCCTGCTTAGCTTCCAAGGTTTGACGGGACACTGCTCATCGTCCTGAGTGCACCATCCCCAGTGTCAAATATGGTGGGGGGAGCATCATGCTATGGGGCTGCTTTTCCTCAGCGGGGACTGGGAAGATTGTAAGAATAGTTGGGAAGATGGACGGAGCCAAATACAGAGACATTTGGAGGAAAACCTGCTGGAGTCAGCAAGAGAATTGAGGCTGGGGCGGAGATTCACCTTCCAGCAGGACAATGACCCTAAACACAAAGCTAAATCTACAATGGGATGGTTTAAAAACAAACATATTCATGTGTTAGAATGGCCCAGTCAAAGTCCTGACCTAAATCCTTTTGACAATCTGTGGAAAGACCTGAAAACTGCTGTTCACAAACGCTCTCCTTCTAATTTGACAGAGTTTGAGTTGTTTTGAAAAGAGGAATGGGCTAAAATGTCAGTCTCTAGATGTGCAAATCTTGTAGAGTCAAACCCCAGAAGACTTGCTGCTGTTATTGCAGCAAAAGGGGGTTCCACAAAGTATTAAGTCATGCTGTATGAATACTTATGCACGCCCCACTTTCCGGTTGAAAAATAACAGAATCATTTATCATTTTGCTGTCACTTCACAGTTGTCTGTTACTTGTGTTCGAACTTTCAGTAAAAAATTCTAAATAAAATCTTAATATTTTATGGTTGTAAACATGACACAATGTGCAAAGGTTCTAGGTGTATTAGTACTTTCGAGAGGCACTGTATTTAGGTAAAAATATATGAATCAATAATTGCTTGACTATCAATATTGACCTTTGTCGAAAGGAACGATTTTTGAGGGGGGAAACCTGGAGGTATTTGTTAAGGAGAAGAGCGTGGACTATCCTCGAAATCCTGAAACTAGTGAACTTGCAGCCGCAATTCACCCCCAGCTTCAGGTAATTTATATGTTCATTCAGAATTAAGAAGTACATATCTATAAAATGTACAATATAGCATTTCAAAAAAAAAAAAAAAAAGGTTTGCTTGTGTGGACAGGTGATGCCAGGTCTTGTCAGGGCTCCAGACTTGCATTTTTGGTTGGCCGCACTGGTGCACTTAAGTTTTTCATTTGGAGCGGCTTCCCACTTTAGAAATGCCACAGAGGCATCACAAATAATACATGATAACAGCTACAGGTCTCAGTCTGCGTTACTTATCTGACAAGAATCGGACAGGTCGCACCGATGCAACCAAAGGCCACAGGTTGGATGCATGTGCAAGCACAAATTGCATTACATTGGACTTAATTGGCTGACATAAAAGCACAAACAATTATAATGAAACAGCCTCATCAATTAAATTCCCCTGGAGTTGCCCTAATAGTTATTTTGTTCCTCCAGGATAATGACTTCAAGCTCCTCCAGCGTGGTGACCCCATTTTTATGTCATTTACTGGAGAAACGGTGAACTATGAGGGAGAAGAACTTTACCCTTTCTTTATCAATGAATGTGCATATTATGAGAAGAAGATTGCCTTTCAGTTGGCCAACAAGAAAATGCTTACCATTCCATCGATAAGTTTGAAGAAAGACTGAGGAACATGAATGGATTTTCACTATGCTGCTGCTGCTGATCTATGCAATGATTTGTGCCAAATGCACAGAGTTAAAATTAAGGCACATATGATTTTTTATTTTTCTATTAATGCGAGACACTGCATGTGAATAGGGAGAAGAAATAAACCTGGGGAAATCCCTTGACTTGTACTACTGACATGAGAAAAATAATGTACTACCTTTTGTTCATTTAACATTTTCATAAGGATAAGGCCTCATTTGCCCAAATGTGTGGCAATAAAATCTGAAAAATGAATAGAGCCCGGTTTAAATGAATGGGTTGCTTTTAGACATATTGATTACAAATATTGGTTACGCCTGGCTCACACTGAATCCGGTCCGGGTCCGGTCCGGTTTCGGTCCTGATCCGGTCCGAGTTTGCCCCAAACTACCACTCACATTGAGTCCGGCTGACACTGTGGCCAGCTCCGCCAGCTCCGGCGCCAGATGCTGCGCCAGGCACAGAAACGGCCCTCGCGAGAACAGAAGCGCACGTTGGTTTCCCTCTTGGTGCGAGGTCACGTCATAAATAGCCCCATATATAGGTAGTTTTTGTCAACAAAAGCCGTATTTGCCAGTACAACGACTCTCCCCAGTGAAGTGGATGCTTTAAACACACTAATGCCCCTGTGTCACTGGTAATGGAGAAATGTTTACATTTACGACGTTACACGCGTTTACAGGCGGAAAACGAGACCAAATAAGTAGTAAGCGGACAGATTTTATTTTGAAATACACCGGATCTCCCTGTCCCACGAGACCTGACTTCCTGTTTGGCGCGTGTTTTTCGTCAGCTTGATCCGGTGAGGGCTCCGGTATCCGGCAAAGATAGACTTCTTGCGGATTCTTTCCGTTGCCGCCGGAAGGCCGCCGGATGGCCTCGGTAGCCGGAGCCGGACTTCGCGGAGCGGTGTGAGTGTGCTACATTGGTTTTAATGACTTTCTAAATTGGCGGACGCCGTACCTGGCGTTAACCGGATTCAGTGTGAGCCAGGGGGTGTTTTGATCATCTTAAGGCTTTGAGTGAACTAGTTTTGGAAACAAATTATTACGCCTGGAAATTTTTATTATTTTTTTGTGCTTCTAAAGGTAATGTCGCAATGTAAGAAACATGCCTTCTGAGAAAATTCTTTGGTGTTCAATGAAAATATATAAAGAAATGTTTAATCAGTGCAAAAATAACACCTTGTGTAAAGTTTGTATGTTAAGAGAGCAAATTGACCCAAATTTGTTTTGCCTGCAGTGTCTTCCCTTAATTAAACAATTGTTATTGTTCTGTAACCAATGTAATTTTGCCACTTTATGAAAAAGTTGCACATTTTAATAAAGCACAGAATCATTTAAGAACTTGTTTATTATGGAAATTAAATGTGCTTTGGGTTCTACAAAAGACTGCATGAGTTTATCTTTGAATATATACAGAAACAAAAAGGCTCAAAACAGATATTCAAGCAACATCATTGCAACACCTCACAATCTTTTTCATTTATTTTTTGTTTGGCAAGGACTTTTCTTTTTCTGTTAGCATTGGTAGAGATTCCTTGCTTGGAGCGTAGCGGCATTATCGTTATAGTTAAAATGAGGTCAGTATTTTAATAAGGCTTACCAATACATTAAAGTCATAATTTACCACAAGAGAAGACCAAGTACCACAGTAGGCAACACAACGCAGCTTTAAATGGCATGCATAGCAAACATTAAAGTATCTTAAATACGGTATTAAGAATAAGAGCAAAAAGAAACGCAAAGACACAAAATGATTAAACTTGCACAGCACCGCGTAGCATAAGGACAATGTGGTGAGCAGCTTTAAAAAAAATAAAAAATACTAGCAACAAAGGCAACCACACCAAATCAAAATAGTAATTGATGCCATTTTAAAAGCAAACTTTGGTTAAAAAAATAAATAAGGTGTTATGAAAACATTTCTAGATTTATGTCGTAGGAAAAAAGCAATGTTATCCCAAAGTGTGACCGTTCAGTTGTTATCAAAATAAACAAAACAGTCCACTGAGCTGGTTTGCAGGATTTAAGCCACCCTGTAAGCCGTCATGCGAGTGTAGTTTTTGCGATGACTTCTGGCTGCCCAAAGAAAGAGAGCAGCAGCCATCATCTGCAGGGGGAAGGAGATGAGCGCAAGGTACAGGGACCAGCCAAGTGTCCCGTCCACTCCCTCTGGAGGTGTGACAAACTGGCGGAGCAGGTCTACACCGGCGAGGAAGCAACACACCGATCCCAGAGAGCACAGACCTGAGAAATACACATAAAAATAACTATGACAAGTTTTTTTGATTTTATTTAGGAAGTTAGATAAGATTTTTTTGGACACCTCTGACATATTGTATTGATGTGTAAATAAATTGAGGCAGACTTTCAGTAGGATTTGTGTGAAACAGAATACTGTGAGACACTTTAAAGCAGAACTAAGTAACTCATGCCCCACTGCAGGTGTCGTAGCATGTTGTTTTTTTTTACTCACTATTTGTCCATGAGAGTAAATACTACGCTGACAGAAAAGACAAAGGGAGAGATGGATATTGAACATCCAATTACACAATGGAAATATTTTTTTTTCACTCAAACTTGGCTGTAAACACTTGCTAAAGTGGCGCTAGCCCCGCAGTTAGCTTTGCTTGTTAGCCTGTAAGCTTCTTCTTCATGATTCCATTAGTGTGTATTGCGCTTCCGACCCGGTACAGGGAAAGTTGCAATTGTGGTTTTCTGGCCAGAAACACCAGGGGGAAAGACCCCCCAATCATCCCATTAACACTTGTATTACCCCCAGAGGGACTACGAAAAGGATTTATTAAGGTAAACAAGTTACGTAGTTCTTCTTTAAAATTAGTAGTGTTCAACTACATAGACAACAATTTACCAGAAGGTGCAGTAGATTGTTAGAAACACAGACAGACCCAGCATTCATGGTATGCATGCTCTTACTTCTGTGTAGTTGAATATTCAATTGAAAGGGCTGTGTTCAAAATAATAGCAGTGGGGAGTTCAATTGGTGAGGTCAATCATTCTGTGTAAAAACAGGTGGCTATGAATAAAAAAATAAAGAGCTAAAGGCCCAAAAATGCCGCTATCTGACTCCTCGCCTCGTTGTCAAAAACAGATAGATCAGAAAGGTTACGAATTCTCAGAAGGCACTTTATTCTTAGATGGTGAGTTACAAGTTACATGTTATTCGTTCAGTTGCTAGGAAAAGTCTGCCCAAAACATTTTCCTCCTGGGTAATTCTCTGCCTGTTAGCCCCTCCCACTCAATGCATAGCCACACTCACACTTCAGCACACAAGACAACAGGACGCTCCAGTTGGCCATCCTGACTCACATCAAAGCACAAGATAAATACTTCCTTATCTCACCATCTGGAGATCTGATCAGCTCCTTCCTGACCACTCTTTATGGCCCAGTGACTTTTCACCTTTGATCGAGATTAGCATACATTCTTTAGCAGAGGGACGAAGGCTACCTGCCTCTGGCCAATAAACAGGACGCCTGTTTATTGCCCCTCAAGGCCCAGTGACCTCTTCTACAGTTAGCATACAATATTCAGGGGGATAGTAAACAGACATTTTCAGATAATTGACATGGCCCTTATTTTATGAAGTCAGCACATGTTATACATGCATAAGTTGTTCCAGACCTTGTTCAGAAGAACAGCGTTCTTTAGTTAAAATTTTGATTGGAGCGGTAAAACTGCTATAATGATCTCCAGCGCGTTAAAATGGAAAGCAAAAACAAAGACGTGGAAGAAAATGGTAGACAACCATTCGAATGGATCGAACAATAGCCAGAACTGCAAAGGTTCAGCCAATGATCAGCTCCAGGATGATTAAAGAAGACACTCGGAAGTTACCTGAGGCTGTGAGCAAGCTAAATCTTTGTTCCAGACCAAGAACATTTATTTTATGAAGAGGCCTGCCCAATTCCCGGACCATAATCCCATAGAAAGCTTGTGGGGTGACATAAAAAAATGCAGTTTCTGATACAAAACCAAGGAATTGTGGAATGTTGTCAAAGCATTCCACAATTCTGTGCTAATGTAGCTGATTGAAATGTTTCAAATTCTCTTTGATGTTTTGTTCCTTCGGTACCATTGTGTGAAATGTACTTTTTTTATTTATTGCACTTGGCGGTGGGCGCTCATAAGCTTTTTGCTTCAGCCCACTCCTTTTGAGCAGAATGTATTCAAATAAACTAAACTAAAGCATCTTGGGCTGGAAGACCTGCTGACAGGTGCCAGAAGTTGGTTGACTCTTTGCAACACTGATGTGAAGCAGTTCTAATAAACTGTGGTCATATAACTAAATATTAGTTTATTGATTCACAGGAAAGCTAAATCCTATGTTACTTGTAAAGACAAATACAGACACTGCCATTTTTTTTTAACAGCCCAATGTTCATTTCTTAAAATGTTCTACAAAGTACTTGAATAAATTATACATTTCTCTTCATGTTTTGATTTAGAAAACAATGGGCAATGCTTCCAATGCATCGAAATAAATATATTATGAAGATTTTGTGCTTAACTAAAGTTTTTAAACACACTGCTATCATTTTGACCACAACTGAACTTAATGAACAAGTTTGTGCATTTATTTTATAGTCATAAAATGCCAGAGGCTGTAGCCAGTTTGTCATACCAGCCAGAAGGTGGAGAACTCCGACGACCAGAGTAGGAGTGAAACTGCGGCAAAGGCAGGCGCAGACTCCCACAAGACCACTGAGAAAAACCAGGGCCAGGGACACCAAGGGGAGCAGGAACTGACATCTCCACAGGTCTGAAGAGAAGGAATTAAACCATGAACACATTATGTTGAGTGTGTGCGGTCAAGCTGTATTTGTGACAATGTATGCAACAGCCACTCACATGTTCTCAAGAGATCCTCTTCACTGCTCTGATGTCCAGGATGTTTATATTTTGGGGAGAACTGTTGCTGAAGAGTGAAGCTGACACACTGAGTTTCCATTTTGGGATCTGAAACGTAGAAGAGATTTGCACAGATCTACTATGCTTCTTTTAACCTCTTACCCCCCGCCTAAACCAAGCACATTTTCTAGATTTGGCTTTACCCAAATCTAAAAGCTTCTCGACTGGAGAGCAACAGTGTAATGCCTCATCTGAAAGCTCAGACCTACAAAAGTGATAGCAACTTTGTTGTCACCGCGTTTGTCATATTTTTGAATCTTTTGTTGTTGTTGTTAATGGTTGTTCACTTCTTACCCATCTTGATCTTACCGGGCTCTTTGAACCAGTGGGATTGGCTGGGAACCAGGATGCACCTCCACCACAGGCCTAGTGTCCCATTCAGCCGGAACATCGTCTCACTGTAGGCCTTCTCGTCAAACTCTCCGTGGATGAACTCCTCCCTGAGCTCGGACACGTTGCTCCCCTCATGTTTGATGGGCGGGCTGTTGAACTGGTACCAGTGCTGTGTACCCACGGCCACAGACAGGTACACTGTGGCGAGCAGACTCAGCACTGAACCGATCACTAAAGCGGTGGCGTATCGATTATCGACCATGTTCTCTCTAGTTCTTGTTGAAATATTTGGTATTTCCTGTGAAAGTTTTGGCAGGGCTATGCATCTTCATGGCCTGTCTGTTCTGGTCTCATGCTGTCCCACCATTTCCTGACTGTGCCATCGCAAAAGAGCGCACCACCTACACAGCCACAACAAAACACAGCTGTTGTTAGCCGAGACATTTGCGTCGTACATCTATGGTTTACATACAATTTACTCATTAAGCAGAGAACATTTATAATACAACACCGGTCGTTCAATTTGTGAGTTTATTGTTTAATGTTACTGAAGTTTAGCAGCGCGAAACCAAAAACACACAATCACTTTGAAGTCAGAACCACCAGCTATTGCGTTAGTTTTCCAGCACCAACACACGTGTTGGAGTCTTCTTGCACGGTTTTGTAATTTCATAGATATTAGTGTTACAGATTTACCTTATTGAAGTAATAAGTGGCGTTATTTCCCACTCTGTCCTGATAAAGCAATGGGGCCTCCGCCTCTTTCTTACTCGCGTTTACAATTGCGGTAAGCAATAGCGCCACCTTCTGTTTAGGGGTGGTTTAAGAAAAAACTGTTGGGTTGGCGCAATCATTTATTCTGACAGCAGTTTCAGCATCTTTACAAACGCTTTAATATTTTACAGTGCATTAAAAAACAATAAAAAATACAAGTGTAATATCACTTATTCCCTTCAAAAACTGATTGATTGAGGTAGAAACATATAGCCCTAAAGCCTACAATACAAAATGTGTTAATTATTAAAAAAGGATTAAAAAAAAAAGTTAAACTGATTCATTATAACTGTGCATTCATGTTTTCCATTATTTCCCATGAATTCCTTTCATAATAAATCCTCTTTAGAAAAGAGAAAATCAATTGGCTTGTAGTTGTATGAGCGACGAGTAGTATCTAGAATTGGAGTGTCAGTGAACTCCACAGTGCAAGGCCCGCCGCTGCAAGGGGCTGCCTCTAGCTCCAGCACAGTGATGTTGTTGGGGGCAGCAGTGCTGAGGATGTTGCTCGGTACAAAAAGTGTCACCTGTGGTCCACGGGCCGGCCAGAATCGACCCAAGTTAAAGCCATTAATCCAAATCTGACCCTGAAAAGTGGAAGCAGTTCATTATGTTTGTCTACATAAGCATAACCTCAAACCTCACTTCAACCGCACATACAGTGCCTCTCGAAAGTACTAATACACCTTGAACGTTTGCACATTTTGTCATGTTTACAACCCTAAACGTAAAGATTTTGTTTGAATGTTTTTACTGAAAGTTCACACACAAGTAACAGACAACACACAGTGATGGGGCTGGTCAGGATGCTCTCTATAGTGCCTCTGTAGAAGTTGCACATAACGGAGGCTGGGACTCTAGCTCTTCTTAACTTGCAGAGAAAGTAGAGACGCTGATTACTTTTCTTGACCAGTGATGTAGTGTGCATGGTCCAGGAAAGGTTCTTTGCGTTCAAAGGTTCTTTGCACACCCAGGAATCTAGTGCTGGTCACCCTCTCCACTGCAGCACTGTTGATTGTTAGAGGAGCATGCTGGACCCGCGCTCTTCGAAAGTCCACAACAATCTCTTTTGTCTTCTCCACATTTAGAGAGAGATTTTTCTGTGTGCACCACATGGCCGGACTGCTCACCTCACTCCTGTAGTTTGACTCGTCTCTGTTGTTGATGAGAGCCACCACTGTTGTGTCGTCTGCATACTTGATGAAGAGGTTTGAGTCGTACTTTGGAGCGCAGTCATGGGTCAGCAGAGTGAACAGGAGGGGGCTCAGCACACAGCCTTGGGGAGCCCCCGTGTTCAGTGTGATGGTTCTGGAGGACTTTCCGCCGACACGTACAGCCTGTGGTCTCCCCGTCAGAAAGTCCAGCAGCCAGTTGCACAGTGATGTGTTGATCCCCCAGGTGGAGCAGTTTGTGTATTAGCTGCTGTGGGATTATGGTGTTGAATGCTGAGCTAAAGTCTAAAAACAGCATTCTAACGTAAGAGTCCTTTGTTTCAAGGTGAGTGAGGGCTGAATGAAGTGCAGTGGAGATGGCATCTTCAGTTGAGCGATTGGACGGATAAGCAAACTGGTATGGGTCCAGGGTGGGAGGGAGAACAGACTTGATGTGTTCTATGACGAGTCGCTCGAAGCACTTCATAAGAATTGGAGTGAGTGCTACTGGGCGGTAGTCATTAAAGCAGGAGGGAGGTGACTTCTTTGGCACCGGAATGATGGTGTTTGCTTTGAGGCACGTTGGGACCACAGCCTGCTGCAGAGATGTGTCAAAAATGTCTGTGAAGACTTCAGTGAGTTCATCAGCGCAACCTTTCAGTACACGACCTGGTATGTTGTCTGGACCCGGTGCTTTGCGTACGTTGATCCTGCTCAAAGATCTTGTCACACTCTCTGGAGATAGCTTCAGCACTTGGTCTTCAGGAGGGGATGTTGATTTTTGTTCCGGGGTTCTGTTGAGTGCCTCGTAGCGAGCAAATAATTAATTTAGAGCGTTTAACAGAGAGGTGTCACTGTCTCTTTCCACAGATTTTCGATAGGATTTAGGTCAGCACTTTGACTGGGCCATTATAACACATTAATATGTTTGTTTTTAAACCATTCCATTGTAGATTTAGCTTTGTGTTTAGGGTCATTGTCCTGCTGGAAGGTCAATCTCCGCCCCAGCCTCAATTCTCTCGCTAACTCCAGCAGGTTTTCCTCCAAAATGTCCCTGTATTTGGCTCCATCCAGTTTCCCAACTATTCTTACAATATTCCCAGTCCCCGCTGAGGAAAAGCAGCCCCATAGCATGATGCTCCCCCCACCATATTTGACACTGGGGATGGTGCACTCAGGACGATGAGCAGTGATAGGTTTGTGCCATACATAACGTTTTGCATTTGGGCCAAAAAGTTAAATGTTTGTCTCATCTGACCAAAGCACCTTCTTCCACATGGTATCTGTGTCCTCCATATGACTTCTAGCAAACTTCAAATGGGATTTCTTATGGCCTCCTTTCAATAATGGCTTTCTTCTTGCCACTCGTCCATGAAGGCCAGATTTGTGTAGAGTACGACTTATAGTTGTCCCATGTACAGATTCTCCCAGCTCAGTGGCAGTACGTCGCAGCTCCTCCAGAGTTATCTTGGGGCACTTGGTTAGATTTCTTACCAGTGCTGTCCTTGTTCGGTCTGTTAGTTTAGGTGGACGCCCGTGTCTTGGTACGTTTGCAGTGGTGCTATACTCTTTCCATTTCCGAATGATGGATTGAACAGTGCTCTGTGAGATGTTCAAATCTTGGGAAATCTTTGTATAACTTAACGCTGCTTTAAACTTCTCCACAGCTTTATCCCTGACCTCTCTGGTGAGCTCCTTGGCCTTCATGATGTTGCTTAGTGACCAATACACTCTGACCATAGCTCTGAGGCCCTCACAGAACAGCTGGAATTATACTGAGAGTAAATTACGTACAGGTGGCCTCTATTTAATGGTTAGGGCAAGGTGTGAACATTCTGCAGTCATTAGGAATGTTATAAAGGCAATTTAATGCACTCAGAAAATGCTGTATGAATACTTATGCACGCCCCACTTTTCACTTTCTATTTTTTGAAAAATAACAAAAATGTATCATTTTGCTTTCACTTTACAGTTGTCTGTTACTTGTGTGTAAACTTTCAGTAAAGAATTCTAAATAAAATCTAGGGTTGTAAACATGACAAAATGTCCAAAAGTTCAAGGTGTATTAGTACTTTCGCAAGGCACTGTATCATGACGGTAGCCTGAAAATATTTGCGTGACTTGCCTTTGTCCAGTTAGGCAGTTTAATGTAGGTGTCCTGTGGAAGGTCAGGGATACCATCTGGAATAACAAAGCTGCCTCCATAGAAAGTTGGGAGAGAGAGTTTCATAGGTGGAGCTGGGTTTGTAGACAGTGACTTCCCCAGGAGACCCTGGCTAACTGCCTGATCAATATTGAGACTGTACATTGTCCATCCAGTCAGCACATCTGCGCCTAGAGTCATGTTCGTCACTAAGCCCTGGGGAAACAGATTTAAATGTATTTGTGTTTGTTGTCATGAAAGTAGATAGATGGTAAATTCAGCATGCTGATAGAAAAATAACCTTGAAGTCATTGATTCCTCTTCCATAGTTAATCCGGCCCATGTTTTCGACCAGTATATCCACCTGACTTCCAGCGTTTCCAGTTATATTTATAGTTATGGTTTTGTACCTTTCAAGAATCCCCAGAGCCACCTTACAGGGGAAATCATTTCATGTCCACAATTAGTTACACAGCTCATTAAATGTGTACATAAACAACTGTTGTGAGGTAATTTTGTAAAATAAACAATGGCTTCAGACTGACCCCATCCACAGACACATAGGCCCTGTCATGCACCCCGTTTAGTGGCGAGGACAGTGGAGTTGGCTTGCTGCAGTTAACAGGAAGTGTGGTTCTGTAAAGGACATAACCAAGAGCCTATAAAACAAACGGAGAAAGTAAACAAGTGTGTCTGAATAATGGAGAAAAAAAATAGTACAATAAAAAGATACCTGATTAAGTTCTATGAAGTTCAGAGGAAACATGCTTTTGACAGGACCAGAGTATGAAAGCTTCTCAAGGGCAGATGACACCGTCTCCAGCTACAGACGATGAAACAAGTTTTTATAGTATTTGAAAGGTCAAAAACATTGCTAATGAGCAATACCTTTTCTAGAGATACAGTCCCATAGGCAAATTTAGGGGTTGTTGGAGGTATAGGGCCTTCTGGTATTTTATGATACTATTGTGCAAAAAGAAATAGAATTGAGGTATTCTATACCACTTTACATAGGGTGTACACTGTAATAAATTGCTTAAATTGACATAATGTCATACCATTTTGATGACATTTTGGATGGCAAAGTACTTCTTTGTGAGGTCTCCTGCTTCAGTTAGTGGAGCGTCATAGTCATAGCTTGTGGGCTGAGCAGCATATGGTTCATTGGCACCTGAGGGGTCCGGTAATAGTTAGATAACGGTCATTTTTAGGGTCATAGTATCAAATAATTCTCTAAAATAATATATCGCTACCATTCCAGTATCCAAAATTTGTTCCTCCTATGAACATATACCTGCCGATGACAGAAAGTGTGAGGAAAAAATGCTTATATACGGCTTTCTCTGTGCACTTACAGGTTGACATTTGCGCCTTTCAGAAGAATCTCATTCAGAGACTTGGCCACGGCATCAGCTGATACAACAGAGTGATGAGAGCCCCAGTGATCAAGCCAGCCAGTGTAAAACTCGGAGTTAACCTAAAAAAGACACAGACCAAGATTTGCCTCCTGCTTTTTTCTTACAGGGTCATTCACTGTACACCAGCTTGAGGCCATTATGGGACTTGATCATTTTAGAAAACAAAAACAAACAAAAAAACACTTGCCAATGGCCCATGAGGTTCAGCATGTCGTTGTGCCTCAAAAGCAGCTGTTACATTTGCCCCTATAAAAGAAGAATGTAAATACCAAGTTAAAATAAGGGTAAACGCTACCTGCTCTGTGTGAATATAAATTTAAATGTTAAGTATTTTACAATAAACATAAACATTCCTGGTCCAAAGTCTACTGTCGCATAGAGTTCTTGTATTGCGCCACACTTGAGGTAACCAACACTGCCTCCATCTGTGGTGAACAGCACCACCTCATCCCCCAGATATGACCGGAACAATTGGGTCAAGTGGCGTAAGTAGTTATAGTCACATGCAAAATAACTGCCATACTCATTTTCCACCTGAAAGGAACATTGCCAGATCAAATACTATGTAAATCACCACAGCCTTGTACTGTATATTTATGAGGCTTACCTGGACGGTGATGATGGGACCCCCATTTTGATAAAGGAAGGGTTTGATCATTGGCAACAATTTCCCCATCCATGTATCTACTGCCGATAAGTAGTCTGAAATTAGAAAAATAAAAACAAAATCAAAATCATATTAAGCTTAGAGGAGGACCTTGTGCTTCAGGAAGTACTTTCACCCTTATCTGATGAACGCAACACTATGTTCTTATTGTTGAGAAGCCAGGCAGGGAGCCCACCCTAAAATCAACAAAAACTTATTGAAAGCAGTGCCATTTGCTTCAAAGAAAACAAAAACAAAGATTGACAGATAAACGATTAACTGACTATAACTAAGAAGGGGGTTGTATAGTGTACTAATGGCTTTACTCACCATTTCCCACTCTGCACAAATGTAGGGTCCAGGTCGAAGTATCACTAGTAAACCGATATCCTGTGCCAACTGGAGAAAGTACTGCAGATCTCTCTCTCCACTAAAGTTATACTGACCAAGGGTCTCCTCGTGGTAGTTCCAGGGAATGTAACTGCAGAATGAAGAAATCAAATTATTAGATACAGTACAAAGCATGTACAGAATGTTTCCCCATTTTGTGTGTTTTTGTTGTTGTATTCTTAATTTCTAAAGCTGTGAACACACTGGATACAAACATACGTTTGGATTGCATTCAATCCAGCCATGTACATCTTCAGCAGACGATCTTTCCAGTAAACTCTGGGAATTCTGCTGTAATGGATACTTCCTGATATATAACGAAAGGGCTCCCCATCTTTCTGAAAACAGTCATTCTTGTAATCCACACTGAACGTCCGGGGTGCTCCAGTCTGCAGAGACACAGCATTTTCATGTGCAATGAATCTTTAACATACTATTGGTGGCACTACTTATACATAACACACATTATTGTTAAGGGCTGGTTTTCCGCTGTTTTGAGAAAGGAGAACATACATTTTGCAGAGACTCCATATTCTCATCTTATTCATCCTCCACACTATATCATTTATTAACCGAAATTCTGGCAGATATACAGCACACCATGTTTCACTGCTCGTTTATAGCACACAGCTGTCATCATCAGGTGACTCTGTGTCATAATCATACACTGCAGTGAAAATGTGTCCGTGGTTCAGTTGGCATACTTCAGATGTTCAAGTCAAACTGGTTTCTACACACTCTGTGCTGCATATTTGGAAAAGTGCAAATCAGTTTCATTAGTTGACTAAAAACCTTTGTTTAGTTAAACTTTAAATGCAGTATACTTTATCAGTAACAGTACATCATAGTTGCCCTGTTGTCTATATCACTGAATAGGTTAATACTGTATAATAATGGTGGAATGACAAAGAAATTGTGTAGGCTACTTACTGAAGCTCCAAACAACATCAGCAGAAGCAAAATATGTCCTTCTTTAAACAGGTACATGCTGAGTTTACTTCACAACAACAGTCTTCTTATGCATGTCAAGCAGAGCAAAGATGACTACTTCCTTGAATTGTGTGGTTTGAATGAGAGCGCTGTCATGTGGTGCCGATCGTGAGTCACGTGCACGTGGCACTCATTTCAGAAAGAGGCCACAAGATGGCAGCATTTGATTTTATAACAGGGTTAACTTATGAGCGATGACTATGGATGTGGTGGTGACTTATGATTGATACTTAACTATGTCATTTTGTATAGAACAGTATGTTACAAAAGGCAAAATTAGAGCTATTAATGTATTTATTAATTATGCTGGCTTATCCCTGTTGTGTTGGATATGGCATATCATATGGCTATGGTACAATTGCCATAGCCATATGTTATTTGCCCCGTTGTGATTTTTCAACTGGGGCAAATGACTGTCCGTGATGGATATTTACAGACCACAGAAAAATCCCCATAAAAGCATTAGGATAGATGGGGAAACATAAAACATGAACATGAGTGTTCACAGTGATCAGAGCAAGTTCACGGCATTCATCTTGGTGGTTTTGTCAGTGATGGGACAAAACCAAAACATCACATTTCTTTGAAAATGTGCAAGGGTTAGCATTCCAAATTATGTGCTCAAAATACAGCAACTCTATAAAATAAAAAATAAGTTATAAATAATAATAATAATAATAATAATAATAATAATAATAATAAATAAATAAAAAAAGTGTGTATTGAAAAGAAAATATGAACCATTTGGAAATGACGACCAAAAAGATTTGTCTTAGATTTGCCAATGGCGCAGCTGGAAGAGTGGGTCGTCGCTCATGATCAAAGGTCGGGAGTTCGGATCCCGACTCCTGCAGGTGCACACAGGCCGTGGTGTCCTTGGGCAAGACACTTCACCTTGCCTCCAGTGTCTGCGTACATTGGTGAATGAATGCGCGAGTAGTTCCTTGCTGTAAAGCGCTTAGCATAATGTAGGTAGGGAGATCGGAGCATGCATTTTAGTGTTAAAACAATCTCATAAAGTTACAGTTTGTTATATCCTGAGTTGATGGTAATTACGCTAGGGGTAGGTAATTTTTTGTGTGAAACTATCAATCCATCCATTTTCTTCCACTTGTCCGTTGTCGGGTCATGGGGGCAGCTGTTGGAGCTGCCCAAATCACACAGCACCAGCCCCTATGGCTCCTCCTGGTGGGTCCACAGAAGGACTGCCTCTTGGTTCCAAACGGGCCTGTTGGTCTCTCATAACGGGCTTCACCCATTCATACACTCATTCATACACCAGTGTGCGCAGACACTGGACTATACAATGAATACATTTAAATAAAATATACATTTCTTGTGGTATATATGAGTTTTTTTTTAAAGTTCACATCACACACATACAATTCAATGTTATGGTGAATTGAAGGTCCAAAGGAACAAGTGGTCTCAATAAAAGCACAGCATATTTCATAAAGAAAAATAATAGCAGCAGAGCTATGAACATTTTTTCAGAGCTCATCTTAATGAGTAGGCTCACCAATTTTGGGAAATGAAAATATATCTATGTATTACAGTTTTTCAGTGATTTTTGGTTTTAATATTAAGGTTAGGTGTACTTTATTGTAGAAACGTGCCCTCTGCATTTGACCCATCCTTCGATGCCACTAAGGAGCAGTGGGCAACCACAGTGTGGTGCACAGGGACCCATCTGCAGTCAGGGGCTAATGGTCAGAATTACCTGGCTGGAGGTAAACCTATTTTGCATGTTTTTGGATGATGACACCCATACAGACAGACACGGGGAGAGAAACATGCAAACTCCACACAGAACGACTCACACGGCCCAGGAATCGAACCCCGGACCTTCTAGCACGAGCGCTAACCGCTCAGCCACCGCGCTGCCGTCATCATCACTTCATCTCCCGACCAGTAGGAGGCAACAGTCCAAGATCTTCATTGTTTACGGGTCGAGGCTGGCTGGCGTAAAACGGAAGTGTTTGTTTGGCACCGGCGCAACACAACTACACGTGGGGCTGAGACTCTACAGAAAAGTTAGTGTAATAGTGTTTTATCAAAATTAATAAACATGTCTAAAAGGAATAAAGCCACAACAGAGGAGGTGCCTTCGTGTGAACCAGCAGTTGGATCTGAAATGGCCCTGGAGGAGCCTCCGGAGGTCACCAGGCGGACTCGCAGCGGCCGAAGAGTGCGCACCCCTGCCTCACTCCTCCAGGACTCCGCTCCAGCGGTGAGAACTCCGACCCGTAGGACGAGGCGCTCAGTGCTCCACGAACTGCCTGCGGTGGATGAGACGGGCGCAGAACAGACCGAGCAGAGACCAGAAACCACTGCCAAGGATGAACACGCGCGGATGACAAGTGAAGTGGTACATTCTGCGGAGCACACACCAGAAGTGGACACTGCTGCGTGCAAGACAAAAGAAATACCCCCAACTAACGTAGACGGTGCTCCAGAGAAGAAGCCTAAAATGGCTCCGACCGTAAAACAGCCCCCTGCTATCCCACTGGGAAAGCCCAAATCTGGAAGAGTGTGGAAAGAACGAAACAAGCAAAGGTAAGGACAGCCTGCTGTGGAGGCCGTGTTCATGCTGTGGATGCTGTGTTCATGCTGTCGTTGCTGTGTTCATGCTGTCGTTGTGTCCTTGTGAAGGCGCATTTTAGCAGTCACTTAACTCTTATTATATGTCATTATGGTGTAACGTCACAATTTAACGCCTCTGAACCAAATGTCCCTCCCTCTCTTTAGGCTGCTCGGGGCCCGTGTGCACTCTGTTGCAGCGAGTGGTAAAGCAGGCGGGTGCTAGTCGGAATGCCCCGCTGCCTCAACGACCCGGTCTCAATGCCCCACACCCATCGGTCTGAATGCCCCGGCATCATATATCTAATCTGTAAGATAAATAGCCCCAGAATTTGGTGGAAATCTACAATTCTTGCTCATTTTGCTATCCAGCAGCACACGTCCATGGCTACCCCCTCTCTTACCACCACGCGTTCATCCACCTCGCCTTTACATGAATACAGTGAGATTGTGTGGTTGGCACAGTTTGGCAGCCGTGCCTTTAGTCGAATCATAGTAAAAGTAAAATGGCCGGGGCATTCAGACCAATGGGTGTGGGGCATTTGTACTGGGGCATTCCGACTAGCCCCCCTTTAGTCTACCCCCAGCCAGGCCCCTGCTTTTGAACGTCGACAAACACAATAATAGTTACCAATACCAATTTATGAGATATATTGTAGGTAAAGGGGTGGAAGAAAATTACAAACCTCTGATTATTTGGTTTGTAAAATTAATCGAGTCATTTTAACAGAAGCCTACATAAAATGTTCAAATCTCTTTGAATCCATGTGCAGGTTTTCGTCAGTGGTCCGCGATAAACAGCTGTGTAGTTCCTGGGAGAAAAAGATGCAGGCCAAACGGGACAAGGAGCTGGTCAAACAGTACTCCCAGCAGCTTAAGGACGACCAGAGCCGGCAGAAAGAGGTGAAGCACAGTTTTTTTAATTATAAACGTAGCAAGCGTGTGTCATACCATTTGCTGTTAAGTCACTGGCTTCTGTTTGCCGGCAACAGGAAAAGAGAAAGAGGAGAGAAGAAAACCTGAAACGCCGGGCAGAGAATGAGCGCAAAGCCGAAATTGTTCAAGTGGTGGGTATTTTTGTTGGATGAATAATGAATTTTGTGACATTTCTACTGCAAGTCTTTATTTCTTTTTTTTTTATGCCTTTAAATAAACCAGCCCATTGATGATTATGTTGCGTTTCAGATCCGAAATACCACCAAAATCAAAAGAATGAAGAAGAAACAGCTGAGGAAGATTGAGAAGCGAGACACACTGGCCATGCTTCAAAAGTCAAAGGACAATAGGCAGAACGCAAAACCCAAAGCCCCAAAAAGCAACACTGAAGTCCCTGGTTCGAGTGCGACATGAATTTGGACATGAAAGCTAAAGGTGATCATTATGTTTGCTATGTCTTTGAATAAATCTGACTGTATTATCCGGTCTCTCTTTCACTGTCTTAATAAACATATATCAACACTTGCTCCTAATGTACTCTCCAAATCCAATGCGGCATCCACTACACGCTTTTAATTACAGTACTTAAAAACACAGTAATTTAACTAACATTTATCATTCTGGATCATTTTGACTATTCTATTTTTTTATCACTTAACGGCACAAAAATGAAATCAAAATGGCACACGTTCAATGTGCATTTTGGGAGTGCCCCGCATTACGGTCACGGTTCTCTACTCTAGGTTATTGGCATCCACATTATGATGACAAACTGATCACTGAAGTCCAAGGTCAAGTCACGAGACCTGGTTTTGGTCGGAGCACAAAGGACCGGTGTTTTCTCACCTTTTTTTAGACTCCCCATTTTTTAGTGTGACATGCATTGTTCATTAGCAAATAGATAGTCGAGCGAAACAGTACTCTGTTTGTGGGACTGTGCTTGGCAAAACCCTGCGTGCATTGTAGCCCGTTTGCTTTGTAAATTCCCAACAACCTATGTGTTAAAAAAATGCTAAATAAACAAGCAAAGCCACCCTGCAGTGATGAGTGTGGAAGGAATGTTCGTGCTGTGGATATTGAAGGTTGGGTTTAACATCATCAGTCATGTATGTTACAAAAGGTAAGAAAATGTACTGATGTTGAATGTAATAATTTTTGGTTTAGTAATTAAAACCAAAATTAAGTGTAAGTGTTGATTATTCTATTTATTAAAGGTTATAAACAGCATAAGTAAGTGTGCAGATCTGTTTGTCAACGATGAAATATGTGTAAGCCATCTCGGATTAGAGTGAGTATATTTCATGGTTAGCCCAGGGGCCTATGGGTAGGTTAAAGGGACTAGATGCAAGTTGGTCATTTTATACTCACTACTGCCACCTCAGGTCTTAGGCATAACTGCAGCTTCTATTAAGCTCGTGCATGATGGCACTTCACCTTTTTGAGTGACAGGATTTTAGAGGCAGTTGTGGTGAATAGCTCTGGGCTCATTCTACACATAAGGACATTGCAGGATCATTTTGGGGAGGAAAATAAATCATTGTAACATTCTTAAACTCTGTATAGTCCCTTTAAATCGGCCCTGTTCATTCTGATTAGATAAACTCAGCCTTTTGCCTCAAAGTACTCACTTTGCCACAACTTATTGTCACTTAAAGCATCCAGTAAGGCTGAAGCAACCACAGCAGCACCGGCCGATACTACTTCTGCTGCTGGGACAGCTGCCACTGCTGAGACTGCTGCCAACACTGCTGCCCCCACTGCTGCTGGTACTACTGCTGCCAACACTGCTGCCCCCACTGCTGCTGGTACTACTGCTGCCCCCACTGCTGCTGGTACTACTGCTGCCCCCACTGCTGCTGGTACTACTGCTGCCCCCACTGCTGCTGGTACTACTGCTGCCAACACTGCTGCCGCCACTGATGCTGGTACTACGGCCAAAGTCACAATGGCTTCTGGGGTCTCAAACAGTACCAACAGCACCAGCGCTGCCCACACAGTGGTTGGTGGACTCATGTACCCCCACAGCCTGGCTCTGGGTTTCTTTACTGCGCTACTGATCACGAACATGCAATCTTAGATGAGGTTACAATTATGTAAATGAAGTATTTTTATAACTGGAGTTATACTGTATTATTTCTCTGTAACAATATTTGAATAGCCTACATTTTCAGTTGTTCAACAGCTGAATGTTTCTAATGTAATACTTAACAAATGTTGACCGAGTTATGTAATCTGTATGAAACATTGTAGTAGGCCTATATAATTAAAGTTTAATATATTGAACATGAACAATATCTTGAATTACATAATTCTAAACTTTAATTAATTAAACTTAATACACTTAAGTCTAAGACTCTCTAGTCAGACATAAAACATTGTTTAAAAAAACCTTGTGATTGTTTATCCTTTCTCTGTATCTTGAGCCATGGGTCAAAATGACACATTGAGAATATTTACATATAAGTCAGACAGTGTTTCTCTGCTTTAAATGATGATTTGTATCAAACCGTCCATCATAGCTGTAAACCAGTGTGGGGCAATACCTCATGTATAAAGAATAAGATTGACATTGTTAAAATGACCTCTTGTACCCACCAGGTGGCACTGTTATACAAATTAAAATGCAATAATGAATGATTGTTTCTTAAGCTCACACTCAAAATGTAGGTTCGATAACCACACAAAGAATGGCTAAAATCTTTACAAATGAAAAACACAATTATTGTTCTTTTCCAAAATGTGGAAACTTTATTTACAGTTCAAGTCAGTCACATGCAACATTTTCTCTAAATGAATAAACATGAAATTAGCAAAAGAGGAAGAAAAAAAAAATCTCCAAAATACCAATATACAAAAATAGAGCTTACAAATACTGTACAGCCTTTCCCCAAAAATATTCTGCTGCAGAATTTTAGTTTTATAAACAATGTCTGTGAAAAGCTCACAAACAGAACCAGTGTGCAGTGTTAGGATGTTAGAGCTACAGAGGAACAAATGACACATATTTCAGACAAGAAAAAAAGAGAACGGGGTGGCAGTGAAGTCACAGAACTGTACCAAGATTCTACCATCCGATGATGAGCCTTAAAAGACAATAAAATGTCTTTGATGCTTTTGTTACAGCTTTGACTAAAGATTTGATGTGGCTTGGCTGATACGCTTTCTCTCGTCTATTCATAATAGAGTGAGCTCAGGAGCAGTGCTGACGTCAATGGAGCCTTGTCAGGGAGGACATGATTTCTCGTCCTGGGAGACACACATTCCCATTCAGTTTGAACTATTCAATGGCACAGGATGCTCTTTTTTTTGTACCCAGAATGCCTCAAAAATGGCAGGAGCATTGATTCATAGCAGTTCTTTAGATTGGCACTTTTCACAAGGTGCTGGACGGCAAACACACAAGGAAAACCTGGACAGTGTTCATAAGAAAAAGACAACCCTTAAATGGCCAAATGCAGAAGAATCAGCAGCCATTTCAGTTTTGTAAAAATAAAAGGGTTTTTGTGCACCGTACACTATGACTGACACTACTATCTGCTGAACACTGAACAAAGGAGAACTGGCAAGATTTCCAAAAAGCATGCGTTTTGTATTCATAAACCTCTCTAATATAAAACTTCATGTTTTACCATTAGTAAATGCAAGACTGTTTCATTGAAAAGATCTAGTAAATTTAGAAACTGAGTTGCTTTACGTGATGAAGACTTATCACAGTATCGTGTTCCTATTTACTGGGAAATCTCAAACAATGAGGATACACTTCGAATATTTTGTGTGGAGAATACTATGATGCCAATCAGTACAACTCAGTATTGTTTGTTCAGATAAAGCTACTTTGAACTGAAAGTTTATTTGTACTAGAAATGATAAGTTTCTCTGTTCTAGCACAACCAGGACAGAAAGAAAGGGACTACACCTCGGACTCAATGTTATCTAAATGGCACAATAAGTAATAGTTTGATAAATCACTACATATTAAAGGTATATCAAGTATATTTTAGTTATTGAATTGTTATTTATTCACAATTTTAAAAAACCTGTTGCTTGTAAATAAAAAATGGAAGATGTTTGCGTACTAAGGCCTGTAAATGTTACTCTGAAAGCATGATTACAGATTGTGCCTTTACAAAGACAATTATCCTTAAGCCACATTGCATTTTAGCGTCTGTTACCCACAAAACATGACCCATTTCCCATTTCCAAGACATAAAGGTTATAGTAGCAATGTGGGACTGTCGTATGTATGGTAAAAACAAAGCACCACACACCACAGAGAAAGCACCAGACCTGTGAAAAACAAAAGGCCTTCAACAACCTGCTGACTGCTGGCACTCTGAAAGAATGGACAGGGTCTCTATGTGGTTAATTATGAAGCCAAAAGATATGCTGACCAAGTGCAGTGATTCTACTGTAGGGAACTATGAGCTCTCTGTACCACAAAGTTATAATAAATACACAATAAATATACACATTCTATCAGGAAGCAAAAAGTGCAACTGTTCAACTTCATTCTGGTCAGATACAGGTGAATTCAGACGTCATTTTGTCATTCAGGGATCACTTCATCACTGGTGGTTGATTTGCAATAATTTACATCACATGTCTATGGTTTACATAGCACCAAATAAATACATACATTTGATACTTGCAGCTAAACCTTTCTTGTTGAGCCATCATAATTGTATCATCACTAAACCGTAAAGTCCAATGCTTTACTGACAGTCAGTTTCCACAAAACGGCCCTCATGGTGAGGGTGGCGCGATGGTGGCGCAGATGGTAGAGCGGGTTGTCTCATGATCGGAAGGTCAGGGGTTCGAATCCCGCCTCCTGAAGGTGCACGCTGTCGTTGTGTCCTTGGGCAAGACACTTCACCCACCTTGCCTCCAGTGTCTGCGTACATTGGTGTATGAATGGGTGAGAGGTTCCTTACTGTAAAGCGCTTTGAGTGCCTAATGTAGGTGGAAAAGCGCTATATAAGTTGAGACCATTTACCATTTACCATGAAGAGGAGCCCATTGACTAAAAATAGAATTTGTTCAAAGTGTAAAATGAAGACCACATTGTGAAGGAACAGGATGTGTAACTAATACTTGTAAGTAATAAGTGTAGTGTTCAAATCCTGCGCTGAATCACTCAACATTTCACATTTTGTCTGCTTTGTGACAGTCACAAAGAACTAAACGTCCCTTTGACATTTAAAAAATATAAGTTTAACCAATGTGGCTTTGTACAATACAAATAAAACATACCTTGGATATAGCTTTCACAAGCAATTTTAAGGTTTGACTTCTCATAAAGTGCTAATTAAAATAGTGTCTGTACTTCTTGGCTTTTGTGTTCTTTCATCCTGGTCATAAGCGGCTGTCCCAGAAAAGTGCTTTGGTTGTGAAACACTATTGACCATGTGGGCCAACAAGAAGACTTTGTTTAAGCCACTGTTAAGCCTTACTGAACATAGGCGTGGTGATGGGAAAAGCACTTCTGTCAGCAAAAACAGCAGTCTGTTCAGTCAATCCTCACACTCAGACCACGGTGAGTGTGGGTGTGTAGTGACGGACGAGAGCAGTTGAGCGTGGCTACACTAGGTTCTCAATGCCAGGCAAGGGTTGTTGACTGGGCACTGAGGCCTCCGTGCTGCCCGCCTGCTGGGCTAGCTGCAGCACCGGCATGTTGCACAGCGGGCACACCTTCCTCACCTCCAGCCACTTGATGAGGCACCTGTGAGACAGAGAGAGAGGGGATGAGTCTCCATGCAACTCGGTACACTGCAGCCCTTTCCCACATCCTCTCCAGTCTCCGTGATCACTCCCTCTACACTCTCGGCACCTTCAGGGTGCTGCCATGGCTAGGTTGAGTAAGAGTGCGTTTGTAAGTGTGTGACAACAGATGGAAATCAACCCATGGTTACAATCCAGTGTGGCATGTTTACATGCATGAGTGCCATGCATGTAAATAATAAATTAATCACAGCATGATTTAGCTTTCACCCTAGGACCCGTTTCAGGTTCTTTTATTACATCCATTAGGTCTTCTTGTTTCAACAACAATTTGAAGGTTGTTCTAGAAAGACACTAGGCATAACAAAATTGTTAAATTACTTGACATGTTTCAACAGTGTGAAAAATTACTTCAGTCTTCCTCAGAGGCATCTTCAGACGTGTGTAATGCCATCTGAAGATGTCAAAATATGTCAGGTAATTCAACAATTTTGTTTTGCCAGTGTCTTTATAGAGGAACTTTATGAGTACCAGTTCAGGTTCTCCGTAAAATCTGTAATTTTTCAATTCCGGAGAATGTTTTTTATGCACCACATTTTACCATGGCTGTCAACCTCGTTCATACGTAGATGTGAGTATATTACTGTAGTGTGTAAACACTGACAGAAAACTAAAAATAAAGTTAACGCCACAGAAATAATGAAACGCCACAATCAAATAAAAAAATAAAACGTCTTTGAAGAAGAGAAATGTCTTTGCTTGGTCCTGAGTGACCTAAACTCTGCACAAGGGGCGGAGTTGACGGGGTTTAGGACAAATCTTGACAAATCCAGCAGGGGGCATATGCCCCCTCTGACTTTTGGAGTCTCTGAAGACAGTAACAGACATCAAGACATTTATGACAGTAAATCTATTAAAAACGTAAAAGAATGCCTTTGGTTGCAAGTAATAAAAGGAGCCACAAGTATTGCACAGTTTCAAAAACAACACACAGTCGTTTTTCTCCTTTCCTTTTTAAATTAAAAGATCAGTTGCATGTTCGTGGTGGACTTGCAGTTGCTTGTGTAACACACACAGTGTGGCTTTTCTTTCACTGACCATAAACAATGTTTACAGACAGGGTCCAGTCAGACCCCTCTTACAGCAAGTGGAGAGAAAGTAGGCCAAGGGAGGTATTGTGCTGATACAAACAAGTCAGTCGAAGCAGCCGTGGTGCGAGGGAGGCCCAGGGTGGGCTCAAACTATGCAAACTGGACTGGTCTGTGTGTACTGCCTACTTTGTGGAATATCTGAAAAATGTCAAGCAATGAATAATAATGACGATAATTATGATAATAATGGCCCTAAAATGCATGGTTATACTGCTGCTGGAATTCAAATTACATAATATTAGGACATTATTGACCACAGAAAACATCTCCACTTACTTTCGATGAAAGGCATGTTTGCATGGACAAATCCCAAGCTCATCTTTCTGTTTGAACTCTTCCAAGCACACCGCACAGATCTGAAAATGACAAATGGGAGTAAAGTCAGTGAAAGAAAATATCCTTCTCGTAACTGATCTGCCACCGACACATTCAGCACAAAGCACAAGATAAAAATGAATCTAGTGAGTGTCAGAATCCAGTGTCCAATGCCACATTCCTTTTTTGAGCAGGTACAGTTCTTTCAAAAGGGGAAATTCCGTTTTTCTCATCTTGCAGAGCATCTCCAGCAAAGTTTCTCACTTTTTAGTGAGTAGATGGGCAAGCAAGTGTGAATGTACCAGCAGTTATGGCCTTCTCTGAATATGTCACTGTGACTATGTATCTGCTTGAAAGCAGAGCGTCTGAGGATGTGCTTTCTTTTCAGAATTTGAACTCTGACATCAACAACGTTTTAAACTCAATCCAACATAACAGAGTATTGAGATATTATTAAAACACAATTACAGTGATACACTTGCATTTTAGTAAAAGGAATCAAACAATGAATCTGTTAAGTCAGGTTAAGTTCTTGTTTGTGGCTTTCATTAAGAGATTCACTTGGTTATATTGGTTATGTAATGTTTGCTAAGAGCAGAGGTGGACAGAGTAGCCAAAATATTTAGTCAAGCAACAGCAAACATTTTCACTTAAATAGAAGTCAAACGTTGTCTTCCAAACTCCAGTATGAGTAAAAAATATACATATTTGGACGGAGCATGACAATAAAAGTCAGATTTATATTATGTGTGTATCGTTGACCCAGTCCAGCAGACAATACATAAAATAATCTGACAAATCTAATTACCACACCATAAAAATACATTTTAAAACTGTCCAAGTGTTAAATTGTTTTTAATATGTCAACAATGAGCATTTTCCACTGATTTACTCATAATTTAAAAAGTAACTACATGTTTTTACACACGCAAGAGTCTTCATATTACAAAAAACCCAAGTACAGATTTAAAAAAACTTGTGTAGTAAAACTTTGGTACAATTTCATCAAAAAGTAAGTTCCGTGAACGTGACATATTCTTCTGGTTTGCTTCGTCATGGGGTTCATGTAATGTGGGTCATTGCTTCAGTGTTTGTGTGCCTGCAATGATTGACCGCCCTTAACCACTTAACTGCCACTTTAGGGTTAGGATTAGGATTAGGGTTAGGGTTAACAATTATTTACATCCAAATCTCAACAGCAGCAACAACAGTGCACGCCATGGCCTGAAGCGCCACTGGGAAATTCTACCCCTCACTGTGAGAACTGCCCATATTGTTATTTTCAACAAAACAGAGTGGACAGAGCATGACACAGAGGCCAGCCCGAGACATTACTTTCAAGCATAATAATCTTGACTAATACATTGATTTGTTTATTAATCACTTAGCGTCAGAAAGCGGAGGCTAGCTGGTCTGAACTACCCAAATAAGGGGAAGATGGACAGATTTATTTTCTACTCTGACTTTGAATACATTTTCTTTTTTTTTTATCTCAGTGTGATTGTCAAGCACACACATGTACAAAATCTTAGCCCGAGATAATCTTATCAAATCCATTAACTACAAAAGACAGTATGATATGTATTTAGCGACAAAAAAACTAGGACGTCGTGAATGAAATATTACGGCTTACCTCATGCAAATTGAACTCTTTGACCTTTTCCTTTTGGATGACCTAGAAGACATATGAAAATAAGACAGAAACATTAGTCAGTGGATGTAATGGGTAAGTAGCGTTTTTCATCCGATTTGAGACTAGAGTCTGTTCGTTTAAGCTTTGTAGTGTTACGTGTGCTATAGACACTGAAATAAATGTATTGAGCTGTTGCAGTGTTACGCAAGACAATGGAGCTACATCAGAGCACCATAACAATACCTGAGTTAGTGATTCAAGAGTACTTAAACATGGCAAAGATCAAGATCCTACTATTTATCATAGCAACTGTCAAAGCTAAAAGGAAAGAAAGATGTCACACACACACACATTTTGGTTTGTTACTCACTTGTTTGTAGGCATAAAGCTCCTTGTGTGCCTGGTGCCGAAGCCTGCGAAGACACAAAAAAAATCTTTCTGATTAGAACTGAGATTCAAACTGTACATCAAGTAACTAGCTCTAAATCCTGTAAGAGTGAGATAAAATCCAGAAGACTCAGCCAATACTTGAGCAAATACAGGCACTTTGGCATAATGATGGTGCCTTTAACCACAGTGTGTCCATACTCACAGACTGGTTTGATGCAGTCACTTTAAATTACTGTTATTGAGTTACAATGTTTGTATTTCTAAGGAACGCAATAATAAGTAACATTAACTACTTTCATCTGTCGTAAGGGTCCATATCCCCCAATGATTAGACCAACAGACACAGAACATTGGTAAAATATGAACTGAGTGTCCTATTCGTATTATTTTTCAAAATGTTTAAACATGTTTATGTTGATGTGCCCACACAAACGTTTAATAAATAACCCTAATAATGAGTGCAAAAGAACTGGGAGAAAACGGAGGACAAAAGAAGGATGGATGGCAAGAAGACCTAAATATTGAGATTAAATAACACTGTAGAGAGGAGGGAAGCATAAGACATGTAGGTTGTAAGATTTACCTCCATTAAAAGTAACCTTAACCCCTCGCAGCAGAGTGAGAGGGATCTGTAAAACAAGCAGCACAGTCTAGGACAGAAACGGACATGATTCTCAAAGAGATCAGCAGATAAAGGTGCAGACACTCCCAAAGTCAAAAAAATGAGTTGGACCTAAAGGTCTACTGTTACTTACTGCTACTGTTTAAATACAAGAGCAAAATAACCAAAGTCAAACATGTGTATATACGGTATATGTTGTTGACTTGATAAAGTGTTCGGTGCGCAAAAGTGATGTGATGCACACCTTACCCCACTTCTTTACTGTTTCACATTTCTGTGCAATAGAATAATAGCATAAATAAAATCTGCCTATTTATAAAAAAGAAGTACATGAGTTATGTCATGTTCTTTGGTCCAGGTATTTAGTGCTGATCTCCATAATAGTCATTTTTGTTTAAGTCTATAAGTGCAGTATTAGAGCACACAGTCTGCTGACTGTTTGAGTTTAAGAATATGCGTGTGGAACCTCGTGATAAGAGAAAAAAATGGTTTGGTCCCACAGCGAGTGACTGTCCAGGTGAGCTCAAAACTCATGCCCGGGTCATAATTAGGTCCCGCACGCCACTGGCGCCAAAGAGTCAAGGCATTGGATTCTTTGGCAACAAAAATTTCTTCACTAAGAGGGACCTCGCCTTCTTTAAATCTGAGTGACACTCAGATTGAGCACTGCAGATGAGGTGTTTGTGAATCCTGATCATACATGGAGATGTCAGGGGCCTTTGGGAGGCTGCATCTTTAGAAGCCTTTGGGGGCAAAATGATCCATATGTCTTTAGTAAATTTACATGGCAACGGATGCTCACTTTGAGTCTTTGTGCCACATCAAAATCATGTGTTCTTGTTTTGCAGGAACAAAGTAAAAATAACGTACTTACCACGTTGATGGGTGAATTTTGACATAAACAGATGAAACTGCTTGGAAAAATAGGTGATGACTCACTTTTTAATGCCATGATCATAACTTAGACATGCAAGTCACAAATTATTAGCAGTGTCTCCAAACTGTGCTGTTGAAATCTTTTACTTTCAGGCAAAAGATGTATTACCAAAAGTAAAACGTAACAATCATTCATATCGTTATGCCTTGGTGAGCGTCATACAGTATAGTCATGTTTCAGCTGTTTTATGTATCATTCAAGAACAGGACATAAATAGAATTCAGCCACTTTCGCAACTTTGCATATCTTACATATGATGTTCTGATACATTGCGGTCTTACAGTTGTGTGTGGTAATGAAGCTGATAAATGCGGCTGATAAGAAGAAATCTAGTGTAAGGATTAAGGATACATCGTTCAGTTAACAATAATACACTGGTCATATCTTAGAGTGGCTCGATTGTAATGCTCTGATTTTCCAGGTCTTTGTCGAGCCAACTTTTCTCTTCAGCACTTTCTTTACAGCACAGCACAATAATAGCGTGACAATAGTATGTAAAGAGGTCAACAAGTGTAATAATATGGTAATTATGAAATAACATAACACGACACATACATCATTTTCCATGCTAATGTGATGAACCCTAACTCAGAATAAAACCAGTTAATTACCAGGAAACATTGTTGGTATTTTCTTCCTTAATACTATGCAAACAGGGCAGTAACTACACTATTCCTTGTGAAAGCTACCATGCAATTTTCATCATATTATCATGGTATTACTGTGCTGTAAAGTAAAAAGTATTACTGGTACATATTCATCAAAACTTAACAGGGTCAAATGGGACACTCATATTTTTGCGTCCCACACTCAAGCGGGAGGTCGAGGGCGCACTGCGTTACGCTTAAGTAAACCGTTGGGAATAGCACAGTTGCACTGGCTACAATGGAACTGATGGAACCACTGTCTGTATGACACTCACGGGCACAAAATAATATCTACGTACCTTATTAAATAGCAGCAGAAGAGGAGGCTGAGGATGAACACAAAGATGGCCGTCCCAAACACCACGATGTAGATATTGAGCGGAAGGTTCTGGAACCCTATATTTGGCATCCTGAAACTGTAGTGTGGGAAGTCGGAGCTCATGGATAATCTGGAAGGGGGAAAAACATGGAAATGTCAGTTTTACATCTAATTACATCACACCATCACGGCGGAGGGAATTTGAATTGGTTCTTTCACTTTCAAAATGAGAAGGCTATTTTTACTTTCAATATTTGCAAAGAACAAGAAATATTTGAAATGATGTTATGAGGCATTAAACATATTACTATTTCAAAATGAAAGCATGACCATAACAATGTATTAAAAAGCTGCTGCTTGAAAGGGAAAGAATAAGCCCTTTATTGTGCTAAACAAAACAATGTGAGTCATTTATCACTTTTTAGAGGGTGAAACACCATTTGTCTGTCCACATGAGCAAGAAGATATTCTTTAAAACAATGGGGGGTATAACTCTGGTTAGGGAACCCTGGTCAATAGATATGGGGAACAAGACCAGACATGCCCGGGATAAGCCAAAGAAAGGAGGAGCACAAACAGGAATAGCTCTGCCACTTTAGGAGGTCTCACGTCCCTCCCCTTAACCCAAACACCACTGGCTTTACGGGACAGTGGAAAGTTTTGTGGATATTGCACCTCATTGAGACATCCCTCTTGGGTTCTGGTTGTACAATAATAAAACTAACCACTGCTCTGGGCTCATTTTTCAAAAAGATTACGTTTCAATGTTTACATATAGCACACATTACGTTACGCAACACAATCTACACAGTTTCACAGTGGAAGTGAGGTGGACATTTAAAACCAATGAAGTGGATTTTAAATCTAAAAGTGTCTGTAAAAAAAAACTACAGCTGAATGTGTTGGAACCATGTTGCAACATCTGTGGTATTCACACATTTGACCTCGACCCAATTCACATTCACCTTTGGTAAAGTGGGTTGGTCTTGGGGTGCAGTAACATGAACCAGATGGACACCCAACAGAAGTAGGCGGCTTTACACGTTAGTAAGAAACTAGTTTGTTTTATTTTGCTGTGGTGGTAGAGTCGCTAAATTTAATACATCCTTAAAATCTAAATCATTTCTTTGACGAGATCCGACCTACAGCATGCATTTTTCCAATGTTTTTTCCCCTGCCTGCCATGTAAACAAATTCACCCTTTTGGAGACTTCATGATGCTTAGTAAAGATTAGACAAAAACAACACAGGGTTGTCTCAGCTGTTGACTTTCTTCTACACAACTCCAGATCAACGATCATACTTTGCAGCAGCGGTCCAAGCTAAAACTGGCACCTTCTTCGACTTTGTATCTCTGGAACTCCCACACAATAAACTCCACTAGTAAGCACTGGTAAGTAGTTAGTTAGTTTAGTTCATTTGGAAGACAATTCTCATTGTTACAGTCTAATAACAAATAATCAACAGACAAACTGTAACTAAAAGGGATATTCTCAAAAATATCCCAGCCAATGTCAAAACATGTAACTTTTTTTTTTTTTACAAACTAAATATTCAGTGAATAGTCAGACATGGCCTGGATGGCACACATCTGAAGGGCACTTGAGGGGTTTAGGGGTCACTGTCCTGGAAACATGATGTATGTAGTGCACCATACAGTTGGAAATCGGCACCCTCAGGCCCAAGATCGATGACAGCTAGTATCGAGATTCACTGAGCTTGTAGATCTCTTACCCCAGGGAGTCATTTAAAAGGCAGCATGCAATTTGAACTTTTGGTATTTGAGTGGTAAGAAGTGAGCTACAGCTACAAGCTCCTACAAGCTTTTTCAGTGTGACAACATGCCTTTTCTCAAAGAACCATCGTCATCAGTGTGTTTTGCCATTGGTGTGTCAATTTTGGATGCAATGTGACAAAGAGGGCGAGACATCAAACATCCTCAACTAAGGCTAAGCCAGCCATTTTTGTGGCTGTACAGATGTGATATTACTCTTATCACCTCCTAACTTCTCCCACCATCTGCCTCTCTCACTCAGCCAAATGCATATTGCCTCACTCTCTTACGTAACACGGCACGGTATATATACAGCTTTGTCAGGACATGGGTAGGGTGGCTATTATACCAGCTACACTTTCTAATCGAATAGACTACAAAGAACTCAAAGCAATGTACTGTCCATCGGTCTACTTTACCTGTAGCTCAACAGTCAGATATTATGAAATAACAACAAATGTAGGAAGAAAGATTATTTAACGAAATGAACAGCCAACTCAAAGTTTGTCATCCATAATCCATCTGTTAGCTGTCACTGATGGTAACTGTTGAAAAAGCTAATATTGGTTTGCTGTCATTCTCTTGTGTTTAGGCCTGTTATCTATTTTTAATTGACTTTTTCCACCTCTTAATTACACGAAAATTCTTTATCCCAAACTATGCTTGGTTTTATCACATACATTTGCAATAGCCTTAGAATATAGTGTTTAGACCCACAATATCACAGGGGGTCCCGTCCAAATGTGGAAGTGGAAATTTCCACCAGCTCTGGCCCGGCCTGGAGATTTGCACATCTGAAACCTAATATACCAAAGGGCAGCAACAAACACCAGGGCCTCATCGGCAGAAGAGTTCGCTGCTCAGGATTGACTGTATAAAAATCATATCAACTTGGCTTGGGATTTGGGGGAAATGAAGCACTGCCACATGTTCTATCTAGATGGAAATGTTTGTCCTGACATCTAGTTGAGAATAAACAGGGCCGTTTAATTAATGTACTTTACCAATGAATGACAGTTATCGAGTTCACTCTGAGTACAGAAAATGCAATATTTTGCTGTACTGAAGTTATCTTAAAGCATGCTTTGAGCTCTCTAACTGGAACTCCAGTTGTAGACGTGGGTGGCACGTTTTGGCCAAACCCTCAAACTACAACAGCTGCCGACAACAAGCCGATTTAATATACGATAGGAAGATATTATTGCTGCAGTTTTTGTTTTGGGTTCTCCTTATGCCTGGAGCAATACTATTTTATTACCATTTCCATAAAGCTTATTTGCAAATGACAGACAGAAATACAAAAATGTGTCCTGCTACTCTCCTTCGTTCCGGCCTCTTGAGCTGAGTTGTAACATAGACAAACAAGAAGAACTAGTCACTATAAATAAAGGCAGTCATGTGAGGCTGAGCTGGCCAAGCTGAAATGTGAAAACCAGAATACACATCGTATCAGTTTTTGTTTTGTTGCAGGAAGTAAACAGTCTCTTGCAGACGGAAGCCAGCTACAGTAACGTGTCACTCTCAAAGCATTTCACAGTCAAGAACGATTTGTGAAGTATCGACTTGATACACATACTACCTCACAAACAAGTGTTGAAAAACCACTGTGGCAAAATTATAATTTGTGAAAATATACTGAAACAATAAAAAGTCTGGTTTAGTTATAACCATCAAATTGAACCTTGTTTTGGTTTTGATCTTTAAGTTTTGAATTTGACAGATGATATATTGTAAACAGATTGCTATGTATTATTTTTGGTTTTACTTTACAAGAAAATCTGCAATAATATAATTATTTCAGCACTAAAGGCATACAATAATAATAAATTGTTCTGTAGCTCTAGACTGAAGAGGAGTTGATAAATCATGCCTCCAAAACAGACACTCTAATTCCAATCTAAGAAATACATAAAACCGACTTTGCAATAGTGTACCTTAAATCTGTTATGTAATGGGCTATAGTTCCCCATTCAACCTCTGGCCTCAACACAAGGGACCAGGGCCCCCGGCTAAACTGCAACACTTGGTCATCCTCATACCCACTCAAATAACATAAGCGCTATTAAGAGCCCCTCCCCCGGAACCGCCACCTTAACGTGGTGGAGGGTTTGAGCGCCCGAATGATCCTGGGAGCTCTGTTGTCGGGGGCTTCGTGCCCCTGGTAGGGTCTCCCATGGCAAACAGGTCCTAGGTGACGGGTCAGACAAAGAGCGGTTCAGAAGCCCCTTATGAGAGACCAACAGGCCGGGTTAGAACCATGAGGCCGTCCTTCTGTGGACCCACCACCTGCAGGAGGAGTCATAGGGGGCTGGTGCTAGGGGTGGGCCATATCGTATCGCATATCGTTATCGCGATATAATTTTGATATCGGTGTAATTTTTTATATCGTCGTGGACACGATATAATTCATGTTACGCTCAGCTCCATCAGAGCAGCATAAACACTGACTGTAGAACACGGGGACAGGTGCTTAAAAAAGGATGTAAACTGCTTGAGTAGATCATATTTGTGAGGAAATCAGTATCCCCTCCTGGAGCCGCCCCCTTAACGTGATGGAGGGGTTTGAGCACCTGAATGATCCTGGAGCTCTGTGGTCGGGGGCTTGGTGCCCCTGGTAGGGTGTCCCAGGGCAAACAGGTCCTAGGTGACGGGTCAGACAAAGAGCGGTTCAGAAGCCCCTTATGAGAGACCAACAGGCCGGGTTAGAACCATGAGGCCGTCCTTCTGTGGACCCACCACCTGCAGGGGGCGCTATAGGGGCTGGTGCAGCTTCAACAGCTGCCCCCACGACCCGGCAATGGACAAGTGGAAGAAAATGGATGGATGGATAATCTTCCCAATAGGCGTAAGGCTGGGATTTTGAAGTCATTTGTCCATTGTCAATTATATCGTGAAATATATCGTTATCGTGATATTTCTTTTTTATATCGTGATATAGATTTTAGGCCATATCGCCCTGCCCTAGCTGGTGCCATGTGATTTGGTGCCCCCACGACCCGGCAACGGACAAGTGGGAGAAAATGGATGGATGGATGGCTATTAGGAGCCACTATGACATTATTCTCTTCATGCTGTAATGGACCAGTCATTTATCACCATTGACAGTTTTAAGGGTTCAAGGAATGCATTGTTTTTGCATTATGCTTGATGTGTAATTGGGGAGTTTATGACATATTAATTTGTGGTTAACATCATTCATGGCCCAATCCGATTAAATTTTCAAACCTGTACTACAAAAACTAAAGATGATGGAGCTGTCTATGTGTTACCTTGTTGCCAACCGCCAACTAAACCCAACAGAAGAAGAGCCATCTTATGTTTAGTTAGTTTCACTCCACATAGTTTTGTCTAATCTCCTTCCTTACAATAAAGTGAGCTGGTTTTCACTTTGATGTCAATGTGCTGTCTATGCTGCAACAAAGAAGACTTTGTTAAGGTTATCTATTATCTGCAATTCTTTATCCTTTTGAATAATGTAAATAGTTTTAGATGGCTGTTTAATCCGGCATAGTGCAATCATGGCATAATTGATCTTTGTCGAATCAGCAATGATCAAACAATACATGTCCATATGTGCTGTGAATATTATTTAAGATAATGTTGACACAGGTTATATTCACTGAAATCAATGACCCCCCCCCCCCCCCCCCCCCCCACAGCTACCGACCCCCACGTGTATTAGCAACAATGAGACTTGATTTGAATCTGCTTAGCTAGATATTAAGCTCTGGACATCCAGCCCCTGGTGCTGCAGGTGCTGTATGCAGTAACAGGGCCGACATGTCTCTGCTCACGCGTGCAGTGGTGTAAACACAGATATGTTTGTGTCCACAGAAAACCATCAAGACAGTAGTCGCATGTCTTTACAGAGATCCATCTGGCCATCACAGTCAGTTCAGGATCAATACAGGATCAAACCCCTTCTTTGTACAAAACAATAACTACATAATAAATACATGACATGTGGGTGTCGGGGTGCGTTATACACACAACGAGAATATGAACTATCCGTAAAGTAATGTTTCATGGAAAGGTGGCATCTCTCAGGGACACGCTCATCGTTATTGACCAGTGTTCAGCTGGGCGTAGGCTCGCATGTTGCTAACCAGTTAGCATTGATCTGCTAAGGTAACGCACGTACACAAGCTACAAATGTCATCCAAGATAGTGTTGCCTTTTCGTAAGCAAGTTGATCTCGGCAAATGTATGTGTTGCAAGTCGTTTGTTTAACACTAATAAGTAAAGACGTTATATGTGGCTCGTAGCTTCAGCATCCATCACGTCCAGCAGCGTTAGTGACATCAGCGGCACCAGGTTAAAGGGTTAAAAACTCAACACGATTCTACTCACCCACAATCCTCTAGCTCCACTTTTGAGTCCAGCGTTTTGCTTTAATATCTCGTAACTCTTGCTTCTCCAGAGAGTTGTGGTAAGTCAGCTTGATGCCAAATGAAAAGGACACGGAACGAAACAGAATCGCTTTCCTTCACGTAACTAAAATGCTGCGGGGGAACTGCATCTCACGTAGCCGACGCGTGGATCCTGACGGGACGCAGGCAGAGGAGGAACGAACCCGACTCCGAGAGGGAAACAGACGGGAAAACCAAGAGAGAAGGGGATTGATAACGGTGCAGTCCGATCATCAAGAGTTTAGCATCGGACTTTCTAGTTTTTGCCGAAAAACAGCCGCGGGATTAGTAGTACTGGTGCCGCTGGCGGATGTGTCTCTGCACGGAGCGCACCTACGGGTCCAGTAAAAGCTCGGCCACCAGTGAGACAAACCCCACCTCCTCCCTCTGTCGGCCTGCCGTGCTCTCCGGGCGATGGGGACTGGAGCTAGAGGTAGGGACAGCGTGTACACGGGAGAGATCCCTGGATGCTCGTAGGAAACGCGACGGAGGGGGGGGGGGGGGGGGGCTGCACATGGTCACGTAGCTGAATGTAAACGAGTGTCCGAGCGTACAGCTCCCAATTAAAGGGACAGGTTCCTATTTTATGGCGCATCACAGAGAAAAGCAATATTCTCACAAGAGCAGACGTCGGAACAGCACTTCATGCCTTTTTTCTGGATATGAACTGTTTGCCAACTCTCTGAAAATGTAATGAAATGTGTTGTTTGGTCAATTGCATTATTTGGTCACTTAACTTTTTGCTCACAATTTCCTCCTCTGTCAAATCCGGTAGTTTCTGCTGGGGTTTGGACACAAAAACAAACCAAAAGCAACACAAAACATTTATGGCAACCACGAAGCCTTGTCTGAAGTTATTAACAAGTCACTACTAGAAATAAACCTGTTAGAAAGGAACATTCATGGAATTCCGAACTTTCTATCAAGATGAGGAATAATTTATAACACATGAATATAATGTACCTATAAGGGCCTATACGTTTGTATTGACATTCTACTTGTGCTTTTTTACCATAGATATTGCTGCTGACGACAAGAACCTAACTCATGAGCTAAACGCCTCAAGTGTAATAGAAGCATGTTACTTCCTTAAGGTCTGGTGTGGACATGTCCCCACCAACTTTGGCCTGGCAGGGACAGTCCCCACCAATGTTTCACAACTTTTCCCTTCTGAACATTTACATTTGTGGACAGGAGCTTGAGCAGCAGTGGCTGGGCAGAGTTCAGAGCGTCTTCGAGCTACTGTAAATCTGATGACGCGCGAATGTTTTTAAGCTCTGCTGCTCCCACTGTGATGTGAGGGGCGTACTGAAATGTCATTGGGCGATCTTTCACGAAATCTTCACTCTGATATCGGCATGTTATGCTGGAGAGAGGACGGCCAGCATCACAACGCTTTTTTTTTCGCGTTAATTGGTGAAATATTCACATTTTCGGGTTGCAACTGCCCTACAGCATGTTTGCGCGATGTCTGTAGTTTAATTGGATCAAAAGGTTTTACTCAAAAACGATCAGAAAATAGTTCAAATGCTCTTTCCATTACTTAGTTTTATTGAGAAGTCAGGTGCGGGAGGAGAGGAGAGCGGTGTGTTCCTAATATCAAGGGAATATCGCTCAGTACTCAATCATAACATTTCAGTTTCATAATCAGAACAATAAGAAAGAGAAAATCAAAACAGCCGAGGAAAAGTTTAGCTCAACGTCACTCTGAGCTGTGGGGGCGTTTGCAAAGTGCGGTTTTACTTTCCTTATTAATAGCAAATAAGTTCATAACAGCTGGTGTAGCAAGTCTAGCTGCATGTGTTTAATCATACACCGCTTTTATGCATGATTATAAGGAAAATCAATTTGAAAGTATTCCAAGTATTCAGAATACAGTACAATGATTGGACAAAGTAACAGAATATGTTACAAAATACACCTTAAGGCAAGTATTCAGTATTCTGTAACGAAATACATTTGCAAAGTATTCTTCCCAACACTGTAAGTACATCTTCATTCTATATTTGAAATGTATTCAAATGTCACGAACTAAACCAGAAAAACGGCTAACTTAAATACATTACCTAAGCATAAATGTCATTATCTCTACATAAAATGAACTAAGAAGAATCCAAAGTACCACCGGTGATACACGTACCACAGTTACCTATGGTTTAGGCCAGGGGCCACCAGCCTTATGCCCGCTCCTTTTGGAGCATTCCCAGTAGCCCTTGAGACTTTCTCTAAAAATATATATATAATGGTTACATTTATTGCTTCTTGATGTTACAAATACAGTTATTTGTGTTCTTGAGACTCAGTATTTGTTTAAAAGCATGAATTTGTCATATAATATACTTAATAGTCTATAATTAAAGAGTTTAGCTTTAAGTCTAAGGGATATTATTTTTAACTGGTACCCCTTAATGGTCTTGAAGTAGCCCTGGGCTCTAAAAAAGGTTGGTGACTGACCACTAACTTTGTTTAAAGTACTGTAAATGGTTACATATACAGTACCTGGTTAAACACGTTACTAAATTAATATGTTGTACAGTAGCTTTATGTACAAAGGATTATACATATAACAGATAACATGACTCATCCAGGGCCAGGACAGTTTTTCAGCATAGTTCTCTTTTGCATTTCTTTACATTACACAAGGATAAATACAGAGATCTGAGCTTTCTGTTTGTTGTAACTTGTCCAGTTTTCCCAGCATAGACACACCAGCTACCACGTATAAGGAGTGTACTTCCTCCTCCCAAATATGAATACCCTACCCAGGAAGCTATCCTTTGGCCACCCACCCTGTAGGGACTTAATTTCCTTTGAAACCAGTGGAGAAGCACGGCCATACCCTGATGCACTATGAGAGCATGTCAATGAGGTGCAAATGACAGGGCTACATTGTGAGATGGGCACCGAGCGGGAGTGCCATGTGACGCTCCTGAATGGGCTGCCGGGGTGGGCCGGGGGGAAGGATGGCAGTGTCCACAATGGGCCATTGAAGGGCTGCAGACGAGGTACAAGACTGGCACTGGTTTTCCTTCCACGACAGCAGGAGAAGACTGCTGCTTGGTACTGACTCAATTCAGGGATCATTGTTAAGAATCGGAGCCAGGAGGTTTATTATCACAACGTTAAACTTCCTAAGTCTATTCATGACAGCCTTCCACTTACGCATAATACCCTTCCTGTTTAATTTACTGGAGAGGAATGGGTGGTTAGAGTAGGTTTAATTAAAATGAGAGGGATATATGGTCAAAACGCATTTATGTATTCTCATTTGGGCAGCGGTTAGAGCTTGTGCTTCACAGCTAGAAGGTCCGGGTTCGATTCCCACCTGGCCTTTCTGTGTGGAGTTTGCATGTTCTCCCCGTGCCTACGTAGGTTTTCTCCGGGTACCCCTACCACTAAAAACATGTACAATAGGCCAGGATGAATGAGAGTGTGTTTGAGAGTGCGCATGGGGGACGACGGATGCAAATTAGCCCACGGCTACAATCCGGTGTGGCTTGTTTACATGCATGAGACCCATGTATGTTCATTAACATGCACTGTCCCGACCAAATAAACCAATAAATAAATAAATAATTTAGACAAGAACCTGGCTGAGAGATAACACAGGAAAACAAAGAGCAAATGCAGAACATCAAACAAATAAATCACATAGTGTCTGAGTCCACATAAAGATAGATAGAAGATATTACGCTTAAACAGATGCAGTGATCCTAAACTATTGCTTCGATTTGATTTTAAAACAGATGAACAAAGTGTTGCATTCAGGAAAAACAGCCTAATTTAAGGTAAACTTTTATTGCAAGGGGTGGGAGGGTATACTAATGCTACTGTATCTTTGTATATTACATTTTACTTTGTGTATTTGCTGACCTCTAGTGCACAGACTTGGATAGTTCAATTTGGTTTAAATTACTTTTCAACATATTGATTGGATAAATTAATATGTTGTCTACAAATTCAATTATTGCCAATACTTTGGGCATTTGTTTCTCGCGCTGAGACTGAAATTCACCTAAACGCCGTCTCTCAAGTAAACAATTATTATGTGGGCTGCTTTGAATTAATGTCGACCACTGGAGGGCGCAGTGGTACTATCGATCTATATGAAATTCTACTTAAATTTGTATTTATTTTCCCTAACGCTTGGATTCAGAATGCACTAAACTAAATTTTCATTTCTTTTTCTTCTTTTTAAAAGAAAGGCCTGCTCTGCCCTTTTTTTTAATGAAGGGCAAGAAGTGGGCTTTACCACACAGACCCAAAATTATATTCAAACGCAGCACAGCTATGACTCAGAGCAAAGTGATGATGAGTCTGCGCAACATTTAAAATGTCTAGTTTCACAGTATTAATGTAGGACAATCGATGCAGAAATTTTCACCAATAGAATTTGTAATTTGTTTGAACACTTCTTATTGCCTTGAACTTGAAGACACTCCACAGACCTCGGTAAAAATAGTGAAATATAAAGAGTTGCTGACCTTACTCCAAAATGTATATTTTTTTTAAATAATATTTGAAACTGTAAAATAAAAGTGCGTATTATCTCCAGTGACATTTAGATCCAGCTGAGTAGGCAAGGCAAGTTTATTTGTAGAGGACAATTCATACACAAGGCAATTCAAAGTGCTTCATAGTTGCATAAAATTACAAGACAACAGATAAAATCAATCAATAAAACATCAACATAAAAATGTATCAATTACAGTAAAAGGCAAGAGTGCAGATAAAATACTTTCAGTTTACATATGCTCGGGTAAAAAGAGCTGTTTTCAGCCTGGATTTGAACATTGTCAGAGTTGAGGCCTGTCTCACATCCTCATGAAGACTGTTCCAGATTTTAGCTGCATGAAACTGAAATGCAGCTTCACCGTGTTTATTATTGACCCTGGGAACCACCAGAAGACCCCTCCCTGAAGTTCTCAGGGCCCGAGATGGTTCATACGGCTCTAACATGTCAGAGATGGACTTTGGTGCTAAACCATGAAAAGACTTGTACACAAGCAGAGCTGTTTTAAATTCTATTCTCTGAGTGACAGAAAGCCAGTGCAGAGACCGGAGCACTGGACTAATATGGTCATATTTCCTGGTTCTTGTCAGGACTCGAGCAGCAGCATTCTGGATGTTCTGCAGCTCTAACAGCTCGTTTAGAAAGGCCAGTGAGCAGCCGTTACAGTAGTCTAACCTGCTGGAGACAAATGCATGGATGAGTGTCTCTAAGTCTGGTTTTGACACTATTCCTCTGATCTTAGCAATGTTTTTCAGATGGTAAAAAGCAGATGATGTTATTGCTTTGATGTGGCTGTTTAAGTTCAGGTCTGAGTCCATGATTACTCCTAGATTTCTAACCTGATTTTTTGGTTTTAGAGAGAGAGACTCAAGGTGACTGATAACACTTTGTCCTTGTGTCTGTGGGCCAAAAACGATGATCTCAGTTTTGTCTGAGTTTAGTTGGAGAAAGTTGTTTTGTATCCACAAACTGATCTGTTCGATGCAGTGACAGAGTGTATCTACAGGCCCATGTTCACCTGCCGTCAGTGACACGTAGATCTGAATGTCATCTGCGTAGTTGTGGTACGACACATTGTTGCTGTTTATTAGCTGACCCAATGGAAGCATATACAAGTTGAATAAGAGGGGTCCCGAGACTGACCCCTGGGGGACTCCACAGGTCATGGCAATTTTGTCTGAGACACAGTTGCCAATTTCGACAAAGTATGTCCTGTCCTCGAGATAGGACTTAAACCAGTTTAGCGCAGTACCAGAGATTCCCACCTAGTTTTCTAACCTGTGAAGTAAGATCCCGTGGTCCACTGTGTCAAAGGCAGCGCTCAGGTCCAGCAGAACTAAAACTGAGATCTTACCTGCGTTGGTGTTCATACGGATATCATTTATCACCTTGATCAGAGCTGTCTCAGTGCTGTGGCGGGGACTAAATCCTGACTGGAAAGTATCAAACACATTGTTAGATATGAGAAAGTAAGTGAGCTGTTGATATATTACTTTCTCTAGGACTTTTCCTAAGAATGGTAGGTTTGATATGGGCCGGTAGTTGTTCCTTGGCATCAAAGCTGCTCTTCTTTAGAAGAGGCTTAATGACTGCAGTTTTTAAGGCCTTTGGAAATGCTCCAGTCTCAAGTGAGATGTTAACTAACTGAACAAGTTGTGGTAACAAGCTGGTCAGCACAAACTTCTAGTGGGCAATTCATCAAGGCAGCATGTGCATGAACTCAGGCTGGAGATAACCTCTTCGATTGTTTTGTCAGTAACAGGTGTAAAATGTGTCAGCTCAAGGTGTTCATCTGGTGGCGGGGTTGCCATTTGTGTTGTGGAAATTATTTTACTTGGACTTTGTCATAAAAAAATATTGCAAACTCATTGCACTTAGATGTAGAGATTAATTCTAAGGGCAGTGAAACTGGAGGGTTAGTTAATCTGGTTACTGTGGAAAACATAACACTAAAATTGTTTCTGCAGTTTGCAATAATTTTAGAGAAGTACTTCTCCCTTTCTCCACGCAAAATCTGGTTGAACCCA
The DNA here is from genome assembly GCA_021464625.1 of Proterorhinus semilunaris. Lineage (NCBI taxonomy): Eukaryota > Metazoa > Chordata > Actinopteri > Gobiiformes > Gobiidae > Proterorhinus > Proterorhinus semilunaris. The sequence goes on from CM038349.1 coordinate 28,137,421, forward strand.
CAAAGCACTTCTTTGTATATCTCAAAATGAACCTGGAGCTTTGACTTGCGCCATTTTCATTTGGCTTTTCGGCACTCCCTTTTCTGGGCCCTGACAGAATCTTCACTTCTCTAAGGTGCCTTTTGTCTATTGTTAACCATTTTAAACTTGACAGGAGCAATATTATCCAAAACATTTAAGACGCTTGATGTGTAAGAGTCCAACAGATTATCAAATTTTCAAATCTGATAATTTCCATAAACTGTTGTTGTATCATTTATGTGTCTTCTTTGAATAACTCCAGGCCCACTGGTTTGGGTGTAACAGACAGGTCAAAGAAGACACAAAAATCTTTTGCATGCCTGTCATTGGTCACATCCACATACACATTAAAATCCCCTGAAATTATTAAACAATCAAATTCAGGGCATATAAATGAAAGTAATTCAGTAAAATTCTGTGGTGATTTGTAAATAGTCATATAACGTATGGAAGATTGTTTTATCTCCATTTTGGAAGACACATATTCAAACGATGGAAAAATCCCAAATGACAATTTGTGGATGACTATATTGTCCCTGAAATATGGCACAAACACCCCCGCAGTAGTGAGTGGGTACTGTATGTTTTGTAACTACAAACTCAGTCAGGTCTCATACAGAGGAGGGGCATGGCGGCGTCCTCAGACCAGGTCCAGATCATGTGACAAACATTGGCCAGATGGAAATAGCGTTTCGCTGACCTAAGGACTTGCTGCAGAACTATGCAAGCATGCGTATTCTGATTGTCTTGACTGCTTTAACTTGCTTCTACACTCTGCAAGACCAAACTTTCTGAAATATTGCGGTCACCAGGGTAGCAGCCCTCAAAAGTGCTGCTATTAAAAGCGTTTTGAATTGCACTTTCTAAAGTTCCTCGTAATTGATATAACAACTGAACACAACCAGGGTGAAATTTGTTACGACCCGGCTCTGCTAGATTAAAAGGAAGTAACAAAAACCAAGATGTAAAAATGGATGAATAAAGTTGTAATTTAATAAAAGGAGTGTAAAGGGTAAATTTAACAAATGGGTAACAAAAATAACCAAACAAAGGCTATTTACAATATTTACAAAGGTTAACAAAAATTTAACCTAAACTAAAACAGAAGGGTATCAACAAAATTAGGCCTAAACTACTAAACAGAGTCATGACTCACTAAACGAGTGCCTCTCGATCCCACGTCACATATAGTGAACATTCTAAGGAAAGACACATAAACCTAACTCGAGTGGTCCCTAGACACATACAAAGTACTGACACGAATGGGACACAGACACAACGCATACTGGCCACCAGCCTAACTAACAAAACAAAAACGAGTGGAACAAACGACCACAAACAATATACGTACTGGCCACAAAAACCAGCAGCCCCGAATGGTCCATGGTGTGGGCTTATATAGGCGTGGCTGCAGCAGGAGGTTGATTGGGGGCCAGGTGTTCCGATACCAATCAGGACCAGGGACGAGTAGCCAACCAGAACCGAGCATGAAACGAGTCCTCCAATCCCAGACCAGGGCCCACACAGCCAGGTTTTCCATAGAGGACAAAGGGAAATTAGTCACACAACCAAAACTAATACAAACGGGAGGGAGACTGGAGGCCTGGGGCCGTAACAAATGCAATGGTTGCTCGACAGAATAACAATCGCCAAAGTTTCACTTTCCTTTTATTTATTGTTTGACTGCCATTATCAGGCCAAAACAGTAACAAAAACCTACATGTCTTATGCTATTTTGGCCAAATTAATTAAGCAAATTAGCCGTACGCACATTTGCAGACCTTTGATGTGGTTCGAGTTTAAAATGTATAGGATGGCCTGTGCAAGATTGTTTCAAGCTTTTTCAGGGCAATAATTTAACAACATATAAACTGTAGCCTATACTTAAATGTAGGATTCAAATATGGTGAGACCAAACCAGGCTGAAGCATTGGTTTTCTTGTCCATTTAGTGGCCATACGGAATACACAGGCATGAGGCAACATATCGTATGAATTGTCTAATATACAGTAAACTAGCATTTTAAAAACATTTTAATGCCTATTTCTAAGTCTTTTAGATTTATTATACCAAGCAAAACGTGCCTGTGTCCCCAGTGCAATCATTAAGGTCTACGTAAAACTAATCTTTACAATAGGCCTAATTTTCCAGTACCAAATTTAAATCTGTATATCACAGTTAAGGTTAAAACAGACCTTCACATTTTTGTAGCTGTAGCCAAGATGACAAGTAATGTCAAACACTCACACAATAAACAAACCACACACTAAGTATGGAGGATGTAATATAGTTTGTGTAACGAAGTTGTTGGTGGTCTGGGATTACAGATCAGAAAAAAGCATTTTTAAAATATGTTTAAAAATGTGAAACATATCTATGATCTATTAGTACATCATGGACAAGGCTCCAACAGATGACATGCTCGGTGAATATGTTTTGGACAATGGGGAATAGAAGTTGAGGTGCTGGGTGGCTAGACAGAGCTGGACTGAAGGACAGCTCAGAGGCCCTCATCATAGCTGCACAGGAGCAGGCCTTGAGCACCAGAGCAATAGAGTAGTGATTCCCAAAGTGGGAGTCGCGAGGCCTTGAGTGGGGGTCCACAGATGATTTCAAGATGGAATAAAAATGCTTCTATTTTGAGTGTGAAACAGCTTATAATTTGTGAAATCCATTCAAATATTCAAAATATCCATCCATCCATTTTCTTCCACTTGTCCGTTGCCGGGTCGTGGGGGCAGCTGTTGGAGCTGCCCAAATCACATAGCACCAGCCCCCTATGGCTCCTCCTGCAGGTGGTGGGTCCACAGGAGGACGGCCTCATGGTTTCAAACGGGCCTGTTGGTCTATATTCTCAAAAAAGTTTGAGAAATCTTGCACTAGAGGTCCAGATCTATCACACCAGACAACACCCCAGGTGTAGACTGTGCAAAGGGGGCCCCGAGACAGTCCAGCGCATAACTGCAGGGTGTAAGACGCTGGCAGGAAATGCTTACATGGAGAGCCATGACCAAGTGGCTGATTTTATGGGCATGCAAGTAAAGAATATGGTTAACTATAAGATAATAAAACTGAGAAATGAATTACAAAATTTGCATGTATTAATAAGCAAATTGATTTGAGTTGGTGAATTTATAAATACAATAGCAGGTACAGAATATTACCAGGTAGTACAAATACAATAGTTTGAAAGATGTAGACTAAACTGTGCAGTTTATATAAAAGACAAACAAATGATTTTTACGCTGCAGACGTTCAGTAATACAAGTTTGTCTCATGACCTATGGCGCTCAGCGGAAGGAACATGTATAGACTGTATATCTGACCTGTATGTCAGGATGAGGACACTTGGGTGTGGGCCACTCATCCCTTTCCTGGATGTACCGCATTAGTCCCGCACCGTGTTGGCGCAGCTGTGATCACAGGTCATGTACCTTGTGGAGCCCAACAGGACACAGCCTATGTGTCTCATTCATAAGAGCACCGGACACCAGTACTAGAGCAACATACCCTAAATGTGGTTATTGTTTTATCAGTCAAGGAAGGATGTCCATATTTACTTCTAAGAGACATCTTTCTTATGTATCCTGTTTATTCTTTATACCATAAGACATTCATCTTAAGTAAATAAATCACAAACATTGTTTTTCATTATAGAAATATGGTTATTATGGCCATCTAAAATACAATTCCAATGTACAAGAATGTAAAAGATAAACATTGACATGTTATGATATTAATTAATAGTTAACATTTGACCTGCATTAGCAACACATAAGCACTACATTGTATACATCCTTGTATAGGACGTGTATTTTACAGCCATAATGCTAGAATAGGAAGCATTTCAGAAGCCTATTTAGTTCATAATGTATTTTCCTTGTGAAAGTAGTCAGAGTTGGATTAGAGTTAGTTACTCTATCCAAAGAGGGTGCGGAAGGAAAATACAGTAGATAATGATGTAAATATGGCTTCTGCAAGCTAATTCATTTCCTTCTAAGAAAAACCTATCGTACAAGGAACATACATCTTTGAAAGAATTCTCAGAGAATTCAGACATTTTCATTCTTCCAGCCAATAAGGGTGGGGCTGTGGTAATTTTATCAAGGGACAAATACATTAATGAGGCTCATTGCGAGTTCAGCACAAGACATCATGACAGACTTTGTAATAATCCTTTGTCTCATATGAAAAGACAATTTGACTTATTTATTAAAGAGGCTCATATGCTGGAAATGAGTCTGTTTCACGGCTGAACATGGACATCCTGGACATCCTATTATACTGTAACTGGAAATGGGCTCTTACTGAGCCAGCCACCAAGTATTTTCACTTCATTAAACTATTAAACATTAACATTTGGTAAGAGCACTTCCATCCTGGGCACTGAAATTTAAGGATCAGTTTCTTGTAACAATGGATGTTGAAAGTTTATACACACACATATTGAACATGTGGGTCTGTGGGAGAGGGACTATTATGTACTTAATCCTTTTTATCACCATATTTGCTGGTATGGTTGTTACATTTAGGATCTTTTGTTGATTTTTTTTATGGTAATGTGAATGAAATATTGGATTTTCACAAATACTTGAACTCTATAAATCATGATATTTGATTGAATAAATCAAGACACATGTTTGATTAGGTTTGGCAATTTTCAAAGGTTAAGGTGATTCCTTTCATCCTCCACACCAATAAAGGATTAACCCCATGGACAATTTAAATGTACTATGTGGGTCACACAAAGATGTCTAAGGGATCGCCTGGCAGAGCATAAATATGCGATTAGAGTTAACTATCAGGGCTGTCCAATGGCAAGGCATTTTAGTCAAAAACATAATGCCAACTATATTTTTACTGTGTGTTGAAAGTATTAAACATGTTAAACCACTGGCAAGGGGTGCAGATTAAGACTCAATCAAAGAGGGGTTTTGTGGATTCATAAACTGAAAGCTTGTAAACATTGTTTATCTTGTTTTTTGTGATATGTTTTTGTATTACTTTTAGGCAAGGCAAGAACTTTAAACTAAGCCCTAATGAAACATGTTGGCTTGGCCATCTAAATAAAGGCCTTTAAGTACTTCTTCGTGCTGCTCATACAGGTGTCACCAACGTGGTGCCCTTTGGGGCATGCCCAGTAGCCCTTGAGACTTTTTCTAAGGTGTAAACACTTAATTTATAAAAATACAGTTATTTCTGTTCAAGTTTAAAATACAATATGGTATCAATAACCTATAAGTAAACAGTGTATGTTTAAGTCCGTAGGATTTGTTTTTAACTGGTAGCTCTCGAACAACTTAATGCTCTTGAAGTAGCCCTCGGCTGAAAAAAGGTTGGTGACCCTTACAGTCCATTTTCAAAATATTTTTATTTTATGAGATATTTAATTTGAGGTTTTTACAAGTTGAGAAAAAAGAAAGCTTGCTTAGCTCCCAAGCAGAAAAAATGTATTGATGCTTACACCTAGGTGACGTTTCGGGCGTCTTGGCCCTTCATCAGACAGAGGCCCTTCTTTAAGTTTTTACAAGCTGAGCCATAATCATCTAAATTGGTTAACAAATAAAGGCTATACATATCTCACTTTGCATGTCTATCATATATTAGTTTCACAGTTTAAGTTGAGTTACAGAAATGAATGCCCTTTTTAACGATATTCAAGTTTTCCGAGTTTCACCTGTATTTGTTTGGAGTGCCTGGGGGTGCCGCCTTTTTTGCAATTTGGATCCCTCTAGGAAGAGCACCAATACAAACTTTTGGAATACATTCGGGCACCTGGAGGAGGGGTCTCCAAGTAAATTTCCCTGGGGGCCAACATATATCGGAAGTGTATTGCCGGGGTCCATAAACAAAAGCTCTAATTGAGAAAATACTATTATTTTCAATAAATGACTAATGAGCCTGACAGGTCTGTAGCCTCATAATAACGGCTTACACTTGTATTGCACTTTACATGTCTGTGTCACAAGTTTCTGATACACTGTAGTCATTATTCATTCACCCTCGGTGGTGGTAAGCTACTAATGTAGCCACAGCTGCCCTGGGGCAGACTGTCCATTTACCAAGTGGCTATAATGTGTTGTTTATATCCTGATCTCTTATTATGTCAGTGCCCTCTGCTGGACACGTGTGGAATTCTTTCCTTTCTTTATTTTATGCTGCCCCCTAGTGGCTGGAGTGAGCATTGTGGTCATTTCTTTAAAAATTCATAAATCCATTTTGACATACTCAGGAATTTGTGCTCCACAAGTCGTGGGCCGGATTGAATCATCTTGCAGGCCGGAAGTGGCCCGCGGGCTGCCTGTTGGAGACCCCGGACCTAGAGCAATCAGTCAATATTATTGCTGATTCTACAAATGCTTTGCATTAATTGGACACAAAACACAAACACATACAATTTAAATACTGACATCAGAATTTAAATTTAAATATTGACATCACGAAGTCACAAAGGCTTGAACAAATGTGTCGGCACAGATTTGAACTCATTGGAAAAAGTTGCATTCCAAGTTTACTTGTACATACGGTGACGTGTAGATCCTGTAGCAGAGGAGGTTCCTTTGGCAGATGCAGCATTAATGATCTACTGTAATCAACTGTAATCTTTTTAATCAAAATAGTAATCTATCATCTTGAGCTCATATTTATATGGGTCTGCCAATAGAATATGTTTTCAAAGGTCAGGGAGTATGAGTGCGTGTGTTTTGTTTTTAATATTTGACACAATATTTTTTGTTGAGTAAGCTTCATTGAATAAGTCAAGGAGAGACTTGGAGCGAACCACTTGGACAGGGGTCGAGGTTACAGTCTCTGCCCGGATTTGCTGTTACAAACAACAAAAAGTTCAGAACCTCGGCCAAGACGGGTTGCGCAACTGGTGGTGTGATAGTGTGAACCAAAATAAGGAAAAGAAAGGTAAAGTTCTTATTTGTTTATCTATTTATTCTGAACAAGATTGCTCAGATCGAAGCCAATTTATGAGTGCACATATGGCCACTCTATCTGAAACATATCAACAGCTATGGATAATAATACCAATAAAAAATATAAGTTAGAAAAGAGAGCAAACTCACTGTAACAGATATCGCCTGACCAATAATAACATCGCCACCTGAATTTACAGTGGGAGTTTGGAATTTCTTACATTTCTGCCTAAATTGGTCATAAAATGTGGTCTGATCTTTATTCAAATCACAAGAATGAGTAAGCAGTGTCAGCTTAAACTAATACCACCTAAACAATTACATTATCATAAAAAAAAATATTTTTATTGGACATAACATGTAAACATTCACAGGACAGGGAGGAAAAAGAAAGTGAACTATTGGATTCAATTGCTGGTTGACCCTCCATTGGCAGCAATACTGTAACTTCATCCAGATGTTTCCTGTAGTTGTACATTAGATTGGAAGTGAAGCAACAGTGCTGAACAGTTTCCATTTTTAGATTTTTTTCTAACTGTGGATTTATGAACATCAAGACTTTTAGAGATAGTTCTGTAACATTTTCCACCTTTATATAAATCATTCATTCTTGATCATAGGTCCTTGGACATCTCTTTTGAGCGAGGCATGGTGCACATCAGACAATGTTTCTCAACAAGAGACAATTCTTAACCAGTGAGTGTTTTTCAGTGGCAAGCGCAGCTTCAAGTTGGCTTACACCTGATGTGTGATTTATGTCATATATATATATATATATATATATATATATATATATATATATATATATATATATATTTTAAGACTGTTCCCTGTATACACTCACTGTTGTGAGCACATTGAATCTCCTATTTACACCAATGGATCTTGATGATTGTGTTGCATGTTACCTGATTGGCTTAATTTGTGCCTGAAAGTGGTTGTTGCTGGGGGATGGCAGAACACCACTCAAGGCCGCTTCGTTGACTTTGTACTCAGTCAAAGTTGCCATGCATGGACTGATGAAAAGGGCACTTTCTTCCCTCGCTCTGGGTGTAGTTGTGCAAGTGAGTGAACCGGGAGGTGGTAAAAGCTGAGACAATACAGTAACCCAATGCAGGACAGACTCACAATGTGCGGTCTCTGTCCACAGCAAACAGAGAGGCCCTTTGCTATAGAGCCAACTGCTTGACCAATCCCACATCGCCAGCTCTCCCCTGCACTTCATTCTGGTGCACACATGGAAATCCACGTGCTGATCACATCACATTGATTATGGGCAGTACTGTAACTAAAAAGGATAGCAAAATAACATGTGATCAAAGTGGACCAATACAATCAAAGAACACAACTGTTAAGAGATTGCGTAATGTAGAAGAAAAGCCGATGTCTTGTGGCACTTCATACAGAGGTGAAAGAAGTAACTAAAAAAGACCTCAAATACAAATACAGTTACTTACCGGTAATACTATTGTCCTTTAATTTGTTATAATGATGATGCCTCTAACTCTGCATCATGTAAGCAGAGATTTATTGTACATGATTTGCACTCATGGTCTGTAACTACAAGTAGCTCTTTAGTGGCTACAACAAAGACACAATACATAAAGTTGTGATGTTATGGTGTGAGGCGGAATAGAGACCCAAATGCAAAAAGCCCAAAAGTCTGAGGTGAAAGTAAATTTAATGGAAAGTCCAAGTTCAAGAACTGGCAAAATCGCAATAACAGGGCAAAAAGAAACTTACAAGCAGGCACGGAGACCAGAACAGGAGACCGACACGGGCACAGACAGACAGGACACCAAAACATGAACAATGCACCAACCCCGACAGGGGAGAACACAGGGGTATAAATACACAAGGAAACGGGGCACAGGTGACACACATTAGGACGGGGCAGGCAATGTCAAAATAAACCACACAACAGGAAACACAAGACGCAACCAAGGGGGAACTAAACAAATACAGAACCATGACATGTGAAGCATACATGGGTGATACTTCTTACCCTAAGTTACCACTATAAATCATATGCTTATCACATACAGTAAATTGCATATTATTGACCATTTTGATTTACAGACTTGGAGTTGACTAACACTATCGATTTTGAAGAACACTTATGATTATAGTTCTTATAGTGTACTAACACTTTTTGGACTGTTGCTGATTGACTTTAAACACTTGGTAATGAAAAGCTTATATGGCTCTACAGTTGTTCCTCTTCATTATTTATTAGGTAATACATGTGGACACTTCCCCTGATGCGCAGTCTTAATATGTATTTAAAATAGCTACACTAAAGCAGCCTTAGGTCATCCTCATCAAGTGGATTATATATCTACTGTCTATCTATGCAATAAATTGTGTCAAAGGTCACTGCGACCTGTTGTATGCTGGGAAGGCAGGATGATGGTACTTTACCCTTTGTACTTCAACTTAGGCCTATAGGTATGTGAAGTGTGACAATTTGAGTTGTATATTGACATTTTAACTGCACAGTTGGCTGTTTTGACAATACCATAATCCACCCTTCAACTGGCCTGGAAAGTCCATTCTTTTCCTAAACAAAGAATCTGGAACCTTATCATCAGCGTTCAGTTGGACGTGACTGACACCCAGATTAACTAACAAGAGAAATGCATTGTACAAAGAAAGCCGATTTCTGCATAATCAACAGATGAAACACTAAACAATGGCAAGGCAGCTTTATTTATACCGCACATTTCGTACACAAGGCAACTCAATGTGCCTACAATATCAACAGTGTAGTAATTAATAAGGCATGAGACACACTACCTGCGTTATGCAAAGTGTGCTTTAAAGAGCTTGACGATTGCTTGATGCATTCTTTGAAGGTTTGTGTAATTTTATTAAACGTGAGCAGTGTGTGCCAGGCCCAAATGATCAGACATTTGAGAGGTGTGATGGAATTAAATGGCAGTCACTTGACAGTTGAAAACCTTGACGGTTTAAGTAATATACATTTTCACATGGAGGTGTACAGGAGACACTTTCAACATGTAAGAGCAGGGGCTCTACTCTAAACTCTTTTGAATGACTGTGACCTGGACTGATCTCTTTGGCTGTAACTCGTGAACTCAAGGGAAAGTACAATGTTGCTGTTAACCTGGAATAAAGCAGAATTTCCAAATCGAGACTCAAGGCGACGCTAACGATCGCAGTTTGAACGAGAATGAACCAATCAAACACAAAACGACCTACGCTTTGCGTTTACGTCCTCCGCCATGATTGTGTGTAGTCCACACGTGCAGTCGAGTAAATGTTGCGGTGAAAGCCCTTAGAGCAGCTTCTTGCAGGGGCTTTAAGTACAAGTCCAGCTCATTTAAAACAGAAAAAAGGGGACTGGTAAAAGATCGTTGTGTCACGGCCGCCATCTTCACTGGTTATGGCCCGGAGGAGCACTGGTGTTTGATGGGAAATCCTAGCGCGGAAGATGACACACTGTTAACTCCCGCCTCCCGTGCTATGATTGGCTCGTCTTGGTTTTGCCGGAGTCAGCGAGATTCAAATCGCACAATTCCAGACTGTATCCCCATGTATCTCTTAACATGGAGGATCAGTCTGGCCCGTGTGTACACTTGGCTTAAAGAGGGGGTCCGTAGGCCCCTAACCAACCTCTCCAGCCTGTAAAAGTACCTACCACTGTGATAAACCAGTGATAAAGGGCAGCTCTGCCGGAGGTTTGGCAAGTGTCTACAATGCAAACAACGCTCCTGCTCCAGTCGTACAGACCAAAACGTCCCCGACAACATAGGAGCACAGCAGTTTGCTCCCATGTTGGAGATTTAATGTTGTTGGAGCCAATTTTTGCAGAATCAGCCATCATTAATCGAGTAACGGATTGTGCTCAGGGCCATGCAATCATTTTATCTATACTGTACAATATTTGAAGATTATTCTAGAAACATAACACACAATTTAGAATTTTGTGTGTGATGAAGTGATGGATAAAAACATTCACAGTGAACATTTATCTCATGCATCCAGGAAGTAGCCTAGTTGAGGACGTTTCAAATCAAAGCATACGATCAGAAACATCCCATAACACTGCACTACTGCATCGCGTGTGAACTCCGCCGCTTCTCTTCCATGGGGGGAGTCAGGGGCGCGGTTAGCTCCTGTGGGCGGGGTTTCGACGTCTTGAGCCGCCCCTGACGCAATAATTATTAACGAGGAGGCAGAGCCACGGGGAAAACTGGCTGCTTCTGGTTTCCACGCATAAATACAAAGCGGAGCCGGCGTGAGGAGATATACGGCACAAAGGACAGTGGATCACAGGTTTAAAAACTGAAGACCAAGAGAGTCAGGTAATGGCACCATGTCTGTTCCCTCGAGTTCACAGAGAAAGAGCGCTATTTTCTGAGTTAAGCTGTTGAGTGTCACGAAGTGCGCAAAACGTCAACAAAAGAGGACCGCTAGATACTGATACACTGTTGTAAGGAAACCTATTTGGAGGCATGACAGTGTTGTACCAGGCGGTGTGATTTTATAATTTGGCGAGTTGATCAAACGGATCACCAGCAATATAGGTTAAAGCCGTCGGGTTCAGATTAGGCTACTTCACTGATGTACTGTTATTGTGTCGCTCCGCTTATCAATAGGCATAGGCACGCGTCTCCAATCGCCACACTGTTGTCCGCGTAAAGTTATTTTTTCCCCCCGGGGCTTTAAAGGTCTTTCTTATTGTCCTGAATGTGAACCCGCGCGTTGTCTGTCACCCCAAAAGAACTCCTGCGCGAAGTTGCCTCTTTGTCTCCAAGTGCAGCCGCTTTGGCATCACTGCATATACGTGGCAGTGAGGATGACCACGAAGCCTCTCCGATCGCCTTTGATGAGTTTCCCTGCAGTCTCACGTAAAACCTTTCCTCTGCTGCGGCCTCGATGTGTGTGTGGACGCGGATCACTGATTACCAACTTTTTTTTCTTTTTTCCCCCCCTTTTTAATCACTGGACTTTGCCCCATTTATTTAATGAGGCACTGTTTGTGGTTGAAATAATTAATTATTTGACTTGGCTCAGATAAGAACAGATGAGGGCAGCAATGTAGCCTATTGGTAACAAGATTATTGCCTCTTTGTGATTGCAAATGATTGGTACCCTATATAAAATCTGAATAATAATAATAATAATAATATTTAACTTCTAATGTCTGCTATCCTATGAGCCAACACTTCAGTACCTGTGTTTATCCTGGGTATGACGACCCCCCCACTCACACACAGTCTTCCCCCTTCGTCATCCCAGCTGGCAGTGGAGTGCGGAATGTCTGGGCCTTGGCTCGCTGCCCCTTCCACACATGCCGTTTGATGTCGCCTTGCTAAGCTCACTACAGGGACTGATGGAGGAAGTTCACTTTGGTGAGGATATGACTGTATGGGCTGGGCCTAAGGAAGGCGGTATGCTGAGACAAAGGCTCTCTACCTGTTTAAAAGGCCACTAGTGTAAGGTAGGACGGGCACTTCTAGGTCAGAGTGATCCCCTCCGTCAGTTTGTAAAGGTTGCAGTGCCGGCGTGTGTACTTGCAAGACAGGAAATAACAACAACAAAATTGAGACATCACCACACTTGAGGACAGTCAAGACGCAGCATTGTCGATAATGTTTTGCAATACTATGTTTACAGCGGTTGTATAGAGGAATTGCCCTGGTATTATGGTAACTTCCCCTTGGTAAGAAAAGCGTAAACTTGAAGCACTTGAGGCTACCCTAAGATCTGTCAAATGCCCGGTCACTGCTGCTCGATCAGGTTGTGCCTGTGAGAAAACCATCCAGCCCTGGTATAAGCAAGGTGGGATTCTCATGGCATGCAAGAGCTGGTCGGAATGAAGTGCCTACATGGTATATTTGCCCTCTCTAGGCATATCCCCATGCCCCTACCAGTAATTGCTTATTTTGAAGGTTTAGTTGACAGCAGTGTCCATTTTGTCGACTAAAATATTGTTTCATCATTTTCGTCAAAGTCACATTTTTTGCTAATGCTGACTAAAATTAGACTAAACGTAGTTTATTATCATTAAAACTATGACTGACATCACTGTGGGCTAGTAAAGATGAAATAAACAGAAGGGACTAAAAATATCAAAACCTCCAAAAGATCCTCATATCATTTTAATTCAGTGTCCAAGGGAAGTTTGGCCCCTTGTCTATGTGGAAGAAGCGCCACGAAGCAGTGGACCTTGTATAAATATACAATGATTTCACAAAATCTTGACTAAAACTAAATTAAAATGTGTTGTCAAAATAAACACTGGTTGGCAGTTTGAGCTAGGGTGATAAAAAAAATAAAAAATAAACAAGCTGTAGTGGTTTTTGAAGAGAATCAACATCATTAATGTGTTGTAAAGAATTATAAACAAAGTAGTGATAAATGTCAAAAAAAATTGACAAACTGTAATGATAATAATACATTTGTGTAGACTACGTATTTATTTGTTATCTTGGTCTTGTTTCGTCTATAGCTCAGATGGAAACATTGTTTGACCTTTGCCCTCTTAGGAATTACAAATTGCATTAATGCCTCTGCACTAACAGTGAATTGACAATATATTGTTGCATCTTGTTGTTATCAAGTTTTCCTTTCCTCAAACACCAACACAATTTACTTTATAAATCAGCCTCTGTCCGACTCAATAGACATTTGTGAACTCTAACACAACACTCTTCGCTAATTGGCTCTGACCAGAACAGGCCGGCTCATTGTCCAGGCACCACAGCCTCACAGTGTATGCAGTGTATGAAAAGAGTCATGTGGCCTGTGAGAATGCAAAATACACATCTCCAGATACCAATAAACGCGTTTAGGCTATAGATCATAGCCTCTGATATCATAGGGGAGGGTCTGGGATTGCAGGAGGGGCCCAGAGCTTTTGCCTGGTCAGACGGTCAGGTCATTATTTGAGCAAATATGGTAAAAAAAATAAAAAATAGTTGTAATATTTTCATATTCCAGTTATTCCTCATAAAACATGTTTGTGACATGAGTCCATTTGCATTTTTATTTATTTTTTTATTAATTTTAAGAAATTGCAGTTTTCGTGATTCAAGTACTTTTTTCTCTTGTCTTTGTACTTTTTTTTTAAGTAAACAGAATTGTCACAAACCCATCACAGTGACGATACTGAGTGAATACTCCTGAATTGCACAAGTTATTGAAAAGTTAAGTAGGTGGCAAGTGAGCAATGGGAACTAAATCTTTATCCACTAAATGTGTTTGTTTTGCTTTCTTTTCGACATTTTAATTGTTGGTCACTTAGACTTTTTCAGATTTTGTTTGGTTCATTATAGTCACTATGCTCTGATAAAGTTTTTAAATTACAAATGTAGTGTTTGAGACGGAGGTATTCTGAATGCGCTGCTCTTAGGAGGAGCCTAGGACCCCAACCTGTCAGGACAGAGACTCATGGCATCCATCCAATCAGTCTCTTACCTCAAGTACTTTTGTGGCCTGTGTCCAGCTGGTGTTTCTGTGGTAACAAAGTGTGGTGTGGGGGGGACATTGTGCTCCAAAAAGACCCTCTTTTATGCCAAACACAATTACAGTTTATTTATACACAAACATCTTTTTCGGGCTCACAGCTGTCCATACATTCAGCCCGCTGAGTCTCTGAGCACAAAAAAAACCCAATTACTTTTATCCATTGGTGAACTGAAATTACCACTGTGTCCTATTTTTTTAACCCGCCTATTTATTATGGAACGATGCACATCAAGAGGGCAAATTACATGTGAGATCTGAGGGCAACAAATGCACTGGGAGGAAATTATTACACACTGCCTGAAAAGTGGCCTTGTTTCCATAATAATCTCTGATAAAAGAGCATTTTCTCCTTCTCAGAAGCCGAACAGTGTGTTCAGTACGCAATCCAGCAGCTCAAGGATTTAACACTGCTTGTGGCAATGTTGCGTAAGGCCAATATACAAACACCTTTGCCACATAAAGTGACATTGAGCTGAAAATAAAACAGAGAGAGAGAGGCCTGATTAGCATATTATGTCTTCAGGGTGTCTCACAAGAACTAGTTAAACAAGTGCGTGATTGAGACTAAGCAGAGTTTAAAGTTTCCATTGTGGTATTAAGTCTAATTAGAAATGAGCTCAAGTGCATTTTTTTCCTTCCTAATGAAGTGTACCTGCGGATTAGGCGTATTACTTATTAATTTTAGACCCTCCAAATAAGCGACTTCTTATTTATTCATATTTGCATATTTAATTATTTAACATTTAGTCAAGTTAGTCGTGCTTTTTCTCACATTCTCTAGACAAAACAGAAACCTGTCTGTCTCTTTCTTTGTTCACAGACTCCATAAAAGAAGAGCTTGGACGGCATGCAAAGTTGTGAAATTTCCTCAGACAGCACTGATGATCCTCTTAGTAGTGGGCTACGTAGCCATCGACAGCCTCGAATAGTAGTCATCGGTGCGGGCTTGGCCGGCCTTTCTGCCACCAGGACTCTACTTCAGCACGGCTTTGCAGATGTAACTATCCTCGAGGCGGCAGACCACATCGGGGGCAGAGTTCTCAGTGTGCCCAACGGTGAGCCCCTGCTCTATCTAGGGACATACTGATCGTAACATCTCACGACACTAGGATGTTCATCTCACTGAGCAGAAGCTAAATTCAAAGGCAGTGGTTCACAGGCTCTTTCTTAAACTGACCCAGATTTGGCCTGTGGGTAATAAAAATAATGTATTATTATTATTATTATTAATAATAATATTAATATTATTTTCAACAATTGATAAAGATGTTCTCGAACAAACAAATCTATGGTTCCAGATCCACATTTGGCTCTTTGCCTCTGAGTCTCTGACTGTGTCGGGGAAGACAGCCTGGCCCAGTCCTGGTTTAATCTTTGCTTGGACGTGTTTTAGGGCTGGTCTAATCTGCTGTCATCACTCGTTTAAATCCGATATATTGTCGACATTTTGGTTATGCGTCTACAAGCAATAACCAGCGTTTGGTTATCTCGGTTATTGCTTGTAGCTCGTTACTGATAAGTAATGTAGTATATTCAGGGACACTTGTCTCTTTAGATCCAATAATCAATGTAAAAAATACATGAACATTTCCTTCCCTCTAAATCGTTCAATATCAACTTTGGGGACCCACTGTGACATTTTGGCGAGTCCAATTTGGGGTCCTATCCCCAACTAACACACACTTATAATAATTTAAGTACGTGACTAGCTTGAGTACAAATGCAAGGTTATAGAGTGAGTGAAATCTGATACTATTTTTTCCCTTCAGTACATCCATTCCATAATATGTTTCCACTCAATTTCTTTCTTTACATCTTTATGGTGTGTAACTCTAATGGAAGAAACATGTGTTCACTGACTCACTTGCAGTGAAAAGACAGGACTGTTAAACGTATGGTAAGCTCACAGATGATGTGTCCTTTAAACAGATGTTTGAGTGTTTCTGCAGCGTGACAAAACGCTATGTGGGGGATTTTTCCTTAAGCACCGTTATCCTCAGCATTTAATTAAAAGTATTCATTTGGGGATCAGGGGTTATTCCACAGTAATTAAATTCACCCTGTTCTTTAGGTGTATTAACCCTTATCTTCAATCTTTTAACATTAAAAATGAAGCAACTGGACATTTAAACGAGAAGCCAAGGTTTCATTCCTATCCTCATGGCTAGTTTTGGAGATAGACGTGGTTAGTGATGGCCTCTCATTTTAATATACCGTAATTTCCGGCCTACATGCTGCTACTTTTCCCCCACGCTTTGAACACTGTAGCCAACATGACGGTGCGGCCAATATATAGGCACTATATAGAGGCGTCTCTAGCAGTAAACACAAAAGTGAGACAGGACTTCTAATCTGATCTTGGCTGAGGAACGGTAGATGAGTAACTTTTAAAATGATGAAGGCTCACTTTAGTCTAAATGTCGAATGGCTTTGCTCGCCCCGACGGACACCGAAACGCCTAGACGCGTTCTTTCTATGAGAGAACGCACACCGAGGTTGCAGTGATGCGCGGCGATGCTGGAGCCCGCGCCACGGTTCTGCTGAATCCAGACGCGGCGCCGCGGAGGAAAACACAGGCTTTTAATCATCCTACAGAGGCGGGTCTGGCCATGACAGGACGAGAGAAGCCGCGGAGTCAGAGAAACCATC
The DNA here is from genome assembly GCA_021464625.1 of Proterorhinus semilunaris. NCBI lineage: Eukaryota > Metazoa > Chordata > Actinopteri > Gobiiformes > Gobiidae > Proterorhinus > Proterorhinus semilunaris. The sequence goes on from CM038349.1 coordinate 28,154,511, forward strand.
GTCAGGACTCCGACATCAGGGGAAGCATGTTAAACTCGTGTCTGTCGCCAACTCGCTATTAACCTACAAACAAGAGCCACGTTTGCTCTCTCTTACAACACGGTGTGTAAAGCCCCGCACGGTTTGAGAAAAGCCTCTGAAGTGCCGTGCCGTGACGCGGCGCGCTGCGTTCTGGTGCGCGTTGGCCTCTACACTTCCACATAGAGGTCGGCTACACTGGCCATTTCAGCCTTTTTTACGCGCCATGGGCCGCTCTGAGCGGATGAACGGCACTATGAAAACCTGTGGCCTGTTTTCAAGTGCGGCCTGTATGTGTACAAGGCCAAAAATTTAGCTGGCGCGGCTTTTAGTAAGGTGCGCTTAATTGGCCGAGATTTAAGGTAGGTTGATTTGCTTTGTCTTAATGCTAGAAGATTGCATTCATGACCTTGATGACTGAGAATACACATTATTCTAAGCCTCGACTTCTTTCAGACCTATGAGTTGGTGAATGCAGTTGCAACACTGATGACTATTCGTTATGCGCACAGGGAAATCTACTTTGGAGCTCGGTGCCACCTGGATCCATGGGGCCAATGGGAACCCAGTGTACCACCTGGCGGAGGACAATGGGCTGCTGGAGCACACCACTGACGATGAGAGGAGCGTGGGCCGAATCAGCTTCTATGTCAAGAGCGGCGTGGCCCACTACCAGACCAATGCAGGCAAGAGGATCCCCAAGGACCTGGTGGAGGAATTCAGCGACCTGTACAGTGAGGTCAGAGCGCATTGTGTTCTGTGCGGAAAAGAACGGTACAGACGGGCACTGTTCATTGTGTAATGGTAATAAAAACAACATGCTATACTAAAAATCTTATTCTATTCAGTTACTTGTTTTCTCTTTTTTACCTCTTCTTTTGTTGATTGTTTATTTATTTATGAAAAGTGCAGATATGGATGGTTTTGAGTTTTTCTGTGTAGCCCCTCTCAGGATTAGTGCGCTTTTCTAGGTCACGTCTGGAAACGTGAGTCGGGGGACTGAATATACTCGGCCCTCTCTTTTCTGCCCTACACTGTCTTAACATCTTCACGATAATCTCCTTCCAGCCTTCACAATTAAAAAGGATGCGTCATAATTTGTTTCTACCGTATTTGTTAGAAAACCTCAGATACTTTTTGGGGATATTTCTACCCACGTAAGGGACAACAGGACAAAAAAGGGAAAAAAAAATCCCTAAATATTTGCTTGTCATATCAAAATCATAGATACATAAATGACATGTGTCTACTGTCTCTTGGCAATAGTTTAGGTATAGTAGTGATGGTTAACTGTACTGCCACTCAGCCGCTTGTAATTTGTGCTGATAATAAAACACTCAAACCTGTGACTTGACCTGTTTGCCCCATTTCATCTCTGTTGGGGCTGCAGGTGTACGAGCTGACACAGGAGTTCTTCCAGAGTGGAAAGCCTGTGTGTGCTGAGAGTCAGAACAGTGTGGGCATCTTCACACGGGACGTGGTGCGCAAAAGGATCATGCTGGATCCTGATGATTCCGAGAGCACCAAGAAGCTCAAGCTGTCTATGCTGCAGCAGTACCTCAAGGTGAGTGTTCATCATGTCTGCGCGGTTGTATCAACGTGGGAGCCAGTATCAGGTACTCCTGAAGTAGAGACATCACAACTTGACCAAGAAACAATGCAGTGTTACATGTTGTAAAAACGGTATTTATTTATGTATTTAATATTTTATCTCATACTTGGATATTTAACAGCCGTACTAGATATTAATTCTAATGAAGTATCGTTGTGTCCTTGTGTCACAGGTGGAGAGCTGTGAGAGTAGCTCTCCCAGTATGGATGAGGTGTCCCTCAGTGAGTTTGGTGAGTGGACAGCCATCCCTGGAGCACATCATGTCATTCCTGGAGGTTTTATGAAGATTGTGGAGCTCCTGGCTCAGGACATCCCGTCCAACACCATTACCCTCAACAAACCTGTGCGCTGTATTCACTGGAACTACTCCGCTGATCGCCAGGAAGTTATCACCAACCAGAACAACAACCACAACGAAAACAACAGCTGCCAGCCTCAGGACACCCTCATTCTGGGCCCCCCCATCTCTGTGGAGTGTGAGGATGAGGAGTGGATCCCAGCTGATCATGTGATCATCACCGCTTCTCTGGGCGTGCTGAAGAAGAACCGTGAGGCCATGTTCTCTCCTGCTCTACCTGAAGACAAAGTGCAGGCCATCGAGAAGCTGGGCATCAGCACTACCAACAAAATCTTCTTAGAGTTTGCCGAGCCTTTCTGGAGCCCGGAGTGCAACAGCATTCAGTTTGTCTGGGAGGACGAGGCTCACCTGGAGCAGCTGGTGTACCCTGAGGAGCTGTGGTACAGGAAGATCTGCAGCTTTGACGTGCTGTACCCACCGGAGCGCTATGGCTACATGCTGAGTGGCTGGATCTGCGGACAAGAAGCGCTCTACATGGAGCACTGTGACGACGAAACAGTGGCAGAGACCTGCACTGAGCTGCTCAGGCGATTCACAGGTGACAACACCAGTGCACACAAGCAAGACTCAGTATTTATAACGCTAAATAACAAGGTTTACTAGGAAATGAATGCGTGAAACAATATATTTTATTTCAGCAACATAACATTTCCAAGTATGTTCCAAAAATGTTGAGTTGAAAGTCATGTCATGTCTCGCAGCTGGTTAGTACCTGCTGGCTAAAGACTGTTGCAGAATTCAACAGACAGGCCTGTCAGCACAGTGACTCATAACAAACTGTAGCCCGGCAGCAGACATTGTTTTTTCATGGTGGAAGCAACTCAAGTGACGTAAGCTGCTTTTCCCCATTGAAAAAAGGGGCTGATGTATAATATGGCCCAGGTGGAGAGTGGGCTCTTTGTTTCCGGAGGAGCGATGTGTCATCACCACATTCACACTGGGAGTAATGATGCGCTAGATAAGGCAAAGTGTGTTTAGCTGCTCTCTCTTTATGTTACTTACACACAGAAAACATAGCATAGACTGATGGGCAAGACTTTCCCTAAAGCTGACCGCTTCCTCCCACAAGATAAACAGACAACGTCTCAAGATGATTCGAGGGAAATAGCTGGTGTTGACTCATTGTTTTCTTTCAGCTTACAGTGAGTCACGTGTCGGCAGTCCGAGCTTTCCAGTAAACCTAGTGCACAAACTACCCTTTGAACTGGTCAGATCGCATCGACTTGAGGAGACTACGCTCTAATTGAAAGTGCATTAGGAAGGGCTCCAAAAACAACAGCAGATGCCAGAGTCATTGTGTGATGTGACGCCATTTCATTCACAGGAGAGGGAGGCGAAGAGCTCTATGATACTTTTCAATTGTTGGTTTATTTAGCTGAAAGTAAAATATATGATACAATTAAGATAAAAGTCAAACAAAAATGCAGATTAGTTCAGATTAATTACATTTTTTGTGTTCACATTATTTGTATCAAATACCTTTTTGGATTCATGATAAAAGCACCTGCCTTTATAAACACAGGATTGTCCTAAATAAACAGTTACTCACATACAGGAAGTCAAGTAGAACTAGAGTGATGGCGACATACAATTACTGCGCCAATCCACATGAAACGTATACATAAATAATTAAGTATCACGACTGGAGTTGGCTCACAGGACACACATTAAGACAATGAAACAAAACAATGAACAAGACAATGTAAAGTTCAGGCAAATGCAGTGTCCAGGCAAACATAATGTCCAAATAATTACAACCTAGTGTTGATATATATATTTTTAAGACATATTAGTTTAGTCAGTAACCTAGTCACCAACAAAAGAAAATGATCAGGTTCAGCATTTGCCGATTCAGGCTCACCACTGTCTCTCCAAAACTCACGTGCTCCTGGTCCCTTCTGTTTCCCCAGGGAACCCGGACATTCCAAAGCCTCTCCGTATCCTCCGCTCGTCGTGGGGCAGTAACCCGTACATCAGGGGCTCGTACTCCTTCACCAGGGTGGGATCCAGTGGCGGAGACTGCGAGATGTTGGCCATGCCACTGCCTTATGCCAACAGCACAAAGGCCGCGGTAAGACATCACATTAATTTGACCAGGAACGAGCACATACAGTAGACCATGGCGGGGAAAACCAACACACACAAAAATCTCTATTAGCAGAACAGTGTTGATTTTCGACATTAGTAGGCCCTAGCCAATTTGGCACCCTCCTCACTCCTCCCCGTTTACCAAAATGACCACGTTCGTGGGGGAAATCATGGCAGATTTACAGGCTCCTCCTCTCCAGCTCTGACGAAGCATGTTCCTAAAAAGGGCATAAGGGCGGGATCTTGACTGTAGACCCGGCCCTGCTTGGCCCTCGCGGGGCGTGTAATGGGCGTGTATTTCTGTTGTAATCACGCCCATGGCCAGGCAGCAACGTAAACGGCCTGTCAATCAAAGTCAGGCCCTCATTAATTACGCAAGATTTCTAAAATTTGTATCTACGATAAAAAGCCTGGTGCCCCAGATTGTTTTTAACCCAGCGTAATCACAGGAGGAATATCTAGCTCTAGCCACTTCTAAACCATTAAGCACCGGGCATTAAAGTTGTTTTTAACGTGTCTAAAGTCCAATGCATTGCAATGGGGGAATAGCGGTCATATGGAGGTACTATAGCAAAGGTGGAGCAATGGCGGCCTCCAGTGTCATAGTCAAAAAGCAGAGCAGTCAGCGGCCATTGGGTTCAACCATTAAAGCACAATTCAGCGCCCCCTCCAGCAGATGGCGCCCTAGGCGGCCACATGGGTCGTCTATGCCTAGGTCCGGCCCTGGACATTAGGAATAATATCATCCAATTTGGAGTTACTTTCACCCCACACACCACTTAGCTAACATTGCTAGCAATTATGGTGGTGGTAGAATCTATAAGGATGATGTAGAGTTGAACAATTTTGGCAGAATATCTCATTGTGTAATTGCATAAATAATTGCAGCCAAACAGATGATTGCCACCATTCAAATTGCAATTACTCTGTCAGCCCTAGAAGGAAGAGTTATCTAAAAGGCATTTGGGCAATTTGAATGACACTCACTGGTTGTTTTACAATCGATGGCGGCTCAAAAGTCAGGCGTGTCATCCCGACTGTAATCGGGAAGCCCACAGCAAACACACAGTCGGTGTTAGGATATCAGACACTTGGGCTACAAGTCTAGACCATGAAACCTGACCTGGGGCGGCTTTCTGCGCGCTCACTTGAAACCGTGCTGGGAACAGCTTGACCCCCCCCCCCCCCGCTCGACCTTCGTGATGATGTGTGTCCCGGGACATTTTTAATCAGGCCAAAAATAAACACACTCCCAAGATGTCACAGTGACTTTGACATTGTCATCTCACACAACTGTGACTCGCCGGGGTTTCCAGGGACACGAGTCGGCAGACTCACTGAGGAGAAACAAGCTAACTTTTTTAAATTGGTGATTTTCGCTTTTTTGCAGAATTGTTCAGTTGAAGCCACGAAGAAGCCTCTACATGTTTAAGCTAGCAGTTATGGTATATTTAAAAGCGTAAACTTTTAGGTCAAAATCGGCTTGATTTGGGGGATTTCGGAGCACGCAGTAGAGGCGTGACTTTGTGTGTATTTTTTACTGGGTAAACACCGCGGAGGAGGAGGCACCTCGCTTTGGTTTGCGTTGTTGACAAATGCTTTAGCAAACAAATGCCACGCAAAAAAGGCAGTTTTATACATACGCCTATTGTCGATCAGTTTTTCAGGTTGAAAAAGTATTGTTTTGTCGGAGAAATGGCGCACGTCGTGGGGGCGGGTCATGTGCGTGTGTGGCTTCATGACTATGTAACGCTTCCCCGCGTGTGGCTGTTGGAGGCCACTGCGCTGCTGCCAACGCTGGAATAAAACTGCAGAGGTTCTTTTTTTTGCGTGAAACCAGTGAACTTTTCGAGGCTGACTTTTCTGCGCCACTGATGATGCCCTGGCTGTAAGCATGCACAGCGCCCCCTGCTGACCATTACTTTTCCTGAGCCAACTCCTTGCCTTCAGAGCGTAATTTTAGACAGACGGATGTAGTGCGGATTTGCCAAACTCTACATTGAAAAGAACTGAGTGACAAAAATGTATCTACCACGAGTTTGCTGAGCAGAAGGCACGCAAAGGTTACTTCAGACGGGTGAGTGAAAGTGTGTTTATTTTTGTTGGTGGCCTCTGCTGTCCCATCGTGTTTGCTTTTTGATGAGGCCATTGTTGTGCTGTAAGCCAACGTGGTGTGTTCAGTGGATTGGATTTGTTTGCGTTTTGTTTTTGGTTGTAAGTTGTGTGTGCAGGTTAAGGATAATATACCATAGTAATTGTTCATTACACTAATGATCGTGTGATCACTAATGATCTCTCTGCATGGGAGACAGTCATGTAGTCACGAGGAATGCGCCTGCTATTTACACAAAATCAAGATCTCTACAAACTTAAACTAATCCATAAATGTAGTCAGTGCATCCCGAGCTTTCATCCACTTCTTATTTGAGAGATCCGCTTCATATTTTCGGTTTTATGGTTGTATAAAGTTAGGCTGGGTTTGTGATGTGAAACGTAAACAATGCGCTCACGCGCAGCGATACGACACAATGTCGGCCTTTTCCTCTCATGTGTATGAGAATGTATGTGCATTACTAAAGTAGTACAGGAGTCTTTTCTACAGTTATAACTTCAGTTATGTCCGGAGTCTGTAACTCTCTCAGCGTGAGGCTGGAGCTGACCGAGGGAGGGACTCGGGAGAAGCTATGGGAGAAGCAAGCAGGATTTTGACTGTAAATAAAAGAGTAGATTATTTGGTTTATATGGGCTGCAAGGTTGTTATTAGTAACAACAATGTTCCCAACGAGAGTAGGCAGAAGATAACTTATAAATGCCTACCCCATCTACCCACCCATCCATCCATTTTCTTCCACTTGTCCGTTGCCGGGTTGTGGGGGGCAGCTGTTGGAGCTGCCCAAATCACATTGCACCAGCCCCTATGGCTCCTCCTGCAGGTGATGGGTCCACAGAAGGACGGCCTCATGGTTCTACCCTGTTGGTCTCTCATTAGGAGCTTCTGAACCGCTCTTTGTCTGACCCGTCACCTAGGACCTGTTTGCCATGGGAGACCCTACCAGGGGCACGAAGCCCCCGACAACAGAGCTCCAGGATCATTCGGGCGCTAAATGCCTACCCCCTCATACATTTAACAAACCTAGCTGTTCATTTCATTTCATTGATACAATTCCTTAGTTGATAATGACTACAATAATGTCCATATGCATGCGATTACATTGCTAAGATGATGAGAGGATTTTCTCTGCAAGATTGTGTCCTATATTTACAAAGTACTTATTAAATTGCTCGTCAACTTCACTCATATCTTCTATTTTTTCATCATCATTATGGATAATGTAATCTATAGGGCAGTGTATGGTTAGTCTTTTTTTAATTAGACTATTTAATACTTTCCATATTTCTGTTATCTTGTTTTTATTGCTTTCAAGCAGATTTGTATAATACTCTTTCTTGCTAGCTCTTATTATAGTTATTACCAATTTGTTTTTGTTTCTCCTTATATTTCATTTCATTTTTAGATGATCTGTTTCTTAAGAATTGCCTGTACAGTTGATTACACTATGTCCATTATCTACATCACTATGGCCCAACATACACATAACATGACATGACAGTGGGGAGCTTTACGGGGCTTATCTAAATGAGATGTAAATCTCCGTTATTCCCAACAGCAGAGGGAGGTGAGAACTGCCCAAATCTTTGGAGAGCTTTTTCTGCCCTTCGGGCCATTTGGAGTTGTGGACTTCAAATCGCTGCTACGTCTCCAAATGTTATCAGATTTCCATGTGTTACACATTGTTGGAAAGCTTGGAGACTACACTTTAACAATCTGTGAACATCTCAGAATGCCCCAGACTTGTGTCCCTGGTTCTAGTGACTGGTCACAATTACTTTTCTTTTTTTTTTTTTTTTCACAGCCATTACAGGTCCTTTTTGCTGGAGAGGCCACCCACCGCAAATACTATTCCACTACCCATGGTGCTTTGCTGTCAGGCCAGAGGGAAGCAAACCGCCTGATAGAGAGGTACCAGGACTTGCACAAAACCGAAACCACAAAGCCTAAACTGTAAAATTAAAAAGAACCTCAGACTAGTGAACATGTTAATAACATTAAAGCAATTATTATTATTATTATTATAATTATTATGTCTTGGGGGCATTACATTTTCAACAAATAAGTTGCTCTTGTACTGTAGTTTTTAAATCATGTTATATGTATTACTTTTTGTTATGTTTTTATTTGGAGATGTACTGTTCAGATGTTACCAACGGTGCTGCCATTTCATTTATTGTTATTTTAAATCAGTAATTTAATATTCTAATAACACTATGATAATTTTATTTGTCTTGTAAGTGCCTTCTGTCCATATTTGATGTTATTTCCAATGTCATTAAGTTTAACAAAATTAAACCTCTATTGTCGTGATCTAACACTATGATATTGCTGTGGTCTTTGTTCATGGATGTTTTTCGAATGCAGCAAGCCACCGCAGGAGAGGTTCGGTTTTCCATAATAGGAGCAAGTCAATGAGAAGGGGTGTTTCCCAGCGTGCCCAAGTGACAGGTGGTGCTGGGCAAACCTTTCCTGGGCCTTAATAGTCACAGGATTGTTTTCACTAGCACTTGTCTTGCTGCAACCTGGTCCTTGCGTAATTTCTCCCACTCTGTTCCGTCAAGGCATTAAGATTTCACAATTTACTTAGATTTCCCAGATATGACGTGAGTGAGTCAGAGTTCTATGGATATCTCACTCTATTCTAGTTATTATGAAATGTTCAACATTTTATGTGAACTTTTCTTCATAAACCACATTATTGGTGTAAAACTATAATAAATACTACAGGCATTTTCATTATCCGATCATACCAAGTAATAATTGGAAGAATAAACGTGTCATATGAACTTTAAAGCAGTTTAATATTTTTCTAGTTTGGCATTATCCAAATCTAAAAACATCTTAAAATAAAAAAGCATCAAAATAGAGACAAAAACTTGACGAAAAAGAGACAAAAAAAAAGAGATTGAAAACATGACAAAAACACTTTAAAAAAAACAAAAAACGCCAAAACACGGCAAAGAAAACTACAAAAACGCTTTAAAAAATGTGGCAAAAGCGCGGCAACAACACAACGAAAAAATTTAGATCCGTTTTGTAGGTCTTAGCTTTCAAATGAGGCGTTACACTGGCCTATAGACTGTTGCTCTCCATTTAAGAAGCTTTCAGATATGGGTAAAGCCGAACTGGAGAAAATGTGCTCGGTTAAGGTGGGGGGTAAGAGGTTAACCATAACTCATTCGTAACGGGGAGTTTACTCTGCCTGTGCTCCGGCTTTTTGTCATTTTAGCTGTGGCAGGAAAAAGTAACGTCAAAATGAAATTAACCTCAGTCGATTTCTGTAATCCGTCAAATCTGTCTGATTCTTGGAAAGAGGTGCAGCACCAACTTGAATGAGCCTCTGCCTGGCATGAGACTCAGGTGATTTATAACACGTAATAGAGAACGTACTCAATATAATCTGTTATCTCATTACTGCACAAATGCAGACAAAATTACATTTGATCTTAAAGCAGTTTTATTGATGACAACCAATTTTTGAAAATGAGTAGTAAAACATTTCCATCTAATGCCGTCATCGGAGAAAGGCTGATCGTCTTCTTGGGAACATTTGACAAAAATCCATACACTGCACGAATGATATTTACCTGTCAGACATGAATGTACAAAGGAGACACTTCATTGCCCAGATTAAGTGCTGAGGTAATGTTAGATACAATTCAGATGCATGGGCACGGAGTACAATCGTTCAAACAGCGGCACAGTCAGTCAGACACTGAAAAGACGAAACCAAACGACGTGAAGTGAATGAAAAGTGGTGCATGGGACATTCACAATTGGCACCTTCATGAATATATAATGCGAGCAGGTCCTTTGTCACTAAAAAAGCAATGTTGATAAAGGCAAACCGCATAATACAGAACGAAGTGCAAATGAACAAAATATGTCGGTAAAACAAGGAAAGACACTGCAGGTGCACGTTTCTATCCCAAAAAATTCAAAATAAATAAAAAAATCTCCACTCCTTTTATTCATACCAAATTACTCATACTGTACTGACCGGTATTGACGCAGTATACAACGCCTGATTTACCTTCTTTTTTTATGCTTTTTTAAATTCAATGTGTCTCACCTTTGTATGTGCACAAAATGAACATGACAGACAGGTGTTAGGAGAAAGAAAAAAGGCAAAGTCTTTGTATTGTCCCTATAAATTAAAGCGTACAATGTGCTCAGGAAGTATTTGACTCCTATGTTGTCCTGTTGAAGTCTGATATGGAGAATTATCATTGTCATGATTTTTATTCTTAAAAAGCATTATTAGACCTAAACATACTGACATTTTTTGTTGCATCTTTCAATTTCAGTTTTTAACGCATTATTGTACTGACGTCTGGCAAATACAAAATACATTTAAATGACTTTAGTACCAGACTTAAGTGATTATATAAAAATGGTATGAAAACCTTCCGAACACACTACTATTGCCCAAGCAGCCACTCTCAAGTGAATCAGGAGGGGGAAAAAAAGTGCTTCTTATTTTTGTCCGATACTATAAATAGCAGAACAGTAAAACAACACTCGTATAATAAACAACATTTTTCTTTCTTTTTTTTTTTACTTTTCCCACTAGTGCAACAACAGACTCGAATCAACTTAAAAAAATAAACCTTGCAGGCAATCAAAGCACTTAAAACATCTAATAGTCTCTGGCCACAGTAGCAGTAACGTTTAGGAAGGCAACTCAATGATTGATGCTCCAACACAAACATGCCAACAATATACATGTCGCTCTTTTTTTTCTTTTCTTTTTTTTATATAAATAAATAGTGGAATTCTCCTCTTCTTAAATAATATCAATCTCTATAGGATTCTGATGCACATTGGATATAAAGTTATCTAGTACACAATTTGTCAACACTACCAGTATACATATAATATAGAAGTCTCTATGCTTTCATTCAGCTTTGGAGAGCAAATGTTTACAGAGGAACGCCTGTAAACAACGACTTTTCCCACTCAATGTAGATACTGTATTCATATAACATCAATATTTATTTTTTTGAGTACATTTTGGTACTTTTTTGTACGAAGGCTATGTACAGAGTAGCTGATAGCGAAGGCAGGATTGTCGACAATAAAATCAACACGTTATTTTTTTTTCCTACAGTGTTTTGTAGACTGAGAAGTTGAGATTATTTTATGCAGGACGGGAAGAACATGACAGAGTGGATGCACCGAATCACCACGATATGCAGCTACACAAGTCCTTATAGTAACACTGATCGTGAAGCAAAATGGAGCGGGTTCGACATTGCCGCGATCGGGCGAAACATTATGATCCCCTTGTCCAAACGCTAAACCTCATATCAAACACACTCAGTCAGAGTTAAAGTGCAAATGAAAAGTGTGTGTGTGTTTTTTTTCTTCTTCATTGCTGACATTTGAGTAGTAATCAATATTATCATAAGCACAGGAAGAGGGAGCTTTCCATATTCCAAGGATAGAACTGAAACACGCTTAGAACCATATGTGTGTTAAGTGATGATGTCATCGCTCCACTTCCGGGTCCGACGGAGCTTTAGCCCTATTCACTATAATGGGATTTAGCTGATTTTAACCTGCTATAGAGCCGACTACAAGGCTCTTTTTAGACATCTGATCACACAGAAATATTACATTTACTCTGGATTCTCATTAGTGATGCTTTACTGTCATTAATTATATTGTTATTGTTTCAGCAACTTAACAACTTAACAAACGTATCGGTGCAGTATGGTTACACAATGATGGTTATGCAACATTTACCTTATGACTTAACCTGTGCCCCTTTTGCAATAAGGCCAAGATCTTAAAAATAGTTGTTAATTAGGGACTAGCTCAGTGGCACGATATGGCGCTGGTTTACCAGCGCCATATCTTTACTTGGACTACTTTAGGCCTTAACAAGCACTCCCTGGGAAGTGCAGTTTTGTGCTGACCCAGTTGCGGGACGCCTAACACCAGCCTCTGTGTGGACAAAATGCGACTTGATGCCTAAAGTATCCCATACACTGGTGAAATTAAAGTGGTCACAATGTCCAACCAGCTATGTCGCCAAAATCAGTTCTTCTAATAACTAGGATGTGTAAAGGAATAGAGAACAGCTTGTTAGACAGGCTGTCATTATGTGCCACTAGAAATAAGCAAACAAATCGTGTTATATTGCACATTTTCCATGGTTCTGAACCATTGTGACTCCTAAAGCGACTACCAACTCTTCTTGTTAAAGGTGCTGTGTGTTCAGGAGTGATAATTCTCCTGAAGCTCTTAGAACGTTCACAGAAACCAAATAAACAGAGGTGGTCAAAGTACTTCATTTCATTGCTTGAGTGAAAGTACAGAGGATTCTGGTTAAATATAGTATGCAGTAAGGCCTTTACGTAAAACATGCAGCCAATTTGATATGTTTTAACTTTGGAAGAAGAAAGAATTACATTTATCTTTTAAATGTAGTGGAGTAAAAGCAAAAATACTATTCAAGTAAAGCCCCAAATGTTCAAAAACTCTAAAAGTGAAGTGCTTCAGTGAATTTACTTTGTTACTGACCACGTCTGCAAATACACGTTCAAGATGCAACACGATTTCTCATCAAACACAATGTACCTTCAACTACATTCTATAAAAGGCCTCTCATAACCTAAATTGCACATAAAACTTGATTGAAAATCTATTTGAGTAGATTGAATCATTGACAGCGTGTAAACATATTTGGCTGTAAAAATCCATGTGAAGCATCCCTTGAATGCAGCAATGCGAAGTGTATTCCACTCCCCGGTAGTATTGCTACTTATACTCATAGTATATTCAAATGTACTCCCTAAACATGAACTTGTGCGGTCCCTTTTGACGGACTAGTTGCTTGAAAACACCACCAGAGGGAGCCAGCAGATTGAAACTGCACACAACCGCAATAATGAGTAGAATGAATGGCCTTGTTGAGTAAATCATACCGGAATGGACCAGCCTCATTGTAGGACCCTACATGCCCGTTTTGATTATAAAACCGTCTCCTTGTGATGGCACGTTGGAGAAAACACTTGCTGGAATGAAGGTGGCAAAGAGTGGCACCGGCGTGGAGAGAAATGCACTACGGGTAACTTTAAAGTCTTGTGTTCCAGATGAATGTTTAACCTATAACATCGCCCAAGCTGTTTCAGTGTCCTGTTTTTTTTTCTGTGGTAAAGAGGTGAAGGTTGAACTGCCATTGCCAATTGAAAGGAGTTGGTCGATACCTTTATTATTGGCTGTCTTTTATGAGCGTTTTGTTCTGGAAGTAGTACATGGGTCTTTTGTCCGGTTTGAGCAGAAAGCAGAGCCAATCAAATGAAAGGCCTATTCAGTCGTCGTGTATAAAGCATTCTGCCTTGGGTGACCCTTGAGAACAAAAAAAAAAATCTATTTCCGTGTATGGCCCGAGCAGTCTTTGTCTTTTATGATACTTCTTTAGCAGAGCGACGAGGTCCTGCCGTGAACTGGCATCGGAAGTTCATTTATCTGGAGATATTGACACTTTCGGGCGCCGTCACCAAGTCTGGCTTAACGCTCGTGCCGTTCAAACCTCTTGTGTTACAAATTCAATCAGCGGAGTTTTCTTAAGCTTAACCTTGGTCCTTGTTCTCCCGTCCTGTGATGGCGAATGGCACGTCTTAAGAACTCCATGCAGCAGGCTCCAAACAGCTGGGTCACCTATGTTTGACGGGAGCCAAGATGGCGCCTCTCCCAGACGTGTTCTCAAAGTGTTAGCAGATACTGTCGGCTTTTACGTGGAGGATTTTGGAGAAGCCAGGTCTCTTCTTCAGAGCCTACGGGGGAAAGTGGTCGGATCATTGAAAAAGGAAAATAACGTTTTCTTTTTAAACAGTGGGGGATGGGATACATTGTGTTGTTGTTGAGCAAAAATATTTAATCATCCTGAATAAACGTAAAACTACATGATATGTGTTGGTGTCACAGAAGGTGCACAGACCGTGGAGGCAAAGCCAAACAGCAAAATATATATAAATTAGATAAAATTTTAAAAATATATATATTGAATTAGATTAAATTAAATACTCACAGTAAAACACAATAAATGCCTCATAATTCATTTTTAACCTCTTAACCCCCACTTTAACTGAGAGCCTTTTCTCCAGTTCGGTGTTATCCAAGTCTAAGAGTTTACAGCCTAAAGGCCAGAGTAATGCCTCATTTGAAAGCTAAGACCTGTGTGACTTTTTTGTTGCGTTGTCAAATTTTTTGTGGTTTTGTCATTTTTGTTTCTTTCTTCATTGCATTTTTTCTTGCCCTGTGATGTTTGTTTTATTTGCGTTTTCTTTGTGACTTTGTCGTGTTTTTGTCACTTTTTAAAATTGTTATATTGTTGCTGTTCCGGCACGTTTTTGTTGCTATTTTGTTGCTTCTTTGTTGCATTTTCATCCTTGTTTTCATTGCAAGCGTTTGACAAAGCTTTTAGATTTGGGTAAAGTCAAACTGGAGAAAATGTGTTTGGTTAAGGTGGGGGTTCAGAGGTTACAATAAAAATAAATAAACACACCAGGATACAGTGCAAGCATAGCTGAGGAAGGAATGAACTGAATTGAAAGAAAAGTCATGTCAAGACAGAGCCAGGAATTTTGAAATGAGTGTTGCTGTAAATCATAAGAGCACTGACAGAAGTAAGGAATTTATGTTAAAAAGAAAAGCTACAGGTCAAGACTGACATCCCAGCCCTCTCCACATCGTGCGTTCTAAATGAGATGGTTAAACACGATACTCTTTTTCAAGGCAAATAAAAATAACTCCAAGCTGTTGGGAGCATTTGGAGAGGTTACCTAACTGCTGTAAGTGAGCCATGTTTCTGAATGTAGCATCAAAAGCCGAACGCGCTGCAATCTGACTCACAAAAAAAAAAAAACTACACATAAATAAACTTTGGGATTTCGCTGCTTTTTTAAAACACTGCTTTGAACAAATGACCCAAGCCTTGCAGCGTAAGCTCTGCCGCGGCAGGTTAGCACCGAGTCATCCACAATGAGCATGTATGTAGATTGAGTCATGCTTTAAACTGTGTGTAGCTGCTGTAAAAATAGATGTGTCTTACTGTATGCACTGCAGCGCTGGTGAAAGTGCAGACATGTGGATGGTGTTATGCAAAACACTAGGGACACGTTCACTAAATAAAGAAACTGTGTGGGTTTAGGTGTAAGACCTTCCTGGTTTGTTTTATAGAGCTTTGAACGCAGCGGAGGAATAGGCCTGAAAATATTACACTCTGATTACATAACTAATTGGCCAGCACAACCAGAAAATGAAAGTACGTTGATCATGAGCAGCTAATGCCTCTGATATTACTGCGGACTGTTGCCAATGAACATGAGGATATACTGTATATTTCAAGCTTTGTGTGATGTGTCTTGATTTATATAATTAATAAAAACACTAAATTGTGCTGCATTAATAACAAAAACAATGTGGATAACAAAGACCTTTTGAACCCCGTTACAATTTTAGAAACATACTAATATTTTATGCAGTCCTGGTATTAATATTAGATCTTCATTTAACCAGGAAACGTTTAGAATCTCTTTTTCATGATGAGGCACTATTTTACATGTTTTGGGTGGGAAAAACCTACGCAAGGGAGGTCTGTGTAAGTTCTCAGTCGAAAAACCTACGCAAGGGAGAACAAGCAAACTCCACAGAGTTTCAACTTCTCCGGGAGTTGAACCCGGGACATTTTTGCAGGGAGGCAAGAACGCTGACCACTGCAGCATGAATGCTCTGCTATTGATGCCTTATTTTGAGATGGAGATCTTTAGAATAAGCGTATAATGATTTCAAATGATGTAACATTTGTTTTGAATCGTGCATGGGGCATTATACCTGCAGTTTGTTGACCATCTCGTCAAATAACTTCCGAGCCTCAGGGCTGTTGGGATCCTCAAAGTAGTCTTCAATTCCAATTTGAACGACAATAGACTTCAAGCTGCGGCAAACACCTACAGTGAGTAAAAAGTCACACATATCATTGTCAGATTGAAACACAAGCTTTGTATGTATCACTTACTCCAATGAACCAATTATTTATGAGCCAATTTAAAATACACAGATTCAAATACACACATGAAGAGTAACTAGAGTAACAATAAGTAATAAATATTTGATAATCTGTGTATCTGTGGCTGTTTACTTCCACAGCACTGCCCTCCCTGGGACATGTGCCATCTGAGAGCAGAAGCGTTCCGCAGATAGTCACACAGGGGTACAGAGTGCACTCACTGTTGAAATGGAGAAGTGCTTTGGGGGTCACTGGTGTAGAGGTGAGCACCAGCATCTCCAGCCCCTTTAGCCCCTCTCTGCACACCTCTGCTGCCACCTCCTGGTTGATCTCACTCACATGGTCCAACTCCAACACCTGCAGCCGCATGCAGTTCCTTGCTGTCAGTGGAGAAAGCGACACAAACAGACTAAGAAGGTATACAAGAATTATATATACTGTGAGTTTAACTACTTTGCCACTTGAGATTGTAAATGCTAAAACAAGTGACTTTGGCAGCAATACAACTTTGTCTTGTTAAATATTGTAGTAGTTCTAGTGTGAATGAAATGACTTATTGCAAAAAACAAAAAGATTACCATGCAGAAATCTCTACAAAATATTAAACCTTAATGTCAAAATCCTAGTGTTTGTTGAATTTTGACACGGTTTTGCCTTTTTTTAAGGCGATACTGGGTGTGAAACGTTAAAAAAAAACATTTAAAATGGCTGAAATTAGATTGTAATATTTACCCAGTGA
Source organism: Proterorhinus semilunaris (assembly GCA_021464625.1). Lineage (NCBI taxonomy): Eukaryota > Metazoa > Chordata > Actinopteri > Gobiiformes > Gobiidae > Proterorhinus > Proterorhinus semilunaris. The sequence goes on from CM038349.1 coordinate 28,171,457, forward strand.
TGCCAGTCCCTGAATACCACATCCAGCCCCGCCCACTCCCAGAGCTCGAAGGTGTGGCCAACATCTGCCAATGGTCTGCAAGCAGCGATTACTGAAGCGAGCTGGTTGTTGACTGTTGTCAAGATATCATATCAATCAGTAAAATAATCATGGCATTTCGGGTATGGTTCAAGCTATGAGCTACAATATTACCATGGATGTAGTGGTGCCACTTGCAGGGAGATTATGTCCCTACAACCTGCTCCAAGTGCCCAGATGACCTCCTGGCCCACTGGATCTGTGGCACTCCTGGAACACAACATGTGCACGTTTAAAGGTGCATTATGCAACTTTTTGTGTGGGGAAAAAAAGTTTATATTTGAGCGTATTTTAACTTGTAGTGACTCAGCGGCTGAGTGGTTAGCATGGTGCCTTTACTTTCCATCACGGTGGTCTCTAAGACGTCTCAGGATCAATTGTTTGGAAGGTTTTCACTGCTGACGGACTCTCTCTCCAGAAAAACTACAAAACAATTGATCTAGGAGCGTTGTAGAGAGCACCGTTATCCAAACTAAAGGCGCCGTGCTGATCACTCAAACAGCCGCTGGGTTACTACAAGGTGGTAATACGCATAAAAAGTTGCATAATGCAGCTTTAAACTAATGTTACTAAATACTGATATATGGCTTAAGATGGCTGAAGTGTTTGCTTGTACCTGTAGGTGACGGCCTGTAGGGCTCGGCAGTAGCAGCTGGCCAGCCAGAGGGAGCGGTCTGTCAACAGGTTTGGGCAGTGAGAGATCTTCAATATGAGTAGGTTACTCCCAGTGGCCTTCAATAAGGCCTCCAGACCCTCCTCCAGACAACCACTGCATCAGAAAGAGAAGATGACATTTGTTTAAAGAGGGAAACAGTCCAGTATAAGCATGCTTTGCTGTCATCACATGCTTGAAAGTACAGCTTATTGACATTTGGGTATTATTATGTTGAATGGTCTTGTCTAGTGCTGGTTAAAACTTAAAAAAAATATAACAATATAAACACAATGAGGAGAGAAATTGGAAGCAATGTGAAGAACGGATACAAACAAGTACTTTATATATTTTGTGGCCAAGGCTCTCAAACTAATCACGAGTTAGACTGCAGAGCCCCATCTTTCACTCGGTGCAAACAATTGTCTCACTACTTAAAGAATAATAAATAGGTTTTGAGGTAAATTAGGAAGCACAATAGTAAAACAATGACACCGTAAGTCAAAATGGGATGCTGTGATTAGTTGGTTGTGCATTCTTGTATGCTTTTTCATGCCATATTAAGAGTCTCACCGTGTGCTTTTAAGATAGTCCTCCTTGCTCTCCTTTTTGCCTCTCTGTCTCGGCTTGAGGTTTTGTAGGATTAGAGAATGTGTCTGTGTGCACCACTGAGACAACGTGCAAAGGAACTACAGGGGGGAAAAAACAGGAATGAGTTTGAGCTAATGCTACATTTGAAAAGGAGTGTAAAAAGCATGTAATTGTCGGCTCCCACCTTGGAAGAAATGCGAGCGTTCTCTAATAGCACTCTGGTCCACACCGCCGGATGCCGGGCCACAAACTTCCAGTCTCGGCACACCTCTGCGGCTCGGAGTAAGGTCTTTGTGTCCAAGTAAGTGAAGATACAGAAGAGGGCAGCCCGCATCTTCAGCACCTCTGGACTGATCACCTCGTTGGACTTGGAAGGGCTCTTATTATGGCGGCACGGTTTGCTGTAGATTGGTTCAGGTCGACCTACACAAAAAATGAAGATGGTAAAAATAAAAAATAGATAAAGATTCAGAAAACCTTTATTTTTACACAGATATACTGTAATGCATTTTATATCCCTGCAAGGTTTTTAATAGCTATTGCATGTTATATAGCTTTAACTGGCAGCTTTGACCATCACCAACCACTCACACACAACATTTAGACATAGGTAAGACGGGGGGATAAGTGTCTTGCCCAAGGGCACAACAAGCCGGGATTCAAACCAACAATATGTGCCACAATCCTTTACAACGGAGCTATCGCGGCAGCAAAGGCAATAATGACCCATGTTACCGCTTTGAACATGTGGCAGTTTCATCACTGTATTCAGTCTAGTGTAAGTGTAATGTGATATTTACGGACTATGGGACAAATTGCTGACTATGGGAGAATAATAATGTCGACTTCAAATATATTAAATTAAATGAAGACACGGGTATTTGTGAAACCATAGTTCTCTTGTTCCATCGCTTGGCGGCACCATTCTCCACAAAGTCTTTGGCAGGTTACATAAACGTCTTTCTTGGTGCCATCTTGGTATGTTCTGTTGCTATATATCAGCTGCTCCCATGTGTCCAATCCAAGCCTGCCTTATTCCTCGCGGCGTTTGAGCCCAGATGAGTCACTCCTCTTTGGCCTTGGAAGGTGTCTGCTTGAAACCATCAGGGCTATGAACCATTGCTACACTCTCTCATCCGCTTTCACTCATTTTTTTTCTCTCTTTTCCCTCACACACACACACACACCACCTACGCTCAAGACTGCCAAATGAACTAAAAAAGCCGAACTGCGTGCTGCATGCCGGGGAAAAAATAACATGCAGATACATGCCATCTGATCAAACGTGGCACGAAATGATTACAACTACGTCAAAGCCAGTGGCATGTTGTGTGCACTTCATACGGCTGCCGTAGTGATTTGTCACAGGACAGTGGCCCAGTTTTAGGTAATTTACACTTATGTACTGTGCAGAGAGAACAAGGTGGATGAATGGCACGGCTGAAGCAGTGAGTTTGAGAATCTTGGCAAAGACAGCAACAGAGATGTACAATCTGTGAAGGATCTGAAAAACATTCGCATTCGGACTTGGCCGCAAACACAAACGCGCTGGTTCATTAGACAAGAAGCTGTGATGCATTTTGAGCCAAGCTAAACGTAGTCCATGAGAAAAGCACACAAAGGGTCAACGTTTAGAGGATCTTTTCCAGAACAGGGTTTAAAAAATCCAGTTGCTAAAATGCTAGAAAAATTATAATCACCAAAAATAACCTCAAATGCGCAAAACCAAAAGACACACAAAAAGACACCTCAATTCAAGAACCGCTACACAATATCATCCCCACACAAAAGAACAAAATGAGAAAATTTACTTCAACGATGCCGTAAAAATAAAAATTCTTTCAACACATGTTGTATGTACATGCTATTTATAATTGATCTGACTTTAATTGGTATGTGAGTGGGCTTTCATGAGCGGTACCAAATGACCCAAAAATATTAGCGTCACCCACAGCAAATCCGTTTATTTAGCAAAAAGTGTCATGTCGACTGAAACGATGACCAACAAAGCTGTACGTTTCAATCTACATGACACTTTTTGCTACAATAAATGGATTGGCATATCTGACTGGACTTCTGAAAATCGCGGGAAAAAAACTTCTAAATGCGTAGAAATAAAAAGGGTTAACCCATGGACCACATTTAAGTGAGGTAAAAGTCCAGTTAGAAATTAATGAATGTACAGACTTTTTGAGATTTTATTTACATTGAAGTTGCTGTATAAAAATGGATACACATCCAATCGCCATTTAACATAATCTTATAAGGTGTTGATGATAAAGAAACCACAGAAATTATATAAATGTCACGACACAGACATAACCTACCTCACAATACTTCAGTATTGTGCCTGGCATCCCTATTCATTTGTATAGGGACAGAACGCTCAATTTAAACAGGTTTGCTAGCCTTTGGCAAAATGAAAAGAATTAGGAGGAACAGGCTCAGGTAGCTAAAGGCATTTCTATGATTGCTATGATATACAAACACAAGATGGCTGCCACATACATCAATATCAGTCTAAACTGAAACGATAACATTGCGGACTAACTTTTAAAATCAAATCATAACAATGCAGACTTGCCTCTAATTTGTCATGCTCATGCTATGCTATATCATTGGCATTAATTTTATGGCATAAACTTAAAACATCTGAAGCATTTATGGTTTATAAATAATTAAAATGCCATAGTGAAATGTTAGCCTGAACGCACACAAATGCAGCAGAAAATGTTGATTATTTGAGTTTATTTGAGTGACCTAAAATACAACGTTGTTGATTTTCTTACCTGAATCTGAATGTACAACATGTGTATTTACAGTAATATCTCAAATATACAGTAGTTCAGTCACTATAGCTTTTGCTGATACTGCTACAGGAGGTCTTACCTATGTGGGGGTAGTATCGACTGGCGTGGTGAGAATACGGAGGTGCAGATTGCTGAACTTCGGCCACAGCTCTCCTCTCCTGCTCCCACATCTCCACCTCTGACTCCGTGGTCCGGGAGGCCACATCTGAAATGTCCCCCTCCTCTCCCTCACTGTTCCTGTACGGGCGTCTCTGCCAGTTCTGAATTGCCTGTTTACGCAAACCCCAGTTTCTGGATGCCCCGCCGCAGGAGGGGGAGCGCTCATAGCCGCCACCCTCCCCGAGTCGACACTGCATGTGATAGTATTGCGCTTCTGGGCAGTCCTCCATCGGGTGCATCTCCACACTGTCGCTGTCATAGCCCCCGGAGCCCTGGGACACCGACTTGACCCGACCAGACGCTCTGAAAAAGTACAAGAGAGGGAATGAACATGCGTCATTGAAACTGTACAAGTTACAGAGAGAAATATTTAACATAACTGAGCATATCGTTAAATTTACAGCTAGCTAATGTTTACATCCATCCGTCCATTTTCTTCCACTTTATCTGGGGTCAGGTTTCAGGGGCAGCAGTCTGAGCAGAGATGCCCAGACTTTCCTATCCACACACACTTCCTCCTGCTGTTCTGAAGGGATCCCAAGGCGTTCCCAGCTCAGAGACATGGTCCCTCCAGCATGGGCCTCCTCCCAATGGGAAATGCCTAGAACACCTTCCCAGGAAGGGAAGGGACAAGGACGCATCCGAAACAAATGCCTGAGCTGCGTCAGCTGGCTCCACTGCCCTTGAAGGAAGAGCGGCTCTACTCCAAGCTCCTCCCTGCGATGGAAACTCATTCCGGCCGCCTGTATCCACAATCTTGTCCTTTTGGTTATTACCCAGATTTCACAACCCTAAGTGAGGGTAGGAACGTAGCTCCCTCTTCACCACAACAGTCCGATACAGCGACCGTATCACTGCCAACGCTGCACTGATCCGTCTGTTGATCTCACGCTTCATCCGTCCCTCACTCGTGAACATAACCCCGAGATACTTGAACTCCTCCACTTGAGGCAAGGACTCTCTGGAAAGGGCAAGCCACCTTTTTCTGGTGAAGAACCATGGCCTCGGATTTGAAGGTGCTGATTTTCATCCCAGTCGCTTCACACTCGGCTGCAAACTGCCCCAGTGCACGCTGAAGGTCCTGATTTGATGAAGCCAACAGAACAACATCGTCTGCAAACAGCAGGGATGAGCTCCTGAGGTTCCCAAACTGGACACCCTCAGGCTGTAAATTCTGTCCATAAAAGTGATGATCAGAACTGGTGACAATGGGCAGCCCTGGTGGAGACCAACACTCACTGGAAACAGTCCCCCTCCAAGTCCCAGGTCTCTGCTTCCCTCATCGGAAGACGTGATGGTGGGATTGAGGAGATCCTCGAAGTATTCCTTACACCAAGTCCCCAGTCAAGGTCAGCAGCTCCTGACCCGCGCTGTAAGCAGTGTTAGTGAGCCGTCAAATTAGTCATCGTCTATGGCCTCCATGAACCCCTCCCAGACCAGAGTTTTTGCCTCCGCGACTGCACGCTTGGCCTGCCTGTACCCGTCAGCTGCCTCCACAGTCCAAGTACAAGCCAACAAGGCCAGGTAGGAGTCCATCTTTAGCTTGACAGCATCCCTTATTTCCGGCCGCCACCAAGCAACAGACATCTTGTGGCTATGAACGGCTGAATTGACAATGGAGGAGAACATGGTCCACTCAGACTCCATGTCTCCATCTCACCCAACCCCTACGGCTCCCTCTGCGGGTGGGGAGCCCACAGGAGGACAGGCCCACGTCATCCGTTCGGGCTGAGCCCAGCCGGGCCCTGTGGGCAAAGGCGCTCGCATACGGACCCCAACTCCAGGCTCCAGGTGTCTAATTATTATTTTAATTATTATTAATTCCTCCAAACCTGAACTAAATCCTTGGTATAGTAGTGCATTTGGTTTCATATGACTTTTTGCATATGACGACAGCTGTCGTTGATGTGTTTGCAAAGCAGATGAAATAATATCGTACTAATTCCTTTCCACATTGACCCCATTGCATTTGTGGGATATGTGAAGAAAAGCATAGAAGGGTTTTGTGTGTGATGGTAGAGGTTAATGAGGATAAGAGTGGCTGAAGCTGAATAAATAACGATGCAAGTGTCATTTACCGCTGAGTCTGGACTTGGAGCACAGCGGCTCCCACAGACAGGTGCCTGCTCAGCCTCTGTCCACACAGCTGTAGGAGCAAGAGATGTGTTGTTTAAAAATCACTGGGGTCTTGGTGAAGACCTTATTCCTCCTCTGCAATTTAGACTTTACCTTTTATCTGTTACCAGCAGCTATTAAAAAAAAAAATTCATTCGGTGCAATTGCAATAGGATAAAGTTGAGCAGAATAAGTTTGAGCAACTGTTAGTGTGGCCCTCTTCTAAGCTTTCTGGCCTCTTGTGAAAAGGAATTGCCCACCCCTATTTTAGAGTCTCTCATCTGTTTTCATTTCTTTACTGATTAAGTTGTTTTCCCCCTGAAAGTCTTTTTATCTACTCCACTGTGTGTAAAATTTGTAATTAGGAACTGGAAAATAGTGTTGATTCTGGCTTTGGCAAGGGATGCGCCAAGCTTCTCCTGAGACCAAAATAAACCACAAATAGGTACTGGGAGGGAGCAATGGCATTTCAGAAGAGAACAAGTGTGAAGGCAAAGCTTACATGCCCAGACAATAGGTTTAAATAACCTTACCTGATTGTAGCGCTCTTCCTATTTACTCCTGTCGTTAAAGCCTATCCAAGTAATACAATGATCAAATATTGCAGGTTGGCTCCCATCCTATTTCTGTTCTTAAAAAAAAAAAAAAGCTCAAAACAGAGGGAGCGTTCCAACAACTTGACCCGGGGCAGTGACAAATCTGAGATTCATTACTCTCTAATTGGGTGATAGAAAACGAGTCTCTCTGTGAGTTACTCTTCATTAAAACTGTCTGATACAGAATTAAAAACAAGACATTTATGGCACAAAATATTCTCAAGCACAAAGCAGTACATCACCCTTAGCTTATTAGGTGTTTGTACAGGAAGCAAAGGCACAGCAGGGGTAAATGTACCGCAATTACAGTATAATTAACATCATCAAAGTACAGAGCTATCCATGGGCGGTGAAAGTCAAAGAATAATATTTTCCATGGGAAAAAGCTGAAACCTATGAATGAACAACAGGTTCTTAAGAAAATATAATTAAGAAGCAAAAAGGTCAAATACTTAATTGCATGCTCTTGCCACCAGATGGAGCCTGGTGGTGCTACACTGCTGGAGTTTGTATAAAGCAATGTCTCTAGTTTAAATGTTTTTCACCATGAATTTCTGCGAAGTAAATGATTAAACCTACATCTAAAAAGAGAGGAGGTTGTCCAAGTTGCCGACAAAGAATTAGCACTGCAGATGTGGTAAGGAGTGTAGTCATAAAGACAAAAAAAAAGAAAATGTATATATTGATATGGAGTTTTTAAGCGATAAGCCTCATACAGAAGGTGCATATGGTTTGTCGGGGAATGATGGATACAGTGACAGAGCGCAAAAAAAAATCAATCACGGTGGTAAGTCAAGTGCATACACTGACTGTATAGATCTAAGTAACAACAACAACAAAAATCACATAATTAAACATATATAATGCAAATGTACAAAAACAATCACATAATTTAACAGAAATAAGGGTTCATTGATTGAACTAAATCTGAACATTTTTCATTTTTGTGACAAGACGAGGTTCAGATAATACACTCTACTAAACTAAAAAGCAGCTTTAATAGCAGCATGTCCTCAGAAAATATTTATTAGGAACCCATAACCAATAAATTACATTACAAGAAACCATCTGGGGCCATCTGTCTCTCTCCAAACCAGCCTGGGTACCATTGCTCAACAGATAACAAGAACTCTTGTATAACTTCTTGATGCTCCACTTGGCTAATATAAGCCCAGGCAGACGGCGCAGAGCCGGTGTGTCACGACGTGGTCCGTATAGGCACGCATGATTCAGTGGGGAAGGCCTGACAGATCCCCCTGTGGCGTCACATTAGGAAACACGTTCACATACCAACTGGGAACGACACTTATGTGAGTCAAAGTACCACCATGTGTCGGATGGCTCCAAAAGAGGTCCACAAATACCCCTGTCACACCTGATACAGCGGAACGTCCCACATGCAACATTTGCTGTTCTCACTGTTAAACCATCAACATGTAACACTCTGCACATGACGACTGGTAGCGCCTGAAGGTTTACGAATGCGTCTCCATACGCTTCTTTTCTCTTACCTTCAAACATACTGTACGCTACATATATCAACATTTATGATTCAAACATATGTCATCATCTGCTGTAGATATTCTTAATATAGAAACGAAATAGCAATATATACAGAACCCATGAACACTACATCTAAGGTTAAGGTGCACTTTAATGTCCCCACAGGTCATTTGTCCACTGCATTTGACCCATCTCCAAGGCTGTGGTTGCTGTGAGCGAGGGCAGTGCTCCACGCCCGAACCCATGTGCAGATCTTGAGCTAAGTTTGCTCTGGAGTTCCTAGCAGGAGGCATAAGCTCAAACAGAATCACACATAGGACCCCGTGGAGAAGACTATAGCCATTGCAAGATGTTATAGAGCTCCAGGGCCTCTACTGCGTCTCCACATTTCAGTACTACAGCAGCTCTCAATGGGTTTGAAAGTTGCGGTGTGTTCACATTCATTTGGCAGCCCAGAGCCGCCGTATTCCACACGACACGGGTAAACACACATTCTCACAAACAGCCAGTGAAAGCAAAAGATTTGGTTTCTTTTTATGGGGCACCTGTTAATGATTTGGATACAGCGGTACAGGCAGCAAGCGGTTATTACCAAAATGCATAGAATGCCGAGGGGGTTACGCTGCCCCAAACAGCCACATTCTTGGCAATTGTTCAGAAGTAAAAGGATGTGGCGTTGTCAGTAAATATTGTTAGGGACACTTACCCGGTGCTGGGGGAGGAGCGTCTTTCGGACACTTGGTACATGCCCCTTGTGCTTCCAGAAAGGCTTGAGTTTCTCTGTAAAACAAACACAGACACACGGAAGTCAAACCTAGGAGTGTTTCGTGCACATGGCTGCGGCATCATCCACTACTAGACGATCACTGTGCTGAGATGGTTTCCTGAGCAGGCAAAATCATATTTTTTATCTCCAAAAATCCCAAAAAATCAGTCCAGATAGCATTAGAAGCACCTGGATTCATGGACTGGATTTCCATCACTGGTCAAACTGACACACATGAACGATATACATTACATTAAATATGTTTATGATAGCATTTTATCTTTTTTATTTAAAAAAAAGCCAAACATGTGTACAGTTCCAGTAATATTCAGTGCAGTAACTATATGCACGCACAGATACCTCTATTATTAAGAGGTTAGCACAATAATAATAATAGTGTCCTGGATTTGAAAAGTGAAATGATTCTGGACATCACAAATACACAAATAAACTTCACTAAACTATTAAGACACAGGTTGGACTCGGGTGGAAGGAGGCCATGCGCTATTCATCTGCCAGTCACTCCTAAAATACCTTCACGGCATCACACAGGCGGCTCCTAGGAGATGGAAATGACCTCGATGACTCCGGGGGGACCGGCGCCGGTGTGAGCAGGATGTGTGGCTTGGTGACATCTCTGGGTCTCCCTTCACAGTGTAACAAGGTGCCAACCAGCCTGTGACTCCACACTTATACTTGTCATGATGATTATTCACTGCCTTCCAATGTGGCATGGCACTGACTGACGTCTAGATACCGAGAACATCTAAATAAAGCCGCGGCAATGGAGGGCAAAGAGTCAGGTTTTCTTTATTTTCAGCAGGTGCTTGTGATATGAAAATATACTTTTAAATGTTTACAGAATTGCTTCATATTCGAGTCGAATAGGCAGGACATTATGTTGAAGTGATAAGAACCTGTAAGTATTTTTTATAAACGGCCACTCTTGAGCTATAACAATCTGATAAAACATAATGCCACGAGTCACGAGGTTTCCATGGCAGCAACAGGTTACGTGTATCTTCTCATGACCTGGGTAATTATTTGAATAGAGGAGACTGTGTAGCAGACAATGTGTGCTGGGACATAATGATGCAAAATGGGGAGCAAATGCAAGAAAGCGAAGAACTCCGTGCACTTCCTGGAGCCCGAGGAAGGTTTTTATGCAAATAAAAATGAGGTCCATTGTGACAGGAGATGTGAACTCTGTGTGTTGTAAGAAAGATTTTACAAATGTCCCTCTTTGAGTAAATAATTGATTATCTTCCAATTATCCGTATGAGAATATAACATTACAAAATAATAATTATATATTACATTAACATGAAAAGGTCATGTTGGATTTTTGAAATTATCAGCACATAGAGCAACAAAAAGCCAATTAAAAACATGGTAACTTCACTAAAGGGGAGCCTTCTCTCTTGGGCTATTTTTAAAAGTAATATCTTGAGTTTATTGCCCTCTCACTGGCCCTCATTTATCAAACTTGCGTATGGTGAAATCAGAGCGTACGAAAAATCACCGCCTGTTTTGGCATTTATCAATCTGAGCGCACCTACACCTGGCGTACGGTGCGCTCAGATCCTACACCAAGTCAGGAGGTGGTACATGATACACCAATCTTAACTAAACACTAAACAGCACTGGAAAACAGTTTTTAACAGCATGAATCGCATTGCCACATATTATCCTTATTAGTGATTTAAACATGAAACAAGGCGACAGCGTTAATGTTTATGGACTTGAGCTGCACCGACACGGGTCCGAGCCCAGAGGCTCAGTCCGGACCAGAGACACTAGAACCTGGACCAGAGACACTAGAACCTGGACCAGAGACACTAGAACCCGGACCAGAGACACTAGAACCCGGACCAGAGACACTAGAACCTGGACCAGAGACACTAGAACCTGGACTGCAGCCACAGAGACGCTTACGATGTTTTTTATATTTATGTTTGTTTTTTGTTTTTAACAAAATACCGCTGCATGCGCAAACTTTGTGTGGATTCCCCGCCTCACACCCGCGGCCGCTGCCGTGTACCGGGACACTGGGACACCGGGACTCACCTGGGTCTGCGCGAGGCCATGCTCCGTGTTCTGGTTGGTTGGAGCGCTGAGTCTGTGGACCGTATTCCGTGCTTGCGAGTAGCCCGGGCGTCAAACAAATCCTTCGTCAGCTCCACAGCTTTCGTCGGTCCGGACGGGTTCGTAAAGTCCGGGTTTGAGCGGCGCACAGGGTCTGCTGACCACGCACTCTCCTCTCGTCAGGGGAATGATCGAAGCACGTCCCGTAGGGCTGTCTTCGGTCCGGACGGGTTCGTCAGGTACCGGTCGGCTGTCAGCTCCGCGCACCTGTTTCCTCCCGGAGGAAAGCTCTGCTCAGGCCGAAAGACGCGTACTTCTGCCCCCGGCACTAAGGCGGATCGAGTCTGCGGAGCTGACAGCTGCTTTTCGCTGCAAATCATGGTCCAGAGTCTGCTCTGACTGCAGCGTTGTATCCACGCTTTTTTTTTTTTATGTGGTCTAATTTTATACCCTTTTTTATATAGGCTATTTAGGCCTTCAGCTTATTTAATAAAGGTCACTTTTTATTATTAGCCTATTTCTTTTTTCCTCTCTTTTTTTATTAGTAAATGTGATCTTGGATTGGCTATAAGGTTAACGTTGGTTACTGACAGATTTTTTAATATCATATATACAAATATTTATCATTTCCTGGTTGGAGAAATGTTCTTTTTTGCCGTGTTTTGTGCGTGCGTGCCGTAAAACCCATGGGTGAGGCCTCCTCATACGTGAATATTTTTGGGTGTTTCATTCAAATGACGCTAGGATTTCTCCGTGGCATTTACCATCAGCTGCGCTTGTGTACGATAAGATCTGAGCGGAAAGCACAGGTTCATAAATGTCACGCGCCCTCTGGTGTATATCGGAAATACACCTACGCATACACCATTTGTTTACGCAATGTTGATAAATGAGGGCCATTCTGTGCAGACTTTTGAGTATAAATAATTGAATATGAAAATTACACGATTCTCACTGTAAAACTAGTATACAAACAAACATTGTTTTGAGAAACGTTATCCTTAGCACTGTTCTACTGAGTCGGCGGTACAAGTGTAGTTACTGCAGTGTAGGCTTTATAATTAATGTGTTATGTCAGACATCCCAAAGTTCATTATAAGTTCGACCTGTGGTGCATTGCGGGCATATCAGTCAATAAGTCAACGCTTATGCACTATTCCAAAGCAAAAGGCAACATGAAGAAGGACTGCACTGTGCACCTCAGATTAATACATGCAATAAGAAGCAAGCATTTATTTGCTTTAAAAAAAAAAAAAAAAAAAAGCAAGAACTCAAAAACCATGCACCCGTGCTGAGAGTGGGCTTGTTTCTCCTAAGCCCTGACTCATAACGTTGTACCAGCACTTCTCTGTAGAAATGTCGCATCTTTACTGGAACAACAGGTTGTATTTAAACATAAGGTTTAAACATATTAGGTCCTCATCCAAATGCTTTATTTCAATAACCCACAACAAAAATAGCATGTTGGTAAGACACTAGCCGATCATTTGGAGTGCGTTTGGTATTGATGAGATGTTCGCATTGTGATGCATAAACTGGAATGTTCCACGGTGTAGCTTTTCAACGACATACCTGCCGTCCATTCCCCTTGTTGGCTTGCAGGCTGCAGCGTCCCAAGCTTCCGTTGGGTGTGGTTCCGCAGCTGCTGATGATCTGGAGCTGTTTTTCGGCTCGGTCAGCCCGGTCCAAAAGCTCCTCAATGAACTGCTGCAGGCGCACTTTGGCTTTGGCTTCTCGCACCGCCGTCTCCTGAAGGAATTGGTCGATTTGGGCCACCTCCCTGGACATAGACAGATCATAAGTTTAGTGTTAGAGTAGGACAACTGGACACAGAGCAGCTGGGTGCCCCTTTAGTATGCAGACACGTATGCGCGGTGACAGAGATTTATACACTGTTATAAGAGAGGCTGAAAGGCAATAGAGTGAATGGAGTAGCTAGAGATTTCTGAGGGCACAGCAGACTGAGCTCCTGGCATCTTTAATACAGTACAGTATATTATCCACACATATCAGCACAGAAAGCTGCAGGAGTTCACCAACGCATCCATTCTACCTTGACCTGCTTTGGTCTAGTGCCTTAAGGGAGGAATAAAGACATTTTATACAGAGCATAATTACAGTAATAACATAACTGTAAAGAAGAATCCATAACAATAAAGTAAAGAACATTTGAATATGTACATACCTAGAGTTCTTGTTCACATAAATGCATCTGCACACTAAAGTATGGTGCATGTATTACTAGAAGTGATAGGACTGGAGTTGTTTCACAGCGCTTTTCCCTACCTCTATAGTTTTATTTTTTACTAAAGCTAGTCTATGGACAATGCTTGCAGTATCTCCTTACATGGCAGATAAATATGGCAACGCTAAATTAATAACATCTGATCTATTAGAGCTCAAATCTACTTAAAACTGCCCTCAGATATATCTGGATGGATTTTTTATTGTCAGTTGGTGTCAGTAGTGAACTCTGCTCTGTCAATTATGTTTTGCTGCATTCACGCATGTTTGAGTAATCTTGCAGTCCGACTTCTCGTCAAGCGAGACACCAAGTCAGAAGTACAGAGAACGTCTGATCATTTCAGAGTTTAAATAGCTGGCAGCAATTGTTAGCCTTATTTCAACTTAAAGGTTCTAAAATATAACGTACAATAGTGTGTCTATAACTAATCCTGAATAAAGCATAATGCAAGACTTTAAAGCAGGTCATCCTGAAATAGACATGTGACCAAAGGGTGGTATTCCGCTTTTGGGTAAACAAATGGACAAATCTGTATAGCACACTTTCAATATGGTTTGACAAAAATATGCAGTTAAAAAATTTTTCTGGCCTGACTGCCACATGCCCCTGCAGCACATCTTTGTTGTGCAGCATATAAAAGGTGGCGGCACACATCCTATGGGTTCCTATTTTTCTTTTTCACACATCCCCTGCTCGAGCCCGCTGTCTAAACATCACAGCGAGGAGCTTAACAAAGCAGCTGAGCCATCTGACCTTGAAGAGCCAAAGGAACTGATAAACAGCGGCGTCGCAGACAAAGGACTGTCTGTAAACCGTGTGTTCGAATAAGTCTGTTCTCATTCTCCTGCTCCGCTCTTAAAACCAACCCTCGCACCGTATGACGCAGCAGGTATTTAACAACAGCGAGCGGGAATGTTCCAAAAGCAGGCCGCTGAATGATAAAAATAGTTAAAAGGGTGGCACAGTTCAGTTGCTTCATCACAGGCGCTGAATCTCAAAATGTGCTTCCAAATGTGGGTGTCGACGAGAGAGAAATTAAGGAAGGTTGCTACAATTTAGTGTTTTAATTGTTAAAAAAAAAAGTAGTAAAGGATTGATGATAAACAAAATATCCCCAAATACCACAGCATGATAGAAATTGGGAATTTCTGTTCCTGACACTGCAAATCCTTAACCCTCATTGAAATACTTTGAAATAACTAATTTCAACTTAAGAGTGTTATTGGGGGACAACACAAGTTTAGTTCTGTTGTGACATTGTTACAACAGACAAAAAGCACGTTCAGGTCTCGGAGGGCGCTGGTACTCAGGAGACGTTGTGTTTTGTGATATTGATGTTTGAATGATCACACCCGTCATAGGTAAGAGCTTTTGTAATGTGATTGAGCTTTACGTGCAGTGGCAAAGGTCAGTCACCTCCAATAGTGTTTGCCTAAAAATTACACTAAAAATAACCTTTGGCAACATAAAAACATAGTCCTAGGGTTTATTGGTTCTTTTGTCAAGAAAATACTGTACGTATGAATAATAGGTGCAACGGACATGTCCAAATATGGACAAAACTAATTTTTTTTAGGTTTTTAGGTTTAAGTGAACAGGTATGATCAAATGGTGCCTGTCTTTTTCATGCTTTAATTTCACTTATTTCACTACGTCCTCCAAAACCAACACATATATCATCACTTAGCACAATTATTCACCAATAAAATGTGTGACTTTCATCAACTTATCATGGTTAACTTTCAAGTTATGTAGAGAAATGTACCATGAATTTAGCCACACTTGGGTCTTTTTCAGACTTCAGAGAAAACAGGAAGTTGAGAGAGCAACCGGTCTCTGCTGATTGGTCAAATGCCACGGTGGTGGGATCTGTGATGTAGGGTGATCTCCTCTGATTGGCTGAGGGAGGTCTACGTGCTTCTTTACCTTACTGCTGTGCAGCAGGCAGGCCATATATAAATTACCCTGCCGGTCACTTAAGGGTTATAATATTTGAGGATTTGATACATTCAACAACCACTGCCACTGTTAATTGAGTTGGGTTTGGATAACGGATGTCCATCGACAACAACAAAGCCTTGGTCATGTTTTGGATCCTAAAGAGGTCCCCACTCTGCTGACTTCAATAGTTTTGAATAGAGAGTCTTACACTAGTTAGGATGATTCCTAAAAATACCCCCATAATGTTCTTAGCTGGTGTTTGTCTGCATTTTAAAGCGGGGGCAATTATGCTAAATCACATTTTATTTTAAAAGCTTTTTACCATACCATACCGTCACAATGTTGTTGCGTATCTTTGATTAATCTTTGATTCCTCTCCAGTTGCTATACGCTATATGCACGCAAGCACCACGTGGCTTCCGAGTGGATTCTAAGTAGTCGTTTGCGTATCCTGTCTCCGTTATTTCCCTATGTCTGGTGGACAGTCACAGCATCATGTTAAAAACATCACGTCAGGGGCAAAGGATTCACTAGAGGAAACTCTAGTGAATCTGCTCAAAATATAATCTGCCTGTCTTTAGTATAAATACTTTTTAGACGTTTAAAAAGTAGGTAAGATAAAAAGTCCTACCTCAAAAAACGCAGACGTTTCCTGCAGTCAAGAATTTACATCCAACGTAATGTTTTGAACACGTAGCGAGTCACTTCGGAACTATACATTTTTTTTAGACAAGACCTCATAGGGAAATAACGGAGACAGGATACAGAAGCACCGACTTAGGATCCACTTGGAAGGCACGTGTCATTTCCGTGCATAGAGTCTATTCTTAGCATCACGGCGGTAGCTCCCCAAAAGCTCCTCCTGAGGTCCTACGTATATCCCCCCCCCTTATTCTCTTTATTGAAACAGCTGTCCAGCGAAAGGGGAGAAAGAGGAGGGGCTTATGGTGAGACGGCATGAAAATCAGGAAGTGAAGTTATTAGATATTTTGTTTCGGCTGTTTTACGTCAACATTACGTTTTCTAACTGAGAAAGTGTAAGATAGTGATAAAGATGTGATTATTACCAATTACCTGCAAAAAGCATAATACCCCCTCTCTCTTCTTTGTTTATATATTGTCTCCATGGCAAATTATGTCTTACTAATAGCCGTGTTAGTTGCTTTGGCTTTATTTTAACAGCTTTACTCCTCTGTATGCCAGAAAAGGAGGGAGCAAGGCGTTTTGTGTGCTTTGACATTAGGGCTAATTTACCATAGTAAAGGTGTCCCAAAGTATTTAAAACTGTTTGAATAAAGCAAAAAAAAAAGAAGAAAAAAAGAATAGCATATTACTGTGTGCAGGCAGAATGCATTGTCTTTCCATCTAATTCTTTAAGTCATTTCTGCGGTGGCAGTTAATTTGATGCAAAGGATCTATAATGAACGCAGCCTGAAGTGAACAGCAGCTTTCATTATTCAAGTTAATAAGACAAAACTTAGGTGACTGAGCGGGTGCAGATCATTCGTTATGTACACTGTAATATATGCTGTTGCTATGACTGCATTATTCAGCCACAGGACCAAAACCGCAGCAGTGCACGTTGTTTTCTATGTACGGATTAAAATAGGTATTGAACAGCCTTAACCTCATCTAGGTAAAAATACCTCACAAGGCAGAGCATAAAGATAGAAAAGAGGGGAAAAAACAGTGTTATCACGGATCGTGGACACCACCTGGGAAAATGAGCAGATGGATGGATTTTATGACAACAAGAAAGAAAGGCAGAAATAAAGAACAATGAAACGAAAAAAGAAAAAAAAATCTGATCTCAAAAACATGAACATGAATGCTCGGGGGACAGAAATGGGATGTGACTGCTTCCTGTTGTCAACATTTTTGACGTACAAATACAGACACTCTCACTTCAATATCTTCAAGGTGACAGACCCACCTGAGTGTTACCTTGTGCGCCATAACCATAAAGGATAAATGCTGATTTGGGCTAACACACTTGGTTTGAAAAGCTGCTTCATTACAATCACATTTCACTCAAATGTATAAAATCATTGCACAAATGTCCTTGGCGGCGCTTAAATTGTCTACTACAAACAACATTAATGGGCTTTGACAAATCATTAGAAGGAATGATGCAAAGAGTTGCAAGAAGGAATTACGTCAATAAAGGGCAAGTGAACGGCACAACGCCAACTCCGTTCTTAATCTGCTTAACCCTATTACATGCACCAGCATCAAAGACTCCACTAAAATTTAAAAAAAATGTCTTGACTTCTTTATTTGACTCATTCTTCACATTTACCTTAGCAAGCAGAGTCCAGGCAGGAAGCTGAACTCTCCCCTTCCCCGTCTATGCATATATGTTTTTGTTTTTCATACGTTTAATATTTTGTTTCTGAAAAGGGACTATCCAAATGTAACCACATGCTCGCAGTTATTGTGAAATGAATGAATGCGGCCGACTGACGTTTGTGATTCCTGTCATCCCAACCCCTCCACGTAGCCACAACACCGTGTGAGGTGTTGTTCATAAGACACACCCACGTAGTTCTGTTAAAAATGTTAATTCAAATCGCTGGCCAGCTCCTTCTCCCATGAATACACAGTGAAGCCCTATTAATATTAATTAGCAACGATGATTGACCAAAATCCGCACTGAAGCTTTTTCATCGAATGACAGCGTATTTTTAAAGGAATAACAGGGTCGCTGCTCGGTTCTCCCCCGACACCTGCCTGGAATATGTGGCTTTCACATCCAGTTTGACCACATTGTGCAATCATCGGCCACGATTTATAGCATCTACACATAAAAAAGGTCCAGAAGCTGCGTGAAGCGCCAGGCAACATGCGCTGTGAGATGGCCGAGGATGAAAGGATGTGGCAAAAAAGGACTGATAAAAGGCTCACTGTAAATGGACAGCTCTTCAAAGAAAAAGAAAAAATGTAGCAGGTTTTCCCAGTAAAAAGCACAAGTGTTGTCTCTGTGCAATCTGGTGAGACAGGCTTACTATCATCCCATTATAAAAAATCCTCCAATTAGGCACTCAATCAATTCTTTGGCAATATAAAAATATACAGTCCTTTGCAGAAAACTAAATATTCTGTCTCCATGGGATTTTATTGAAATTTTTTTCTCATAGCCCTCAAGTTTAAAGCTCAAAACCAGGCATGTGCTCCTTGATTATCAAGTACTATCTCAGTTTCACCTGTTATTGCTACTGTTGCTACGGTTAAAATATGCACTATACTGATTTTTTTCTTAAAACATCAACCACTAATCTGATTCCAAGACTATTCTGCCCTTTATTATATAATATTTTGACCTGTCAAGAATTGTTTACAGACGACAACTTATCCTATTTCCATGGGTTCTAAAACCTGTAATTCCTGTATTATTAACGTGATAAGAAATGCATGGTATAGCACTGTAGCCATTGTTCAGTCATTCCATACTCGGTGGAGGAAGTGAGGCCGCCAATCTGCGCCATCAGCCCCTCCAACACTACCAGAGCATATTGTTTTTCAATCTTTCCAGAAATGCTACTATTCCACATTTGTTCAAATGTGCCCCGTGAATGTTTCTTTTTCAATCATAATGAATGAACTATGAGAACTATTTCTTTGTTGCTCAGCTGCATAAAGGCACTCCCTTCTCTCTAGTGACAGACAGCCGCAGCTGAGAGCTAACATACAGAGCCTCGTTCATTTCCTTTAAGAGGGCTTACATTATCATACGCAAAAGCCTCTGTCAAATTAACATGGCTGCTGGGAGCATTGGCGTAGGACAATAGTAGTGAAAATAGCGTGGTGCCTAAGACAAATCTCTCTGAGTAAAATGTAGTAGGGAAAGCAGCGCAAAATTAAGTTTTCCAGGCAGTATAAGCTACTAAAGTATCGAGAAAGACCAAAGAAAGCAGATTAAAAAAATGTGTACAAATTTGTGTTGTGTTGAAAAGCTGCTTTTCATTATAACAGAAATAAGGAATAGACAGAATTCAACAAGGTACCCAGACCTTTGTGTCACGCACATATTTGTCAAGCCAAGTATAATATTAGATCTAGACTAAGCTACATCTTTTCACTGTAAATCTGGCAAATCAAGCGCATATTGTTAATGCCACCGATGTAAATGCTAAACATACAATCCAAAGTGCTATTCTACTCGGATCAATGGTCACACTCCTGCTTTGATTCTGTTTCATTACAGAGCCTTCAGAAGGCTTTCCCCCAACGCATCCTCCTCTTCTGTTTCCGAGGCTCGTCACTTAATGAGGAGGGCTCTCGTTCCAATCGGACAGCTTCCCTCTGCATTCCAGATCACTGCTCACTAAAACTACCACAGACTTAGAAAGACAAGCAGGCCTTCAGAGCCTCCTATTGCGCCTGCTGCAGAGGAATCTGTGCTTCATCATACAGTCTGTGCCTGTGAGAAGGATGAGCCTCAGGGTTGAGACCCACTGCAGCTCTACACTATGTGAGCAGAATATCAGATTAGCATTGAGAGGTGTTGCCAACAAGGTCCATTTGAAATAACATGAGAGTGATTATTGACATATACACAGATGTAAATAGAGAGGTTACACTATATTTTACAGCTTGATACATTGTACCTCAATTTAGTACAATGTATTGTGCTTTGTAACAATCTGTAATAACTTGTACATGTAGTACATACACAATGCAACCCTTAAGGCCAACGCACAACGAGACACTTTGACATGCGGCAAAAAAGACGACTTTATTATTTTCTAAGAGAGAACGCACGCCGACGTTGCGGTGATGCAACAGTCTGAGCAGGTAAACTCCTGTCTGATGCCAAATCGCTATTAGCCTGCAAAAAAGAGCTACCTTATACATGGCTAAATCATGTGTTCAAAGCACTGCACGGTTTGAGAAAAGCCTCTGAAGTGATGCGGCGCTTCAGTGTGTGTTGACACACCACTTGGACACGAGTCAGATGACGTCCCTCCTTGCGCTGCGTTCTGGTGGCCTTTACGGTAAGGGCAAAACGTTATGTTTAAAGTTAGAGTTTCTGTCTTATTACATTATGTACCTCCAAACTACAAATACATATTATTCCATTGTGTATGTAGCCCATATACTTATTACACATTGTTACAAAGCACATTACACTGTACTGAATTTGGCAGCTACAATGTATCAAGGGTAGTGTAAAATAAAGTTTATCTTTCTATGAATGTTATTGTGAAGGTAGCCTGGCCTTAGCCATCCGTGAACTCCAGTCAATTATAATTTCCCTACATGTTACATCTGGGATTGATCTCAGTGGCCGCGTTACATCGGTTGAATTTCAACCTACCATTCAGCGAGCGGGGGAGGCGGGTGTTGTAGGTGACGTCAAGCATTTGTGCTGGATTTGCTGGTTGTAGTTTGGCAATGGCAACGGATACGAAAGTAAAGCTCCTAAATATCCAGAAATTTAAATCTTCCCCCCAAGAGTTATGATAGCTGCTTGCCTCACCCGGGCGCATTACAAAAGTCACGACCAAACACTAGCAAAAATCAGATCCACCCCTCCCACCTGACCCTCTGTACGAAATGAGTACGAGGGTCTGGTAAGACCAGGCTATTGTGAAGATAAAGTTTACTATGTTTTTGCTTCACCAATCTATCTAGGTTGTTGTGTTATTTTCTATGGTCTATTCTCATTTCCAAACAAAACAAGAAAAGCAAGTACCAAAAGGCCCATATTGCCATCCTGACGTCTACAACATGAACAACCAAATGTGTTGTTAATTACAGGAGTAATTGGACACGCCTGGACAACTGAGAGCTTACATAAAATAAAGGAGTATTTTGAAAGTATAATCATGGTATGATTCATTCTGGATAAATTACAAATCTTAGAGGAGAGAGGAAAAAAAATATTTGTCTATTAACGAAATTAAGATGTATGTTTTAATGTGAGTCTATGATGGAGAGGGGCATTGCCCCATTGCTTCATACTGTATGTCCTCGACTCCTTGGGCTCTAGTTTCTGCTGAGAACTGCCTCTCTGGGTCACTCCAGCAGAAACACTTCACAGCCACGCTTTAGGGACACAGCACTTTATTGTTCACTGCCAGGTTGTTGTTGGCTTTTTAAATATACGCTCTAACTGCAGTGTAGGATGGAGGAGTTTCTCTGTTCCCCCATTCAAAAACTTTAGCAATGACATTAAAGAGAATTACAGTGTAAGAAAAGAAAACATTGAACTTGTGTTTAAACTAAGCAAATACACTATAGCAGACACACATTATGTGAGTTATACTGTAGGTTTCTCTTGTTACTGCACAGTCAGCAGCAAGGTTTTTGACATTTTTTGTTTAATATTTGTAGTTTCTCAAAAATAAACTGAACGATGTGCCTGCATTCATGTAAACACTAGTGCTAAATTGTTACCGCTAGTTATTGTTGCATAGCAACGCAGTTAGGCAATTTCATATTTGACACCTCTGATGCAGTACAGTAAACTTGTTTAAAAGCAGACACTCTCTTCAGGTCAGCTGTGTGCAATGTTCAGCCAGTGAGCAGTTAACTACTGCTTAGTCATCAGTCACCAGCATTCTCCAATTGTGATGCTCTTTTTCCACCTCTGGCGGCTGGTACTTCTGAGTCTGAATGAGCTTTCTTTTTTAAAGAGAAAAAAACTGTAAACTGTAAAAAGGCTGCTGGCAAGAATAAGAGTCGCTGCCACAGACTAATTCTGTTTGGTCTCATTTGGATTCAGGGCCACAAGTAAACAGATTTTAATCTGTTTAGAGCAGCAGTCTGTGTGGTTACACCTCGTTTAATCAGATTTATACTGGTGTTCCATAAGACACTAAAGTTAAACCTTAAACAAATTGAGAAATAATTGTAGATCTGTAAAATTTTGACAGATCTGTTCCTGTCATTATGCTATTTAAAGGGATAAGTGTACGACAGCTCCATGTGTGGTGGGACATGAAACACACTGCACTGTAGAACACATGGTAATGTGGAAAGTTCAGTATTAGCCATGATTGTTCTGAATGTGTTTTTTTACCAGCTCTGATATAAAATTTGTAAAAAAATAAAAATAATTTGTTGTTAAAGCAATATTTAAGTGTTTTACTCATGAAATGAATGCGGCAAAACCAAGCAAAAGCGTATGGTCCGAAAAGATGAGATCTGTTTCAAGCGACACAACAAAGTGCAACAATGGACAACACGTTTCCTTTCATTTTCTCATCTTAAGGGGGGAGTATTGCCAATGAAATGTAAACAGCAATCAAAATCACACAAAGGTTAAGTCTCTTTTTCTGCCAACTAGCATAACGAGTGAGTGCATACTTACTGCTGTTTGTGTGTGAGCTCTGTCTCCTTGCTGACCAGGTCTTGCTTCAGGTTGGCCAGCATCTCCACAGAGACATCCACCTGCCGGGACAGCTCGGATGCCTTGTCCTCCAGGTCCTGTTTCTCCTGGCTCAGACGATCACTTTCCTGCTTGGCCCGCTCCAGCTCTGAGCTCTTCCTCTCCAGCTCAGCCTGCAGGCGACCCACGCGAGCTGCTATTTTCTGCTCCACCTGTGGGACAGGGAGGTCTGTGAGGAGTCCCTTTCAAAGATATAAAACTGGAACACACGTGGACTACAGGTTTAGGTTGCTCAAGTGGCGCTGTACATGTGGTGACAACTGTTTGAAAATAAAATCCGACAAGGGTTGTAACAATTAATCAGATGAATTATGATAATGGTAATAAAACACATCTTATTTAGTAATCTGAAGTATACACATATTTTGAAACATACAATATGAAGGTGAATTAAGAAAAATATCTCAAGTCAAATCCATTAGCAAAATGATCAATAGTTATAATTGTGCTTACCTCTTCAGACAGTTTCTCTAACCTCTCGTCCAGCTCCAGTCTCTCAAAGGCGCGTGCTTTCAGCCTGGCCAGCCCCTCCTCGTAGGCCGCCTCCACTGCACTCGCTGCCACGTTAGCTGCTACCGCTACAGCCGTGCTCGGGTTACCATGGGAACCAGGGTCTGTGGATGCCATGGCTTTTTTCATGAAAATCTCTCCCAGGGGAAACTCCACATTAGGAATATAGCGAGTGGAACTGTGAGAGTGGGCAGGAGTCAGACTGAGGTCGTCCGCGCAGGGGAGTTCACGACAGGGGAAATGCCTCTCCTTTAAGGCAGAAGGTCGCAGAGGCTCAAATGGGTCGTTGTTGTTTGGGGCAATGAGAGCACCTTCAGCCACAAGGGGCAGCAGTGCAGCGGCGTCACACACACTGTTGGACTTGGACAGGACGTAGAGCGTCTCGTAGGTGTGGTTGTACTCCAGGTGAGCGCGGAGAGACGACAGGCTTCGGAAGCGTTTGTGCTCCCCGCAGCGAGGACAGCGGTAGGGCAGGTCCAGAGAGGCCATTACGTGCAGTAACGGCCAAGGGAGAGAGGTGGCGCTCACGCACTGTAGCGGTAGCGCCAGGATGAGGGCACAAGAGTCAAGGGCCAAATAAATCCTCTCATGGTGAAATCTGAAAGACTTCAGCAAAACAGCAGAAAAAACATCTCCGCATGTGTCCCGCTCAGTCAAACAACCACATCAAGTGGCAAAGATCTAGGGTCATTTTGGGCTCCAGCACTCAGGTCCTGAAACACAAAATAAGACTGTGTCAACAGGATACATGGCATGAAAATGATACGACTAATCCAAACTTTAACTCCTAACTTTAACTATACAAATATAAGATGGTGAAGCACCACAGTCTGTTAAATTTATGAGTGTGAAATAGACGAGGCCTTGAGTGGTCAAATGGATCTAGAATCCATTAGTCAAAGTGCTCTGAGCAGCAGCTTTAAGAAGCCTCCAGGTTCTGACTGGACAATGGACACAGCGGAATCTGGTAACTCTAGCTCTAGGACATGCTTCACTAACTGTAATGGGAGTGTAATCATGCCAGAGTTGTAAAAAGTGCCACAGATTTCCATTTTTTTTTTCATCCTAATACTCCAGTCAGGAGTAGTGGTAGATTGTCAGGTAGTGAATGCTAGACTTGCAACAAATAACTGGAGCAGACTCTTGTTTGTGTAAAGACTAGAGCTAACATTGTGAATCCGCAGAAGCCAGTGGGGCTGTTATTAGCAGTCTGCTTGGGCTGGAGAAGGGAGTGAACTGGCAGCTTGTGCCCACTATTAAAGAGGAGGATGTTGCAGGAGCAGTCTACACTGCGCCTGCAAAAATTATTAAGTAAGACATTTAACTAGTCAGAGTCAGGATGGAAATGCAAGAGAGGGTGCATGTGAGTCGCATGTTTCTGTAGCTCAGCTGGGGTAACTCCCAGGACAGGAGTTCTGCTGGTTAGAGTACAAGCGCCTAAAGGCTCTATACTTGGACATGTGGATTGAAATCAGTTTTGTCCTCGTTCGTATATTGTAAAAGACATTTGCTGTGCATCTAATTATTAAGTATTTTTATCAATCATGAACCAGCAGGCTGGTTGTTAGCGTTACCGTCACAGCAAAGTTGGCTCCTATAAGTTGTGAAACGTAATTATAAACTTATCCTTTTAGATTTTTAGGAATGGCCTTGTGGTCAGTTGTAGTTTGAATAACCAATGGTTTAAAGTTTACTCAGCTTTTTTATTGTTTGTAAATAAAAAGTGGGGTCCAAGGCATTTCATTATTTCACGATTGTTCACTGAACAAAAATTATTGAGGATGCCAAAGAATTTTAAAGGATTGCAATACACATGCACAACAGTAAATTGGAGTTTGCATGTTCTCCCTGTGTCTGTGTAGGTTTCCTCCAGGGGCACTCCGGTTTCCCCTACCACTAAAAACATGTACAATAGGCCTGCATGAGTGAGAGTGTGTTTGAGAGTATTAGTGAGGGATGACCAATGGGCATGTCTATTCACCTTATTCCGCCCCGCTCACTTTTGGCTCTTTTTGCCACAGTTTGGCATAACCATTGTATTGACACTTCCGGTAGAGCGCGAAGCCCGTTCATTAAGCGGATGTTCAGGAGATTGATTTGTGTAAAATGTCCAATGTTCATTTGCACCAACAAGTAAACACTGCATCGTTTCTCTTTGTGGCCTAAAAACGGCTTTGTATTTGCGTAGTAAATGGTTTTATCTTGACTTCTCCACTCGGGATCATTACTGGGGCTGAATATAACATACAAGATTCTCCGGTTTCCCCTAAATACAAGATCTTTGAGTTAAAGAAAAAAAAAAACAATGAACATAATACTATTGTAAGTGGTCTGTCCTAGCCTGGTGTTACCATACCTTCATACTCATTTCGTTTCAAACAGAGGGTCTGGAATTTCACAATTGAGCTCCGTTAACAGGTGGGAAGGGTGAACTCCTTTGAATCGATCAATCAGTCTTTATTTATATAGCGCTTTTCATACATTTCATGTAACACAAAGTGCTTTACAGATTTAAAACATTCTCCTCCACCTTCCCAGAGACACACCACACACACTCAAGGTAAAACAATGGACGCAATGGACATAAGGCTGAGATAAGGCTGGGTACAGATAAACCAGGTAAGGAAACACTATCCAAGGAGCGGCACCTCTGCATCTGGAGCAGCACCTCGGCCGTAGCCACAGGGCACCAACACAGGGCGCCCGGAGAAGGCACGGTAGAAACACTGCACCTCCATCCAGACACCCACAGGACAGCACCCCAGCAGCCACAGCCAATGACTGCTCCCGAGGCAGAGGGCTCCTCCAGAGGAAACTGGGAGAGCATAAAAATTGTTAATATAAAATTCCTTTGAATCGATCGGATCTTGATTTTCGCTAGCGTTTAGTCATGACGTATGTACTGGGCCCGTGTTAAGTGAAGCATGTTATTATAACTCTTGGGGGCATTCCGTGCGCATTCGAAGGCTTCAGTTATAATTTTTGGATATTTGGGAGCCGAGCCAGAACGGATTGAAGAGCTTCCTTTACTTTTGTATCCGCCGCCATGGCCGAACTACAACCAGCAAATGTGGCGCAAATGCTTGACGTCACCTAGGTTGAAATTCAACCGATGAAACGCAGCCACTGAGATCAATCCCAGACGTACAAGTAGGGAAAAGATCATTGACCGGAGTTTACGGATGGCAAAGGCCAGGCTAGGTCTATTCAGGTTCTGGTGTTACTATCTACTCTATGATATGAATAAAACCAACAACAACAACAAAACGTCTTGTCCAACAGAGGACTTGGACAAAAATCTTCCTTCAAATCTTTGTAAATGAAAACACATTGCCAGAGTAAATATCCATCCTAAATATTGCAGCACTGAACTCGAACATCCAGTCATCAGTGTTCGTCGTCATGGAGGTGACAACACGGAACTGGAGAGGTGTGACACGAGCCTCAGCTGACATTATAAATCAAAGCGGGTAAGATTTTTGGCATGAATTCTGTACATGCTCTTGCTCTAATGCAATTGTTTAGCTCATTTCTTTTCAAATGACAACTTCAAGAAGAAGCAGAAGAAACCATAATGATTGGCACTTGCAGGTTTACTCAGTGGTTTACTGGCAAGTGTCGGGTTTAAACCTGACAGCAAAGGGCAAACCTAACCACTCATGCACAGTTGTCATTGCACGTTGAGATAAAAAAAAAAAAAAAAAATACATTCAGAGATTAGTGTCAGTCTGTCAGACATGATATTGTAACAATTCCTAAACATAGGCCTACAAATATTACAAGGACACATGAATGACAATATGTAAATGTATTTTCATATTTTCTGACACCCAGCCCTTGAAGTTGTGTTAGTATTCCACACAGAGAGAATGAGGAACGGAATGTGTCCATCCTCGAGCCATTTCCGAAGCTAAAGTCAGGACAGGGCTTGGTAAGTGAATGAGTGACTCTGGCCAAAGCGAGCTGACGGACAGGGGCGTCCCATAGCTCACCACTGTCTACTATTGATCCAGACGATGGCCCACTGCTGCAATTATCCTCCAGCATACACAGATCAACACTGCATGCCTCAGGGGCGCAGTTAAACGCTGGAGCACTGCAGGTCTCTAGTGAGATGGGGAAAATCTACACATAATGGTGTTCCGTTCCACAGAAGAGAGAAAGGTAGAAAAAGTCCCATCATGACAAAAAGCCACAATACACAATGATTTATGTGCAAGCTTTAACTTTTTGCTTGATCAAACTTTTTTACCTTAGGGACTTGACACAGCAAATGAGTGTTTCTCTGATTTTTTTTTTACTGATTTTAAACTGAATGCCATTAATAATAATAATAATAAAAATACCTTACACTTGCATTGCGCTTTACAAGCCTGTAATACCAAGTTTCTCAAAGCTTGGTATTACAGCAGGTAGGGGAAACCGGAGAACCCGGAGGAAACCTACGCAGAGACAAGGAGAACATGCAAACCCCTGCACCACCATGCCACCCAGTTAATCAACCCTCTCATTTTATCAACCCATTTGGGTTTTATCAACCATAACATACAACTAGCTTGTAAGGCCCATTAGTTGCAGTACAGTAGTAGAATTGATGTTAACGACAAAACTGTGTATTATCGAGTCAAAAAATTACAAAGAGACGGTGGAATAAAGTTTGCAAAAGCTGTTGCATTTTTTGAATAACTGTCACACACCGTGTCTGTGAGCTCCACTCATGTTGGTCATGCATCCCCAGACATCAATTACAATT
The DNA here is from genome assembly GCA_021464625.1 of Proterorhinus semilunaris. Taxonomy (NCBI): domain Eukaryota; kingdom Metazoa; phylum Chordata; class Actinopteri; order Gobiiformes; family Gobiidae; genus Proterorhinus; species Proterorhinus semilunaris. The sequence goes on from CM038349.1 coordinate 28,199,654, forward strand.
TGAATTAGTAGATCTAAATAGCCCGTAGCAGAGTTGGTCCAGTGATTAAAAGACAAATGACAAGGCTGCACACACACTCGCACCCTGACTAAAATAGGGAGAGGGTTCATTCCCTATTGAAGCTGAATGATTACAGAGTCTAGCTGAATGAAGAACCAATAGAACAATATAAAAACAAATTGTGATAGTACACTGGGAATGTGTGAGCTTATACGTCAATCCAAACAATCATAAGCAACTATACCTTGACCTGAATCTTTGTGCTGCAGTGTACTGCAGACATAAGAAGAACGTGTCCTCAATACTATTAACAGGCATGCAATTCATGCTTTCACTCTCCGGCCAGAGATGGTAGTACCTAATCTTATGTACATGTTTAGTGCTTCCTGTTTTCTCTTTTCAGCATGACTAGTCCAGGCCGTGGCACATCTCCAGGTCCAAATCACAGAGGTTGCACACACAGGCCAGCACCATGAGAGCAAGATCTCTCACATGACCATTCCCAAACCCAAACAGCTAGTTATCATTCAATTAAATGCAGTGCCTTTCTTGTAGGCCAATAGTATTTCGTTTTGTATAGTCCCGTCACCATCTCAATGAACATTATACATCATGATCACCTAGGTCCCCTCTTCATGGTGCCCAAGTAAAATCACTGCAATCGATCTGTTTGCAATTTTACTGAAATGAATCAACAGACCTAAAAGGACAGGTATATGGCACTAGCAAGACATGTGCAGGCCAATTATATCCAGTGGCACAACATTTAGCAATCGGGGGCTAGTAAAGAGGTTGACAGGTTTAGGTCTGAGGCCATTTGATACCCTGCTCATATCTGCTCCGCACATGGATCAATCTGAAGCCTCATACAGTATAAAGTGGGTGTGGACGAGCGCAGCATCACCAAATGTCAATGCGATGGGCGCCACAGACAGTCCACAATAACAGGCTCACACGAGCAGAGGCTGGGGTAAATCATAGTGCTGATGGCAGCGTGCCCTCTCAGAGGAAAGCGGCACATCCTGGCTTGTGCACGATTTTCTCAGTTTCACAGCATTGGCACAGAGCCGGACTTCACGACGTTGCGTAAATTATTTTCTTAGGAGCAGCGACATCACCGAAACGGAAAGACAGACCAAAATCAGCGCAAAACTCTAGACGTCTGCTGTAACATGTGTACAAGTGCCGTTCATAAAAAGGAAGAAATATCATGTCTCACTCACCTCGTAATCTTCTCCCCATTTTTTTCCGCTCGAGCCGAGAAACGCACCAGCACGCGTTGACGTCACGCAGCCCTCTCTGCTGCAGCGAGGAGCAGGCCTGCAGAGGACGACCAAGAGGAGGGGGCTCGGAGTCGGCACACACCTAAACAGCCCTAGCCCTCACAGTTTGTGATTGAGAAGCATGGCATCGGGGGAGTGGGTGTGGACTGTGGAGTCATGGGACAGACCCTGGGCCCTTGGGCAGACACCAAAATATTCATTCTCAAGTCTAGAGACCATAAGCGCTGCAAGCTACACATGCATATTATCCCTGTGCCTGCATAGGTTTCCTCCGGGCACTCCTGTTTCCCCTTCCCCTAGTCCCTTTTTCAGGGACACCCCTGAAAAAGAGATTCTTATTCTCAGTGGGACTTTGCTGGTTAGTTAAAGGTAAAATAAAATAAGATAGACATATTCCAAGATTATCATTCACACACATGGATTGGCCACCCATTAGGAATCTTTAGGATGTGCTGGAAAAGGCTTTGCAAAGTGGTCACATTCGCTTATCTTAGTGAATAATGAATGCAACGTTTGATCGTTTGACATTGCTGAAGTTTACTGAAACAATGCCACTGCAAATTTGTGCATACCCCCCATGCAGTTTGGCTTCAGAGCCGACCATTCCACCGACCCTGCCACTTGTTTTTTTATTTAGGGGGGTGTAGTGGTGCTGTTTCCCTGTACTTGAAAGTCATCAGCCATCCTGTTCTCTTCTCAAAACTATCGCGGTTCAACTTCTCACCTGATGCTGTACATTAGATAAAATCATATCTACAGTAAATAACAGCTGTCAGGGTCAAACAGGAATTGTCCTGTCATCCTGCTCATGTATATTGCAGTAGAGAAGATCAGTGTAACTGAGTATAAATCCCAATTTACATTTAAAAGCATGTCAAGAAAGTTCATCTAACAGTTAAAGGACCTGTATCATGCTATTTTAGCCATTCCAAAGTAAAGTATAGGCATTTATATGATATATTGTACCTCTACCACTACAGAGCACTAATTTTTGTGATAAATATAAGTATTTTCTGGAGGTATTTTTCCAACCCGGAAGACAAAACGCTGGGATTCAGTTAACTCCGCCCCCTCTCTCCGCTCATACAACTTTAGCAGTAGTAGAAATATATATAATGGCTAACACACACGCTAACACGCATTTTGATTGACTCACCGCTCTGATGATTCCATTATGTTGGTTATAAAAGTTAATCCACTTTGATTCTGGCCAAGGTTCACCAAACATCCATCAGAGACGGTCACAGACAAACACTATTTTGGCTGCTAGTCGCTGAATCCCGGAGAGAAAATCCAACTTCTGGCGAGTGGTCTCTTCTTTAGGAAGGTTGAATAAAGTCCTTTCCTCGTAGCCAAACGCGCTTTTCTCCGTGACATTATCGTTAGAAAAAGGAACAGGTGTCCAGACTCCAGAGTAGGTTAGAAAGAGCTCCTTCTTCACAGCTTTCGGTGCAAACACGACATCTGCTCAGACGCTCAGGGGGTGCGTTTGATTTCTCTGCAGGGGCAGCGCGGACGCGTCAGGAACTTTTTTTTTTTTTTTTTTTTTTTTTACGACAGAAATAATGAAAAATCAGGCATTAGCTTACAGACGTCGAGCACTTCCGTTCCGCTGTGACGACACAACTGAACATGCCAGTCGTTTACCAGGAGAGGGCGGAGCAGCTGCTCAGAGCGCAGGATTCAGGAGGATTACTGAGAACTGCGTGAATGAATCCAAAAACCACTCTGGGGGTGTTTTTGAGAAGGAAATAGCATAACAACATGGTTAAAAGCTCCAAAAAGTCGATTTTGCATGATATAGGACCTTTAAACTAAATCTTGCTGATTTTAGGTATATGACAGAGTTTGAAAGTTGCTAAATTACTTTTCAACACGATGACACATCTGTCGCATTGTGTCAGCAGTTGGTCTCAGTAAAACGACCCTGAAACCAATATAATCTTAACCTGACAAGAACCAGATTGATATTACAGTTCCATTAACATTTGCACTGACATCAATCTGGGACCGCACCGCCTTAAATCGTTCAAGAACACCGCAAATCCATTCACTGTTAAGTTTTGAAAACAAAAAAGGTTATGTGTGTTTGTGTAATGTGTTACAGCAGCTCATGTGTTTTATGTTCGCCGCTATGTTAAATAGTGTCTTTTTTGCCAGAACCAATTTTGGTCTGTCCGAACGGTGAAGGCGGGAGCGGTACGAGATGGTTTCTCGTGCAAGAATTCAGCTTGCTGGCAAGGTAAATCTAATCTGTCTTTAAGCAGGATCTGAAAGTCCTGGACATTAAACTTTTTTGTCATCACCACTGTAGTATTGCATAAATATAATCTGCTCAACTGGGAAAATGTTGTTACATTTCAAGATACTAATCTGTTTTTTAAAATCCTACGTGGTTTAGCCTCACCACCACTTTCTAATTTTGTAAACCTAAGCTTGAGACAGACTGGATCCGCTACCTCAAATAACCTGTTAGTGCCCCTCGGGAAAAGCGCCGGTCGGTCTTCTCAATGAGGGCAGTCCAGTTTGGTAACACTATCTTTTCTCATATGCATAATGTTGATGCATTTAGAAATTAAAAATGGTTCAAAATCATGGTTAGTCGAGAATCAAACTTGTGAAAACAACCATTCATGTCTTTTATATTCTCCTGCTGCTTTTGTGTTGCCTGCCTGCTTTCGCTATTATTGTGTATTGTTTGATGCTGGCTGTACATCTTTCCCAGGCACTACGGTTGAAAGCTTTAGCTTTATAGATCAAACTGGCACATTTAGAGAGAAATGTTTATTATTGCGCATTGTTCCTGTTCAAATAAAGTAATAAAATAAAAATAAATAAATACAGATAAATAAATACAGTGCCTTGCGAAAGTATTCGGCCCCCTTGAACTTTTCGACCTTTTGCCACATTTCAGGCTTCAAACATATAAAACTGATTACAGATATAAAACTGTAATTTTTTGTGAAGAACCAACAACAAGTGGGACACAATCCTGAAGTGAAACGAAATTTATTGGATATTTCAAACATTTTTAACAAATAAACAACAGAAAAATTTGGCGTGCAAAATTATTCAGCCCCCTTAAGTTAATAATTTGTAGCGCCACCTTTTGCTGCGATTACTGCTGTAAGTCACTTGGGGTTTGTCTCTATCAGTTTTGCACATTGAGAGACTGAAATATTTGCCCATTCCTCCTTGCAAAACAGCTGGAGCTCAGTGAAGTTGGATGGACAGCGTTTGTGAACACCAGTTTTCAGTTCTTTCCACAGATTCTCCATTGGATTCAGGTCTGGACTTTGACTTGGCCATTCTAACACCTGGATATGTTTATTTGTGAACCACTCTATTGTAGATTTTGCTTTATGTTTTGGATCATTGTCTTGTTGGAAGACAAATCTCCGTCCCAGTCTCAGGTCTTTTGCAGACTCCATCAGGTTTTCTTCCAGAATGGTCCTGTATTTGGCTCCATCCATCTTCCCATCACTTTTAACCATCTTCCCTGTCCCTGCTGAAGAAAAGCAGGCCCAAACCATGATGCTGCCACCACCATGTTTGACAGTGGGGATGGTGTGTTCAGAGTGATGAGCTGTGTTGCTTTTACGCCAAACATAACGTTTTGCATTGTTGCCAAAAAGTTCGATTTTGGTTTCATCTGACCAGAGCACCTTCTTCCACATGTTTGGTGTGTCTCCCAGGTGGCTTGTGGCAAACTTTAAACGACACTTTTTATGGATATCTTTAAGAAATGGCTTTCTTCTTGCCACTCTTCCATAAAGGCCAGAGTTGTGCAGTATACGACTGATTGTTGTCCTATGGACAGAGTCTCTCACCTCAGCTGTACATTTCTGCAGTTCATCCAGAGTGATCATGGGCCTCTTGGCAGCATCTCTGATCAGTTTTGCTCCTTGTATGAGCTTAGAGGGACGGCCGGGTCTTTGTAGATTTGCAGTGGTCTGATACTCCTTCCATTTCAATATTATCGCTTGCACAGTGCTCCTTGGGATGTTTAAAGCTTGGGAAATCTTTTTGTATCCAAATCTGGCTTTAAACTTCTCCACAACAGTATCTCGGACCTGCCTGGTGTGTTCCTTGTTCTTCATGATGCTCTCTGCGCTTTAAACTGACCTCTGAGACTATCACAGAGCAGGTGCATTTATACGGAGACTTGTTTACACACAGGTGGATTCTATTTATCATCATTAGTCATTTAGGTCAACATTGGATCATTCAGAGATCCTCACTGAACTTCTGGAGAGAGTTTGCTGCACTGAAAGTAAAGGGGCTGAATAATTTTGCACGCCCAATTTTTCAGTTGTTTATTTGTTAAAAATGTTTGAAATATCCAATAAATGTTGTTTCACTTCATGATTGTGTCCCACTTGTTGTTGGTTCTTCACAAAAAATTACAGTTTTATATCTTTATGTTTGAAGCCTGAAATGTGGCAAAAGGTCGAAAAGTTCAAGGGGGCCAAATACCAATACTCGCAAGGCACTGTACAGTCCAATGATTAATTGTGAGTGTGTTGTTACAATTTGTTTTTTGTTCATCCAGTCCTCTAGAGGGTGTTAGGTTTTGGTTTAATTTAGTTTTAGCCCATAGGTGGCAACAGAGGTTCCCAGCACACTGAAAGTAAACAATGTCAAGAACACGCTGTTGTATCTTGCGTCATCTGAAGCCATCCACCCATTTTTAGCCCTTTGAGTGGCAATATTAGTAAGTGTTGTTGATTAATGTGATGTTTAGACCAGGTATATTTCCTTATTGGTTTAAGTTTGATTAGTTATATTGCCATTTTTGAGAGATGTGTCCTATGAGTTCCTACAGTAGAACTGCTCAGCTAACTCAAATCTTTGAATGCACATTTTGTGCACTTTATCTTTGTTTTTTACTAATAAGCGTTTGTATTGGTGTCTCTTTCAGTTTCACACTTTTTTGCTATTAAATCCAGTCCAAAACGACAAGTGCCTGTTCCTTGGAGGAGATAATACAGGAAAGAGTTAAGCTGGCTGTGAATCCCAATATAGGACAGGAGTCACATTGGGTGCAACAGTACAGTGAGAGTGTGTGTTACTTTTTTTGTGGCGACTTTTTTTTCGGTTATACAGTGTAGTATAGACTAGAATTGAATGCAGGTCACCTGCCCAATCAGAGCCTGCAAAAATGTAGACAATACGTTAGTCATAAAACTTAGAACGCTTCATCACTTCACTGGCGGCACAGTAGCGCAGTGGTTAGCGCTCATGCTTCACAGCTAGAAGGTCCCGGGTTTGATCCTCAGGTGGGGCCTTTCTGGGTGGAGTTTGCATGTTCTCCCCGTGTCTGAGTAGGTTTCCTCGAGGTACTCCGTTTTCCCCTGCCACTAAAAACATGTACAATAGGGATGAATGGCATGCGTGCATGAATCAATGGTGGTGGTCAGAGGGACCTTTGGCGCAGATGTGTGCAGTCGTGATAGTGCTTCTGTCAGTCTGCAGAGGGAGTCGGGCACGCTGAGCTGGTAGAGCTTGTCTCGTAGCAGTCCAGGGAGGATGGTGTTGAAGGCGGAGCTGAAGTCCACAAACAGGACCCTGGCGTAGGTTCCTGGTGAGTCCAGATGCTCCAGGATGAAGTGGAGGGCCAGATTGACTGCGTCGTCCACAGACCTGTTAGCTCTGTAGGCGAACTGCAGCGGGTCCAGGAGGGGGGCAGCGATGTCCTTGAGGTGGAGCAGGACCAAGCGCTCAAAAGACTTCATGACCACAGACGTCAGCGCCACCGGCCTGTAGTCATTAAGTCCTGTGATCCGTGGTTTCTTGGGGACAGGAACGATAGTGGATGTTTTGAAGCAGGACGGCACGTGGCATGACTCCAGGGAGGTGTTGAAAATGTCTGTGAAGACGGGGGCGCAGTGTCTCAGGGTGGAGGGGGAGACACCATCCGGCCCGGGGGCCTTCCGCAGTTTCAGGAACTGCCGGCGCACTTCCTCTTCTTGGATGGAGAGAGCATGGGGGAGGGGAGGGTCTGTGGAGGCCTGTGATGTAGTGCTGGGGTCATTGATTGGTGGTGGTGGGTGGGGCAGAGGTGGCTAGGTTCTCTGGAGTCTCTGGAGTGTGATGAGCTGATGGGCGTTCATGGCGGAAGTAGTGTGTATTCAGACCCTGGGCGAAGGTAACTGGTCGTTCAGAGTCCGGGGGGCCTTGGGCTTATAGTTCGTGATGGCCTTAAGCCCCCTCCACACTGCTCCCGGCTCGTTTGAGGAGAATTGCTGTTGGAGACGGGCTGAATATACAGATTTGGCATTTCCCACTTCCCTTCTAAAGTGGTATTTTGCCTGTCTGTATCGTTCTTTGTCCCCGTTTCTGTATGCCACCTCTTTCTCCTTGCGAAGCTGCCGGAGTTTGGGTGTGATTAGTGGGTGCCATGCTATTAGCCATGCTATTAGTCCGCCGTCTCATTGGGGTGACGGTGGCACAGATGGTAGAGTGGGTCGTCTCATGATCGGAAGGTCGGGGGTTCGCATCCCGCCTCCTGAAGGTGCACATTGTCGTTGTGTCCTTGGGCAAGACGCTTCACCTTCCTTGCCTCCAATGTCTGCGTACACTGGTGTATGAATGAGAGAGTGAATGGGTGAGAGGTTCCTTGCTGTAAAGCGCTTTGAGTGCCTAATGAAGGTAGAAAAGTACTATATAAGTTGACACCATTCATTAGTCCGAAAATTTACCATTGAGCAGAGGTGCCATTAGTCCGAAATCTCTCTAACCCAGTTGTGTGGATTAGAGAGCCATATACAACCACTGGCCCTAACCTTAAAATCAGTGGACTCTTGGCTAAACCTAATTTTATTTTTCAACCCCTACTCAATAGGACATTTTCGGACTAATGGGGCATCGGACTAATGGGCCGACCCGATTAGCCGGCGTCGTGATGTTGAACTCTTAAAAGCGGATTTTCTCGAAAAGTCAATGCTAAGAATACATGGAATTTTTTTTTTTATATTAGACCCCGACACGTGACTGGGCGGGGGTGCGGCTGTTGAGCTTGTTGCATGGCTTTTCTTTCTTTTTTTCTCAACAATATGCCTGCCCTATTGGTCAGAAACCTTGGCATAGGCATAAACACTGGTGCACTTTTTCAAAACTACTGAGGCCTTACTACTTCACTTAAAGATTGTCATGAAATTGTGAACCTCATGTTCAAGGGCAATGATGCTAAATGCTAGCAAAGACGCCGAGAGTTTGAAAAAGGAAAGTGATTGGTTTGGTATTGTTACGTGCATTAGCCTACATCCATCCATCCATCTTCTTCCACTTGTCCGTTGCCGGGTCGTGGGGGCAGCTGTTGGAGCTGCCCAAAACACATTGCAGGACCTTCGTAATATGCTTACTGTACATAGCAGTTGGCTAGCGCGGTCTAAAGGTCTATAGCTTTAGTCAGGGCTCCAGGGTGACACGTAATTTAGGTGCAGGTGAGTTAATTTTCAGGATTTTCTGCAGCTTTCAGCACTTCTGCAATTTCTGCAATTCCTGCAACTTGTGCATGTTCAGCTTCCGCAACTTGTGGGTTTGGAGAACAAATTGGCCTTCTGCAGTGTGTATGGGGGATCCAGCCAATGCATTTTAACAGGATTTCTGGCACTCCATGTCTTTCAGCCATTTGTGCAGCTTCGGCAATTTCAGCATTTAGGCGATTTCAACAGTTTGACCAGTTTATGGAATTTGAAAAGTTTACACATTTTAACCAGTTTATGCAACATAACAGTTTATGCCATTTAGGATTCATGAAATTTAAACAGTTAATGCAGTTTATATAATTTATGCAAATAAACCAATTCATGCATTTTACCGTTTTTTTTTTTGTTGCAATTTAACCAGTTAATGCAATCTAAAGTTTACGCAACATACCAGTTTGTGCAATTTAAACTGTTTATGCATTTGACCAGTTTATACAAATGACATTATGCAAATTAGGCAACTAACGCATTTTACCAATTTATGCAATTTAACCAGTTTATGCATTTGACCAGTTTATGCATTTTACCAGTTTATGCAAATTACATTATACAAATTAACCAATTAACGCATTTGACCAGTTTATGCAATCTTTAGTCCATGCAACATGAGAGTTTATCCATTTACCTGTTTATGCAAATTAGATTATGCAAATTAACCAATTTATGCAATTTCGACGGTTTATGTCATTTCTGCATTCGATTCCCGCAATTCCGCATTCGCCATTGCTGCATTTCTAGTTTATTTTGGAAACTGATATAGCAAATGATCTAGCAATTTTCTTGGGCCACAAAGGAGCGAGAGAGATTGAAAAAGGCTTTGGGCCGAACTAAACACAGTGCCATGTCCGACAGTCTTGCCAATGCCATATCTTTTTCTTTTTAGATGTTCAACTTTGTGGACAGCCAGAAATAGTTCAGAAGGGACAGAAAGAATGGACAATGAGCATTATTATGTCGCACTGCAGAGATTGTGAGGTGAGCTCTTATGCACCACACACATTTTCACGTTACTAATTAATTAACCCATTTACACCAGATATTTTCATACTGCAAATATCAACAGGATAAATTATCAATAGAATATATATTTAGCTGGATAGAATGTATAATCATCCAATGTTGTATTATTTTAAGGATTATAGTTAAATAAACGCATGACACATTAGAAGATCTGAGTGGAATAGAAAGTCTCATTTCTGAGCTACAGCACCACTCACTGCTCAAACAGAGGAACTGCACTTAAGGTAGACTTACGCTTCATTCGTCCATACACCGATAGTACAGTATTGCATTCAGACATCATATATATACTGTCATTGTGGTGTTTAAGTTGTTACAGTACAATCGTTGACGCCGTTGTAAAGTAAAACCTAATAGTGTTCAGAAAACAAAATGTTGATGGGTTTAGTCATTACAATTTATTATGTTTTATTGTCCTTAACCACTTGTATCAAATTTTGAAAAGGAAATAATTGTCAGTCACCTTAAATCTGTCACTTTAAGACGATATTCAACAGTTTTATAGCACTTACTTTGCATTTTTTTATGAGCTGGAACATAGAACATTAAGTTGTCAAAAGGGCCATAATTCATCACTTGTACAACTGCCAAATTATTCATGCCAAATGTCAACATCCTTCTCGCTAATTTCTCCACTGTTTTAAAAGGCGAAGACGTGATTGAAACACTCTGTGCCTGTGCAGCGATTAAGTGGTCAATTATAAATAACATATGGCATTAGTCTCCCTTCTTCTATTACAAATGATAACTTTTGCGATGTGAAAACAAGCTCTCGTGTTGATAATGTAACACAGTGATCATGATTAAGCCTACTTATGTGATGCTGGAGGACTCTTAGTGGATGTCATGGCATGCAACGAGCAGTCTGAGAGCTGATTTCTATTAACATTTAAATCAGATTATAGTCTCCCCTAGGTCCTGTGCTTGTAAAATTAGACAAAACATCCACTGATTGTCTGCGGGTTTTTTTTTCCAGTAACAGCTGACAACTTAAAGGTGCATGTCGAGAATTGCCCTGGTTATAATTAAAAGCAGTTAAAAAAAAAAAGAAAAGCCAAACCTGTTACATCAATCTCTGGGCCTTGTACGCCCTCTACATCCAGCAGTGACAGGGAAAGACTGACACACAAAGGCTTAAAAACTCTTTCCCTCGGGAGATTTTGATAGGATGAATATGGCGCCGGGCCGCTCTCCCCTTCTCTCCTCGCGTCAAGAACCGTGGCAAATTTAGACCAAACACCTTTATCCGTCCCTCCTTATTCATATTTATGAGGAGTGACTGACAAACTCATTGTCTGTAATTACAGTGTGGTGAACCTTCATTGTCTTTAGATTGGTAGAGACTGAGACGTGCTGTGCTCGGGCTTACTGCGCTAATGCAAACCTCTTCCATGTAGATATTATTAGTCACTCTTCGCTTAGCAACCACAACACATGTCCAGTTTTTTTTCTCTCTTCTTTTTCTCTCTTCTGCACAATGAATCGTTTTTTTTTTTTTTTTTTTTTTTGCATCAGACTTTATTTTTATTTCAATGTTTTTTTTTCCAAAGCTTCAAAAGGCAAACCATGCAGGAAAGACAAGTTTCAGTCCTATTATTAGTTGTATATTTTCTGGCATTCACAGCATTTCCATTCCTCTATTATGACGAATCCTGCCCCTCGGTTAGTTAGTGCCAGAAGTCTAGTCATCGATTCTAATCAATAGGCTATGCTGGACCATCTGACTGGCTTGTAAGCGCGATTGATTGTGTATGGATTACATTCGATGGGTGATCTCCTAGGGCTGACGGGGTACAGGGCGCAGTGGGAGCTTTGAACAGCAGGGGGCACCAGTAATAAGCAAGCATTAACTGATGGTATTAGAGGACCACAGTGTGTTACCGTCTAGAAATTGAACAACGAAAAATATGAATATCAGATTACGAGGTATCTTACAGCCCTGGCTACAGGCCTATACTGGAGTTTCTAAGTTAGTGCAATAGTAATTAATATACTACTACATAATAGTGGACTTGGTTTTATTTTATTTTGTTGTAAATACTCACTAAATCTTATTATTTATTTATGTTTTACATAGCAATACCAACAGCTCTGAGACCACACAGGGGGCACAATGACAGGCAGTCTGGCTTCCTCACAAGATTAGAAATTCTCGCTACATCAGTAAGTCAAATGGGCTTAGGCTGTCTGTTAACACTTGGTGTAGCACAATGGAGCAACATAGAAGCCTGCAGGAGCCCAGCCAATATCAATATATCACCTCAAGTGCCAATTATACTCATTAAAAGGATAAAATGGGCACAAACTGCAGGCTAACAGCTTGGGAATCATTATCACATTCACTATATGCAACTCGACTGCAAGTGTGCAGTTTATTAACAAGCAGTCCGGCTATGAAAATGAGCGCGCGCGCTGTCAGGGTGGGAGGCCAAACAATAACAAATAATTTGGCTTAGTTGAGAGAGATTTAGTGCAATACCGAGTATAACTTTCGGATTGGCAGCTGTTTCGATTAACCTATAACACGTCGAAGTGTATTAGTTGTTGTGCAGAGTGGGAGATTTGTGTAACGTCATAAACTGGAAATAGACGCATTTGCAATCGAACTGCAACATGCAATCGCGCACCCGCCATGTCAAAATGTCAGTGGATATCTGTGATATTGTTTATTTTTTATTTTTTTTGGACCCTTGGGCATCCATACGTCCTCTGCTGCAAATCAGGCCACACTGTAAGTACTTTGAATATGGTGCTGCACATAACACTAATAATAGAGGGCAAGGGATACTTTCAAAACGTGTGTCAAGTTCCACACGGCGTTAAAGGTCTCTAATCAAAGGGCGCGTGATTTTGGCAGTGAACCGGGACACGTTCACTGCTAAAGTATGAGCGGTACACAGATCTTATTGCACAGCGCATGTATCACAATGACAACGATTACCCAGATCCCCGCGTTCTTAGCTTGAGCCACGGATGTTGCCATAGTAACGCGAGTATGTCTTATCAAGTACGGCCCTTGTGATTTTTCCCCGCTGCAACTTATTTAGGCTGTTCACTGTAGGTATGACAACAGGCTATTGAGCTGTTGCATTTCATTTCCATGCTAATAGACTTAACAGCCCATTGTGTGTTATCTTAACCTCTGATCCTACCTTGTCAAATCGTTGTCAGCTAATATTAAATTAGACAGGAAAAAGAGGCTCCTTCATGAAAAAGCTGGAAAAGGCTGGATGTTATAAATAGGCGTAATCCTGCTAGGAGCTAACTGTCTGTGTAATATCAAAACAGCCACATTTTAATGAACACACTGGGATGATACAGGACTGAACTTGTATTATTGCCTGCCTTACTTCAGTACAAAATTATTATTATTTTTATTCTGTATTGTATTAGCACAGAAATAAACATTAATATGATAAGTATAGGTAGAAATAGCATACAGAGAGAGCTTCCCTTCGTGATTCAGATTTCTTTGATTTCCTCAGAATATTTCATCAAAATAATGTAATGCAGATCAAGTTGGCCATAGACATTTTGCTAACTCAAAGGAACGTTTCACAACAACGTTTTGTTCTTTAACAAGTAACATGAATGAAGACAGGCTTAATGACAGCACTTTCAATGCAATTATAGGTATGCTGCATGGTAACATGGTCAAGTTGCACTCGCCGTGAAAAATGTGCCAAACTGAACAGCCGTCTTTACTTGAACTGGAAGAACTGGGGTCACATTTGGATAAAAACGGCTGAGGCTGCCGTGAACTCAAAATAGTAGCAGTAGGCTGTGCAGATGTTAGTTCAAGCGCACTCATATTCTCTTGCTTTAAAGGCAGTATAGACAGACAGCCTCTCCACTCTTCTCTCTCATTCTAACGCATTTTCATTTTGAGGGGAGAATACTTTTTTATGATTTGAGTGACACAGCTCCTTGTGCCGCGTAAACGTTGAACCGCTCACGAATCACATCTTTACTGCGTTGGGAGTTTTGAATTGATTTTGTGGCTTGTGTGTCTCCCGGATCAACATATCTAATGCGATGTCATACAGTATACTCAGAGTAAACAGTGTCACGCATTGATCACCAGTGTTTTTCCGTGTGGAACATAAGTGGTTTTGTTTGACACTCGGCAGCGCGGACTTGTGGCTGACACTTTTCCCTTTTGGGAAATAATGAGTCCGTGTGATGTTGGACCACTCCGCTCTGTAATGAGCGAAGAAGACTTTTCAGGAGACATGAAAGCGCAGCAGTCCACATGGACTCAGGTGAGGCCGAGACGCCGCAGACGCTTGCTCACTTTATCCACACACAAAAGGACTCTGCTAACCTTTAAACGCATCACAAAAAGACAAAGTATGATCAAATCCGACACAGAGGGAAACGAAAACGATGTCCACATATCCGTAACCACGCCATTTGCAAACACTGGAAACATCGGACAGTATCTGTTCAGATGAAAGTGCCCAAGTGTTTTCAGACATAAGCATAAACAATTCAAATATGTCTTTCCTTCTTTGTTCTGGTGGACTTGAATCCGTAGCGTTTGAGCTGTCTGTCTATTGCTGCTGGGGTAATCTGTTGGGAGATGGGAGGAATGCCAGTGGACTCTTTCTTGAATCTTCTTGATGTTGGTCTTGCCTTAAAATGGCTGAAATAATAGGAGAAAACATGCAGACTCCCTGTACTGACCTTGCTCTTCGTTACTTTGGCGTATTGTACCTGTTTAAGTTAAAAAAAAACACACACACAAACACACACACTGCCCTATTCTGAAGAAAAAAATATATACTTTGAGTTTGTTTCAACCTGATTTATATTTGCCTGTTATTCAGAAACTCAGCCACAAAGTCCATAAATGTTTCCCATCCCGAAGCCGCATCTTCCCAATCAATCTGGTCCTCCTTCCTTAGACGGCGCTGTCAGTGGTGCCAGCAGAGGCACAAACACAGCGCTCGAGTGGGAGGAAAGGGAGAGCTGATGGTGATGGAAGGACCTGCATCTCTTTATTTATCGGCAGGCTGATAGGAAGCGCCCCAACCGTGATGAGGTTAATATTTCCCCGGCGCTGAGGCCCCGGGACCACATGACGGTCGCCTCTGCCACCGGCCGGCGTGTGCGGTTAATGGTTAGCCGCCGCATCCTGCCACGACGAAATGTGGCGGGGTTGACAATGGAAAGGCCTGCCTCAGCCTCCAGACTCTGTCACAATGCGTCTTCCCCAAAAGTTCCTGGTTCAGTTAATAGTTAATGGATGCGTCAGTCTTGCGGGCCGACGGCAAGTATTAGTGCAGTAACACACAGACAGTGGGAGCCCAATGCTGATGCTGTAAACATATCTTGTTAACAGGAAGCGCACCCCGGGATGCCACTCAAGTGATTGACAGGACACAGATGACATTTTGTCCTTAGTCTTTGTTAATTAAGCAGGGAGCTCTCGCTTTCTCGCTTGAAGCTATAGTAACTTTCCCATATACAGTGGCGGCTTCGGAAAGTTTCCAGACCTGTTTTAATCGTCTTTTTTATCATGTGGCACTCCAATTTCTAAAATCATTTGCATTCATTTTTTATTGTTAAAAATATCTACACGGATTACCCTACAATTATACACTAAAGAATTTTTTTTTGGGGGGTGTATTAAAAAAACAGACCCCATACATCAACTGTAGACTCAGCCCTTTGCTCTCATGGTTGTGCTGGTTTTAAACATTCCTCAAACGTTTAGTGAATTCAGTGTATTCCCCCTGATACACCGAAAATTATATCGGGGCAATAAATAGTGTGATTTCATTAAGAATTAAAATAATAGTTTGAACATTTTCTGGATCAGGGTTAGATGACACACACAATGACATAGGATCATAAAGATGGGTAAGAATACTTCCGGAAGCCATTGTATTTTTCCATACCTTGGGTTGGTTTAAAACAGCTGTAACTGCCCCCGAACATTTTATTGTAGCTTGTTTGTTTGTTATTGAGTCAGCAACGTACCTCCAAACATTTAAGGTCCGTAACTTCACCTCCACCTGGACCCTAGCACTTTTTTTCCAGTTTGGCTTCACCCAAATCTAAAAGCTTAAATAAAACGTGTCAAAATAATGAAAATGAGCCGGCGAGGATGGAAAAAATTCCACAAAAGAGACAAAGTGACAAAAAAAAAGCTATAAATATGCAACAAAAACGTCACAAAAGAGAAAAATGTCACACAAAAAAGCTGCGACCACACGGCAACAACGCATGGAAAATATGCGTTCAGATCGTTAGGCGTTACATAGGCTGTAACCGTTTTAGAGTTGGGTAAAGCTGAACTGGAGAAAATGCACGTGGTTAAGGCGGGGGTTAAGAGGTTAACAAACAAACATCCAGTTACAAATAATAAATCAAATGTTATCAAAATGTAGGAAAAATGTCTGAAGATGTGGCGTATAGATGTGGATCTGGATCATTGTTTGGAATTTTACTAAATGATTTACCTTTTGGCAGATTGGACTGTTTTAGAGTCGGGGTAAGGAGCTTAACAGTCACCGCAAGGTTTAGGAAGGCAATTTCCTGTTCATTTTTTACATTAAGATAAAATGTAAAAGCAGCTGTGGTGACTACTGACCATAAAACATACAATTTTAATTAAAATGTTTATCTGAAACTTTACCCACAAAAAGTTATACGTATTTTCTTTCGGCTCATAATATCCCATTGGCAAAAATGAATGTTGAACTGCACTTTGACTACTGTAGATATCTGCAGTATCAAGTACATGGTAAATGGTCTCAACGTTTAATGCGGCTTCCCACCTACATCTGGCACTCACAGCGCTTTACAGCAAGGAACCTCTCACCCATTCATACATTAGTGTACGCAGACACTGGAGGCAAGGTGGGTGAAGTGTCTTGCCCAAGGGTACAATGACAATGTGCAAACGCAGGAGGGGATTCGAACCCCGGACCATATACCATCTGCACAACTGCCGCCCCATAAGTAAGAACGCATTATTGTCGCTTTTGTATCGCCCAATTCAAAATAGCAATAGCTTCTTTACAATTAAGGTGATGATGATGGACAATATCCTTTCACACAAGTGTCTCTGAGGTATTTTGAATAAAAAAGTAAATAAACTCATTTGCCCAACCATTTTAAGTGCACCCTATACTAAAGCCAGACGTTTCTAGCCATATACTGTATCTAGAGTGGGGTGTTCTAGGTGAACCCAAAACACTTATTAAATCATTGGTGTGTTATTTTCACCTAAAGGGCCTTGGAGGTCCGTTCGTAATCATGCTGCACATTTTTAGCTGCAAATGTAGTCACTTCAGCAGTTAACTAAAAGTATTGTTAATTCTCATGCTGATTGCTTACAACGCAGGAGAGGGGAGTTTGGGAGCTGCGGAGAAAGTGTTTTGCTTTTTAAATATCCACTGCTGATCTGAGTCATAAATATGAAAGGCTCATTTAAAGAGCTAAGAATCACAGGGGGGGCTGAACATGCCTCTGTAGGTTTGAGATCAGAGGCGGCTGGTATGTGATATATGGGCCCGGCTTTTAGGCTTGGGAAACATACTGTGGCACGGGCACCCCTGGGTGACCTCAGCATGGCTCCTATACACTCCGACAAGGAGACACGTCACTCCCCGTGTGCCCCCCCCCCCTCCTCCTCCAGCTCAAGGCGACAGTCCATCACTCGCTAAAAGCCACTTGGGGCCAGAGGTGGCTATTATGCCCTATAGAAGAAGGGGAGGAGATCGGAAGGATGCGGCTCCGGTGAAATGTACTTAATGTAACGAAATAGGCACCATTACCGTAAGAATCGTTTCTGTAAGCACTATAACGTGTTTAAGAAACTGCGGCAACCTATACAGCTTGATTATATTTGAAGTACTTGGCTCATTGACATCAACCCACTGCCATTTTATAAAAGATTAACAAAATATGAATTGGATATTACACTTAGCAGACTTACTGTACATGTAGCGTATTTAACCATTGTACAGATAATTTTTTTTTATGCACAACACTTTGGATGAAGGCTACAAAGCTTTCTGCAGCTGCCTTGTGCTAAAATGTGATAAGGAAACTGTTAGAAACTTGTTGCCAGTTTGGGTTACCCAGTCATACTGGACTGTTAACAGTACAGTGTATGGCTCAACAAACCAAACATAGCAGGTTACATTCATTTGCGCAGCATTCGATTGTGTCTGTCCAATAACCCTTCATATAATGCAGAATTGGCAACATTAAGCGTACAGGGGTATATATTTAAGTTACAAGCTAAAAATCTTTATGTTTTGCAGGTGAGGCGATCTAGACTCCACTGAACCATCCTGTAAAGATGCTCCAACCCTTCTTCTTCTGGACATGTGTCTGGCACAAACACACTGGTTTGGCATCCCTATTACACATAATCTTGTATAATGCTGTGTTGATAGTTCGTCTATCAAAGAATAGAAATGCTTCAGAAAAACTAGCTCACTATTACTTTTATGGAAATGGTTTGCAGCTGCATCCACAACATCTGTCATCCTTTTAGATTAGCTTGGATGTAAAAAAAAAATAAGCTACTTCTATACAGTGTTCAGCAGAGAATAAAATATCATACACACTTAAACCCCAGAACATAAAACATCAATAGCCTTTCTCTAACCAAGTGTTTATGCATGATAATGGTATTGGCTAACTATACATAGTTCACTGCATTGATATAGAGAATACGAAGCTATTACCAGTTTTCACAGTGAGTTCAATTCTCTCTCTGGAAGACCGAGTTGTACCCATATGTAGTTTTATATTAAATAGAAGACCTCTTTATGCTTTGCTTTTAGGCATAAATTCAAATTACAACATGCTTCAGGCACTGAAACAACTGTTGCAGCGCGGAATGTAAAATCCCCTAATACTCAAGTAGCTACATTTTGCATACATTTCACAGTGCTTGAGAGAGTGATGCTTGATTTCTGATGGTTAATTTCCAAAGCACACTGTAGCTGGCACGGAGGCTGCTGTGCACATGCAAATCATTAGCCTGCCTTGACGAGAGGGTACACACTGTGTGAGCCCACTCATTTTATACTACAAGTCTTTATGTCCCAGCCTAGCCTTGTCTTCGTGTCTCTGATTCTGTCTTGGCAATGACAGACATGCAAATACACACACGCACGCACACACACACACACACACACACACAGCCTTCTTCAGCTTCTTCTGGGGCTACAACACGCGCCGTTCCCTCAGACTTCGACACGTTCTTCCCGGCTTCTCCACGGGTGAGCCATCATTATCTAGAGAGAGTGCCAGTGTTTGGCCACAGTGCGCTGGCTGCTTCCCCGTCGTTGAACTGAAGAACCGAGACATAGGCTGCTGCAAGTGACACAGCTGTCATAGACATGCCTCATTACGGCCGTTGCAAATGTCAAGGCCCCAAAGTAATCATTCACAACTCTACTGGACACACGCTAATTTATTGTGCGGGAAGAGGGTAAACCAGTTGTCTATGTAGAGGAATACAATAGCCTTTTCATCTTCGGAGATAATCTGCAAGATGGCTGTATGCTAATGTGACAGCAGCAATCTGGATATTTGCGACAATGATAGACAATTTTTCATGCAAGCACAAAGTTCCTTCAGAGTCATTACTGTCACTCCAGGATGCTTTTAGTAACAGTGCACGGCTGGAATGCTGCAGCTGATATGCAGCCGCCACATGAAGACATGTTTCCCTCCACTCGTCTAAACATCGAAACTGGACAGGTCATTGTTACCAGAGCTTTGTTCACAGTGACAAAAGTAAAGGTGTGTAGAGACAGCCTTCGTCTGTGGTGATTGATCCCTGTGATCAGTCGTAGTTCGAGGAAGCAGCAGTAGTGTACTACGAAAGACCAGGTTAATGCTTAACATCACATTCTGAGTCTGTCAGAGCTCTGAGATAGGGGCCGGAGCATAGTCAGTCAGCAGCTCCTACTGGAGGAGGGAGACAGTCCTCTATCAAGCCCGAGACACTTTGTTTGATTTTAATTTACATTTTATTTCAGTTTTGCTTTATTGCTAGCGTGATCCCTTGTAGGTGATTCAAAATAGTGTTTTCATCCTCTGGTAAGCGAGCAGCTGCTTTGTGGAATGTGCAACTATAGTCTGTCCTTGGGTATTTTAGCTTCCTTGTGCATGAGTGCATGCCACATTCAAAGTCCCTTAAGTCAAATTTCTCCTCCATTCTGTTGCTCACTTTGTGCCTTCTTTTCTTAAATGCACTGAGCTTTCACCCTGTCATTTTTTTTAGATCGATTGCACGTCAGTTGTTCATCAAACATGTAATAATATGCATCCTGCAGTAGAGTTCTACAGGATTTGTAATTATTTATTTTAATTAATTGGTTAAAGGTCCTGTATCATGACAGTATTGTCCCCTGAACCTTGTGAAATGCGCCTCTTAACTCATCACTGTGAATAATTGGGATGTAATAAATGCGTTAGGAATGAGTTTGAACCATAACTACGCTTGTTTGTAGAAAATTAAAATCAAGTATATGGCCTTTAGCAATAATAATAAAGAACAAAACTAAATCTTTATCAGTGGGAATAGGAAAATAGTGTGCTTGGGTTTTTTTTTAAATTAGATTTACATTTTATCGTCACTGTGTTGAATTGTAGATCCTGCACTAGGCATTGAACCCTATTGTGAACCAATGTAAACATCTGCATTGTTACACTCCTGGCTTACTTTGTGCATATAGCAGCATTACTGACAAACTCCTCATCTTCACTGATGAAATAATCACCATCTATTCATATGGTATGTATTACAGTCATGAAAACAGAGTGTGCTTCTGATGGACTTAGATGCTGCTTCTGAGGCCTTTAGTTGGTAACCCTCAACCTTGGTTTGAACATTTGGCTCCTAATACAAGTTGCTCTTTTTAATGTCAATATCTTTTGCAGGATTAAATAAATAAATAAATAAAAAACAGTGACTTGAACTGAAGTACTTCAAATTGTAAGGGGTCGATCGTCACAATACTGCCTTCTAATGCAAACATAATTTCAAGTAAAGCAAAAAGAATAATAGACTTGAGGACAGGCTTGAGAAAATAAATTCAAAGTGTATTTATTTTTCTGGGTCAGTAAGTCAACACATACACAGCTGAACTATTTCAAGGGCAGCAGTATATTTTCCTGAGTAATTGAATTGCTATGAAGTCATTCATGTTCATGGCTTCCCATTCAGTGTAGGTGCTGTATATACTGCCACCCCATTGACGTAGTTACCATAGAGATGGTGTTCACAGGATGAAAGTGGGAGACTGGACTCCTTGACCTGAAGTTGACTTGTCATTAGAAAAGGATAAAAAAAAATAAGTGAGTTTGGCTTCTCGGTCTCTTCGGCACTTCGTCTGATCAGCCGCACAAATGAAGAAATTTGGAAATCAGAACAATGGAAAGAATTAGGCACTTTTCGAATGTTTGCATAACGAGCTCCTTGTCGGCGCTACGCTTGTCCCCGTCTTAATCACCTGCGCTCTCCAGACCACCTACACCGTTCTTCATCTGATACAGTGGCGGCGACGGCCCATGTACGATCGGGAGGAATTAATCCGCTAAAGCCTGATTACCATTAGCGCCATGCGATTATGCACCTTGATTACTTGAGTCCACCCCGAAAGGACTGTGACGTGCCCCGCTGCACATTTTAAAGTCACGCATAAAATTATATGGTGATTACCCCCACAATAGATCAATCCACAGGCAAATGAGGCAGTGTGGCCGTATAGACCGTCTCAAGTACAGCTGTGATTTTTAATAGGCACTTGAGGTGACCTGATATTTGCAGTCAGACGGCCTCCTAATCCCCATACAAGCAAATAAATACATTTTACATGCGTTCTGAATGTCATTATTGGATTATTGGACTGTATGGAGTTAAAGCACGGACAAAGAGGATGTGTGTTTCTTAACAGATAAAGGCAGTGCTAGATGGATGGGCGGATTGATGGCAAAATATTTTAATACAGTGTCAAAACTGTATCAGTGGGAATAGGGATATAATGTGGGTCCCACCTTGGAACCAGGCCTGGGGTTGGGGCTCGAACGTGAGCGCCTGGTGGTCGGGCCTTTGCCCACGGGGCCGAAGGGACGACGTGTGGGGGGGGGAGCTTGTTGCAAGAGGTTGAGAGGTACTGGCTAGATATAGTCGGGCTCACCTCAACGCACAGCCTGGGTTCCGGATCCCAACTCCTGGAGAGGGGCTGGACGCTCCATTTCTCTGGAGTTGCCCGGAGGGAGGGGCGGCGGGCTGGGGTGGTCTTGCTCATAGCCCCCCAGCTCAGCCGCCACGTGTTGGAGTTCACCCCGGTGAACGAGAGGATTGCGTCCCTACGCCTCCGGGTTGGGGACAGGTCTCTCACCGTTGTCTCGGCCTACGGGCCCAACATCAGTGCAGAGTACCCGGCCTTCTTGGAGTCCCTGGGAGGGGTACTAGATGGTGCTCCGACTGGGGATTCCGTTGTTCTATTGGGGGACTTCAACGCCCACGTGGGTAACGACAGTGAGACCTGGACGGGGGTGATTGGGAAGAATGGCCTCCTTGATCTGAACCCGAGGGGTGTTCTGTTATTGGACTTCGTCCTTAAGTCTCTGGATTATGTAGGACTGTCTTGGTTGACGCGTCTCTGCAACATTACGTGGCAGTTGGGGACAGTGCCCCTGGATTGGCAGACCGGGGTGTTGGTCCCTCTCTTTAAGAAGGGGGATCGGAGGGTGTGCTCCAATTACAGAGGGATCACACTCCTCAGCCTCCCTGGTAAGGTCTACTCCAGGGTGCTGGAGAGGAGGATCCGGCCGATAGTCGAACCTCGGATCCAGGAGGAACAATGCGGTTTTCGTCCTGGTCGTGGAACACTGGACCAGCTCTATACCCTTCATCGGGTGCTCGAGGTTTCATGGGAGTTCGCCCAACCAGTCCACATGTGCTAAGTGGATCTGGAGAACGTGAACAACCGTGTCCCTCGTGGTGCCCTGTGGGGGGTGCTCCGGGAGTATGGGGTCCGGGGCCCTCTACTAAGGGCTGTTCGTTCCCTGTATGACCGCAGCAGGAGCTTGGTTCGCATTGCCGGCAGTAAGTCAGACCTGTTCCCGGTGCGTGTTGGTCTCCGGCAGGGCTGCCCTTTGTCACAGGTTCTGTTCATTACTCATATGGACAGAATTTCTAGGCGCAGCCAGGGGCCAGAGGGTTACCGGTTTGGGAACCTCAGGATCTCATCTCTGCTGTTTGCAGACGATGTTGTTCTGTTGACTTCATCAAATCAGGACCTCCAGCACGCACTGGGGCGGTTTGCAGCCGAGTGTGAAGCGGCCGGGATGAGGATCAGCACCTCCAAATCTGAGGCCATGGTTCTCCACCGGAAAAAGGTGGTTTCCCCTCTTCAGGTCGGTGGAGAGTCTTTGCCCCAAGTGGAGGAGTTCAAGTATCTCGGGGTCGTGTTCACGAGTGAGGGACGGATGGAGCGTGAGATTGATAGACGGATCGGTGCGGCGTCAGCAGTGATGCGGTCGCTGTATCGGACTGTTGTGGTGAAGAGGGAGTTGAGTCTGAGGCAAAGCTCTCGATTTACCGATCGATCTACGTTCCCACCCTCACCTATGGTCATGAGATTTGGGTAATGACCAAAAGGACAAGATCGCGAATACAAGCGGCCGAAATGAGTTTCCTTCGTAGGGTGGCTGGGTGCACCCTCCGAGATGGGGTGAGGAGCTCAGTTACCCGGGAGGAGCTCGGACTTGAGTCGCTGCTCCTCCACGTCGAAAGGAGCCAGCTGAGGTGGCTAGGGCATCTGTTCCGGATGCCTCCAAGTCGCCTCCCTCGGGAAGTGCTCCAAGCATGTCCTATTGGGAGGAGGCCTCGTGGAAGGCCCAGGATACGCTGGTGGGACTATGTCTCTGAGCTGGCCTGGTGTCGCCTTGGGGTCTCCCCAGAACAGCTGGAGGAGGTGTGCGTGGATCGGGAAGTCTGGGCATCTCTGCTGAGACTGCTGCCCCCACGACCCGGCCTCGGATAAAGCGGAAGAAAATGGATGGATGGATCAAAACTGTGAATAAATACTTTTGTTTTTCTGAACATTTTAAAGTTTTTCCACAGGAATTACTTGTACTTACATCTTTAATGTAAATATACTTATACTTCAAAATATAATGCTTATAATAATTCATCCTGTGACCGTGCCAGATTTTCAGTATTTAAGATACTTCTGCAACCGGATATTAGAAATCAAATCATCAATCTTCTTGACACAACATGGGTGACAGCTTTTAGGCCTGCAATTATTTTTTGTCTGATGCAAAAGAGAGAGAACTTTTGTCATGATTTTTGAGGAATAAATGATTTAGCCAACACAAGTAATAAACACTTACAAGTGCATATCACGTAGTGTAATGACATTTATCCTCTGAATCCAAGCCTATCGAATCCTACGCTGTCAGCTTTAAGGATATTCTTTTTAATCCTGAGCCAGCACACTCATTTGGTAGCCCCAGATAACTAGTGTCATTGATCTATCCACAGGCAATCCAGCACCAAGCGATTAATTTGAGGGGACAATGGAGACATGAAGAAATATCTTTTTTTTGTTGCCTTGTATTCCTGGATGTGTGAGCTTGTGACTCACTCTGAACCACTACTCTACTTAGACCCCAAATGTTAACATGTTTGCATTAGTAATAGCCCGGCAAGGACTTAATGGACTTGATGTGCTGCCATTCACAGCAAAAGGTCCACGATCGGGAGGTTGGATGGTGGAGGGGGTGGGGGGGTGCTTCTCAGTGGTGGTCATGTGCCCTACCAAGCACAATCACTTAATGGATTCAGCAATTATGCATATCCACAGTAGTTGAAAACATAAATGTCAGTCACAAGGAAAAGACCTGATTTGTGTCTTTGTCTGAGAGAGGAAGGCTTTTGGGAGTAAGGACAACATAGATGAAACATAGCCCTGGAGATATACTCTGTCGAGTACCATTTACAATATGCAAATAGGAATTTTGAGCACTGAAATTCACAAATGTAAAAAATCCATCACTGGCCAAAGTTCAATCACTCTCCAGTCTTCAAGTGTCGGGATAATGGTCAGCATCAATGCACAACGCGGCAATTCAGGACTCAAATATCTACCACTGGACTTTTGTTTTTCACTAATATAACTCAGAGAAGGGACTCAATTTTGATACCGCCGCTACTGGTAATACAATTATGGGATAATCGGATTGTAGGAACATGTTTATAGTTGTGTTTTCAAGACTATCTCCACAAAGAATTACGCTTCAATGTGATCAAGTTTGGAAGGAAAACTGGGAAAAAAAATCTGAATAAAGCACTGCTCTACTGCACTATGTGGTATGTCCACATTCATATCTGCTGCTGATATGTATCTGGAAATCCATTTGCGCCATTGCTCTGTGTTAATCTATTTTTATGCATGCCATTATATTTTTATATAATGGCAATATTTTTTACGTTTTTGTAGTTTATTATTTATCTCTACACAGTTTTATGTTAAATGTTTAATGTTGCACCAAAGAAAATGCCTGGTTTGTGAACCTGCTCACTAACAATTGCAATAAAACCTATTCCGATTCTGATTCTGGGATGTAAAATATTCTTGTTTCTAGCTCGGTCATTAAATAATCCTTAACTTTTGGCACTTATCATTTATGTTACATTAAAGCAATGAAGCCTGTGCTTAGTTTTGTACTCATGTTGTCACAAGACGACAGTCAAGTTCAGGAGATTTTACCAAAACCGTATGCACTGTAGTGTCCTGTGGATTCTCCACAAGTGTACACACTTGGGATTTTTCTGAAACAAAACAGTAACGTCCAAAAGAAACAAAACAATAGACCACAATGACCACAGTTTAAAACATATTTTTACCGAGAAGCTTTGAATTATGCAATTTTGCACACTGGGTGTTTTTTGTGCCGGTCCCAAGCCTGAACAAAATAGAAGGGTATATTAGGAAGATTGTTATTCTTAAAAGGTCATGTCAAATCAATACAATTTGGTGTAGCATTGTGAAAGTAGATATGAAATGAATAAAAACATAAAAGGAGAGCACATAGTAATATTAGCTTTGTGCTGCTTGTGATGCTACTACTATTGTTAGCAAAACGAGCGACGGATTGGAGCGCGCGGTAGGGCTGAAAGATATATCGTTATCGAGATATCGAGATATGAACATTCAAGATATCAATATCGCAAAAGAAGAATATATCGTTATCGTATTTATAACGAGATATGAACATTAAAAATATTAAAATCGAAAAAGCCAGATTTAAACTATATAGATTTTCATCAATAAAACTGCACTCTTTTGTATTATGATTTTATTTTTCTGAAAAATGCTTAGTTTTTACCTAACCCATAGTTATATCGTATCGATATCGAGATATCTGGCAGGAATATCGAGATACGAATTTTTGTCCATATCGTTCAGCCCTAGCGCACGGCCATACTATTAACAGTGTCCCCATGTGCTTCAGTATGTTTGTCAGTTTCAGAGGACGTCGGCACTTACGCACACCCGTGGGCCAGCTGGCTTATGTGGTGCCAGGGGGCTGCGTCACATGGGCACATGTATGTACCAAGTCCCATCTCCAAGAATGTGTGTCTGAGTGACCGCATGGTTCGCCCTGACAGACTGCCGGGACTTGGCACAACGTCTACAACAGTCAGAGGGGCCTTGAAAAGCATTTAGCAGTCTTGTCTGCCAGAACATCTTTCACATACACTTTGCAGCACAAACATGCGCAATATCAAAGTGTTTTTTTTTTTTTCTGTACATTTTAGCCCTGGCACAGATTACCCTGAAATGAATTTGTCTCCATTGTTGCGCAATAAAGATGGGTTTCACAACAGTTCCTTTCATATCCTGTGCTGTAGCGATGAGATGTTTTGGGCTTACATACAGTAGATAAATGGAGTAGACTGTAGGAAAGATGATTCATACAATATATGCATGATTATGATATCTGCTTTGTAAAACATGTTGAGTTACTACTTCAATATTTCTGAGTAAATAGTTATGAAGAAAAATGCACTACTATACTAATGATACATTTACAGTCAGTTCTACTACTGCTGCTATAACTAATGCATTAGCACCAACATGTGAAAGGGAGGCCTGACTAATGGGCCACTGATGTGTAGAGAGAAGCCGGGTGGGCAGAGCTGTGATGGCTAAAGTTAGGACACAGAGGGTGTCACAGGTGGCCAACTACAACTTGTCCCGAAAGCCTGCTCATTTGACTGCTCCAATGGGTTCACATGCAAGATCTCATTCAACATAATAGTCACATATAGTTCATGAAAAGCAATAGAGGGTTTAATGTTTCCAGAAAATGTTTATTTTACTCATAAATGTTCATAAAAATAACAACATCAATATTAATTTAAAGGATTGTAGAAAGTGTATGTACAAAATCTTACTTTAACAGTTAATATAACTTAAGGCGAGTAGAATTACTTTTTGCAGTACCCTGTTGGTGACAGTTTCACCAAAGTCGCCATGTTGTTTTTTGCTAATGAAACATCAGCATAATATCTCAAGCACAAGTCCGACCCTGTCATGACACGTTACAATCCACAGAAACTCGCAGCAATGTGTGCTACCTGATTACTCAAAAGCAAAGTGTTTATGGTCTGCTAGTACCTCTAGCTCATTTCACAAACCTCTGTACATTCTGTTCAAAAGGAGAACATATAGTCCATTTAACAAGTTCATCTGCAGTCCCAGGTAATACTATTGTCAAACCAATGGAATGAAGTGCCAACATGTTTCTGATATGAAAGTATTACAATTAAAATATCATTTCAACTAAACAGTAGCCCTCGAAAAGCCAAGACATTATTAATGACTTAGAATACATTTCACCATAGAAATGATGATCAAATGTGATCAATGTAAAATATACAGTCAGTTATAAAAATACAAAGTAGTACAGTAATACAAATATATTTATTTCCCATTTATGATATATCTTTCACAATTGTAATAAACCAAACAATTGTATATACTACAACACAAAGAACAGTGACTAAACACTGACAACCAAATGATAAAAAGTAAACACTAAATATGGTCAAAGGGTCAGCTTTAGTCAAAGCCATAAATATAGTTTACATTCATGTCAAACACCTCCACACACCGTGAAGGGGAATTTGACATTGGCTAATATTCCGCTTAAAGGAAAAAACACTGACAAAAACATGCAGTCTTAGAAATATAGTCCAAACCATTGCTCTATGATGCTAAAAGCCGAAAATAGGGATTTTAAATGAGATAGTACTAAGTGTTAAGTGCAAACATCCAGCTCAGAGCGCAGGTTGGAGCTGTCCTCAAGAGAGGTGCTGAACAGCAGTCATGCAACACCGCAGCGCAGAGGTCTGCCCCACTGACGCTCAACAAGTCCCAGCCGCTCCACCGGTCACTTTCGCCGCTCCTGCAGCACGAGGCCCTCACTGCTGGCTCTAACGTCAGTGTCACCCAGCGGCTTCAGGCCCGTACAATCTGCAGTCAGCGGCCGTATCTTCCAAGACGGAAAGATGCTCCTCCAATGAGTTTAAGTGCAACTCTCTTCATATGCCTTCGGGTAGAGTAAAGGGCCAGGCGCCGGTGGAAACCTGTGGCTTTATTTCCATTTTCTCTTTTTGTTTGAGGTGAACGCGTCCGTGTCTTTTCCTTTCGTCACTGCGCGCAAAGCGCTTGCCGCAGACATCGCAGGAGAAAGGCTTCTCCCCAGTGTGAGTCCTGGTGTGGGTTGTGAGGTGGTCACTCCGGCTGAAGCTTCGCAGACAGATGCGGCACTGGAAGGGCTTGTGTCCGGTGTGGATGCGGATATGGCGGTTAAGCTCGTCTGAGCGCGAGAAGCGCCGGTCACAGCTCTCCATAGGGCACGTGAAAGGTTTCTCTTTGGCAGGGCCATGGGACGTGGAGGGCGCTTTCCTTGCGCGGGGTGCCTTGGTCGTTCGTGTGGTATAACTTTGGGCAAAAGAATCTGGCAACAAAGAAGAATAGAGGATAGAGTCAATAGTTGATGGCAGCGTGGGAGGTGGGTAGAGGGGATCTGACTGAGGTTGCGGTTGGCTGGAGGACAGGCCCATCGGAGGCAAGTAATTGTTGTACAACGGGCTGGAGTAGCTCTGGGAGCAGGTGTCATTGAAGCATGGCTCCTGCTTAATTCCTCCCTCCACTTTGAACTCCATGTCAGGGTTCGGGCACATGGAAGGGAACGTGTCCAAAAGTTCCTTGACATCCACGTGCTGCTCAGGGGGGAAGTCATTTGACATGGGAAAGGTCTCTGTCTGAAATGTGCTCTCTAGACAGTCGGATTTACTGCTGAAAGCGCCCCATTCATAACAGCTACTCTCGAATTCGTTCTTGACCACGACTGGAAAGGACGCAGCCTCGGACTTGGGCTCTGGTTTCTTCTCTTCTGCGTAACTGGGGCACGTCTGCTCGGGCGTGTACGCAGAAGGAGAGCAGGTGAACGCTTGCCGTTTGGAGCTTAGATCCCCAAAGGTGCCGCTGCTGGTTTCCACGGAGTTGCTGCTGCTTTGCTGCATCTCTACCAGTGGCGTTGTGGAGATGCCCACAATCTCGGTAATCATGTTGAGCAGAGTCTCGGTGCTGCACGGCGCCCCGTGAGATGCCTCCACATAGAAACTACCCGAGTAGGCGAGCGAGGAGGGGGGGTAGCTCTCTTTGGGGCATTCGCACTGGTTGAAGGCAAACTCTGAGTTGGAAGCTTCGGTTTTGAGAGTTGCGGGGGCTCCTTCTGTTGAACAGAAAACAAGGGGAGAAACTTTACTCTTCAATACTCTCATTTTAAGGACGTCTTGGTACACGCATCAGAAATCTCCGACTGAAGTACACATTTTCTATTCCCAAGTTTAATTTAACCAAACGCGCGTTTCAAGAATGGATTTTTATTACAGGAACAAAATACCTATACACGCTTCAGCAATCAGCGTTACATAAACACTCATGCGTAATTTGCACATAAAACCGCTCGGTTTAATGTGCCACTGCGCGCAATGGCAGAAACAACCATGTATCTGTTCACTGCACATATTTGTCACATCGTACCGAGGCTCGGAGCAATAATAAATCCAAAGGAGAGCTGAGTACTCACCATGGCCAAACTGGGCAGGCACCCCTCGCTCTGCGTCGACGTACACCTCCTGGTTATCTTTCCGCGCACTGTTCTCCATCCCCAAGGAAGAACTGCTGTCAAACTGAGGGTAGAAGGAATCTTTTGCGTTCAAATCCATATTGTTCAACATTGTGCTGCACTTTGAAGAAGTCCGTGTCCCCAGTGAAAACGTATAAAGAGGTAGAAAAAGGAAGATATAGCGCGATGATGGATCGCAAGGACGAGTGTTTATTTCGACTCCCCTTGATGGTAACTTTTAAACAAATGATCCAGAATGTTGTAAAAACGAATGATGTTGGTATTCCTTTCGCTTGCTGCTCGCTCCTCTCCGCTGCAGGTAGGTATTTGCTTGCTGTAGATTTCAAATCAGACTTCCCTTTCCTCTCCTTATATACACTTTGGCAGCTCCCTCGGCCCTCCTCCCCATTCATCAGCTCCACTGAGAGGATTCCCCGCTGCGTGTAAAACTTCATGCCCATATATGGACAGAGGATGTGACGGAGCACCCCCTCCATTCTCCTCCCCTCCCGCTCCTGTCCTCTCCGAAGCTGCCGGAGAAAAGCGAGTCTGACGTTGCAACAAGTGGCGAGCGCCAAAGTGCCGCGCGCTAAACATTTGGCCTTTATCTAGCGAGGTGTGTAGAATATGTCTATGAGATAAATCAGCGCGAGATAATGTTGATGTATCCCATTTCAGAACATGAAAAGGCAATTCACTGGAGGATTTTTACAATTCACTGTTGTATTATATTGATATTGAAGTAAATTGACGCAAGGGTATGCATGGATGCTGTTCTTCTATTGTGCTGGGTTTTTATATGGGCCTATTACAAGTACTATTGCTTTATTGCTTTTGTGTTCCTAATAGTGCATTAACTCCAGTCGAACTGAGAGTGTTGTGACATGTCTCACACCGCAGAGAGAGCTGTCCAGAAGTTTTCCTGACTTGGAACAATAATGTGCACTTTTGCAAGGCTCTTTTTTTTATTTTTTTATTGAGGAAATGCTATTGTAGATTGGTACACAAGCTAATGGCAGTATATGGCACGCAGTGGAGCTCCAGACTGCTTTAAAAGCATGTACAGCTTAAGTGTCTTTTGTTGAGATGTCAGAGTCTAAATCAAAGACGCTTCAAATAACCTTCTGG
The DNA here is from genome assembly GCA_021464625.1 of Proterorhinus semilunaris. NCBI lineage: Eukaryota > Metazoa > Chordata > Actinopteri > Gobiiformes > Gobiidae > Proterorhinus > Proterorhinus semilunaris. The sequence continues at coordinate 28,230,771 of CM038349.1, forward strand.
TAATGTAAGAAATCTACAGTGCCTTGCGAAAGTATTCGGCCCCCTTGAACTTTTCGACCCTTTGCCACATTTCAGCCTTCAAACATAAAGATATAAAACAACTGAAAAATTGGGCGTGCAAAATTATTCAGCCCCCTTTAGTTAATACTTTGTAGCGCCACCTTTTGCTGCGATTACTGCTGTAAGTCCTTGGGGTTTGTCTCTATCAGTTTTGCACATTGAGAGACTGAAATATTTGCCCATTCCTCCTTGCAAAACAGCTCGAGCTCAGTGAAGTTGGATGGACAGCGTTTGTGAACAGCAGTTTTCAGTTCTTTCCACAGATTCTCGATTGGATTCAGGTCTGGACTTTGACTTGGCCATTCTAACACCTGGATATGTTTATTTGTGAACCACTCTATTGTAGATTTCGCTTTATGTTTTGGATCATTGTCTTGTTGGAAGACAAATCTCCGTCCCAGTCTCAGGTCTTTTGCAGACTCCATCAGGTTTTTTTCCAGAATGGTCCTGTATTTGGCTCCATCCATCTTCCCATCAATTTGAACCATCTTCCCTGTCCCTGCTGAAGAAAAGCAGGCCCAAACCATGATGCTGCCACCACCATGTTTGACAGTGGGGATGGTGTGTTCAGGGTGATGAGCTGTGTTGCTTTTACGCCAAACATAACGTTTTGCATTGTTGCCAAAAAGTTCGATTTTGGTTTCATCTGACCAGAGCACCTTCTTCCACATGTTTGGTGTGTCTCCCAGGTGGCTTGTGGCAAACTTTAAACGACACTTTTTATGGATATCTTTAAGAAATGGCTTTCTTCTTGCCACTCTTCCATAAAGGCCAGAGTTGTGCAGTATACGACTGATTGTTGTCCTATGGACAGAGTCTCCCACCTCAGCTGTACATTTCTGCAGTTCATCCAGAGTGATCATGGGCCTCTTGGCAGCATCTCTGATCAGTTTTCTCCTTGTATGAGCTGAAAGTTTAGAGGGACGGCCGGGTCTTTGTAGATTTGCAGTGGTCTGATACTCCTTCCATTTCAATATTATCGCTTGCACAGTGCTCCTTGGGATGTTTAAAGCTTGGGAAATCTTTTTGTATCCAAATCCGGCTTTAAACTTCTCCACAACAGTATCTCGGACCTGCCTGGTGTGTTCCTTGTTCTTCATGATGCTCTCTGCGCTTTAAACTGACCTCTGAGACTATCACAGAGCAGGTGCATTTATACGGAGACTTGTTTACACACAGGTGGATTCTATTTATCATCATTAGTCATTATGGTCAACATTGGATCATTCAGAGATCCTCACTGAACTTCTGGAGAGAGTTTGCTGCACTGAAAGTAAAGGGGCTGAATAATTTTGCACGCCCAATTTTTCAGTTGTTTATTTGTCCAAAATGTTTGAAATATCCAATAAATGTTGTTTCACTTCATGATTGTGTCCCACTTGTTGTTGGTTCTTCACAAAAAATTACAGTTTTATATCTTTATGTTTGAAGCCTGAAATGTGGCAAAAGGTCGAAAAGTTCAAGGGGCCCAAATACTTTCGCAAGGCACTGTATATGCAGCAAAATTAAAAATCTGTTCTAAGTGATATACTGTATCCAGTGTAGCTATAGCTATATAAAATGTGATCCTGGGAGCTCTGTTGTCGGGGGCTTCGTGCCCCTGGTAGGGTCTCCCATGGCAAACAGGTCCTAGGTGACGGGTCAGACACCAACAGGCCCAGTTAGAATCGTGAGGCCGTCCTTCTGTGGACCCACCACCTGCAGGAGGAGCCATAGGGGCTGGTGCAATGTGATTTGGACAGCTCCAACAGCTGCTGCCACAACCCGGCGACGGAAAAGTGGAAGAAAATGGATGGATGGATGGCCTCAATGTTTGACTAGTATAGTCAATCATACATTTTTAGAGAAAAGCATTGCTAAAGTATAGAAACCTTTATTCACTAAAACATACCTGGAGAAGTATTTTGTTTCATAAATGAGAGTTATTGTATATGATGCGCTACACACTAAAACCAAAAGGTCTTCCTGTGTGTTGTGATGTGAATGCTTAAAAGCAATATCCCTTTGCATTCATAGCTCAGAGCTTTGCTGCTAAGTGGCCATTTCAACGTGCACATTTCCCCAACTTTTACAGTAGAGGGCTTAGTTTAGTTTAGTAGTTTATTTGTTTATTTGAGCAGTATGCATTCTGCTCAAAAGGAGTGGGCTGAAGCAAAAAGCTTATGAGCGCCTACCCCCAAATTCTGTGCAATAATAGGGCAAAACACACAAGGCGACACGCAAGTTTCCCAAAGCCTTTTTATTTGTATTTTTTATATAGGATTTATTCTATTTTGTGAAATTTGCCGCACCTGACTCATATATTGTATGTACTGTCAGTAGGGCCGTTTCCAGTCCACCTCCAATTTAGGAAAAGCACAGCAAAAACATGCATGTAGGGTCAAAACGCCAAGAAAAAAGAAGGCCTGATCCAACTGTTCTTTGACAATCAGATAGCCTGCATCATTAAATATCTTCTTATAAGACATACACATTCTATTTCTAAGAGGCACAGACATACTAGTCCAACAAGTTCAAACCATGGAGAAGGTTTTTATTGTAATATGTAAATTGTGCATGTTTTATTCACTGGCATGAACCAACAAGTGAACTGAAGATTATTGAGTCCGAGACATTGCAGTGCAGCTAATAACTTTCTCCCATCTCTATACAGGCCCGTGTCTGGCTCTGCGTTTTCAGAGTCACGCTCGCACCACCTTTCCTCTGGTCCCATTTGATTCACTTTTTTCTCCCTTACAAATCCGTCACCTCGCCTGCGTCCGCTTTCCACCGGCGGGGAGAATAACTGCAAAGCTCCCCGTCTGAACCAACCCTTGGCCTTTAAAAGCATTGAAGGGAGTCAATATCACCCCTGAGGTGTTCAGTGGTTGAACCCAACTGTTCACATGACATTTCAACCCCTAAAGCTTTTTCTCTCTCTCTCTCTCTCTCCCTCTCTCTCTCTCTTGGTCCGGGCCGATCTGTTGCCGGGTGAACTCTGTGGTCACACTTCCTATTACAAAAAGTCGATACTCTTTCATAAGGAACGCAGCAGACTGAGGCAGACCTCTGGCACGCTGCTGGAGGTTCAGGACCACGGACAGCTCCCCGGCTGCATTCACAGTCTAATCACAGACTGAGCCCTGCACCATTTGTTCTCCCCTTTTTTATATATATATATTTTATTTTCCACATGCCACCAAATGCCTGCTGTGGTAAACTTGTTTTTTTTTTTTCTGTCTTGAAATCAATCCTATTGCACCCAAAAGAGAAGCAGTTAGCGGCGCAGTATTTTTTCCTGCTGGATTGTAATCAGTTGTTGCATTCCCCTATCCACTTAAGCTGGGTTTGTGTTATTCATTTGCAAACTGGCTGAAAACACAATCAAGCGAAAAGCGTTTTGAAAAAAAAAGCAAAAAAAAAAGCACTTGGCACCGCATTAAAACAGGTTAGCAGATGAAAACAATGTGCCTTAAAGCGCAGCCATAAATAAATAAATAAACGTCTTGGAAATAGCTGCGCATATGTTGTGCCGCGCTCATCTATGCACTTACAGGCTTTAGTCGAGGCTTATGTTATTTGCATTTCTCGTTTTTCTCGGATGTCTCCCTACACTTATCAATGTGGCTATGTATAACATCTATGAGTATCGATTTGCATGGGCTTATGTGTTTACAATGCTCCAACGTCTCCTGGTGAAGTTTAACCTTTACTCTGCTTTTAGATGTCTATATCTGTTTTGTGGATTTGTTTATTGCCAAGCAGGATAATTGCGTTTGTATGAAAAGGTCAGTGGTGTATGGTGGAAAAGTCGTTTTGATCTAGTTGGCTTTTTTCTTCTTCAAGACTTTGATATTGTTACAGGGATGAGCTTCAGCAGTTCAAATTTAGGGAAAAGAGAAACACTTTTTTTTTTTTTTTACCACTGAACTGGAAGTTTCCTCAAGCTTTTGTGTTCATAGTACTCAATCTGTGAAATAGGGCGCTTTGATATTGTTTCCCCTATTTGTTATTGCCCTGCCTTACTATCCAGCAGAATGGGTATCGAGGGGGATAAGTCAGAGGGTCAAATTTCCTAACTTTGGAACTCATGGTTCAAATTAGTGCCACGGGACTTAAGGCTTTTTAGACTATTTTACATGCTGTTTGATATTGAGAGTGCAATTGTGTGGAAAAGTAGAGTTTTCCTCACATCATCTTGTATGGGAGTCTCAAAGCACTGCTCCAACTGTACGGCATTGCATTGTGATGTTACAAACAGAGGCGCCGTGAATCGAAGTTGTAAATACATCGCGTCCACGTCCGGCAATGATTCTTAGACCTCATCAAAATGCTGCTTTTTTTTTTTTTTCTTTCTCCAGCCGACCACTCAAACCTGATGTTGTCTCCATTTACGCAGGCCGCTGTAAATGTATCAAAGGGATGTTGCGCGATGGCTGCCCTGTCATCTTTTTAAAGCCGCGGTGATAATAGCCTATAAGCTCTTTCAAACGCCGCTGTGACATTCTCCGGAACAAATCGTTTTCACCTCAGATGTGCACTCTAATTCCAGGGCCCTGCGCGCGTGTTTGGCTTTGAGGAACTGCCTCCAAGTAAATCCCGAGTCTATTAAACCCAATCTGATCACACAAGAGTTCAGATCACGGGATGCTGTTATGATAACTGCGGCGTGGCTAACCTCTTCTCCTCCAGCAAATGCCAAAGCGCCGCGCCCGCGAAGTAATGGCTTTATGTAATATTAGCACTTAGCGGCGTTATAGCACAGAGGGAGACTGTATAGGTGTGATAGAACATAGCGTGGCTTAAGCTTTTCTCTTATTGTGGAAATAATATTGAACAGTATAAAGCGGATTCCAACTAGAAGACTGACTTGAAGATGAAGAGAGATGAAAAATAAGTAATTCAATGACAGGTTGTGATTATACTTTTAAGTAAGAGGGTCATATGCAATTGACTGGTGAGATAAAGCACTATCTATTAGAACGACTCGGTGTATTTATATAGCAATACTGTAACCGCTAAGGGAAGCAGTCCTCTTCCTTTAATAAAGGACATATCAAAATGAGCTTGAACTGCAACACTGAGGTGAAAATGACTGTGTGCTATAACACGATGAATTGGATTTCACTCAACCACATTTAAATCACAAGAAAGGAGAATTGATGGCACTCATGTTTCAAAATGTTGGGCAACAGAAGCTCGGGACTACAATGGAAATTGGTAAATTAATTATAGATCGAAAGAAAGGTTTTCAAAAAAGCCGTCATCTGTTGTTATTTTACAATTTTAAGATGCTTCGCCTCGCGTCCAAAAGATTTTTTCCCGTGAGTCTCATGCGATCTTGCTAGTCTGTGGAGAGGAGTTAAACTCGCCAAATTCTTGGATGCAAACCAGCACATATGAGCACTTTTGAAAACCTTTGCTACAATAGAGAACTCCTGTACTGAGAGCTTACACAACCATTAACAATTCCTTTTACTGTATCGTTGGCTTCATGACTTAAAGTTTATGTTGAGTAGTTTTGAATGGTGTGTGCAATGTTCATTAATTGTGTGTTTCGGGCCAGATGCCTTTGCATGTGAAACACCGTAGTGCTTTGTTGTCCTGGCCCGGCCGTGGGAGTTCTGTTTTCAGGTTTCAAACAAAACACATTTGAGGAGGCAGTCAGGACGAATTTACATATTATCATGTCAGTGTCATTGATCTGTGTACTTTGTGAACATATAGCATACAGGATCAACTTTATGTTAGAAATCAACTAAAAAGACGTCGCATTATACACATGCAAATCCTGGGTTAGAAATCATGGATTATTACCAAAGAGTGTTGCCCACTGTCTATACAACTTGCTTAATTATCCTTTGAGGGCGATGCAAAAGCAAACCTATTGATAAACCTATTGACCCGCCAATGCATAGTATTACACATAATTGGGAGGTGTACATTAGCTGGCATTATTGTGATTTTCAGTAATTAAAAACAAAAGTGCATCAGGAACTGCACAAAGATATGGGCCTTTGGAGCCTTGGTAACTTTAAAATAACTTTTCAGAATCTACATAAATTAACAATGTACCGTAACGTATCGAGTCTTCACTTAGCCCCTCGTATTGAAAATCATTAATCAAGGATTCACTGCCGTTCTAAAGGGTGAGCTTGCATTTCTCTACTGCGTCATTAATATAACAAGTGCTTGTTTGACCGTGTATGTTTGGTTGTGGTGAGAGAGAACGTAGGTGTGGAGCGGGAGAAACATTTTTGTCATTCTGCCTTAGAGCAGCTGTGACTGCAGAAACAGCATAATAGTAACACTCTTACAAATGAACTTTACCTGCATGTGCAGAAACACAGTAAGTGCAGTACTGTAATTAATGTAAGTTGTACTAAGACTAATACTAGGGGTGCACAAAATGCCAACTGATTATTATTATTATCACATGCAATATCTATACCATAAGAGGCCACAATATACAGCAAGATAGATTTTTCTTTTCTTTTTTTGCAAGCACATAATGAAACAAAACATGCATGGTAATTGTAAAAAATTGCAAAGGTTAAGTTTTAGTCATAATTTTACAAATTTGGCTCCATTTTAGGTTTTCTTTTATTTCGATTTAGCGTGTTAAAAAATACTGCTCATGGCAAAATCAGACCAAAATGAATGATTACATTTGATGGGATGTAGTTGAAATTGCTTATCGTTATCGCAATATTCAAGACAGTTTTCTAATATCACAATCATATTATTATCATAAAACGCCTTTTTGTGCAGCCCCATTGAATACCGATAGAAAGGCGTTCCTGCTGGGCTTTGAACTTCAGTATATCTTCAGGATACTTTAAAGTTTTTTTTTTTAAATTCATTATCAGTTTGTGCTGCTCATTGTATTGATGATTCAATTCCATTTAATGTACAGTAGATCTTAAAAATGCTTCAATGCCTTGGCAACCTGTTGAAGAAAACCTCTTTTCTTTGTCCTTGTGGTTGTCACCTTGTACACAATAAAATATGATTAACACGTCGTCTCTACATTTTCCATATTTACCATTACCACCGTTGGACAATGCGCATTCACACTGGAAGGGGGATTAGAAAGTAAGTCGTCAACACTGCCCTATCAGCCTAATAAACAAACCAGGATAAAGATGAATATGAAACCAGGAACTTAAAGTCACGAGGATTTATTCACAGGTCACCTCACACAGACGCGTCTGTTCCCCAGGTCCCTAACACTCAATCTGTCAGCACCCCACACGGAGAAGACTGAACTCTCTGGGGACACAGACTTCTTCACACCACACCTCAAATTATAATATTCATGAGCCTATACTAAGCGCATCAGTTTCCCATCGTACGAGTCTGGCACTTTCCACTTATCGGCCCATGTCTGCCAGCCGGCCTTGGTAGGGCCCATGTTATCTCTTTGTTTACGTGTGCATGGGGTCTGTTCTCGGAGCCTGTCTGCACATCGGCTCAGTATTTTTCCACTCCACTGTAACAGAAAACTGAAACACTTCTATTGCTAAATTGCTCTCTAAGCAAGACATCATTGATTAGAAACAATCATTCTTTTCATCCCCCTTCTGGCCTCGAAGAGGCCATTTCCTTGTTTCTAATTAATGAAGGTACAGCCGTCGTCAAAACATAGTTGTCCCCTGCCCAATGTATAGTGCCACCACCACCAGGTGTCGAATTTGGCTTGGGCATAGGCAACCACATCCTCCAGTCCTGTGAAATCATCACTTTCTTCCCATGTATAATTACCACTCACTAATCGTTCCATCCGGAACCTGTATCTCCCAGGACTGGGTTCACTGATACATTTCACTTCCTCAGTTCCATAGGCTCCATCTCGAATCAATATGAAAATAAACATTCCTGCAAAATACAAGCACAGCGAAGCAAAACACAACATAACACTCATCATATGGTTCTTAAAGTTATTCTGAGCCACGTGTGTCCTCCCATCCATATCCCAGAGCCTTAAATGCCCCGAGTTGATACAGGCTCGGCTCCCCCCCTTCAGGCAGGGACCTGTCCCCGGCCTCTGGGTCCTCCGGGGGCAGGGTCACAGCTGCGTACAACCCCCCCGAAGTCCCCAGAGCCCTGGAGACCATGCTGCGGACGAGAGGGAGAACACAACAGAACAACACACAACACAACAACAGTATTACACCAATTAATATACCCACCTTTTGAAGTACATTATAACTATATTTAGGACAATAATTTTTACTGTCTTCGAGCCAATTATGGTTTAGTTCTGTTTGTTAGAAAGCTCCTTCTAATCGTAAATGTAGAACCCATTCTCTTACTCATTTGTATGAAGTACACTGATACACTATGTTTTCATAAACAAACCTCCACTTTTAGCCGAGCTTTGGAAGCTCAACCACCAATACTTATTCAAGCTCCAAAGATGCTTGATTGTCTTTGTCAGATCCAACCTGCCTCTCCGATTTCCTCTCTTGCTTGGAACACCAAATCGTTACACAAGGGATTCTGTTGCTCGGATAGGACCTCCAGGCCTCCAGAGCCAATCGACATTTTCTCCTTCCATGCTGCCTCCTGCAACAATAAAGAAGAACACTCCGGCCTGCATAAAATCAAATTTTACCATGCCATTGTGACCAGTTCTTGGCTCATCAGCTCCTGTCCTGAATCCGTCCCTGTAGCATCACAATTCCTCCTGTAAAGTCCCTGTTCCTGTGTAAAATTAATGTTATCAACCTGGAATGAATATGGATTAAAACATGTTACACACTCAGTACATAAAATAGTCACACTTATAATCTTATAGTAACTTATGTTTTCTCATTATTTGTTTATTTAGATCCGAAAGAGTCACAATTATTTCTACGGAGGTCCAATCGACTCTCCATCTCTTTTTAATAATCATAGCGAGTCTGTGTGCACCAAGAGACGCGATGACCATTAGAAAGCTGGGCAATATATCCTTGAGGTCATGAGTGTGACCTTTTCAGTGACTCTTAAGATACCGGATTTACACTGATCTTATCACATGTTGCTATTTTGAAATAAAACCCGTTTGCCAGCACCAACTTCAGATTTGAAGACGCCGTTTTACTTACTCTGTATGTAAACCTCTATATTCAGAATTCATACTACTCAATATCTCGGTCTCAGATCTAAAATCTAAGCATGTGTTCAAATCTGGATCCAGCCACCCCTTCTTTGGCAAACCACACAATATTTCAACTCACGCATCCAAGGGTTTACTAGTGCAAATGTAAATGATCACCTTTATCACCAACGCTCCAAATTAAGATACACCAGTATCTCCCGCTGACCAAAACATAGGACTCCATCTCTTTCCTGTATTCAACCAAAACCCAACAATAAAACACTACGCCGTCAATTCCTGTACAAAACTCACTCAATGTACTTAAATTAAAATCACAATATCTCTGATCAATTTCGGAACGTTCAGAGACCACCTACACAATCAACAAATTGTTACGCCTTAACACACCTTAGACACAAACCCCCAAACAAGCAAATGAACCCCAACCACTCCTATCAACAAAACTCTTCCACACGACAATGGTAACCTGTGGATGTTTACTGTTCAAAGTTAAGGGGACAATATTATTATCAGCTGTAACCTGTGCTACAAAGTAATTGGAGAATTACTATACTGTTCTTGAGAAGCTAATCACACCACTGATTGAATATTCATTTTAATCGTTTATGTACTTTGCATAGATGCCTAAGATCCGCTGCAAATCAGGTAAAATTCAAATTAGGACACCTTTGCCTATAATCCAAGAATTATTAGAAATAATATTTTACTAAACCAATAACGGGCCTTAGCTACGCCTAAACTCGCCTCGCTACACCAAATTATTTTCACTTTGTGTGAACCCTACACTCACTATGTTTATTTATCCCTCTGTAAATATGTTATCTCTTAAAATATTTAATTAAGTGTATTTATCTGTTTATTTCATTATCTATTTCGACTTAATTATTATAGCTGTTTAATTAGGATGCACATTGATCAATTGGAGCATTCTAAAAGATCAAAAAATAAAATGAGAAAAATAGAGATAGATTACCGCCACGCGGAGTCCCATGGGCCCTGGCCCATTGGCAAAACACAAAAGAAATTGATCAAAACAAAATATAAAAATATGTATATTTGCCTAAAAATTCAAAAATCTAAGTCCGAGTGGAGCAGAGGTCAAGGCATCAGACCTGTGGCAAATTGTGAACACCGGCCCTTGTGCATGTGACTTTCAAGGGCTTTTCAGGGAGCAGCAGAGGGAGAGCGTATTTGTTGACATATTTCGAGGGCATATTGTCAGCGAGGCAGCGTGGAGGAGACTTTCAGTGTGGCAGACTTTCTCTTCTAATGCATTTGGACCAATGAACACGCAGAGCGCAACAGGCCTTCGCCTCTCCCCCTTTTACCACCAAAAATGTCAGAGTAAAAAGTAAAATTTAAAACCAGCATGTCCTATCACGCTCAGCATTACAAATAGGGTAACATTCAAAAAAAAAAACTAACAAAAGTAAAAAATACACGAGTGAATATTGATAATAAAAATTAAAAGAATCCTCTGTCCACTATCAAAAAAAGGCTCATGCTCCACTATTGCCTTTGAAGACAAGCATAGTGCTATTAATTTCTCCTTTTATTTTCAATATAATGTAGTTGCTTTTAGGTTGTTAAAACCACATCACTAATAATAAAACTTCAGGAATTCACATACTGGATAACGATCTAATGGAAGGTTTCTTTAACTAGTTATTTCATATGCTTATATTGATTAGTGATCAGTTTCCGCATATATTTTATCCTATTAAATTCAATAGTCTTTTTGTGTCAGACTCTTAGTTTTCGATTATAACGCTATGGCCGTCTTATCAAAAATATGTTTCTCCTAAACACAGTTTGGATTCCAGGTGACCTCCGATCTAACCTCCGGCGCAAACTTTAAAGGATGTAAGAAAGTTTACAAAGCAATTACTTAACTAATTTAAAGGAACCGGGAAAAGCCATCCTGCCGTAATCTGGGCAGCTCTCCTTTTATCAAAGTACCCCTGTACAACTGAGAGCCCGCTCAGACACCTAGAACCTATAAAGATAGAGCTAAGATTCACTTCACCACAAGTCTAAACGATAAAGACAATATTCTATATATCTTTGTATGTCCTGGTACCTTTAGAACCGGACCTACCAACCCAGGGTTCAGAAACTAATCACAGCAGAACAATATGTATTCACTCTATTAGCGCTTCTTGCAAGCACAACATTATATAATAATAAACTAAAAATGCAAGACATTTCACCTTTTATACTTTCTAAATATTGTTTGGCCGTTATCAATATTATTTGTTTTGGTTGTTTGATAAGCACAAATTATGCCCCATTTCCTTTAGCATAATGTCAAAGAATTATACGTCTTGTATTATTATGAAAACAACAACAAGCTCTTGGCCTTTACCCATTTATTCTCGTCTGGACCCTGGCCTTCTACATTAAGAGACCGTCGCTTCCTAGATCCATCGCCTTCTGTGGGAACAGACATGTTAGATAAAACCTTTCAACAAAACCTTCTCTTTCTTTCGGTTTTCCCATGTTTCTTGATTACAATAGATTGCCAACTTTCCGCCTGGTTTTGTGCCTATTCGACGACACACTCTCAGGTATTCTCTCCTAAGTTGGGGAAAGGGATGTCCCCTTACTATCCCCTCACAACTGTTTTGGTCTTCCACCATTAACATAATTGGTATTATTGTCATACTTAAGGCCAGTATCAGTCCCCACACCCAAAATGGACACCGTAAGGGGCCCATACTCCACATTTTTGTTGATAATCTAATGATACTCTGCCATAGATGTATATCATATAAGTTCATTTGTTGGCCACTTTGCTGCCCACACACAAGTGAGGAGTAAATAACAGGAAAAACTGAAGCAGGAACTCTACAGAGATGCAGAGGCTGTTAAGCATTTAAAACCTCAACCAGACTTCAAACCATGATGATGTACAAAAACAGGAAATATGATGAAAAAGAAGGTAGCACTCCAAATTTAATTAAGTGTACATAAACCTTTCTATAAACAAATTTGCATTCTGCCTCCAGTGATGGGGTGGACTTTCAAAAAAAAAATGTATGCAAAACAGATTTTTTTTTGTTTATAATTATTTTTATGTTTTTTTCAATTTTCTGCAACAATCCTGCAAAAGCCAAAGCATTGGAGAGAGGATCCATCTGCCTCCCCCAAATCACATCCTGACATCCAAATCTCTCCCCAAGGCGCTCAGCGAAGGGAACATCTTCAGTCTCAAACCGCCATACAATGGGGCCTGTAAGACACCGCAAAAAAACGGATTGGGTGAGCTATAGCACCACAGAAAACCTCTGCCGGAAACACGACTTTCTATAAATACAAGATACTCGCTTCGCCTGCCAATTTTTTTCTCCAGCTTTTTTTTCCCACTCTCTCTCTCTCTCTCGTTCTCCTCTTTCTGTCATGTTGGGCGCTTGCATAGTTAGAGTCATCATTCATAGGCCGGGCAATTGACAGCAAACTAAGAAAAGTGAAAAATCTGCGGATGCGTGGTTGGGTCTTTTGAAGCGAGGAGAAGCATCACCGTCGCTCTTCCTCTCAGAGTGGGTGTGGGTTAGGGAAGCCCGGTACTAGGCCCCGCTCTATATTGCTGCTTCTGCTGTTATTGTGGTGGTGGTGGTGCAAGGTTTTCCCGTGTGATCCAAAAATATACTTTTGCACTCGCCCACTTCGGTCCCCAGCCGGCTTTACGCTTGTACAGCGGGGGGGGGGGGGGGGGGGGGGGGGGGAAGGAGAAAAAAAATAAAATCAAAAAGCAATGCTACCTTTTCATGATGGCGGAATGCCCCCAGACTCCTCCAAACGCACACACGGCATCAGCATGGCACTCTCCTTGCCCTCTTCACTGCCGGATCCATGCTCAAAGCAGTTCAATATTGGGAGCGTTCCAACTGCTGTACCTGTGGTTATCTAACTGCTTGCTATAGGGCTTGGTTGTTTTTCCCAAAATCCAAACTACTGTATTTGCTTGACGGCACTAAACCGTCGTTCTTGAAGGGTTTGGCTCATATTTGTCATCATTGGTGGACAGAACAATACACAGGCCAGTCCAATTTGAAAAACATAAAACTACAACAAAACCTGAACCTTTTCTTCATAGCACAGATTATAACTTGGATCATAAATGGTCTGTCACTCAGCCATTCTTTTTTCAGACATATCCCACAATTTACCAGGGACCTCAGGTGGGACACCCTCTTGAAACAATGTAGCTTACAATGAAATGCAGGCACTAGAGCTGGTGAAGACCTTGCCTGGGGCCCGCCTTTAAGTTTTGATGTACACAGTGGCCATCAGGGCCAGCAAGGCCTTCTCTGCTAACAAAAAAAGGGTAAAAAATGTTCATGGTTTATTTACTTTGCAATGTGTTTGTGTAATGTACAGTTGAGTTGCTTATATTGGTATTGTGGAGGTTTAACTGTAGTTTCCAATTCCAACTTAAAAAGGGCCTTAAACACCCTTCATGAGCTGCATACAGATACAGATCAAGCTACCCTTCTGTTGTAAGACCACACACGAATGATAGCTGGCATGACTGAAAATTCAACGTACAATGTATCAGTGTATCCCCAGGCCCTGCTGTGTATCAACAGCTACCCACTTGTTTTCCTCGGCTGGGAAATCTGCTAATATAACAGCGCATGGGCAGATCTTTCAGCCAATCAGGCTGAAATAAATCAAGATAAACTTTCTATTGTGAAATGAATCGGACTAGGCCAAATTAAGTGGATTTATTAATCATGGGTATCCCTTTCTCAAGAAGAGCTTTGATGGAAAAGCCGCGAGAACTACAGCGACGTCCCCAGTCAGGAGAAGGGTTTGCCCGCGTCAGCTGCACTGGTACACGGCCAGGTTCAGCCATCCCACATGCAAACTGCAAATCTACGGGTTTAAATGAGATTACTTTGAAGCTTGAACATAGGACCAAACTATAAGTCTAGTGTCTTTTCTTTCATCATTTAAAGGTCCTACATCATGCAAAATTGAGCTTTTAACCATGTTGTTATGCTATTTCCTTATCAAAAACACTCCCAGAGCGGTTTTTGGCTTCATGCACGCAGTTCTAAGCAATCCTCCTGAATCCTGCTCTCTGAGCCACTGCTCTGCCCTCTCCTGGAAAACAAGTTGTATTTTACGTCATAGTGTCAAACAAGAAGGGCCAGACCTCTGTAATGTAATGCCTTACGGCCTGATTTTAATTTTTAAAATAGCGTTTTCATTATTTAAAAAATAAATAAATAAATAAATAATAATCTCCCTGTCCCGGAAGAGTAAACAAACGCACCCCCGGAGGATCCGAACGGAAGTCATGTTTGTGAAGACGGAGCTCTTTCTAACCTACTCTGTTATTTTTTCTTACCCAACAATAATGTCACGGATGCGCATTTGGCTACGAGAGGAACAAGACTATTAAACCTTCCTAAAGAAGAGTGCACTCGCCAGAAATTGGAATTTCTTTCCGGGAAAGAAATTCAGCGACTATATAATAATAATGCCTTACACTTGTATTACCAAGTTTTTCTCAAAGCGCTACACTGTCGTCATTATTCATTCACTTCACTTCATTTACTCGGTGGTGGTAAGCTACTGTTGTAGCCACAGCTGCCCTGAGGTAGACTGACGGAAAATGCCATAATTTCCACAACACAAATAGCAACCCTGCCACCAGATAAACACCTTGAGCTGACACATTTCACACCTGTTACTGACAAAACAATCGAAGAGGTTATCTCCGGTCTGAGTTCATGCACATGCTGCCCTGATGAATTACCCACTAGATTTCTGAAGTCTGTGCTGACCAGCTTGTTACCACAACTTGTTCAGTTAGTCAACATTTCATTTGAGACTGGAGCATTTCCAAAGGCTCTGAAAACCGCGGTCATTAAGCCTCTTCTAAAGAAGAGCAGCCTTGATCCCAAGGTATTGAACAACTACCGGCCCATATCAAACCTACCATTCTTTAGGCCCTGCCACAGCACTGAGACAGCTCAGATCAAGGTGACAAATGATATCCGTATGAACACCAACGCAGGTAAGGTCTCAGTTTTAGTTCTGCTGGACCTGAGCGCTGCCTTTGACACAGTGGACCATGGAATCTTACTTCACAGGTTAGAAAACTAGGTGGGAATCTCTGGTACTGCTCTAAACTGGTTCATGTCCTATCTCGAGGACAGGACATACTTTGTCAAAATTGGCAACTGTGTCTCAGACAAAATTTCCATGACCTGTGGAGTCCCCCAGGGGTCAGTCTCGGGACCCCTCTTATTCAACTTGTACATGCTTCCATTGGGTCAGCTAATAAACAGCAACAATGTGTCGTACCACAACTACGCAGATGACACTCAGATCTACGTGTCACTGACGGCAGGTGAACATGGGCCTGTAGATACTCTCTGTCACTGCATCGAACAGATCAGTTTGTGGATGCAAAACAACTTTCTCCAACTAAACTCAGACAAAACTGAGATCATTGTTTTTGGCCCACAGACACAAAGACAAAGTGTTATCAGTCACCTTGAGTCTCTCTCTCTAAAACCAAAAAATCAGGTTAGAAATCTAGGAGTAAACATGGACTCAGACCTGAACTTAAACAGCCACATTAAAGCAATAACATCATCAGCTTTTTATCATCTGAAAAACAAGGAATAGTGTCAACACCAGACTTAGAGAGACTCATCCATGCATTTGTCTCCAGCAGGTTAGACTACTGTAACGGCTGCTCACTGGCCTTTCTAAACGAGCTGTTAGAGCTGCAGAACATCCAGAACGCTGCTGCTCGAGTCCTGACAAGAACCAGGAAATACGACCACATTAGTCCAGTGCTCCGGTCTCTGCACTGGCTTCCTGTCACTCAGAGAATAGAATTTAAAACAGCTCTGCTTGTGTACAAGTCGTTTCATGGTTTAGCACCAAAGTACATCTCTGATATGTTAGAGCTGTATGAACCATCTCGGGCCCTGAGAACTTCAGGGAGGGGTCTCCTGGTGGTTCCCAGAGTCAATAATAAACACGGTGAGGCTGCGTTTCAGTTTCATGCAGCTAAACTCTGGAACAGTCTTCATGAGGACGTGAGACAGGCCTCAACTCTGACAATGTTCAAATCCAGGCTGAAAACAGCTCTTTTTACCCGTGCATATGAAAACTGAAAGTATTTTATCTGCACTCTTGCCTTTTACTGTAATTGATCAATTTATGTTGATGTTTTATTGATTGATTTGATGTTTTCTTGTCATTTTCTGCAACTGTGAAGCACTTTGAATTGCCTTGTATATTAATTGTGCTCTACAAATAAACTTGCCTACTGCAAATGTGGAATGAGCGGAGAGAGGGGCGGAGTTAACTGAATCGAAGAGTTGTCTTGCGGGTTTAGAAAATACCCCCAGTAAATACTTATATTTCTCTCAAAAATGAGTACTCCATAGTGATAGGTACAAGATATCATATAAATGCCTATAGTTTACTTAGGAATGGTTAAAATAGCTGGATACAGATTCTTTAAGGTAAGGCGTTTGTCTCCCATGGGAGAAATTTGGTTCGGACAGGGTGCCGCCACACATCAAAAACACCACAAGTACAATACACAATTACATGTAACAAAATAACAAAATAACAATAACAAACTGTACAACAAAATGTGTTCTCTGTGTTTGACCCATCCTTCGACGCCACTGTAAGTAGCAGTGGGTGCCCGGGGACTTATCTCCAGGTGTGGAGCCAGGTCAGAATCACTTGGTTGCAGGATTCACCTGTTGCACATGTTTTTAGTGGTAGGGGAAACCGGAGTACCCGGAGGAAACCTATGCAGACACGGGGAGAACATGCAAACACAATAGAGAAAGGCCTCGTCCAGGTGGGAATCGAACCTGGTACTTTCTAGCTGTGAAGCAGCTCTAACCAAATTACTTTAAAATTCCAGCCTTACGCCTATTTGGAAGATTAATGCAAAGATATTTTTTTTAGCACCATACTATTTGCCTCGCAAATATGATCTACTCAAGCAATTTACATCCTTCATTTCAATTAACTTTTTAAGCTTGTGCCCCTGTGTTCTACACAGTAAGTGTTTATGCTGCTCTGATGGAGCTGAGCTTAACATAAATTATATTGTGTCCACCACGATATAAAAAATGTCAACGATATAAAAAAATGATATTGCGATAACAATATGCAATAAGATATGGCCCACCCCTAGCGCTTCCCTGCCGTGGATTTTAAATGGCCAATTCTTATTCAGAGTGGGCAGAGCAACTTGGCAGCCACGTGGCGTTAGCTTCAGCCTTCAACGCCAAACTCTACTGATGTCCTTTGTAGGACTGTTTACAAGAGAGGATTGGAGGCAGTTAAGCGGCAAATACCTTAACTAAACCATTTCTTTTTCTGTTTGCGCCGATTGACTGTCTGAACTGAACCTGGTCCTAATAGTTTTCTGAAGCTTGTGGTTGTGTGTGAGCAGAGCGGAGTTGTTCTTCTGTGAAGCTGTCAATGCGTCAGAACGCTCCTGTATCGTCAGGTTTGTGCTATGGCCTTAAGCTTTCTTATCTCCAGCTCAGTCACTTTGGAGCGGGCATCTTCTGTATCTTTTTGCTGTTTGCTTAAGAGGGTTTTTAGAGTTTTCTCTGAAGACTGCAGATCACCTTTCTCCTCCTCCAGAGTTTGTCTGGGCCTCTTGCAGTGCTGTATTCTTTTCAAGGAGAACAGATTTTAATTAGCCCACCTGCAAGAACAAGTCATTTCTTTCTGCCTACAAGCCAGCCTGTTTCTCCTCCAGTTATTTTACTTTGCTCTGGGCCTCTCCCAGTGCTGTAATTCTTTTCAAGGAGGACTGATTTTAGGTTGCCCGCCCACAAGCACTGGCCATTTCTTTCTGCCTGCATTCCAGGCCTCTCTTCCTCCAGATGTTTAAAGTTGCTCTAGGCCTCTCCCAGCGCTGTATTCTTTTAAAGAGGACTGATTTTAGGTTGCCCGCCTGCATGAACATGCCACTTCTTTCTGCTCGCAATCGGGCCGTCTCTTCCTCCAGATCTTTAAATTCGCTCTGGACCCCTTTCAGTGCTGTATATTTTCCAAGACGGGCTGATTCTAGAGCAGCCCTCTCCTCCTCCAGAGCTGTTACTTTTCTCAGAGCCTCTTGGGTTGCCAAAATCTTTTCACAGAGAAGAGATTTTTGGTTGCTGACCTGCGATCGTTGTTTGTTCCTTTCTGCCTCCAATCCAGCTTTCTCTCCTTGGTGCATAGTAAATTTGTTCTGGGCCTTCTCTTCCAGAGTTGTCACTCTGCTCTGGGTCTTTCAAAGAGGGCAGATTCAAGGTTCTCCACTTCACCATGAATCCCATTTTTTCATTTTCAAAATGACTTGGCCGCTGTGTTTGGCTTATTTTCATCATGTCTCCTCACCTCCAGCTGTAGGCCACGTATCCTCCTGCATTTTTAATTATGTCTTTGAGGTTTCGAAGTCTTTCTGCCACGCCTTCTTGGCTTTCTTCAGAGGCGTAGTTTGCCATAAGGCCCCCAAGCAGGCTGGGGCCCCCAGAGGGCCAACAGATTTGACAGAAACGACCAAGAGAATACAGTCACTGCAGTAGCAGTGACAAGGTGCAACGGCAACATACTCCCTGAAAGGGCAGAGAGAGAGAGGCAGAGAGAGAGATAGAGAGGCAGAGAGAGAGAGAGAGGCAGAGAGAGAGAGAGAGAGAGAGAGAGAGAGAGAGAGAGAGAGAGAGAGAGAGGCAGAGAGAGAGAGAGAGAGAGAGAGAGAGAGAGAGAGAGAGGCAGAGAGAGAGAGAGAGCGTGAGAGAGAGAGAATGCATCTCCTCCAACAAAATGAAGAGAAGCGATGCCTCTGGCAGCCAAACGAAAGAATATAAGGAGACAGGAGTGTAATAAGTGGCATGCAAATATCATTGTGCATAGAATGCTATAACTATAAGGCTTCATGCTACATATGCTAAGGCTAGGTAATGTGCTATTTTTTCCTTCTACTGGACAATCAGCTGTGACCTTGAGGGCGACCCAGGGAGGAGCGGGATGAGTGTTGCTTGTGTGAAAGAAGCTTTGATATCTAGGTAGCCTACTTAATTCGCCTTCATGGTCATAAACACGTGATGAGGTTGGAATATACAGTTGGAGTAAAAACCATGTGAACTCTTTGGAATTTCTTACAGTACATTTCTGCCTAAATTGATCATAAAACATGGTCTGATCTTTATTAAAATCACAAGAATGAGTAAACAGTGTTTGCTTAAACTAATACCACTCAAACAATTACATGTTGTGATATTTTTATTGGCCATAACGTTCAATCAATGGTTTTGTATAGCCCAATATCACAACAGGAGTCGCCTCACAGGGCTGCACCAAACATTAAGGCCATAAAACAAAACAGTAAATAAGACAATGGCAAGTGCCATTTAGGCAACTTAAGTATCACAAAGTCCAAATAAGTGTCAGCAGCGGGTGGTGACGAGACGCATGGGTGTCCCCTGTCCTTAGACCCTCCAGCACGGTGAGGAAAAACTCAAAAAGCCAGTGGGAGAATAGAGAAACCTTGGGGAGAAGCACAGAAGGAGAGATCCATGGATGGACAGGCTATAGAGACCCAGAGCCGATGGGAGTCCCTCAGCAGACGGGCCAAGATCACAGAACGTCCAGTCCTTGTTGGAGCTTCAGTTCTTCTTGTCCAGTCCCTGTAGGCGGGTTTAATCCGTTCGGTGGGGTTCCTCCATGTAAACATTCACAGGAGAAATTCCAAAGGGTTCACATACTTTTTCCTCCCACTGTAGGTATGTCACTTGGGCTGCACAATATATAGGCAAATTATAGTTGGTGCAATATTTGATGACCATATAACGCCAAGCTGCGATCACAACTGTGATCTTCATGGACTGAAATTTACACATTTCTTTCGGACAAGTTTGGACTAGATGGACTCAAAACATGTGAAAATGAAACTTAACACAACTCAAAAAAGACAGTATAATAATATTATCCTCATAAAACAATATTATGAAATAATAAACACAAACATTACCAAAGCAAACTATGGTTTATGGAGGTTTAATGATCAAACAGACAGCATTGAATATTGAAATGCAAAACCCAATATTAGATTACAGAATGGGGTTTAAAGGATGAATAATCAGATAATATTGTTTCGTTTATCTGAAAGTCAGTTTGACGTTAAGGTGCATTGCTTTTAATCAAAGTGAATCTAAACGAGCGAGAGCCAGCTCTGTGGATGTGCTTATGACAAAATGAAACGTTCTCCGCGCCAATATGGTGGTCCTCTGTCTAGATGGGCTGATGTCCGACTTTGGTCGGTATTGACAAGGCCGCTTGGTCGTATTTTTTTTGTGTCCTTTGTCCTGGTGGTCCCAAGCTGATGTAGGGCGGGGGCATGTCCGCAGCTCCTCTGGGCCTTAGTCAAATTAGCTTGACAAGCTAGACTCAAAATTATTGTGCTGAAAGTGCAGCGATCAAAAATGGTGTCTTGAGAAAAGGCAAATTGTCCTTAAAGGTCCTATATCATGCAAAATCGACTTTTTGGAGCTTTTAACCATGTTGTTATGCTATTTCCTTATCAAAAACACCCCCAGAGTGGTTTTTGGCTTCATTCACGCAGTTCTCAGTAATCCTCCTGAATCCTGCACTCTGAGCAGCTGATCCGCCCTCTCCTGGTAAACGACTGGCATGTTCAGTTGTGTCGTCACAGCGGAACGGAAGTGCTCGACGTCTGTAATCTAATGCCTTACGGCATGATTTTTATTTGTAAAACAGTTTTTTTCATTATTTCTGTCGTAAGAAAAAATAAATAAAAAAAAAAAAGAAAAAAAAAAGGAAGTGCCTGACGCTGCGCTGCCCCTGTACCGAAAACAAACGCTCCTCCTGAGCGTCCGAACGGTCTGAACAGATGGTCATGTCATGTTGCACCGAAAGTTGTGAAGAGGGAGCTTTTTCTAACCTACTCTGGACTCTGGACGCCTGTTCTTTTTTCTTACCTCACGATAATGTCACGGAGAAAAGCGCGTTTGGCTGCGAGGACTGGACTTTATTCAACCTTCCCAAAGAAGAGGCCATAGAAGTTGGACTTTCCCTCCGGGATTCAGCGACTATCAGCCAGAATAGTGTTTGTCTGAGCCTGTCGCTGATGGATGCTTGATGAACCTTGGCCAGAATCAAAGTGGATTAACTTTTATAACCAGCGCAAGTCCCAATCTGGAAACATCAGAGTGGTGAGTCGATCAAAATGCATGTTAGCATGTGTGTTAGCGTGTGTGCTAGCCATTTAGCCATGAAGCTGTGTTGCACATGTTAACTCCTTATAACAGCATCATGAAATAACTTCACTTTTTGCTGTGATATATATATTTCTACTACTGCTAAAGTTGTATGAGCGGCGAGAGAGGGCGGAGTTAACTGAATCCAAGCGTTTTGTCTTCCGGGTTGGAAAAATACCTCCAGAAAATACTAATATTTATCACAAAAATGAGTGCTCCGTAGTGGTAGAGGTACAATATATCATATAAATGCCTATACTTTACTTTGGAATGGCTTAAAATAGCATGATACAGGTCCTTTAAAAGAAATAACTGAACAGTTTCAATCACGTCGAACAGACGGGCAAACTTGAGGATCTCCGGTTTTCCTCATGAGACAAAAGAAGTTTAGAAGTAAGCGGGGGAAGGTAGTCACCGTGTGCTCTTGGTGGTAAAAGCCATGCTTCCTCCCCAACTCTTTCTTTGTTCGAAACTCAATTTCTCTCTCCATCTCGGCTCAAACTGAGGATTTGCTTCCTGTACTGTTTTTTGTTTATACCGGGGGCGGTCCCTTTGTCTCCGCGGGACTGGACTCGACCAATCAATTCAGTCTGTAATTCGATATGATCGGGACACAAGTCACAGTGGGAAGAAAGTCTTACGGTAATGTGATTTAAGTAATACATTTCTATTGAAATAAACACATTAACAAACTTCACAAACTTTACAAATGCATTATAGACATTTCGACATTATATACATTGTATCTTTGTTGACCTTGGGAAATAATTAATCATTAGAACAGATCACATTTGTTGAGTTCATTCTCTCTGTCTGTGAATGAATTGGCTTAAGCACTCAAATCTGAAATCAATCAGTCTTTAGCGAGTGGTGGTAAGTCCGTCCAATGGTCATTTGAAGATTGTTTTCATCACAGTTTTATTGTCCTAAACTATGTTTGTTAAATCTGACTTTAAAACAGTCATCCACTGTTTCCTGAGGTATTTGTGGACCTGGGGTCCGGGAGTAGGGGTTTCCCTTATCTCCCCTCATAACCATGGCGATGGGCAGCATAGGCCAGAGCATCACACGCTACACCACTTACAGATTTCGTAAGTATGAAGAAGTTAAACTACCCCAAGTGACATGTATATTCATAAATCACCAACAGAGGGCGCTAGTCTCCATTTACGCAAAACACACCCTGGTACTATTCTGACGTTTGCCAGTGTTTATTAGATTAATGAGAAATGCAAATACACATATAAATGTAACAATTTGTAAATGCCCTTCCAATTATTGGTTCCAACAAAACAATCTCTGCCATTTTAATTTTAAAAGGATGAGATTTAAAGCGGACATATCATGCATGGGTTATAAAAAAGTAGGCTACTTAAAATCATATACATTGGGTGCCTCATTATTGATATTTTATGTTTTATAATTTGAAATTATATCTCTGTTGTCAGAATGTCAAATTGTCATAATTAAATAATTAGGCTGCTTTGTGCCAATCATGAAATATAGGGGTGTGGTATTCATATTCAACAGATGCCTAAATTGTGATACTTCTCTAGTGACTTAATTAAAATTAAAATAATTTAATTTATTCAAAGTGTTGTGTGCAATAGGTTACTGTAAAAATGTCTATGCTTCTCTCAAAGTACTGAAATATTATTATGTGTAATTAATCGATTATCGCTGTATCAGTCATGATATTGTTCATCATATCGAATTGTAATGTACCCCTTTCTATTCCCAGACCGAAACCCAAAGTAGAGCCTTTTTTGCATAGACAACCTCTCAAAGCTACAATACCACAACATTATCTCACTAACATCCACTCCACTAACATATTCTATCACAACAGTGGGCTAATTGTGTGCACTTTTGACCAACAGAAGTTAATAGGTCTACATATTCTAGTCTAGTGACTCATCTGCACCCACACTCTCGCTTCTATTTACTGCTCAATCTTTTAGCAGAGCACCGAATGACAAGAGTTTAAATTATTACGAAGCATTGTTTTCATCTCTACGCGCATGCATTTGTTATTTGGCATGCGGGAAAAAAGAAAAAACACGCCGAAACAAACGGCTCAACGACAGACATGTGAGGGGAAACAGAGGAAGAATGTTAAGAGCTCGCGGCTAACAAAAGTAACTATGGAAACGGCCCGGGCTGTAACATTGCTCTGGCTTTACAGCGGCTCTCTCCAGAAATAAAAAACAGTTGGGCTAAGAGCGAACCAGGTAAAGACAAAAGATCCCGGGTGATCCTATTTATAGTGGCACTTACATAACATACATAGACCTGTGTGTGCACTGATGGCTCCTCTGCCAGATTCGGAGTAGAAAGAGGGGGCATCCTTGGAGGGGGAGATTTAGTTTATAGAGGCATATAGACAGACGTACAGAAAATACACTATCACATGCCATAGAACAAACGATCTCATCCTCGCATGGTAAAGGCCAGCCACCATACCTTAAAACCAAATTGAGGTATTAGCATGATTATCCACTTGTGAAAGCTTTAATTCCAGATAGCTCTCCACTGTAAGAAAAATGATAACCAAAATGATATTCAAAAGGCCTCTTACTTCTCACAAATGGCTGAATAATTAGCTCCCTCTAGTACAAGTTAGTAGTAATTACATTCAATAAAAGAGTCAGTGAGACAAGAGGGCCTTTAAGTGCCCAATATTACAATTTGCAACAATATGGTATGATGGATTTAATATTTTAAGCACAGATGTTGCTTATGTTACAGGCTTTAAAAAGACAGTTGTCTGATTTCCAACGGGGTATCAAATTGTAATGGATTGTCTGGCTTCTGTCAGTCTAGGGTTGTCTGAGTGAATAATAACTCCAGTGTAGGGCGTTGATAAGCTTGTAGAACGCAATAGGGGGTATGCAGATGATGTCACAGAATGGCAGCAGAAGCCAAATGAGAGTTACTGGGTATGTTTATATGGTCAAAAAAATCAGAAAACTGGAGAAATCAGATAACCCAGCAATCAGATCTGATGTGTTTACATTCTCTTCAGAAGTCGGAGAATCCAAATCCATGTGCCAGTGCAGATTTTGATTTTTTAGAGTAACTGAAATGTTTCCAGCCCTCTCCTCAATCAGGCCCAGCTGTAGCACCAGGTGGAGAATGATTGTGCTTCCATATTTGGACTTGGAGTCGAGAGGTACAGCCGAACTGAGCAGATTGGTAAGAGGTCTAAGCCCAAACTGGACGTGCGTTAGCGTTCGCCATGACAAGAAGCGTCCGAATAGTGCGGTCAGTTAGGAAGAAAGTAGGGAGAGGAGCTTCATTGCTTCCTATCATACCTCCTTTAGCATAGGGACCTCTGGTGGTTCCTCACCGGCGATTAGGAGCTGTGTGCCATCCCATAAGCCACAGCGCGGCATAACCACCCCACTCCCATGCCACGCACGCTCGATTCATGGCAACCACTGTTGATTGACAGGCACACATTTAATTCAATAATATAAAACAATATTCTGCACAAGCCAAACATGATAAAAGTGACAAAATAAATGTTAGAGTCACCACACCACTGTCACAGAGAGTAAATACTACGCTGACAGAAAAGACAAAGGGAGAGTTGTACATCCAATTACACAATGGAAATAAACAATTTTCACTCAAACTTGGCTGTAAATACTGTTTAAGTGGTGCTAGCCCACAGTTAGCTTTGCCCGTTAGCCTGTTAGCTTCTTCTTCGTGATTCCATTAGTGTGTATTGCTGCTCCGACCTGGTGGCAGTCAGGTTGCAATTGTGTTTTTCTGGCCAGAGACACCAGGGGGAGATGAAAGACCCCCCAATCATCACATTAACACTTGTATTACCCCCGAGGGACTACACAAATCATTTATTAAGGTAAACAAGTTACTTAGGCAGGTCTTTAAAACAGTACTAAATAAGGGCAGTTTGTGCTTTTGCTATCATTTAGAGGAAAGTTAAGCCACATGGCTAATTTGCATACATTTCACAGCAGAGAAGCAGCGTCAGCGTCCATTTTGCTGAATGTCAAGGTAATGGTGCATTGGAGTGGTGAGCACTGAGGAGACAATCAGATATGTTGTTTGATATATACGAAATATAAGCTTTGTTGAGTGTAGTTCAGTGATCAGATAAATTAACACCAGATGATCTAAAACACCGCGACTGGGGCTTAAGGAGATGGCTTGTTTCGATCTTCTTTATGCCCTTTTAAGTTTGAAAGTGTTTATAGTTTATTATTTACATTTTATGTTTCATGTTGCACGATTGCTCTGAAGAAAATTCCTACTTTGTAAACCTGTTCAATATGTCAATAAAACCAATTATGATTCTGATTCTGTCGGATTATTAACAAGGAAAAGCTTTCAGTTTCTATACATTTGTATGGTGAGGGAAATGGTTTACTTCAGTGCCAAGTACCTCTCACCATCTCAGTGGTAACAGCAGCGGCGCGCCTGTGCGCGATTTAGTGATCGAGGAACTCACATCTCGCCTTACCTACACCGCTACTAGGGGGTTGACCTCGCCCACTACAATCCTGCACGTTCCTGTCTGCTACACTGGACTCTTCTGCTGTTGCCTTGTCTTTAAAACACAGAAACCAGACAGTTACATTCAAATTATTGAGAGATAATTTAGCTGTAGGCTGGCATAGCTCAAGCATTTGGATCAACAGTAGGATTACCACAATATTCAAACAGGTTTGTAAGTCCCATGACTACCATCAAGATAAATTGTTCATGCAGTAAACAAACATTAAAACACGCTTTTGAAACGCATGCAAAAATGATATGTATATAAAAATAAACACCAATGGCTAAAAGGATTCAATTGGTTCACAATTCATCATTTGCATAATCAGTTCCAGTTGAGTCATTAATTAAAACCAAAAAGATGAGTATGTGAGTGAACCAAAAGAAAGACAAGGAAACATCCTCTAGGACAGCGCCATCATCGCGGGTTAACACCTAGCCTTACTGTTGGTATAGCAACTAAAGCTCTGCCCCAACGTACCATCGAACGCAGGGCATACCACACGGGTGTGGGGCCATGACAGCGAGACGCACAACATCCCTGCACCTGGAACATCTGGGGGCTACACCGTGGAACCGTTACCATGACGCGAAGCTAAATTACAAAACCTACAGTTAGGGCCAGTACATACACTCAACAAAAATATCAAAATATGTCAAGATGCTGATCTGACATCATGATTAGTGCACAGGTGTACCTTATACTGCCCACAATAAAAGGCCACCCTGAAATGTGCAGTTTTGTCTCACAGCAAAATGCCACAGATGCCACAAGCATTGAGGGAGCGTGCACTTGGCATGCTGACAGCAGGATTGTCAACCAGATCTGTTGCTCCTGCATTGAATGTTTTTTTTCTCCACCAAAAGCCGTCTCCAAAGGCGTTTCAGAGAATATGGCAGTACATCTGTCACACGTTCAAGTCCGATTGGAGGATGTTATGGTGTGGTGTAGCCAATAAAACAAAGCAGTTTAAAAGGATAAAATACAATTTAATATATAAAGTTAAAAGGGGACAAACTACCATAAAAACAACCGGTTGCAACATTCAAAAAGCCTGTATAAGAGTGGGAATAAAACAAATTAAGAGAGGGCTAAAACATGGGGGTGTAAAAGGGACTAAAAATAAGGAGCGTGCGTGCGTGCTCTAAGGTGCTCTTGTTTCAGTAATGCAGGAAGGTGCGTCGTCATGTCCCGTCCATAGCCGGTGCCCTTCTCCACCAGCCAGTCCTCGCCTCCTTGCGCTCAGCCTCTCCTCCGCGCCTCCCGACCACACCGGCTCTAGGAGCTGCGTCCCAGGTCCAGGGGTCCGCCTCGGGGCTTGTAAGCTGGGGGAGCCTGTCGCCGCGGCTCGACCCCGCCGCGCCTGTCCGGGGACTTCCCTCTTCCCAAGCGCTCCTTCGCCGCCTTCATGGCCTCTCCTGCGCGTCCACGCTCGGCCTCTCCTGTCCTCCTCATGTCTCCCCCCAGTCTCCAACCGCTTCCACCTTTATCTCATCTCTGCCAGGTGTGCCCACTTGAGGCAATCAAGAAGGGGCGGGGCAACGAGCTAGTATAAAAACATGCATAAAATCAACCTTAAAAACATGCAGATAAAACACACTAAAACCAAGTTAAAACCAGTCCACTCGTGCCCGTGTCACATCCAACCGGCCTCACAACCGCAGACCACGTGTAACCACACCAGCCCAGGACCTCCACATCCAGCAGGTTCACCTCCAAGATCGTCTGAGACCAGCCACTCAGACAGCTGCTGAAACAATCTGTTTGCATAACCAAACAATTTCTGCACAAACTGTCAGAAACCGTCTCAGGGAAGCTGAACTGCATGCTCGTCGTCCTCATCGGGTCTTGACCTGACTCCAGCTCGTCGCCGTAACAGACTTGAGTGGGCAAATGCTCACATTCGATGGCGTCTGGCACGTTGGAGAGGTGTTCTCTTCACGGATGAATCTCGGTTTACATTGTTCAGGGCAGATGGCAGACAGCGTGTGTGGCGTCGTGTGGGTGAGCGCTTTGCTGATGTCAATGTTGTGGATCGAGTGGCCCATGGTGGTGGTGGGGTTATGGTATGGGCAGGCATCTGTTATGGACGAAGAACACAGGTGCATTTTATTGATGGCATTTTGAATGCACAGAGATACCGTGATGAGATCCTGAGGCCCATTGTTGTGCCATACATCCATGAACATCACCTCATGTTTCAGCAAGATAATGCACGGCCCCATGTTGCAAGGATCTGTACACAATTCTTGGAAGCTGAAAATGTCCCAGTTCTTGCATGGCCAGCAAACTCACCGGACATGTCACCCATTGAGCATGTTTGGGATGTGCTTGACCGGCGAATACGACAGCGTGTACCAGTTCCCACTAATATCCAGCAACTTCGCACAGCCATTGAAGAAGAGTGGACCAACGTTCCACAGGCCACAATTGACAATCTGATAAACTCTATGCAAAGAAGATGTGTTGCACTGCATGAGGCAAATGGTGGCCACACCAGATACTGACTGGTTCTGAGTCCCCAGACCCCCAATAAAGCAAAAAACTGCACAACTCAGGGTGGCCTTTTATTGTGGACAGTATAAGATACACCTGTGCACTAATCATGATGTCAGATCAGCATCTTGATGTGGCACACCTGTGAGGTGGGATGGATTATCTCAGCAAAGCAGAAGTGCTGACTATCACACATTTGGACTGATTTGTGAACAATGTTTGAGAGAAATTGTAATATTGTGTATCTGGAATGAATTTTAGATCTTTAAGTCCATCTCATGAAAAATGGGAGCAGGAACAAAAGGTGTTGCGTTTATATTTTTGTTGAGTGTAGTTACGTTAAAGGGCAATAAAATCTAGAGCAAACGCTACCTGTCCTTCTGAGGAGCGAGGAACGCACTGACACACCGGCTGCACCAGGAAGTGAGTGAAGGAGTGAATGCATTGCGCCTATATACCTGCTGCGCCACCAGCTGGCAGGAGGAGATGTCGGCCTTGTCCGACCCAATTCCAGATAGCTCTTAGTTTCATCAGATGTAAACTGTCCATGTATGCTAAACCAATCTGCAAACCACTGCTCACAGAAGCGGATCATTTGTTTTTCGAACGGAAAAATACAATAAGATGCGCTGTAGTAGTACTTGGTTTGAGTTACCCTCTCCGGATGATATACAAATGAATGAAGCCTGACTCATGTGTTTATTATGCAGTCACATTAGTTTCCTTTGATGCTGTTTGGCTATTATCCCATCTTCCTGTGAAATAGGGGTCTTGGGTGAGTGGGGTGGATTGAGTGCTTTAGTCACAGACGGTCTGTGCTCTTCAAAGGACTAAATGGGCTTGTGAGGACGGAATGAGGATATTCTTAACTATACAGGATATGGAAAATGTGTCATTATCTTCATACGAGGATTTAACTATCCACAGAAGATTCACAGATTATTTGAAAAGAGAAAATTGATGTCTTTTGGGTTTTTTTAAACATTGACCCCTAAATTGATTTGAGAAGTCTTCATGACAGCAAAAATCAGTTTCACAAGTTCTATGTAACTAGTTACACTTATAAGTTCTAAATCGTAGCTGATTAATGTGCTATGTGTATCCTCCATGTCATCCAGCTACTTTCAATTTGGATAAATGGAGTTGTTCTTGTTCCACTGCTCTGCTACCGGTCAACTATTTTTAGCCTTTTCAATGCACTAAGCTTTCTACTATACAACCACACATTTAGCCAATGAAAGGATTCGTAAAAGCCCAGGTTGGAACCCTGCAGACACAGACAGACGAACAGCCAGGATCACAGCTCAAAGAAACAAGGTTTATTCTAGATGTCAGAGTATTGGTAAAAACACAGGCTGGGTCTGCGTGAATAGTATGTCAGCTTATGCCGCTATTCATCATATCTTTTGATGTTCAATAATTAAGCACCAGCCTGGCACAACTGTTTTGCCATGGAAACTGTGCAAAAAGGAAGTCACATCAGACTGACGTCAGCTTGAGTCCTCCAAATGTGCCATCTGACAAAAAAAAGAAAAAGAGAGAAGCCACTGAACTTAAGGTCACCGTGTTTTGAAGTTTCCGTCTGTGGAAATGACAGAGGTGCTCACTCAGTCTGCGCTCTAGTCATGGATGGAGCCATTACCAGGCAGGCAGGCACCAATGAAAGAAATTGTGTAAAAACATACACAAGAACAATCTTGTAGATATGCAGTAAATACAGTTCCTACCTAATATTCGATTTATACATTTGCCACTATTTTAGCACAGGCCTGGAGTTTAAGGGCTTTTTCGGTTCCAGATAACCCCTTTCCTTCAGACTTACATTACACACACACACACAAAAACATATCTTATGTGAAACACATACCTAGACCAAGCTGTTCAAATTTAAACAATTTATTGTTTTTAACAAAACAATACCACACAATTTTGAGCAGACCACAGGCTCAAGTACAAAAATGGAAGTTACAATTTTCAGCAGCAGTGTTGCAGCTGAAAAATGATTCAACTGTTCTTATAAATTAATGACCAAATAATCTAATAATATTCAAGAAAGCAGGTTTTAAAAAATTTCAAACATGGCACAATAAGACAGAATCTCTTATCTGTCAAGTACCAACACGAGCCTGCAATATTTTTAGTTCAGAAAAAGGCCATGGTAGATAATAAAAATGTCTCTCTTCATGGGCTTCTGTGTTAATAGTTTCATGAAGCTTTTTATCTTTATAAAACCATATTGAATACTTAAACCTTGAATCTTTTGTTACAAACAAATGTCGATGAATGAATGCTGATGTCCCACAGAAGATGAAATCGTGGCTCAGTAATGCTCTCCCATTATTAACACTGTTAGTGCTGACCAGCCTGTAAATGGGTGACTCCCTTGGCCTCTACCAGTGCTGTCATTGTACTGCTCCCAGATATACCCTGTTTCAACATACTGTCTAAAAACATTATTCACAATGTTAGTCCTGAGTTCTTTATAGAGAGCAGCTGCCTTCTCTTGGTACGGCCCGTCTGTGTTGCCGTAGTGATGGAGGGCTCGCACTGCCAAATAGTTGATGTTAATCCATATAGCTCCCCTCCAGTAGGGGGCGTCATGTTCAGTGTTTCTCATCATGTACATCGGATCAGCTTTGGAGAGGGACCGCAAACCGTAAGGGGTCCAAAGCTTATTGGGATCCCTCATGTCTTGGAAGATTTGCTCCAGCTTGGGAGAGTCTGGTTGGAGAATGTGCAGTAGGAAGGGGAATAAGCTGACGTAGCCCAAAGCATTTACAAATTGCAGCTTGGGGGCCTTGCGGACATAGCGCACAAGTCGCGTCACCGGGAACTGATGCCGTGGTTGCCCGGGAGGCACGTACACTTTTTCCTGCTGTAGCGAAACCGCTTGTGTATGGTTCCCAAAGTCACTAAATGCCCTCAACTGTTCTGACCAATGCAGTTCATTCAGTAAGTTGTTATCACTGAGTACTGTGTGAGTTAATTCGTAATCTTCATGAGGCTCACCTAGAACTCGAGCTATACTGGCCATTATCCCGGAAGACATAGCCATCCAGCAATGCAAGTCTACATGTCTTTCATCTACGGAGGGATGGGACGCGCGAGGGTAGTCGTCAAGCCCAGAGGTCAACGTTTTAGGATTGAGAAACAAATTTGTGTCTTTGTCCCGCCCTCGCCAACGATAGGAGTTAGGTTTGGGGCCTGTCTGTGTGGTGTTGTACCAGTCAAACCAGGTTTTCAATCTAGGAAAAAGGCGTCCAAGAAAATCTAGCATTTTCTCATCTGGACTGGAAGATAAGTGTCCAATGAGATCCTGGAGTGCCAGAAATAAAGTTGGGGGATTGGCGTTTTCATTGCGCTGAACTATGAACTCGCCCGGGACTTTACTGCGAGCCTCATCCCCCAGAATCTGCTCCCGAGGAATCCATCCTTCGATATTCATAAGGTCTATCCAGTGGGCTATTGCTTCCCTTGTTACCTCGCGGTCCCACTTACTCAAGAGGAGCTGGTGGAAACCCTCATCCCAAAGAAATCCACGAGGGAAGAAAGAGCGGGACGGTACAGCTGTGTACAGGGCACCCTCAGGGTACAGTAGAGGATACTCATTGTAATGCGACTGCACTACTGACTGACCAAAGAAGTAGCCCATTCCACCCAACATGTTGCTGAGTGCGGCTTGGGCGAATGAGATATGTGCCTGACTAAAATCTTTGTTTTTGAGCTGGAAAGTATTCTCAAACTTATTATTAAACTCCGTCTTTCTCTTGTCCAGCTCTTGTGTCAGAGTTGAAGCCACAAGCTGATTTGGACGGTCGTAAAAGCTACCCGATTCAAATAAAACTTCAACTTGGAAGGGTGTCTGGACGGTGACTTGGTGAACCACAAAATCGCTCTCCTTCCTTGTGTCCTGGGGTTTTTGCTGGTTGGGGTGATGCGAGGGTCTGTAGACATCAACCCCGATGTAATGCCTTTTCTCACCAGATGGCGGACTGTAGACAAACCTGCGATTTAGACTTTGCTTAACAATGTCAGTGAGTTTCTCCAAACCAGGGCTGAGGGTCTTGAGATAGTTGTAGCTGAAAAATAGTGAGAAAATGTCCTTTTTAGTTCACAAAAAAGAAAAATATGTAGATTTTGAGTCATCCATGTGATTAATTCATTCTTGTAAATTTAAAACCGAACAACTGAACTTGCCAACGTTTGTCTCTACTATCCAGAGAGCCTTGTCATGGCTGTTTTTGGCGACTGTCACACCGTCCACAGATACAGACGATTGCGTGGAAGGTGAAATTCCAGTGCGGTCTGATGACATCACTGGAGGTTGCTGCTCAGTACATGGCCGGGGGCAAAACAATGTCGGGGAATCTTTCGACCACCTATGTCTCAGGAGCGCAACTGCTGGAACCAGAGTCCTCAATGTCGGTTTCAGGCAGGGCCATAGATATAATAATAAGAGATAGATTCATATCATATATGACCTCCTTCACTTGTAGAAAGTTCGTTAGCACCACAATATCAATGTGGAAATGCTCTGGTTTAAATCATTCAGGAAAAGGACTTTTGGGGGATACTTGCTGCTGATTGGCTCTAAAAACATACATGCACTTAAGCAATGTAATATTCAGTTTTAGAAAATGATATTTGCGTTGTTCAAGTCTGCAGCAGCATACCACGTGTTTTTGGTGTCGTCACTGTGTTGTTAATTAGCATTGACAAAAGAGCATGTTGCCAGCAATGTAAAACCCGCCATTTATTTGAGAAATTACAAATCATTGCTTCACCCTTCTCTCATACCACTGTGGCTCTTCATCTAACAGGCCCATGTCCTTGTCCCTGGCCAAGAGATTGTTGACATGAGAGACTCAGGCTCTAGTTGTTGCACACCTGGGATAAAGCCGTACAGAGGACGCTCCGGACATGGTTAATGTCATTGAACAGCTGAGAAATTTCCCCATCTACGCACTTTTCAATATCTGGTGGGCCAAAATCTCGAATGAGGAGACAAGTCCAGGTGTCTTATTATTGACCGTTACAAGACAAAGTGAAAATACAATTCTTAAATAAATTATCTGTGCTGCCTGGTCAGAACATTCCAAATGGCAAAGTATTTCTTCTTTTACCTTAACCTTAAATGCAACTGACATCTGCCAGCCATAAATATCAACTCTATTGGCAATCTAGCCCTAAATATTAATATAATAATAATAATAATAATAAATAATCATTCATCACATACAGTACATCTCCTTGTGCAACTCGTTACAAGCCATGTAGATAATAGGTTCTACATTGTGCCAAAGATATTTTTACTTTTGTGTGGTCAGCTGTATGTATAGTAGCAAGTCGAAAGGGATGTTTGAAATCCCAGTGCTGCCATCTAGTGGATACAATCTTACCATACCTAGAAAACAAAACTGAAATGCACTGCGTAAGTTTCCTCTACCACAAAAAACATGCCCAATAGGCCAGGATGAATGATGTGTGTGCGTGCATGGTGGTGGTCTGAGGTGCACTTGTGTGCAGTCGCGACAGCGTTTCTGTCAGTCTCCCCCAGGGGAACATTGACACATGTAATTTAGATGAGTGGTTATAAATACAGGGCATGTACAACATCTACCTGGCATACTTGGCACTGGACTGTTCCCCGGTAACAGGTTTTTGAAAGGTGATTTTGAAGTTCCCAAGCTCCTCTGAGGAACCAGTAATAGACGCCAAGCGGGTTTTATCCTCCACATGAGCTTCGAGTGATCCCTGTGTGTCGACTGCAGTGTAGAACATCAGGGAGAGGACAGGAGCATGGGGAGAAGAGCTCTGATGGGCACAAAACGTAATGTCACCCATGTAAAAGACAAGCACTTATACATACAACAGTGACAGTTTTGTGAGTGGCAAAGTTTACATGGTCAGAAAAAGATAACTGGAGAAATCAGATAATCCAATAATCAGATCTAATACATTTATATTCACTTCAGAAATCTGAAAATCCAAAACTGCGGCTGTACATATGGCAGTTTAATTGTGGACCTTTAGAACAACTGTTCCCTCCTTATTTGGATTTGGAGAAAAAGTGCCCCATGTGTACTTCCTGTACATTTGATACTGACAGTTTTATTAAACTGTCAGTATGTTTACTAAAACTGACAGTTTTAGTAAACATACTGACAGTTTGTTTACTAAACAAACTGTTGTTCTGAAAGGTCTAAAGGTCAAACAAACTGAGGTTATGGACCTCAGTTTGTGTGATAGCACCATAATCAATACAGTTTAAGTAAAGACTGCTCAGAAAAAAAAAAAAAAATTATGGTTTATGAGCTTTAAAAATACACAACAAAATAACACAGTGCCGCGGTTCACGCTCGTGCTTCACAGCCAGAAGGTCCCATTCCGATTCCCACCAGGGCGGGGCCTTTCTGTGTGGAGTTTGCATGTTCTCCCGGCGTCTGCGTAGGTTTCCTCAGGGTACTCCAGTTTCCCTACCACTAAAAACATGTACAATAGGCCAGGATGAATGAGAGTGTGTTTGAGAGTGCGAGTGGGGGATAACAGATGCAAATTAGCAATTACAATTTGGTGTGGCGTGTTCATTGTGCGGAAAGTGCTGGATTCACACCGACCCACAAGACCCCCTTTACGTCAACCAGTGCCAGAGTGAAAATGACAAAGCAGGATTTTATCAAACCTGTGTAAATAAAAGAATATTGTACTCCATGTATGTTTTTAATGAGGCAACATCATAACATGGCTCTAAAGGTTTTGTCCCCTTTAATAAAAATATATGTTTTCATGAGATTATATTTAACCAATTAGTTCTTCATACTTTTCTCTCTTTTTACCATGACACTGGATCAGATGTAGGATTACTTTTTGTCTTCTTGTTATGTTCAACGATACACCTTTTCTTTTGAGCAGTACTCTGTTTGAAAGGACTCACATGCTGTTTGGCAGTGATTCTCCATGTCCAGTCTCCTCCGTGGTCACCTCCCATCCTCTTGACAAACTCTGTAGTCAGTGTGAAATCATTGTCTCGGATTTCTTGGACCCCAAAGTTGATACCATCATGCATCCGCCAGCCGTAGCCCTGTAAACGGTCTCCCTGTTCACAGGTGTGTCTCAAGTTTATGTCAGTGTCGGAAAACTGTCGCATCCACATCATGCCTGAAGGGAACACACACTTAAAATGTATATTTCACTGTAGAAATTGTGCAACTGTAAAAGATTGTGTGAATTGAATATTAACAGTATTTCCAGTATACCAAAATCATTAAATATTCTAATTTGCAAGAATGAAATACAGCCGCTTTTACTTACCTGTCACTATTGACCTGGGACTCCTAGTTTTCATTCCAAAATACACCTGGGGCCTGTAAGAGCCCCAGAACTTGTCTGGTGAAACCTTGGCACTGCTGCTATTGGCATCAAGGACAGGGGGTGCAGGGTGTAAAGTCACCACCCTTTTAGCTAGGTTTGACCGCATGTATAAGGCATAGAAAAACCAGATGAGGCTGAATATACAAAGGCCAATGGAGATATTGATGAAGACTTTTCCAATATCCACTTTCTTCTTCTTCTCTTTGCGGTGAAAAACAGAAGGCTTGTCATCTTTCCTAGGAGGGGGTGCTGCTTCACCTGTCACTACCCTCTTCCTCTGCCTTCCCATCCTGCCTTGCCAAAACTGCAAACAAGTATACAGGGAGATCAAGAACACATTATTGTTATCACACACGAGATAAAGTCACATGCATGAAAACAAGAACAGACACTAGAGACACATGGGGTGACGTTTTGTGCTCATAAATACAACAACAGTACTTAAGCACTAGTCAGAGCTGGGATTGAAGTAACCTCCAACTATTTGATTGGTGGGTGTATGTACGCTGTTCTGCTGAACTACAGTCCACCCCATTGGGATCAGAAGTGAATGGGGGTGGGCGCTCATAAGCTTTTTGCTTCAGCCCACTCCTTTTGAGCAGAATGTGTACTGCTCAAATAAACGAATAAAAAAAATGAAAAAATAATAGAATGTACACACAATTTCTAAATCCAAATCTCTAATCATGACACTGGTTATTCCAAATTAATATTGAGCGGCAGTAATGCTGCGTTTACACATAAGCACGATGCGTTACGAATGCCACAAATGCACATTCGTGGCCAAGGATCACGAATTTGATGATTCGGGGTCGGGGTTTCACGCGCCGCCACTAACTGTTGCGACCTGTTACTACGCGTTACGATTAATGGCACGAATTATTACGCACGGTCGCGAATATGCGTCCCGCGCTGCTGCGTGGTGTTGCGCGCTGCTGCGTGGTGTTGCGCGCTGCCACGGGCTGTTACGGGCCACTGGGAATATTCGCGTTCTGTCCGAAATCTGTCAAGAATTGGGCGAATGTGGAGTGATCTTCTTCCACCGGGTTGGAGGCGGAGCAGAGGCCGTGCTCTCCCCTGAGTCATTGGGCTCGTCTGGCTACAACTCCCGAACATCAGGTACGACCGCAGGAGGAATAAACACTTTCAGCACCCCGAGGAGCGGCAGTGGCTCGGGGTGCTGAAAGTGTTTCTTCAGGTGCTGTCCGTGGCTTGGAGCGCGGATTGGCCGACTTTGTGACACTTTTCCTTGGCGTAGCTACTGCAGGTACCAACATTTACTTGGGCGTAGCGTGGGTTTCTGTCCATTTTGAGCGTAAAAACAGTGATTCTGCTCCACGAATGCTCTACGAATGCTCTCACGCTGAATTACGAAGCGCCACTACTCCTCGCGAAAGGACACGCTCCGTTGCAAACTCCGCGAACAGAGGGCGGTTCGTGACATTCGTGGAAGATTTTTTGACAGACAAAAACTTTCTCCACGAACGTCACGAATGTCACGAGCTGATGCGTTCTGTTAAGAATCCCGTTGAGATGCGTTAAGTCACGTCACGAACGTCACGAATGACGGAAAAATGCCATTCGTAACGCATCGTGCTTATGTGTAAACGCAGCATTAGATGTGTCCTTATTTCTGCTATTTAATGCTCTGCACTTGAGATAAAATAATACATAAAACTTTGAGAGGCGTTTTGTTTTAATAGAAGGGAGTTGTGGTCATAAACGATACGTGTACATAACCTGCATCAGCAACACTGTCAACTAGGCCACTGTGCAAGTTTAGTTAACCAGGAAGCATATGAAAACACAATCGTGCCAGTCAATCTGTTTTGATTTCCGTTTTACAGAGAGAAAGGGTGAAACCATTAACTTTACCTAGTTGCCTATGGTGTAGAGTAGACACTACACAACGGAGAAGTCATTCATCTACGAGAAAAATGCTTCTTAGAAAACCGAATGTTGGTGCCAAATAGATAGGAGCAATAGACTTTTTAAGTATATATAAAAGAGTGCATATGCAATTATTAGATATATACATATTACTACTCGTTTCCTTGATTTAGGCCAATGAATGAAGTGCTATGCTACACGCTGGCACCATAGCATCCCATGAACGCATGTGTGAAAGACGTGTATGTTGTTGTTTACAGCCAGGTTAAAAAAGATAGAATAATGTATTTCATGATCATGTTAATTCACTAAATAAAGACTTGCCTGTCAAATCACCACCTTCTGCTACTCATCCCCGCGGCCGTTGACGGCGGCTGCTTCTGTTCCCACTTCCTGGTTGATTGTGACTCTTCCGCTGACGTGTATTACTCCTGGCCCAGTAGATACCATGGGTAGATACATAGATCCATGGTAGATACTTACTTCTCCTGGCTCTCTCTCAACTCAACTCGTGGGGTCGGGACGTCGGAACTCGTACCCTCACACATGTCGACTAAAAAACACTGGTTCCATGGTACTTTTTCTGATAAGCTCTAAAAAAACTAAAATATGCTACAAACACAACTTTTAACCCCACGAAAATATGGAATGAAAATGTACGGTGCAATAAACGTATTTTCTTAAATAGAAAATAAATATTATTTTAATACAGTATGTATTTGAGGAATTCTAAACGGTGAATCTTTTATGAGGACTTATCAATTCCCAGTGAAACCCAACTAATTAAAATTTTACACCATAAAAATTATTGAGATGAAATCAATTTATCTTTTTCTTTTTTCCTTTATGATTGTCCATATACAAAATAAATGTAATAGACATATATGTTGAAAGGTGTATGACAATGTATGGCCAAATATACTGCTAAATATATTTTGACATATAAGAAGAAATGTATTATGATTTAGACATATGGAAATACATTTCTAACATATGAGTACATATTGGCTGTTACTGTGTCATGGATTTCTTATTAGGATGAGGATGTTCTTTTGACAATTTTATTGAAAGGTTTATATTGTGAGATTTTAGATTGTATTATATTGCAGTATCAATTTGTAATTGCAAATATATGTACAATAGGCGGCTGCATATATGAAAAAAAAACACCTAACCCCAAAAAAATTGCTACAAAAGGTTTTTCAATGGTTTTCTGTAGTATCAGGTGTGCTTATTAACATACTAAAAGTCTACCAAAATCTGACCACTGGAAAGGTGTAATTTCCAAGATGGCGTCCAAGATGGTCGCCAAATCCTTAAAATGCCCATTACTCCTTTATTATTCGTCCTAGACAAGTCATTTTGGTGTCTAACCCCATGTTTTGGGTGTCTAGGAATCCAATAGGCTTGTTCAAATTGTAGTGACATGATTGCATAATTGTTAAATAGAAATGGTGGACAAATACTCTATGCATTAATATTAGCGAGGTTGTCACGGCAACGGCACAAATTTTCGGCTTAGACTTGCCTGAGGGACATTGATGGGCTCATTTTAAAGCCCCGACCCTGTTCTTCCCAACGCAATAAAGAATAAGTCTCTACGACATTTACTCCCAGAGATATTTGCTAAAGTCTGCGAGGTGAGCGACCATGTCAGCCCTGACATGGTAGACCTGGAACGGTTTTAACCTCTCTGTTATCTCAGCATATTAGCAATTAGCATATTTACATTATAGTGAAATGATTGCAATTAGAAAGTGATTACAAATCTATTATTTATTTTTGAAAAGAATGCCTTTGAATTTGGACTAGATTTACAAATAGTAATTGTCACACTCGTCCTCCCTTAAAGGTTGATTATGTGGATTGTCACAATTTTCCACTTGACATGATCCACAAGCAGGTGTGCATGGTAGTCCATATCCTCTGCAACTACACTGTGGTGTTCGGCAGTTGTGCTATTACAGTGGAACATCTGCAGGAGACTTAAAAGGGCAGCAGTTTTATCGGTAAGAACTTGCACAAACCGACTGTCCTCCAGTTTCCATCCCCAATCCACCGCATTCATGTCACTCCCCTTTCCAATCCACATTATCAATACGCTCTGAGCAAATGATATTAAGTTGAGAACTCGGTATGAGGGATACGTTGCTAAAAAGGTTAGAGCACAAAGAGGCTAGTGAATCAGTACTGTTGCCACCAAACACAGATTGAGAACCATATGTTTACATACACTTCTTAGGTCAAAATTATTTATCATTTCTATTCATCAAACTCCAGAGGAATGAGAGATAGAATTTTTCTCAAATTTATTTTAATCACTTTTTACATTCAGACCTTTACATACACTAAGATTATTAAACCTTTAAACAGTTTAAAGCCCAGATGATGATGTCATGTCCTTGGAAGCACAAGTCTGGTTCATCCTTGGGTGTAATTTACAGACACTTGAAGGTTCAGGTTCATTGGTTAAAACAATGATGGAAATGTCCAGTCATCAGAAGATCAGAAAGAAGGCGGGTTCTGTGTCCCAGAGATGAACGTGCTATGTCTGAAATGTAAATATCAACCCAAGAACAAATGCAAAAGACCTGGTGAAGATGCTGAACCTGGTAAGAATTTGTCATTATCCAGAGTGAAACAAGTCCTGCACCGACATGGGCTGAGAGGGAACTCTGCCAGGAAGAAGCTCTGACTCCAAAAGAAACATCAAAAAGCCAGATTGGAGTTTGCAAATAAAAAAAGGATAAAGATTTACATTTTTTGAGACATATCCTGTGGTCTGACGGAAAAAAATAAAGTACATTTTGGGCATAATGACCATGGTCACGTTTGGAAGAAAAAGGGGGAATCTTGCAGCCTGACAACATCATCCCAACTGTGAAATACGGGGGTGTCAGTATCAGGCTTGTTTTGGGGTTGTTTTGCTGCGGGAGGAACTGGTACACCTCACAAAATAGATGACATCATGAAGAAAGGAATCACATTAATGTTACGTGTTTAGAAAGCTTTTTAAACAAAATGTATTGCTACGTTATGCTTAAAAATCCACATGACTGATGAGTCACATTGGTCACATGTTGGTCTGGCCCCTGAATGCATGAATGATGTGTAGAGACTGGATAGGTACATTTAACAGGCAATTTTTGTAATTTGTAATTATGTATTTTGTTTGCTTCTGCACTTTGATTGTATGTTGTATATTTTAATTGTGGGTCCCTGTCCTTAAGCTTTGCGCTTCTTGGGATTCCCTTTTGCAAAACGAACCTCAATATCAACAAAACTGAACGATATCAATTGTCACGTTTTGTAAATAATATAAAAACTATGTGGAAAAATTGTACGAACATCTCAAGAGCCAGGAAGTTAAAGCTTGGGCGCAGATGGGTCTTTCAACTAGACAATGACCCAAAGCCAAGCTGCCAAACTGGTTACAAAGTGACTTAAGGAAAACAAAGTCAATGTTTTCAAGTGGTCATCACAAAGTCCTGATCTCAGTCCAGTTGAAAATGTATGGGCAGAGCTGAAAAGGTATAGGCACGCAAGGCGGCTCACAAATGTTTCTCAGTTACACCACTTCTGTTTGGAGGAATGGACCAAAACTCATCTAACTATTGTGAGAGGCTTGTGGAGGGAAAACCAAAAAGTTTGACCAAGTCAAAGTCACAGTTTAAAAGCAATTCTACCAAATATTAATGAAATCTATGTAAATGTTTGGTTTTGTAATAAGTAATTAAAAAAATTGTAGAAAATTCTATCGCTCATTCTTTTGGAACACTATAAATCTGGGAAGTTGTGTCACAACCTGTGAAAGCAACAGCAACTGAGAACACAAGTCACTCCCCAGGACTTGTTTCATCTCGCTGATGTTGTATATCTCAGGAACTGTGGATTTGTCCGAACGAAAATAGAGACCCTAATTGTTCATCTCAGCTTAGTAGAGAAGAAGAATGAGTAAGTCTGTATCTTCGCATATCAAGGTCATGGGCTGATGTTGTGACACCTTGATTGCAGCCCTCACGATGTCCACGTCTGCATCTCCTGATGCATTGATAACACTGCA
This sequence comes from Proterorhinus semilunaris, assembly GCA_021464625.1. Taxonomy (NCBI): domain Eukaryota; kingdom Metazoa; phylum Chordata; class Actinopteri; order Gobiiformes; family Gobiidae; genus Proterorhinus; species Proterorhinus semilunaris. Next base: position 28,272,530 of record CM038349.1, read on the forward strand.
GTCTTTCTTCTGCAGTTCCTCAGTCACAACACCAATAAGTCCTTGTTTGTTAGAAGGTGTGGAAAGGAAATCATCTTTTTCCACAAACTCAGTTTTTGCATTGAAAACCTTCACTGTAGCCATCACAAACTACGGTTGCTTTACCATAATGACGTATCAAGCAAAGAATATCATAAATGTCATTTGCTCAGAGTGTTTTACCAGATCATGGTGTGGATATGAAAGGGTATGGACATGAATGTGGTGGATTGGGGATGGAAATTTGAGGACAAGTGGTTCGTGTCTAGCTTGATCTCACCATACCCTCGTACCCATTTCATACAAAGGGTCTTCTTCTTGTGGATCTTCACAATTGAGCTCCGTTTTCAGGTGGGAGGGGTGAACTCTTTTTAAACGATTGGATCTGATTTTACCCAATCGCTACCATTTTTACCCGCTCACTAAATGCAGGTTGAAATTCAACCGATGTAACGCGGTCACTGAGATCAGACCCAGACGGACATGTTTGGAAATGATAATTGACCGAACTTTGCGCATGGCTCAGGCCAGGCTAGTTCGTGCCAGTTCTTACCGATAAAACTGCTGCCCTTTTAAGTCTCCTGCAGATGTTCCACTGTAATAGCACAACTGCCGAACACCACAGTGTAGTTGCAGAGGATATGGACTACCATGCACACCTGCTTGTGGATCATGTCAAGTGGAAAATTGTGACAATCCACATAATCAACCTTTAAGGGAGGACGAGTGTGACAATTACTATTTGTAAATCTAGTCCAAATTCAAAGGCATTCTTTTCAAAAATAAATAATAGATTTGTAATCACTTTCTAATTGCAATCATTTCACTATAATGTAAATATGCTAATTGCTAATATGCTGAGATAACAGAGAGGTTAAAACCGTTCCAGGTCTACCATGTCAGGGCTGACATGGTCGCTCACCTCGCAGACTTTAGCAAATATCTCTGGGAGTAAATGTCGTAGAGACTTATTCTTTATTGCGTTGGGAAGAACAGGGTCGGGGCTTTAAAATAAGCCCACCCATGTCCCTCTAAGCCTCTGGGAAAATTTGTGCCGTTGCCGTTACAACCTCGCTAATATTAATGCATAGAGTATTTGTCCACCATTTCTATTTAACAATTATGCAATCATGTCACTACAATTTGAACAAGCCTATTGGATTCCTAGACACCCAAAACATGGGGTTAGACACCAAAATGACTTGTCTAGGACGAATAATAAAGGAGTAATGGGCATTTTAAGGATTTGGCGACCATCTTGGACGCCATCTTGGAAATTACACCTTTCCAGTGGTCAGATTTTGGTAGACTTTTAGTATGTTAATGAGCACACCTGATACTACAGAAAACCATTGAAAAACCTTTTGTAGCAATTTTTTTGGGGTCAAACCATATTTGCAGCCGACTACAATGTAAGTTAATTAACAATACTCATTCTATTATTCTACCTTTGTTGACAAGCCATGTTCTGTATGTGCATGCACTGATCTATGACTGCAATGACAATAAATCCTTATTATATACAATGCATTGCATAGGCTAAATATTACTTGAACATTGTTATGTTGGGGAAATGGGGGGTTGGCCTACTCTATGGTGGGGAATGAGAGAAAATGTTTGAGAAACACTGGTGCAGTTGCCACAGCAAAATGATTATTGTATTGTATAGCCTACTACTATTAGACCATGAGCCAAACCTTAAAATCTGGCATATCAGTACTGAAAAGGTGGCAACGGCTGTCGTTTATTTTTAAGTAGGGCCATGTCTGAGGTTTATATTATAGAATGATAGCCTTTTCAGAGTTAAACATTTATCATAATTTTCAGCTGTTGAAGTATACCACCCCCATGTCAAAAAAGTCACTTTTGACACTGGTCCATATTTTAGTTTAGGCCATTTCCAGCCCATTAGATACACCATCGATGGTATCATTGTAAAGAAGACATTTTCATGTTTCATTTGAGCCCAAATGTACTACTATGTGACAATTACTGCGGTAACCATAGTTCCTCAAACTCAACTTAAGGCCTCACTGTGAGCCACGAAGTAAAAGAATGTCCACCTCATAGAAGCATCTCCCATCGAAATAAGCCTATATCTGCCATTCCAAGGTTGGAACACCTGGTGGGACTTAAGCTGATAAAGTACTGACATGTTAAACATTTCCTGAATCCTCAGAGTCTAGAGAGTTTCCCAGTATAAAACATTTGAGTCTGTGATGTTCCTGGAAGAAACAGCATCAAACGACAATATGGGTAGTGTGCACTGATGTGCAAACATACATTTCTTCTGTTATAAACTGCAAATACATGTAAAATATAAGTGGATGAATATCACAATACATTTCAGAATATATTCCTTATAAGCTGTCTGACCCCTCATGGAACTGCCACCTTAACGTGGTGGAGGGGTTTGAGCACCCGAATGATCCTGGAGCCAAGTTGTCGGGGGCTTCGTGCCCCTGGTAGGGTCTCCCATGGCAAACAGGTCCTAGGTGACGGGTCAGACAAAGAGCGGTTCAGAAGCCCTTTATGAGAGACCAACAGGCCCGGTTAGAACCATGAGGCCGTCCTTCTGTGGACTCACCACCTGCAGGAGGAGCCATAGGGGCTGGTGCAATGTGATTTCCACGACCTGGAAACGGACAAGTGGAAGAAGATGGATGGATGGATAAGCTGTCTGAAATACTAATATATTGCCACATATTTAACATATATTTTGGATACTCAGAAATATATATATATATATATATATATATATATATATATATCTACTGTATGTGTATGGGTGCCAATATTCTTAGCAAATTTGGACCTTGGTTGAATTACTTATGTGACAAAACAAAATAAGACTATTACAGGACATTTTGATCTTCCATAAAAGTTAGCATTGTTCATTTCTACTTATTGTATGGGAAATACAGTCACATACATAAATCTAAATTTGCCAATCATTAATTCCAATTGTTCACTGTAAACTAAAAAAGAAAGTTTCACCTGTAAATAAAATCTTTCAAAATGTTGGAAGTAACTAACCAACTCAATTTCACCTAATATGAATACGAGTGAAAGAACATGTGCATTGTTCTACCTCATTATGCTCAAGACTAGAATCAGCCACTCTCAGAATCCGGCAGGTCATGGCCCCGTCGTCCTCCGCAGCCTCCCGAATGAGAAGAATTCACATGATTGATTGGAATGTCACGTTTTCCGTGGACAGTGAAGTCAATATAAAATAACTTTATATACAATTTACTGTTTTAAGTTAGTTTTGAAATACATAGAAAATTCATTTCAAACTCAATTTATTTTTGCACTCTGAGGTATTGACAATCTTTGGAAGGCTCCCTCCCCAGTAGCGTCTCTGAGGTACCCAGGGGGCCTTGGACCACGTTTACCGTGTAGAACATTAGCAGTTTTTTTTTATATTAAATGCAACATGTAGTCAATAAAATGTTCAGAGTCAAACAGAAAATACAGCACTAGGGAGGGGCGTATACATTTTATTGAACTTCATAAGATATTTGGGTTGGCAGCGCTCTCGCAGATCTTTCTAATCCTTAGAAAAAGTTAATGTAGCCTCAAATCTGTAACGTAATAGTGTTCAGTTGCATCCTACATGCATAAATTAATTGTAAGACAAGGCAATATGAATGACTTTATGGTTTACTAGACAGTGAATGTATTATGTCACAATAAAAGGTTTAAATATTACACTATTTGCTGATACTATGATCACATTTTCAAAATGTAATCAATAGTAAAGATCGGTCATTAGGCCATTTATGATGGGGAAAAAAGGACTGGAGTTGCTGATTTTGTCTTTACTAAAGCTTTGAAAACAAAGCTTCACATTTTAATCTCAGAAATGTAGTTTGAGTGAAATATTTTCTATCAAACCAATATCAATATCATAAACCAAGCACTGAGTAATAGTCAAACTTCTGTTTTACAGACGTGACAGATATAAAAAGAAACTTAGAATTTGGACTCAATGTTTGTTCAATGGTAAAATTAATTTATAATATACAATACATCTTTATCATGCTAGTTTGTGAACAATGAAAAAACACATTAAAAAATAGAATTGTGAACTTTTTAAACGTTTTGCATTTACACTGTTTTCTTCTGTTTCTAAATAAAGCACTAGATATGTAGGTTACCATTCCATTCCGGCCAATTTCATATTGAACTGACTAAACAATTACTTGTTCTTGTTTTGAGTTTTAAAATTGTCAAAATTCCAGGCAGTGACGCAGCATTTGCTTTGGAATAAACAGTAAACATATTTTATTAATTTGTAAAGTCTTACTTCCAAAATATACTTGCCCATATACATGTGCCAATTGAAAACCCGGGGATCACATACTTCTTGCTTTGACTACAAAAGTAAAATAATTTGTTTTAAACAAATCGATTGAACCACAGAACAAGAGAGCACCAGTTATGGATTGGAAAGACTGAACAATATGTCCCAGAAAAGAACGACATAGTCAGAACTTATTGTAAATAACGTGACAAAAATATTTCAGTAAGTGCGCTTTCATTAAAGTAAAGTAAACCATTAAAACAAAATAGACCCCACTCTGTCAACCCAGCTTTAAACTGAAACTGATGCATATCACCTTTGACAAACTTACAAAGACACAGGAAAAAGGGTGCATGAACCCCCAAAGTAAAGATTTTTTTTTTTTTTTTTTTTACAAAACCAGTCAAGAAACTGAGACCAAGACCTGGACACCTGGGCCACTCTTTAGTCCATGCCCAAGTGGAAATCGTACTGCACCTGCCAGTTAGTTCTTAATGATTCCTCCGTCGCCCTCACTCACAAAGCGCTTGCGTCCTCTACTAGAACACAGACAAGTCAGTGTTAGTTTACCATTAATTCAAATTGACTTATTTTGTAATAAAAATCCAGCATAACTTTAAGTACAAACCTAGAAGGACATGCATCTCTCAGCTGTTTGGTAATAACTGCCTCCTGAAAGCAGAGGTCCACAAAGCCCTCCATGATGGTATGGGCATGTGGCACATCAAGGCTGATTTCAGGAAGTTCATCATAGACTCGCTGGAAGCCCTGAGTCAAACAACATCAATAAATGTGTTGTTGCTTTCCATAATTATTTTACATAGCCTACGGCGAAGCGTAGCTTTTTTCCTTTTCGGTCATTTAGAAAATAAAATAAAATCAGACATTGTGCATGCAGAAAGTTCAGGAATATACAGTTGTGCTCAAAAGTTTACATACCCTGGAAGAATTTTTCATTTTTTTGGCCATAAAAATTTGTGCTGTCCAACAATTAAAATATTTAATCTCAATTAATCTCATAGTTGCCTCGCTTTGTGTGTTGGCAAATTGAGACCAATTAATCGCGTGATAAAAAAAAAATGTACGCCGTTAAAATGTATTCGTGTTAACGACAGCCCTAATATGAATATAATGTATACATAGCCTCTATGTTGCTTGCAAGTGACCCAGGGTCTAATTTTAGTGGAACTACTTTTCAGTGCGTAAGGTGAAACTGCTTCTCTACTTGCCTTCCGGTAAGGTATACCATTGCATAACTTTCTTCTACAGCAAGTGGTAATAAAAAGTACGTTTTAGGACATACCCTATTCATCTGATCAATAGTGACCAGAACAGATTTCCAGAAAGACTGTAGCAGATTCATCATCATTTGGCCAGCGTTGTCCCCAGTGGCCTCCAGCACCATTACTACAGCCTGAAAAACAGCACAATAAAAGACAGAGCTTTGAGGGCATTTTTTAATTACACATTTCACAACAAGGTTAATTAAGTACCATTAAGTTCTTTTAATGGTTTTTAAATGTCTTAATGGTCGTGGTCAAGACCCACCTTTTTAGCTTAGCTTTTAACTGACATCTATTTATTTAGTCCTAATGATATATTGTATAGTGTGTGTAGTGTAATTATATATATATATATATATATATATATATATATATATATATATATATATATATATATAGTGGAGCGTATAGTTTTAAATGTTGTAATCTGTAAGGCACTTTGTGATACCTTTCGGTATGAAAAGCTTTATAAATTATGTTTGATTGAAGGTGGCAGCGTTAGTCTAAAGTAGCCTTTTTTATTTCCACAAATCCTCAAACTGGATAGTCCTGTACTTCAATAATAATTGTGTAATTACTTATGTTAGATTTTAAATCATTCATTCTTACCTCATAAACAAGCTCATGGTGGAAATGGGGGACTTCAAGATCACGCAGACAGCGCTCTGCTTCTGCCACATCTCCAGATATCAGGTACTCCTTCAGGAGAAGGTTCATCTGCAATACAAACATACAACTAAATTACCCGTCTGTGTAATGTTTAGAATGACAATGCAAATAAGGCCAAACGGCAATACCCTTAGGAGCAGAAGGATATCATCCAGCAATACCAAGAAATTCCTACGAAAAGCCGTCGTTCCCCATAGCTCGACCCGGTCGCGCACGCCACGATCTATGTGCACGTATCGACACAACCCCGCAGACCTTTCTGTTTCCGCCACACACACACACGTATTTGTTGTGGGCGGTGCCCATACAGAACACGCTGTATAGATCGTCACATCGTCAATCCGCATGACCGGAGTGTCAATGGTGAGGGCTGTCCACTCTCTCGTTGCCAATCAGAGGCCAGCAGTCTGTTAACGTCACATCAGACACGGGATAGCGCCCTTTGGCCACAGCCAGAGGTCAGTCCCAAAACCTATACCTGGTCAGACCGGTTTGACACTGGCCTTTGTTATGGAAAAGCTCGACAAAGTGGGTGAAAGAGCCAGTCGGCTGACATGCGCCTGCATGTGGAAAAACACCTAAAGTGAATTGTGCCTCCTCAGGCAAAAGTCTTTAATAAATCTTCAGGGCAAGGCACTTGATTTCAAGGAAAATATAAACAAATGGTCTCAACTTGTACAGCGCTTTTCCACCTACATTAGGCACGGCAAGGAACCACTCACCCATTCACCATCTTATTCATATACCAGTATACTCAGACACTGGAGGCATGGTGGGTGATGTGTCTTGCCCAAGGACACAACAACAGTGTGCACCTGCAGGACCTGGGATTCAAACCTCCGACCTTCCTGAGATGCCATTGTTGCCTAAAACAAAACACGTAAGGCCCCCAGTAGCACGACAGAGCGTACCAAATGAACAGGTTGGACAATAATTCAAGAGGACACTCCATCTCAATATACTGTAGTATTAAGCTACAAAAGCAACAGAACAGGTCTTCAGAAAGGTCTCCAACACCCGCCACACATAAACAAAAACAAAAAAAAGGGTAAACTATGTTGAACATAAAAATGATAACATATGGGGTAAAGTAGATGGAACATCTTGGTTTAATGCATGAAAATGTGTGCAACTATCCAGTGCTATGTGCACACTGCTGACATAGCTGTTTGCAGATTGGGCTGTGGCTCCATTCCCAGCATGCATTTTTGTGTTTAGTTTATCTTGCGCAATAAATGCAGAAGCAAACCTCCAATAGAAATTATTCTAGCCTTGCCCGGGATTATTTACTAAATCATTGTGAACAAAAAGGCTGTTGGCACCATGTGCAAAGGGCACATAGTTTGTTTGTGAAATCTTTGCGATTCTCAACTTAATCCTACCTCTTTAATGAGATGTTTGACGGGTCTTAGGCCTCCACCAACACCCCACACATTATCCAGGCGGACCACTTCCTTCTTCATGGACAGAAGCACTATAGCTCGGTCTAAAGCCACTCTGCAGGCATAATCAGAGTAATCCATTTCTGCAGTATTATACACAATGGAAGTCCAATAAATGTGGCATTTAATCTACCAAAGGATGCTACTAAAGAAACTACAGTGATTACACCTCAGACTTTGATCTCTTACCTGGCATGCTCACAGTCCACTTTGCCTTTGTAACAGTCCAGGAAAGACATGGGCAGCACGTGGTCTGCTATGGCCCTGGCTATGAACTGGCCTAACATCTGGGAGCAAAAAGCAAAAGCACTGTTAATAGAATATTCACAATACAGTGTTAGTAGACGGCTATTTGTCAGTTTATGCATTCTCATTTAAACATCGGCTTACCAGTGGGGCCTCTGGAGTGTCCAAGATGAGGTCTGGTAGCTCTTTGAGCATCTTGTCAAAGGCTCGAGCCATTTCACTTTGGGACATCATTTTGTTGGTCAGGTCTGACAGTAGACGTGAGGTTAGCTCTCTGTGACTGGCTTTGCCTTCCAGCGACAGTGACACAGCCATAGAAGAGAATTCATACTTGTGATGGCCAAGATTCAGTTCCTTTAGCAACAACTGCAAACACCAAATAACCAACAAATGAGTTACAACCCTAAATTATTTACAAAGTCCATAAAGCGGACAGTAAATTATGCCTTACCTCAACCTCTTTGGTGTCTCCATGTTCAAAGTACTCTTGTACAATTGGGTTGACCATTTTTTCCAGTTCCTTCTCATCTATCTCCGGAACAACTTTAGCATAAACAGTATCACCCTTTGGGAAAGAATAAACATGCAAATATGAAATGGGTGCAGACTACAATTTCACAATAGTGCTTCATATCAATTCAGTTTCTCACTCTTTTAATATCCTTTGGAATGCAGAATCTATTTGTTTAAAATGACAAAGGGAAATATCAACAAAAAGATGCTGAAGCTCTAATTTCCTGATCTGTAGTGCTTTAAAATGAGTGTTTACTTAAAAGACAGGAAAGAAGAAAACAATAAAAAGGGGAGCAAGCATGTGCTTTTATATTAGAATTTTATTTTTACAAACCCACAAATTATGAAGCAAAGACTGTCCAATTTAATTTGTACTGCCACAAACAAAATCGAACCAGGGTCAAAAATCATAAACTCGATGATGCCATGTCAAGGCGAGTTTGATATTTAAAAATGTTGATACTGAAAATATATCAACATATTGTATATACACACACCTTATTTTTGTCAGCATACATCACCTCTTTTTAATGTATCATGTGACCCGGTCTCCTTTTCTTTATCACTCCAACGAACTTCCTCACTGACATTACTGTATTTTCCTTTTCCGTCAAGGCCAAAGCCTTCACCTGTGTCTTTTTTGTGAGCTCCCAAACCATAGGACTATCAGTGGAGCAAACATGACCTTCACACATTGAACACTGGTTTGATAGCAGCAGGTAAAAATAGAAAAATGGTGATTGGGCTGGGATTTTGCAATCTGTGTGAATCCATCTTGTGTTTTCTTATGTAGGAAGTAGGAACACAATTGTTTTCTTGTTAACAGCAACCGTCAGTCAGCACGTTTGATTGACACAGACACACACAAAAAAAATAATTTGATTATATATATATATATATATTTTTTTATTTTTTTGGGCCGGGACTCGATTAAAAAAATTAATCTAATTAGAGGCTTTGTAATTAATCGCATATAAATATTTGACCTGAGAAGGATTAAGGATACTAAAAATCCCATAAGGATTTTTAGTATACCATTGAATAATGACTGAATACATAAGCTTAAGCAAAAAAATATTGTTTATATATATATATATATATAATAAAATAAATAAATAAATATGCCATACACTCCCTCTCTGCTTTGATGTATGGGCCTCTCTGAACAAAAAGCTGCTGGTCACAACAGGCCTGACTAGGATCTGCCAGTTCTGACCATCAACATTAAAGTAACTGCTGGGTGTAAAGATCACGGATGGGCTTCATCATGTGCCACTTTACCTTGAATATTCAGTTCCACACTGTAGTATTGGACCACAGTTAATTTTGTTCTCAAAATTTCCTGCTACACTAATGAAAAGATTAGTGAAACAATTAATGTTGTCAAAAATATACATTTTAGAAAGTGGAACTTAAAAGGCATACTGTTTTATCATACTGTTGCCAGCAACACAAAACATGTTTCTAATGACCAGCCAGACACAGAAAATGCAGTTTTTGCAGTGGGTAATCAAAGAGTGGATTTGGATGAAGACCTAACCCATTCCCTACGGGGATTAATAAAGTATACGTTAACCGTAACCATAAATCTCATATTTGGCTGACTTCAGTCAACATCTCCATAGAGACGAGCTGGAGATATTCCCACTCACAGTCAGGTCTTAGGAGAGGTGAGCCGTTCACATGTTCATATTGTATTTTTCAACTCAAGGAATATCTGTTAAAAAGGAAAGTGTGGCTTTAAGAAATTGAAATTACGTGTCTTCACCTGCCTGAATTATATCATTTCTAGATAAGACCAGTACAATTCGGACCAAGTTGGTTTGAGGGAATTTCCACTATTAAAAGTGAACAGATCCGAAGGGTTTCAAGTCACACCTGCTATGAGAGAGAACACAGATTCAAGCAAATTCAAACACACCGAAAAGTTAATAATAAAAGTAAAAGATAAATCCAGTGTTTGGAACCAAATTCAACCAGTGAAATTCATGCAAAGCTTAACATTAGCCTCACACCACTTGTCAGTCACTCCCATAGCAGTTTGGGCCAGTTTAATCTTAAAATGTCTGGCTGCTCTACTGAGGTTGGCCCTTACCAAATCAACCCGCACCGCACTGTCCCTAAAAATGTGTTTTTAGAATGAATACAGCTGAATACAATTCACAATTAGACGAAAAAATATAATGCACTGAACAGCAACACTTTTTAGATCAAATATTTTTTGGAACAATGTGGAACAGCTCACAAGTGTTTCTGAAGATGACGTCAGATTTGCTTTAAATCAGCACATGATGACCACTAAGGATCTGTGTTGAAAAATCACCTGAGAAGATTCATCGTAGTTGGGATCTCGTATGTCAGGTTCTTCATCTTCATAAACCATACCAGCGGCCCCCCACACTCCTTTACCCCCAGCTCCACCTGAGAACACCACAAAATCTTTTTTACTAATCAGCTAAATGAAATCAAATAACTATTTTTTTCACTATTATTTATCAAAAAATAATAGGGTCGCTAATAGGGTTCCTAAAAAATAAATAGAACAAAGGCATTGGTTTTAAAATGAAAACTTGGACAAACCTTTCTTTGGCAACCCTCGGCCTTTCCCCATCCTGGATTTGCGGTCATTGGGGAGAACCTTTGACTTTGGACTGTGCGGATCGACCCCTCCCATGTCCCCAGACTCGGAGAAAGAGTCACTGGTGGAGTTGCGGGATGAGGACTTTCGTAGACGCCGCTTTGCTTTGGCTTTGAGTCGGGCTTCATGGAGGGCTTTCTCCTGAGGGGTCCAGTTACCATTGACCTCACTCTCGTTCAGCGCATCGTCGTCATCACTGTAGTGTTGGTTTGAATCTGGCTTTTTGTCTTCATGAGAGAACACCCCTGTGAGCAAAAAAAGCACTTAAGATTAGGTATGCTGCCAGCCTTCCTAAACTTGGGTAGAAAAGTTACAACATTGGATAACAATGCCAACCTAGAAATATAAAACTAATTTAAAACCACCCTAAGCTATTCCATTTGCCGGCCCGGAATGATTGCATTTTCACATTGCATCACTAGATGCGCCACCTTCGAAACAGAATGTTAACTTTGTCTTGCCACACAGTGCACCCCTAACACACCCCTGACCTGCACCATGTAAACATAAACATGTGAAGTGATTGCATTAAGTGACCATGTTCTGATGCAGCTGAAATCATCATTAAATGTCCATGTTTGTTTGTCAAAATAAGCCAATATCTACAGGGAGCATTAATTTTCCTAATGTTTACACCACCTGCACCGGGGAGGTATGAGGTGTTTAAGGGTTGCAGCATATGAAACATGTGCACTGGAAATGTAGTTCTAAATGGAAGTATTATGTTTTAAATGCCAAAAAACACAGACTTGCATTAACGTTTAAGTTCTGCTGATAACTGTGTGTTGCACACAAGATTAATGAGATTTCCCTTTCCCTTTGAACGGACCATGAGGGCAGCGTGTGGAGGGGAGTGAGGGGCGCGAGTGAGCGGAGGGGGGTTCCCTATTGACACCTGCTGACAAAAACGGTTTAACGGAATAAATATTTATGAAGATATTCTAAATAGTTTTAAACAGTTAAGAAAGTACAACGCAAACCAATTGGGAATGAGCTAGAATGTCTTCCATCAAAATAAATGTATAAAGAAATAATAATGAAAGAACAAAACACCAAAGTCCTTGTTTTCTTCTTGAATTCACGATGCCCCAATATATTATCTAGCCTTTAGGGCTGCACGATTTCGACCTAAAAAATATTTTATACAGTGCAAGTATTCCCACTCAACATTTTGCTATGTTGTCCTCAATCTACACACAATACATGATGACAAAGTGAAAAAAGGCTTTTTAGAAAAAAAAACTAAACTGAAATATCACAGGTATTTACACCCATTAATCCCACACCTTTGTCAGCGATTACAGCCTCAAGTCTTCTTGGGTGTGATGTTAAAGCTTGACACATTTGGGGTATTTTTCCCATTCTTCTTTGCAGATCTTCTCAAGCTCTGTCAGGTTAGAAGGGGAGCGTCGTTGCACAGCCATTTTATTTCAGGTCTTTTTAGAGATGTTCAATCGGGTTCACGTACCGCTGTGGGAAATGGAATCGACGCACCGGTGACCAGACTCACTAGCTGGTACAGTGGCGAGTCTGGATATTTCCAGGCTAGGCATTTGCCAGGGTATGAGCGGTGCCTGGTATCCTCCAGATGTGACGCTTAGCATTCAGGCCAAATTGTTCAATCTTGGTTTCATCAGACCAGAGACTCTTGTTTCTCATTTTAGCAAACTCCAAGCGTCATGTGCCTTTTACTGAGGAGGGGCTTCCGTCTGGCCCCTCTACCATGAAGGCTTGATTGGTGGAGTGCTACAGAGATGGTTGTCTGTCTGTCTGTAAGGTTACCCCATTTCCTTAGAGTAACGCTGGAGCTCTGTCAGAGTGACCGTCAGGTTCTTGGTCACTCCAAGGTCCTTCTCCCCGATTGCTCAGTTTGGACAGACGGCCAGCTCTAGGAAGAGTCCTGGTGGTTCTGAACTTCTTCCATTTATTGATTGAGGCCACAGTGCACTTTGGGACCTTCAATGCTGCAACAATGTTTCTGTACCTTCCCCAGATCTGTGTCTCAATACTTTCTCAGAGGTCCACAGAAAGTTACTTTGAATTGAGGGCTTGGCCTTTGCTCTGACATGCACTGTCCGCTGTGGTGCTTCACAGACAGGTCTGTGCCTTTCCAAATCTGAGCATTGAGGTGCATATATACTTTTAAAGCTGCCGTTTAACATCCTGGTACGCCTGTGTTACATTTAAGCTTCATGTAGCAACAGGATGCAGCAAAGAGTTAAAAAAGAGTTTTAATCATTCTCAAAATAAACATGGCACTCGTTCTCTTTATTCAGCTACATAAAAAAAGTGTTCTCTGAATTACAAGCTCCAAAATGCTGCTATTTAAAAAAATGAAAATCCACCTTTGGTGAAATAAAAACTGATATTTGTGCATAATTTAGCTTTTGTGATCCAATGGCTGTATGGGTGGTTAGCATGGGGCCTTTACTTTCGATCAAGGTGGCCTCTACAATTGTTTTGAAGGTTTTCAGGCAAGAGGGTCTGTCGGCAGTGTAAACCTACCAGAAACCCTAAAAACAATTGGTCCTGGAGGATCACAGAGGCCACTGTGATACAAAGTAAAGGTGGTCATACAGCTGCTGGGTTATTGAAAGGTCAAATACGAATAAATATAAACATATGGCGATGAGCGGTTGTGACCGGCTTGAAATTATCTGCGATTAAATAATATTTCCGTGACACAAACCCTGCCCGCAGGTCACAAGATCCTGGTTTGTTCCTAGCGTTGTTTGTTTATATACAGTGCAGCACATACAGACTTGATTCTCCTGCAGCCACCCCTGATTGGCAAGCTGCCAAAGGCAGCGAGGCTCAATCATTTTGATTGGTGAATATGTCTTTCGCTCAAATAGTGGAGGTGCAAGGCGGTTAGGTTACCACAGCAGCTAAAACCTCAATTTCGATGCAAAGGTTAATCGTGCAGCTCTACTTGTCATCATTTGTCACTTTTAGGCTTTTTGGCCGTAGTGCCCAAACCTTTACATACCAATTTTCACTAATGCATGTACACAATGAATGTGTATGTATGAAATGAAACACTGTACACATCACAAGCCCCTGGTACCAGGTCCTTTATTGACATGATCACAATCCATTTAAAAAAAATAAAATAAAATTCAAAATGATTTTGTTGGTGGCATTAATTTAAGCGCTACAATTGCTTTCAACGTGAGCATTGCTGTATGCAAGTTTTCAAAAAGGGACTCAAAACTGATTTTGCTTCGGGACTCTCTTGCAGACAGCGAGTTCCTTATCCTTGTTACACGTACACAGAAAACTACAAACGTCATTTGCCAAGCCACCAACATACTGCATGGCAGTGCTCTGTAAATGATGCCAAAGGTCACATAACAAGTAAAATGCAACCCAGGAAGTTTCAGCACAGAGCCACTGATGTTTAAAACTCACCAGCTCCAGACATTAATAGAAACGAAACTGTCAAATCAATTAATCTCCAGGTAATATTATAATTATGAGATTTAAAAATGTCTCCGGCTGCACAGTCGTGGTAGAAAATTCAAAACACAGCAATAACAAGTTGGAGTAGTGTATCACTGCAGGCATGCGAGGGGACACGCATGAAACTGCTGACACCATATTTTGCTACGTCATCTTCTCGCGATGAGTCCAGGGTGTTGTGAACCTGACTACATAAGGCATGGCCAGGGCTGGTCACATGCCAGTAGGGTAAAAAAGAAGGCAGGAATGTCTGAGAGTGTAATGAATACTCAATGGGGCTAAATACAAGTCCTAAACAATTTGTGGCCACAGAGATTACAGGACAAGAAGAAGAAGATCTTTATTTATGTAGCGCCTTTCACAGACAGTCACAAAGCGCTTTATATGTGACAAGAAACAAATAGAATTAAAGCCGCAAGCGGCGATGTAGGCCCTCGCCCCTGGCGCAGCCCCCCCTTGCGACCGCCTCCTTTGCAACCGCCCCCGCTCTCGCCCAAACCTGCTCTCCCCTAGGCCTCACACACAACCTGTGTGCTCTCTGTCTACTAACTCTTGCTCTTTGCAGCAGGGGGCGCTATAGCATGGATCATTTTTGTGTTCATGTAAAAAGATTCAGGGCCATCTGGTGTATAAGTGATTACATTTAAAACTCAAAGGGACAAAGAATGTGCCAGTTATCATGGGTAATAATGACGCTCTCAGGAACACGTTTACCCTGGCCACGCCCACATCTTACACAATATGATGTATATGTAATATCATTTTCGTTTAGTTTATTGTGTAGAATATACCGGCAAAGTGGGAGATAAATAATCCAGACTGCAATATTCAAGGTATAGATAGGGGGCGCTATAGTGTTGAGCACTGTGAAGTTATTGAGCTCTATCTGTTCAGACCATAAGAGGCCTTATGTCAGGCAAATATGATCCAGATTGGATAGAGCGCATGCCTGCGAGGGGTTGTGAAATGTACTGCAAAAAGGCCTTTTTTTTGTGGGGGTGCCATTTTAATCTCTTAACCCCCACTGTAACCGAGCACATTTTCTCCAGTTCGTCTTGACCCATGTCTTAAAGCTTCTGGAAAAAAAGCGTCAAAAACACAGTTACAGAAATGAGACGTAAGTGCAGATGAAAACACAGCACACAAAGAAATGCACTTGGTTCAGGTGGGAGTTAAGAGGTTAAAAGTGAAAATGGCCGACTTCCTGTGCGTCATTGCCACGCCCACACCTTTGAAAATATCAAACACATGTAATATATTTTTGTGTTCGATTTCATGTGTAGAATATACCTGCAACGTTTCATATAAATCGTACAAACTAAAATGTTCAAGGTATACATAGGTGGCGCTATACTGGTGAGCACCGTGAAGTTATTGAGTTTTATGGATTCATACCATAAGAGGCCTTATGTCAGCCAAATATGATCCAGATTGTATAGAGCGCATGCCTGCGAGGGGTTGTCCAAGGTACGGGAAAAAAGCATGTTTTTTGTGGGGGCGCTATGTGAAAACTGTAAACGTTATCAAAAAAAGCTGGCTTGAAGTTGTAGCTCAATTTCTCTAGATTCTATTGAGCCATGTTAGAGCTTATTCTGCAGAGAAACCAAGGAGTAGTACATTGAAACATCTGGTGAGAGATTTCTTCTCCAGGATTTCAATCCAAGATGGCCGACTTCCTGTTGGTCAGAGGGCGGAGCTATAATGATGTTTTGTGACTCTCTCCATGCGCTCTATCGCTGGGCCAAAGGGGATTGGCTTACGCCAAAAATGCATGTCCCCAAAAGAATGGGGGTCAACTTTGAGGGGGCGCTGTGGAGCCATTTTGTTTTGGGCGTGTGCATGTCGCCCACTGACACGCAATTTTTGCCGACTCTGATCACTGTGCCATTTTCTGCGTGTACTTTTGCACGGGAAGGCACTGAAAAACAGGATCTTAGAGGCGTAACTATAATAATAATAATAATAATAATAATAATAATAATAATAATAACAAGAAACCGGGGGAGAACAAAAGTCCCTTACCAGGACAAAGTCCTGGCTCGGGCCTAATTAAAGCCGCAAGCGGCGATGTAGGCCCTCGCCCCTGGCGCAGCCCCCCCTTGCGACCGCCTCCTTTGCAACCGCCCCCGCTCTCGCCCAAACCTGCTCTCCCCTCGGCCTCACACACAACCTGTGTGCTCTCTGTCTACTAACTCTTGCTCTTTGCAGCAGGGGGCGCTATAGCATGGATCATTTTTGTGTTCATGTAAAAAGATTCAGGGCCATCTGGTGTATAAGTGATTACATTTAAAACTCAAAGGGACAAAGAATGCATAATAATGATGCTCTCAGGAACACGTTTACACTGGCCACGCCCACATCTTACACAATATGATGTATATGTAATATAATTTTTTGTTTAGTTTATTGTGTAGAATATACCTGCAAAGTGGGAGATAAATAATCCAAACTGCAATATTAAAGGTATAGATAGGGGGCGCTATAGTGTTGAGCACTGTGCAGTTATTGAGCTCTATCTGTTCAGACCGTGAGTTTCCTTATGTCAGCCAAATATGATCCAGATTGGATAGAGCGCATGCCTGCGAGGGGTTGTGAAATGTACTGCAAAAAGGCATTTTTTTTGTGGGGGTGCCATTTTAATCTCTTAACCCCCACTTTAACCGAGCACATTTTCTCCAGTTCGTCTTGACCCATATCTTAAAGCTTCTTGAAAAAAAACGTCAAAAACACAGTTACAGAAATGAGACGTAAGTGCAGGTGAAAACACAGCACACAAAGAAGTGTACTTGGTTCAGGTGGGAGTTAAGAGGTTAAAAGTTAAAATGGCCGACTTCCTGTGCGTCATTGCCACGCCCACACCTTCGAAAATATCAAACACATGTAATATATTTTTGTGTTCGATTTAATGTGTAGAATATACCTGCAAAGTTTCATATAAATTGTACAAACTAAATGTTTCAAGGTATAGATAGGTGGCGCTATAGTGGTAAGCACCATGAAGTTATTGAGCTCTATGGATCCATACCATAAGAGGCCTCATGTTAGCCAAATATGATCCAGATTGGATAGAGCGCATGCCTGCGAGGGGTTGTCCAAGGTACGGGAAAAAAGCATGTTTTTTGTGGGGGCGCTATGTGAAAACTGTAAACGTTATCAAAAAAAGCTGGCTTGCATTTGTAGCTCCATTTCTCTAGATTCAATTGAGCCATGTTTGAGCTTATTCTGCAGAGAAACCAAGGAGTAGTACATTTAAACATCTGGTGAGAGATTTCTTCTCCAGGATTTCAATCCAAGATGGCCGACTTCCTGTTGGTCAGAGGGCGGAGCTATAATTATGTTTTGTGACTCTCTCCATGTGCTCTATCACTGTGCCAAAGGGGATTGGCCTAAGCCAAAAATGCATGTCCCCAAAAGAATGGGGGTCAACTTTGAGGGGGCGCTGTGGAGCCATTTTGTTTTGGGCGTGTGCATGTCGCCCACTGACACGCAATTTTTGCCGACTCTGATCACTGTGCCAATTTGTGCGTGTACTTTTGCACGGGAAGGCACTGAAAAACAGGATCTTAGAGGCGTAACTATAATAATAATAATAATAACAAGAAACCGGGGGAGAACAATAGTCCCTCACCAGGACTAAGTCCTGGCTCGGGCCTAAATACAAGCCCCCAAACAACAGATGGCATCCATTCACAGATCATGTTGCAAATACAACTTTTATTAAAACTATACAATATTAAACATCAAAACACCTAGGCAAACATGGTACTAATAGGACAAGGAAGTGACTAAATCCTACTACCCTTTAGGCTTTAAATTTCTGTAAACAACAGACCATGTGTCCTCTCCCCCGTAGCTCCTCCCACCTTCTTGAATGTAGGCCATGGGCTGTGCAAGAGCAGTAAATTAGGAACTAGCCAATGGAAGCATACCAAATATACAGTAAGTGAAAAGGCAGATAAACTCAAGTGGTTTGCCAAGACAAGAGTTGCAAAACAAGCTCGACAATTCACTGTTCTGCACAGAACGAAAGACAGTGCAGAAATACATTTACAGTTGGTCTGTTTTAAAAGCATTTGCGACAGCTGAATTAACTGCTTGTTTTTCCTCTCTTGCCAAAATGAATGATAATTTTCTTTATCAGCCCCCACAGTTATAAACATTGCAGCCTGATACAGTGAACCTTTAATCTATTTGCTGTGTGGGTGTGCTTCATAGTCAAAGACTGTAAAACAGCTTTAGGAAGATTTGTAGCACTTAACCGGATATTTAAGCAAAGTTATGAAATAAATAAATGTAGGACTGCACAAAAAAACACAACATAAAAAAATACATGCTGCTTCAGTAACTGCAGACTGTAATGGGTCAAGATAACCTTTAAAGACATAAGGGTGTGGCCGCTGAGAGGATTTAACTGCCAAGTATTCAGACTTTACACACAGACTAAATAAACCTATTAGGAGTCTGACAAGACATCTGAGATAGAACACAGATCTTATCTTAACGTGCAATTGAAGCAGTAGATAACATTTGACAAAAATATTGTAGTGGGGGTTTCTAAAAACTTCTCCAACCTGTAGCAACTTAGGCCCACTCCTTGATGACTCTATTTGAACATAGCATCCTAATTCTTCTCAACGACGTTTACAGAGGCCACAATAGTGTGTCATGTTTCACAACTTGCAGGGTCACTTTCTCAAAAATGCTACACAATTAGCCAGCAAGATGAAATTGAAAAATGCTTTATAATTTGATGCACATGTGTTCACTGAACGTATTGTTTGGACTAAATGATTTGTCATTCTGAACGTCAGAAAATAAACTTGCCTCGCTTTTATTGACAAAACTGGTGACAGTGACAGACGTGTCAGATTGCTGCTGGCCTTGAACAACACTCTCAAATACTGTTAAATCTTGTGTCAGGTGACCTACAATGCATAAAGAAGTTATGTCTCCCCTTTTGCCAGAGTCACACAATAGAGACTTTCCTACAAGTGTGTGACCCCCTCATCAAGAGCAGTGCTAAACACGGGCGTGCCTTCTTGAGAGAGGTCAGCCAAGTTTATACCAAAAAAAGGACCATCTGTGCAGACATATACAAACTCAAATACAGTGTCACACATAGCACTAGTATCAAACAATTGAGGGCCACGTATTGTGATTTTGCCTAAAGCAATTAAGTGTGTGATAGAACAGCGTTAGGCGGACTACTACCAAAGCAGAATAATACATAGTATCACCTGATATTAAAACCATCCGGAAGAACAATACATTTCTACAATGTATGTAACCCCTGAACAAACACACAGCCGAGCACAGATTATGCAAGGCTTTCCTATTGGCTCTAGTGCCCTATAGCTGTCGACGTCATCATCAACAGGAGAGCACGGAGTACCAAACTCAAATGTATCACGTCCGCTCGGCTGTGTCCATGTCCAAAATGTGAAATTAGGTTTATCTGTTGTTGACTCGAAAGTACAAAGCTGCAGCAGAAAACGCGTGTTTGAAAATAGGCAATACCTTGCATACTATCATGACAATAGGTTCGAGGAAAATGCAGTACAGACTGAAAGTTAAATCGTGCACAACGGCGTTGTTTTATATTGAGTAAAACGCGAGTATATCGAGTAGGTGTCAAAAAACAAAAACTGCGTCGATGTGCACACAAAGCGGAAGTATGCAAATGGATCATGTCCAATCAAAAGCATGAACGGCTTTTAACCACAGGTTACGGTAAATGTATACCGGATTGTATGTTATCCAGAAAACTGTATATTGCAGTGTGGTGTGAACGTTTAGAGTCAATCAACCGCCAGGCGTGATTCGTGAGCACATGGCTGGTAATGCAGCCCATCCTATGCAGGGACAATGGGACACGGTGAAAACGCCAGCCATCCCCGATGTCATGCTTATTTTGCACTCCAACCTTTAGCGCTTGCAATGTACTCACCGTCAGCGGGCGGCTGAGCTGTGGACCACGTATCCACTTCGGTCGCCATGGCGCACTCCGAATTTCGCTCAGGAAAAAAAATATTTACGTCGCCTCCTCCTTGTATCGCTGCCCCTGACTTCTCCAAACTCCTCCGAATCAAATGGTTTCCACGGTCCTTATTGAGAACTTGACAGGTGATTTCACAGATAGCACGTGTTGGTACCACGCTAAGCTTTACTGGTTTCTGCTGCACGGTATGTTAACAAGATATATATTTAAAAAATAATAATAAGCGCAAGACAGATGCAAAAATAATGATTGTATGCACAAAATGATGTGGGTGGAGAGTCTCTTCTCAACTGTTTCGATGAATCGCACAGATGCTAAAAGAAGGAAGCTAGTCGGTGAGCATTTCAGCTAACAGCCAGCAGATAAACAAAGTCTGTTTTTTAACTTTGCAAGGAGCGAGCGAGCAGATCACGTGGAGAAAGCGCGGACGGGGAGTGGCTAGACCAGGGGGTGGGTGCTGCTCTGCACTAACCAATCACAAATCCGCAGGCCCACTGCAGCGTACCCGAGTGTACATTACTATGATATTTCCACTTATAACCGTGCGTATCATCACAAGCACTTCTCTATCTGGGAACGGCGGTGAGTTCCATAAGATGCTCATGACGCTTAAGTCTACAGAACCAAAAATGCACATTGTGTGCAAAAATATGCTTAAATTATATTCGAGGTCTAATCACAGGTTAATGAACAATGCAAAGATATTACTCACAATAAACTAGAACACCTCTAGTAAGTGCATGGAGCTAAACCCCCATTGAACATAAAATAAATAAATAGTGTCAACAACGCGTAGTCTGCTCTAATTTAGCCTGATAAATAAATTAAATCATTTGTGTCCCAATTGACATTTTTTGTTTGTGTGTCTGTCCCAATATATATACTTCAATGGTCTGTCCTGACTGACTTCCTTGTCAGTTCTATATTTATTCCACTAGATGGCGGTCAGGCATAGTGTCATAAATGCTGATGCAGTGGTCCATAGTGTATATGGGCTATAAATATGATCGTTTTTATTTCTATTTGTTTAGTATTAAAATGGCCCATAATGTTGTAAAAAGGCAACTTGACTGAAATTTGACTTGAGAAACTTTATTTACTGAAAATTACATTAATTTAGCTGCTCTACTTTATGCAGAATTTAAGTTTTCTGTACAAAACTTGGTGCAAATTGAGTGAAAGAAATTTTTGATTTAATGAATTGGATTTTTTAGCAAACATTTGCATCAAATTATACTGGACTCCAAAACGAATTGACTGCTGACACTGCACTGACATACACAGATCTTGTAGTTCATATGCAGACAGTATACTACAGGTGTAGTATCATTTATTTCAACACAAAATGCACTGTTGTGTCAGCAGTTTGTACACATTAGAAATTCAGTAAATTACAATGAAATGCAAACACCAAGTGGATTAAACTTAAAATATAATATATAGATAGATAGATAAATAGGGAAACATCAACAATGATGCAACAAAAAGCACAGTTTTAGACGTCACACCAGATTACACCCACACCTTTTTTACCTAAACACCAATGCACAAAGTTGTGTCATTTTACATGACTACTTGTTAAAATGTCTTATAGTCTATCTAGACTTACAACTGAACCAATTCAAATAACAGTCAACTTTGGTTTCAGTACAGTCAAACCAACAATGGCTGAATATCACTATACAGTTGACAGTAACTCACACATGCGTACAACACATCTAAGAACAGTAGTAAGAAATGCACAAAGTTACCCTTAAAGAACACTACAATCTGTAGTAATAAGAATCAACTGTTCTACAGAGACGTATATATACTGTAGATGCTGCTAATAATGTGTCTCATCGTTGCTGGAGTAAAAGGACTTAAACAGTCCAGAGTTTCCTGATGTGATTAAGATTTATTTTGGAATAAGCCAAACCAACGTGGGCTCAATGGTTTAAATGCTCCTGCATACAGAAAACAAATATTAGTACAAATATTCCGTGACAGGAAACAGTCAGAGAAACTCCACACTCTGGAGGTAACAGTCTTGTATCAGGCCTTGGGGGTTACACTGAACTTAGCTGCTGGTAAGGCAAAATAATACATCTATGTCTAATACATTTCTATTTACAGTGAGCTTACTCGTACTACTTTGATAAAGATAGCTTTATTCGAATACCTTTCATGCGTAAACACACCTAAGATTATTGTTGCAGGAAACGATGTTCGATTAATCTCAAAAATACGTAAATGTATGCTTGAGAACTAAAACGTAGGGTATTAAGGGTATTTTGTAAGTACTTTATTTACGTTCTTATTAGACCTACCCATTTGTGTCCCCAGATATAAATAAACATGTTCAAATCCAACGTTTACTTTGCTTAAAACAATTGTATGTTGATTTATTCACAATTACAAAACAATTTTACATGATGTAAGAGTTCGTTGTTTACATTTTTTGTTTTGGTTCTTCAACCAATTATCCAACCAGAAAGCAGAAAGAACCCCACACTTTAGGTTTCCAGATTAAATGGCTAAAACTAGTTGGCAATAAACTTAGAAAGGACTTTCTTTCTCACTTCAGTCAACCATGTTCAATAGCTGAATTCAGTTCTGGTGCTTCCAATGAGAAAACGTCAGGGCCTGACCATATATTGTTTTAGTATTTTCAGTATGTAGCCTAAAGCAGCCTGGGTTCAGTTGTAGTTGTGGTGGTGCTTATAAACCTGTAAAAGTGCATCCTACATACCCTTTCTTTCGGATATCAAACAGCAGATTTAGTGCTTGAAAAGACTGATTTGGTTTTCACTAAGAAAATGAGGTGCAATAGCACGTTTATTGATAACTACACAATTAAAATATGCAGTCCTCTGCACTGACACTGGCACAATGACGCGGCAAAGTTGTGTCATAACCATATGAACTGTAGCTACATAGAACATGAAATAAAACAACTTTGTACTTAAAACAACAACTTTTCCAATCAAACATTTTGCAAAATGTAAATAATTGTTTCCTATCATATGTTATCAAGGGCTTGCATATACCCTTCACTCATTCCAAATCGTTTACAAGAGGTAAATTACTTTTCACAACAGTTGTTTCCTATCAACCAGAGTTCACTAGAATAAGGAAAAATGTGTGAATGCTATTGCTAAATACTTTTTTGCAAGTCTCACCTTTTACTATTTTGGAGACTGCTCAAGCTGCTATGATGATGGCTGATCTACAGCTATATACAGACAACATGCTTTCATAGCAGCAGCTAATGGTATCAAGCTAACAGAAACTCCACTTCTATTTGGCAGCAATGGCCACATCAATCCCCTGTTGTTTCTAGCATTTCAACTGGGCCATTTCTGTGACCCGCACACCTCCTTCAACTTAAAGACATGATTTATCTTCCAACACGTAGCAATAAAATGGTAAGTCACGTCAAGATACGTGTTCACAGATGACTGCATTTTATAAACGCGTTATAAATTGGCCTGATGCCATTTAAATCTAAGATTAAAAAGTGGTACATTTTATACAAGAATGAACTAGGAAGATAGTTCCTGTGTGCAAATACCAGTGAGGAAAAAAAATCAATATATGCAGGCTTAACTAAACAAAGCCGGCCGTAACCAATTTAGAGAGAGTGGTCACTATTCACTTCAAGTGTCAATACAAACATGACTGAAACACACATTTTAGTCCATCCACCTGTAATTACTTTTGTGGGAATCAAATGTTAGTCTCAGACATGCAAATATCTGAGACTATAAATGTAATGGGCAAAACAATTTGACTCCACAGAAGCTGAGCCACTATAGTTTTTGACACATTGCGGCATCATTGATTTTAACCACTGAGTGAGTCTACATCCAGCAATAAGATTAGACTGTTAGGCTTTGCCTAAAAATAAGTAACACTCACAGCAATGAGCCCCAAGGGTATGTGAAAACATAATGTGGAGTCAAACACTCAGTCGATAGAATATTTAACAGTCTGAAGTAACAATATACAGTCACAACATTGTGGTAAAGCTTTGCCACCAACTCACTAACAACCTTAAAGGAGAGCCATATAGTATTGTCTAAAAAGTTCACATCTGAAAAGTACACAACTGGATATAGTTGCCTTCTTTCATTGTGGTCAAAAAACAAACTCTTGACCCACTCTCACAGTATATAAAATTGGATATCGATCCAAGAAATGCACAAATAAAATGTCTAAAGTAAGAAATCTTCATATAACTCATTACAATCTGCATGTCAGTGGGTTAACAGCACTTCTATTATTTTTTTTCTTTTACTGATTTTCACGGATCAGAACGTCCATCTATGAATGCCTCACGAGGTAGAGAACTATCTATAATTCCGCACAAGAAAAAGCAATGTGAATGTCTCACAAATATGCATATCTTTGTAAAGCACATTTATTTCCCTTACAAAAACAATTGTTATTGATATAACGCATTTTGGATTTTGGTAAGTAACCATAAAAGCAATGTTTTCCTTCACATAAATGTATTTGGCATCACACAAGATAGTGAAAATGATGCTGGGGAACTGCAAACATCATGCTGCTGCACTGACGTCTAGTTTCTCAAGGTAATGACATTTGATTTTGGGCTACAAAGACGATATGTCATTACCACACATCGATTTATGTGTGAACCACCACCAAAACTAGTTCAACTTCAACTCGTATGAGGCTTCTGATCCTCTTGTTATTTCTTTTTTATATATAAGAAGAATCAAGAGCACACTTCAGCCTCTGTCCTATACAAGGACCTACGGACCTGCAAGACTTGTCTTCAGTGATTCAACTTTTCACTTACTAGTCTTGTTCTATGAGAATGCTATGAAACTAGACATCTCACGTCTGGTACTTGGTCTACATCTCCCTGGCCTTCTACCTAAGATGACTCCATAGTGATGATGGCCTCACCAGTCTTCAGGTTTACGCTGCAGGTTGGTGAGATGCGGCTGTTGCGTTCAGCACAGTTGTCCCGGTGTGGTGACTGGGCCCCTGCCTTTGCCCCCTGATTATGACTTAAAGTCTCTTTTTGTTCTTCCTTTCGCTCCTGTCGTTTGACGTGGCAGCGACACACCTCAATCCCAGAGTCACCAGTTAACCTTCGATGGCGGAAATGGTCTTCTTCATCGTCATCATCATCAAACTCTTCGTCCTCTTTATCACATGTATGCCTCTCCGTGTTGGAGGGAGAGAAGAGCCCAGATTTAGGTGGAGACAAAACAGGTCGAAAAGTAGATTCTGAAGCTTCATTCTGTGACTTTTCTTTCTTAATAGCAATGGCTCCAAGTGGGTCTGGAAAAGCAAGAGGATGGACCTGACCTGGCGGGAGGGTGGACAGAAAAATAAGAGGCGAGAGAGGGTGACACTGGGGGTGTGAAGGGCCAGGGGTGTTGAGAGAATGCAGAGGAAGTGAAAGCTGTGGTGCTGAAGGCGAGATGGCCTCTACGGCAGCAGCTGATTGTCTCTGTAAGGGTAACACATCTGGTTTCACAACAGGGATGACATCGGGTTGGATTTGTGCAAGAGCTGGGGGAGAGGACATCGGCGTGAACAGGGACTTGTTTCCATGCTCACTGGGCGTGGACATGCGGCTGCTGTCGTAGGTCTCATCTGTCACTTGAACAGAGAAGGAAGTGCTGGAGGGGGAGGTGATGGAGCAGGACTCACAGGAGCAGCTGGTGTAGTTGTCAGAGCTCTGGGAGGACGTGAAGCCACTCGGTCCGGGGCCCAGATAGGGAGGACAGGGAGGGCCCGGGTGGCCCTGATTTTGGTGGAGGAGATATGAGGAACTGGTGCTGCCCAGGGAGCCTCCCTGCAGAGCAAACACAGAGCTGTATGGAGGAGGAGGGGTGCTGGGCTGTGCTGCCACCTCCTCATACGACGGCAACTTGAAGGAAGCCAGGAAACCTAGAAATAAAAGAATATTGGATATTGACACTGCTCCAACTACACCAATGAGGCACTGACCCTGGTTAGTGTTTTACAATTATACACAAAACAATATCTTCCTTTTTTGAGGCCAACATTAGAAGAAAAAAAAAAACCTGATAACCTACTTGCTTGGAGGTAAAAGAAGAGCTTAAGACATAAAGATCTACTGCCCTAAGGATTTTAACAAATCAATGCTACAACAGGGTCTACCAAAGCTTTGAAAAATGGTGGGACATTAGACTAGTTTGACGTGTCCATAATACAATATTCTATACAAGTTATATGAGTATCTTCATTGGTTTGTTTTCTATTTACATAAGTCTGCATTGGAGACATTCTAAAAAAAAATGGACAAAGTCTCCCATGTAAGGCTTTTGATACCAGTACATTGGTTGATTTAAGGAAAGGCTATGATCTCCAACAAGTTTCCGAAGGGCAAGTACAGAAAGTTATAGGCTCTCTAAAAAAGTCTAAATGCAAGGATAGATATAATCTTGATGCTGTATGTATCAAAAAATATTCTGACATTTTGGTTCCACCCATTACTCATCTCATCAATCTTTCAATCACCCCCAGTGTTTTTCCTACAAACTGGAAGCAGGCTATAGTTATTTCAATTCACAAAGCTGGACACCAACATGACGTTGTCAACTATAGGCCTATAAGTATTTTACCAATAGTCTCTAAAATCACTGAGAAAATTGTGTTTGAGCAAATGACAACCCATCTAAATTCAATTAGTAACGGCTTACACCATCTACAGTTTGGCTTCAGGAAAGCCTACTCCACCGAAACTGCCACTCTACATCTAACTGAGCAAATTAAATCTATGCTTGATAAAGGAGGAGTTGTTGGTGCAGTCTTCTTAGATTTAAAGAAAGCTTTTGATTTAGTTGACCATAATATTCTTGTTTCTAAACTTTCTAATTTAGAATTTTCTGGTAAAACACTGGCATGGGTGACTTCATATTTGGCTGATAGGATGCAGTGTGTTAAGGTGAAGGACGCCTGCTCTAGCTATTTGGAATGCACAATGGGCGTGCCTCAGGGGTCCGTGTTAGGCCCCTTGCTCTTCAGCCTCTATAATAACGACCTTCCACAATGCTGTCAAGGTTACAACTGTACGCTGATGATACAATTTTGTATTCTCATTCTAAAAACAGTCACCTGGCAGCTGAACAACTGTCCAAAGCTTTGGATTCTGTGCCTGAATGGCTGGAGCAGTCTTGTCTGAGTTTGAACGTGGGCAAAACAAAAGCCATGTTCTTCTCAAAAACTAATGTCAAAACCCCAACTTCAGACATTTTTATTAAGGGTAAGAAAATTGACATCGTGTCTGATTTTAAATATCTTGGTGTCACACTGGATTCTAACTTGAATTTCAAAATACATATAAAGAACATGATAAAGAAAATTAGGTTTCTTGTCTCTCTTTGGAGGCAGCCAGGATATTCATGCACACTCTTATTTTCTCTCACTTGTCTTACTGCATCACCTGTTGGGGACCGGCTGGAGAACCTCAATTAGACCATTAGAGTCCATGTACAAGCAAGCCCTAAAGATTTGTGATAAAAAGCCATTTAACCATCATCACTGTAACATCTTGACAAAATACAATTTATTGAGCTTTGAAAATTTTAGAACTTTTTTATATCTATGTTTGTTTTTTAAGATCCTGAAGGGCTTAGCTCCTGGCTGTTTACAATCATTTGTGCGACAGCGCTCTGGGAGTTCTCTAAGATCCACTCGAGCAGCTTCTCCACATGACTGCATTGTACCTTTCCGTCATTCCACTTTTGGTCAATCACCTTTTGCAGTGAAGGCCGCTAAACTGTGGAACAAACTACCTGACAATATAAAGACATGCACAACCATCAAGGGCTTTAAAACTGAACTCAAAAAACATCTAAAAAGTAGCCAGCATTGCACACACTAGCCATGCCAGCCTTCTTTGGTTTTACACTCCCTCTGGTACTGACTTGTTTGTCTGTATTTGTATTGTTGATTGTTGTTGTCTGGTTGTATGGGAGGGCGAAGGGTTTTTTATGAATCTGTCATGGTGTATGTGGTTTGTCTTTCCTGGTCAACCCCTTGTCTTGTGACTCTTGTCTTGTTTTCTGTTATGGGTTGTCCGTTCCCTGCCAGGGACTGCAGATGTACATTAGCCTCAGGCTAACTCTGGTACAATGCATCAAATGGCAACATTTATGTTATAATACATGGTCCCTTTTAAATAAATAAACTAAACTAAACTAAACTGAAAGAACAAAATGTATGGTGTGGAAATGATGACTGTGATAAATACTTTATAGAAAATGATGAGCATAGTCATACTGAGGTCAAGCATTGGGGAGGAGGAGTAGTTGCAGGCTCCATTGTAGGCGATGAGGTTGATCTCCCTCTGTCTCTGCTGCTGCTGGATTCGCATCTTGGCACGGCGATGGCGGTAAGCGCAAAAACAACTGAAAAGGATCAGTACAGTCCACAACAACCAGAACCCTGCAACCAGACCAACAGGAAATTAACCAATATGAAGTCTAATTATGAAGACAAGCACAGAGATTACATGATGAAAAATAATGACGGGCCCATCTTCATGCATAATCTAAATGATGGGCTTCCCCCAGCAAGTCATTCTCCACAGTGGCACAGTTTTGAAAAAGTCAGTCGGTCAACTCACACCATAGTTCATAGTAGTAGGTACAGCAGCCAGTCTCTCCGCAGCAGTGTCCCGTTTCACACAGATATCCAGGCTTGTTGTTTAACCCTGGGCAGTACTTGGAACTGACTGGGACTGGCAGGCTGTCTGAGTCCTCATGTTGCTTCACCACCTAATGTCCAAAACACAAAACATTATAAAATACATATTCATATTAGACAGAAACTGGCCACATTATTAGGTACATCTCTTAACCTGAAAATCTCAGGGTTTGCAGACAAAATGAAAACTTTTATACTTTAACCGCGTAATTGATGTCATTGTTTGAATTAAAAAATACTGTGAATGTGTACAATTTTATTGAATAAAGCTGGAAGAACACTTCTGATTTGCATTTTGTCCAGGGATAGTGGTAGATAATCTGCTCAGGAGGGATGGTCTGCTGTAAAAAGTTTCATGGCACAAATTAGGGTTAGGAATGGGGATATGGTTAACTTTAGAGTTGGGATTAGGGTTACTTAGATTTTTTTTACATAGACCTATACAAAAGCTCAAGTCGATAAAAATCACAGCAGACCGTCCCTCCTAAGTAAACTATATAGCACTTACCTTTGTCCACATGGGCAGCAAGCAACTACACAACTTTCAGCAGGAAATAATAGATAACTCATTATGTTTCTCTGTAGTGGTTCCCTCTGTGTCATGGGTAGCTGTTTCACTTGGTGTGAACAGAACCTTAGAATACCACTACACGTTTGACCAACATTTAGTAGGATGTTTGAACATTTCGTTTTGCATTCATGATGATAAACTACTGTTGGGAGATAGTAAGATTGTGCCGTGGGTTACATGTACACCAGGGTTTGTATTTGTGTCTTTCCCTCTGAACAAATTGTTCTTTAGATTATGGTAATCGAAGTAGAAAATTAAGTTATCTTTAATTGAAATGATATAAGTCCAAAATTGCAGATGAGCCTGAGTACATTGGTCACTCTTTGCCAGGGGCGTGTCTACGGGTGGCCAGGACATTAACACAAGTCAATGAGTCAGATGCGGGCAGATTTTCTCATTTAAGCCTAAAAGTGGGTCAGGACAGTGCATGTTAATGAACGCACATGGGTCATCCCACACTCGCGCTCTCAAACACACGCTGGCTGATTGGATTTTTTGCATATCCTTTCAAGGCCTAAACTTTACAGGTAAGCTAAAAAATCAGGTGCTCTGCTTACGAATATTCAAAATTGAGCATGTATTTATAGAATGTAAAAACCTATTATTAAAACAATAACACATTTTTAAAAATGTACTATGAAATACATACTTGCGAAAGTACTAATACACCTTGAACTTTTGCACATTTTGTCATGTCTACAACCCTAAACGTAAAGATTTTATTTGAATTTTTTACTGATAGTTCACACACGAGTAACAGACGACTGTGAAGTGAAAGCAAAATGATACATGATTCTGTTATTTTACAAAAAAAAGAGAAGTGAAAAGTTGGGCGTGCATAAGTATTCATACTGCATGAAATAAATACTTTGTGGAACCCCCTTTTTCTGCAATAACAGCAGCAAATCTTTTGGGGAATGACTCTACAAGATTTGCACATGTAGAGACTGACATTTTAGCCCATTCCTCTTTACAAAACAACTCAAGCTCTGTCAAATTAGAAGGAGAGCGTTTGTGAACAGCAGTTTTCAGGTCTTTCCACAGATTTTCAATAGGATTTAGGTCAGGACTTTGACTGGACCATTCTAACACATTAATATGTTTGTTTTTAAACCATTCCATTGTAGATTTATCTTTGTGTTTAGGGTCATTGTCCTGCTGGAAGGTGAATCTCCGCCCCAGCCTCAATTCTCTTGCTGACTCCAGCAGGTTTTCCTGCTGGAGTCAGCAAGAGAATTGGTCCATCCATCTTCCCAACTATTCTTACAATCTTCCCAGTCCCCGCTGAGGAAAAGCAGCCCCATAGCATGATGCTCCCCCCACCATATTTGACACTGGGGATGGTGCACTCAGGACGATGAGCAGTGTTAGGTTTGCTCCATACATAACATTTTACATTTGGGCCAAAAAGTAAACATTTTTGTTTCATCTGACCAAAGCACCTTCTTCCACATGGTATCTGTGTCCTCCATATGACTTCTAGCAAACTTCAAACAGGATTTATTATGGCCTCCTTTCAATAATGGCTTTCTTCTTGCCACTCGTTCATGAAGGCCAGATTTGTGTAGAGTACGACTTATAGTTGTCCCATGGACAGATTCCCCCAGCTCAGCGGCAGTACGTCGCAGCTCCTCCAGAGTTATCTTGGGGCACTTGGTTGCATTTCTGACCAGTGCTCTCCTTGTTCGGTCTGTTAGTTTAGGTGGACGCCCGTGTCTTGGTAAGTTCGCAGTGGTGCTATACTCTTTCCATTTCCAAATGATGGATTGAACAGTGCTCCGTGAGATTTTCAAATCTTGGGAAATCTTTGTATAACTTAACGCTGCTTTAAACTTCTCCACAGCTTTATCCCTGACCTTCCTGCTGAGCTCCTTGGCCTTCATGATGTTGTTTAGTGACCAATACACTCCGACCATAGCTCTGAGGCCCTCACAGAACAGCTGGAATTATACTGAGAGTAGATTACACACAGGTGGCCTCTATTTAATGGTTAGGGCAAGGTGTGAACTTTCTGCAGTCATTAGTCATTGTAAAATAACAGAATCATGTATCATTTTGCTTTCACTTCACAGTTGTCTGTTACTTGTGTGTGAACTTTCAGTCAAAAATTCCAAATAAATCCGTTACGTTTATGGTTGTAAACATGACAAAATGTGCAAAAGTTCAAGGTGGATTAGTACTTTCGCATGGCACTGTATATAGCCTGGTACAATATTTGCATTGTTCATTTCAGTGATTACAAAATGTTTGATAAATGCAACAGGTGACACTTGAGTTGGGGAAATCACGCACTTTATTAACCGTGCTGATGTCAGTCTCCTTCTGCGATACCGCCACCTGAAATAGGACATAAAAAGCCTTTGTGAATATGGCTGATATTTAGCAGTCATTTGCAAGTCACCGCTAAAAGCAGCAAGTGCACATTTCAATAATAAATACTTTGACAAATGATAGGGAGATGACAATTTTCTACACTCTGCATAAACACTGGGAAATTATGGCCTCTTCTCATAATGCTGAGAGTAGAGGTTGCCATGTCTGCTTTGTACATAGCTGCCACACAAGAGAGTTGGAGGTGATAACAAATAACTGTGTATCACCATAGTAACCAAACCAGCTTGGCACCGAGGCCAGTTTTAATCATGTTTTATGTAAGATATTAGCAGAAATGTGTATTACGGCTTCCTACCGTTACAGTCTCCATTCCAACCAGCCCTTGCAGCGACATGGTCATCTGAAACACAAATAAATAAATAAATTGCATCAAAATTAAGACCCATGATAGGGGAGTGTACATGCTATCAATGTGAAGAATGCTTAAAGGTGAAAATATGTTATGTTATGCATAAATACAGAGAATCTGAGCAAGAAGGGGAGTCTGTGTGTTTATCAAGGAGAGGGGAAGGTCAATGAGTATTTAACAAGGCAGAACTCGAGGCACACACACTCCGCATCGCTCATTGAATCTACTTCATGCTTCAATTATTTATTATATAAGTTTTGACAAACAAAAGGCAGCCGCATTACTTACCCATGGATACATCAGTTGTGCTTTTCACCCATGTTTATATCATCTATATTGGTGACAACACATTAGCAAAGACCTGTAATAGCATATTGTAAGCCGAACTGTGCAATATCTTTAGCCATACAAGGTGTTTCAACCTGTACAATTTGTGACAACTCCTTCAGTATTTCACAGCACAACGTCTAAGCAATACCAAGCAGGAACTGTAAAGAATCTAACAGATTAATTTAAGTAGAGATAAACAAATTCCATGCAAAAATGTACATTTATGTTTGCATCTTGATGTTGACAGAGTTTGAAAATCTTTTAAATTAGTCTTGGTTTAGTCACTTTCATAGAAACTTTGTTTCCACAGAAACCCTGAGCCCTTGTTGAACTCTGGTGGCCCCGTGGCTGATAGAAGGTCAGAATGCAAAACAAATTAAAAATAAAATAAAAGTCCATTATGGTTTATTTATTGGTTTATTTGGTCGGGACAGTGCATGTTAATAAACATACATGGGTCTCATGCATGTATCCTTGGGCTAATTTGTGGCCGTTGTCCCCCATTCGCACTCTCAAACACACTCTCATTCATCCTGGCCTATTGTACAACATTTTTGTCATTTAATCATTTAGTTTGTTTCGTAATAATGTGTAGTTTGGTCCCTGTTTTATATTGTTTTAGGTGTGCTGAGGTAACTTCAATTACACATTTTTCATTGATTACATCTTTTTGATAATTATTAACTGTCGTGCATAATCTTCAAGAGCCTTCTTGTAAAATATAGGCGCTAGTCTTATTTTTGTTACCAAACCTAAATTTGTTATACTGTATTACACAAAATATCATCAAAATCAACATTTGTCAGTAGTTGCCAGTACAAATATATTCCACAGTACCTTAACTTTGGTAAAGTTCACAAACCCCCGGTAAAATAGCTCCTGAGCTGGGTGAGATAAACTAAACTAACCGAAACCTACATGGTTCACTCAGAGACAGCTGAACCTTTGTAAAGTTGTGCTGGCTCCAACAAATATGTCAGACCTCAGGGGCTCCCTGCCTTGTTATAGACCGCCTACTATGTACATTGTGTGCAATGCAGTGGCCCGGGAGTTTAGGTAGTCAGCCCGGAGCACAATGTTGGTTTTAAACTCAGCAGAGTTTGTGTGTACTTGTATACTTTGAAATAGACTATAAACAGATTCACATTCGCACCTACTATGTAACAATAAGTCGTGTTGCCACCACCAACACAATAGCAGCTGTCAGTGCAATCTGCTGTTATTGGCATACTACCATTTACTGTACTCCTACATTTTTCACAGTATGTTATACAAGTTATTTTCAAACTACCACCAGGCCACTTGAATTTGACCTCAGTATTTTTCATTTTATAACAAGATTGTTATTTGTCTAAAACTTAATAATTATAGTCAGCATTGCATAATTTCGGTTGTTAAAATTTTAATGCCTGGTACTTGGTACTGAATCTTCTGTAGCCTTATCATTTCTTTTATCACAAGCACTCTCTTTTATGTTTTCCTATTTCAAACCTCAACATCTTCAGCTCTGCTTTGCCTCGCCTCTTTTCTGTGACTTGGAGCATGTCATTTATTACTAAATAATCCAAACATATGAAATTTAACTAAATTGTTCTAGTTGAAACAAAAGACCCCACACACCAAGATTTGACTTTTCCTTTGTAAATCAACACAGTAGTGGCCACCGTGTTACCGCCTCAGATGATTTATCACTACATTACGATCGAGAAATGTAGCTGGTTCCTGTAGCCCACCATACAGCAAACAGCACATGAAGGTACTGTATAACAATGTACAGAGGTTATTTTGGCCTCCCCAAAGACTACAGAAATCCCAAACCTCAAGTTCCAGAGGTCTCCAGAACTTACTGTCACCCACTGAACTGTATGCAAGAAAGCAAAGTACACACAACACCAGGACAGATATTTCCTTATTATGTCTCTGGCAGATTCTATAGCAATGCACACCATACAGTAAAGATATAGTATATGTAAAGTTGCAATTTCATTTAGTTATGTTTTAATACACTACCTTATAAATGTCAAGAGCTACTTACTATGTACATGACTATGACTATGTGAGATTAGTCTGCATTATTTATTATTATTATTATTATTATTATTATTATTATTATTATTATCTGGTGACAACCCATATCTCAGTGCACACTTGTTCAATTTACAGTGCGTACACATGTTCACATAGACTTTAGTTTCACCATTACCAAACCTCTTCTTGTTCTCCCAATCTAACTTCACTGCCTAAAGACATTCGTTAGACTTGCACAGATGGTGCCCGCAGGAACCACTAAAATCTAGTTGACTCTCATAAACTATGGCTGTTGCTGATGTGCGTGAACGACATAACAATGAGCTATGTTCCAAGCATGTAATCTAGAGCATCAAGCAAGCCGCTGTGCATGCCCCATATCCGGGCTAATGTTTACCAACAGAGCGCGCAGGCCGTGGGGAGCATGTTGCAGAGGTGAAGCCCAGCTGTTGACAGCAGCAGCGTGTGAGATAGAGTAAAGGGGTAAATGTACCTCCTCAGCCGTGAGCCCGTGGCAGAATGTCAACGTCTTCTCTGGATCCATAACGAAAGATGGAGATCACACTGAACAGATGTGACGCCGATAGACCCAATATGATGTTAATGTGCTACACCGCCGCTGTCCCACTCCATAGAAGCGACTGTCTCCCCATCCGCCATTCCCCCGAACGGACAGACGCACGGACAGACAGACACACACATACACACGCACGCCCCTCCCAGACTACGCCATACACGAGGATGGGGAGGCTGAGCCTGTGTGCGCGGGGTGTGCGTATGGAGTATCGTGCAGTCCACGGTGCAATAGTAGGCTGCTCTGTGTAGTAAATAAAGATGTTGCATGGAGCATTTTCGCGCTGGGGGTGATGTCATACCTCCAACCACACGACACTTGAACACCAGGCCGCGCCGGTGATTGGCCAGGGCTCCCAGCAACAGCCGCACACGGGCTGCACCAAGCGGCTACACACCTCACTACGCTGGCATTTAACGGCGACAATCTGTGTCCACGGCATGTAGCCGCATATACTCATATGTGCCGTGATATGTTGTTGTGTATGATGTTTTGGGGTTGCACTTTACAGCACAGTAACAACACAGTAGAGTGTGATGCATGGTAACGAAAAGTGTAAACTTTATTATTGTGCATCCACTGCATTGTTTAATACTATTAGCTTTGTTTATGTATTTTTGTGTAAGCCTATTAGTATTTAAAAGTGTGTACATAATATGTACAAATTTGTAAAACTTGTAAAGCTACGTAGCACATCAGTAAGTATCAGCAGTAAATTGGGTGGTCTCTTTTTTCCCCCAAGCTCGGGTCCTGGGAGCTTGAGGGTTCTGCGCAGTATCTTTGCTGTTCCTATAACTGCACCTTTCTGGACCGAGATGTCTGATGTATTTCCTGGGATCTGCTGTAGCCACTCCTCCAGTTTGGGGGTCACTGCCCCGAGTGCCTCAACGACCACTGATGCCTTCACCCTCCAGACCTTTTCCAGCTCTTCTCTGAGCCCCTGGTATTTCTCTAGTTTCTCGTGTTCCTTTTTCCTGATATTGAAGTCGCTTGGTATTGCTATGTCGACCAGCACGGCTTTCCTCTGCTCTTTGTCCACCACCGCAATGTCCGGTTGGTTCGTCCGTCTGTATCTGGAAGTCCCACAGGATCTTGGCTCGGTCATTTTCTACCACCTTTGGAGGTGTTTCCCACTTTGACCTTGGGGTTTCCAGCCATTACTCTGCACAGATGTTCCTGTACACTATGTCAGCCACTTGGTTATGGCGCTCCATTAAACTTTCCCTGCCAGCATCTTACACCCTACAGTTATGTGCTGGATTGTCTCAGGGGCCTTTTTGCACTGTCTACACCTGGGGTCTTATTGTTTAAAGAAAAGAAAACCAACAAAAACATCTAAATGGTATGACCATTATGTAGCCCAAATCATAGACCTACTACTATTATAGTTGACCAGCTTACTATACTAGCATGTAGCCTTTTCATAGTCTAATAGCCTAATTGAATAGTTCTCTAATGTAGGTCTGGATCAGCCTCCCCATCCTTGTGTGTGGAGTAGTCATAAAGGTATTGTATCTCCAAGAATGCACTTCTTTTCATCCCAATGGTAGCATGCTGTTGTGCCTATTTACTTTGAACTTAAGCATGAAAAACATGTAAAAGTGGGCCTGGCAAAATGAGTAATAAAGTATTATAGAGGTATGCATGAGAGCCTGACAGGCCTATGCTGCGGTAAGATGGGCTTATGATATCAGAAAGACGTGTTTCTCTCATTATGAAACATTAATATTGCAATTGAAGGGGGAGCATTCGTCTTTTGAATTGCCAAAGCTTTACCAGTGGCATCCATAGCAGGAATGGATGTCATTCCTCCAAAGCATGAACACCAGATTCTGTAGGCCTACTGACTCTTAAAACCAACATAATAAGCACAATTGATCTCACAGGCCCGTGTTGGGGTCAGTGGCTTTGAGGTGATTCAGTTGATATGCATGTCCAGTGACAGATCATAGCTTTCCCCACAAGGGGGCAGCACATTGTAGCAAATTCCGACTACTCACACATTAGGCCAGTTAAAGCTGAAGTACCTGACTTTTTGTTGTTGTAGAGTACATTTTATTTTTGTCACCTAAGAGTATGTTGGAAACACAGCAAATAACAGACCTTGGTCCTATGTCTTGACCTAAATGTTTATGGAGCGATGGAAGATAAAAGAAGAATCTAAATTGGTGCCATTTATTTTGGGGGTGGTCACCCCCGCTTCACTTTTCCACTACTCGAAGCTGTACATGGGTGTGAAACTTGGATAGAATTAATTTACTTGAACAATTTGGATATGCAGGAGGGATTGTTAGAGCTAGAAATGAGTTTGGACCAAAACCAAAGCATCGAGTTCAGCATGTTGACATTTGGCCTTTTAGTTGATTAACAGAGTGTAATAATGGCCAAGCAAAAATACTTGAGAGCACTTGATATTGATTCATTAGTTACACTGAAAATGTTGCTCAAAAAGTTTCCATTGCATCAGCCTGTTGCTGTAGCCAGATGAGCTGTAATTTCACATGCATTTGAAAGAAAGAGCTTGGTCACTGTATTTGCTTTCACAGATAATGACACAATATGACTGGAGACACTTCCTGTGACCTGTCACAGCGCGCCCACACACACACGCGCACACACACTTTACAACCTCCATTTTAGAAACCAAATATAAGGAATCCTCTGCAGCACTGCACTTTCATGTTGGCTCAAACCAAAAATAAATTTGCTCTATACCACAAAGTTCTAAATAAAGTATTCACAAATAAAGCTTATTTAGAGGTGTGTTTTCAAGCTGATGAGGAAAAAGTATTTTCCCAATGAAAGAAGTAATTGTTTAAAACTAAATGAAGACATTTTAAAAAGCAAAGTTATCAGAAAGTTGAAAAGTAACTTAAGTAAGTAAGTAACTTAATCAAATATTAACTTAAATGACTACAAATAGCAGTTGTGCTATCATCACACATTTAAAACAATTAGCGAAAGGCAATATCAGTTACCTGCATATGAAAGATTTTTTCCTTTTTTTTTTTTTACTTCATTAATCTCTTGATTGACCATATCTGACACTGAAAGTACCATTATGTCACACGAGGTGTGTGTCTTCATGGCCAGTACCATCAGGGCGGGGTAGCTACAGCCGCTAACCCCATCTGCTGACAGGACATTTTCCACCTGATGCTGAGAACATCTTTAACTTCTGTGCTTAATTATGATCTGCAAGAACACTGTCTCCGCTGACTGTTAAATATTTGTTTGGAACGGAAAAAAGGATAAAGGATATGCAGTAATCAGCCTGCATGCACACACCTGCCAGTGAATGAGAAAATAATTTAAGACCGTTTTAAGTATATTGATGCAGTGTATGAATATTATTTTTATTTATTTTTTACAAATAAATATTATGCATCAAAGTTATATAATCAAAAGTGTAATTTAGAAAAGGCTCATGCAAATGTTATGATTAAATGAGAATAGTTAACTTTAGACTTTGAAAAGTGCATTTAATTATTTTACTTTCATGTCCTTTAACGAATAATACATTATTTCTAAACAGGACACACTAGACAGCATTTCAAGCAGGAAAGATCTTACCTACAGTATGTTCAGGGCAGATATTGTCAGAGAAATACGCAGTGCCACTGAATTTGACAGTAAGGTGAAATTACAGTTTGTTTGTGAAAGACAAGCTCAGGCTTAACGCACAGGCCTTGGTCTATAGGAGCATATAGTCTGCAGACTTGTCAGAAAATACACATGCCAAGGAAGAATGTTTTCTGTCACCACATGGAAGTGTTATTTTAGAGCTGCATACAGTGATAGTCATAAGTCAGTGATGTCACTCAGGACAGAGATAGATAGAGAAAGGCATGCATCTGCACACTTCCCTTTTTCTGCACTTACTTATTCTACACAGGGCATCAGTAAAATTTCATAATTTGATCATGCTGGGAAAATGCAAAGTACAAAGTACTGCAAAAAACAACTACACTTTTAACTCACATCCTGCACCTCATGGACATTTAAAAAAAAAAAGTGATGCACGTGGAGAGCTGACTTAAGACTCATTCATATACCTACCAACAATTCACAGTCAAGTTTTGTTTTTTGTTTTTCTCAAGAAACTTCAAAGATTTTGAAAACAATATAGAATTTGGGTTATCTCTCTGCGCTCGTCAACTCAGTAGTACTGTGGCTCCATTCCAGTATATTCACTTGCCATACTGGCATACGGGTTACAAACCCTATATTCATGCAGTAATTAATTGGAGTCACCAATGGAAATGCAGTGAAATGGGTTAATAATGGAAAGCATTGTTAAAATGGCTACTGGTTCAGTATCAGTGTACTATACACAATAGATTGACTGTGAAGACAAGGCTGACCATTTCCATACATTTCATGTCTGGCAGTTCCACATGAGGTACTGAGAAAGTCAACATGTTTGTTTTGTTGCCCTGGGAGATGTCACTGTCGAGTTTATTTGCACGGCAGACTTGACCAGACATGTTGAACGTGGGCCAAGAAGGGTCAGCTGTGGCCTTTCTTAGGACTAGTATACACCATCGAACTGCACTATATTGCTCAGCTCGTGGCTTGGACAGTTTTAAACAACATCCTTGTACCTGTCTTTTTTTGCATTATAAACGTGTGTGTGTATGTGTATATATATATATATATATATATATATATATATATATATATATATATATATATACAGTGCCTCTAGAAAGTACTAATACACCTTGCACATTTTGTCATGTTTACAACTATAAACATAAAGATTTAATTTAGATTTTTTTTTACTGAAAGTTTACACACAACTAACAAACAACTGTGAAGTGAAGGCAAAACGATACATGGGTCTGTTATTTTTTCTAAAAATAGAATAATGAAAAGTGGAGTGTGCACAAATATTCATACAGCCTTTTCGGAGTCCTTTATAACATTCCTAATGACTGCAGAATGTTCACACCTTACCATAACCATTAAGTAGAGGCCACCTACTCTCAGTATAATTCCAGCTGTTCTGTGAGGGCCTCAGAGCTATGGTCAGAGTGTATTGGTCACTAAACAACATCATGAAGGCCAAGGAGCTAACCAGAGAGGTCAGGGATAAAGCTGTGGAGAAGTTTAAAGCAGCGTTAAGTTATACAAAGATTTCCCAAGATTTGAACATCTCACGGAGCACTGTTCAATCCATCATTCGGAAATGGAAAGAGTGTAGCACCACTGCAAACTTACCAAGACACGGCCGTCCACCTAAACTAACAGACCGAACAAGGCACGCACTGGTCAGAAATGCAACCAAGTGCCCCAAGATAACTCTGGAGGAGCTGCGACGTACTGCTGCTGAGCTGGGGGAATCTGTACATGGGACAACTATAAGTCGTACTCTACATAAATCTGGCCTTCATGAACGAGTGGCAAGAAGAAAGCCATTATTGAAAGGAGGCCATAAGAAATCCCATTTGAAGTTTGCTAGAAGTCATATGGAGGACACAGCTACCATGAGGAAGAAGGTGCTTTGGTCAGATGAAACAAAAATTGAACTTTTTGGCCCGATGCAAAACGTTATGTATGGAGCAAACCTATCACTGCTCATCGTCCTGAGTGCACCATCCCCAGTGTCAAATATGGTGGGGGGAGCATCATGCTATGGGGCTGCTTTTCCTCAGCGGGGACTGGGAAGATTGTAAGAATAGTTGGGAAGATGGATGGAGCCAAATACAGGGACATTTTGGAGCAAAACCTGCTGGAGTCGGCAAGAGAATTGAGGCTGGGGCGGAGATTCACCTTCCAGCAGGACAATGACCCTAAACACAAAGTCAAATCTACAATGGAATGGTTTAAAAACAAACATATTAATGTGTTAGAATGGCCCAGTCAAAGTCCTGACCTAAATCCTATTGAAAATCTGTGGAAAGACCTGAAAACTGCTGTTCACAAACGCTCTCCTTCTAATTTGACAGAGCTTGAGTTGTTTTGTAAAGAGGAATGCGCTAAAATGTCAGTCTCTAGATGTGCAAATCTTGTAGAGTCAAACCCCAGAAGACTTGCTGCTGTTATTGCAGCAAAAGGGGGTTCCACAAAGTATTTATTCATGCTGTATGAATACTTGTGCACGCCCCACTTTTTGGTTTCCTATTTTTTGTAAAATAACAGAATCATGTATCATTTTGCTTTCACTTCACAGTTGTCTGTTACTTGTGTGTGAACTTTCAGTAATAAAATCTTTATGTTTATGGGTTAAATGTTTACATGTTTACAACCTGAGGGAAAAGCTCAGCAGGCCCCTAGTGGCCATGCAACAGCTGAGCAGCCCATTGTCACATTACTTTTGGTCCCTTAAAAAGTGGGAGACACACATACAAACGGCTGTAACTACCCTGTTCATCCGATTTGGATATAAATACTCTCAAATGAAAGCTGAAAGTCTGCAATTTATGGAGGGAAGGGAATCTTATTTGTATAGCGCTTCATATGACATAAGTCACACCCAAAGCGCTTCACACATGAAAGTGAGTGGGGTTCATTCACTCCATGCTGAGGGTGGTAAGCAACATTTGTAGCCACAGTTCCTCGCTATAGATATAGATATAGATATAGATCTATATCCAAAGTAACACGTCTTTAAATACATCTGGTTGTCTACTTGTTCCAAAAGAAACAAAAAGTTTCTCCTCAGTGAGGCCCACCACATGTCTTTAAGACCCGATACCAACCCTGTTCTATGGATCCTTTAAAGACGAACTTTTACACATGATGAATTGCTCTCTTCAGACGGGGGTCTTCCCTGCTGCCTTTAAGGGGGCGGTGGTGAGGCCACTGCTGAAGAAGAGCAATTTGGACTGTAATGATTTTAACAATTTTAGACCGGTATCCAACTTACCATTTTTAAGCAAAATCTTAGAAAAACTCGTCTTTATCCAACTTAATGATTTTATTACTGCACATAATGTACTTGAGAAATTCCAGTCTGGCTTTAGGGTAAACCACAGCACAGAGACAGCCCTTTTAAAGATCTTAAATGATCTTAGATTAAATTATGACTCACAGAAGGTCACGGTGTTGGTTCTACTAGATCTGAGAGCTGCCTTTGATACAGTCACTATTGTGACCACACTATTGTTTTAACTCGTTTAAAACATATCGGCCTCTCTGATGCTGTCCACAAATGGTTTACATCCTACCTCACAGACAGGACATTCATGGTGAGTGTGGATACCTGCTGCTCTAAGGTCCATGAAATTATATGTGGTGTTGTTTAACCTGTATATGCTCCCTCTTGGTGATGTCATCACCAGAGGGATGTGGGAGGAATGGTTACTTCGAAACCCACAATCTCAAGCTCAGTGTTCCAACATCCACAAACGGCATCTGCTATCACAACTTGAGATTGACGAGGTACAACACCAATGCTCTTGCAAGGGGGAGCCAGGACACCAGGTCAGAGGGGAGTTAACATCAACCGACCCCCAACGGAGATTGGGTACAAAGCCCCAATAGGTGCAATCACGCTGAACGAGGCAGCGACTGACCTGACAAATAAGATCATGGCAAAAATGTCCAGCAGGCAACTACAGAGGGTAAGTAAAGTACCATCAGAACGTCTCCTAGAGGATGTGAATGCAGCTCTGAGAGCAATTCCTACATCAACCATCACTGAAACCAATGAGCTGATATACTCCACAGCAGCAGTGATCCTAGAGATGCTCGTCTATCGTAAGAGCAACCATGAGATGAAATACCCACCATGGAAAAGAAGGCTGGAGGCTAACATCAAGGCAGCGCGGAGAGAAGTGAGTCAATTGACAGAGGCCTTGAAAGGGGCAATGAAAAAGCAAGCACCCAAAAGGTACAGCCAGATGCCCGTACCTGAAGCATTGGAAACTGCCAAACAAAGGCTCCAAGCCTTGGCCAGCCAAAGAGGTACACGAGTGACAAGCTAGACAAGTAAACCGGCCGTTCAAAACTCAACCTGCGAAAGTGTACGCTCAATGGCAGGGTAACAATATCAAAGCAGACCCACCAAGGCTGGAAACTGAACAGTACTGGAAAGGCATATGGGAGAATGAGGCAGCACACAACAGTGATGCACAGTGGCTGGTGACTCTGAGAGAGAACCACAGCAACCTCCCTGAACAGAATCCAGTTACCATCACAGTGGTAGACATCCAAGAAAGAGTCTCAGGTATGAAAAACTGGACAGCACCAGGCCCTGACATGATACATGCTTACTGCCTAAAGAATCTCACGGCACTCCATGAGCGCCTGGCAGCACAAATGAACCAGCTGCTGAGAGATGGGAATCACCCTGAAGGGCTAACCAAAGGGCGCAGAATCCTGATCCTGAAGGATCCCTCAAAGGGTAGAGTCCCATCCAACTATCGGCCAATAACCTGCCTCTCCACAACGTGAAAGCTTATGTCCGGCACCATAGCGGCTAAGATAAGCGGGCACATGAATCAATACATGAGCACAGCTCATGTAGTATGAATGAGTCTTAAGGCAGGTAAGAAGCCAGCTCAGGAACCCAATTTGGAGTAATTTCCGGTTCAGCTGCAGCACAGCCCAAGCTCTCGTACTGTTCATGGACTCTGGATTGCATATATTGCTTGTTTAGACTAACTGAAGAAAGATAAATTACTTGGACTCTTGAAACGTTTGCGGCGCAGAGACATTTACAGACATTGCAGGAGCCTATTGTTCACTGCGGTGAGCCAGCGAGCAAACCAAGCTAGCACTAGCTGGATCAGCCTAGCTATTGCAAGCTGTCAACTTCTACTGTTCACGCTTGAGACGTATGTGAGTCATTCTTTACCGTGGATTAATGCCGTTGACGAAGAGGAGACACGCCGCTTCAATGGAGGGGGATTTCAAAATTATAAAAACATCACTGAATGCATTGGTCGAGGAAGTGAAAAAATGTTCAGTACAACAACAATCTTTAATGGACTTGGCACGGGAAGTGAGAGATCTAAGGATACTTAATGACGAAAAGGATAAGAAAATAATGGTTTTGGAAAATCACTTTTGACTGAATATGATCAAAAAAGTAATACAAAACATATCTATGCCTTTAACACATATATGTAAGGCAAGGCAAGGCAACTTTATTTATACCGCGCATTTCGTACACAAGGCAACTCAATGCGCCTAACCTATGTAACCTATCCTTTTCAACTGGTAAATTCCCCGACCTCATGAAGATTGCCAAGGTCGTTCCAATTTATAAAAGTGGGGATAATCATCAATTTACAAATTATAG
Source organism: Proterorhinus semilunaris (assembly GCA_021464625.1). Classification (NCBI taxonomy): domain Eukaryota; kingdom Metazoa; phylum Chordata; class Actinopteri; order Gobiiformes; family Gobiidae; genus Proterorhinus; species Proterorhinus semilunaris. The sequence goes on from CM038349.1 coordinate 28,317,301, forward strand.
ACCGATCTCTATACTTCCTCAACTATCCGAGATTCTGGAAAAACGTTTTGCTGCCCGCTTGGACAGTTTTGTGAATAAACATAACTTACTTAGTGACTGTCAGTATGGGTTCAGAAGCAACAGGTCAACTGCACATGCATTAATCAATCTAAGCGAAGAAGTCACAAACAATATTAACAATAAGCTGTATTCTTTGGGTATATTCATAGACCTCCAGAAATCCTTTGACACTATAGATCATGAAATACTCTTAAATAAACTAAATAATAATCAGAGGGATCCCAGGAAATACATCAGACATCTCGGTCCAGAAAAGTGCAGTTCTAGGAACTGCAAAGATACTGCGCAGAACCCTCAAGCTCCCAGGCCTCTGGTAGAGGACTCGAGACCTTCAATATGCAACAAGAAATGGGAGTGAGGCACACACACAAAACTGAGTAAAGCTTTTATTGAAAAAGTTTAGGACCACATGCCTTTAAAAGGCCACATCGGTGTAAACAATGTGCAACTATTCACACTGTCATGACGTACTGATGGCAAAGGCAACAACAAATTCTCATGTTTGGGTTGTTGAGCTGCATAAGGGCCTCTCACAGCGCACCATTGCTGCTGAGGTGGGAAGCAGTGAAAGAGTCATTTTAAATGTCTTAAACTATACTGAGAGTTATGGAACAAAAAAATCAAGCGGAAGACGTAAAAGAGTGTTCCCAGCACGAAGCCTGAGGATCTGATTGGCTCGTCAAGACACTGGACGATCCTCGACTCACATAGGCCGTTACTGGAGCCAACTGCAGCCCAATAACCACCGGAGGCATCTGCGACTGAAGGGCTTTAAAAACAGAAAACGTCCTTGGCCTCGTCTCCTTCAACGCCACAGAGCATTGAGATATTGAATGGTGGAAGAAAAAGTATTCTCTAATGAGAAAAAATGTAACCTTGATGGTTTCCAATGTTACTGGCATCACAAGCAGAGTTGTTTTCAACTTTTGCTACATTGGAGGGGGCTTCATAATGATGAGGCTTTTTCCTTCAGTGGAACAATGGAGCTTCAGGTGGTGCAGGGGCGTCATACGGCCGCTGGCTCTGGGCAGATGTTACAGAGTGCATCCCTCATGACTGAGGGCCTCGTCTGTAGGAACCACTGATTATTGGGTTGCAGTCGGCTCCAGTAACAGCCTTCATTTGGGTCCAGTGTCTTGATGGACAGCCAATCGGATCCTCCGACTCAGTGCTAGTGGGCTTTTTTTTTGCCTTTGCCACCAAGACGTCATGGCAGTGTGAATACCTGGCAGAAAATTACACTGAATCCACATTTTTGCACAGATTTCGCCTTTTAAAGGCAGTCTATTTCAGTTTATTTGTTGTTTTCAATAAAGCTATACTCAATTTTGTCTCATTCATTATTATTATTATTCAAAATGCTTGCAAACCATGCTCCTAGGGGACAGCAAACTTGAATGATGGCTGTTCTACTACTGAGACAAAAAACGTCTTAGTATATCCGTCGTCCCCCATGCAAACTCTCAAACACACTCTCATTCATCTTGGCCTATTGTACATGTTTTTAGTGGTAGGGGACACTAACATGCAAACTCCACACAGTAAGGAGTTTCCAGGTGGGAATCAAACCCGTACCTCCTAGCCGTGAAGCATGAGCACTAACCGCTGTACTACCGCCCATTAGGTCTTTTTTTCCTAATGTTTCCTGGGATTTTAAACCCGGAGCTGAATTGTTTTCTGGCTGCGAAAGAAACCCCAGAGGACGAGAGCACACTGAAGTGGACTTGTCACAAACTTTCCTAATTTTATGTTTACTCTTTAAATGCTAAGCTGCAGTAAATATTTTATTTACATTAAAGTATCCTAGTTTTAATTTTAATTTTACACAAATGAAGAACACAAATAGGCTTACATACTGTAGTTCACTGTTTAATTTAGGCTATTTCAGCCTTCTATTTGGTGTATTCCGAGGTAGCAGGTCAAATTTAACAAACTATTTTTCTTTGGGGGAAGAGGGAGCAAAATGGCTCCCAGCCACTGGTAGGCAATGTCAGGCCCGTAGGCCAAATCCAGTCCTCCATCAAAGAACCTTTGGCCCCAAAGATGATTTTGAGAGAAAATTCGGTAAATATGTTTTAAATTTCCTGGTCATTAGGTCATACAGCGGAAACCATAAGATAAGATAGCCTTTATTGATCTCACAATGGAGACATTCACCTGTCACATTCAGCTCTCAGAAACACTCAGGGTATGCAGAATAGACAGAAAATGTGCAAACAATTAAATAGTAAATAGTAGTATCCTATATACAATAACTACCAAACACTTTAAGGTGGTAAGAAGTATAAACAGTAAAAAATTAAAATAAACAGACTATAATAAAACATTTCAAACGTTCAGTTTGAAGTTGGGATGATGTTCTAAGGCTTGCAAGATTCCCCCTTTTACCTCCAAATGTGACAATGGTAATTATGGCCAAAAAATAAAAGTAAAAATTTGTCAGAACACTGGATATGTCTCCAAAAATTCGTTATCCTTTTTTTATTTGCAAACTCCAAACTGGCTTGTTGATGTTTCTTTTGAATTAAGAGCTTCTTCCTGGTTGAGTGCCCTCTCAGCCCATGTCGGTACAGGACTTGTACAAACTCTTACCAGGTTCAGCATCTTCACCAGGTCTTTTGCATTTGTTCTTGGGTTGATCTTCACATTTCAGACCACAACACGTTCATCTCTGGGACACAGAACCCGCCTTCTTTCTGATCTGTATGACGACTGGTCATTTCCATCATTGTTTTAACCAATGAACTTGGCACCTTCAGGTGTCTTAAAATTGCACCCATGAACCAAACGTGTGCTTCCGAGGTCATGACATCCTCTTCAGGGCTTTCCCAAATTGTTTAAAAGTATTGTAATCTTAGTGTTAACTTCTGACTTTGTAAAAAAGTAACAAAAACATTTCTACAAAATTCTATATCTCATTCTTCTGGCATTTAGCAAATAGAAATAATTTAGAAAATTTACCTAAAACACTGAAAAATGCAAATGTATCTTTTTATAAAGTGTAAGTAAACATCTGGTTCCCACTGTATATCATGTACAACACTGGTATTTGTAGAAAATGGTGCTTTACTTAGGGCTATAATTGTGAGGTTCGGCCCTTTCTGATAATGAAGAAAATCAGCCCTCCACGACACAAACATGCCTACCCCTGGCCTTTACCATTTTGCCGTTGAAACACCTTTTCCGTTGACTTGTAATTAAACGGAGAACACACTTAACATCGGTCATGGGGCCTCTGGTGCGAGTGTCCCTAGATGCTCTTTGCCAGCTGTCAATGCTTAAGTCTCATACATACTGTGGACTGAGAGGCTCATTTGACATGTTTGTTTGAAGTGTGGCTGCACTGTGTTATCAGGGTAAATCAGCTGTCCCGGGGATAATACACTTAAGCTGTCAAACAGAAACTCAAAGGCATATACACGGCTATTTGTCTTGTGTTTGTCGAGGATCACATGACTAATCGATGTGCAAACACCGCCGAGTTTTGGAGCACTGCAACAATCACATGCAAACCGAACATGGCCAAGACAACACACTGTTACACCTGCACACCTACACCCGGACAGAGGTCAACTTTAGCTGAAGGTCACATGACACCTGTGGACTTATCAACTCATCGGGGCCCGATGGGGCTTATCGGGGATAAGGAGTTACCAACGTCCTTATCTGGCTGGATTTGAACAGCTTTCTCATCTGCTGGGATCATTTGTTTGGTTTAGCAGGTCCTCCACATATCCTCATCCTGTACATATTTTTAACATATATTTATTTGTTGCTGCCTTTTTGTTTACTTCTTTAACAGGACATGACCTTACTGTCACAGCCAGCCACGTAAGCTGGAGTGTCGTTCCTATACTAAACTACAACAGTACTCAACTGAGGTTTGCACTGCACATAGTTGAGTATAAGTGTGTTGTGTTTGGTAACTTTTGAAAGTTAAAATATCCATGCTATAGGTTCTGAGAACTACCTTAATGCATAAAAGGCTGTTCGTGTTGACCTTACCTTATAATTATTTGAATTCCACACTCACAGTAAACATGTGTAAAAGTGGGTATACTGCTATGGGTCATGTTTTGCTTACTCTGTTTTCTCGTACCGTGTGAGAAGACATCATGAGGCACTTACTGCGGCGTGCTATTCTGCTGATGCGTGACCAATCAGTTTGCAGTATTTGGTTCTCCAGAAAAGTTGCATTTAAAACAATATGAATCATCGCCTTTGCATGGACTATGCTGACTGTGTAAAGTGGTTAAGGATATCTTATTTAAGCAAAACTTCATCTGATAAATACAGTGACTTGTAAAAACATTTCCTCCTTTATTGCCTCCTTTGTTATTAATGGCATTGTTTCCAAGTTATATTCCAAGTTATATTCCAAGTTATTCGCAAGCTGCATGGTGAGGGCAAGCACACGTGATGGAGCTGTTTTGTCTCTTCATGACTGTGGATTAGACTGTCATTCTGAGTCTGGAAGTGCAGGACCAGAGCACAGGTTCATGACAAGCCCCGGCAAGTCAACCATAGTTAACTTAATGAGGGTCGAAGAAACACACACACACACACACACACACACACACACGCAGTATACATGTGCACACAAGAGTAAGCTATCGCACATGATTATCGTTCCATTGAGTGAAATGAGCAAAACATCATCTGAGAGGAGCCGTGTCGGGTTTCCACTCCGCCTTCCAAGAATCAAAACACAGCCATACAAAGCCTCATAATCCCAATTCTTTGATTTAGACTTGTTTACTTGTGAGTTATTAAAGATCAGCTGTTAAGCTTTGTCCATGTGCAGTATTGACAGTCGGTATGACTTTTTGACAACAAAAGAAGCACTGACTTAGAATTTATTTTGTTTCAAAATGTATACTTATCATCATGTAAAGCTTGGTTATCTAAAAAAAAAAAGGTAGGTAGTGGCATTTTACTTTACAGCACGGTAATAGCACGGCAATAGGGTGGAAATAGCATTGTTTTTTGAAGTGGAACAATGTGGTGGACGGGGGATCTATTATTTGTAGCATTGTATTTTTGGTGGTAAGCACTTACATAGCCACAGCTGCCCTCAAGGAAACAGAAGGAAGCTTCACACATCTGTCCCACAAACCCTTTAACAACCCTGTGACACAAACACGAACGCAAGCTACGTGGTATTCCTGCATAGTAGGTACCAACCAGGCCCACTCCTACTTAGCGTCCAAGATCTGATGAGATCAGGCAATCTGAAATTGGGGTAATTATGGAAATAACATCGAAAGATAATGGAGAAATTCACTTGTTACAACAGCTCTCAAGAACACTCAAGGAGTGCAAATAGTCAGGAAAATGTACAAGCAAAGACAACAGGATAATATGCAAGCAAGTTATAGTAAATAGGGGTATCTTATATACAATGACAAATAAACACTCTAAAAATGTGTGTGTGTGTGTGTGTGTGTGTTCGTGCGCATGCGTGCGTGTGTGTGTGTGTGCATGTTGATTGTATTCAATAACCCATTGCCCTTTTGATGTGTAGTACAGTATAACCCAGATAGCATGACGTGCTAGTAAAAATAGCCTCCTGATGGGTCACGGAAAGTTTACACATGTGATTGTCTCGTCCCAAACTCCAGCTTTGCCCATGTACTCCACTGTTGTTGGCGTTAATGTGACCCAGTAAGCCCTGGGGCCTAGAGAGGAAGAGAGACTCCGTCAGGACAACAACAAGACATGTTACAAAACAGCACACAGTGTCGCGGGGGGAAAACTAGAGCACAAGCAGAAGAGCTGGTTCCCCGTACACAACCATTTCCCCATCTGCATGTCGCACTGGAGTTCAATGACACCGTTTCAGAGACGGATAATTGCTTCAGTACTCGTAATGGATACCAAAGCACTGCAGGACTTAACCCCAAAAACATGTGAACGGAAAACAGCATTGTTTCGTCTTGAGGTCCTACATGGTTTCTGGTTACAAATCAACACTGTTTTTACAGCACAAAAGATGACTCACTGAATGGTTGTTCGACAGTGTACACGGCTTCTTGGTTTGCTGTGGATCTGCAAACCAATGTTATTCTTCCCTACTCTTGATTTGATCCTTACATTTTTCCATCTGCACATTTCACTCTAGTGGATTCTTGGCTAACCACTCTATTTTTGTTCTTTTTTTTTCATGAGACACAGTGACCCACTTCCAGTTCCTTCCTCTCCCTCGCTCTCGTGTGTAAAAAGTTAACCGTTTTTGTTTTTGCATAACCTTTCTCCCCCTACCCCCTCCTCGCTCTTGATTTCTTGTCTTTTCTATACATGCATCACCCACCCTCTCTTTTTACCCACCCATGATCCAGGGAAGCGTCTTGTTGTTGAGAGGGGAGTGCATGGGATCTTTGCCATGAGTCATTACCAGCCTTGGGGGACCCCTGGCAATGGACTGCGTAACCCCTCCTCTGCATGCAAGGAATGTCAGCAAGCTGCACTCCAGCTAATTTGAAAAGGAGACGCTCATTCTCTCCAAACTATGGACAGAAAGTAGGATGAGGAATATTGAAAACTTTTTTGTAATGGCAGCAGTGAGAAAAGTGGTGCGGATGAGTTTTATGGCAATAGGAGGTGTGCACAGCTGCAGACTCGGGTGATGGAAACACTCCACAGCCAGGCATGCACATAGGCGTAACTGAAGGCAGCGCAGACAGTGCACTGGCAATAGGGCCAAGAAGTGCAGAGGCCAGTAAAAACAGTGTGCACTTGAGAAGTTCCTTGGCCCCAAGACAAGACAATAACAAGCAAACTAAACAATCTATAAGTAACTATTCATCGCTGCAGCAGTGCCTCCAACGCATAACATTTCTGCTTTTGATGAAAGGCTAATCTGCAACATAGAAGTGAAGCACAATTTTATAGCTGGCCTTCAACTTCTAGCTCTGAGTAAAAAAAAATATATATATTTTTGTTCAATATGAGACGTGCACATTAATCAATGTGTATTTTTCGTAACTGAACAGCTATGGTTCTCAAATGGTAGGAATCCAAAACTGGTGTGCAGCATAATTTTAGTAGATTGTGGGTCTTTCTTTACTGACAATTGCCATACATTCCTTTTATTTATTTATTTTATTCTATATAGAAACACTCCCGTCCTTGAACGTCAACCTTAATGTGGTGGAGGGGTTTGAGCAGCCGAATGATCCTGGATCTCTGTTGTCGGGGGCTTCGTGCCCCTGGTAGAGTCTCCCAGGACAAACAGGTCCTAGGTGACGGGTCAGACAAAGAGCCTTTCAGAAGCCCCTTATGAGAGACCAACAGGCCCAGTTAGAATTGTGAGGCCGTCCTTCTGTGGACCTGCAGGAGGAGCCATAGGGGGCTGGTGCTATCAGAATCAAAATAGTTTGTGAACAGGTTCACAAACTGTTCACAAACTAGTAATTTTAAACTATAAGGCTATAGGGGCATGCAGAAAGAATATTAAGATAAATAAGATAGAAAATAAAAAGTTAAATATGGTAAGACGACAACAGTTGACATAGAACAACAGCGGGATTGTATTTACAGATGTGTAGGTGTATAAAGTAATAAAGTGATATAAAGTGATAATGATAGCAGCGGATCTAAGTGCAGAAACATCCATGAGTCTGTAACTGAGCTATTGGGTCTTTTGTTCAGGAGTCTGATGGCAGAGGGGGGAAAAACTGTTCAAGTGGCGGGAGGTATGGGTCTGGATAGACCGTAGCCTCCTGCCCGAGGGGAGAGGGGTGAATAGTCCGTGTCCAGGGTGAGAAGGGTCAGCTGTGATCCGACCCACACGCCTCCGGGTCCTGGAGGTGAACAGGTCCTGGAGGGATGGCAGCTTCTCAGCAGCACGCACAATGCGCTGCAGTCGGTGCTTGTCCCGTTCTGTAGCGCCGGGGAACCACACGGTGATGGAGGAGGTGAGGATGGACTCGATGATGGCCGTGTAGAACTGCACCAGCATCTTGGTTGGCAGCTTAAGTTTCCTCAGCTGCCGCAGGAAGAACATCCTCTGCTGGGCCTTCTTAATGAGGGAGCAGATGGTTGGCTTCCATTTGAGGTCCTGGGTGATGGTGGTGCCCAGAAAATGGAAGGAGTCCATGGTGGAGATGGGGGTGGGAGAGTCTGTCAGGGCGAGGGGGAACAGTGGGGCTGTGTCTTTCCTGAAGTCCACGATCATCTCCACTGTCTTCTGGGCGTTTAGCTCCAGGTTGTTGTGGCTGCACCAGGACGCCAGCCGTTCCACCTCTCTCCTGTAGGCGGACTCATCACCGTCTGAGATGAGCCCGATGAGGGTGGTGTCGTCCACAAATTTGATCAGTTTAACGGACTGGTGACTGGAGGTGTGATTTGGGCAGCTCTAACAGTTGCCCCACGACCCGGCAATGGACAAGTGGAAGAAGATGGACGGATGGATGGAAAAAACACTAGGTTAAAACATACATATATCAAACATACATATGTATAATGCTCTTTTTTTATGTAAAAATATTTTTTTATCGAGGGAATGCGATTGTCAGGATGGGCCCCAGGCCCCAGTTAAGAACCACTGGTCTAGAATTGTAACAACAAGATAGTTCTTCAAGATGAAGACGTGCCGTGTCAATCAAACCTAGTATAATGTGAACCAAGAACGTATTGGAACAGGCCTTGTCATTGCTGTCACAATAACTACAGGCTACAGTCAAAACGGCGTCTTTCAACTCCCCAAACATACTGCTGAGCTGCATTCATATTGAGCTTACCTTAAGCCTTCAGCATAATTATACTTCACTGAATTTTCCTTTGCTTCTTATTTATGTTTTTGCTTTTTAGTTTAGGACCAAGATGTGGAATCTTGACTGAAGTATGTGCCAAAGGCAGAGAACATATTCCTCATACATAGACAATAAAGTATACATCGGCTTACACTTTACACTCAAGTTCTGCAGTTATTCATGGACTTAATAGTAATACTATTTGCACTGAAGCATACATATTATGTACAAAAGAGTGTTTCATAAAGTTGGGCTGCACAAGTGATTGTAATCGAATCACATTTTTCATCAAAATCTCTCTTTTAATGTCATTTCTCAAATGTCAATGCTTCTGGACATGTTTGAAATGTACACCGTGAATGGAATCTTGATTTGTAAGTGTACATTTCTAATCAAATCACAATTGCAATATTGTAGCAATTCGATATTTTCCCCAAATCCCACAGCCCTATTCTTAAGTGTGGTTTTAACTTTATTATGCAGTCAAAGCTCTTCTTGCTGTTGTACCGCTGCACTCCTCCACCCTTTTTTTTCTCTCTCGCTCTGACTACCTTCCCCCATGGCTGAGTCTGCCAGGGCCATGGGTTCAAAGACGTGCACGCTGCAGAATGTAGGTCAGGCATTGGTGCTGAGTTACCGATTAGAAACAGCTGTGTGTGTGTGTGGACCTTTCTCGCTCTCTCTGTCTGTCCGTCTGTCTGGTGAGTGGGCCAGCTCAACTTCACTGTTGAAACCACCGGCGCTCCCCTAAACCGCTGCTTTTCCTCCACTTTCCTCGGCTGGAACTGCTCAGTGAGGGGCTGGCATGGCAAACTTGGTCAGCTCATGTGACTGTGGTCGTGCAAAGTTTTAGCGAGCTGCAGATTTATGCGCCAAGAGTGGAAAACAGTTTATGGACAGTAGGTCACGTATACTATCCACCGAAGATTAGTGATTTAGACATTGTAGGGATAAAATGTGTTTGACCTATTATATTTGATATTAATTTATCTTAAATATGCATACACAATGCATCCATTATCTATTTGTTTCATATGCTGCACACTTTACTTGTTATCTTGTAGTTGTATTATTTAATATAGATGAGTATATTATTATAATGCTTTTAATATCCATATTTTCGTATATGATATTTTTAACTGATACTGTTGCAACAACACAATGTCATATGAACAAATACATTTTTGTCTTCTTACATGTTTTCTTTTAGATGCTTAAACCAATGCGGGAATATAATAAGCACAAATATGCACATATTACATAAAACCTTTTTGAATTTGGAGTGGCCTCGTGGAAGGCCCAGGACACGCTGGTGGGACTATGTCTCCGAGCTGGCCTGGTGTCGCCTCGGGGTCCCCCCAGAACAGCTGGAGGAGGTGTGCGTGGATCGGGAAGTCTGGGCATCTCTGCTGAGACTGCTGCCCCCGCGACCCGGCCCCGGATAAAGCGGAAGAAAATGGATGGATGGATGGATGGATGGAATTTGGAGTTCTCATATTGATGGTAACATTTTAGAGCTCTTATATCTCCATTGGGCACTCACAGCTCATTACATCAAGAAACCCTGGAAGAACATTATGTGACGTCGTGGACATAACAGTATATGGCACATGCTTTACCAACTGAGCTATTGACACTCCTCAAACCCATAGACTTGCACTGTACAACGAACTTATATTGCTCTCTTTCATGTGACAAAACAAATATAATTGATAACCGTAGACATATAAAACAGGAAACCGTAATGTTTAAAAGGAATCTTTACTATAACAGTGTCTTACAGTATGCACCTTGCAAATATATTGATGTTACAATGTCTAGCTTGCGGCCACCGAGTAAAGCATTTGTTTCATTGTGTTCAGCTGTGGTGTGTCGACATCATTCACGCACACGCAATATATCATAACCATGTACTCTGCACTTTATGCCACATTTTGTGAATTCTCTTTTAACAATGAAATGAAGCAACATCTCTTTTCCACAGGGTCTCTAAAGTGGACATATAGTGCATAATTGTGATGTATGAACATGTTTTGGGCATGGGTTCTACTGGTCTGCGTAATAGGAATTATACATGCTAAAAAGACTGTACAAGCAGAGATTTTTTGCTGACTGGATGCTAACAAATACACAGTAGTACAGTATTACGGAGCGACTTAAATGGTTTGTGGAAATGACAGATTGCTGCTGATTGGCTCAAGCGCACCGTATTTTAGCCAATCACAGCCAATGTAGCTAAACTACCGAGCCTAAACCAATTGACTATTTAGTTCAGTGTAGCCCATAGGTTAGAAGGCAATGGTTAGTGGTCGGCCAGGGGCGGGTTGGACATGTTAAAGCGTTTGGCAGTAGAACAAAAAAACAACCAAATTAAACAGGATTACTCAAATGTGTGAATGAAGTAAAGATACTTCTCCATGTTTCCAGGTAACACAACAGAGACACAACCCTGTCCACATACAGTAATTGGGCACTATGTGACATAAAACATTTTAATAGTAATGTTTTAGGAGTAGAACAACCGAATGGCATGCACCTCATCCCACTGCTTTTCAAAATGTACTCCACCTCATGCACTTTCAAAGTGAATATTGCAGTGAATAATGGCTGTATCGCTACAGCCATTACCATGACTACCACTGCATCCACTGAAACTGCACCCCATTACAGCCCCACAACTACAGCTGATAGATGGCCAAAGTCAAAAAGAATTGTAGTTAGTTAAGAATAGAAGTGTAAATACAGATATATGAAATGCAGCTGGTGTATACAAGTCTTACATATGTTGGCCTATTTCCTCTCTGTGCTATTCTTTTGCTTTCCTCGTAAAATCGCCCCTGGAGGTTTTCCTTTAAAGCGTGGCATATCTGCGGCTCCTCCATTGTTTCAGCGTGAAAGCAGGGTCCAACAGCTCAGTGTGTTTCCCTCCTGTAAAGCAGGACAATGGCCAATGTTTTTGCATGAATAGCACAGGTTGAGTCCGTTGGGGATGGTTTGGATTTGTTATGAACTTAAGAGACTTACATCAATTCTGTGTTTTGTAAGGACACCTTCTTTGTAAACTGTGACATCACATTGAAACCCATGGTGCTATGGGGTGTGTTTTGAAGTATTATCCAGCATGTGCCTGAGCTGAGGTGGTCCTAAAGGTGACACTAATATTAGCGTGTCAGAGACAGTCCTGGCTGCTTCCTCAGATGGCGTTCCCTCGCTTCCACACTCTGCTCCGTTTACGAATATGGGAGGAAATTACCTGTCACGACTCATGGGATTTTTACCCGACAGGCTGTCCGTGGGTGGCCCCCAAAGGTCAAGTGACAAATAACAAGAAAATACGAAGCTAACTAACTGCTCTATTCCAACAACACTATTTTGTTCAGCATAGGCAGAAACGAGTAAGGACTCCATTTGCGACAGCACCTCTCCAACGTCCACGTGACCACAATTTGGTTGCATTATGGAATCCCTTTTGGTAGAGGAAAGAGAAGTCAGGACATCTCTGTTTAGACGACTTAGTCGGTTCTCCACTGGTGGGTCGCAGAACCACTGAGAATCTGTGACCCTGTGAGTCCAGCGAACATTTCTTTCACTATTTTCCTTCTGAAACAGCTCATAAACACTAGCGGAGGCTGTTAAAAGTTAATGTTATTGAGTTGTCTTGAGTATGAGTTCAGTCTTAAAAGCATAAATAATGCTGGTTCCTAGGGTAACGGTGGCCATACCATTTGAGAACCACTGGCTTAGACTAGACTGCTTCAAGCCCCGGATAAAGTGGAAGAAAAAGATGACAGATGGAATGAATGTCTTCCTTTTGCATGATCTCTTCTAGAGTTGTATAAATGATTAATAACCAAAAATAGAAAGGAACTTTTCCTCAATTACTTCAAAACACACCCCATAGCACCATGAGTTTCACTGTGATGTCACGGTTTACAAAGAAGACGTCCTTACAAAACACAGAATTGATGTGAGTCTCTTAAGTTCATAACAAATCCAAACCATGCCCAACTGACTCAACCTGTACTATACCAACAAGAGGAAATCTCTTTGTTATCCCCGTGACTAACGGATCGTTTCTGAGGGTGCAACCCACCACGCGTCAAAGCATGGGATAGGCTTCAGCTGCAATGACGTGACACTTGTATGCCATAATGGAGACAGGTACCCAACACCCTAATATAACACTTTTGACCTGCCAACAAGATAAAAAAAAAAATGAAAAAAAAAAAATTGAAGCAAAAATATTGAGTGCAATAAAAGTATATATGATGATGATATCCATGAGTTTCAGGTAGTACCCATAGCCTATATTATTTCACGCTGATACTTTTTTTCAATTGTGTTTTGTTAAATTTGAGTTTAATTGAAGAACTCATCAAAGAAAACAACCGCTGCAGCATAATATCTTCACTGTGGACTTTACTTATTCAAAATGCTTATTCCATTAGCCAGAACTTGAACTGTATCTCCAAGGTCAAGGTCAAGGTCAAGTATATTTCTATAGTGCGTCACATAAATGAGATCAGTGCTCCTTCATTAGTCGTCCTGAAAAACCACCTTGAGGCCTTCCACCACAGTGCTAGCTCGGCGACGGATTATGCCCAGAGCCACATACTACTTTGCAGCTGTGAGCCTGAAATGCCAGATTGGGACTCTGACACAGGCGAGTGCAGACACCCAAACACGCAGGTCTATATATAGCAGAGGAACAGAGCCCTGCCCCTCAAAACACATGTGGCACTGTATAGGTTCCCCCGGTCCCGTGAGAGGGCAGTAATAACAGTGGCGTGCCTCTCTCGACATTTGTCTGTGACACGCCCCGCGACCACTTGCGATCGCGCCGATGAAAAGCTTGAGCCAGACATGTCAGCAATGCAGGTATTCACTCACGCGAGCTGCTAATTATCAACAGGCCTCAGTGGCTCGAAGCTTTATACCTCTGAACAGCATGTGACAAGTGAGGATACAAAAGTGTTTGCCATGGCCACTTTGGGAGTGTATACTGTACAAAGGCCTGGCTGTTTGGTACAACGTAAGCACTATTATGTTGAAGTACATGTTTTGGCTACTCTTTTGTCCATGAAAATGAAACCCAAGCGCAAAAGAGAGTAAAACTGGTAATGTAGTGTCGATGCTTGAGTTGCAGGTAATACATAAACTAAAACATTGGTAGCAAGATCGGTAATTGCATTCCATTTCATGTTATTTATTAGGCAGGACAGATGTAAAAACAAAATAGCCGTCGGCCAGATGTTTCAGCACAGTCTTTTTAAAAAGTCTGTGTAGTTCTTATGGTGAGGGGGATCCTGTTCCGGGCCCTGGTGAGCTCACAGAAAAATGTATTTTGTCCGTAGGTGTTCCTGTAGCGACGTATGGGTAACATTTGGTTTGCGGTGGATCTGGTTCAACGCTCGGATCAAGAGCTGGGTCTTGGCACCAGAGCAGACAGTGAGGCCGATGGGCAGTTGTTGAGCAGATGGAAGTAGAGCTTAATCCCATGGCTCAGGGGGTAGTTCTGGAAAGTCAAGGCCCTAGACTGTGATAGAGCAGTGGTGGGTCCAACTAGAGAGCCTGTGGTGGATCTTGTGTGCTCTATTGTAGAGTCTAGCCACAGGTTCCTGTATTTCCTTAGTTGTGAGCAGCCAAACTGGGAGGCAGCAGGACTGGGTGGAGAGTATGCATTCAAGTATCTCCTTGAGATGTCCTTCGATAATGACAAACATGCTCTGATCTTACCATACACAAATAGTTTTTGGTTTAACTTTTTTGTCAGGTTTTGTATGTGGACACTGTATGTAAGAGTTGTTAGTAATAAAGGTGTTTAGTTATATTATCCATCTATTTTCATCAACTTGTCCGTTGCCGGGGCTTGGGGGCAGTTGGAGCCCAAATCAGATTGCACCAGCCCCTATGGCTCCTCCTGCAGGTGGTGGGTCCACAGAAGGACGGCCTCATGGTTCTAACCGGGCCTGTTGGTCTCTCATAAGGGGCTTCTGAACCGCTCTTTGTCTGACCCGTCACCTAGGACCTGTTTGCCATGGGAGACCCTACCAGGGGCACGAAGCCCCCGACAACAGAGCTCCCAGGATCAATCAGGTGATCAAACCCTCCACCACGTTAAGGTGGCGGCTCCAAGAGGGATAGTTATAGATTAACATTTCCAAATAATGTACACATTTGACATACCCCTGCAGCTACTGTAGTTCTCTAACTTTTCTCACCAAATACCACCTTATCTAATATCTGGCTT
Organism: Proterorhinus semilunaris; assembly: GCA_021464625.1. NCBI lineage: Eukaryota > Metazoa > Chordata > Actinopteri > Gobiiformes > Gobiidae > Proterorhinus > Proterorhinus semilunaris. The sequence continues at coordinate 28,332,364 of CM038349.1, forward strand.
GTCACTTCTCACCGACACTGTGGCATCACAAAAAGATGCGCAGCTTTTGCACAGACAGCTTTTTCATATAAACCATTAAACAAACGTCCGGACAGTCTGAAGTTGTCTGTAGATTTGAACATGTTTTCTCTAAAATGTAAAGAAATCCTCAATAACCAGCGGTGTCAGCATTTTCAAATGTAATATCATCGAATACTTTTTTTTTTTTAGTATTTTGTATCGATTTTAGACTCTTGGACCTTCTGATACATTTTAAATTGTCATGTGAAGCTAATGATAATACTGTGTGTGTTTATTAGTGCTACTGACAGTTATTTGTAATGTTTGTTTTTATGTTGTGCACCTGCCCGGGGACTGCAGATGGTAATTAGCGTTATCTTAACCAATAAACGAATAAACTCAACTCAAGTACCACCATGATTACATCAAGAGCAAACCCAGACAGAACCAGCTTTTCTCACCTGAAGAGGAGGTTATTCATGAAAATGTAACAAATGTATCAATCGTCAGACATTTCTTCTCTAACTGTAGACAACGTTTGACTTTGCTTCGTCCGCGTCGCGACAACTTTAACCAGGGATGACATGTTCATAAACCATTGGCGATTTTTTTATTTTATTTATTTTTTTAAATGATTTGACTCTGGGGACAGTATTGCCTTGTTAAACGCTCTGCCTCGCACACATTTGACAGTTTGCCCGGTAAAATAATGAATGAAGCACATTATTCAATGGTATTCATGAACGCCTTCAAAGTTGACATGGTTGAAAAAGGGCAATTCTTGTGTTAAGAAGGAAAGTGAAAATGGAAGGTCTGTCAACATTGGGGACATTTTGGAAGTGCACAATGTCTTGTGCGCGGACAAACATTGTATGACAAAGATGATACCAACAGAGAAGTATGTTGGCGCTGGAAAACTGGATAATTGAATTGGTGAAACAAAAACAAAAATCTTAAGTTTCAAAGCACGACATGTAACCCCATTTCAAGTGTGTTCGACACATTTCCCACAGTACATGGATAAAGTTGAGCGTAATGTTGCTTATTGCAGCATCTGGCATTTCCCGGGCCCACGGGGGTTACCGCACGCCACGCATTTGTAAACCCCTGGAATCTTTGACCAATCGCTTTGACAGTCAAAACGAGTCACGCATCCTCACTTCTGCCTCCAACGCGGTATGCTTTTATTCATTCTCGTTCGTCTGTCTCATCTGTCGTCAGAGGAGCCACAGGCGGAGGTGGGTGGTCTGTCAGTGTCCTGCCCCAGCTCAGCAGATCGGCCCGGTTTGCATATTGATAGGGAGGATGTTTGTTATTAGGAACCCGCTGTTTGTGAGTATGAATTAGCTTAAGTTCGCCAGTTGCCATGGTCACGGATATGGTTGTTTTATTTGAGGCCACTCGTCCTCTCATGCACGCCCCCCCCCCCCCCCGCCCCTTGAAGCGTCTGTGAAGTTTCGATGGCCATGCAGCTCTGTATCCGTGGTTATTTTTCCAACAACGTGGTTTATCTTTTATAATGTGCTTAAGCCAAATGCCATAAACAATTGCTAATGATTTGACACCAATGGGCCACAACCTTGTTTGAGCTGTAATAGATCAAGGTCGGTTAATTTATACAAAGAGGTCTTGTTTGAAACATACACTGCATTCATAGATCAAATGCTGGAAATCTAGCCAATAACAACTTTAAAACCTGTGTGCTCATTTGAAAAATATATTTTTCATAGAAATAATGGACAGATGTGCTCAGTTTTTGTTAAAGTCATGGGTGAAATCAAAACCATTTTAAGGTGAAGCTTGGTGAAGCTTCATTCATTTCTTTTTACATGTGTTACTTCTGCACTATGTTTTATAGGCTACCTTAGCTTAACACTAAAACGGTATCTAAATCTTAGTCTAGCACATATGTCAGAGCAGCATGGACCGGCCAAGCTATGAGTGGCTCAGTGAAACAGATGAACTCTCTCCATGATAGCAGGACGGTAAAGGAAGTAAAACACCCAGGAACTTGGATGGCAAGGCAGGACTAATAAACATATGGGGCCAGAAAGCAAAGCACAAGCACACTGCAGGTGGACACATCCCATCAGAGTTAGGCCTTTGGGTTTACAATTACGTACAATGGTATCTAATTGGAAAAAAGCAATGAAATAGTAGCCAACCACTCGTAGACCAAACACAAGCATGTTAGTAAAAGAAACCTTCTTGAGCAGTTTGCCCACACAAGTAAACTTAAACAGGCAAATGTGGCCAACAGATATCCCACTTTGGGACAGAAAAACGCACCTCATAAAGGGTTTATGAAGATGACTCTGGGGTGGTGGAAAAGTTTGTTGGGTTTTCAGATCCTAACCTGAGACAAATACTCTTCAACCATAAATATTTTGTAGCCCCAGGGAATGCACTATTTGAAAAATGTCATACTTTCCACAATGACATGTCATGATTACAGAGTTTTGTAAATACAAGTCAATACTATGGCAAATGTAAGACTTAAATAATGACTAAATCAATGGTTAATTAATAGAATGGTGACTAGTGTTTATAAGTAATGATTGTATATGGTTAGTATGTGAATGGGAAAGGGGAAAAATAAAATAAATTAAAAAAAAAGTAAAAATAGAAAATAATAATAAAATAAACATAAATGTTTATATATTGCTTAATTGCATACATTTCTATTTTCGTGCTATGTCCTCTTACTTTGGAAGTCTTGTAAACCTCATGTGATTTTCTTCTTAAAACATGAATGCTTTTCTTTATTAATGCGTCAGATTAATGCGGACAATTGTAATTGTTGAAAGGACATAATTGTGATTCATAGATGGGCACACCCACAGGGCTGTGTCTGTGCCTAGGTGTGGAAAATGAAACTTGTCATTCACTAATTGCTTGTACGTAAACAGGTACATGCACGCTTCTGTTGCACATGTGCCTGGGCAATTCTGGAATTTGTAATGTAAAGGGTTATATTGTATGAAAATACGAGATGCTGCTTGTTTCACCGTTATTATTACCGTTATTATTTACCTGCAGCTGGACACATGCGTTTCGGTACTGTAGATTTTCAGTGTTATGATGGGCCTTTTCTTTTGAAAGGACTTACAATTATGTTTTGTATTTCTTGAATTAAGCTGAAATGCATGAAAGTAATTACTTAAAATGGGGGCTGGGCACTAATAAGCTTTTTTGCTTCTCGCCTACTCCTTTTGAGTTTTTATTATAGTGCAATGTGGTAACCTTGCAATATATGTTTTTTCAATCCCAAGTAGATGACCATCAAGATCAAATCAAGTCCTGTGCTCAAGTCTGTGTAGACAAAGCAAATGTATTCAATTTGCATCATTTTTCCTCCTCCTTGACAATCTTACAGAGTTTGGTTTGTGCAGGTCACATGTCTTTGCAGTACAGAGAGACTTTATTAATGGGAATGTGAGTCAAAGAGGGGTTTTTATGCTTTTCACATGTACAGTATTTGGTCATCTCAAACACACATTGATCCTTATTTTACACAAAATCTTCCATAGTTTCACTTCCTAATTAATTTATTGAGCAGTTTATTTGAGCTGTTTACATTCATATTTTCTCAGTAATTAAACATTTAATCACAGTAAATCTCAAAAGGAGTAGGCTGAAGCCGAGCTTATACGTGTAATCAAAAGCCAGTCTTCTGCATAGATAATGCATGCCATTTGCAACTCCCTATTTCCAATGTACTACTTTTGCACAATATTGTGTTATTTTGCTTATACGATGTATAACGTATTATGTCGTAACTGGCCTACAACAAAAAATATGTTTTGATTTCCAGAAATTTCCAGATGAAAATTAAAACGTGTTTTCTACAATCATTCTTTGTTAATGATTGGGTCCAAACCTAAAAAATGTTCATCTTTATTTCCGTTTTTATGTTTGTTTTTCATTTTAATTGGCAACAACCAAATAAAGTGTTTGCACAAGCATGCTTAAGTGGTGAAAAATATCTAATAAATCTAATTTGAAGTATTTGCAATGTAGCATCTGGCTCAGTAAATCCGCCCCCAGCGTCAAGGGGAAGGAAGTTCTAGTGAAATTTTGTATACTATCCTGAATGTCAGGTTAGTTTGGACTTGCGTTACATTGGATTGTGAGTCACTCCCTGGGCGCACACACCCCACTTCACCTTTTACGAATATTTCCAAACACTTACCTCTTCGGTATTTGTTTTTGAACCAATTATCAATGACGAAGAAAAATACAACGTCTAAACGGTGCAACTTATGGGAACTATTGCATCAAGTGAATGGCAATGGGACACGCATTATATGTGGTCTGAGTTTTATACTTTTAATCATTTCGTTCTGAAAGTGGGTTTTAACGTGGCATTGAGCGAAAGATATAGTGATACCTCTGCTGCTGGATCGTTACACAGTGAACTCCAGTCCACATTTTAATTGCGTTCCAGTTGTCCTTGAATGATGGATTCTTTGAGTTCCGACTTGTAAACTTTGATTGTCAACCTTTTTGATTTGACAGTCGCTAAATCCACGAGAGCGAACTCCCCTCTCTGACTTATCAATACAAATATTCAATGCATTTTTGAAAAAATACACTGTCCAGGCGAATAAGTAAACTAATAGGCGAAACACTTGTTGACCTGTTTGTCCTTCCTATCTGTGGTGATCTAGCGCACGCTCACATCTATCTTCTCATCGAGGTAAAACATATTTGTCTGACTTTTACCGGCTTCAATGCTTGAGTTATGGAATTTCACTGTCTGTCAAGTCTCCGGGCTAACGATTAAAAACATAGAAACTTTGATAAAACATCTATCCCAGATCTGAGATACGACTTCAGACAAAACATGGAATGTGACATCTCATCTTATTGGTTTAACATCGGAGCAGTAGCACTGTCGCCATTCATCCTAGCCGTTAAAAAAAAAAAATATATATATATATATATAATGTCTTCTGACAGGTCAAAAGCTCACGAGACTGAATCCCGGGGATAACTGCACGATATCAGCACCAGGCGTTCTATTGCAGTGTTTTAAAGAAGGTTTGACTGATCCCGGATCAGAAAATGTAAAAAGTGTACACGGCCTTTTGCCCTATTTGGACTTTGAGTGGTATTAGCTGATATAATCCCCTTTACATGTTGGAGCAGAGTGGTGGAGGCTACAAGCCTTTTAGTCTAACGAGTGGACTGTGAAGGATACAAGATGTCAGCCAATTGTTCTCTATATTTAAGTAGCTTATCTCAGATTCTAGCTGGGTCTTAAAGAATACAACATTTCTTCACAGTGTATTCGTGGAAGAATTCCAATCAAAGAATTCCAATCAAAGAATCACGCATGTGCCCATCTTTGAATTGATGGATGCATCATGGATCAAACTATAACCTCAGGAGCTAAAAAATAATCCTCCACTCTGCTGCTGTTCACAGTATTTTTTAACGCAAAACTCATTTAGCTCCTGTGGTATTTACACTTCAAGTTGCATCAAAACAAACAATAAAATATATATAATTAGCGTGAAATACGGTCTTTAATAAGGTAGGATCTCAATCTATAAATACTATAAATAACTCCCAAGCTGCAGTTCCTTTTGACCTGTTTCTCATCGACTAAATATTTAATGCGCTGAGTGATAATTTGACGCAACTATGACAAGTATTGCACCAGTTCCTTGCTTTCATTTTGCTGTTTGCTTCAAGCTGCTAGCTAAACGGGGATGCTGGGATAAAAGAGTAATCCGTTGGCTGCCAGGCCTAAGGCAGTGTGAGGCCTGAGCCACCATGATCAGAGCGTGTGCAGATGATAAGTCTATAAATAGCATTGAGCAGTAGAAGGACAAAGGCTATTTCCCTTTAAAAGGGGCCACACAATGGTTAAACGTCTGCAGACAATTCAACCTTTTTTTTTTCATTTTTAACAACAAACCCATCCATAAAAACATGATTTGTTGAAAAGACTGCAGTGAGTGTTGAAATATTCATAATTGCTATGCCTTTTCTGTTAATTTTTTAATTTTATTTTATTTTTGTTTAGTTCACTCTGAACAGTTTGTACCTGGCTTCATCAGTTTTTGTCTTGTTTTGGGTCAATGGACTAAAATGTCCAAAATGCATGTTGGCCTAGTCATACGTCACAAAACTTAACATGTTATTATTGCATAAACCGTATGCGAAATTTTCCCACATCAATGCATGTTTTATTGCACTGATTTACAGCACTTGCTATTTGTTCACCAAAGCTCTGACTTTAAAAAGGACAATAAATGTTAACCTGCTTGTGCACGGTGACAAATGCTTACTTAACGTCGTTGCAGAGACAAGGTCAACTTTCTGCGTGCATTTGTTTTGGGCCAACATGACACTTTCATAATGCAGACCTGGAGGGCTCTGCAGCTTTGTAAAACTTACGGTGGCCTCTGTAATCTTAAATGAGCAACACATGAGCAGAGTATATTGTCCTGACACATTACTTTCAGTATGTACGTCTGCTAACTCTGATAAGAACCCATACAAGTAGTTGCATAACTGGGTGTATAATTATCTCTGGGCTGGTCATGAGATGTAGCCCAAACAAAGTTTTTGTCCTGACCAGACCTGTGAAAACAAACATCAACAATTTCTCAAAGATTGTTGCTTCTTGTTACACTCTATTGTAAAACAATTATCACAGTAAAGTTTCGTGTTCTTTCAGACAACATAATGTGTCAGAAACTCAGAATACCTATCTTAAATTAAATAAATAATAACGATATACTTAAAAAACAGGGGAAGGCAAGTTTGCTTGGAGGGACAATTTATTTCATCGTCAGAAGACCAAGGGTCAGACCCCCCAATTGTCGGCCGACGTAAAGGATCACTTTCTACAAATGCCAGTGTTGTACATCATATATGGCCTGAATATTGTTCTGCTAACAAATTATAACGGAATTGACAGTATTTTTCAAATGTCTAGGGTAGGTTAACAGGCATTTGTGTAATAATATTCCTCAAAATCATCTTGAGGGCCAGAGGTTCTTGGACGGAGGGACAGTTTTGGCCTCCGGGCCTGACGTTGCCTACACCTGCTTTAAAAGATAAATGATAAGACTACAACTTTGAATATAATGAGTCAACATTAACATTTAATTAATGGTGCACAGTCTGCAGGTAAGTGGGAGTAACAACAAATCTTGACAGCGGCGTGCCCTGTGAAGAAAGGCACTTATTATACTAAGAAATGACTAAGAAAACAACAACATTCACATATTTGTGGCTCCAGAAACAGCCCTTTGGAAGTATGGCTTCTCTTCATAATTCAAACAAGTCTCACCCCAATTCAGGTCTGATGCACTTGTGATTTCTTCAGCGTGCACTTCGCAGAAGCCACAGTGTTCACATCTGGCAGCTGAGAACTGAAACATCTTCTGTCATGCTCCTACTCTGCAGTAGGTTCTGCCTTCTGACATCAATAAATGTTGTATACACTTTAACCTGAACATGATTAATTTAAACATCTATCTATTGGCCTGTTTGAATACATTCAACTTGCCTACGTTGACCTCTGGCTGTTACTGACCCACAAACGGGTCAATATCTGGTACCATGCAATTATGAATACCCAATGTCTTATTTATTTTTTAAAAGCTTACAGGTAAAACATTAAAGTAATGGACAAGCATTGGTAGCCACCGTAACTAAATTGTGCATTTGTGCATGGCTCTAATCGTTGTGCTTTGGTCAGAGAGGTGCCTTTTTTCCCTTTGCCCTTTATTCTTTATAGGCTATAATGAGCCACGTAGGTTGGCTATAATTTCCTCCACAGCCTAAATCCCAAAGTCTACTTGGTGCTTATCAAATTTGTTCAACCAAAACAACAAACCCAAGTTCAACTAAAATGCACGCCCAGGATTCCTTGGGACCAATGAATGGAGCGGTTCTGCGTGTCACACCAATATGCACAGCCGGGGGATGGGACATATGACTGTTGCTAGGGTATGTCCCACATGACCCGCACACTTTGCAGCCAATAACATCGGCGCACACGCCTCTAGTCACTCCTGATTGGCTGAAGCGCTCGTAGACAACCCGCCCTCTCGCTTTACACATTGGACAGACGCGCGGTCACTCACGTCCCATAGTTTTAGTTAGGTGCTGTTGATATTGTAGTTTGGAGTCGATAAGACTAAGAGCAGAATAGCCGCGCACGGGCACCGCTCTGAAACTGTTTTTATTCCCATTCCATTATTTTATTACTTGTATATTTGTGTACATAGACTATTTCTATTTTTATATCGAGGCAACATGATGGAATTTAATTCTCTTTTAATTCTGCTGGAGGCTGCAGAGTACTTGGAAAGAAGAGACAGAGGTATTTCATGCCAAACTCATCAGCCACAGGGATAACTTGCTGTCAATTTGTAATCGGATCGGGTGGTTTAGACAAACAGTTTTATCAGCAATAAAGTTTACCTTAGTGCCTTGGTGCAGGTATGATGTCACTTAAAAGGAGACATAGAACATGCGATGGGGGCAAACAGCATCGAGCAGTGCAACAAGGGAAATATGCCTTATTTTCAACATTTATACAGTGTCATTTTTTATCGAGCATGTATTACATTGTGTTTAGTGTAGAGCATGCGTTATATGTGGTCGGACTGTCGCATTTTTCGTAATTTAGTTCTGAAAGTGGGTTTTTACGTGACATTGAACCAATAAGCTCCCCTTCGCTCACATCAACCAGGCTTACCAAAGACACTCGCTTGTATGAAGCGCCATCATAACTTGTCATGAAATGAGAGAGTCGTTTCTAAAACACCCGATGTCGAAAGCAAACTGGCTTGTTGGTTCCACATGTTTTAAGAAGGTTTGAAAGGCTTTGCGCCTCTTCCGCCGGTGGACTAAACTAACCCCAATCTCTCTTTTCTCACTCCACAGAGGCAGAACACGGCTATGCATCTGTATTACCCTTCAGTGACGACTTTTCCCGAAAGAAAACGAAACCGTTGCCCATTAACAGAAAAGCCCAGAACAATAGGTGAATATAACTTTGTTAGTTTGTGGCCCGGGTTACAGCGGGGTGGGTAGGGTTTGTGTTTTCGTACACTCGTGCCTTTCTCTGTCACCGCTAATGCAGCGCTCAGCCTGGGCTTGGCTTTCTGTTTTGGTCTCTCCAATAAACACTGCCACGCGTACACTGTCAACTCTACTGCCTCCACTCCCACTCCGGTTGTCACGCACACCTCCTCTCTTGCTACAGCGGACATGCACACAGCCACTCAGTGCATCTGACTGCCAGTCTCTCACCGATACTCTCACTACACATTTGCAAAGCCCCGCATAGACCTCTTATGTGGTTGACGCGCGATTGCTTGTGGGAGAATGAATAAAGTCTCTGGCACACAGAGGTCTCAAATGTGAAGCCACACGCCCAATATTTCTTACAGAGGGCCACAGCAAAACAAAACAGCCGTGGTGCTACAATGTAACTTTTGCATTCACGGCGTAGGCCATTATTATGCAGCATGCATAAAGGAGAGGAAGGAGGGAATGTTATTGCCCCAGTTCTGCTATGAGACAATAATTTTATTCCTATGGTTGCACTTTCAAACAATAGATCTAACTTTGCTCAGTAGGTTAGGTTTATTTGTCAGTGGCTGTTTGCTGTATTGCTTTAACTCAGGATGATGCAAAATGCAATGTTTGCTCAATACAAATTTGTTAACTCAAGTAGGTTAGTGTTGTTGTGCCTGTTGCTGAGAAATACATCTGCACTTCATTGCCGACTAATGGCAAACAGTAATGCTGACTGGCTGCAAATGTGTTAGCCACGAACATCTCATTATATTATACAATGCAGTCTCAGTTTCACTTCTGTTGCATCCGACTCAGTAGTTTAATGTTTAATCCGAGGCCCTTTAAGCCAAGTATCAATATTGTCTCCCGAGCTTGTTAAGAAATGACTCAACCTACATCAAAATCAAGCACAAAATGCATTGATCTTTTGGGGGCATTGCACAAGCCATCTGGCATAACTAACTCTTTGACATAACTGGACCCTGGCACGAGAGCTTTAATGCCTATGGGCTGCATATAAATCTAGGTCACCGTGGTAAATATTCACAAATATCACCTTACAAATGAACACAAATATCACCTTGCTATGAACCTCACAAACTTTGCAAAAAACAATTGCGTCACAGAGAAACACCCCAACCCCACCTCCTATTTCTTTGTGAGGAAAGTTCCGTGTTACCCCATTTAGCCTGAGCCTTGCCACTACATGAACAGCAGCCCTGGGCCTTTGTTTCGCTGCAGTAATTACAGGCTCAAAAATGTGTTATATGAAAGAGCCAGTGTAATTGTATGTGTTTGTCTTGTCACAAAACAGGGGTAGTAGAATTCCTAGAGTGTAGCTGGTTGCTGGGCGAGGGGGTTGGCCGGCCGGCGCAAGGGGGTCGTGGCAGGTGGGTGCGGCGCCTGGACCATGACAAATAACAGCTTAAACTCGGATCCATTTGACAAACGTTCTTTTTGTTCACCCTATTTTGGCATGTTTCCAACCCCACTTACCCCCAAATTACCTGTATGTGCAGCCACCTCAGGCCAACTTTAGTCTCTGGAATAAACAGGATGCTGAGGGAACTGAAGTAAGACATGTTTGATCTTGTGTTTTGTATTTTTAGCCTGCTGGTGTTGCAAGGACAATTCCCCAACGCAGCCTAAATATATATAACATGTTTACCAATGGCTCCGAAAAAGAGGCTATTTTTGACCAGATGACATTTCCTCGTGTGCTGTTCTTATTACACCCCAGGAGGAATAGCGGCAGTTTGCCTGTGCCAACTTCCCAAATCAATTGCGCGAGACTCTATGCTCTCTTACATGACATAGGTGTGTGCCGGCCGGCTGACTCAACAGGTTTATTGGTGATTTCCTTTAAATAGGCAGTGATATTTCCAGTTTATGACCAATGATTCCCATATTATAACCAGAAATGACTGGCGCTCTTTGTTCATGTTCGAGTTTGGTGACATTCACAGTTTTTGAAGATACGCCACAGTTTAGTGTGCTTCAAACTTGACCGTTTTTCCATGTTGCACAAGAAGACCAGCATTAAGACCAGATACATAATGCTGATGTTACTACACAAAGAATAAGGATATAGAGGGAAAATACTGAGAGCCAAAACTGGAAGCCAAACCTGTTTGATCCGTGATAACTTGAAATATGCCTCAGTAGAATGAACCTTCCAAGAATGGTGAAAGGAACCGTTCGTAGCGTATGGGCTGCTATCTGGTTTTAGTTGGACTTGGATGTCAATAATCCAGTTATCTACCAATGCCTACCACAAGACTTTCTTAAAAATAGGCTCGCTTGTGGATATTTTGCTGGTTTGTGAAAACGTGGAGTCCCACTTCCAAACGAGATGTTACATTGATATACTGAAACATACTGTCATTTAGGTTATGGACAAATTCCAACATAAAGTGATCTGGTCAGTAAACAACTTGTACATTGAAAATATGCAACAACATGGACAGTGGCCGATTTTAATTCATTTCTTTATGTCAGCGAGTCATAGCTTCTCTTCCAGCCATAATTAGTTGTTGTTAGCAAAAGCAGTGCTGCCGAGTGCAGTTTCCCCAGATGTATGGCCTTGTCACGCACAGCTGTGGGAACCTCTGCTCAGGCCAACGCAAGGACCCTCAAAACAGCGGAAAATGTGAGAAGACTTGTTGTCCGCCAGGCTCTTTGTTGTTGCTGTTTTTTGTTATTATTGCCCTAGTGGTATCCATGACGGTCCCATGAACAGAGAGCCTGTTTCAGATGGACTGCTGTGCCCTCGCTGCTCCCATCATAATAGGGCTGTCCTCGGAATAGCCCACACGCTGGGGAATTCTGTAGCGTCTCGGGCCTCCAGACGTCTGAGTGTGTTTTTCTCTCCGTTCACTGCTCGGGCCTGCGTGCTCGCACCACTGCCGTTGCTCTCAGGCTGTTTAAGTGTGTAAGTCTCGGCTACTGGGGGGGGGGCGCTTTGGCCCCGCGCTCTGGCTTCACTCAGTCACTTTCAGGGCATTTACTAGTTTGGCCTGGCTAGACCCCATTCAACGCCGCGGTGTAAAAGGGGACTGCTGCCGTTCCCATTGATAACTGCTTTCTATGGAACAGTTTGCTCATTCATTTCAAATTGTCAATCAGTTGAAATACCAATTCATTTGACTTCGCTTTATTGTAAATTCTACCTATCGAGTATAGAAATTGCGTTACTCTCAAACCCTTTAAACTTTATACACTATTTGATCTTTTTTTTAGACTTTTCTTTTACTTTCAAACGTCAACCTAGGCACAGTAATTCAATTCACACTCCTGCATGCCATGTACTTTGATGTGGCTATATAGTTTTTTAAAAAGACATTTGTTCTTCTTCTGTTTTGCAGATCGTCGCACAATGAGCTGGAAAAACACAGGTAAGGCGACGTCTGATGCTCTCTGATCTCCACCATCTTTCATATTTTGTCTTATTAGCATGCCAGCCTCCGCGCATTCCTCACATAGTGCAGAGGAGGCTGGCTGCAGGTGAGCATATCATATCTTGGCTCGCAGTGAAAAGAGTTGCAGATCACATCAGAGGTCATCTTCAAAGGAGTTAATTCTCTTGTCTGAAAATAAGCTAGTTTCAAAAGCTCATCGTCGATGTTGATTAGATCTTCCTTTGAGTTACAGAGGAGACTGGTCTTCTGACTACTTCAGCCTGTTTCTACAGCGTGGCAAATATTTACCACTCCACTTCTATTTATATTTTGTTGAAGTCATACATTTCACTTGTCTACAAAGACACAAAACTAACCAAGCATGCATGTAACTTTCAAGATGATGGCAAATTTTTATTTTGAAATCAATTTAGCACTTCTGCATTTTCCACACAAAGTCATTACAAGCTACACTTGTAGTTTGACCAACCACAGACGACTTGGGAAACAGCTGATGTGACTTTGGACGGAGTTAACAGTTGTGTTTTCGTGACTCTCTGACAGTCAGTTCAGGGGAGGCCTGGTACGTTGCTAGAGTCACATGGCTGGGAGTGAGTAATGTGTGAGTAGTAGTGTGCATAGAGGGACTTGTAGAGACATATTCCTCTTCTCTGACCTGATTGGGAAGAGAATCACGTGCAGGTGTTGACACACGGGGTTACTTCATGTCCGATGACGGGTGTGGTCGGTTTGTGACGTCCAGCTGAAGTGACATGCGAGGGCGCGTGAAGTTCCATGATGTCTTAATTCACTTCCTTTGTCGGTATTAGTAGTATGTCGGTAACGTTTTCTTTTTCTCCAAAACAAATCTGTTAGGCTCTCGGTGATGCAGGAGTGAAGCGTTCATTCATTATTTAATAACCAAAAAAAGTGCAATATGCAATAACGGTTGGGTATTGCGCAGAGTCTTAATTATAACTTTAGTAAAGATAATATTACACTAAATCAGTATTTTGTGCTGCACTAGTTCGCGTTGTCCAAAAGTTGCTTCTGAAATGTCCCATGATTCTTTTTATCTTAATGGCTACTTTTGGTGAAAAACGCCGCTCTCTTATAATGACGGTTCGTGCAGTGAAGGGTTATTATCCTCTGCTAACCATTGCATCCTGATTAAATCCCTGTCTGGACCTGTGGTTGAAAATTATACGGTCATTACACCGACATCCAGGTGTTGTGCCCGAAATGTTGACATCAGGCTTTAGATTATCACCTCACCATATATTATCCTGTGTCATACCAAAACAGATTACCATCATTTCAAACATCTGAAATTTCTGCATTTAGAATTAGTACGAAATGTTAAAAATCCCCCAAAAAGCATGACCTTAAACTTTTCTCTTCAAACGATTTGCTCCTCTCATGAAATATCTTTAAATGTTTACAGCATTCGATCTCAGCAGTCAAGTCAATTAGGAATATTAGATATCTGATGTTGTAATTACACAGATATTAAAGGATATGTTTGTAGGGTGTGGCAATACAACAGCAACAACCACTGAACTTGGCTTGATGAGGGCACAAGCACAAGTATGACTAGACAGGTGCTCGTCATATAATTAGAATATCAAGGAAAAGTTCATTTATTTCTGTAATTCAACTTAAAATGTGAAACTAATATATGATATAGACTCATTACATGCAAAGTGACATATGGCAAGCCTTTATTTGTTATAATGTTGATGACTATGGCTTACAGTCCATTTTTCAAAATATTCTATTTTTATGAGATTTTTAATTTGGGGTTTTTACAAGCTGAGCCATAATCATCAAAATTATAACAAATAAAGGCTATACATATGTCACTTTGCATGTAATGAGTCTATCATATTAGTTTCACAGTTCAAGTTGAATAACAGAAGTGAATGCACCTTTTCATGATATATGACGAGCACCCGTATGTGAACAGGCCACTCCTCATTTGAACCACCCGGGCTTATTCTGCTGGTTGGATAATCGTCTGGAAATTCGAAACTAAAATGGCATGCATAAACAAATGTTACATAACGTATAATGTCATTGTAAAAACACTATTTGATTTGAACTTGTTAACCTCATACCTGGGAACACAAATACGCCATGTTAATTGACACAATAAAAAAAAAATACATCAAAATTTCGAAGACTTCACTTTGTTATTCCAAAAATGTAGCTACTCTATCAGAATGAGCAACTAAAAAAAAAGCATACTATGAATGTATTTTGATTGATGTTGAGTGTAGTGGCCTCTCCTTGGTTCACGTCATTTCCTTTCTGATTCACCAGTCAGATCTCCTGGTAAACCAGTAGCTGAATGACCAGTTCCTATGCAGTCTTCATAGTTAATCTCCAGTCCAATGGGGAGTATCGGTTCAGGGGTGACGGTGCTCACGCCTCAGTCGCCACGCCGCTGCAGGCCTGACTCACTGTCTGTGCTGATCATGTGCCGTATTTTACGACCGCCCTGACACATCCTTGTACCGTACGTGAGGTAGACCAGGTGGCTCGCGTGCAACGCCTGCTTACCAGGACCACAAACATTGTCTATCGTGAAAATGACATGTCAAGGATGTAATGACAAGGGCAGCTTGAGATTATAAGCTTGTTTGCATTGGTTTTAATTGATAATTGCAATCAAGAAGATATCTTACAACAGGTTGGCATTTTCCCTTTTTTTAGCATGATTATTATTCATTACAGATTGAATCTAATTATATTGGCAATAGAAATCCATCTGGGAAGGTTCTGCTGACACATACAAAAGCTCATGCTGCAATTGTTCACAAAAAACCTAGGCCTACTTCATAAACCTCGCCTCCAACTTTAATATCTAGCCCTCTTAAATAGTGTATGTCGGCACGTTCTATTTTTCCTCTGGCCGGCTTTGTGCCATTGGCAGGCCGTTCATTTGAGATCGCTTGCATGCCGGTTGTCTCTCATAAAAGTGACTGCCGGAGGCTTGGCTGCGCTGAGCGGGCATATATTTGTGTCCCGTTATCAGAGAGAGATGTCTGGGTGGGTGCCAGCCCCGACCCGCTGTGCCCTGTCCTGATACAACCCCCTTATCAGCTCCAACCTGTGTGCACCCTGACAGCTCCGCGTAGGCCCGTGCACTGCTACCTTCTCTCACTGGCACATCACGCCGCAAAGTGTCACACACAGCGTCTATTCAACAGGGTGGTGTGATCGCTCCTTTCTGGCGCCGGTCTCATTTGTGCCAATGAACCACGCGTTTCCTTTTTGAGCAGGTCCGGGAGATGATGAAACTACAGACACTCTGCCTTTCCCACGTATCACCTGTTTACAGGAAACACATGTACAGGAGTTGTGAGCGTCGTCTGCTATGTGAACGCACTTCCCTAAATTGAAAGAAAGGATTTACGCAGCTATTTTTTGTCCACAGCGCACAGACCCAAGTTTCACGCAACAAATCGTATCAGAGGCCAGATAATGTACTTTTGGTATATAACATACATTGTTGTAAATCTGTTGTAAATGGGACTGGAATCAAAGAAGTCAAATGTCAGTTAAATATTGATTAGTAAAGGTATTTTAGCACTTAAGACTTTTAAGACAAAATAGTCTTTTGAAGGGTTAAAAGTCCCCACCCCAAAATGACTGAGAAAAAGACTATTGCACAATAAAGCTTTTGCACTTAAATATTATTTAGTTGATCAAAGTTTGAGCGGGTTCCATTTACACCACATTCTGAACACTTGACGTCCAGATTACGGTTCAACAAAGTACCACTGCGGCCCATGTGAATCTGTGACTGTCCACGTGCCTCTCGGCCACAGGAGCTGATCTGAGTTTGTCACGCTCGGATCTTCCCTCTAATTAAATTTACTCTCCTGGTGCCCTGTACTCCCAGCTGTGATGGATGACTTATTTGGGCTTGGAGAAGCTCTTTCCCCTTGGCTTATTGCATGCGTGTGTATAAAGGCTAGTCTGGGCCCTCGCTCCTTGTTTTGAGTTACGGCAGTGTGTCAGTGGGAGGGAACACCACGCAGAGCCCCCGTTACTTCACCCTTTTGTCTATTCCTCCAAAGGCCGCATCTGTGTTTTTTTTTTCTTTTACAGTGTATTTTTTCCCCCCTCTGCTCTTGCCGATCTTCGTTCAGCCCCTAAAAGTTTGAGTCAGCAGAAACTTGAGGATAGCAAGAACACCACTGAGGGCCTTTATCAACATCGGACTTCTGGCCTAGTTTTTTTGTTTTGAACTTTGCTTTTTATTGACACATTTGGACATTAATTATAAATCACATAAACAGCGTAACTCCTACTTGTGTGTGAGACTTTCACGTGCTGACATGTGTGCATCCAGCTTTTGTACTTCTTCAAATGTCACACAGTCGGTTGCATTCCTTCGGTGTGCTGACCCAAAGCCATTAGGGCGGCACGGGCAGGGCTTATCACCGCCAGTGTATTTCAAACCATCGGGGTCCGGGTAGGAAGTATGCGTCAAACAGCGTGCAGCAATTCTTGTCATGTCAACATATTTCATTGAGATTAGACATGTTAGGGATTTGATTCTGGTATCAAATATCGGAGCCGATACTGGAAAAAAAAACTGATATCGTGTATCGGCTACAAATATCTGATACTGAACCGATATCTGTTTTGGCTCTCACTGCTTTAAAAAAAAAAAAAAACTTGTACCAACTACATCAGAGATTATAGACATGTCATTTTGAAGCTTAGAACCTGGAGAATAAAATCGCTGAGTTACGCAAATGTATTTTTGAATGCCATGCAAAATGCCGTGGCTAGCAACAATAGGCTAAAGCTAGTGGCAGTAGGCTAATGCTAACATCGTCAACTAACCAAAGCTGGGGCAGAAATTATGATTGAATCACCTAATAAAATAAAATAGCCAGATAAGACTTGATGTCACTTTGGAAAAAAGAGGACCATTCCTTTTTTTCACTCTCTTTGTATCGGTTTATATCGCCAGATACTCAAACCCCAAGTGTCGGTATCAGTATCGGAAGCAAAAAAGCTGGATCGGTGCATCTCTATTCATAATTACATACTCATTTCCGGCACGTATCGCCCACTGAACTAAAATACTGTAAGTCCATGAGGCAAACAAGTAATAATAACATTGTACATTCCGACATAGTAATACCGATGATACCTGTAGTTTGCACAGGCCTAGATCCGAATCAGATTGAGTGGATGGAAACATTGTCAGATTTTCCTGTTTGTCCAGGAGGAGATAAAATGCGGGTCACACATAGAATTTGTGCTGCCCCCAGGTCATTGGCTCCTCAGCTGCATGCGGCCAAAGCGATTGATTTCCTCACAGCTCTATACCTGATTGACTGTATATTTGCTTGTGGCCTGAGGGTGATATTGTACACAGTTTCTATGTTTTTGAGGTTAGTGGGACTTTGCTCTGACAGTGGCTCGATTTAGTCCTGTAACTAGATTTTTGTCTGGGTCATAGGGTGAAAAAAAAAATATATATATATATGTCTCTCTATAACCTTCTGTTTTTGTTTCCCTGTGAGTTATTAGGCATTACTGTATGTGTACTTTTCAGTGTTATTTGAGTGTGCGAAATGTGAATGCAACTGTTGCACAGACCTTAATTATTCCTGCTGAGAACACGCCTGCACCCTCTCAGGTAACACGTCGTTTTTCTGTGTCAGTGAACTTGGCCGTGCACATCTGAAACTCATAAAAGAGTGGTGCAGCACGCCCTCAAACAAGGTGCACTCTAAGCTTTAGGGGTTTTTTCATGTCAAGAACAAATTATTCCTATTAGCAGAACTTACAGCGAGAGGGGCGTAAGTCGGGATGTTTAAAACTTCGACCTGAGCCATTTGGTGCCAGAGAAAGGCCCGAGAATTCTTGACGTGTCCGCCTTCTGGTGACAAACTGAAATTTAGGTCAGCGGAGTACGCACACATACGCTGGAATGCGGAGTTAAGTAAGAGGCAGTTTGTGTGTGTGTGTTGGGGGGGGGGAGCGCTCGCGGGAGTATGAGGGTCATCTAACTTGCAAGCCGAGGATTGCTAGAATGCAGCCGTAGTGTTCATCACAGCCATGACTGAGTATTGTATTTTGCAGAGCTTCCCGAAACTTGGCTAGCCGTCGCTGCATTTGGAAGCAACTTTGACGGTGATTTGTCGATCCAGAAAGGTCTCACATGTCACCAGGTTACAGCGAGTCAATCACTGACAGGGATTCATTTTAGAAAAACAGAGCTCCTCCGTGTGTGTTTATCAAACTTCCAGGTCTTGTCTCTGCTAGTCCTTCCAATATTGCTACACCAGAGGTCCTCAGATCACACACAGGCAGCCAATGATCGCGCTGCTCTGTCATTTGCCTGATTCAGAAGTGTCACTTGCCTTTTTGTGTTTTTCTCCTCTCAAAATTACGTTTGACGTCGGTCTCCCAATGTGCAAAGCTTTCGATTTATCTATAGCACGAGGGAGTACATGAAAGAGAATCAAATGAATCTAACTAGGTGAGGGATTCCTGCGCCCCGGTCTTTTTTGTGGGGATGCCAGCTTGCTTTGTGGCCGTCGCACTGGTGAGCGAACAACACAGTGCTCAATAAGCCATTTCCTGTCGTTTGATCAGCGCAGACTGGAGTAAAGTATTGGACTGTTGTTTCTGTTTTTTTCATATGAGAAGCTAGAGGTAGAGCATTGATGATCTAAAGAAGAAATTGTCATAACGTTACAATATTTGGATCAGTGGTGGCGAAAGTATAATTATTGAGTATTTCCGGTGAAATATTTCTATACATACATTTTTTTCTGTTAAAGTAAGTTAAAGTACTGAAGTATTCGCATTAGAAAATACAGTGGGAGGAAAACGTTCTTAAATTTCTGCTAAATTGGTCGTAAAATGTGGTCTGATCTTTCTTAAAATCACAAGAATGATTAAACAGTGTCTGTTTAAACTAATACCACCCAAACAATTACATATTACCATATTTTTATTGGCCATAACACGTAAACATTCACAGGACAGCGTGGAATAAGTGAGTACACCTTTCGTAAAGATCAGACCACATTTTATGACCAATTTAGGCAGAAATTACAACTCACTTTTTCCTCCCACTGTACTTGTGTTTTAAAAGTAAAATGTACAAACCATCTTAAATAGGTGTTGTGAATCATCCCTTTGTGGCTTCAACAACAAAGATCATGCCCGAACACACCACCAGTACAACAACGCGACTGAAAGAAACCTTCTTCCTTGTCATGAGTCAGTGGCATTGACAGAACATCTGCACACTGCCATCTTCTGTTTTGGATTCTGCTTTAAAATACCAATTTAAGAAAAAATGTACTACATTTCTAAAAATGTAGTGGACTAGATGGTATAAAAAGTATTAAGTTCCCAAAACCTCTACTTAAGTACAGTACTGTAGTAAATTTATCCCAGATTCTTATATGTGTAATAAAAATGTTCCTATATCTCGTTATAACTGTATTCAAACTACTGTATTTAAGACTATGTCAGTGCTAAATGAGGACCGTGAAATCTGTGTTTATATAGTCATGAGTCATGGATCTTGCACTTATTAATAGCACTGTTAATCACAATGGCACAGTGTACTCCTTTATAGTACTTTTTGAATGTGCTTGCCTTACTAAAGGATTTGCTCTTGTCTGCGCTGGCCTGTTGTCCCCTGCACACAGCGGGAGGGTGTGGCTTCTCTGGTGACAGAAAAACAAACCAGTGACATTTCATATCGGGGCGATACCACTAGAGCTCATAGTTCAAAGAATGGTTCTGAAACAACTGATCGATTAATCTAGCTGGCAACTATTTTAGTGATTGATTGAGCAAAAATGACATGACAATGTATTTTTTTTTTTTTTAAACGACTTGAGGGTATGTAGAGTGCTTTGTACATTTAATAAATATCTGTCTCTGTCTCAGGACAATTATCCAGTCAGAAAGCAGAATTAATTCCAGTTTTCTTCCTATAGTTTAAACCACAAATAAAGCCTGCTCCTATCCTAGTCCACATCAGTGCCAGTGTAGCCTCCAGCTGTTACAGCTCAGTAGCTAACCTCTGGAGGCTCTTAGCTTTCAAATGAGGAATGCCCTTATGAGTCTTACTGGTCTTAGCACATGATATGCAATGCCGTTTGGACTTGAGTGAGGAAATAAATCAAACTGAGATCACTCAATTAGGAAAATCAACAACTTAACGACCAAGTCAATTACAGTTATTATGACAACAATTGCAGTCATCTAAATTAGCACCCATTATTTTTGAAGCCGCTTTGTTAGAATCTTTGTCAAATGGTGTTAATCAGTGTTAATCAGTGTTAATCGCAGTGTCATTTACGACAGATAATGCATTTGCTGATATTGTCACAATAATTTGGTGACACACTGTGGAGCCCTACTCGCAAGTCCAGAACGCCTGTTCTCTGTCACAGGACATCAGATCTCTGTCAAATATAAAGACTTGCAGGGCAGGTCTCCGAGGTGACCGACAGACTGATGAAGGGTCAGGCAAAGACCCACTATTATGTGTGTGTTGTGTTGCTAACAGTCCCGCGGCTATAGGGTCCCCTGTGCACCCCCAGGCCTCCTCCAATCGTACGAGATTCGCATTAGCCCAGAAAGCTGCAGGCCAGATGTGGGACCACTCCCCTGGCAACCCGGATTCCAGCACCTCACCACAGAGATCTGCACTCACGCCATGCATCCCCCACTTTCACTTGACATTTCACTCACACCGCTCAGACAAGAAGTAAACAACACTCAAGCACATGTACAAGAAGGGAACTGTTGTGCTAAATGATTGAATTATACTCACAAACTCAGATTTATGAACACACAAAAACGAAAAGGGGACAATTCATGCAACATGTTTGTTCTTATTCTTATATAATATGCAAAAATGCTGCATTTAAATTGAATTTGATCAAATGACCCAGTGTGCCCTTGTTTATGCAAAATAAATAGGCCACACAAGCTGTTGGTCACATCCACAAATTATCTTCAAAATGACAAGCTGCAAATAATACTCAAACATAAATTCTTAGTTTAAGTTTAGTTTAAGTTTATTGATGGAATGCCCCTTGAGATGTACCATCTCGTTTTCGATGGGGTCCATAAACACAAGACACAAATTACAGTTAACAAGGCTCAGTACAAGACTGGATACAGACAGGACAAAACACACATTAAGACAGTCACACAGACAAAACAAACTTGCTCCATAGTTCTCCCAAACCCCTCCAAGATGCCTAGACAACAGAAATATGGTAAAAAAAAAAACAACAACTTTGAGACAAGTAACAAAACAGAATTATACAAATTCCAAAAGATTAACTAAAAGTACAAAATTACAGATACAGTTAAAGACATAAACAGGGAGTTTTAAGCTGTGGAAATAATGAGGATCTAAATAAACCAAACAATGTTAAAGAACGAATGGATTAAGGTAAACTGTTCCCATCAGAGGGGGCTTTGAACTGAAAAGCTCTGCGTCCTATTTCTTTATTAATACGTGGGACAGTAAAAGTAAGAGAGTGAATATGTGGATGTAAATGGAATACGAAAATGCTCAAGACAGCTAAAGTAAATACATTTAAAAATAAACATAACCCAGTGATAATGGCGTCTATTGTTTGGCTGCAACCAGTTTTTCAAACAAAATACAATGATTGTGGGTTTATACCTCAGTTTCCTCGGTCAGGAGTTAAAACAAATCAGTTGATGTTTTCTCTGCAGGTTTTGTCTGCAGCCCTTGCAATCGGAGGAAACATAGTAGCAGTGTTTTGTTTTTTCCGGTGACCTTTGACATTGATTCGGTGAGTGTGGCCCGTTGCCAGCGTGGCCACTCGGTCCTGTGCGCTCTGTGGAGGAATGCAGTGCAGCTCACTCATTAAACAGTGCACTGCCTGAATAAGCCTCGAAGGGCTGTTGTTTTGACCAGTCACCGACGTCAGAGGGAAACGGACACTTTTTTTCCCCTGCCACTATTATTTGGTCGAAAACCTTTTTTCTGAAATGCCTGTGTAGCAGTTTACATTTCAGTCTGCTGTCAAATATTAATAGGGTTAGGATAAGCGTTAGCCGGAGTTATTTTCCCCATTTACACATACCCAAATCTCAACGCTTACTTACTGGAAAGACTACAGCCTGTATGCCAGTGTAATAGCTCATTTGAAAGCCAAGACCTTCTAGTTTCTAGTAAAAATAAATAAAAAAATAGTGTAAGATTTGTGTGTCATCCCTATACCTACCCCAAGTTGTTTAATGTTCCTGAAAATGGTTGTGGACTATGAGAAAAGCCTGGCCTGCACTTGCTAACCTTGAAGCGCTAGTCAGCAGTTTAAATAGCCTGTTCCAGTTTCAGCAGAGTGCAGCTTTCAGAGGAAAACTTTTTTTTTCTCTCTTTTCCTCCTTGCCCCCATTTTCTTTGCTTTGTTTTGGCACCGAGCCCTGCATCTGATGACAGCGGGGGGTTGGGGAGGGCTAGGGCCAGAGATCGGACACAAATCATCCCGTGGTACTACGCACGTGAGAACAGTCAGATGGGCTTGACCAAAGGGCTTATTGTTTTTCACATCTTTGAAACTCACTTTACGTAACAAACAATAGCAGCAAAACAAGACGTCAGTAATTCAAGAAACTCCCAAGCTCTTTATAGTTGAAGAAATATTCTTTAAAAACACATCAAACTTAAGAAGACCAATCAACATCGAAATATGCTGCTTTTATCGTGTTGTGCGCTGAATAGGATTTTCATTGTTACCTCTCCAAAATCAATTCAACATTTCATATGCAAGAAAACAATAATGGAAGATGGTGTTGAACAGGCCCATGGAATCAGAGCACCTCTCACACTGCAGCTTTATTCATAAGAGCAACATGAAAGATCATCTTTCTCCGAACCCACAACAACATAAAAAAAGGTGCTGAGATTTGAGCGCACGCAGACTCTCTCCTTCTTGCACACACAGCATCACGTTCATGCAGTGCCACAATTTATACGGCTCTTTGAAGGACTCTGATAAACATTGCGTGACCGGGCCTTGGCTCAGTAATAACAAACGTGAGGGAGGGTCTCGCGGTGCTCACTGAAGGAGAATAGTGTGTGTCCACGGAAGCACGTGCTGCTGGGACGGCCTGTGCACAGTGCCAGCTTTACCCAAAATGAAGGGCGGCATGAAGCTATCACAGACCTATTATTAGCAAATAAAGCACTTTTGTACCACGTGTAGTAGTGCATATCAAAATACGCTTTCTACAGTTGAGGTTGCTTAAATAATGTAATAGTTGTAACAGATATGCTGGGAAATGTGCTGTTACACTGTGGTGAAATGAAGTGTCAAGTTATAGATTTTTTCACTGATTGCATCTTGGTGTCTAGAATTCTATTTGAACGTATTAAGATCAAGGACATCCAAGTCCATTACTTTTACATAACAAACAGAAGCTAACTAGCCCAGTTGCTGCACTGTCACAGCATCTGTTTGAAAAGCATATTGTGAAGATGAGTCGCCAAACAGGTTTGGATAAAAGTATCTTCTATATGTTTGCATGTGCAGTACATTGACCTCAAAGGCCTTTTGTGTGCTGGGTTTGCCTATGGCAGAGTGTGCAGCTTCATGCTTTTGATTTGTGGTGCAGTGAAAACAAGTGTCAGTACTGGATGCGTGGAAGCAGCCCTGCTCTCATGTGGTCAGCGTGAGAGCCAGGTTAAATATGTGGCCATCAGCACACAGGTGGGGCTGTCATGAGTAAGACGGTGAGAGTATTTTCAGCTCACTACTGAGTATTTGGGAAACGCCTTGTTTTTGTTTTTCATTACAAGAGTGAAGGGAGTGGAATGGGGTACAAGATGGTTGCCCACCCATTGGCTCAAGTTACCCTGGGATGATGTGTATGGAGCGCTGCCTGGTGCAGCTGAGCACACTGCACTCAAAGAAGCCTTTTTTCAAGCTCAGAGAAAATCATCCAGAGCTCGGACCCCACTCCCTTCCCAAAAACACTCTCCCGGCCCTCCCCTGCTGCAGACCCCCAGCTCCTTCCTGTGCTCTGCTTCCCCTGGCGACTGTCCAAGTGCTTCATGTGGCTGTGGCCGGCAGGTTGAAGGTGCCCCCGCCCCTGTCCTCACTGGACACTTGTTTTCCAGCGGGACTGGGGTGTGTTGCTGTTGGCAGGGTGAAACAGAGAACTGGAGGGGTGCAGTGGACAGGACGGGGGAGCAGACTGCCCCCTGGGACTGTAGCGAATAAAAGAGCCAGAGCACTTTCACACGGCCTTTTGGGCAACGCCTGTGTGCACCTGTAGAGAGGTAAACACTGAGCACTGGGTCTAATCCTGGGTCCACAGTGCACAAATGGTCCCAAATGATGTTTCAAATACAAGTTTACATGGAATTAGCTGAAAAAATCCATGTCAAAATCAGACAGTGGTGGCAGAGCTAACTCAGACCAGCTGCAGGGCGCTGCACTACATCGCACTGACGCCAAAGCCATTATTAATGTCATGTGAGTGTAAACGAAAACCTCCGCTGCAAAGTTACAACAAAATTATAAAATATCACTTTGGAGGTGTCATGCCATTAAGAAGACGTTTATGTACTTTCATTGTAGTTAACATTACTGTCAAGGAATGTGATATTCAGGCTTAGAGAAAGATGGTGTCTTCATTCTGGTTTCCCAAAGGCTCTCCCCTTAATGAAGCAGACAAGAGTAGATGACTGAGAGGGTTTTATGAGGACAAACAGGCAACACCCTTCCTGCGACCTATGCATATGGTCTCCATAGGCTCAGCCTGCTTACCCTGTGTTTGTTGCTCAGCTTTACTGTGGCAGCAAAGATGGATCAAGAGCCTGCATTATCTGAGCCTGTTGGAGAGTTTGTGAGGGGCACATTTTCATTCTGTGGTTTTAACTACATTTGAGGCAGGCAACAATCCGGCCCTCCACCATAGAACCTCTGGCCCCTAAGTGAATTGTGAGAAATATCATTGCACACATCAAATATCAGATAACTGTTAAAATACAAAAAGAAAAAAAAAACACCTCCTGTTAGGACATATACAATTCTAGTCTTTGGGCCGCCATTGGGAGGACTTTTGATAAGGAAAAAAGAAAGGGGCCACCACCAAACAAAGCTTACCCCTGATCCAGATTGTCATCTTAAACTTGAAAACTGACATTTGATGTGAATGCAACTCTGAACACACCACATTTTATGATCCAAGTCATAAAACAAACCAAATCCCTCAAAGCATTATACCTCAGTTACATAATTCCTAACATTACCCATGATAGTTGTGTAGGAATCACTTCATGTGATCAGGTGTGTAGGTGTCTCCTGGTGGATGTACGCTGATTCACCATTGTGTGTGTGTGTGGGTGTGTGTTTGCAGACGTGCCAAACTCCGACTGTACTTGGAACAGCTGAAGAAGCTGGTGCCCGTGGGCCCCGACAGCGCGCGACACACCACACTGAGCCTCCTCAAAAGGGCCAAGATGCACATCAAGGTACTGCAAAGATGCCTTTTATATTAGATAATACCAAAAGTAAAACAGAAGAGGCATTAAAAATGATATAAAGTTAGCTGTCCAATATTTCTCATAATTTCAGATTTTGCACTGTTCCCTGCAGAGACTCCCTTCAAATACTGTATATAATATGTAATATTTCGTTATAAGACATATGCAAAGTGGTGAAATTTGTTTTGTTATCTGATTTAAATCGAATTTACTCCACAACAGAAAACGTACCATATAACCACTGGACATTACCAGATACTTAGTGCTGTTGTGAAACAAGCAGTTAAGGATGTACTGGCAGAGCTCAAATGTGGTCGATGGAAATTTCAAAGGCAACCGATTTTAACCCTTCACTTCCTGTTTATCTCACATGTTTGGTTTGAAGACGTGCGTTATTTCTCGCTCATGCGTTTCTTTCCTTCTTGCGTCATCTGGCTTTGATACACCACCGAGAACTTTCACATTCAAAATATGCTCATTTTAATCCGAACACACAATGAGTCAAGTGTCTGTGACTTAAAACAGAGTTGCATTAGGAAGCGCCCACTTTCTAGAAATGTATAATGCCCAAATTTTAGATTGTAGGCAAGGGTCAATATTACTGTTGTTTATCGTTGCTGAAAGACATATTCAAATGTTGAAACCCATCTTTCTGAAACTAATGTGGAATAAATACCATGTTTTTTTATTTTTTTTCATTGTGTGCTAACCAGAGAAGATATTAAACGTCATGCCAGTTTCATATGGACACACCCAGGAATTACAGAGAAAATACCCAGGTCAAAAAACATCCGCAATTTGACTGTCTAAAGCAGCGGTCCTCAAACTGTGGTACTTGGGCTTCTTCAGGTTCATCTGCAATTCAAACTTTATCCCTTTTGGTCGGGACAATTTCCTCTATGCTTTAGTAATGCTGGGATTTAGTAATGTTGGGATTTTCTTCTAGTTTGGACATGCCGTGGGCTGATTTCCGTCCACTCACAAACACTCTCATTCATCCTGGCCTTTAGTGTACAGATTTTGCACCGTTGCTTCACACAGTGCCGCCCAATTCTCAATTTCAGTTGTGTTCTATTTTAGTCCTGATTTGATCTTGGATGGTCAACTATCAATCAAGCCTGTCGTTTTTTTGCGAACCCCTCCCCTGGGTTGGGGATCACTGCTTCAGAACGCGGATGAGGCCACCACAAAAACGCAAGCCATTCCCTCTCTTCGTCTGACTGGAGAAGACTTAACTCATATTTACAGCATATAGTTGTTTAAAAGAAAGACTTTGGCAAATAAAGTGGTCATTTTGTCTTGCAGAAGCTGGAGGAGCAGGACAGGAAGGCTTTGAACATGAAGGAGCAGCTGCAGAGAGAGCACCGCTACCTCAAACGGCGCCTGGAGCAGCTGTCGGTGTCCGGCTCTGTGGAGCGCACCCGCACCGACAGCATGGGCTCCACCATCTCCACCGACTCCGAGCAAGGTATGCTTTAGCTTCAGGGAAATTTGTCACAAGGTGGAAAAATACCTGTCCAAATACAAAAGGTCTCTATGTACTGTCACCATAGACTGTAGAATTAATAGACTGCTTCTGCTCACTCCTCCCTGTTTACCATAATGACCACGTTCAAAAGGTCATTATGGCGGATTTACAGACTCCTCCTACCCTGCTCTGACGGAGCATGTTCCTAAAAAGGGCAAAAGAGCAGGACCTTCACTGTAGACTAGGCCCCCCGCGGGTCGCGTAGTTCGGTCATAGCCGCGTCGTAAGCTCTAATGCTAACGGCCTGTCAATCTAAGTCCGGCCCTCATTAGTACGAGATTTCTAAAATGTTCTTTAGGAAAACCCAGCGTTATCACAGGAGCAATATCTAGCTGTAGAAAGTTTTTTTTTTTATTAGACACCAGGCTTTGCAGTTTTTTAGAACGTGCGTAAAGTGCAATGCTTTCTAATGGAAAACCAGCTTGTTATACTGCCCATATATGGCTACTACAGCAATGGCGGGCAATGGGGGCCCTTAGCGTCGCAGTCACAAAGCAGTGCAACCAGTGGCCATTGACTGTCACTAGCGTAGAACCGAGTTTTTAACATGTCTAGGAGCGCTAACACTTTCTGTGAGATATGAACTGAAAAACGAATCCAAGATTCACATGCATATAGGGGTCAAAGCATTTTCAAAATAAGGCACAGATTCAGTAAATCTGTATCTTTGCAAATCTTTGGGATTTGCTTCATCTCTTCACAAAACAAAAATGTGTCATTCTGCTATTTATATTTGTACCATACAGCATATTTTGTGCTTGAGAAAAATGTAGGGTGTAGAGTACAGTAAAAGCAATTTCTGAGATGACTGAATTGAAACTTTCATTTTGTCATTTGCGTTTGCAAACATGCTCTACTTTACCATTTGGTTAAACAGGGGCCTTGATGTGGTCACAGAGGAGAATGACAATGGTTAATGTAAATTCAATGTACATCCCCTTATGCAAATGATCAACAGCCCGAGCTATAGCACGGACTGAATTTGGGTATTCCTGCACACGTTTACAAATGCTCCGCCAACCCTCCTCACTTTTTGCAGATAAACTCTGGACCTCTGCGCACTCGTGGAAAAGTTTGCCGATTTATTTGTTTCCGAGTGGTTGTGTTGATTTTAGTTCAACGGCTGAATTTGAGTATATTTATGCGTAAACCTGAGAGCTGTTATCCCAAATGCCAATGCTCGCAGCGGGACGAGGTTCACATGCAGTTGTTTATCAATGGAGCAGGATTAGCAGTTGGAGCGCAAAGATCTACAGGCCTGGCCCAGCGTTAATGGCTGCTAAAATCCCAGTTTAATCCACAGCCAGTGCTTGCATGTGGTACCACTGTGTAAACACATATTTACACTATATTAAGTATTACAGTTTGTGTTAAACCCCCAGTTCAGCTTTACCCCAAATCTAAAAGCTTTTTTGACAGGAGAGCAACAGCCTATAGGCCAGAGTATCGCCTCATTTAAAAGACCTACAAAACTGATTGTAAATGTGTGTCCCCGCGTTTTTTGGGTCACATTTATGTCATGTTTTTATCTTGTGTTTTGAGGCTTTTTTGCCGTGCTTTTTTATCACGTTTGTCACTTTTTAGACGTGCTTCTTTGTCACGTTTTTGTTGCTCTTTTATGGCTTTTTTGTGGCTATTCTTTTTAGTTTTTTCATGACTTTTCAACCGCGTTTTTGTTGCTTGTTTACGGTGTTTTTGTCGTCCTTCTGTTGTATTTTCGTCCTCATTTTCGTCTCTGTGTTGACGCTTTGTTTCAAGAAGCTTTTAGATTTGGGAAAAAGCCAAACCAGAGAAAATATGCTCGGTCCAGGTAGAGGTTAAGAGGTGTTTTTTTAACTTTAGAAACTGATTATTATAAAGCATTCAGCCTGACGTGCATACACCCGTGTTTAGAAAGCTGTTCATAGACTGATCACTGCGGGCTTTTCTGTTGCAGACGTGGACATCGAGGGCATGGAGTTGACGCCGGTGGAGGCGGACAGCGTGGACAGTGTGAGCGACGGCGAGGAGGACCACTACAGCCTCCAGAGCAGCTCCAGCAGCGACGCCAGCTACACAGCCCCTCATTCCCATAGACTGCAGCCGCACCACTGTTAGAGCACCGCTCCCCCCCCCCCCCCCCCCCCCCCTTACACCCCCACCCCACCCATCCACGCACACCCCCTTACGCCCATTCCCACCGCTAGTCTGTCAGGACCGGCCCAAACACACAGCGGTACTTTTCCTAGAAGCACACAAACTCTGCCCCCGTGCCACTTCCCCTGACTACTGCCTTCTTTTCCTTAACCACCCACCCTACCTCACCCCGATGTATCCTGCCTCAACCTGCACCTCGTGACACGCCCCACCCTCCCGATGCCCTCACGAAACCCCGACAGACAAGGAAGAGGAGATTGTTTTTTGTTTTTGTTTTGAAAAGGGGACTGCAGTGGTGCGGTGACAGCTTTGACTTGTTAATCTATGAAAAGTAAGGCAGTGCGGGACATCGGCTTCGGGCAATGACATGAAATCTTGCTTTGCACTTATAGGCCAGTGCACAAAATGATCACTGTTGCACTTTGCTCTTCGGTGCAACTATCGGACCTTGAAAGTGTCTTCCTAACAAAATAGCAGAATAAAGCTGGAAATGTGCCAGTGCTGTCAGAGAAATCACATTGTAAATAGATGTACAGTTACTGTCCAAATTGTCACGTCTCCCTCTGGTTGGTCTGTCTAACC
Organism: Proterorhinus semilunaris; assembly: GCA_021464625.1. NCBI lineage: Eukaryota > Metazoa > Chordata > Actinopteri > Gobiiformes > Gobiidae > Proterorhinus > Proterorhinus semilunaris. The sequence continues at coordinate 28,362,593 of CM038349.1, forward strand.
ACTAATCCACACTACTGACCACTACACTATAACGCCCTATGGTGTGGATGGACTACTGTGTCAACTAAAACAGAGTTGCTTCTCTGCTAAACTTTTTTACCTAAAGATGGATCAAAATCTTGTGTTTTTGTCCTTCTCAGTAGCAAATTGATGTAGCAATACAGGAAGCCATGGCTTCTTGGGAGTGATTCTAGTGGGCCATGAGGTGTTATGGGAGATGTGTTTATTTTATTGATATCGTTATCATCCCTGAGTGATAATTTCTCTACAGCGCTGCCATTTTTTCAATGTGTCCAGGTTATCAAGTCAAAGCTGTGGGAAAACGTGAAAATGAGAAAAGACAACAAAAAAAAACATGCCAGCTCTAATGATTTCCTCTCTTTTAGCTTGCTTAATCCAAACTAATTGTTTTCAGTAGTTCTATGCTGTAACAAAACTAATCGGACTCCACCTTTGCGGACTGCTATTCCTGGAGCTTCTGGGCACTGCTGACCAATATAGAGCTTTTAAATGCACAATAGTCACTATTGACGGAGGAGGTGCTCTGTCGCTCTCTGACCAGTTATGAATTGTTAGGGCTCTTTCTCTGAAAGTCTTTAGAGCTTGGCGTCCCAATACTTGGAAAAAGGGGCCAGTCCTGCATGGGAGGTCTGCACAAAAAACTAAACAAAAAAATCTACAAAAGACTCAAAAGACTAGAAAAAGAGTTGCTTTCAAAAGCTACTTGTCACTTAAAGTGATTTTAGCCATTGTAGTCTATATTTCTTGTATTAAATTTTGTATTATATTTTCCTAAATGTTCTCTTGTAATGAAAAGGCAAAAAAGAGTGAGTATATCGATGTATATCTATCTATATAAATCTATATATATAAGAGTCAGACAGACGGACAGGAGGCCAGGCTTGTTGAAGGGAGAGCGGGGGTCCCTCTCCTGCTGTCGTTCTGTGCCTTGGTGAGCCTTCGTCCTCCTCCAACCTCATCCTCTTCTTCACCCGTTGCCCTCCGAACTCAGGTCGTCGCCCCGGTTACACACTCCTTCAACCGTGACCCTGTTCTTGCTGTCCTACTTTGACTGGGCTGCAGGCGTCCATTTCTCCCCCCCTAAACCATGCCAAAAGACTTGAATAAAGACTTGGACAAACGAAATAACCACGCCCCTATAATGTTTGTAAATCATTCCTTTAGTTCATATTCAGCTGGGAAACTCAACATATGTGAAAATTACTATTATGCATGTTATACGATGCTAACTTGAGCATATTTAGAGTTAGCTCAATGTCAACGTCACATTTTTGGTCCAATCAGTTGTCATTTTTAACTTTTCTTGGCTGAATATTGGAAGTAAAGGGATGACACACTGACCTCTACTGACTGTATTCGTCCACGCCCCGCTCTCGCTTAAAAAAGAAGAAAAAAAAACACACACTGGTGAACTCCCATGGCAGCTTCCAATTGCCCCCCCAACCCCCAACTGTCAACAGCAACATGGGGGTTCAAAAACTTTTTTCTTGAGGCTTGAAGCTCTCGACTGCGTTATTTCCTGTCATCTTTTTTGTGTGTGTGTGTGCGACTCCGATTCATGTTTTGGAGTCCACCAGGAGAAAAAGGAGCGATTAAAGACTATCCAATCCAATGGCAGCTCAAGGTGTTGTCGCCCGCGCTCTCCGGTGGGCCGTCCCCCAAATAGTGTTACACCCGAAGACACAGCAATATTTACCATCATGTGCTTTGTAAGGGAGGGAAAGGGGTGGGATATTTATTTTTATTTTTTTGACAAGACAAGCTGGTTTTGCTTTTTGACTCTGTGGTGCATTTTGGTGACCAACTTTTTGATGATTTATTTTTATTATTTTTTTTTACCTCCTATCTGCACTCTCTCCGTACACTGCAGGAGGAGGGGGGAAAAATTGGGGTTTTGAAAAAATTAAAAAGCTGTTTTGTCATGCGAGTTTACATTCATGTCCAGGATTTGTACATGACTGTTGTAGCAAAAAAAAAAAAAAGAAAATGTCCTTTTAAAGATGCATTATGCAACTTTTTATGAGGAAAAAATAGTTGACATTTGTGCATATTTGACCTTGTAGCGACCCAGGGGCTGTATGAGTGGTCAGCATCACAGTGGTCTCTACAACGCTCCAGGATCAGTTGTTTTGTAGGTTTTCTGGTAAGAGGCTTTGTCAGCAGGGAAAACCTTCCAAAAAATTGATCTTGGAGTGTCCAAGAGACCACCGTGATGGACAGTAATGGCGCCATGCTGACCACTCATACAGCCAATGGGTCACTACGATGTCAAACACGCACACATATAAACTTTTTTTTTTTTCACCTAAAAAGTTGCAATATGCAACTTTAAGTTTTATAGAACAATTTGAATGGCATGATGATTCTCTTGCACAGAACCTCCCAAAAGAGAGAAAAGTCAAAGACGGACAGAATGAATTGTCGAGGGCCAGAGATGAGATTATGCTTTTTTAGTGGCATCATTGAAAAATATACATAGCACACTTTAAAGAATGACTGGTTTGTTTATGTAATAATATGGTTGCGGTAACGAGGGGTTTCAAAGCTTGATGGATAGATGTTATGGAAAATCTTTTGATGATGTGCCTTGATAAAAGTTATTTTCTTAAGACAAAAATTATAAAAGCAGAGATTGTACCGATTATTATGACTGTTAGCTCTTTCAGTGGCCGCTGGCGCCCTTTTATCACAAACATTTATGTCAAGATAAATCTTCATGGGGCTTTTCCAGTGGGAGTCCCTCTGAGATCAAAGCAAGGACAGAAGGGGCGCACTCACGAGCGCTGTTAAGTGAAGTGCGCACTTAGAAGACGGTTTTTGCTTTCATATTGCATAGAGATTTTCTCCGGAGTGTGTTTTTGAAAAGCACAAAAGCACATTGGGAATATTTATGGGACGTTGTCAGTCCAGTTGGTAACACATTCATTGAAGAACCGTGCTGTGTAACAAACAACAAATACGATTTACTAGTTTTGTTGGCGGTTGCCAGGAATCTCCAAGATGTCATAAGTTTGTGTCAAAATTGTACCGTGTTCATGGGGGTATCATTAGACATTAACATATACATGCAAGATATTTTTGTTTGTTTCACCTGTATTACATTGTTTAGTGTGCAAGAATATATGAAAAGTTCCACATAAGGCAGATGAAACCTCTCAACTCTTATTATATTAAATTGAAATTACACTCTAGTTGAAATCCATTTAATCCTTAACCCATGATTGTACCTGCGTTTTTTCCGGGCAAATTGAGACACTTCAGTTTGTAATGTATTTCCACATCGATTGCTTTAAAACAGTCTGAGGTCACTGACCCTTTCACGCGCATCCGTCTGCAGTATTCACTTCATAGTTGAACATGTGACAGCAGCCGGCAGGGGTGGGAGAGGAAGAGGACACGGGGCTCGGGGCTAACGCGCTGTGCAAAAGTAGAGGGAGAGTTCTGTGCCAGAGACCTGTGAAAATGTTTCCTATTTTAGTGGAAGTCTTATATGCATTCAGAAGATGTTATATAAGTTCATTTTTGTGTTATTTTGTGTGAATGTGTATACACGAGTACCAGGTGCTGGCTACACTATAGCAAACACTTGAAGGTATGGTGTATTCTCTCATTGTAAAGTAATTAAAATGTTTTATACATAAAAAAAAAATACAAGGGTGTTGTTGTTGTCATGCAATTATCACAATATGGCCAGGCACAGTTGGTGGAGGTGTATTTAGTTTTAGAAAAAAAGAAAAAAGAAAGAAAGAAAACAGAATTTCATTATAATATTTTACATAACAAAATAACTCTTAAATATGGTACAGTACTTGGGTAAGAGTTTGTACTTCCATTCTTCTTATTTAGAAAATTCAGGTGTGATGTGACTTCCTGTTTGTGCAGCTGCATAACTGGAATATAAAGTTCAGGTTTCAAATGCGGTCGTATGTAGCAAATTCGAAGCACAATAGACAATCCTTGATGAAATTTATTTTAACAAGAGAAAGGTTTACAGCTTTGAAAAGTCAACACGAAAGTCACGTCTCTCTAACTCTCTCCGACAATACCGTTTGATTACAGAACATTGAAGCACTTAATAATCACTTAAACATTTAACTCTAAAATGTAAGTCTTGCAGAAAATAAGTTCTATCCACGACGGAATGCAGTGATTAAAAGAAGTAATATGAACAAAGTGTGCACAGTATTAACAGTCTGCGGCTCATCACAGGCTTGAAAACTTGAGGACGGTTCAGCTTAAGTCACTTTGGTACGAATGATTAGTCAGACAAACATTTGCAAAACATATTCTGCAACAAAACCTGCAGTGGGGAAAATGCATCCATTCAATCACTGCATACAAATGACATGTTTTTATATAGCGATGTATGACGGAACAAAAATGATATGAAAAGTCAAAAATAAATAAAAATGTGCAGTAGGCGGCAGCAAATGTTGGCATATCACATTGTTTCGACAGAGGTTTTAAAACGGGCTCTATGGGGCTCAAATTGTTTATGTTTGAAACTAACAGCAAGAAAGAAGAATGTCCAAAAAGGGGGTTGTTCGTATGTTCCTGTTTTTTAAAGACATTTGGATGCTGCTTCAAGCGGCCTTTCAGTGTCTGTGGTGGTTAGCATTTAAGTATATCAGGAAGGAGATTGTGGTTTCCTCCCTCCAGACAAAGACAAGTGAATAACTGAATTGAATGTCCTTGAGTGAGTGGTTATGAGAGAGGATGGTTTTTCAGTGCACTGTCTCAAAGTGCACACCATTGTTGCGCAGAAAGGCTCCAGCCTCGTGTCGACCATTGGGAATCGGTCAAAAAATAATAATATGTTCACTTTGCCAACACACACATTAAGCCTTTTTTGACGAATCCTGATAGATCATCTAATATCTTAAAAAAACAACATGTTTTCCTATTTTAAATTAGCTAAAGTTGTTCATCTTATTTATAAAGTATGAACACATAAACAAAATTAAAACAACACAACGGAATCATGAACATTTTTAAAATCGAAATGAGTCCATGCTCGTAACTATTTAAAACAAACAGCATCGACACACACACTGTAGAACTACGGAAATAAATTAACTTTCCTCCCCTAAAGGGCGTAGGATTGCATGCTTGTTTCGCGTTGTGCATTTCGGTTTATCAAAGTCAGAAAGGCAAAAGACTTCATACAAAAGCGCACGTCCTGAGATTCAAGCATAAAGACCAGGAAAACATTCCCTCGGACGCTCTCCCAAAAGTCCAGCAGTCATGGCCCCCGGGGACTGGCGTTGCTCCTGTGTTAACCTGGACAGAGGCTGTGGTCAGACAAATTGCGGAGGCTTCGGCTGGGTGCTCGCTGCAGTAGCCAGAGTCTTGGCTGCCTCTTTAGCCTTCTCTGATGCATCCTTCACCGGGCCCCGGAGCAGCCGCTGGGACCCCTCTCCTGCAACAACAAACAACCTCTCACATGGACTGCTGCAGAACAAGCGAAATGTCCAGTGTTTCATGACTGAATATAACTACATACACATATCTAGTATGAAGAATATTGTGGAAGGAAAATTACTGTAGTCATTGATATAACAGTCAAACAAATAGTTCAATCGTTTTTAAGATGCTAAAAAATGGCAGTAGTATTAGTTTTCCATTATTTTTTTCTCATTTACTGAAACTTTCTCTTCGTTTTGCAGAATTCTGATGTTAGTGTATAGTTTCCCAATAAACAGGTGTAGATTCAAATTAAATAAAAAAAAATCATATACATGAAACCTTTCTCTGAATCTACACTGCCACACTTTGGTCAGGCAATGTATGGTTATGTTTTGGTTTAAGGAAACAAGTACATTTGAGGAACCTTTCCACAATATTCAGTTCTATCTGAACAGTATCACAATACGATCTGAACCTACTGTAGAACGTCTGAAAAAAAATGATTTCTACTCTCAGTAAAAGCCTCCAAAAATGTTTTTATAAAGTAGACGTCGCAACAGTATCTTGAAAAGCATGACAACTACAATCTTTGTTGCAGACAGAAGCCAACAATGAAATGCAACTGTGAAATAAATATATACTGTCATGCTAGTCATGCACGGTGGGCTTGAATATTCTGATAAAAGCTACAAACCTAATTCCAAAACAGTTGAAACACTAAAACATGTGAATGTTAAACCTAGAATACAAAAATAGAAAAACAATACTACATAATCAGTGTGTCTGTCACTGATTTGAAAACATTGACTCTATTTCACAAATGTGATCTTCTATAAATGTACGAAAAAAGGGATAGGAGGCTTACAAATCTAAAAATGAACTGTAATGCAATGTATTCTATAAAATACAAGTGGAAATAATCATTTATACGGATTCGTCCAGAAAAAGAAAAATCAGGGATAAGTTAAATGACAAACAGGCACATGAATGCAACTAAGCCCAAACTGCAATGATAATGATCTTTCCTTCACAGGGGAAATATGAAAATATGAAGTGCTCCGTGAGTCTACTGTGCGTGCCCTCAGACTGAACCCGCTATCTCCAAATGTACTGAAAACAGCTGGAGACACAATTCACAGAGGCAGTACACCAGACAAAGACAAGGCAGACGTCGCGCCTCTCAAATGCTTATCGAGGTTTTCACTGCTGCTGTTGGGGCGCCTACACATTTAGGAACACACGCAAACAAGCTGATAACTGCTGCTATGCTACAGCTACTAAAGATTATATCCACAGGAAACACATCCCTAAGAACGTTTGTCAAGAGAGTAAGAGAACAGGTTAAAATGAAGGAATAAAGTCTGCACAGATCTAGGTGCAGATCTTGTTTTTTACATTTCTAATAAAAAAAATCTACTAATTTCTCTTTCTCTAATAGGCAAAGGCATCTTACTAGTTTTGTTAAGCAAATGCTTAAGGCAATAGTCACTACTATAGTTTGTATGACAAGTACTAGTACTACTAGTATTACTACTACTACTGTATTGAAGTTATAACCTGTTTGGACAGCAAATGTAAAACCCTTTACTACACTAATTAGGTACTAACACAATTCAACTTATTTAATGCAACAGTAATTAACTCTGAGTTCTTACTTCTTTCAATATTATTTACTGAAGTAACTGACTTAAGATACTTTGCCTTTGTATTTCTGTGCCTGTCAGAAATAGATAGGCTCGTCACTAGAGGTTCTGAACAGACTTTGACAGAGCATCATATGACATCCACAGCAGGTCCTGGGATGGCAGATACATGCCCTGTTTCTGGCACACTTACCCCAACTCTCAGGCTGATGCTAATCTCTGCGTCCCATCCACACACAGGGCAGAGCGACACAATCAACAATGAGAAAGTGTCCTTTCAGACAACAGTAACCCAACACGTGTAAAACACAGCACTGGCCCTGTGAGCAAGAGAACACAGCCAGACCAATCTCTCCGAGTGCTCACGTCTTTATTTGTCTTTGTTGTTCTTTAAAAACTAGGAAACATTTGTTTATGAATAAACTTCAACACTTTCAATATTGTAATGTCGTCATGTGCACACATTTCTTATTTTTAATCAGAGAATTTCTGATTGTTAAGATTAGTATCTTATGCTAACATAAAAATGGTAATACTAAAATTTTTTAATTGTCAATCAAATGGTCCAGGAAAAGATGCCTTTGTGTTTGTGTTAGTGCATGCACTGTACATACCTTGTAAATTAGAGAGTGCGTATTCCAGCCCTTTCATAGCTTTTCCCTGGTTGCTTTTAAAGCGAGCCAATCCAAATTCCTGCAACAGAAAACAATATTCAAAGTAACAGCGGACGTTACTGATTACTGTCACACTTGTTATCGAAATGTATACATTGACAATATCAAATTGTAGAATGTGGCTGCCATTTTACTCCAGTATCATCATGTCACAACATTACAAGTACATTGAGAAATGTACCTGGATAGGTCTGGAGAAGCCATAAATGCTTGAAGAAACCCAGGCTTCTCTTTTGAGCAGAGTAGTGGCAGGCAGCTCCTCCGAGTCTCGGAAAATGCAGCGTTCTTCCACGGACTGGAAATCCAGAAGCTTTAATTATTCAGGTTTATGGTAAGGCACCATACACAAAGTATAAACATAATGTTGCAGGAGCCAGTTTATTCTGTGTTCTGTTTCAGTACTGTGTGAAATTAACCAAAATAATTATCTTCTAAAAATTTTACATTTTAAATCCAATGGATTCGAAATAAAAGCTGCTTTATTCTGTTTGGTCTGGGTGTTAACTCTGGATTTAAGACTTGGATATTTCTTGTTCTCAGAGAGATTATTACATGTGAACTGCGTTCAAAGGCCTCTTTGAAGATCACACAGGCTGCAATAACTTGCACATCGCATTTCATGTGTGCTTAAAAGTGCACCATGCCACAACTTAGGAAATCGATGTTTTATTTGGATGTTTTTGCACAAGCTGCTCTCACCATGAGAGTGGTGTGGTTCAGGTTCCATGTGTAAGTAGTCAGGATCCTGTTGACTGGGTCTACAATAGAGTCCTCCACAATGTAGACACAGCGAGACATGCCAGAAGGAAAGAAGTGCTCGGCCCAGCGAGGCAGACGGTTGGTCTTCATCAGGATACGTCTGGAGAGAAGTCGCTGGTCCTCAGTCACCTCCCGATACACTACATCCTCTGTCAAGACATGGGTGCTGAACACACACATAAAGTAAAGCACAAATGAAAACAGCAAATTGACTACATTGCACTCTGTCTTTACCTTTTAATTACAATTAGGTAACAACATTGTAATACAATCAGCAATAACTCCGTAATTTAATATTTAATATTTTTATCATCATTATTTCTCAACTGGACTGCAACGTCAAATTGTATTTCGATTGCTTACCTGAAAGGATTAGGATATCTCTGCCAAAAAGCAGAGACCACTTGGTCCCACGTACTCCGTATATCTGTGTAACTAGAAAAATACTTGACCATCCTTCTCTTCTTGATGAACCAAATGGAGCTGACTCCATCCACAGCCTATTGCATCTCTGCTGAGACACAGGGTAAGCAGTGAGCTGTGTAGTATTTGCAGTAAGTGCACTTACTCCTAGATGAACTTTCTTCATAATGCCTCTCTATTTCACAGACACATATGTAAAATTATCACCTATATCATGTGTAATGTCTGCAGGTTTTGTTATAACCGTATTATTACAAACATATAATCTCATCAGTCTTCCCTTTTTGACCTTCCTGGCTCTGCACTGCAGTTATTACAAACACATTGCATCACGGTTTCAAACGATTTCATTTAAAAAGCTGATCATCCATAGTTATATATATCAATTACTGAAATGCTAGCCTTGACCACTAATAACACTGAAAACAATATCCGATTGAAAGGAAAGATGGACACTTACTCAGATTCTCGAGGAATGGTAGATTCATGTCAAAAATATGCGAGTGGTATTTCTATTGTGTCCTCAAAGTTGATTGTCGGGTCACCAAATAAACGTAATCTTTTATAGAAAGCATATGACCGACTGACCGCTGACGAAAGCGGACAGAGCTGCACACAGAGCACACTATTTCACAATAAAAGCGCGCGATAATAGCAAATAATAAAACATGCGCGTCTCTCATTGTACAGCCACAGCAGGTCAGTAGAAATGGTAAGCAAAGCAATCCCGCTAGTATTAAAGAAAAAAACAAATATACTTTTTGTTCAATCATTTGCACAAGCGTGTGATCATGTATTCCTGTAGGTGGCGCTCTAGCCTGGTCTGAGTAACATTTGGTCTGGGTGCCTTCTTTTAGCTGAAGCGTTGGTTGTTGTTGGTGCACTTGCAGGGGGGTCAGCGTCCTCCACGGTGTCATTGTACGTCCTGGAGGTTTGATAAAAAGATAAAGAAATGTCTGGGTACACGCCTGACGAAAAGCTCCGCTTTGATCAGCTCGTAAAGCTCCGGAGGCTGTGGCTGAAGGACCAGGAGCTGAGTCCGAGAGAGCCCGTGCTACCAGCGAAACCTCCGGGCGCCATTGCGAAGTTCTGGTCCGGCTTTTTGGAGCCGAAGAGCTTGTGGAGGATTTACGTGAGTGTTGTGTTTAATTTCATGGTTTGCTCTGTCTAAATGATAGAAATAAAATCGATGATAAACGACTTGAAGCAATACAGATGTGTAATATAATAATCTCGTTGACGTACAGAATTGTCTGCTGCTTGTTAACCTACAGTATCTCAAGCTGGACTCGAGCTCTGCCTTTTCATGCAGTCTAAGGGGTCTCCAACCTCTTTAGCAGTTGGATAATTAAAGTACATGATTTGAGTTTCCTCTTCATACTTTATTATAACTAAATGTTTGTAGATTGTTTTGAACATGTTCAGAACAAATAGTAAATGCATCTAAGATAAAGTCATCAAGTAGAAATGTGGAAAACCTGTGGGGAGCTACTTGGAAAGGGCTGGAGCCCTTGGAGATCCCTGCTTTACATCTTCATATTCAAATAGTGAAAATCATAACCTTTTGGTCATGTGTGTCAACTTTAGTTTTATAACCCTCCCTTGTTTTATTTTGCAGACCTACAAGGCGTACAGAGGAGGATTTTTATCTTTAACACGGATTCTGATTCCGATGTGGTTTGTCCACTATTGCGTCAAATACCACCTTAGCGTAAGTATTATACATATTTTGTCCAGAAATATGCTGTGTCAAACTTGAGACTGACTTATTTACTAACTAACTGACGTCTTTATGTGGTTAATAATCAGACTTCTGTTTTCCCCATCTCCAGAAATGTAAGCAAGGGGTAGAACAAAATTGTACCATCAAACATAAAAAATAACTTTATCTTTATTTTACATCTTCTCTCCTTTTTCAGTCTATATAACCCTGTATCTTCTGTATCCTTTCTGCTATGCCAGCCTATATTCTTATTGCAATCAAAAAATCCCCATAGCAGTCTGGCCTCTCTGGTTACAGTGACTGAATTTTTGGAGCCACTGCTCATGAGGCGGAGCACTGTTCTCCCCTCAGCATCGTGGGTTTGAGTTCCAGCTCTGACAATTTGCTGATCCCCCTTCTTCACCCCCTTTCACTTTTGCCCTTTGGTTTGTCAAAGCCTCAAAATCTTTTAAATAGACAGTTGATAAAATGTTTTAATCGTTTTTAAAAGTAAGACTTATGATCAATGCACACATAAAAAAAACTATGAAAAAAATAGCCTATTCTACTGTATTATGACATGAATCTAAAACGAGGTCAAACGGCAGATTGATTTTATGAAATTTTAAATTAATATTTTTCTTTGGATTGTGGCATGTCATGATATTTTGAAGGGGGATCGAAAGCCACACAAGTTGAGAATCACTTCTCTATTAGTAGTGTAGTGATAATAGCATCTTTCTCTGCATATTATTTATCACATCAAAATAATCATGCATGTTTTTTTTTGTCCATTGCAGCAAAATCCATACGGTATTGTTCAACTGAAGCCTAAACTCTTCCCTGTAAGTAAATTAATCCTGCGTAAGGTTCTTCATATAGTTTAAAAAAAAAATGTTGTACTATTATCAGCATTGTAACAGACTTTTCCACTGCAAAAATAATCTCTTCAGAATGAACCAAATGAGAATCATATGTGATATTAATGTTTTTTTATGACATTAGGGTGACATAATCATGGAGACTGGTGAAGTTGTTCCACCCCTCCCTGAGACCCATGGTCATCACTGAAGTTCAATGTCATTATCTTTCATTGATGTGTTTATAATTGTGAATATTAATTAAATATTGCAACATTTATGAAAAATTATGCTTTTTTTCTTGTGTGTTCTTTCAGGGTAATTTTGGCCAGTGGTCAAAACATTGCACAATTCCTCCAATTTGCTTATTCTGGAGTAATACATTTCCTATATAACTTAAGTAAGAGATTAAGATTTTTGTGTTAACTCGGCACATTTTCTCCAGTTTGGCTTCACCCAAATCTAAAAGCTTTTTCAACAAAGCGTCAAAATAGCAACGAAAACGAGGATGAAAACCGAGACAAAGCGCCCCAAAAAATAAAAATAAATTATAATAAAAAAAAGCAACAAAAACTCGACTAAAGAGTGATGAAAAAGCCACAAAAGAGCGACATAAAAACGTGAAAACACATCAAAAGGAGACAAAAACGCTTAAAAAATTTAATATTTAATATTTTATTCTAAAAGGCCGCCTATAGTCTGTAAGCTGTCCAGTCGAGAAGCTTTTCAATTTGGATAAAGCTGAACTGGTTAAAGTGGGGGCTAAGAGTTTTAAAAATAAAAAGTGTTACAATGTTACTCAATTAAGCAGTCGGTAGGGGGCAGTGATTTACTTTGAAACGTGTGTACACAGCAAATATGAAGAAGAAGAAGCGTTTGGTGGAAGTGTTATGGAAGGTGAACTCTTGGCATTAAAAAAAAGAGTTATTTTGATTCGTATTATGCGAGAAAACGTCAAGTTGAGATTCGGTCAAAGCCATCAAACCACCACACTGGACTATACTGGATTTGGGTAAAGTTAGAGGTATTTAAACTTTCATGAAACAAACGTGTTTTCTGTAGCTAAACTGAAATGTGCCAGTGTAGAAGCAGCGGCTAATGGTAGCTTACTTTAGCTAGTCTCATTTGGTTTAGTATAAAGTGTCGGTGCTGGACTATCATACTGGCTTTGACAAAAGGTGATCATATGTAAATGTCCCAAATTAAACCGGTAAATGTGACATTTGAGAGAGTTAAAACAGAGGCGCTTGTAGGCTACTTATAACATGCTAAGCTCCAGTACATGGCATAGCCTAACAGTTGCCAGCGTGTTTTTGAGCTCAGATGAATTTAAAAAAGTAATGTTTGAGTGTTAAAATGTAAATGATAATGTTCTTGTATATCCGCGTTTACCGGCCTACATAATTCGTGATAGCTGAGTGATACAATTTATTCCCAGTTTGCAACGTGTTGCTGAACGATGTGAAAATAATTGTACATGTTTACACGTCGGACTTGTTTTTTTATTTTTTTCAAGACTTTTGGAAGAACGTGCATTAAACACAGGATCCTTCCTTTTCTTTTCCACAGATCATGTCTGTGATCAAGATTGCCCTGCAACACAACCAGAACCGCAGAATAAGAAAATCGACTGGAGTGACGTCAGCAGAAGTTTCGCCTGACTCAAAGTGTCCCATCTGTTTGGACCTTTTTAACAACATATCATACTTGGACCTATGCCTCCACAAGTTCTGTTTTCGTTGCATTCACGAATGGTCTAAGAACAAAGCTGAGTGCCCACTATGCAAACAGCCTTTCAATTCAATTTATCACACTATAAAATCGGAACAAGATTTCAAGAAGTATGACCTGAAGCCAACAAGCAATGGCTCTTTTGGGACATTTGGAGGGGTACGCTTTCGGTACCGTACCACTGTCACTGGGGTGCGTCGACAGATGCAGAGGACGACAGCACCCCCTGAAAATGGAGTCATGTTTGAGGCATCAGCAAATCCCCTGCCACAAAGACGTGACCGCTACATCCGACGCATCATGACAAAACTGGCAGCTCAGAGGATAGCAGCGAGTGAAGGGAGAACTGTTAATAATCTGAGAGAACAAGAAATTATCAACTTCAGAAAGGAACTGTATCGTCAAGGTGTGCGAGTCAGAAGTGTGCGGGATGGGGGCCGTTCCAGAGATACGTCGGCTGAATTCTACAGACGTAATCCTGCCTGCTTACACAGACTTGTGCCTTGGTTAAAAAGAGAATTAGCAGTGATATATGGGGCTCATGGTTCTTTGGTTAACATAGTACAACACATTGTCATGTCACGCATCACTCGTTATGATGTGGAAGACGGTGCGATGCTGGAGGAACTCAGGCCTTTTCTTCAGGGTTGTACTGAACACTTTCTGCACGAGTTCATTAGCTTTGCCAAGTCACCTTTCAATATGGAAGCCTATGACCAGCAGGCAGTGTATGACTGTCCAGGTTCTTCGTCCGCTGACGAAAGCAGCTCCAACTCCTCTGTTATTGCAATATCAGAGGATGACACTCAATCAGTGGAGCTGGACCCCCCAGGTGACTCTGAATCCAACCTCAGTCACACTATGTGGGACGATGAGACGCCTGGGCCATCTTACTCCACTCAAACGGAACCCAATTGCGTTGAACAGCTATCACTGCCTCATTCAGACTCCGACAGCAGTTTGGAAGACGACCCTCAGGATTTTCAGGCTTCTGTGGAAACTGTTAGCCCTCGTCAAAAAGATCAGACTCCACACAATGACTTATTTTCCTCTGATAGTGAGGATTGTGTAATTGTGGGCTTTGTTAAACCCACTACTGATCGGACTCCAGAACTTGTACAACTTTCTTCCGATTCCTCAGATGACTCAGCCACTGAAGATGATAAAGATGGGCCTCATTTGCCTCAACACATTCGTTTCACTAGTGTCAGTCCTTCAGTGTCACAAAGCAGCGGTCCAGTTGAAGCCAGGATGTCTGACAAAAGGGAATACGCGCCTCAGCCTGATCCTAAAGTAAGACGTAAGACTTCATCATCGACTAAAAAGAGGACACATACACCCGAAAAAAGTCATCGAGACACAGGCAAAGATTCACATCGATCTAAGAACAGAGAACACAGAAGGAGAAGACGATCTCAAAGTAGAGAACGAAGAACTCCAGAGAACTACAGCAGGGACAGGGGTAATTCCTACTCCAACAGAGATGCCCATTATTCTCCCTACAAAAGGAGGGACAGCCAAAGCACATTTTCACACAGCAGTCACACTCATTCAGGAAGTTATTACTATCAAGACAGAGATGGTAATCGCGGTAGATATGACAGCAGCTACCAGTTTTCAGGTTACCACTCGCACACTCGGTCCAGAAGCCGAAGTCGAGATTCGAGGCACCGCAATAGAGGACGCACCCGCTCTAGGACTTATTCCAGCAGCCGATCCCCCTCTCTAGCTAAGAGAAAATCTCACAATGAAAAGCCCGGTGGAAAGAGGAAATACAAAACCAGACACTTGGAGGAGCCCGGTGACGATGCTAAACATGATTCTTCAAAACACAGAAAAAAGAGCAAAGAAAAGGAAAATTCACCCGAAAGAAGTAAACGCCATCGCAAGAAGAAAAAGAAGCACAAGAAGAAGAGCAAAAGGTATAGAAGTAATGAACGTAGAGAGAAGCCTTCACTTGGTGTCATCACCATTGACAGCGACAGTGATAATTCTCTGGATAAAGCTAATTGTTCCAATATGCCCATCTCCCCCAGTAAAACCTCTCCTGATCCAGCAGAGCCCTCTCTTCAGGACTCTTGATGCTCGGCTATACCACGGAAAGCACTGATAGACTGGCCGTCAATTGTGAACGCCTGCCAAAAGTTTTTAATTTTAAAACATGTTCAGATCATATGTTTAAAAAAAAAAAACATTTATAATGCCTTGATAACATAAGTTACACATTTTTATTTGTTTTGCTTTGATTGTTTTAATTGTGATTACTCACAGGAAAGGGCGCCTAAATCAATGTTGTTTAGCCTATATATATATATATATATATATATATATATATATATATGTATGTATATATATATATATAAATTATTTTTTAATGGAAGTAAAATACAGTATAGTATCCTAAATATTGTGTTTTTTTTATTTCTGGAGATGACTTTACTGTCAAAAATCAACCACTGTTCTGAGGATAATTGAAAAAGTGTTTATATTTGTAATAAATTATGCAAGTGCACTTTTTTTCGTAATTGTGTTTCCAGTTTAAGAGACCAACAAGGGGGAAACTGATAGAAATGTAGTTTATTTTTTCCCTCTGGTTTTAAAGCAACAAATGTCATTTCAAGCAGAGCAGAGAAGAATATCAATAAACAAAATAATATTAACCATTACCAGCACGCGCTTTTATTTTGAAGAGTCACAGGAAGAACATGACATGTGGCCGCCTCAGGTTTTGAATAACGGATGTTATTAAACTAGGGGTCAAAATTTCTTCCGGAACATGAAAAGTAACACATTTCTCAAGAAAAGCGAATAATTTGGATCATGGCATCATCTCAAACAATTAAGGTACTGGCCCACAGCGTCTTCTCGGTTGTGCTACAAAAGAGACCTGACAGGACAGACATAATGCCTACATGTTCTCAGCAGTTGAGTATTAGCGTATTTGTGTAAGTTAGTTGGGCTATTTGCTGCCACTGAGTAGATGTCACCGGATTTGCAGCACGTGCTGCATGTGCTGTACTGCTGTCATATTCCCATTTGTGGGATCAATGACCATGATTTATTCAACGATAGATTTGCAAAAAATTGTTATCCTAAAAAGGTTATCCTGTCTATTGTCTGCATTTTCAGCGCAGATCTTTGAAGGATATATAGGATACACATGGTCCAGTTCTCAGTGGCCACACGGACAACATTCTATTATTGTTATCATGTAACATTGTAACACAGTCACTAACTTTTCAAGGTCCTTTGAGTAGACCTAAACCACCATTTGGCTGACATTAACCATCATGTTACAGGCCTATTTGCTTTAATTACCCTTTAACATGTTATGGTGCAGATTGGAATAATTGGAGGTTCTGGCCTGGATGATCCTGATATATTGGAAGGACGAACTGAGAGATATGTTGACACTCCATATGGAAAGGTTTGTTTTCAGGAAATATATGTTTTTGTTTTGTATCCCAATTAATGTCTACATACACCATCAGTGTAAGTAATTTAAGTGTTACCACAGCCATCAGATGCTCTGATACTGGGAAAGATCAAGAATGTTGAGTGTGTTCTCCTGGCAAGGTAAGATCATTTTATGTTTTGCACCATCTAGTGGGTAAATGCAACATTTAGCAAACAAGCAACATGTTTTGATACAGTAGTTAAATGGAACACTTTTGTCTGTGCATATAAGTGAAATGTTGAATCTGTTTCTATAGAATAATATATCAAACTGGTCAAATAATGTATTGATGTGTGTGTGTTTTATGGTGATCTGTTAAAAATAAAGTCAAGGCAACTTTTATTTATCCCGCGCTTATTAGCACACAAACTGTTCTGTCATTTGTATCTAGACATGGAAGACAACACACCATAATGCCCACCAATGTAAACTATCAAGCCAACATCTGGGCTCTGAAGGAAGAGGGCTGCACACATCTGCTGGTGACCACAGCGTGTGGTTCACTGCGAGAGGAGATACAGCCTGGAGACATCGTGATCATTGACCAGTTCATCGACAGGTCAGTGAGCTGCAAGGGTGACATTTTTAACAGGGGGGCTGAATGACGTAGACAAAATTAGCTGAGCTTTACTTGGTGTGCAAAACGGTACCATCAGGAACAATACAGCAAATGCTAAAATACTTCCAATTGAAAACCCAGGCTAAAGAAATACATATAAAGATATAGGGGTTGCAGGTTGGTTTGCCTCTCAGTGATATCAGTGATCAACAAGTGACACTGTAGGCATTTCTAGCAATTATTATCTTAGGTCTAGAATCCCACTGGTCACTGAAGCTTATCAGTAGACATTGAGATTGTTTCCTATAATTGGCGTCATGCACAGTTTTAGTTTAAAACCTACGGACTTTGTTGTTTTTTTCAAACACTTTTTAAAATGGGTGAGATTCTTGTTGTGGTTTAACGTCTCATATATTTATTTTTCTCTAAAAATATCATTGCTTCTAGATTTAAGTTTGCATTGTGAACTTAATATGTGAAACATGCATTGAAATGAACATTTTAATTTGTGCAGCCTGACAGAGAGTATTTATTTTTCAGTTTGACTTGGTCGGCCTTTCTCACGCGTTTCACTAACGTCACAAAAATTGCCGCATTAGAATGTGGTGAGAGTTTATTTTCACTACTGTTTTGCTAAAGTTAGGTTTTCCCGTAGAGTGAGGAGCATTGAAAACCTGCTGCAAGTGGCACAGAGGCTTGGGGCGTTGTTGTAGTGTAGTGTCGGTGATATTCCACCTCAGGCAGCAGTTCACACTGCCTCGATGACAACTACAGAGAGGCTGCAGGCACAGATATTTCTGTTCTGTACTACTCCTCCTTCCTGTTGCTCTCATTTTTCACGTAGTATGTCCGCTTCTGTTTGTTGTGAGAGTCTTTTAATGATCGGAATGTTTTATGAGTGGTGTGACAAAGAGGAGGCAGGAACCTAACCCAACTTACCTTCTCACCAGGGCATGACCCTAAGGCGATACATATGCCTAATATGTAGCATGCTCGAAGCCCTACCCCATGGGAGCACTGAGCCCTCAGCTGATGGCACAAATTCCACACTATAACTTAATATGTGCAATGGTGGCTCTAAATGGATCCTCTTTTTTTTTGTGAGCTGCTGCCTAAATGCCTTGATGCACTGGGCCGCGTTGCGTTGCCTGTGGCTTTGTTTGCTCATGCTGATGAAGCCGGCAAATATTAGCCAGTCAGAATCAAGCACACGGTCTGTTTTTATAAAAGGGAGGAAGTTGCTTGCATGGACGTGTTCAGACTTGTCCAGCAACATGTGACAACAGGTTTGTGTATGCAAATAGTGTTGTGTTTTTAGCACCTCAAACATTTTTAAATGTATGTATATATATATATTTAAATATATATATATACGAGTAGCTGCCATCTACTCTTTATAGCTGAGAGTAGATGGCAGCCGTGCCAATGTTAAAGCAAAGTGTGAACTGGTTGGGCCTTGACATCAGCACATTGCTGTTAACACCCACATTGTTTGGATATTTGAATCATTGTGTTTGTACCAGAATATCAAGTAAGGACACCACCTAATATTATGTAGTAAGTGCCATCAGTAGTTGAACGCCCTTGTGGTGGCAATTGCATGTACATTGTTTACTAAATAAGCATTAGGAGTGCAATGAACAGAGTGTATTGTTCGGGGACTAGCCGTTAGAAAACTCGTGCCAGTGTGTCCCGAGCACTTACAAAGCGCTGGAGGGATTAACTGGCTTACTTTTTTTTCTCCACCACCCTCAAACTGTCATTATTTCATAGTTTGGTGCCATAATGCTGTTGTTAAGACAATAAGTAGCACCACATTTATTACATTTCATCATCAAAAAAATAAAATTATTATAAAAATAAATTCATTTTTTGTCAAGTGATCCTCTGCTACAACGACCAGCTGTAAAAGAACTTAAGTTAATTAGCAATAGTGCATTGTCTGTTGTGTTAAGAACATGTGTATCCTTGACATATGATAATTCCTATGATTTGTGTGACCTGTAAATATAGGACCACTAAAAGAGCTCAGACTCTTTATGATGGACAGCAGAGCAGCCCTCCTGGAGTGTGTCACATTCCCATGGCCGAACCCTTTTGCCACAAAACAAGAGAGGTAATATTTTTAGGAACCTTTTATTCTGTTGAAAACATTTTCATATATGGCGTTGTGCAGGTTTTGGTGGAAGTGGCGCGCAGCCTTGGGGTTAAGTGTCATGTTCGAGGGACCATGATTTCAATCGAGGGGCCGCGGTTTTCCTCTCGAGCAGAAAGCCTGATGTTCCGACAGTGGGGCGCTGATGTCATCAACATGACTACAGTGCCAGAGGTGGTGCTCGCCAAAGAGGCTGGCCTGTGCTATGCAAGCATCGCCATGGCAACCGACTATGACTGTTGGAAGGAGCACGAGGAAGCGGTGAGTGGCTGAAGATACTAACGGTCGTGGGTAGGCTTCGTTAAAGAAGAAACAAATCACATGAACGTTTTATGACTTTGTTCTGTTTTATGACCTCGTAAAATACACCTTTACCGACTGTATTCTGTAAGTTATAGAACCCTAACACTGCAGTTACTATATACATTATTTTGCTTTCCATATCCTAGTTTAAACTCTGATATACTGTTTGTTTTGATTTCAAAGGAAACAATAACATGGCCTTGAGATCCATTTAAATCATTTCATGGTCTTTAATGTGCTTTTATGTACTCATGAGGATTTATTTACCAAGTGTTTGCCCATGTGCAAAACAAGCAGTATAGTCATTTGCGCCTCATTTCCTTACGCAGCAACCAGTGTTAATTTTGACAACATATTTTAATTTAGTTTTAGTCTTGGTCTTTTGACGTAAATGTCCTTTAATTTTAGTCAAGTTTTAGTCAACTAAAACCAGTCTAAACATGTATAGACTTTACACTTATCTTATTTGATCTTATCTTATTTATCAAATGTATTATCATCATATTTAATCAAGGTCCTCTGCTTCGTGTTGCTCCTCCCACATGAACAAGACCTTTTCCTTTGCCAGTGAATTAAAATGATCTGAAGCTCTTTCACACTGTCATGATAAGTTTGGATGATTTCAGTCTCATTTCATTTTTATTTAGTCACATTTTAGTCTACGAAAATATCTGGACATTTTAGTCATAGTCTCATAAAAAAAGTTTCAATTTTTTTTTTTGTCAGCAAAAAATATTGCTTTGACTAAAATTATGACTAAATATTTTATTCTTCTGAATATTTCAATCAACAATTTACACTGGCAGCAACCTCTCATTTACACATCTGAATTGGGGGCCCTGCTACTGTATTGCATGACATTTCAAATTATAAATTAGGTGCAACATGCCCGCATATGCTGTTTGTTTTTCAGCTTGCACTCACTATTTAGCACCGATCCCGAAAAATGTCTCCCTCAGTGTCCCAGTATTTGGATTATGGGTTGAGCCACCTTTGTATACATTGGCTGTAACAACATTGCAGAAAGGCAAAACAGTAATGCACAATACTGTGCAAATGGTCATGTGAGTATGATTTCTGACTGTGTAAAGCTTCACATTTCTGGATGGCACAGCTTTGCATCAAAGTGTGTTCAAACAGGGTTATTATGTCCTAGGCGGTTACAGCTGTAGTGACTTCAGTGCATGACCGACTCACTGCATAAAGTACAGTATGGAAGGCTCCCTACCCACAACTTCTCTTCCGAGTTCCTGCAGCTGACCGTTCCCCCTCCTGCCGCTGTGCACTCGCCACATCCTTCCGCCCACTCTCTCCATTCCTACCACACACTACCTCCTGTCCCCCCTCCCTACAGCCAACACCAACCCACTCTCGGGAGCTGCTCTGGCCGTCTCCGGTGGAAGCCATGTCGGAAGTGATTGAGTCATATTGAGTCATCACATACACTATCTTCCCCCTGACAGACCCCCTCCAATACACCGCTTTTAGTTGTCAGGCATGACATGGAAACAAAGAAAAGTTTTGTTTTGGTGAGATGAGATGAGGAAAACTCCAAGTGTTGAGTGGAAAGTTATCAATAGGATGCAATGTAAATGCAAAATGATGGTGTGTATAATATGTAGCTGGCCCTGTGATAAATATGCAAAGGAACAGTGAAATGTACTTTATTTTAACATGACAATTATTTGTCATCTTGCTCATAGGTCTGTGTTGACAATGTGCTGAAGACTATGAAAGAAAATGCAAACAAAGCCAGCAGCATCCTATTAACAGCCATACCACAGCTCAGTCAAATGGATTGGGGTCAGACTCTTGCATCCTTAAAAGTAAGTTGTTATTGTTGTTGTTGTTTTTACATAATCTCCATTAAGGATAACAAATGGTTATCTGGTTATCAACAACATATAACTTGTTGTAACTCTAAACACAGTTTTATTTTTACTTTTCAGTCTATGGCCC
This sequence comes from Proterorhinus semilunaris, assembly GCA_021464625.1. Lineage (NCBI taxonomy): Eukaryota > Metazoa > Chordata > Actinopteri > Gobiiformes > Gobiidae > Proterorhinus > Proterorhinus semilunaris. The sequence continues at coordinate 28,384,245 of CM038349.1, forward strand.
AGTCTGCAGTTATGTTGCCAAAACATTAAGAAGAGAGTATTGAAAGAGCCGATGAAGGACTATTCTCTGTCTGAAAAACTCCAACGGATTTCGGATGTTTGCCTTGGTAGATCTATTTAATGATCTTAGTGACGACAACTATTTCAATTTTAGGTCATGCTCAATCCACTTATACCAACACAAATATTTAATCTTTGGCACTCTCTGTCGTTTCAGTGTTTCATTCCCTATTTTTGTTTAAATTTGTTTATACTTGATTTTTTTCTTGTTCTTTTTTTCTTGTTCTTTTTTAAGAAAAAATAATAAAACACACCTCTACATTATTTTGCGTGCTGGGTCATTTTACTGATGAAATCATCAACCAGTTGTTTAAATACGATTTGTAATGGTGGCAGATGAGTTGAACTAATTTAGACACTTAATATAGACCATAGCTTTCTTTTGTCATATTTAGACTAGTTAGGATGTATTATACATATATGTGTGTGTGTGTATATATATAATTTTTATTTTTTTCTAAGCATGATTGCTTTACTTTGGTTTAACAACAGCAGCAGCAGCAAGATCACATCACGTGACGGGACTTTACAAGCAGTCTTCAGTAAAGTGCTCTTTAAGTGGCCATATCGCGAGGCCCAGCAGCATTTGTGTGCAACACTTTTCATTTGTGTCATTATGACAAACCAGTGCCAGTGCTGTTAATAGGCTAAACAACATTAATAAATAATTGCTATGCGCCAAGAGGACTGGGGCCTTCAGGCCTGTGTCGGAGTTCTGTGCAGTGCTCCACCAACAGCATGTTCATACAGTGTCCAGGAAATTGATCACTTCGATGTTGCCACCGGCGACGTCAATGGGTCGACAGTTTTTGTTGTCTCTTGCATTTGGGTCGGCATGGAATTGGACCAGTAAACGCACTGTGTCCGTGAAGCCCGTCCTGGCTGCGTCATGAAGCGGTGTGGCACCAGTGCTACGGTCCTTGACATTAGGGTCCGCTCCATACTTCAGCAGTAACTGCGCAACGGGGAGGCTGCCCATCATCATCACCTGCACACAACGAGCATCCAAGAAGGCCATGTGTAAGTATGTACACACGACACAGTATAGCCTCTTTAAAGCCCAGTACGGCCAAAACAATGTGTGCTTGAACCTTAAACTCTCTAAAATCTTAACTACTACATTTTAAATAGGCTAGGTATTGCCGAAAGATTATGTTATATTTTTATTGATCTCTTTTCCCCCCCAAGAAAACAAGGGCTCAGACTAAGGAAGGAGGGAGCACAGTGTGACTGACGGTACGGATTACTTTATCAACATTCATTTAAATAATTTTAGGTTGCAATGCCTGCAACGACGTCACAGCAATCATGTTGCAAACCATTAAGGGCTATAGAAGCAATGTTGTCATGCATTGGATATTTTATGATCATAATTGTGTCTATATTATTGCAAATGTTGCGGGTAAATTAACTGAAACAGTTATTGGAACAGTTTCCCCTGGCGCAGGCCTTCAGCGCCCCTGCGCATTTTTGGGCATCACTTGGGGCTGCTCTGGCCCAGTGTTGTTCTTTTCATCTTTATAATAGCCTATTTCTACTGTAAAGTCAAAATATAGCCAATATACTATCACTAAGCTGCATTGATGAAATCCATCTCAAGTTTGTTTTTTGCTCATAATTTTACAGCCTTTATCATTCCTTAAAAAATAAATAAAGGAATGATAAAGGCAGATTATAGATTATGAGCTTGGTGATAACTTGAACAACTTTAATTGGTATAGGTATATTGGTATATTGCACGCCTGCAGCTTAGGGTAAAAAAAGCAGAACCAAACAATAGAGCAGGCCCCGAGAAATAACAGACTCATTTGAACCACAGGCCTGTCAAAAAAAAAGACACATTTGTTTTATTGTGCCCAGTCATTAAAATAAGAAAACGGCTAATAATATATATTATTATATTGCTACCGCCGATGGGACGATCATGCCTATAGACAATCGCTGTGCTTTATTAGAGCTGAAATTAAAATAAGTTTGTGTGTGCAAACGTTTGGCCACGGCACTGACCTGTAGCGCGGTCCGTCCGAATTGATTCACACCGTTAACTTCTGCCCCGCTCCGCAGAAGCTGCTCCACGGCCGCTGTGTTCCCAGTGGCCGCTGCTGTCGTTAGATCATCTTCCACAGTCATGATGGAATTTAACGTGGAGCTTTTATCAGTCACCGAGCGCACCCAAATTAAAGACGTCCTCTCGACGGAAAAGAGTTCAGAAAAATGCCATTGAGCGAAGCGGTCCCCTGTTGTTCAAAGCTCTATACTGTTTCCAAGTGTTGTTCCCGTGCCTTTAGGTGTGCTGTCCGCTCCGGTTAGATCGCGGCGCGTCCTGGTGCGCAGCCGGAGCATCGCCTCTGTCCAGCGGACGGTGTGTGTCGAGGCTTATCTGTTTTGAATGAGTGACGTCACTCGCTCAGGGAGCATTATTGCGCATGCGTTGTACCGGCCCATGTTGACAGTATAGGCTAGTCTGGGTGACAGCTGAAACAGTGGATCGGCTATGTCAGTTATCTCACTTGTTTAGTGCATGCTGGCAAAAGCCCGGTCAGCAGTGGCTCGTGGGACTCAGACAGGCTCTGCTTTTATTCTCTCAGGCTGTGGTTTATGCCTACTGAGAGGCTGAGGCAGAGGCAGATTCCTAAATGGTCACTTTGGAGCCAACGGATGAGAAACTAGTGATGCCAGCCCAATCTTGTTTAGTCACTCTTAGCAACTTTTGTATAAGTGGATGAGAGCAGCTTCAGAGAACTGAAAATGTAGGCATAATGCACTGACAACGGTGGATCAAGATCCAAAAGTGTGTCACAGAACAATTTTCAGAGAGCCTTTGCCAAACAGTTACTGATAAATGTTATCTAAATATTTTAAACAATAAAGCTGTAAAACACTCGGTATCAACTGCAAACCGCAAAATGTATTTTACACTACCATAATAATTGTGCCTGATAACATTTAATACAACGTAATCTGCTTTGTAACTACTAATAATGTGTATTAGTACTTTGGAGGTACGTGACGTAATTAGACATAAGATCCTTAGAGTTAGGACCTTAAGGTTAGGGTCTTATGTCTTATTACATCATGCACTTCCAAACTACAAATACATAATATTCCATTGTGTATGTAACACATAGGACATAGGTTTTTACACATTGTTAAATAGCACATTACATTTGACTGGCTATAACGTAATTTTGTTAAGCAAACATTATATACATAAATGTCGTTTTTTCAAGACAAAACCCAACATTACTCATTGGAGGAATGAGCTGAAACTATTTTGTAAATCTTTATTTTTGATCAACACCCAAAATGCAGAGAAACTGGCATCCTTTATAGACATTCTTATAGGATAACTGCCCTTTAATTTATTATTAATATGCCCCATGTTCTTTTGTTCTTCTAATTTACTCTTAAGCTGTATAAAACTGTACCTATTTTGTTTGTACTTACTTTTATTATAAAAAAATAAATAAAAATAAAAACATTACATTTGACTGAATTTGGCAGGTACAATGTATCAAGGGTAGTGTAAAATAAAGTTACCAGGAGGTATTGCCTGTTTTTGCTGCGTAAACATGTGTTTCTGACAGCTGACAACACAACCGTGTTACGACTCTAGGCTGAATAGAAACAGCAAACCAATTGCTTCTGTATTTAATGTCCCAGCAGACACTAATGACACTCCGTCTAATACCTCGCAATACCTTAAAATGGTCCCATGCCGTCTTTGTTTTAGTATAGTAGATTGAATTGTATAAGAAGGAAGGTGGACATCGTGTGTGTGGGTGGATATAGTCGTTCCATCAGCACCATTAGTTGTGGACATATTCTTAATTTATTCTGTGTGGTTTCTGATTCTGTAAAGCTGATAATAGAGGCAAATACTGTATGTGTGGAATGTGATTGTCCCTTGTGGGTGGAGGTGTGTTGGTTTGGAAGTCCCCTGTGCTCCACAGTTCGATGTGTCTGTGTCTGTGTGTGTGAGTGTGTGTGTGTATGTGTGGTGAATGATTACAGATGATCTCGTCTTTTATGTTTTATTTTTAGTGTGTGCGATCGTACATTTCTGCTCTGTTCAAAAAGGGCACAACCAAAGCAGAAATGCAGCCCCTAAAAGTTGTTTGGTCATCATTGAGGCGCTGCATTCCTGCTTACCGGCTGTAGTGGCAGTTTAAATCAGCTATAAACTATAGCTGTTCGGGCATGGCTTAAGCTTGACTCATGTGTCCAGGATGAAAGTGAATAAACTTAATGTCCCAACTTACAGATGACGTTATGGATGTTTTTAATAAGGATGATACTGATTCCAAATCCCACAATTCAATATTCAAGGTTGTATCACACGGTCAAAAAACTGTTTGGCCTCTAGCCCTGAACAGCTTCCACACTCAATCAGCCAACGACCTGGCTATGAGGTACAAGGCTCCACCCAACACACCCAAACCAATGCCATGATGGTGCAGCATACTCACATACCAACAAGGTCATAAATGGCCGTAACACCAGCGCTTTGCTTTGAAGAGCGTAGACGTGACTTAATTGAGTGCATTTTTTTGGTTTGAAAATTCATAGTCATGCTATCCACTCTTATTGAGTGACGTGGCCAAAGTGAAATCACAAAGCTCATATTGTATTCTCAGAATGAATCAAATGTTCCATATTACTTAACGCTACCTCCTATCGCTCAGGAAAACCCCCTATATCTTTAGTGGGCATTGTCAACGGCTGTCTGACTGATCCAAGAATAAGACATTGGTTAGTGAAAGAATAACTGATGGACAAAAGTGTTTGTTTATGTTCTGAATGTAATGGGTGTCAATCGGGAATGCAATATGCCTAGTCGTGGAGGCAACATCCATTGTGTGTAACAGGAGAAGGCAGAAACCTAGTGCAAGGGATAGTGTTAACTCTGCGAACCCAGTGCTAATGTTTTGCATTGCAAAGTGGGCTAATCATGCCAGAGTTAAGGTGTGTTTTATGCCTTATTTCTTACATTTGAATGTCATTTAAAATCATTAATATAAAAGAAGTATGTTCGCGGGTTCATATTCATTCTCTAATGATTTGATGTTAGAAAAGAGGGAGGAATTGTGAAACTGATGAATTTTTTTAAACTATATTTTATATATGTTAAGCCTATTGAATACAGATGTGTAAATCTCTAGGCAAAACTAAATTCAGTTAACTACAAAGACCATGACTAAAACCGAACCTTTTGAATTGCTGGGGTTGACTTGTATTTTAGTCACGATGCAAATTAAGTTCAGAATATATCTTTCCTTTTCTTCACTGGTATCCATGTGTTATGCTCTGCCCTAACTTAAATGTGCTTGTTTATAAATTAGCATGTTCTGTCTCGATCAGCTTTACGTGACCTCAGAAGACCTTGAGAAAAACCCAGGGATGGATGTCGGACACAAATATAAAGTTTAAATTACTTTATTGTTACACACAAGGGGCAATAGAGAGACACTTAAAAGAACAAACCCTAGTGGAAACTCCATCCATCCATCCTTTTTTCCCACTGTATCCGGGGTCGCGGAGGCTGCAGTCTGAGCAGAGATGCCCAGGCTTCCCCAGACTTCCCCAGATGTCACGATGCAAATTAAGTTCAGAATATATCTTTCCTTTTCTTCACCGGTATCCATGTGTTATGCTCTGCCCTAACTTAAATGTGCTTGTTGTTATAAATTGGCATGTTCTGTCTTGATCAGCTTTACGTGACCTCAGAAGACCTTGAGAAAAGCCCAGACAGTCCTCGCGTGTTTGCCCTGCCATTTGAACTGTCCGCTGCTCACTTCAAAGGCCCAAACAGACAGGGGCACAGGTAGCGCACGCACACGCACACACACACACACACACACACACGTACAAAGCGGTGCACGGTAATGCTGATAAAGGCTTGTGCTTTGAAGCTCCAGTCAGACGGGTGGGGTGCGACGCGGGTGGCTTATCCTTGAGGTTACCAGTTAACACCGATATAATTGACCCATTCATTTCGACATAATATACACTTTGTCTTCAGACTGATACTGAAATACTTGTGGTCATACATTTTTCTTTTAGGAGTGATTCATAGGATAGTTACACAAATATGCTGACATAGGCTACTGTTATGTAAAAAGTAGCACATACGATATTTAGTTCCACTTAGGTTTGAAGAGAGCTTGCATATGAAGGATGCTTCGTTTTTGAGGTATTTACCACCAATACAAATCCCTGTTAATTCAATAAATGCTTGTATTTTTATTCTCTTTGGTGTGTGAAAGGGTACGCAGTGGTGCTTTAATTAAGTTGTATTTTCAGTAAAAAACGCTCAATGAGCATTTACTTTTCATTTAATACACTTTTTTTATTCAAGTGATTAGGCAGTACACAGACATTAAGTGATGGACATATTTACATAACTGAGGAGGACACAATTGGATTGGATGAATAAAGTAAAACTAGCCAACAGAACTTAATGATTTGAGTATGATCATGTGTTGTCATTGACACCATGACACCACCTTTAAACTTTTTTTTCTTCTGTCTTTCCTCCCTGTTCTTTTTTCTCCTTCTTCTTCTTTTCCCCGGTGGTAGGGCTAGAGGAATGCTAGGAGGGCTAGAGGAATGCTAGGAGGGCCTAGAGCAGTGTTTTTCAACCTTTTTTGAGCCAAGGCACATTTTCATTGAAAAAGTCACGAGGCACACCACCAGCAGAAAATGTAAAAAAATGTAACTCTGTAGCCTATATTCACAATATAAAGTGTATCCATGCATCGCTAATTCTCTTGTCTCTTGTTGGCTACCTGCAGCCACTTTCTGATATGGAAGAGTTTAATATGGTTACTGTGCCGATCAGCACAGAGACTTGACAATGGCACATTATTTGCAGATAATTATTGATTTGTTTAAAAAAAATATTTTTTAGACCCACTAGGTGAAATTGCATCATTTCCCAAGGCACACCAGACGATATCTCACGCCACACTAGTGTGCCCCGGCACAGTGGTTGAAAAACACTGGCCTAGAGGAATGCTAGGAGGGGCCCAAACACCACAGCTGAAGCATGCGTGCCAAGGGGTAACCGAGGAGAGAGAAAAAAAAAAATAGGTTAATAATAATAGTAGCAATGACAACAGTAATTACGACAGTTCAGGAACAACACTGGATAAATGGTTATAGCAATAATAAAATAAATAAATATAAATTACAAATAAACTTAGGATAACTATATATAAATAACTTATGGGGAAATAGAAAAATATTTACAGTATTTATACTGTATTTTAACATAATACAAATGAAGAAGAAAAAGAAAGGAGAAAAAAGAAGTCAAGAAGTAAAGAAAAAGTACCTACAGTACATGGGGGAGTTGTCATCTAGTATTTTGTGTGTGTGAGTTATGGTGTTGTTTAGGGACTGGTGCAATGTGATTTGGGCTCCGTTGCCGGAGCCAACGGCTCCGGCAACGGACAAGTGGAAGAATATGGATGGATGGAAGTTGTTGTTTTTATTTCATATAAGCGGCTTGGAGATTTATTGATAAGAGTAGATGATCAATGAATGCGGTCCATGCTACACTGAAGACCGATATATGTTTTTAGATCCGAGTTTATAACCACTGAAAACGTCCAACACATGCAGACGTTTGTGACTCCAGCTTTCTGAACAAGCGGATTTTTTAAGATGTGGGATGAGCTCTCTTCCATTATCCTGATACTGTTTAATGTAAGAATATAGGCCCGTTAATATGTAGTTATATGTCAGTTTTTGGTTTTTATATTATGTGTACTTTCTTATGGGTTGGGCCTTCAACAAATGGCTCAAAAAGTTATAGAATGTATGTGCATTGTTTGTTTTCTATGCTCAAATTTAAAAATGTGGGGGGAAATAGTTCTTTTTTCCCCCTCTCTTTCTGTATCTTGCTTGGAGAGCTGAATACTTTTTAGGGTGGCACAGTAAATGGCAAGGAAGCTGGTGAGGTGCGTAAAACACTCTGGATGGACTGGTTTGACTTGGTGGAAAAATATGAAGTAATTCCGGTTATGATGTAAACGTACAGAATCCATCTAGGCAAAACTTTCATTGACTTTGATAGAAATGTGCGTATAAACCAGACCCATGCCGATCAAAAAAACATTGGCACTAAGATTGGCATAACATTTTTTTATTTTTTTATTCTTGGCCCTGATTTATTTGTGTCCATTCTGTTTGTTGGGAGGCTGAGGCAGCTGAAATGAAAGGCTTGACTACTTTCGTTTTCTTGTTTTCTGAGTCACATGCCCAGGTGGATACACCCTTATGACTTTATCAAAGTGCACCAATGATGTACTCATAACGATAATTATATGAGCCCTTTTGAGCCACCAGTTATTTAACATTTCAATCCAGTGTCTGTGCACATTGGTGTATGAATGAGAGCGTGAATTGAATATTTTATTTTAAGTATACATTGGACAGATTCAGCCTGTGCCTTTGTATTTGTTCTTTACATTTCATATAACATACTTTCTTTGCCCCTATAATGGCCAAAAACAACAATTAAGCTTGAAAGGGAGTGGGAGTAAGACAAACTTCTTTACTTCCACCCCCATTTATATATTGAAAAAAATGTGGTTGCCAAAATAACTTTATTCAGTCCTTGGTGTGATTTGGGCAGCTCCAACGACTGCCCCCACGACCCGGCAACGGACAAGTGGAAGAAAATGGATGGATAGTTCTCGGTGTTTTACAGTATTAAAACAATTAAGTCAACATACACAATATAGTAAGTGTATAATTCTTCACTTCCTATACCCAATATATTACCATGTTGGTATCCCCGTTATTATTCATTATAAGATCATCATCATCATCACAAATCCATATAGTATTTATATTGTTTATAAATGTTCAATTGATATATAACATAATCTATATTTATTCATGAGAAGTGTATAACAGATTGACTGACACTCATGGATGTAAAGCTCTTTGGGTAAAAGCGATATGTAAGTTGAGACCATTTACCATTTTAGTAAAAATACAGTTAAAGTACAGGTAAAAGATACAACGTGAATAAAATACAGGAATTTAGATCAAATCAATATTGAATACCTCTTACGTGCATAAGTAATATTAATGCAACTATGGATATGGCATAATATGAAATTACAAATGCAAACCACGCCACTCCCTCTTGTGGCAGCACACTTTAAATACTTTAGTGACAACAATTTATTAAAAGTAAAAGCATGTGTAAAAGTATCAATTTCTTGGTGCATTGTATTCAGTTTCCAGGCGCAATAAGAGTATATATTACACACACAACCTGATTGTGGTAATAAAGCTGCCACTGACTGGACAATAATTAACTACGATCTGACATCATCCTTGTGTATGTTGTCATCTGATATAGATGTACATTTCAAATGATAAAAAAATGGTGGGGGAAATATCTCAATGCAATTTCTGTTTTGATACGTGTTAGATGTTTTGTGTTTACAGTTTGTCTCGGAAACATTTGGGTCCCTTGCAGTGCGTTTCTCTACACTGCATGCACTCCTTTTTCTAAGCACTTCCGGACACCACTAGTCACGTCCGCTCTCCGGGTGTGTGTGGGTGGTCAAAATACAGCCTGGCTCAGTTCAACGGCAGGCCAATTGAAACGACTCGTATTAATAGTACAGGAAGTCGAATTGCCCCACTGTTGGGCAATAATCCATGTGCGTGTGTCTTTGCATTTAGGGAGATCCCCAGCGTGTCAGTTTTAGGTTTGATTCAATGGTGTGGCTCTTTGAGAAGCACTCAAAATCGATATGAATCTTTTTTATTTATTCTAAATATCTGCTATATGCTGACCTTGCATCTTTGAAGAGAATCAATGGAGGGGAACATGAAAAAGAAAAAAAAAAGAAAATTTTGCAAGTGCAAAGTAGGTCAAAATTTTGTTTAGAAAAGGAAGTATAATAGTAACTGCTTTTGTTACAACTACTACCTTACATGTTCTTGTCTTCTAAATCTAGCGTACGCCATTGCCTACTACAATCATTACCACTTACTTTACCATTCCTCCTGTATTTATTACTTTAAAATCCCCCAAGTGCATTCAAACCCCTCAGAAGTAGGTGTGAAAATATATTTCTTTTTTTATTCTACCCTCGATTTAAGTAATGAGGTTTACTTCCATGAAACGCTATCTTCATAGTCAGCGCCTGATTATATAAATACTTCAATTGTCTTTGTGTTGCAACTTGTTTATCTGGTATGGCACACTGACAGAAAAAGAAATAGCTGTAACAGAAACAGAAATCATATCACTCCAACCAATAAACCCACAGTCTAATGTGGCTTTTTTACAACCGTATGGCTTTGACTTGTCCTTAATGACTCACCTTTGACTGGCTATAAAGCAAGTAGTAATTATGTTTTGATGACGGTAATGTGTTTCGGGTTAGGTGTGTTAAAGTCCTTTCTGTAATCTGCACACAATTCCCATTTGGAGATCTTGTATGTCACGCCAACACTAGATGGCAGAAGTGGTCCTTATTTCAAACCACACGAGCTCAATTCCCCGCCACAGCATTGACAGTTAAGTTATTGCTTGTCACAAACAAACTGAGGGGGATTTCTTATACGAGAGATGACAAATGGCATGTGCATTAGGACTATTTATTTGACCTTTATGAAACCAGCAAAGTGCCACTGAGGTTCTGCTTTGTGTTTCCGTCAATATGTTACAATCATTGGGTTGCAATCCCACATTATAACATTCTTAAAGCCTTACGTTTTAAAAGTGAGGACATTTATGGTAGAATTCTGTTAAAATCACCAAAATATCCAAGTCAACAATTTTAACTGTAATAGGTCAGTCTGTATGAAGCAACAAGTTCAAAATCTGCGTTGTCTGCAGTGCGCAATGAAACCGTGATCTCCCCATTCATATCACACACAGGCATACAGCAAATTATTAGCTGAGAAGTTTGTGAAATGAACAACATTTGTGAGATTTCTTTCAACATCGCTCCCATAGAGTTGGATGGGCCCCGCTCTCTTTCTGAAATGTTTTGAATGAATGTAGGACTTTATGAGATTAGATGTTATATAGCATTTGCCCCTGACCCAAAGGTCGGAGGTTCGATTCCAACTCCCATCAATTCATGCTGCCATTCTGTCCTCGAGCAAGACACTTCTCCCAACGTCCCCCCAGTGTCTGTGTACAGTGGTGTGTAATGCATGAAAGTGAAAGCTGGTTGCTTAAAGAGTGTACCCAGGAGAGGTTGACAAAACCTGGAGGAAGCACAGCACATTAATGATCTTGTACGGATTGATTCGAGAGCCTGTGCGTCCTCAGACTTATTTCACCGGGGTGGCCCTGGAGTGAGGCACTAGGGTGCACCAGAGCGAATGGAACACTTATACATTTCAGCATACTGGTAAATGTGCATAAAGGTTTGTTTTCATATAGAACTATCTATTTAAAGGTATTTGTCGTAGTTTGGTGATACGCTGTATGTACACTTTAATTAGACTTGTTTCCAGCCCCGAAAGGCCCATGCTCACCAAAGACTGCTCACAAAATAGCCAACACATTAGAGAGACGGCAAAAATACAAATAATGTCCCCATGCTAAAGCATTGTTACGGTTATATCCAGTATTTTTTATTTTTTTTTAGAGACGGCTGCTGCTGCGGTGCGATTTGCCCGGCTCAGACAGATAATATGTGCGGTGAGCCCCTCCCCTCTCCACCCCCTGCCTCCCACATCCACACCGTTCCTCCGGGCAATATGAGCCGTCTGGGAGAGCGCGGGGTGAAACCGGAGAGATGGCGCAGTCACTGGCCCATGTAATAGAACGATAGACGAGCGTGGCACAGCGGACACACATACACCCACCGGCGCACACACACATAACTGAGGTTTACTGGAATGTACCGAAGGCTTTGATTTTCCCCGTGTTGTGACAGCAACGTAAGCACAGTTCAGCCTAATTTAAGAAACCATTTTAATAGGCTGTTTTGTTGCGTTTGGTCAATCTGAATCAAAGTAGTCTCAATCTAGATGATGCTTTTTTCCGAATTCATTGCACACTCAAAGCTGGCTGAACGTTTTACATCTTTTTTTTAATTTGATATGAGAAATATAGGCAAGGCAAGGCAAGGCAAGTTTAGTTTATTTGTTTATTTGAGCAGTACACATAGTGCTCAAAAGGAGTGGGCTGAAGCAAAAGCTTATGAGTGCCCACCCCCAAGTGCAATAAAATAAATAAAAAAAGAACATTACAAAACATTTCAAGCAGCTACATTCGTACAGACCAACTTACAAACTTACAAAAAAAATATATGAACTGTTTATACAATTAATTGAAACAACGCACAGCTACAACAACAATCTTTTTTCATGTACGCTGTCTAGTACAAAGCAGTCAAAATAAAATAAAAATGTGATCCTTAATATATTTCTTTCAGATTTTTACCCTTGATAACCGAGAGTTACTTTTATGTTATGAAGGTACATTAATAGGTATTATACTCCGAGATCTTGATACTTCCCAGTTGTCATTACCATTCTCAGTATAATTTTAATTTGGGTGTAATTTTCATAATCATTATTATTATATATTTATTTAATTGAGTTATATGTGAAGTATGCTGTAGCCCTGCATAGTGTGGTGCATTAAAAAGCCAGAGTGTAGAGCGGGCCATTTGAAGAGAGCAGTAACTCCCAATCAACAAACCCCCACACGGCTGCCCTACCCTAACAGCTGATTTTGTAGAATATGTTCCTATGCTGAGTGGTGCATTAAAAGACAAGGTTTAGAGCCCGTTGGGAGGGTCCCTCTCAACAGATCCATAACCTGCCAACCCTAATTCTCCATTTGTGAATTTGAGCAATAGAATGACAACCGTTCCAAGCAGCAACACTCTTCCAGATTATAGAGGAAACAATACACATAATTGATCCCACTGCTCCCCCTAGTGGCAACACATTTCTTCTTGTCTGTATATTTCAAAAGTCTTTTGTTTATATTTATATTTGAACAGGTTGATGTTTGGACATCGTTTCAAATCCATCTCCAGTTTATTCCACAACTGTACACCATTAACTGTTGGGCTAAAACTTTTCAAAGTTGTGCTATGTTTCTGAATCCTAAAGTTTAATTCATCACGTAAATCATAACAACCAGTACGTTCTTGGAACCTTCTTTGTATTTGGATTGGTAACAATTTATACCTTGCTTTGAATAACATCTGTACAGTTTGGAACTCAACAATGTCACAAAACTTCAAGATCTTTGATTTTAAAAATAATGAGTTTGTGTGGTCCAAAAACCCAACTTTATGAATTACTCGGATAGCTCTTTTTTGCAACAATATTATTGGTTTAACTGTGTTTTTATAAGTACTACCCCAAACCACAGTACAATAATATAAGTAGGGCAAAATCAGAGAACAGTATGTAGAGCTTTGATGTTTAAAATGTGCTTTGCTTTTGCAATTACTGAAATGCTTCTAGAAATTTTCGTAGATATATATTTAATGTGAGATTTCCAAGTAATTCTGTCATCAATAATCACACCAAGGAATTTGATTTCATGCACTCGCTCGATAACAACACCCTCTATCTGAATTGCTTCCTGAGCATTGCAATTACAGTTGCCAAATATCATCATTTTGCTTTTACTCAGATTTAGAGATAATTTATTTTGTTTGAACCACTTATTGACACTTTTGAGTTCCCAGTTGACAATCCGACACAGCAGCTGTAAGTCATCTCCTGATGCAAAAATATTTGTATCATCAGCAAACAAGATAAATTTAAGTACTTCAGACGTTTTACAAATGTCGTTAATATACATATTAAACAATTTTGGGCCTAGAATAGAACCTTGAGGTAAACCACAGACAATTTGTCGACAACTCGACTGATAATCACCGATTTTCACACATTGTTTTCTATTTTTTAAGTAACTGGTAACCCACTGTAGAGCTACCCCCCTAATTCCATAATGTTCTAGTTTATTAATTAATATATCATAGTTTATTGTATCAAACGCTTTACTCAGGTCAATAAATAACCCTATTGCATATTTCTTGTTATCTACAGCATTAGTTATTTCTTCAGTTATATCAAAGAGCGCGTGTGAGGTTGAGTGATTGTTCCTAAAACCAAACTGATTGTCCGAGAGTAAATTACACTTTTCAATAAAGCTGTCAAGTCTAGAGTTAAAAACCTTTTCTAAGATTTTAGAGAATTGCGGTAAAAGGGAAACAGGCCTATAGTTTGTAAAGAGATGTTTATCTCCTGCCTTGAACAGAGGAATCACTTTTGCTACTTTCATACCATCAGGAAATTGTCCAGTTTGTAACGATAAGTTACAGATGTAAGTTAACGGCTTAGAGATACTTTCAATAACAGTTTTTAAAGTTTTCATGTCCATGTCATGGTAATCGGTCGAGGTCTTATTTTTACACCCTTTAACAATGTCCAGTATCTCCTTTTCCTCCACAGGATTGCGGAACAGGGACATAGGATTTGTGTCTATCAGTTCACAATTATAGTTCTCAACGTTTGCAATTTTTGCAGCAAGGTTTGGTCCAACATCTACAAAGAATTTATTAAATGTTTCGACTACTTCATTCATATTATTTAACGTGTTATCCTCATCTTTGAAATATTTTGGATAATTAATCGTTCTTGGTTTATTTCTAATTATACTATTTAAGCTATTCCATAAACCTTTAATATTATTCTTATTGCTATCTAACAATGTATTATAATAATCCTGTTTACATTTTCTCATGATACCTGTCAGTTTATTTTTATATTTCTTATATTTATCCTCAGCTTCTTTTGTTCGGTTATTTATAAAGTTTTTGTAAAGATTATTTTTTTTCTTGCAAGCATTTAGTAAACCTTTAGACATCCATGGTGTTTCTTTACACTTTCTGTTTTTACAGTATTTCTTCATTGGGCAGTTTTTGTCGTATACCTTTTGAAATACTTGCGTAAACTCATCATAAGCCATATTCGTGTCATTCTCTCTGTACACAATACTCCAGTCTTGAGCTAAAAGCTCCTTTTTAAATGCATCAATAGTTTTCTCTGTTTTTACCCTTCTAAACCAATACTTGTTTTTCTCTTCATCCTTTACATATCCATTGTTATACATAACGAAAACTGGAAGGTGATCACTAATATCATTTATAATTAACCCGCTGACTGTATCATTTTCTATTTCATTTGAGAAAATGTTATCAATCAAGGTGGCACTATGGGTTGTTATTCTACTTGGTTTAGTGATTAGAGGAAACAGACCTATACTGAATAAAGTATTTATAAATTCGTCCGTCTTTTTATGTTTATATGGGTTTAACAAATCGATGTTGAGGTCTCCCCCCACAAACATGACTTTATGATTTAATCCTGAAAAGTGCTCCTCCATCCAATTAGAAAAAACATCTATATCAGAGCCAGGTGTTCTATAGATAGAACTCACAATAATATTTTTCTTTTTTTGCCTTGTAATCTCTACAGTAAGGCATTCAAGTGTATCATCCACCACCATTGTCTTATTTTGCATTACTTTATAACTATAGTTGGAGTCTATAAACATAGCTACGCCCCCTCCATGCTTATTCTTTCTGTTCATACTTATAAATTCATAACCATCAATAGAAAACTCAAATTCTCTATCATTATTGATCCATGTTTCTGTGATTAGAATGACACTGAATGGTGTGGAAAACTGTTTTAAGAAGCTTTTGATGTGGTCAAAGTTTGCATAGAGGCTTCGACTATTGAAGTGGATTACAGTGAATGCCTTAATGTTCTTAAGTTTACTATTGTACAGATCCTCTGTGTAATATTGACAGTCATTGGTAGCTCTAGTAAAGAAGTTATTTTCCGGGTCGATGTCGAGCTCAGTGTTCTGTAGGTCGTACTGAGAGAATGTAAAATCCTGGGAGTTTGCTTCAGCAATTCTCCTTATTGAAAAGTCCAAGTCGGTGCTTCCTATAGAACTGTATGTATTACTAGACATGTGAGATTATGTGCTTTTACATACCAAAATCCATACGTGTTTCCCGGTGTTTATACTGGATGTGGTGTACTGCTGCGTGGACGTATAATGAGTTTATCATATCGCAAGAAGGCGATCTCCCCCCTTTCTCGTGCAGCTCTCAGCTCCGGCATCAGTTCTTTACGTTTTCTTTTTATTGATTCGGTGTAGTCCTCGTTAATTAAGATTTTTGTTCCTTTAAGTCGTTTAGCGCGCTGCAAGATTTCCTCACGGTCCTTCCACCTCAGTAGTCTGGCGATGATGGGTCTCGGCCAGTCTCTCCCGCCGCCGGGTTTCCCTACGCGGTGAGCCCTCTCCACCTCGACCGCGTGATGTAGCTGGAGCTTCTCCTTCAATATTTCTTTCACCTTTTCCTCGGCGTCGGCCCAGGTCTCCCCAGGCGACTCCAACACTCCCTCAAATACCAGGTTATTTCTGCGGCTCTGCCCCTCCAGATACTCCAGTTTGTCCGTGATGATGTGTAAATTGTCACATACTTTGTAAAAGTCCGTTTGTAAAGTGTTTGTGCGCTCCGTGAGTTTCAGATTTTGTTCTTTCAACGTGTCCACCTCACCTTGCGTGAACTGCAGGCTTGTTTTTAGTTCTTGAATGTCCTTAGTCTGTAAATCCATTCGGGTGTTTGTTGATTCCATTATGAGTTTTATAAATCCTTTGAAGTTTTCCTGCTGTTGTTGAATTATCTCCCTGAACATGTCCCTCTGCTGCTCCATGAGCTCCGTGACTCGACTGAGACTTACGTAGTCCTCCTCAGTCGCCGGTTCTACCGCAGGCTTTTTTGGCATTTTTGCGAAAACAGTCAAAAAGAAAGAAAAAAGTATTAACTTGTTCAGAGCTTATCGCTAGCACAGCTAACGCTGACACGGCAACACAACACAGCGCGCACTTCCGCTTCCTGTTATTTGTAGAGCACAATTCATACACAAGACAATTCAGAGTGCCTCACAGTTGCATAAAATTACAAGAAAACAGATCAAATCAATCCTTAAAACATCAACATAAAATAGGCTACACTACATTTTCTAATACATTTCAACTGAGGCATTTTATTGAAGTAGTAGAATCACAAACTACGAGTGCCAAAACGGCATCGTGCATATTGTTAAACTTGTTTTAAGCCGCACATGCTGTGAACATTGACACGTACTGCTCATCTGGATGCTAGTGAACATTCTGTCCTCAAATGTGTTGGAACGTAGAAGCAGGTTGATTGGAAACAAAGTGTATAGATCTGATTTTGAAAAGGACCCAAGGCCGACTCTGATTCCCCAAACCAGCATCTCTCATTGGCTGTCCTAATGCTTGATCATTGTGTATTATTCAGTAGGCACCAAATTATAGCCTCACCTTCCAGTAAGCACAACTTCAGCGTTGTACAATATTGTAATTGCAGCTTTAAAACATTTCCTCTTTACTTTTATGCGCACCAATAAGTCAACTCTACATGAAAAGACGATGTTTCCTGTATGGTTTATTGTAATAACAGCTTGAGTGCCTGATTCATATGCCGTGTGCGCTGTTCCGGTGCACAAACATGTATTATGAGGTGCTCATAAACACACAGGGTCATTTCTTCATTGGGGTTTCAGGCCCATACTTCCTGACTCCAGCAGGTCTGGACACACACCTGTCGTCAGGAAGAGCTGCAGCGGTAACACCAGCGCACAGGAAACAAATCTAATGCCGTTTGATTCATCGTTGCACTGTCAGAAAACTGAATGTAAACGTAAAATCATGTGAACGTTACCAATTAAAAGTCATGGATTACGCTGCATGACCATCCATCCATTTTCTCTATTATCTTGAGCCAGCTTGTGGGACAGCAGTTTGAGCAAAGATGTGTGTAGTTCACTCTCCAAACACACTTACCAAATGTTCTCACGTCAGCCGGGAGACATAATCCTTTCATTGTGTCCTTTAGACTTTCCCGGGACGTGCTCTCAATACCTCGGAAGACTCATCAGGGAGGCGTCTGGCCAATGGCCGCTGGCTGCTCTGCTTCATGCATCCATTGGTCCGCCATTGCTGTAGTACCTCCATATAGTCGCTAGTGTCCAATTAGAAAGCATTGCACTTTAGACACGTTAAAAACGACTTGAAAGCCTGGTTTCTAATTTCCCTAAACTTTATACGGCTAGATATAGTTACAATTAAATAAATCAGGCTGGTTTTCGTAAGGTACATTTTAGAAATCTTGCATAATTAATGGGGGCCTGACAGGTCGGTAGCATTAGAGCTAATGGCGCGGGTGCCACCGAACTCTATGCCCCGCGAGGGCCGAGTCCATCTGCCATGAAGTCCCTCTCGAACGAGGTTATTATGGCAAACGGGGACGAGTGAGGAGGAAGGAGCTGTCTATTATTTTTTACGGTCTATGCGTCTGACCCAACTCAGTTGGCTGCTCTAGTGGAAGAGTGGAAGAGCAGGCACTCTACTCTGAGCTCCTCCTGGTACACTGAGCTCTTCACCCTATCGCTGAAGGTGCGATCAGACCTAACACGCCTCGTGCGACAGGTGCGAGGGATTTCTGTGTATTGTCAATGTGAAGCCGCGCACATGTGCAATTAATGTGCGAGTCTTTCATGCAACACTGCGGTGTGATCAGAGCGTCTCGTGTCGGACAGCGATATTACCAATAGGGGGAAATGTGCAGTCCACTCAAAAGGACACAGAAGATCATCAGTCTGAATTTGGAGCAGCACAACCTCCCCTCTGCTACATAAAGACACAAGTCAAACAGAAACATTATCTAAAAAGAGGAAGAAAAGACACAGACGCAATAAAGAACACACTGGATTACAAACATGTTTGAAACAAGATTTTTATTATGACATGATCGCTGGACAGACTGCACAATCCAAACCATGTATTTTTGGGCAAAGCTGAAATCATGTTTAGTCTGTGTTGGAGCCATTTTAGAATGTATACGTTTGATCCTCCTGCCACTGCGTGGCGCTCTGTGTAAAGGTGTGCAATTACCTGCCCTATATAAGGGGGGGAGGAGGAGGCACTCGGGTGTGGCAGTGTGGAGGCATACATCTTTTGACCGTGTCGACGTATCTATTGAATCCTGAAACCTGTGTATATATTGATGGCGTTGAGCTACGCAAATAAACCTTGGAACACAGTATTTTTATGGTTCTTTGTGGAGGAAGACACGCGTCCGAGACGCCTAATCACTGCTGCCAGAGCGGACGTTTGCACAGGGTAAAACTGGCCGCTACATTCTGTATGTGCGTGAGTACAAACCAGGCAGCCGAGGGCACGAGGCTTTCCTCAGGGGCTGTACATTTGTTGCTGCTCAGGCCGGGGAGGGGCACGGTGTCTCGGTCTCTCGGTCTCTCCCTCATGGCCCAGGGAGTGTCCGGGAAGGCATCTCCGGGAGAGACAGGAGGGTTGAAAGCAGGACGAGGTTTGCATAAGTGTCCGAGGAAGATAGTAAAACTATTCCACTGTCACCAGAGCACAATCAAAGAATCAGGAGACAATTTTCCTTCACACCTTCGTGCACAGGAACACACACGATTCTGAGGTTTTCTCGGAATCGTGCAGCAGCAGTGGCTCCTCCTGAAGTAACACAAGCCACACATGCGATACACATGATTGATTGCAACCGTTTCAAGCGACCAACTGTAGAAGCGAGTCACACGATTTGACGCGTTAGGTGTGCATGGGGCTTAAGGTTTTATCCAGCAACCCTACGTAGGAAACTCATTTAGACCGCTAGGTGAATGTAGAAATGTATATACTGTGCACTGATAACATTTCATCCATTTGATCCTGTTTATTTATGGTTGTTTTTACATCTTTACTGTGAGTGGACTTGCCGTTGGACATCACCATCCATTTACATGCTGCTGCTTTGCTTTGAATAAACATTGCCAAACCTATACAATTGCACATAGCATTGTCTGTGTCTATAGCTGAGTATTATAGGTGCACGACTGGCATCACAGACATGCTTGTTTAGATGCAGCGTACTGTTGGGAGCATAACGTATTCCTGGCATGTTCCTCATTGAGGCTTTAAGATCAAGTTTTATTTTATAAGTTAAACTAAAAATAAATTAGCCATCATCTCTGAATTACACTCAAATAAAGCAAACCATCATTTCCTAAATTATGGCATATTCCATTTTGTTTCTCAGTCACCTGGGATTTGCGCTAAGTAGAGCTCCTGCTCATGATTGTTTTCTTACTCTTATCTATGAAGTGTTAGAAACTTCTTCGGTTCCACAGATTTTTCTTCCAAAAATTGTGCAAAGTTTACACATTTTCTTAGCAGTCATGTTTGACTCCTGCTATCGTGTGACAATGAGCTCCACTAGATGGCACTGTGCTGACAGCAATCTCCTCTCGGAGCACACTGACCTTATTCCCTATCTATCTAATTACACATTAGACCTGTAATATGCCATTCCACATCCATGGGTCTCAGATGAATGGTTTCCCCCTCCCATCTGCGTCTCGTCCCCGTACCCTCTCCCTCTCCTCCCCCATCCTCGCGCTGTTCCGGCCAGCTTCCCTCAATTACTGTCACGGGCAGGCCACAACATCTGGGAGGCTATGTGGAATGGTGGGTGGCTGTGGTGGTGGGGTGTGGGGAAAATGAGGATGAGGAGAGCGCCATGACAAACCAGTGCGGGTTACATGTTTACAGGTGTGCTAATGTGCGCCTGCGTTATAATAGGTCTACGGGGCATTTGTCTGTCACAGTCTATGGCTCATGCTTTAGGATATTGTAGAAAAATAACTTGAAGTTGCACAACAGGATACCATCATATGTTCCACGGGTTGGAAATCCTCCATTGAATGTTCTCTGTGAGCACTCACACATACAGGATTTCAATGCATGCAACACTGGAGGCTGGCTGGGGCCCACGGATGCAACAACCTTAATTTTCCTTTCAATAATGGAATTGCCAATCTTTGGTTTGGTGAACATCTCACTCAGGTTTTTGGCTACTGTTAAGAGTGTTGAGTTGGCATCTCTTAACAATGAGCAATTTTGTACGTGATCTAAATCTTCCAAAATAAGCTATTTACAATTCATTACAGTTTTATTTATTTATAATTTTTTAAGGCCAGCTTGGTTTGTTGTAAAAAATAACAACACAATTACCATAAATAAAATGTACTGGCTGCACAATATATTCCCAAATTATTATAAATGCCACAAGTGACACAATATTTTAGTTTTACTTATTTATTGAGAAGCGTATAAGATAGGTTGAAGTTTATAGTATTATTACATTGCAAAATTACATAAAATCTCATGAAGGTGAGGTTTTCACATTTTAGTTCTCACCATCTTGACAAAAACTCAAGATTTTTCTCTTAGCCTTTTTTGATCCAGATTTATTATCACAGTTGAATGAAAAAACAAATTGCTTGAGATTTTTGTGTAAACTTTATGAAACATTTTCCGTTTTACTAAAATAAAATAAAGTCCAGTTGAAAAATGGCAAAAATGTACCCTTTGCATGGTTGGATCTTAACAAGGACTTCAATATGCAACAAGAAGAAAGGGGAGTGAGACCTTTTTTTTTTTTTTTACACCTTGAAAACAACGCCTGAAAAAAAGGCCTGTGAAAACCTATGGGCGATTTCAGAAAAGACCCCGAAAACCAGAGGTTCCAGAAAGTTCCAGAAAAACCTGAAGTTCCAACTAAATGATTGATTTCTCTGTAGCAGATAGGAACACAATTCAAAAAGTATTTAAGAGCTTACACTTGTGGCTTTTCTGAGAAATTGGATTTATTTAGATACACCTTCACAAAAATAAAATGTGCAAAAGCAAAGTGAAATAAAGTATATCGCCCTCTTATACTAAAATATAGACCTATATGTTTTATGTTAAACCTTTGTCATTTGTCTTTTGAGGTCACTTAAAAATGTCTAGCAGCTTCTCTCTAAACTTAAAACAATATCCACTCTTTAAAATACAATTTAATTAATAGTTTTATATAGAAACATGGGAAATAAATATAATAATTATTAAGCTATAAAGAAATAAAAAGCTGGTCATGGGTAAGCGCAGAGTATCCTGCTCCAAACAGCCTACTATAAACACAGCAAGGAGGAGGAGAAAGCCCCTCCCCTCACTGCTGCTCAGCCAGAGGAGAAGACGCAGCTCTCCTCTCCTCTCGTCCCGCACTTGACTTCTCAATAAAACTACATGATGGAAAGAGCATAACAACTGTTTTCTGATCGTTTTTGAGTAAAACCTTTTGATCGGATGAAACTGAACGTCGCGTGTTGCATTTACGTGTAAGCTCTATAAACGGACTGTAGCTGGGTTGCATCCCAATATTTCACCAAAATACACGAAACAAAAAGTGTTGTGATGCCGCGCCTCTATTCTGTTGCATTTCATTGGCTCAAAGGCCGACAATTGGTGCAAAAACACCCTAATACTCGAAAATTTGACGTACATGCTTTCCCGGTCTCAATGGTAGAATTGTGCAAGAGCACCCCCGGCTTTAATGGTAGAAATGCGGCAATGCTTTCCCGGCCTAAATGGGTTTAAACTGAAATAGGTGAATTTGCAGCTGATCAAAAGTTAGGACCATAATTTAAAAGGCAAAAATGGAGATTCAGTGTCATTTTCTGTCAACTATTCACACTGTCAAGACGTCCTAGTGGCAAAGGCAAACATAACGCTCTCGTTTTGAACGGTTGTTTAGCCCCATAAGCAGAGCCTTTCTAAGACAATGACTTTGAATTTCTTAAAGGATCCTGAGGGTTATGGAAGAAAAGAGTCAAGTGGAAGACCCAAAACGTCACTGGACAATCCTCAACCCAAATGAAGGCCGTTACTAGAGCCGACTGCAGCCCAGTAACCATCAGAGGCACTTGCGACTGAAGGGCTATAAAAACAAAAACATTTCTTCAAAGGCCTTGTCTCCTTCAACCCCACAGAACTGTCCGTTTGGACTTTGTAAGAGAGCACCAAACATGGAACATTGAAAGGAGGAAGAAAGTTTTATTCTCTTATAAGAAAAAAACATAATGGTGGTCCTGATGGTTTTACTGGTATCACACGCAGATCCTACGTGCCATAATTTAAGAATGCTTTTTCATTCAGTGGAACAATGGAGCTTCAGGTGGTGCAGGGGCGTCATATGGCCGCTGTCTCTGGGCAGATGTTACAGAGAGCATCCCTCATGACTGAGGGCCACGTCTGTAGGAACCACTGGCTCTTGGGCTGCAGTCGGCTCCAGTAATGACCTTCATTTGGGTCGAGGATCCTCTAGCCAATTACTCAGCCATTTAGCAGAACATCTTTAATAAAATCTAAATGTAACCACTGGCATCTGGTTCGGAAGGCTGTAACCAGTCAGCGATAAAAGACAATGAGCCTGCTCCGTATTCGAGAGCTGGAACACTTGAATTTGCTCTGTCTTCTTCTGTGAATCGTTTGGGGGAGACAACGCACTTTTGGAGTAGCATTTGCTCAAGCACATCACAAATCCATTACAAGTTAGTTTTGAAAAAAATTATGTGTGTTTGTAAAGTATGTAGCAGTATAAATGGACACTTTTGGTGCCAATTTTTTTTTCTTTCTATTAAATTTCCTGAAAACCCTTCCATTTACCGCAGCCACTCCAAAGCGCTGTGTCTGCATATTGCCGTTTTTGAAAAGGCTTTTTAGGAAGCGTAGACTAGGGGGTAAAGGTGAAGAGTGGGGTGACCATGTGTGGCATTGTGGCGGCCTGTTAATTGAACGGGCTCCACTCTGAATCTCTAATTAGGGACAATGGCTGTGGCATGGACAGCGTGGAGGCAGAGAGCTCTTGAGTGGGGAGTTGAAGGACAGCCACAGGAAAGCACCTTGCAGGCTCCGAATACGCCATCCTCCAGAGCCTTAAGAGACCATTGTGCGACTTAACACACACATACACACACCATCCAGAGAGAAGAGGGTGGGTGGGGTAGAGGAGAGGAGAGACGCCGCTCCTCTGTCTTCCAGCTCATTGACCGATGTCACATGAGCGGGGGGTTTGCAGGATTGGGGAGGAAGGGTGGGCTGCGCCACTGGGGAAAATGGAGTGACGTAGAAAGCGTCCCACATCGAGGAAGAGGAATAAACACCTCGCAAAGACCATCAAGACATTCCACATATAAAAAGACTCGAATGTATTGCATTGTCAAAACCACCAATCATCATTACATTGTGATTACCATTAGCAAACAGGAACCCATAGCTTTGTCTGGGTTTTCGGATTCCTTTCTGTCAGCACCAACTTCATGTAATAGAATTTAATAAAAGACAAATTTTGCATTTACATTTGCAAAAATAAAAATAAATAAAAAGCTTTGCACTTTGTTATTATGAGGTATTGTGTGTAGATTGATGAGGACAAAATAATTGAATTAATTTTAGAATAAGACTGTAACTGAAAATGTGGAGAACGTGTAGGGGGTTAACTACTTTCAGATGCATTTCATTTGTGCAGAGAAAAGACATTGGATGTTGTGCCCGTTTTTGTTTAATTAGGACAGTCACAAAAATAACAGAAATACTAATCACTGACCAGGTCAAAACATCAGGACAAAGACACAGGCAAATTCTATCTAGTCTTTGCTGCACTTCACTTCAACTGTTTACTCTGGGCTCTTCTAAATCTTACAATGTCACGTGAATGCAATCTATCTTAATCTAACTTTGATACACACATTGTGCATTAATGATTACCTGTATACTATACTGCCTCTTTCCGGGACACCTTTATACACGATGGCCACTACCAGTAACACTTCTTTTTGTAATTGGCACTAGAGCACAATTTGCCTTGTACATACTGTACATACAAGTTTGTTGCCTGTAAATATTTGTGTCACTTCAGTTCAGAGTTAGATTTGAACAGGATTCTCAATCATTCACTGTTGTGCAATTGCCCCACTAATAAACAACATGCTTTAAGCACCACCAGATTTATACCAGCTCAAAACTTGGGAGGCATCAGGTCTAAACTGGTTAAACAAGGTCTAAAAAAAAAGGACTTACTAATGAGTAAAGTAGTTCCTGAGACAGGACAAATAATGAATAATTCATTTGTGTTTTGGGGAAATACACTTAACCCTTAAATCATTTTGCAAGACTTTTTCTCTTTTTCATTTAATGGCCATTTTGTCTGTGTTGCAGCTTGAGACGTGGATTTCTGCCGAAAGTGTTCTTTTCAAACATATTGTAGATCTGCATTTTTCACCCTTTTGTGAACCTTGTGTACACACCTATAAAAAGCTAAAACACATTGATGCTTTGCATACATCTCTTAAACCACTTGATCTCTTTCCAAAACTACCATGTATTGGTAGTAAGACTTTTCTGGAGTTTAACCCTTAAAATTGCAGTTTCAATACATAAAGCTGAAAACAATGTATTACAAAAATGAGATTTTAAAAGAAATTATATTTGTAATAATACAATGTAGAGAGCTGGGACTTTGCCTATTTTTAGAGCCTTGTATCTGTCAAAGAGAATTAAAATGGATTTGATGCATTTATATTTTTCAGGAGACCCATTGACTTCCATTATAAACACATATTTCTTGTCCCTCTTCCAGTGCAGTTTAAAACTATTCATTTTACAATGTCAGCATTTAATTTAGGAGAAAAAGAGTGGAATTTGACATTTGTACTGTATTTCATCAGATTATTCCCAATGTGGACACCCATAGAATATGAGGGAAATGTGGCATTTGCAATGGACTTCAACCTTTAACTTCAATGTTCAAATCTCACTGAAATACAACGTAAAATCACTCAATCTGTAATATCAGCATTTCATTCTGAATAAAATATGTGAAATGTGTAATTTTTGCTGTATTTCATCAAATTGATCTCATTCCCCATAGTTGGCCACATTGCCACATTATACAGTTTGTTCACTCTGGGTTCATGTGTTACCAGAGGGCGATGGGGTGGAGCCAAAACTATTTTTGTCTTTAGTATTTCTGTGCAAAAATAGTAATTAGCAGCTGAAAGTGACCTCAACAAAAGTTGAAAGTTCCCCTCAGGTTTACAAACATTGTGCCATTATCCAAGCTGTGACATTTCTGCTCCGCACTGATCCTTTTTGTGTCTACGATTTCTAGACTGTAAAAATCTTCACAATAAACATTATTGTCAATAAATCACTCATTTTAAAAGTATACATATCTTTCATAAAACACACAAAGGCAAACAAATCATATTGTTCCTTCCATGAACACACCTTCAAAATAACCTTACTGAAAATACACGCATCTGCCTACAATGTGAAAAAAGTGGAAGGTTGTGAAATGCTGTGGAAATGTCAAATTCAACTCCTTTACTTCAAAATGAAATGCTGACACCACAGATGTATTACTTTTTTCCTATATGGCAATGAGATTTAAAATCTGAAGTTTTATGTAAGAAAGGTCCCATGTTCTGCCATGGCCCCATTATATTCTAATGGGAAAATACCATAATTTCATTCACAATAGGACCAAGGTCCAAACTGAAAAAATAAAGTCAAAATGTGAACTCTGAATGAATGAATGAATGCTGACATTATATATAATACATGACTTTTCTGTGGTGAAAGGAGAGCAAAAAAGATGTGAAGTCGTTCATGTGTTTATAATGGAAGTCAATGGGGTCAAGAAGATTTTGAAATAAAGAATCGTCCACTACAGAAAAAATATTGATGCAGTCAAATCAGTTGTGGTCCTCATGTTTGACAAAACCACTAAAGCCACAGCCCTTTTAATGTGTATTATTTAGAAAATATTCATGTTTTTTAGGTTTTAGGTTTGACAATTTTTAAAGTTTACCTAATAAACTTAAAATCCGTAAAGTAAGTAAGTATACGTGCTTTATTGTCATTGTACAAGCGTACAATAGTGTTCGAAATAGTGTTCAGGTGTTAGTCCTGAGCTGCTGCGGCTGAGCCGCGCTGCCACTGTGTGTCAACCTGACCCGCATGACCTTGGAGGTCGGGGAAACTGTAGCACTCGGAAGAAACCTGGCTGGCTGCCCTCTGCCTCCTCTGATCCTCTGAAACCTATTGAATGCTTTTTCAAGTATTTCAAGAGAATTGTGCAAACAGTTGAACAATAATATGAATGGTTGGTGATTTTATGGCTGTTTTTGGATGTGTACATGTCCGTACACCAGGGTGACGAAAGGGTGCAAAGTTCTCTCACTATGAAAAAACTACTAAGCAGTAGAATACATTTTGGTCCTCAACTTTGACACATAAAAGGCTCTAAAAACCACCTAAGCCCCAGCTCTATACTTTTTATTAGTTAGAAAATATTGACGTTTTTGTGTGTGTGTTTTGTTTTGTAAGTTTACATAATAAAACTGGCATTTAATTGGTTAAAATCCATTAAATGATTGAATGTTTGGCATCAAGATATTCAAGAGATTTATGCAAAAAGAAGTAGAAAAAAACATTAATGTATGGTAATTTTATGGCCGTTTTCAGACACGTTTAAACGTATATTGTATATTGGCTTTATGGCTTTTAACATAAATGGTGACTCTATCCACCATTTATTAAAATGCAAACTCCGAAGAGTTAGCCTGTGTGATTCCCACTGACTGTAGACTTATCTGTCTTCTGTGTCAAATGATTCAATTACATTCACTCAGTCAGACAGGAAATTGGGGATTTTCTGTGAGAACTATTTTGTGGGTGAGAGGCGTGAACAGGCTCTTAATGAACGCGCTTGCTTCACTCTGTAATGAAGAGATTTAACAATGGAAGGACCACTGCAGCGTGGAGTGACAATCATAACCTGGCCTGTCGCACAGTGAAGGTGACTTTTCTTTGCTACCTGACATTACAAGTAGTTTTATATTTAAATACTGAGAACTATTAGGAGTTCCTGTCTGTAATGAATTAATTCAAATGTCGGCCATGTACAAGGATTTTCTTTTGAACATTTATGTATTTGTTTATTTGATGCATGTAAACATCATGGGCTAATTTACATCCATTGTCCTAGCCTGGTTTTACCACACCCTCGTACTCATTTTGTTTCGTACTAGGGTCTGGATCTTCACAATTGAGCTCCGTTATCAGGTGGGAAGGGGTGAACTCCTTTAAAACGATTGAAACTGATTTTCGTTAGCGTTTGGTCGTGACGTATGTAATGCGCCCGAGTGAGTAAAGCAGCATTATAACTCTTGGGAGCATTCCTTGCGCATTCCAAGGCTTCGATTTTAATTTCTGGATATTTGGGAGCCGAGCCAGAGAGCATTGAAGAGCTTCCATTACTTTCCTATCCGCCGCCATTGCCGAACTGGCAAATGCAAATGCGGCGCAAATGCTTGACATCACCTTGGCAAGGCACATTTTTTGGAGAGCACAATTCATACACAAGGCATTTCAAAGTGCTTCACAGTTGCATAAAATTACAAGAAAACAGATAAAATCAATCAATAAAACATCAACATAAAAAATAATCAATTATAGTAAAAGGCAAGAGTGCAGATAAAATACTTTTGATTGACTCTGGGAACCACCAGGAAACCCCTCCCTGAAGTTCTCAGGGCCCGAGATGGTTTATACGGCTCTAACATGTCAGACATGTACTTTGGTGCTAAACCATGAAAAGACTTGTGCACAAGCAGAGCTGTTTTAAATTCTATTCTCTGAGTGACAGGAAGCCAGTGCACGGACCGGAGCACTGGACTAATATGGTCGTATTTCCTGGTTCTTGTCAGGACTCGAGCAGCAGCGTTCTGGATGTTCTGCAGCTCTAACAGCTCGTTTAGAAAGGCCAGTGAGCAGCCGTTACAGTAGTCTAACCTGCTGGAGACAAATGCATGGATGAGTGTCTCCAAGTCTGGTTTTGACACTATTCCTCTGATCTTAGCCATGTTTTTCAGATGGTAAAAAGCTGATGATGTTATTGCTTTAATGTGGCTGTTTAAGTTCAGGTCTGAGTCCATGATTACTCCTAGATTTCTAACCTGATTTTTTTGGTTTTAGAGAGAGAGGCTCAAGGTGACTGATAACACTTTGTCTCTGTGTCTGTGGGCCAAAAACGATGATCTCAGTTTTGTCTGAGTTTAGTTGGAGAAAGTTGTTTTGCATCCACAAACTGATCTGTTCGATGCAGTGACAGAGAGTATCTACAGGCCCCTGTTCACCTGCCGTCAGTGACACGTAGATCTGAGTGTCATCTGCGTAGTTGTGGTACGACACATTGTTGCTGTTTATTAGCTGACCCAATGGAAGCATGTACAAGTTGAATAAGAGGGGTCCCAAGATTGACCCCTGGGGGACTCCACAGGTCATGGCAATTTTGTCTGACACACAGTTGCGGATATCATTTGTCATCTTGATCAGAGCTGTCTCAGTGCTGTGGTGGGGCCTAAATCATGACTGGAAAGTATCAAACACATTGTTAGATATGAGAAAGTAAGTTGCTGATATACTACTACAACACCCGCCTCCCCCGCTCGCTGAATGGTAGGTTGAAATGAAACCGATGTAACGCGGCCACTGAGATCAGGCCCAGACGTACATGTAGGGAAATGATAATTGACCGGAGTTTACGGATGGCTAAGGCCAGGCTCCCGTTGTCCCACACTCGCACTCTCAAACATTCTCACTCAACCTGGCCTATTGTACATGTTTTTAGTGGTAGGGGAAACCGAAGTACCCAGAGGAGGAAACCTACCCAGCACCGGGGAGAACATGCAAACCCCACACAGAAAAGGCCCATCCAGCCGGTAATCGAACCTGGAACTTTCTTGCTGTGGAGCACGAGCGCCGCCCATAAACATGACCTGTGTCCCCCGTTAACGCGGTATGAGCGGACATGACTTCTCTCTCAGAGCAACTCAGTCTGATCACCCCTCACCTCTGACCAAATGGAAACCAGAAAATCCTGTGTTTATCTGTTGTGACTTTAATGTGTCCCTTTTTTTTTCTTTGCATGTTAGTGTGTTGTTGACAGACAGAGTTTCCCTACTCACAGAAGCAGGATCTAGTTTCTTAGATATAGTTTATCTTTATCAGCAGCTCCTCTTGACCCTCCCAACTGTGGAATTATTTATATACATATTTGTCATATTAGGTTTTAGTGATTATATATATAACTGTGTTGATCTGTAAACTGTGCTTTGAGATACATTTGAATCTGGCGGACATTTTAGTTTCTGCTTGTATGTATGGTTGATCCACTGGGGGGCAGTGTGTTCAAATGAGGAGTCAGATTGCGCAGAAGAAGAAGTGACGATCCAAGAGAGCTGATTGGTTGGGGGGAAGACACACCTACTATATATGGTCCTGCTTGAGAAGCGTTCCGCCCTTCTCCTCGCTTCTCCCCCTGGGGTCTGCCCAGTCGACATGGAGTCAGCTCAACAGATGTACCTTTAGTTTGTAATAGGAAATAAAGTAATGATTTTGGATTATAATATACCGAGTCTCCATCCTTTCATCCAGCACTAAAGAATACGCTATTTTCAACAATTGGTGACCCGTACGTGACGTTTTTGATTTGTGGAAGATTGGATGGATCTCGGGAATAGACAAAGAAAAATATGCTTTTTATTACTCTTTCGCCCAAAAAACAGACGTGCACACCGACTTTAAAATGGGTAAGAATACGATTTGTTTATATTGGCTATGATGAAGGAAGTGTGTGCGTGTGTTTTTGCTGGTGGTTTGAGATATTTGGCGATACTTTTAAAACTTAAAAAAAAAAAAACGAAACGAAGCTAAAATGCTATGAAACTTGACTGGATTGTTCCGTGTTTAGACCGTACGCCTTGCAGATTTTTAAGGTGCTTTTTAAGGCATGTAAGTAGATGTTTTTATTGAAGTTAGACTAAAGTAATTTTAAAGGCGCGTTTGTTTTGGAAAAATAACTGTTTGCGATGATTGGTTTCCCATTTTTGCTGTTGGCATGTTCTGTGAATCTTTAACTATATCCCCATTGTCTATGCAAAAGAATTTCCTCAATATTTTGGTCAAATTACAGCTTAATGTTGTGTTGTTAGCTTTCGTTAGCATCGTTAGCTTAGTGCGCTAGCATACCGCATGGTTAGCTTAGTGTGTTAGCATGCAGCTTATTGTTGATAAACGTGTAATAAACCCACAAATGTGTTAAACCCAGCTCAGTGTGTGGACACTGAAGGCTGTTCTGTGTAGTAGTGAAGGATTTTATTGAAGTGTGGTGCATGGTTTGTTTTCAATATGATCTGTTTGCTGTTGGTATGCGAGGTTGCTAAGTTAGCTCTGAGAACAAAGGATTTGTTAGCATTTAGTTTTTTCCATGTGGTACTGTTATTTGGCTGTTATATTGTAATACCGGAGTTTATGGCCGCCATTGCTATAGTCTCAAAATGTTGATAAACCGCATAAATGTGATGCATAAAACGCGTACATATGGAGCCCGATAAAACAGTTTTTTAAGAGCGGTACATTCAGACCAATGGATGCGGTACATTGAGACCGGGGCATTGAGGCAACGGTACATTCTGACTAACACACCTGTAGTACCACCATATGGCCACTAAATTTTCACTGAAAGGCATCGGACTTTAGACACATTAAGAACTATTTTAACGCCTGTTTTCTATTTGTAAACACTTAATATGGCTACATATTCTTACTGAGATAACGCTGGGTTATTTACAATTAAAGGAATGAGGCTGGTTTTCGAAATATATTTGTTTTACATCCGCCTTAAACAGTGACTTCGCAGGCATTTTTATCTGAAAACGGAACAATTTTGTTAAAGCAACTAAGGTACATTTTTTTATCTGATTTTGTTGACCGGCGGAGAGAGAGGCGGGAGAAGTGTTTGTCTGTTAATCTGTTTGTTTGTTCTTGTTTGACTGTTTGGTTTTTTGTTAACTGTTGTTTTGTTTGTTTTTGTTTGTGGGGTAATATAAAAAATGTTATAAAAAATATAAAATAATAAAAATAACAAAAATAGGTAGGTGGACGTGATCGCACCGAGTCGCTAATGGAGTTCGGGAGTGGGAATTTCCGAATTGCCAAGACTCAAAGTAGCCGGCGAGCTACTATTTAGGCTTTGGGATTTTGATTGGCTATTTAATCTCGGTAAATTGTGGTGGACGCGTCTAGCCTTGGTCGCGTAAAGTACGGACCTAAATTTCCGCCCCGTAGACTGGTGCCGACTCCGACGGGAGAAAGCGTTGTAGCGTTATCCGGTATCCGTTAGGGACGTTGCGGACCTTAGAAACCGGTGAAATAATAAAAATAAAAAAAAAATAGAAAGAGACTGGACAAATTCCAAATAAAGATAAATGAGTGATAAATGAGTGAAAGTATTCTACTGGCCAGATTGCAAAGAGCTCTTGTACTGGCCAAATAAGGGAATAGAATAAAGTGAAAATAAAAGATATTCTACTGGACAAATCCCAGATGAGAATAAGAGAAAATAAGCGTTAATGTACTGGCCAGATTATGTTTAGATGTTTGTGCACATGGTTATGGGGTATATGTGAAATTATTGTGTCTTGTTGTCTTGTCTTTTGTGTAATGTTCTTTTTATTGTAGAGTGACTGAGTGTGTCCTGAGTGACGAGTGACCAGTGTGATGGACGAGTGGAGAAGGACAAACAAAAGTGATATTTTTGTATCGCTGAGAGCAGACTGTGAGTGGCGAAGAAGCAAACGGAGAGAAAGACTTGGAAAGTATTGGAGTGAATGCATCTGATCATTTAACGGTGATAGATGGTTCTCTGAGGAGACTGGATGCCGAAATGGCATTGAATGTGAAGCGTGATGGAAAGGTGATTGAAAGTGAGAAGGACGGTTGAAAGAAAGTTTTAAGATAAGATAATTCCTTACTCAGAGATGTGGTGTGTGAATGTTGAGTGGACACTGTTTTTTATTAGAAAACTAAACGTGTATTTGCTGTGTCTGCATTTGTGTGGACGTAGGAAATGATCAAACAGGAAGTAATGGGTGCATTGGAGGAGTGGCCATCCTCATTTGTACCCAGACATCCGTGTAGGAGGGGAAGTGGAGAAATTGCTCCGCCCCTCATTGAGAAAAAAAATAAGAAAAGAACATTTTTGACCAATGTTATTGTTTTAAAAGTTATTTTTGTTTTGTTTTTTATAGAGAAACATTTCTGCTGGTGGTAGAGTTATGTCTCCACAGCATACATTTGAAGAACAAGTATCCAAAATCAGTGTGAGACAAATGCTATTATTTTTTTGAGCCTGTGATTAATGGACCATTTAGGGCTCTGAGAGATGTTGCTAAAAAAAATTTGAACCTCTCTCCACACGGTGGCGCCATGGAATGAAAACTGAAGCAGGGAAGTCCTGTCGTGAGTTTGAATACATTGATTGAAAGTACAAACCACTATTAATTTAGAGTTTAAGTTGATCTTTATGCGCCATTTTGGACGCATTACCAAAAGTTATGAAGGAGCAATTATGCAAAATTCAAATTATTGTTAAAGAAAACCAAATAAATTAATGAATACATTTTGAGAATATGGAGAACGCCCTTGAACAGAAGCGAGAGCAAAATTGAACTGAAAGAAATGAGTGCAACTTTTAAAGGTGCAGCTTAAAGGAGCGAGTAATGAAAGTAATAATGAAAAAAGAGTAATGAGTTTACTTGAATGTGCAGTGACCTGTGGGTGTGGTGTTGGTAATTGTGGCCAAGGATTGTTTCAGACAAAGATGACCAACAACGTTCGAGGAGATCGAGGCGTTTACAACAACGCTGATGGGAACAATGCTACTCTCATCACTGGCTGCTGCTGGGTTCAGAGGCATGGGAGTCCAGAACTGTTACCTGTGAAGGTGAACGGACAGACTCTTGACGTGCTGGTGGATAAAGGTGAACGACACTCATCTGTGAACTATGAGACTGTGATCATTGACGGACACCATCTACTGGGTGGATACAGGAAGACCACCCACAACCTTTCACCAAGCCAGTGCCTAGTCAGCTCACAGGACTGAATCTGACACGCCAACTCAGACTCCTGTTTCTCCCCTCGGATGTGATATGCTGATGACAGTGAGAGCAACAGTTTTGTGCTCTCTGAATGGACTAACAGTGACTTTTCCCTGATTGGACAAACACCTTGCTGTCTGACAGTGGTTGCTGAATGCAGATATATCTACTGGGAAGAGCTGAAGGACTGTACAACTGACGTTTGACCTTGGATCAAACATTCACTTTGCCAAAGCCACCCACCCATTGATCACTGTACTTTAATATGATATAGAAAAGCTTTTAAGGCTAACCTTAGTGGACATGAATGGTCCTTTTAAAATAACAAAATTAATTAGGCAAACGAGGTGTGACTGCGAACTGTTTACACCCTATAGAACAGTAATATGATGTGTTTATAACTCGTTTGCTCTCTCTCCTGGACAATAGGCTACAGAATTTGTTCCATGACCAAAGCGTGAGTGAAACAAAAGATTGGTAAGAAATTGAAGTTTCTGAAATGTCCTGTACTCTCCATCCATGTCTGCCTACTCTATAGACATTAATGCGATACTTATGTCCGTTTTGGAACATCATTCCACGACACCATGATGGAGAATTATGTGTTTATGAACTGA
This sequence comes from Proterorhinus semilunaris, assembly GCA_021464625.1. NCBI lineage: Eukaryota > Metazoa > Chordata > Actinopteri > Gobiiformes > Gobiidae > Proterorhinus > Proterorhinus semilunaris. The sequence continues at coordinate 28,418,896 of CM038349.1, forward strand.
CTGAAAAATATCTTAATGCACCAGATAAAGATGGTCTTTAGGACCTGATGATGCTGGTTTATTTACTAAATTGAATCAATAATCTTTAAGTTACAAAATGCATTTGTCTGAATATCTCAATACAAAATTTAAATTTGAAGCCTTAGAGGGCATTGACATGTGATACAATTGTGAAATGCTATAGCTATGAATTGGAATATATAAAACTAAATTGTCTGAAATTATGTCTAAAAGCTGAAGTGAATTGGGTTTCGGCCCTTTCTCTTGCTCTGCTCCTGGCGTCAATCCGTGAGCAGATCGAGAGGAAACTCTTATGAACTTGACACAGGCCATTTTGGCGCCTGAGATCAGGCTCCTCTTTGATTCCACGGGAATCCAGTGGACACTGATCTTAAGATTGTATGTTATAATCCCTATTGAAACCATCTACACTCATTAGTTTGTGTACTCAGGTTGGAGGTGACTGTTATTCTCACTTTGGGAGCCGCTGAGAGCTCCTTCCCAAGCCTGTCTGACGGTCCTCTGCCACGATTGGACTGAACCAGTGCTGGTCTGATCCCTTTTGAGGCCACTCCCAGGACCTCACATGCTGTCCAGGTCGCAAACCAGACGAGTGGTGTCCACCTCTCACTCGCCCTGTCGACCCATTTAAACCCGCCTTCAACCTCCCTGGACTGAACCTGACATTTGTTATTTTGCTATTGTTTTCTTTGTGTTATGTAGGTGCCGAAGGTATTAATCTCCAGTGAAATTGGAGTTGGTTTGTTGTGTTTCCTGTACAAGGATAGAGGTTTCACTTGTTTATGCATGTTTACATGACTCTTTATTGGACTGAGTTTTCCTCAGTCCAAGAGGGGGTGTTAATTATATGGGAAAATTATTATAATTTGGTTTATTTTGGCATGGGAAAGAACTGATACAAATATATCTAAAAGATAAACAAACGAAAACATAAAGTGACGAATTGACAAATGTTAGGGCCAACTAAGATTTCGGTTTCAGATAGGTAAATCAATTTATAATACTCTGTTTTTGACGTTTGCTGTGATTCTGAAGTGCACACAGAATCTGCGGTAAATGTGGGAAACAGAAGCTAAAAGAGTTTTTCTCTGTAGATTAATGAAACCTGAATTCCTGAATTTTCCAGATAAAATTGACCCTAGCATTCCAACAGATAAATTAAGTTAAATAGGTTTTTGAGTCCAGCCATAATTTGCAAGATTAGCTGGCATGGTCGCTCTCACGGTGAGCGGCCCTGATGAGAATTTTTTTTGTAATTTTTGTCTGTTCTTTTGTGTTTCTGTTACAGATCTCTGTTGGTTCCTTGTCTCGGTGGGTGCTTGTGAGTGGTCGTCATTATGAGAGTTTTTGATCCAAATCAATAAAGTTGTATTTTTAAAGCGCCTTACAACAATTAAAGTTGACCAAAACATGATGATGTAGAAAAAATAAACAATAAAAAACCACCCGTAGTGGTGACTATATGTTTTTATAGCGGACGCCGAGGAAGCATGAACCGAGACAACGACCTGACAGAGTAAAGGCAACCAGTTAAAGGACATGCATCTGTCACTGTGATTTCATAGGACAAATATTCAATCTGATTTGTGATCTCTTTTGTAGAGATCAAAACGGGGAATGTGGAATTATTTATATACATATTTGTCATATTAGGTTTTAGTGATTATATATATAACTGTGTTGATCTGTAAACTGTGCTTTGAGATACATTTGAATCTGGCGGACATTTTAGTTTCTGCTTGTATGTATGGTTGATCCACTGGGGGGCAGTGTGTTCAAATGAGGAGTCAGATTGCGCAGAAGAAGAAGTGACGATCCAAGAGAGCTGATTGGTTGGGGGGAAGACACACCTACTATATATGGTCCTGCTTGAGAAGCGTTCCGCCCTTCTCCTCGCTTCTCCCCCTGGGGTCTGCCCAGTCGACATGGAGTCAGCTCAACAGATGTACCTTTAGTTTGTAATAGGAAATAAAGTAATGATTTTGGATTATAATATACCGAGTCTCCATCCTTTCATCCAGCACTAAAGAATACGCTATTTTCAACACAACACAGTTTACTGCGGTCTCTTTGTGCGACCTGACAGTGTCACTGCCGCGTCTGGATTCAGCAGATCCCAATTGTGGCGTGAGCTGTATTCTTGATCTCAACACGCACCTGCCTGTATGTTATAAAATGTATTGTTGGTAATTATATTTGTGCAATCAACAACGCGATACGATGGCATTGTGTTGTTTTTATACGAAAACAAAAGTGTGCCAGTCGCGTATAGTGGTGCTATTACAATATCGTTTTCCAGTTGTTTTGCACTGGGCCTGCGCGCTCAAAATTTCAGAAAATTAGATTGTGAGAAGGGACTACATTGTTGGCTCAAAGTGTCACCCTGTTGTTATGAATCCAATACACCTGCAAAGGGTCCCTGAGACTTTAAATGGTCTCTCAGTGGTTCAGTAGAATTCACCATTATGGGGAAGACTGCTGACCTGACAGTTGTGCTGAATACCATCATTGACACCCTCCATACGGAGGGAAAGGCTCAATAGGAAATAGCAAAAGAAGTTGGATGTTCTCAAAGTGCTGTATAAAAGCACATTAATAGAAAGTTAAGTGAAAGGAAAAAGTGCGAAAAAGGTGCACAAGCCGCAAGGAATGACCACAGTCTGGAGAGGATTGCCAGGAAAAGGCTATTCAAAAGTGTTGGGGACCTTCACAAGGAGTGGACTGAGGCTGGAGTCAGTGCATCAAGAGCCACCACACACAGACGGATCCTGGACATGGGCTTCAGATGTCGTATTCCTCTTGTTAAGAGGAACAACACACAAAGTCAGAAGCGTCTTGTGTGGGCTAAAGAATGAAAGACCTGAAGAAGATCTGTTGCTCAGTGGTCCAAAGTTCTCTTTTCTGATGAGAACAAATTTTACATCTCATTTGGAAACCAAGGTGCCAGAGTCTGGAGGACGAAAGGAGAAGCACACAATCCAAGATGCTTGAAGGCCAGTGTGAAGTTTCCACAGTCTGTGATGATTTGGGGAGCCATGTCTTCTGCTGCTGTTGGTCCACTGTGCTTTATTAAGTACAGAGTCAACACAACCGTCTACCAGGAGATTTTAGAGCACATCATTCTTCCTTCAGCAGACAAGCTTTATGTAGACGCTGACTTCATTTTCCAGCAGGACTTGACACATGTCCACACTGCAAACAGTACCAAAACCTGGTTAAATGATCATCAGATTACGGTGCTTGATTGGCCGCAAACTCACCTGACCTGAACCACATAGAGAATCTATGGGGCATCGCCAAAAGAAAGATGAGAGACATGAGACCGAACAATACAGAGGAGCTTAAGGCCGCTATTGAAGCAAATGAAGTTTCTAACGGATAACTAAAGTGAATTTGATTTGATTCGATTTGGAAACAAATAAAGGCTTGGCATATGTCACTTTGCATGCAATGAGTCTATATCATATATTAGTTTCACATTTTAAGTCGTATTACAGAAATAAATGAACTTTTTTACGATATTCTAATTTTCCGAGTTACACCTTCTCATCTCTTATCTATTTATTTTTAGTGAGCCATTTACATTTTTTTAAAGAAAATGTGTAAATTAAATAAACAACAGTTTTTCGGCTTACAAGTTGCTGAATCTTCTGCGATAAACTGGCAAGACTGTTGAGGCTTGTGTACAAATTAGCAGCTCTTCTCCAAGGAGCCGTCTGGTAGCCGTCTGAATGTGCATGTTTGTCAACGGCTTTGGAGAGAGTGGTTTGAGGCCATATATTAGGATCAGTGAACCCAGCCCTCAATAGACGTGGAGGACTCAGATTACAGCTGTCGCACACCCGAGACATTTAGAAAAAGCCCAGGACATGAGGCCACCTTCAGGAAAGTGATCAATTCAAGGTCAATAATAAAATCCAAGACAACATCCATCCATCCATCCATTTTCTTCCGCTTTATCCGGGGCCGGGTCGCGGGGGCAGCAGTCTCAGCAGAGATGCCCAGACTTCCCGAGACGACACCAGGCCAGCTCGGAGACATAGTCCCACCAGCGTGTCCTGGGCCTTCCACGAGGCCTCTTCCCAGTGGGACATGCCTGGAACACCTCCCGAGGGAGGCGACCAGGAGGCATCCGTAACATATGCCCTAGCCACCTCAGCTGGCTCCTTTCGACGTGGAGGAGTAGCGGCTCGAGTCCGAGCTCCTCCCGGGTAACTGAGCTCCTCACCCGATCTCGGAGGGTGCGCCCAGCCACCCTGCGGAGGAAACTCATTTCGGCCGCTTGTATTCGCGATCTTGTCCTTTCGGTCATTACCCAAATCTCATGACCATAGGTGAGGGTGGGAACGTAGATCGATCGGTAAATCGAGAGCTTCGCCCCCTGACTCAGCTCCCTCTTCACCACAACGGTCCGATACAGCGACCGCATCACTGCTGACGCCGCACCGATCCGTCTACCGATCTCACGCTCCATCCGTCCCTCACTCGTGAACATGACCCCGAGATACTTGAACTCCTCCACTTGGGGCAAGGACTCCCCACCGACCTGAAGCGGGAAAACCACCTTTTTCCGGTGGAGAACCATGGCCTCAGATTTGGAGGTGCTGATCCTCATCCCGCCCGCTTCACACTCGGCTGCAAACCGCCCCAGTGCGCGCTGGAGGTCCTGATTTGATGAAGCCAACAGAACAACATCGTCTGCAAAGAGCAGAGATGATATTCTGAGGTTCCCAAACCGGACACCCTCCGGCCCCTGGCTGCGCCTAGAAATTCTGTCCATAAAAGTAATGAACAGAACCGGTGACAAAGGGCAGCCCTGCCGGAGACCAACACGCACCGGGAACAGGTCTGACTTACTGCCGGCAATGCGAACCAAGCTCCTGCTGCGGTCATACAGGGAACGGACAGCCCTTAGTAGAGGGCCCCGGACCCCATACTCCCGGAGCACCCCCCACAGGGCACCACGAGGGACACGGTCAAACGCTTTCTCCAGATCCACAAAACACATGTGGACTGGTTGGGCGAACTCCCACAAACCCTCGAGCACCCGATGAAGGGTATAGAGCTGGTCCAGTGTTCCACGATCGGGACGAAAACCGCATTGTTCCTCCTGGATCCGAGGTTCGACTATTGGCCGAATCCTCCTCTCCAGCACCCTGGAATAGACCTTACCAGGGAGGCTGAGGAGTGTGATCCCTCTGTAATTGGAGCACACCCTCCGATCCCCCTTCTTGAAGAGAGGGACCACCACCCCGGTCTGCCAATCCAGAGGCACTGTCCCCGACCGCCACGCGATGTTGCAGAGACGTGTCAGCCAAGACAGCCCTACAACATCCAGAGACTTAAGGTACTCAGGACGAATCTCATCCACCCCTGGGGCCTTGCCACCGAGGAGCTTTCTAACCACCTCGGTGACTTCAGCCTGGGTGATGGACGAGCCCCCCTCCGAGTCCCTAGCCTCTGCTTCCTCATCGGAAGACGTAGCGGTGGGATTGAGGAGATCCTCGAAGTACTCCTTCCACCGCCCGACCACATCCCCAGTCGAGGTCAGCAGCCCCCCACCCACACTGTAAACAGTGTTGGTGGAGCACTGCTTCCCCCTCCTGAGGCGCCGGATGGTTTGCCAGAATCTCTTCGAGGCCGACCGATAGTCCTCCTCCATGGCTTCTCCAAACTCCTCCCAAACCCGAGTTTTTGCCTCTGCGACTGCACGAGCTGCAGCACGCTTGGCCTGCCGGTACCTCTCAGCTGCCTCCGGAGTCCCACAAGCCAACAAGGCCAGATAGGACTCCTTCTTCAGCTTGACGGCATCCCTTACCTCCGGGCGCCACCACCGGGTTCGGGGATTGCCGCCGCGACAGGCACCAGAGACCCTACGGCCACAACTACGAGCAGCCGCATCGACAATGGAGGAGGAGAACATGGTCCACTCGGACTCCATGTCCCCTACCTCCCTCGGAATCTGGTTGAAGCTCTTCCGGAGGTGGGAGTTGAAGACCCTACTGACAGAGGGATCCACCAGACGTTCCCAACAGACCCTCACAACACGTTTGGGCCTGCCAGGTCTGACCGGCTTCTTCCCCTGCCAGCGGATCCAGCTCACCACCAGGTGGTGATCGGTTGACAGCTCAGCCCCTCTCTTCACCCGAGTGTCCGAGACACGCGGCCGGAGATCAGATGACACAACTACAAAGTCGATCATCGACCTCCTGCCTAGGGTGTCCTGGTGCCACGTGCACTTATGGACATCCTTGTGCTCGAACATGGTGTTCGTTATGGACAAACCGTAACTAGCACAGAAGTCCAATAACAGAACACCACTCGGGTTCCGATCGGGGAGGCCGTTCTTCCCCATCACCCCCACCCAGGTCTCACTGTCGTTACCCACGTGGGCGTTGAAGTCCCCCAGTAGAACAATGGAGTCCCCAGCCGGAGCACCATCTAGTACCCCCCCCCAGGGACTCCAAGAAGGCCGGGTACTCTGCACCGATGTTGGGCCCGTAGGCCGAGACAACGGTGAGAGACCTGTCCCCGACCCGAAGGCGTAGGGACGCGACCCTCTCGTTCACCAGGGTGAACTCCAACACGTGACGGCTGAGCTGGGGGGCTATGAGCAAACCCACCCCAGCCCGCCGCCTCTCCCCGCGGGCAACTCCAGAAAAATGGAGCGTCCAGCCCCTCTCCAGGAGTTGGGATTCGGAACCCAGGCTGTGCGTGGAGGTGAGCCCGACTATATCTAGCCGGTATCTCTCTACCTCCCGCACAAGCTCAGGCTCCTTCCCCCCCAGCGAGGTGACGTTCCATGTCCCGAACGCCAGAAGCTGCGCACGCGGACCAGGTCGTCGAGGCACCTGCCTTCAACTGCCACCCAGTCCTCTCTGCACCCGACCCCTACGGATCCCTCTGCGGATGGTGGGTCCACAGGAGGGCGGGCCCACGTCGTCCTTTCGGGCTGTGCCCGGCCGGGCCCCGTGGGCAGAGGCCCGACCACCAGACGCTCGCATTCGAGCCCCAACCCCAGGCCTGGCTCCAGGATGGGGCCCCGGCTGCGCCATACCGGGCGACGTCACGGTCCTTGGTATTAAACTGTCCATAGGTGTCTTCGAACTGCTCTTTGTCTGACCCATCACCTAAGACCTGTTTGCCATGGGAGACCCTACCAGGGGCATGAAGCCCCAGACAACATAGCTCCTCGGATCATTCGGGTGCTCAAACAACCCCACCACGTTAAGGTGGCAGTTCAACGGGGTTGAACTGCCACCAAGACAACAGTTTGGAACAAAAATAGCAACACCTAACCTGTAATCTTATTCAGACAGAATGTCTAAATTGAGTCCTCTATTCGCTCTACCAACTGTGCCACTGTCGCTGCATTTATTATTGATTCATTTATATGTGAGAGAATATTTAGACAAAAAGTGTGATTGGACTTAATTTATCAAGATTGCGCTGCAGTGTATGAACACGAGACGTAAAATAATTGGTGAAGCCTTGAGGCAAATCAAACAGAAGATATCCGTGATTCCCAGCAAGTGGTTGGAGGCATATTTGTCCTGCTCAATCAATGCTTTCTCCAATACACAGAGTGTGTTATGAGGACGTGGGTAGCCATGTCCCAGCACATGTAGACAACTATGATAAGCAGAATATCGCCTATCTATTGTTTGTCAAGATCTTTGTGTGAGAGACGCACGATCAGTCAGACACTCGGCATCAAAGCCACGACAATAATCCTTCTCAAGGATCCAACAGAGCTCTCCGTGAAAGTCAGGAAACATATTGTAATAGACTAAGAGTTTATTCTAAACATTTGACATCCAGTATTGTGCACTTCCTAGGAAGCAGGAAGTGTTTAAAAAGAACATGGCGGGTGAGTAAGCCAGATGGGCCTTTCTCCTTTCCCTACAGCTGAAATAAGAAAATAAGGTATATTATTTTATGATTTTATGTAAACTATACGTTTACATAATTCTTACGGTAATGATGTATTCATGGCAATAAAGTGAGGGAAAAAAGGGAACACCCACCTGTATGCTCAATCATTCAGCTGGGAGCTAAATGTATTTTTAGAAGTCGGGATACTAAGGTCCCGGTCTTATGTTTCTAAATGCAGGCCTACAGCCTGCCTTTTAGGCCTTTTAGGCAGGCTGTAGACGTGCAACGCACTTTGAAATCTTCAGCTCCAGACTTAACGTAGTAAGTGGGTTGAACAGGGTCTGTACATGGGCTGGGCAGACATCCATGGCGAGTGGCGATGTCTTTCTCCCTGGACACGGCTAGTGTTTAACTCACAGTGGAATATAGTTTGTAGTATGTCCTGTGAGAGCTTGAAAATAATGCAGCCTGAATGTTGAATGAAGTCTGCAGGCGATGTTAGTGCACAACTAGCGCTGGTTGCAGCACACACCTCAGTCAACCCCTTCTTTCTAAGCCACGCCTCCGCGCCATGGTCAGGCGAGCACTGGTGCACCGTTGTTTGTAGTCAAGCTGTCACCCTGGTCTGCACTAACTCTGTTGTTGTGCCAGGCAGAAGATCGGACCCTAATAATGTCAATGTATAGTGATCGGTAATGTTGATTCCTTTAGACAGAATAGCAGTGATCGGGACGTTGTCACGTCTAGGACTATGATAGGCAACATGAACGTATTAAATAAATAATTCTATGGTCGGCCAACACAATGTTCACAAACAGAGCCCTTGTGCTGTTAAAGATCTGTGATTTAAATAAACAGTGCTACAGGCCAATAAATCAACTGTTTGCCGACCATTCACCAAAACAACTGGTGAAAATCACTGAAATAAACAGTGATTCTCCCTATCCAACACGACATTGTAATCTCAATTGCATAGCTAAGTAGAGAGAAAATCTGGGGGAAGTTCAAATCTATTTGTAAAAAAAAATTAAATTGTGAGCAACCAAACAGTCGTAAACCGTGCACAATTCCAATGAGTATGATTGACCGGTGGTTTAACCAATCATAGAAATGCATGGTCAGTCGGTATCTAAACAGACATGGCAGGTTACTCAAAGAAAAAAATCACACAGAACAGAAGACTGAAGGCGCCATCTTCTGCCAAATCCACCGGCAAAGCACTAAACTTTGTTAATTGCAAGTGCTATTTTTAACATTTGCAACATTGCCAGAGTCGCTCGGCTTTATAGTTGACGCACACTCTGGACGGTGGCCTGCTATTTCCACATTTCAAAACAACATTAGCATTTACACAGCTATATGGTGAATTCTATAGGCCATAGCTGTCAACCAACCGTCCATCCATTTCTGTCCTCCTACCCCCACCTCCTCTTCCCCTGTTTTTTTCACAGTGTTCATAATGAGAGAAAGTGGCGCAGATCCCCCTCTCAACCCTTCACCCACCCCCACTGCACCGTGACCGTGGAGCCAGAGACGAGGTTAAAAAAAACACGTCAGGTGCTAAATGTGAACGTGGATTAGTTTCTATGCCAACGGGAGGAGGACGCACTCACGCATCCAGCCAGCCAGGGTCCCTGCAAGACACTTGTTTTTGTCCCTCTTGTTTTGCCTGCCCCCCTCCCTCCACATCACCCCCCCTCCTTCCCTCCGTATCAGTGGGGGAGATACGGCCAGGGCCCGTTTGTTGCCTGGTATTAAACCTTATCTCTTCAGCGGGGGCTAAGGCCTGCCCACGGCGGCTTGCCCGTTTGCGATGCTTTCGACTCAAACATGCCTTGTTTTAATGGCTGCCCATTAGCGACGCTTGTCACTGCGAGGTGTGCGGCGGCTGCAAATGAGTCTCCAGAGGTTTTTGTTTTTTTTCTTTTTAAAGCCTTATAACTGGTTTCCAATCCTAGCCAGAATGTATATTCCTCCTAATAGCGCTCTGAACTTTACATGCGAGCTGAAGAAATATTGATTGATTGAGCTGCTTCACATTCTGCTCACACTGCCTCGCCGCTGGAGGTACAAGCGCTGTTTCCTTTGTGAGATATTTTCACGCCGATGCCTGGGTCCCTCTGAGGAAAGGTTGGCAGGGAACGAGGAAAGAAGGATAGAAAGGAGGACATTGAGGAGTAGAGGCAGATGAGATAGTGAATAGGAGGCAGGCAGGAAGCGGTTAAGGTGAAAACAATAACAAGGGGAGCGGGGAGCGTGCGTCTCGGCGCGGCTCCTGGAAGTGTCAGGCTCTCTGTTCATTGACAGTGTCGTGCACCCGCCGCCCCGAGAGCGCCGGCAGCCTCACAAAGACAGACAGCTCGAATTAATCCCACGGGGGGAGTGCGTGACAGTTTGGCAGAGCGGAGAATTGAAAGGGAGGAGGATGCCGGCAACGGGGAAGGCGCGAGCATTTGTCAAATCATAATTAAATGATGAATCACTATTCTGTTATTAACGATATGCCCACCAAAACCTCCCCTGTCGCAAAGAGGACGGAAAAAAAGAGGGAAATTGAGGAAAGGAGGACCACAGTGTAGCTCGGAGGAAGATACTGGAATTATTGGCCATTTTATGGCGATAAGTTTAACACAAAGCACAGGATATTTGCAGAGGGTTCAAGAGGAACAATACAATGAATACCATATAATTAAAATCCTAGGGCTTTGAATTACTTTGTCAAAATTGCACTTCATCAACATTTGCTGCACACTGGAAAAAATTTGGATTTTCACAAATATTTTTGAGCATGGAACTAAAGAATATTGAGTTGATCTTTCTTACCAGAGAGAAGTTTGGACAGAATCAAAGTTGGATAATAATTGTAGCCTTCACTTATCTGTGTGTTTAAAAACAAAAACAGAAAAGTGATTTGAAATCAAGCTTGTGACACTTCTTCACACTTCTCTTCTCTTGTCAAAAGTCCTATTCATGCTCACAACTCTAACATTAAAATACATCTTTCTCTAAAGGTTGCTCCGTGGCACCTGTGGATTAGACCTTAGTTCCTGGAGGGCACTTGGATGTGACTGGAATAAAATCAGGCCTGGACCTCTCGAAGGTACAGTACCTGAGCTATGGTACAAGTGATAGATGACCACCACGGCCTGCCATGCGTCTCCCCATTCTGGGCTTTATGACAGCAATGGGCCTCCAGATAAGATAACCCAGTGAGTAACACGGCAATGGCCTGCTGCATGTGCTGTATTCAGTAAAGACACAGAACAGTTAAAACTCTGGACAATGATTAGTTACGTAAGTGCTGTTGGACAAACACTTAAAGACAGGAACCATCCATGTGGGCATCATAGGTTAAAGTTATTTATTTTTTTTTTTAGCAAAATCAACTTTTTTTTTTAGCTTTTTATTATGTTACAATGTTGATAAATACCTAGAGCTGTGTTTCCACCCACTCGGAAATCTATCAATCTTCTCCAGAGGCTATTCTTGGCACCGCGGCCTAAACAGCTCCTCCTTAGGTCCTACGCATCCAGGAAATGCTTTCCTCGCCTCTGGATCTCTGACTAAGCTTAATCCTTTCATCGCAAAAATATAAGACAATATTGCATTATCTTTATCACTAAGTGATAATAATCTCAAACATATCTTTATAGATATGTTTGAGATTATTATCAAATACCTGCAAAAAGCAGGTGTTTTTTGCATTTGCAAACTGCATTTGTAGTTTCTTTGTTCCACATTGTTTTACCGAAAACCTTTGTACATCTTTGCTGTGTTTTTGTGAAGTTCAATTGTTGTTTTTTACTGCAGAGAGTCAGTACTAGCCATGTAAACAAACAGCTAGCGTATGGGCTAAAGACATTTGAGACCTACACAATTCTTCTTCTGAAACCCCCCCCCCCCCCCCCCCCCCCCAATTTTTTTTTTCCAGAATCCTTTTGGATATTTGTTACTGTGCTCTAGATAGTACACTTGTGAAACGAAAGTTGTGAAAATTTGATTAAGAACTAGTGGCTTTATATTTTCATGGCACTGAAAAAGACCTGGCAATGAGAAACACTGCTATGTAAAGAGAAATTTGCAAGCATATGTTGAGTTTTTTCACTGGAACTAATCTGTTTTTGCAAATGAACTCTTTACTTACTTACTTTTAGCCTATTGTACATGCTTTGGATTGGTGGAGGAACCCAGACCACCCAGAAGACAAGAAGATGAGAGGAAAGCATAACTCACCACAGAAAGGCCCACATGGATGATAATCCTACCCGTTATTTTATTTTCAACCATTGTGCCAAGGACAATTTAGATCCACCAGTTTAGCAAATGCTGTAAAATCTCCGTTGTTATGACAGCATGCTTGGTTCTAATAATCAGGTCCGATATACTGGATAAGGAGCCCTTATACAACTAGCTCTTGAAAAGGATAACCACAACCACCTTGAAGAACAGGCTGCGTGCTTTGTCCTTTGCAAATTTTTCACCATATAAGGCACAAGGGCAAAGACGTCTTCACTTGTGTTTTGCAAGCCATGTCTCCTCCAACGTGAGAGACAGCGACCTGTAGCCGGGTGAGGAAGTAGGAGCGATTAAAGCGCCATTAGCAGCACTTTTCTGCAAAGGACATTAATCAGAAAGAGGCAATGCGGCTCACAGTGACAAATAAAATGTAAGACAAAGAGAACAGGAGATGAGGGGATAATATCAAGGTCTGACTACGTTTTGAATTTACAAAGAGAGTCATTGTATGTTGCGTTTACGACACTACTGTGTGTTCTTTGTAGTTTGGTTTATCAGACTTTGGTTCTGACTCTGTACATATGGGGCATGATTATGATTAAAGATTTAAAAAAAACATCCTCTGATATAGAGTAGTCACAGTATACACAACTCGTATAGCGTGTAAAGCGTGATATACAGTCAGGTCCATAAATAATGGGACATTGACTCAATTCTCATTTTTGTGGCTCTATAAAGCACCACAATACATTTGAAATTAAACAACAAAGATGTGCTTAAACTGCAGACTTTCAGCTTTAATTTGAGAGTATTTATATCCAAATCACATGAATGGTGTAGGAATTACAACCGTTTGTATGTGTGCCTCCTACTTTTTAAGGGACCAAAAGTAATGGGACAAAGTAACCATTTTTTTTTTTTTTTTAATACTTGGTTGCAAATCCTTTGCAGTCAATTACAGCCTGAAGTCTTGAAGGCATAGGCGTCAACAGACGCTGGGTTTCATCCCTGGTGATGCTCTGCCAGGCCTCTACTGCAAATGTCTTCAGTTTGTTCTTGGGGCATTTTCCCCTCAGTTTTCTCTTCAAGTGAAATGCTCAATTGGATTCATGTCAGGCGATTGACTTGGCCATTGAATAACATTTCACTTCTTTGCCTTAAAAAGCTCTTTGCTGGCTTTTGCAGTAGCTTTGGGTCATTGTCCATCTGCACTGTGAAGCGGCGCCCAAGCATTTAGCTGAATATGAGCACATAGTATTCCCCGAAACACTTCAGAATTAATCCTGCTGCTTTTGTCCACAGTCATATCATCAATAAATACAAGGGAACCAGTTCCATTACAAGCCCATGCCACGATGCTGCACCACCATGTTTCACTGATGATGTGGGATGTTTTGAATCATGAGCAGTTTAGATGTTTTTTGGCAAACTCTAATCAGCCTTCTGTTTTTGAGGCTCACCAGTGGTTTACACCTTGTGGTTAATCGTCTGTATTCTCTCTGGTGAAGTCTTCTCTTGATTGTTGACTATGACACACATACACCCACCTCCTTTGATCTGACCTATTGTTGTGAAAGGGTTTTTCTTTACCAGAGAAGGAATGCGTTGGTCATCCACCACATTTGTCATCCGTAGTCTTCCAGGTCTTTTGGTGTCGTTGAGCTCACCAATGTGTTCTTTCTTTTTTCATAATGTTCCAAACTGTTGATTTGGCCATGCCTAATATGTTTGCTATCTCTCTGATGGGTTTGTTTTGATTTTTCAGCCTAATAATGGCTCACTTCACTGATAGTGATAGCTCTTTAATTCACATTGAGAATTAACCGCAACAATATCCAAAATGCAAATATCACACTTGAAATGAACTCTGAACATCTCATCTGTACCTTATCAATCGGATAATGAGGGAAGAGCTGAGCAGCCAATTGTCCCATTACTTTTGGTCCCTTAAAAAGTGGGAGGCTCACATACAAACGGTTGTAATTCCTAAACCGTTCATCTGATTTGGATGTAAATCCTCTCAAATTAAAGCTTTAATTAAAGAAATAAAGCTTTTTTTTATTTTATTTTTATTAAAGCTTTAAAAGCTTGTGGTGGTTTATAGAGTGAAAAAGATAAGAATTGAGTCAATGTCCCAATATTTATGGGCCTGACTGTATTTATTGGAGCTGAAACAACCAAGTAACTTATTTTAGTGCTGTCCCTGGACCCAACAGGCATCAAAACCTTTCTGTATTTGGTACCTGTTTTTGATACCCTTTTTCCACAATACTTGTAGTACCAAAACTCATAATACATGGGTCCATACTATACGGGTATTGTTTAACAGTACCCTGCCCTACGTGCAAGTGTAAAAATTGTTAGTATACTGCCAAACATGCATACAGGTGTATAGCTAACCATCTGAAATGTAATCTAACATATTACTTTCTGCGGTATTGTTGATAATAGAATGTGTGTGTTTTTTTCTTAAATATAGTGAAGTCAAAAATGCGATCTAGCAATTATCGTCTTATTGCAGTATTGATATATTTATGTTAAGTAGGCCCTGTTGTTTATCAAATGAAATCCTCGAGTCAACAAAAATTGGATCGTGGAATATATACTTGGTAATAGAAAAGCCAAACCTGCGCAGAGACAGTGAGCACATTTTGAACTAAGAGCTACATGGAATATGAATAGAAACTTTATTGATTGCATTACTCAGCCATATTGTATAAATACTGTCAAAATATGGCAGCTGCACATTAATTAGGAGTATTGATAAAACATCAGCCTGTGTGCTGGTTCAGCAGGCCACACATTATTAGGGAAAGGTTAAGTGCCCAGCCGACATTTAATTTCCTTCATCTCGCCATCTATACTTTACTCTCTCTCTCTCTCTCTCTCTCTCTCTCTCTCTCTCTCTCTCTCTCTCTCTCTCTCTCTCTCTCTCTCTCTCTCTCTCTCTCTCTCTCTCTCTCTCTCTCTATTTGTTATACATCTATGGGGGAGATAAAAGAATAGCATAGTTGACCAAAAATAGTAAACATCCTTTCCTGTTGTGATTTTGCTCATAATTTCCACTGGTCCGCCAGGCTGCCGTTTCTGCAGGGACTGATCTGCGCGCACACACCAGACACACACGACTCTCTCTGTCATTTAGCAGCATCCTCTTCAGCCACGCTCCTGCAAGATGGATGCCCTCTCACACACATTTATCCGCCGGCGGCACGGTGCTTTATTATCTAATTTTGACAGGCTAGTCCCGCCCATCGCGAGGCGCTGGCGCGGTCGTCGTTCCCCCCAGGGACAGACTGGGCAAGGCCTCCGCTGAACCCAATCGCAAAGTGCTAAATGCGGCGCGCGACTAGAATGCTAATTTACTGTAAGCGGTGCGCTGAAAGACTTCCTGTCATTGCTGCCGCTCCTCCAGCCGTCCACATCCGAGCCAAAAACGCATTAACGCGCAAGCAAACAGCACAGCGTACTCTGCGGGACTTTTACGAAATTCACCAGCCCATAAAAATCTTCCCTCGCAAAATATCTCTTCAGTAAGCTACAGCCAAAACCAATTGATCTTTGCTACACAGATCTGAGTGCAAACATAATTGGGCATCAGTGGCTCAGTGGCAAAGCATTCCCCCATCAACACAGAGGTTGAAACAATTTAGGGACACAGTGTGCTTTATCTAAAAGAAAAGTACAATTTATAGAGTATATGACACAAAGGAGACACAAATGTAGGACTAAAACAATACAACTTGCCAGACCCAGGACAAAGCATTTTACACAATGCCTTTCATGTTCCAACCCTTTTTCGTCTTTGTACTTTAGACATGGAAGATCATTGGCCGTCAAAAAGTTTTCATTTTAGATACAAAATGTTATACAAACCTGTTCTACTCTGTATTTTCTGTGTGAAGTAACAGTTCTACTTGAATCCCAATCCTTCTGTATTTGCATGGTTTACTGGCGCTGCTCAAAATGATGATTTGGAGCCAGAGCGCGTGTGCCATGGGAGCGATGACAAGACAAGATTGAAATGTATGTGAGCGTGTCCCAGTGGCCCCCACTGAGCGATGGCTGTCCTCTCGCCCAGGCCTGAGTGGATGAAGCATTACGCCCGCTTCCGCACAACTGATGGAGCCCTGATGTATGGCCATAGTTAGCGCCATTGCCATTCATCACGCTGTGCTCGATGATTGCGATTCATCAAATTCAGCGCCGCGCGTCATGATTAGCTTATGCCTGATTTCTCCACGTCACTCCCGCTGGAAGACTCAGGTGTCACTTTTTTGACGGCTGCCTGTCAAACTTGGGCGCGCCAGGTAATGACTAGAGGCAAGTGTGTTTAGACACTGCATATAGCAATCCCAAGAAATGGAAGTTACTGTATGCTTATCAAAAGAATGAGGGAAATCAGTGATCTTGGGTCTCTGGTGATGAACGGCAGAGACAGGACATGGAGACATGATCAAACATTCGTCTTTTCCATTTGTATGGTGGAACAAGTGAAAACGGTGAGATCGGCTGTCAGCCCAGTGCCCGCCCTTCATATCAGAATTCAGGGGTAATCTGGGAATTTTACATCTGATAGTGGAAGATGACTTTTATGTTTTTCAAGTTGTTGAAATTACCCAGTGTGTCTGTGCCAAAAATAGAACATTCGAAATCTAGAAGAAATCAATCTAGTTCAGTAAGCTTTATTTTCAGTTCTACTGTAAATTAAATACTCTAAACTCTGAAGACTAAAGTTATGTTTGTGCACGATAAATACAGGAGCACAGGGCATATTATCAGATTAAAAAATGAAATTGGCAGCATCTTTGTAGTCGTGGGGTACTTTTGAGCCTGGTCCATCAAGACCACCACCACCACCTCTCCAAAACCCACTGAAGCTAGAAGGTCCAAGGTTCAATTCCCCACCTGTTTCCCCTACCACTAAAAACCATGTACGATAGGCCAGAATGAATGATGGTGGTCAGAGCGTTGGCCCAGATGTGTGCAGTCGCGACAGCGCTTCTGTCAGTCTCCCCCAGGGGAAACTAAAGCTACAAAGGTAATTTACCACCACTGAGTGTGTGAATGTAAAATTGTCTCATGTAAAGCGCTTTGTGATCATGTCTGTGAACGGTGCTATATAAATAAAGTTATTCTTCTTCTGGACAACATAGTCAACCTGGCTCCCCACTTCATAGTGGCATCTGAACCCCTTGGAACCAGGATCCTGTTTGCTTTGCCTTCAACACCATCCCCGCAGCTCTGCTCCAGCACAAGCTCTTCAGCTCAACATGCTTGGCTCCATCTGCAGGTGTTGGATCATTACCTGACAAACCGGAGGCAGCATGTGCGGCTGTGGAAGATTGTCTTGGACAATCTGACTATCAGCAGTGGACTCCCTCAGGGCTGTGTACTTTCCTCCCTGTTTTTCTCCCTGTATACCAACTGCTGCACCTCCAGCCATAAATCTGTAAAATGGATAAGTTTGCAGATGGCATCACCCTCATCGGGCTCATTGATATTGCATTTTCTAACCAACAGTCTAAGATAGTGATAAAGATATCTGTTACATTAATACTAAACACCTGTAAAAAGCATAATACCCTCCCCCCCAAACACACAAAAACATAAACACAGTCAGGAAATAAAACAAAACATATGTAGTTAAATAGCAGACTTTTAGCTTTATTTGAGAGCATTTACATCCAAATCGGAACGGTGTAAGAATTACAAGCGTTTTTATGTGAGCCTTTCACTTTTCAAGGGACAAAAAGTAATGGGACAAAGCAACAATTATGAATGTAATTTTTGTATTTTTAATATTTGGTTGCAAATCCTTTCCAGTCAATTACAGCCTGAAGTCTTGAAGGCATAGACGTCACCAGACGCTGGGTTTTATCCCTGGAGATGCTCTCCCAGGCCTCTACTGCAAATGTCTTCAGTTTGGTCTTCAGCAAGTGAAATGTTGCTGAATTGGATTCATGTCAGGCGATTGACTTGGCCATTGAATAACATTCCACTTTTTTGTCTTAAAAGGCTCTTTGGTGGCTTTGGTAGGAGCTTTGGGTCATTGTCCATCTGCACTGTGAAGCGGCGTCCAAGCATTTAGCTGAATATGAGAACATAATATTGCCCGAAACACTTCAGAATTAATCCTGCTGCTTTTGTCAACAGTCACATCATAAATAAATACAAGGGAACCAGGTCCATTACAAGCCCGCCATGCCATGATGCTGCACCACCATGTTTCACTGATGAGGTGGGATGTTTTGAGCAGATCCTTTGTTTCTCCATATTTTTCTCTTCAAATCACTCTGGTACAAGTTGATCTTTGTCTTATCTGTCATGGGATGTTGTTTCAGAGCTGTAAAGGCTTTTTCAGATGTTTGTTGGCAAACTCTAATCAGCCTCCTGTTTTTGAGGCTCACTAGTGGTTTACACCTTGTGGTTAATCGTCTGTATTCTCTCTGGTGAAGTCTTCTCTTGATTGTTGCCTTTGGCACACATACACCCACCTCCTGGAGAGTGTTTTTGATCTGACCTATTGTTGTGAAAGGGTTTTCTTCACCAAGAAAATAATTATTTGGTCATCCACCACATTTGTCATCCGTAGTCTTCCAGGTCTTTTGGTTTTATGTTTATGCTCACCGTTGTGGTCTTTGTTTTTTTATAATGTTCCAAACTGTTGATTTGGCCACGCCTATGTTTGCTATCTCTCTGATGGGTTTGTTTTGATTTTTCAGCCTAATAATGGCTCACTTCACTGATAGTGATGGCTCTTTGGATCTCATATTGAAAATAATAGCAACAATATCCATCCATCCATTTTCCTCCACTTTTCCGTTGTCGGGTCGTGGGGGCAGCCGTTGGAGCTGCCCAAATCACATTGCACCAGACCCTATGGCTCCTCCTGCAGGTGGTGGGTCCACAGAAGGATGGGCTCATGGTTCTAACCGGGCCTGTTGGTCTCTCATAAGGGGCTTCTGAACAGCTCTTTGTCTGACCCATCACCTAGGAGGGGAGCAACAATATCCAAAATGCAAATATCACACTTGAAATGAACTCTGGACGTCTCACCTGTTCCTTATAAATGGGATAATGAGAGAACAGCTGAGCAGCCCATTGTCCCATTATGTATGGTCCCTTAAAAAGTGGGAGGCACACATAAAAACGGTTGTAATACGCCGTTCATCCAATTTGGATGTAAATACAAATGCAGTTTAAGCTCATTTGACATCGATTGTGGTGGTTTATAGAGCCAAAAACATAAGAATTGAGTTGATGTCCCAATATGTATGGGACAATAACCCGTTGTTGGAATCTTGATTATTTTGGTTGCATGCATTTTGTATTTTTTTTTATTTTTTTTTATCGTTTTGCCTTCATTTTAGTTACTATTGCAACACAAGTATAGTATTGTATAGGCCGACAGTGGTGCAGATGGTAGAGCAGGTCGTCTCATGATCGGAAGTCTGTGGATTCTTTGCCTGGCTCTGCCATACTACTCCCTGTCTGTTCCACACAGGGAAGTTAGTCTGGTAATGGAGCAATTGGAGCAGTATAAACAGGCGGGCCTAATGCACACAGATTGTCAGTGAAATAAACCAATCGGCAATTAGCGGACGTGACGACAGCTGTAGCCCAATTCAGAAAATATGAACTGAATATAAACTTACGCAGAGGCAAAATCCTCGACGCCTTCATCCATGATAGTCTTGTCAATTGCCTGTGACGGTTGTGATTGGTTCAGCTTGGCTTTAGCCGCCAATCAGGGCTTACCGTGTGTGTCCAGACCCACTTTCTTTCACACAGAAAAGAAGTGAGTGGGTGTGGTTTACCAGGCAAAGGGGTTCCAATTCAGGCTCCTGCAGGTGCATACTGACATTGTGTCCTTGGGCAAGACACTTCGCCCACCTTGTGTAAATGGGTGAGAGGTTCCTTGTAGTAAAGCGCATTGGATGAAAACGCTACATAAATTTAGACCATTTACCACTTACCCTAGGCCAACATGGAAAGTTCCGCACAGTGGCTTTAAGTATTCAACAAATCTCTTGATTGTTGATTATTAATCATGTAAGAATGTCTCTTTTGTAATGGTTTACTATATTAGTGTTTACGTGATATTAATGGATACCACGTAGCATAATATCTTCCTTATTTGGCAATGTAACAGTCTTGTCCAAAACAAACCTATGGACAGGCATTCATCAGAACACTTGCGGGACGCTTCCTTCCCATATAAAACTGGATAATCCTCATTTTGTGTCCACGCTCAGCTTCCTTTGGGCCGTGCTCGTTCTATTGAATTGGTAATTTCATTCCATTCCTCCCTTAGGCTCAGCCCGCAGTCCCAACCTCCACCTCCAATCCTTACACGGCGGCCCCGGCATTTCCTCAAATTGCCTAAACCCTTCGCAATTGTAATTTGTGAAGAGGCTGCCGAGTGGTTTTTTGAAGGGTATAGGAGAGAGAGGAGGGGAGGAAAATACCAGACAGCAGGAGCCAGGAGCTGTAGGTAAGGAAGCAGGGAGGAGTATGGATGGGTAGGAGGTTGGAGGTAAGTGCTCTCTCGCTGGAGTTGAGCCCTCCCTCGCGATGGTCACAACCTTGCTCTGATCCCTTTTGAAGCTATTACCCTTTCACCTGGACAAGCTCATCACGGCAGCACACAAGAAACCCCCAACATGGCGCTGTGGTTCCCTCTGCCATATCAGACAAGTGATCCGGCAAGAGGGGAAGATTTCGAGGGTCGTTAAAAGCTTTAAATGCATTGCATAATATACCCCAAAGAAATGAATGTTTTTTTAAAAAAAGTACATTTTGACAGTGTTGTTGGTTGTTATGATACTGTAAACAAGGGCAACAAGTGCTTTTACTTTGTTTCAAGAAGTGCTTGGCAGCATTCTATGCATTTGATCCATCTTTAATGTCACTGGGGGCCCCATCTCCAGACCTTGATAGACAGGAGTACCTATAGCTGGAGGATCTAATATGTTTTTGTTGCAAACATGCAAACTGCACTCTGGGAAAAGAACCCGCTGCATAGCGGCATAATGGATTGGTCAAATGCAGGGAACACTTTTCCATACACGGACAATCGGACATGTAAGAATACCTTAACTTCACATTTGAGAGGGGTCCTTACAGTGGTAAAAATACAGTTTCCACTTTAACACAACAGTCAAACTACAACTTCTTACAATTGAAAAAGATCCACTAACTTTCACCATTTCTAGTCAATTTAGTGTGCCCCGAGGAAGGCCTGTGAGCCGAAATGCTGTAGCTTTTTTAATCCAGTTAGCCATGTAAAATAAATTATTTTTCAACTTTTCTAACCTTTTTAAGTGCATGTTTTTGTTTCAATTTTTCATCTGTTAAGAATTATCCCTGCACTGAAGAGCACCAACACGATATTATTTTAAGCATACTATAAACATCTAACCCCCTCCTGGAACCGCCACCTTAACGTGGTGGAGGGGTTTGAGCGCCCGAATGATCATAGGAGCTCTGTTGTCGGGGGCTTCGTGCCCCTGGTAGGGTCTCCCATGGCAAACAGGTCCTAGGTGACGGGTCAGACAAAGAGCGGTTCAGAAGCCCCTTATGAGAGACCAACAGTCCCGGTTAGAACCATGAGGCCGTCCTTCTGTGGACCCACCACCTGCAGGAGGAGCCAGTGGGGCTGGTGCAATGTGATTTGGGCAGCTCCAACAGCTGCCCCCACGACCCGGCAACGGACAAGTGGAAGAAGCTGGATGGATGGATGGATGGATGGATAAACATCTAACATCTAAGTTTTGAAAGTCAAACTGCAACTTCTCACAATTGAAAAAGATCCACCAACTATCACCATTTAGTAAAGTTAAAACTCTGGATTGAAATGGTATAATTACCAAAAACAAAACAAAAAAGTCAAATTTTTTCATTGCTTTTCTGTTTGTTTGTTTTTGTCACTTTTTTGTAACGATTTTTTGTCACACATTTTTGTCACTTTTTATCACCTTTTGGTTTTTTGGTCACGTTTTCGTCGTCCTCTTCTTTCATTTTCATCCTCATTTTCGTCACATTTTTGTTGCTATTTTCAGAAGCGTTCAGATTTGGGTAAAGCCAAACTGGAGAAAATGTGGTCGGTTCAGGTGGGGGTTAAGAGGTAAATACGATATTTTCTGAGTGAAACAAACATATAAAACTGACATTATGACCAAAACAACTGTATTTATTTTTTTTACATATTCAGATGTTTCTACACTTTTATAGAACATACAGTAAATATTAAAAAGAAATATACTCGCAACCCACTGGAAATGGCTCCGCGACCCACTTTTGGGTCCTGACCCACCAGTTGAGAACCACTGATAGGAGTAAGGCACAAGATGGAAATAAATTGTTGTAAACTATGTCTCTTAATGGTACGTCCACTTGGCAAAAATGCTGAATTAATTACAAACATAGGCTATATCATCCAACTATAAAGCCAACCAAAGTTTAGACAACCGTGTTGACAGTTTGCACCGTTGCGATCCCCTCCCACAGTGCCCCTGCCTCCACCTGGCTAAGCACTATTAGTGTGAGTGCATGTGGGTGTGTGCACACGGACGCACTTGTCGACAATTTGGGCCCGCACACGCTCCTGTCAGGGGTCTGCGCAGCTAATCTTTATGCACTCTGTGACCCCCTCGCTGCAAACCCTGCTAAATATATTATTCCCCTGGGCCTTTCATTGCTGCTTGGTGTCAGAAATCAATATGTATGAGGCGCGTAGATGGGAATTTCTAATAGATCTCTGCGGCCCTGCGCTGCTCTTCAATATCTGCTTTGGACTATTAGTGCCGGCTCAGTGGCGGTGAAATAACCGAGATAATCTTTTAAGGCGCCGTTCTTAAGGTGGAACGGCAACTCGCGCCTCGCATCCTCCTCCGCGCGCCGCTGCAGTAAAGATGGATTTCATTTTTCAGGGATGTTTATTGGGAGCGGCGGGCGTGCTGTTTGCAATCTTTAACCCAGAAAAGCACTTGCATGGCGCTTATTTTGATACAAGGATGAAATAAAACGTCAATTGTTTATATATATATAAATATAATTGACGCTTGTGTTTACACAAAATGTTTGGGTTTGTGTGTGTGTGTACGTGTCTTTTAGTTGTTGTTTTTTTTCCAACATTGCTTTCCTCCTCGCAGACCGGTTGGGTTCGTCCGCACAGTTAGAGCTATAGTGTGTGTGCTTATTTTGCGGTTCCGTGTGGAGGGATGTGCCGCGCTGCTAATTGCCCATATTCCTAATGCGGTCATGATTTGCTGCAGCACTTAGCGGCGGCAGCGGCGGCGCAGGATCCTGACTCTAGACACCCCCCGTCCCCCACGCACACACACACACACACACACACACACACACACGCACACATTTCTTCCCTAGCCCCGCCCCTCCCCACACGCGCACATACAGGAGGAGAAGAAGAGACATCCGGCGTCGGCAGCAGCAGGCGGTTGGGGAATTGGAGGCTGAGGTGATGGGAAGGTGGGAGGCGTGTGGCGGTGTATGTGTGGATGGGGAGGGTGAGGCTCAGACAGCGTGCGGTCTCGAGGGAGCCAGGAGAGAGAGACAGAAATGATGCCACGGTCACAGGCGCAGTTCCCCCCCCCCCCCCCCCCCCCTCCTCCCAGCCCCCCTCCATCTCACGCATATGCGGGCCACGCTGTATTTAATCTGCCCATATCTGCCGCCTCGCACACAAAGGTTACAGCGCTTTCCCCGCAATGTCACCGAACAAAGCTGATGACTAAATTCGAGGTAATTGCTATAACTGATAATTTAGTCACTCTTTTTTTTTTGGTCCACTATTCTACGGGGACAATTTGATGTTGGCAAGAAATGGTTGCCTATACTTAAGCAGACCTCCACCAAGGCCTTTGAGCTCACTGGTGAAGATACAGACAAGGGCGGCGTGGGATAATTCTGGACCCCATGGAAACAAAAATGTATGGGCCCCCCACATTATATACAGATAAGATATAACCCATTAAACTTATCCCGTTTATTAGTCAAAACGGGCAAAATACGCATTGAGTGCATGAGGGGTCATCCATGTAAAAAGGTCTACTCTTCTGGTCCCTTATTCTGCCTGGGCCCTTTAGAATCGCCCTAACCTTCCACCGCCTTACAGCGCCCATGGATACGGAGCCCAGATGTTAAGCCATGGGATGTTAACACTTTCAAAATGCCATTTCCCAAGTTATACAGTAAGTTGTTTTGTTTTAAAGGGATATTTCAGGATTTTTGACATAGAGCCTCATTTCCTAGTTATCCAGAGTGTTGTTGATGTCTGGAGATATTTCTTTCTTAAATTCATGCAGTTTTTATATTTGAAGAGTCTAGTGACGCTAGGCTAGGGCAAGGCTAAAGCATTTCTATGGTATCAGTTAGCCTGCATTAAAAACAGTCTGACCGACTCCACAGTGCACCTGAGGTAAATATGTTGAAGTATTGAAAACATCTATGCACAGGTGTATGTCTGATCATGTTCTGAGGTTTGTGGTATCTGGATAGCCACAAGGGGCTACATTTCATAAGTTGTGCTTTTTACTTTGTCGCTGACGTGTTGCAATGTAATAGAGACCTTTAGATATTTTTCTAAGAATCAGAAGTGTTCACTGCCAACCTCTTTCCAACGATAACCAAAAGGTCTGTATTTAGCAGACCTGGATCTTGGAATGGCAGCAGCTCATTTGGGTCCGTGTTGGTTCAAAGGTTTGTGGATCAATAGAAAAGCACTCTATAAATGTGACCATTTGTCTTGTATTTATTTATTTACGTGAAAGAACCAGATAATTTTTTGTATCTGTTTGTAACTGAAATTATTGATGGGCAACATGGCAAAACAAACAGACAAAAATACACAATTCCACCAATATCTGGAGCGTATCACAACATTGTTAATAGCTTTGTACTGCCTGCCGGTAAAGCCATCTGCTTTTTTTCTGTTTTCTGAGAGTTCACTCCTCGCATGGCATCAAAGCCATTTTACAAAACACTGTCTGCTGGTCTGTCTACTAGTTTGTAGGATTCAAAGTTTATTTGTATTATAAAGTAACAAAAGTTTTCATATCATCTGTGCTGGCTTATTGTGAATTTGGGCTCTTTTTTTTAATCTCTCAATCACTACTGGTCTTCTGTCTTCTGGTCTGGAATTATGACCTCTTAGACATGTCATTTGCTCCACCTTGTAGTTCCTTAAACCTTAGTTTCAACTTGTTAATGACTTATACTTTCCAGCCTGGAGAGAAAGTCAAACTCCCCCTGTCCCAACCTGGTCACTGCTGATTTATGGCTCTGATCTATGTCTAAAGCTCATTAGTTGAACTTTAGACATAGGACGCATCCATTTTGATTGAGTGACAGGTTTTCTCTATTTACAAAGAGTATTTCTCAGATGAGTTAACAGATTTTACATACGCATGTCAAAAGCTGCCTCAGTATTTTCATGGGCCGAATGTTGACACACGTTGATGCAATAATGAGTGGCAATGGTAATGCATCAACATTACTTAATGTGTTTCGTCATACATATTAAGTTTACAGAGCTGCATCCCTCAATGTGCACCCATACAATAATACAAACAACTTATTTTCTGTGTTTCTCTGCTCTTGGCCTCAATTTAACACAGAGAATATAGGCACAATAACAGCAGATTATGTTTAAAGATATGGTGTCACCACCTACTCTCACATGATTCATTAGGCCTGGAGGGTGTTGTAGCCCAAAGCCCCCCGAGAATGGAGGTGTGAACCCAGGATTTAACAGCTCAAAGTAGGAGCGGAATGACAGTCAAAACATGTGGAGATCGGTGAAAACTATTTTTTTTTAAACATATGTTGAAAGAGTGCTCAAGCAATGGAAATGTTGTTCACTCTGTTTCAAAGTCTAAATCAAACCAACTGGATTCTCTGGACTTAAAAGCCGACAAAGCATGTAGCATCTTCAGAGGATGGGTCCGTGCACAACAACGAGCAGGTCATGACGGTGCATGGGTTTTTTGAAATGACCAGTCTCAAATCAAACGTTGGTGAGCTTAAACATTAAGGTGCATTCATTAAATATTTTTTAGATCCATGGTTTGAAATACATTATTTTCAGCCCACAGCACGGGGCCTGCCAGTTGGGTTTAGGGATTCAAATCCAAGTCAGTGATGCTTTACTTCTCCAGTACGACACAGAGTGATCGCACAAGGCCCTCCACCCTCATGCTGCTCGCCCCGATAATTACCTCCCCCAGGTACCACTACACAGAGCTCTACAGCCCAAATGTGCCGCCACCGGGGGCACTATGACTGCCAGAGCAGACGGCAACATTTCAGGGGGCAATGAGCAGAGGAAGAAGTGGTGTGTGGGGGCCGAGTCCGGGGCGCAGGTGGGGGCCGCTGGGTTAGGTTTCGGTGTAAAAGCATTGGCGGCAGCAGCTTCGGAGAGCTCTTCTAATTACACATGGTGAATTTGCATGTTGGATATCGCTAGTTAGATAATAGTATTTTTTGCTCTCAAAATTGTTAACATGCATTCTCATTTGTCTGTTGGACGGGTAGAGTAACTCCAGTGCGGGACATTTTATTTTGAGTTAGATTTGGTGTTGAAACTTAAACGCTAAACTAAAATCACAAGTGATATTTAGTCTGGGGACCACCAATTGATTTTCTCGTAGGAGAGGTGTGGTTTACGATTGTCCATAGCCGTTATATATTATATTATATTGGGCGCTACAAATGTCTATCATATGTTTCAGCACGTAGCCATAGCCAATCGTATCCTCGTATCAGATGACCTATGACGAACCCAGTGTAAACGTTCGAGCGAAACGATTTAGAACACGGTCTAAAGCTTGATTGAAAGATGGTGTCGCATCTGCTGCTGTCATGTTGGATTTTTTTTATCCGTAAACAAACTAACGTCATCGTCTTACCGTCCCTCCTCGTTCTGTGATTGGTCCCCAAATCCATGCGAAGATTTTGGCCATGGTCCCCAGGCTGTTGTGCAGTTCGAAAGGATTCGAGTGCACACAGCGGTCTGGCGTTAGCCAGGCTAGTTGAAACCATTTTAACTCTAGAACACAGTATACACTATACAATATCTATGTAGTGCACTGTACATGGCTGATTTGTGTAGCCTATTTTTCTTATAAATGATCTTACTCAAAATTCTAATAACTGATTTCTTGTGCTGAAAAGTGCTAATGTTATATTGTGAAGCTGTGTACATATGGTCCCCACGCACGTTGCC
Organism: Proterorhinus semilunaris; assembly: GCA_021464625.1. Taxonomy (NCBI): domain Eukaryota; kingdom Metazoa; phylum Chordata; class Actinopteri; order Gobiiformes; family Gobiidae; genus Proterorhinus; species Proterorhinus semilunaris. The sequence goes on from CM038349.1 coordinate 28,446,275, forward strand.
CGGGCGTGGTCGTGCTCCTTTCTAACAGCTGGGACGGGGTAAACTCTGGAGCGGTGCCATGTGAAATCCTGAGTCTGCTCCTACTGTACATCTGCACATGCACCTGCTCTCGCCGCACGTAAACAAACTGTTAAAGTCGGGCACACATGGCACAAACAAAGCGCGCACCCTGCAGGAGAATAAAAAGAGCCGACAAATAGTGTTGAAATGTAAACAGGGAACGCTTGCACTTGTTAGTAATTTGGGAGGTTGGCCTAGAATTAAATCCCTGGGATGCGCACGACAAAGGTCACCTACAAAAGACACTTTGTCTTGTTGTGAGTCACAGACATTTATAAAAGATGCAGTATTTGTTCTAGCGCAGAATTTAGGATCCAAGTCCCATCAGGGCAGGTGCTGTTTGTCCCGTACTCATTTACACCAAGCAGCAGGTTCTGCTCATAACATTGTTAAGAGATGCAGTTTTGTTATTGTTTAAAATGTATATAACAGTTGATATGTCTGACGTCTAATACAGGATTATACGTCTGGACTGTGGAGCTTCCAATTGTTACAAATTGTAAATAGCTGTCCCGAAGGTTGAGCACATACACATTAGAATGTAAATGACCAATTATAATCAAGTATAAAAAAAAGTGCAAATATAATTACTTGTCATATGCACAAAAGCTGAGTTTGATTTCATTGGCCACTCCCAAGACTGATTACCACCAAGTTTGTTGAATCAAGGAAATATCACTGTTTGACTTGTCAGAAAAATAATAGAAACATAATGCCATTAAATGACTCCACGAGTGTAAAGGACAACGATTCATCCAAGATGTCACCAAAGAACCCTGAACAACATCTGAAGAACTGCAGGCTTCACTAGGCTCAGTCAAAGTCAGCGTTCATGACTCAAATATAAGCGAAAACCACTGTTGATACATAAGAACGCAACAGCTCGACTCTAATTTGCAAAAAAAACAAACAACAACAACAAGACTTTTAGAGAAATGTTCTGTGGACTGACCAGACGAAAGTTGAACTTTTTGGCATATCTGGCATAAAAACAACGCAGCATTTGATAAAAAGAAGGAACGCCAAGCCAAAAGTCAAACATGGAGATGGCAGTGCGATGGTCTGGGGCTGCTTTGCTGCTTCAGGACCTGGACAACCTGCCGTCATTGCTGGAATAATAAATTCTACAGTATACCTGGAGGAGGACGTCCAGCCATCAGCTCAAGTGCTCTTGGGTTATGCAAGGACCCCATACAAGCAAATCCTTAGCAGTTATCGCAAACACTTGACTTCCGCTATTGATGCCCAACCAGTTATTAAGTTCAGGGGGCCTTTTTTTTCACACAGGGCCAGAGAGGTTTGGATTTTTCTTTCCCTTAATAAATGGGATAATCATAATCAAACTGCATTTTGAAGTCACTGGGAACGTCTCTGCATGCCATGGAAATGTACTTGATGATCAGAAACTCAGTAAATAAACAAATGTTTAGAAATCAGGAAGGGGCATATACCTTTTCACGTCACGGTAAATAGAACTGTTTTTAACCTTTTGAACAATGTCAGAGTGGGGGCATGTCTCAAATCGACAAGAAGACATCGGAGTGTCACAGTTGTGGTCGGGACAAAAAGATGGTCCTGACCTATTATCACAATTGTAAGACAGACTGGAAATAGCGTCTCCCCCTTATTCTGACAAAACCTCCATTTCGACAGCCCTCCAAACCGAAATCAACAACACCTCCCCCATCCCACGTAGTTTTAATAATTATCTTGTGTGTCAGAATGGCAGGACATTGCACAAAAGGTAAAGTGTCACCACTCCGGCACAGAAATAAAAAAACAACTACCCCCCCCCCAAAAAAAAAGGGTATCGAACAGCTTACCACCACTGCACACCCCATTGGCGCACGCTTCCCTGCATGGGTCCCTCGTGCCTTCCCCTTTTGAAGTGGCACACGGGTGGCTGCGCTCCACTTGACACGGGCCCTGTATTCTCACCTCCGAGGCAAACGAACGGGCGTAGTTGCGTGCTTTGATGGCTTAATTATCGCCGCGGAAACAGGGCTGGTTGGAGAAAGGGGGAAGGGGGACCGGGGGGTTAGGTGCAGGTGTTAGCGCCACTGATAAGCTCACGAGGATCATTAGTGCGGGACTAAAATGGCACCGGGGGCTCCATAAATCTGTGTCTCGCGGGTGAAGGCAAATGTGACGCTTAGTTAAGGCTAGAGAGCGGCGCACGTGCGGATTTAGCAGCAGAACATGCTGATTATTACAAAACGAAGCGCGACTGGAGAATTTGCACTCGAGCCAGACTAAATAAATGGCGGCGGACGGTTTTAAAGGGCACCTGAGGCTGGTGTTTCATCTCAGAACGCAACCTCCTCAAAGTGTGATTATTGCACGCACCTGTTGTCCTAAAAAAAAAAAAAGGGGGTTACAGGAAGTGGTGACTGAGGATAGTGGGCTTTCAGTACGTATGCTACCGAAAATGCCAGCCGATTCTTCATCTCTCAAACAATGCATCGTTTACTCTAAGAGGAAAAACAACCACATCTCAATCTCTCCCATCTGTCAATCACCAACACGGGCTCAGTATTTCCATCCGTGCAAAAAGATCTTCGAAATTATATTACACTTTGTCATCATCAAAGTTGTCGGAAAAAAATGTAAGCAGTCAAGTCCCTTTTCCAGTGGCGCAAGACAGGATTTTGACCTGAAATCCTCAAAGACAATTGTGGAGGACGTTTTAAAGAGATTGAGGGCGTGTAGATATAAGACAAGTCCGGTGGTCTTATGCAGGAGATATTAGGATTGTTTCATTATGTTATGACGTTTAAAAAAAAAAGAAAAAAAAAAAGACAAAAAAAAAGAAAAAAAAGTGTGATCTTTCCACATTGATTTATTAACCTCTTAACCCCACACCTGAACCGAGCACATTTTCTCCAGTTCCAAACCTAAAAGCTTCTTGAAGAAAAGCGTCAAAATAGCAACAAAAATGAGACAAAAACAAGGATGGAAATGCAACAATAGAGCCACAAAAGAGCAATAGAAAAGTGACAAAAAGTGATGAAAATGTTAAATGTTCAAGCCATCCCTCACAATGGCTTCATTACACTTTCTAATGTGTTTCTTGTGATTCTTTCGATCACATCCCATATTGTTTTTCTATATACAGCATTATATTTTCCTTCTTGCCTCCACCCGTTTTGCCAATGCGTCACATAGGCATCGGAAGTAAATTATTGTATACACTGCACATTCATTCTATACATGTGTCAGACTGCTAAAATGCGTCCAAAGATTATGCACATAGTTACCATAAAGCATGCCAGCAGCGGGGCAGGAATGGCAGGGGAGTCGACCATTTATCTCAAGGAAGAGACGCTAGGTGCACCAACAGCCATCTGTCTTACAGGATAGGGCTATGGGTTTGTGGGGGTCGCACTTGGTTTAATTGAAGATTATCCACTTAATTACTCCAGCAGAGGCAGCGTTTAACAGCCATGGATTAGGAAATTGTCAGCCAGGCAGAACTAGGGGCCTGGTGGTGTGCAATTAGCAAGGGGGGCCCGGATACGGCTCAGCTCTCGCCCCAACAAGTGGTGGCCTGGGACAGTCGCGGCTTGTTTGGTAATTATGCCTAAAGTCAAAATTCTTGTCCTCACAGGGAAAACCCACATAGCAGTGTCCGGGGACCAATTTGCAAATTATGCACAAACAAATATATAAATGTTTGTAGATTTACATGTGGGATATCAGACGACCAGTACAGTTAATGTTTCTAATGCACGTGTGAACACTCTGTGCCTTTGCTTTTGTGGTGTTGTGATAGATAGCGGGCGTAATGGGGTTGAAGCCGTGCTGCACGAGATGGCACATTTTGGAAAGGTGTCCTGGGCACCCCCTTTCCTAGACGCTCCTTAGAAGGAAAAACTCAAGTGGGAGAAAGAAGAAACCTAGAGGAGAGCCACAAGGAGAGCGATCCACTCCCATGGACAGGCTATTGGACCCAGGGCTCATGGGAGTCTCTCAGCAGATAGGGCTGAAGACTGCAGTGCTAACATCCAGACCTTGTTGGAGCTTCAGTTCTTGTTGTCCAATATTTCCAATATTATAGCCCTCGCCTCTGGAACGGCCTGCCGGAGGGGCTCAGGACCACAGAGAATGTTCATGTATTTAAGAGCAGGCTCAAGACCCACCTTTTTAGCTTAGCTTTTAACTGACATTTATTTATTTAGTCCTAATTATATGTGTGTGTATACATATATATATATATATATATATATATATATATATATATATATATATAAATAACTCTTCCTCACCCTCCGCGGGCCGTCTCTTTTTCCTCCAAGTTTGGGTCCTCTACCAGAGGCCTGGGAGCTTGAGGGTTCTGCGCAGTATCTTTGCAGTTACTAGAATTGCACTTTTCTGGACTGAGATGTCTGATGTATTTCCTGGGATCTGCTGGAGCCACTCTACCAGTTTGGGGGTCACTGCCCCAAGTGCCCCAACGACCACGGGCACCTCTGATGCCTTCACCCGCCAGACCTTTTCCAGCTCTTCTCTGAGCCCCTGGTATTTCTCTAGTTTCTCGTGTTCCTTTTTCCTGATGTTGAAGTCGCTTGGTATTGCTATGTCGACCAGCATGGCTTTCCTCTGCTCTTTGTCCACCACCACAGTGTCCGGTTGGTTCGCCGTTACCATTCTGTCTGTCTGTTTCTGGAAGTCCCACAGGATCTTGGCTCGGTCATTCTCTACCACCTTTGGAGGTGTTTCCCACTTTGACCTTGGGGTTTCCAGCCCATACTCTGCACAGATGTTCCTGTACATTATGCCAGCCACTTGGTTATGGCGCTCCATGTAAGATTTCCCTGCCAGCATCTTACACCCTGCAGTTATGTGCTGGATTGTCTCATTGGCCTCTTTGCACATGAGTCTACACCTGGGGTCTTGTCTGGTGTGATAGATCTGGGCCTCTATTGCTCTGGTGCTCAAGGCCTGCTCCTGTGCAGCCATGAGTGCCTATGTGCTGTCCTTCAGGCCAGCTCTGTCTAGCCATTGGTAGGATTTCTTGATATGTGACACTTCAGTTATGTTTCGGTGGTACATCCCGTGTAGGGGCTTGTCCTCCCATGACGGGACTTCCAGCGCCTCATCTTCTGTTCCCCATTGTATGAGACATTCACTTAGCACGTCATCTGTTGGAGCCTTGTCCTTGATGTCCTTATGGATCTTAGATGTTTTATCCTGGATAGTGGATCTCACGCTCACTAGTCCTCTGCCTCTTTCCTTACGGCTAGCGTACAGTCTCAGGGTGCTGGATTTGGGGTGGAACTCTCCATGCATGGTTAGGAGCTTTCGTGTCTTAACATCTGTGGTCTGTATCTCATCCTTTGGCCAGCTTATTATTCCAGCAGGGTATCTGATTACTGGCAGGGCATAGCTGCCCGGGATTTGTTCTTGCCATTGAGCTTTCTTCTTAGGACCTGCCTTACTAGTAAGAGGTATTTGCCGCTTTCCTTGTCACCTCTTCGAGGTTGCCATTTGCTTGTGGAATTCCGAGGTACTTGTAACTGTCCTCAATGTCTGCTATTGTTTATTTTTTATTATTTATTTATTTTATTTGAACAGGGACAGTGTACAATATACATTAGCCTCAGAAAGGAGAGATGCATTGTACCAGGTTATAGCACTTGTGTTAATTTCCACCTGCAGTCCCTGGGCCTTTTGTTTTTAGTGGTTGGGGAAACCGGAGTACCCGGAGGAAACCTACGCAGACACAGGGAGAACATGTAAACTCCACACAGAAAGGCCCCGTCCAGGTGGGAATCGAACCCGGACCTTCTAGCTGTGAAGCACGAGCGCTAACTGCTGTGCTACCGTGCCGCCCGTTCCTTCTGGGAGTGAGACCCCTTCTGTGTGGACTACCTTCCCTCTCTTAGTCACCATCCAACCACACTTCTCTAATGACATACCAATGTCTGCATCCAGGTGGTATGGATCAGTGAGTCGTTGTCTCGCTCATTCTTAGCGTACAGCTTGATGTTGTTATGATGTGGGGTTTTGGTTGTTGGTTTTGTCCTGGTTTTGGTTTGTTTCTCCCCTGTCCTGGTCTGTGTCTCTGTCTTGTGTTTATTTTGATGAGTCTTGGTCTGTGTCTGTGTCGTCCAGCTTTCCCTTCCTCCTGTTGATTGCCTGCCCCGCCCTAATGTGTGTCACCTGTGCCCCGTTTCCTTGTGTATTTATACCCCTGTGTTCTCCCCTGTCCTCGTCGGATCATTGTATGTATGCATGTCGTCGTCCCTGTTACTGTCTGTGCTCTGCGTGTGCCTTGTCCAGCTTTTGGTCTGTAAGTTTTGTTCAGTTTTGCCTGCACTTGGACTGGTCCATTAAATTTGATTTCTTCTCTGATATTTGGGCTGTTTGCTTTTGGGTCATTCCTGCCCCGCAAAACATAACAGAATGATCCGACCAAAGCGTGACCCAGCAGGCAGCCCTCTGTTTATGTTCACGGAGATTGAGCCAGATGTCCTGGTCCTGGCTACCTCTGCCCCTGAGCCACTGCCAGCCCCCGTCCGTCGCTCGAGGTGGGCCCCTTCCGTTCCGGAGCCACCGCTGGACACTTCGCTCCGTCCAGGGTGGGCTCCCCCTGTCCTGGGGTCACCTCCGAGCCGGGACCTTCGCCTGGGGTGGGCTTCTTTTGCTTCTGTCCCTGTTCCGGGCCCGAGCCCCGTTGGGCAGCCGCCTGCCTCTCTCAGGGGCTCGCGTCTCGCTCGACCGCCGCCTGGCTCGGCCCTCCTCCGAGGCTTTGTCCCTTGTCCGCAGCCGCCGGTGGACAAGCCCGCCGCCGCCGCCTGTCCCCGCTCCTCGACTGCGCTCCGCCCGGCCGCCGCCTGTCCCCGCTCCTCGGCTGCGCTCCGCCCGGCCACCGCCTGTCCCCGCTCCTCGGCTGCGCTCCGCCCGGCCACCGCCTGTCCCCGCTCCTCATCGGAGCTCCGCCCGGCCGCCGCCGGGGCCCGCACAGCTCCCGGATCTGCCTCCTCCTCCGTGGCCGGCGGAGGAGGGTGCATACCTGCCGCCGCCGGACTTCGCGGACCCGGCCCTGCTCCCGCCGCCGCCGGACTTCGCGGACCCGGCCCTGCTCCCGCCGCCGCCGGACTTCGCGGACCCGCCTCCGCCGCCTTGGCCCGCTGCGGAGGATCCGAACCTGCCTCCGCCGCCTTGGCCCGCTGCGGAGGATCCGGACCTGCCTCCGCCGCCTTGGCCCGCTGGGGAGGATCCGGACCTGCCTCCGCCGCCTTGGCCCGCTGGGGAGGATCCGGACGTGCCTCCGCCGCCTTGGCCCACTGGGGAGGATCCGGACCTGCCTCCGCCACCTTGGCCCGCTGCGGAGGATCCGGACCTGCCTCCTTCTGAGACCCCTGACCCGCCTCCGCCGGAGACTCCAGACCCGCTCCCGCCTCGGCCGGAGGCCCCTGACCCGCCTCTGCCTCGGCCGGAGGCCCCTGATCCGCCTCTGCCTCGGCCGGAGGTCCCTGACCCGCCTCGGCCGGAGGCCCCTGACCCGCCTCGGCCGGAGGCCCCTGACCCGCCTCGGCCGGAGGCGCCTGACCCGCCTCGGCTGGAGCCGCCTGACCCGGATCCGCCTGAGCCGCCTGACCAGTCTCCGGATCCGCCTGGGCCGCCCGACCCGGATCCGCCTGACCCTCCAGACCCGCCTGAGCCTCCAGACCCGTCGCCCCCGTGGAGACCCCCGGATCCGCGGCCTCCACCGGAGCCCCCAGACCCGCTGCCTCCAGGGTAGCCCCCCGGACTCTCCGTGCCCCCCGGGGTTGGGGTTCGTGGTTCTCTGATATTTGGGCTGTTTGCTTTTGGGTCATTCCTGCCCCGCAAAACATAACAGATGTCATCCATGTATAGGAGGTGACTGATGGTGGCCCCGTTCCTGAGTCAGTATCCATCAGAGATGGGGACTCGCGAGTCGGACTCGGACTCGAGTCGGACTTAAGTCGCTATTTTTAGAGACTTGCGACTCGACTCGGACTCGTCCCCTAAAGACTCGAGACTTGACTCGGACTCGTCCCCTAAAGACTCGAGACTTGACTCGGACTCGTGGTCTGAGACTCGTGAACATTACGAGTCCCTCGCGCACTTATTAAACACGCTGTTTGGACGCTTGATTCTGGCTTTTTTTTCTCGGCCGCTCCCTTGTCTCTGTCTCCTCTGTGCGCGCTCTCTCTCTCTCTCTCACTCTCACCCAGCACCGCTGCTCATCGGCTCCTCTGCTGTATGCCCCCCCTCCCTGCGTGCGCACGCTGCCCTGTCGTGGGTTTGTTGACATCGTGAGTGCGCTATTCGGACTGTACTTTTAGCGATCACGGCGAAATACAACAGTTTCTCTCATTATTAATGTAAAGAGCCTTCATAGGTGCTTAATAAGCGCCACAGCGAGAGTGAAGGAAAAAGGAGTTTGAGCTGCTGCATAAGTTGTAGCTACTACTCAGTAAAGTGATTTAGTGATCAAATCATTACCATTACGAGGCTACCGTTTATTTAGGGAATATTTTGTCAAAGACCAAAAGCTGGCGGTGGATATAGCAGGTCCTGTAGCTCCAGGCTGAAGATGGAACACTCATGTCAACAGTCTGTAAGCCTTCATGGTAAGACTGCAAGTATTATTATCCACAGTGGAGTTTTACTGTGTGATAAAGGGCACTTCAGTAACATTCTGAAGCTAATTCTGCAGACATGTTTGTGACAGAGTACAGCTGTGATAACTATACTGATGTTACTTTTACACAACTGAAGTAGTGGTGTGGGAGGGCTAGTTCAATGAATGACAGGGCCTGCCTTTGGCCACAGAAATAGTTTATATTATTTTTTTTCCTAAATTACCATTACATAGAAACCATGGGACTTGGACTTGACTTGGACTTGCGGTCAGAGACTTGGACTTGACTTGGACTTGTGGGGTCACAGACTCGGACTTGACTTGGACTTGTGGGTCAGGGACTTGGACTTGACTTGGACTTGACTTGGACTTGTGGGTCAGGGACTTGGACTTGAGTTGGACTTGCAGGTGAGGGACTTATGTGCATCTCTGGTATCCATAGCCAGTCTTGTTGATTATTTGGCTGAGGGGGTTCAGACCTATGCAGAACAGTAGTGGGAACCGGGCATCTCCTTGGTATGCCACATTTGATGGAGACTTGTGCAAGAGGCTTGCCATTGGCCTCAAGGGTGGTTTTTCACAACCTCATCGAGTTTGCAATGAAGGCTTTTAGAGTCCTGTTGATGTTGTATAGTGCCAAGAATTCAATGATCCAAGTATGAAGTGCTCAGGTTAGTGTGTCAGGTTCTGTGTTTGGCACCTCTGGTATCTTTACCAATTCCTTTCTGAGCTGTGCTCATGTATTGATCCATATGCCCGCTTATCTTAGCCGCTATGGTGCCGGACATGAGCTTTTGCTAGTGGGGTACTTTTCAGGGGGCATCTGCCCTAAGCTACAAGTGTCTTTGCAGCGCCCCTACAGAAACACAGACTTTCACAACTGTCTCCCTCGTGTCACTCTCTTCACTGGGCTGTGGCTGAGAACAGGGGCTTAAGAAAAGGACATAAACTATCGAGAATGTCTGGGCGTGACTTTCACGTTGTTTTAAGAGAACATAGAGCTGAAATATTATGACACAAATACGTGACGAGGATGTGGCACTGAGCCACGCTAAACGGCGCTCGCGTCTGACACAAGGTTTATTTTTAGATCACATACAAAACTGTCGGCTTGTTGACCTCATTGGTCCTCGATTATGAGGCCGACTGATAAAAAAAAATAACGCGCGATCCTAAGCACAATTTGTGGAGATTGTTGTTCTGTGCAGGAGAGGCCTCTGCTTTCACTTCCTCCTCTCTCTCAGCGGCGCTCTCTGCTGCTGGGCCGGTGGGCGGGGCCTTAAAAACACACTAAAAAAAACACACTATGAACTAACGAGGGGCATGTTCTTTTCTGATTTGATTTATTAATATAAGCTAATAAGGCTTATTGTGGCAAAAGCGCTTTATAAATAAAGTTGGATTGATTGATGGTTTGATTGATTGTCCAGGATTGGACACATTTTTCACCAAGAACTTGTATTGATGATGGGATAGTGTGACCACAGCGCAAAGCCTTCTCCAGCACACCCCAGTGATTCTCAATGGACTCTGTGGTGGCTAATCTATGTGTAAAAATGATGTCTCGTGCTCCCTGATGTGACATTCACAATGTGACCCTGATGAAGCATTGTGATTTTGGAATATGCTTGTACCATCGGGGAAGAAGAAATCCATTAAAGGAATAACCTGTTCAATCAGAATGTTCAGGTCGTCAGCTGATCTCATTCTCAACAGTTAGTTAAATGCAGGTGACAACCTTTTTTGATAAAAATTAGATACAATATTTATCGAATTAGATCAAATTAAGATACATTAAATAAAGATTATAAAGCAGAATGATGTCAAATTTAGGGTTTAAGTTTAAATGGGGCAGAAGTGCAGTAGCTCCACTTCTGTGTGTACCTGAGTGCTGTAGATTTCAATAGCAACTGCGGTGAAAGGAAACTTCAACAAGGCGTCCCTCCCGCCTCAGGTGCACGGAAAACTCAAGGACCAGGGGAATGGCAACACAACACTTCTCACTCAGCGACATAATGGTTCAAATCTAATGTTGATTTCTCTCACAATAGAAGTGGGTTCATTTTAGTCATTGAGGGTTTTTACATTCACTTGCAGATCCGCTATATTACATAAATATGAACATCACAGAATCATTTGACCAATCTGGCATATATGCATGTCTCATGTGTGTTCCTTAACCCCCACCTGAACCGAGCACATTTACGCCAGTTCAGCTTTACCTAAATCTAAATTGTAACGGATCATTTGTAAACTAAGACTTACAAAACTGATCTAAACACATATTTTTCCTCGCATTGATGCTGCATTGTTTTGCACATTTTTGTCACATTTTTTGTTTGTATTTTGTCATTTTTTGGGTCACATTTTCGTAAAATGTTAGTCACTTTTTCGTAACATTTCTGTCAAATTTTTGTCGCTATTTTGACACTTTTTTCAAGACGCTTTTAGATTTGGGTAAAGCTGGAGAAAATGTGCCTGGTTAAGGTAGGGATTAAGAGGTTAACATGCACTGTCCCAGCCAAATAAGAAAACAAATAAACTATACTCCGTGTAGTCGACCGTCTAGGCGACCGTTTAGGGCAGCGCCTGGGAGCCCCTTCACAAACTCATGAGTCAGGTTTGAGCAGGATTATCTAGTTTGAAGTTTTAACATTTTGTTCATGTTGAATTCAGCGAATTATGACAAGCTGCGACCCACTTAAAAATATCATAATTAAGGCATGACAAATTGGAATATTACGTAAGTGTAATATTCCAATTTGTTTTGCATTATTGCGTCATGTACACATCTTAATTGCACTGATTACTCTTACCATTATTGTGGAAAGAATTGAATGGCTTGGTGACTGCTAAGCTAAAGCTAGCGCCTTGTATTTCTGATACAAATATGTGAGAAATTGTCTTTGGTTTGGTTGAGATGACAAAATCTATGTTCTTCCATGTAACTCAAGATGAACTGAAGTCTAAGTCTAAGATCAAATCTGTCAATGGATTGATCCAGCCCATGACTACATAGTCAGCCCAGTTGTGATTACAGCCCCACGTTGCTCAGATGTCATTCTGTTTACATGCTCTAATTATTTCAATTACAAGGCTCATTGTGACCAGCTGGAACCATACATGAGCTTCTATATACATACATATGTTGGCTACCATGACATTTTCAGATACACCGACTCATCAATTGGATTAAAAACGATATAACACCACTAGTTTGGAAACTTGGTTGATAATGCACAGTGATACTAATATTATTATTATTTTTATTTTGTTTACAAGGTGCAATCACAGCATTTACGCGGAATTGCAGGACCTTTGAAATGTATCTTTATGAATGTGATTTAATGTCTTACTCACAGGTAAATTTGTCTTCAGCCATGTGCTTTTTTACAGAGCAGTGGGAGACTGGATTAAGCCGGAATTTGTTTCTGTATAAATTGCAAGAAGCCTTTGCTATACTTTTCCTGTTGCAAGTGTGGCTAAGGATTTAATGTCCCAAATTCATAGCGGGACAGGGCTATCTGGCCGCTGGGTGAAAGTTTTACAACATTAGAAATTCTGAGGAAGAGTTTATCCATATACAACAAACTGAGGGCAAGACACCAACCATTCAAATGATTCTCAACAGGAAAATGAAGCTGTTGGGAATTTGTGTTGCTATTGTGTCAATTTGCTTAGTTACTAGGCTTCTATTTGCTTACTACTATCCAATTGTGAACAGATTATTATTTTAGTCAAATTGCTGACATTTGGTCATAAGATCTGTACATATATCACTGAGTGCAAACATTACAGTCCATATTGTACATAAGAAACAGTTAGTACAAATCTGCACTGCGGCTGGTCACTGCTCCTTACAGCTTGCCCCAGTGGCATCAAAGGGTCAAATGTAGAGGATACATTTACCAACGGGGATCAATAAAGTTCACCTTAACCGTTGTAAAAATGTCCAGTTTTACCCCTGGAGTCTGAACTGTGCTACAGTAAGTCAACCCCTATTTCAGAAGTGTACGGGCCGTAAATGGGCACACAAACAGACAGATTGTGGCCAGGTTTCCAGTGAATTGAACCCCATTTTATTGTCAACAGCGGCTTATGTTGAGGTCTACACAGAGATGATGGTTCCTGACCACAAATGCCACCGTCAAAATCCCTTGGTAAAATATGGAATTCTGTTTTCAAAGGCGCTCTTTCTTCGTGCGTGACTTCCGCCGCTGCGCCGCGAAGAATGTTGTTGCTAGGCAACAGGCACAACAATGACACAGGTGCTCGTCCGCCTCAGCCCGTGCTCGTGATTTTCGGTCCTTTTCTCCAATAACGTTAAATGGCACTTGGAAGTTCAGCATGAATATGTAACAATTAGAAAAAGGTCGCACCTTGATTAATCTAATAGGCCCTTGTTTATTTCCCCCCGTGGGTGTGCTACTTTTACACTTTTATTTCAGAGCATATATATACATTTATATTTCTGTTTTTTCCTTATAGAGCGTAATAATAATGAACTCTAATACTAAAAAATAAATAAATTCTGCAACATTTAGAGGTATTGAAAACATTTACGATACAATATTAAAATTATTGCACAATTTTCCTTCTGCTCTTAATGAAGGGTAAAGTGTGAATTACACTCCACTCCAACAGCTGTTTCATAACATGATGAAGAAAGTTCTCAGTGATGAAATGACTGTCAAATGATCATAAACAAGTAGGGCTCATCAAGAAGTCCCAGTCAGACAACCAACAAATGTTAAAGACAATAAAATCAAGGTCCGAGGCTTTAAAAAAAAAAAAAAATGTTTTTTTTTCTTTTTTTACACAGTGTGATTTGGGGGGATTTATAGGATTTCTTTAAGCTGGTCTATCAAACTGTTTACATTCGGAACTCTCTTTGTCCCCTCTGCCTCTGCTCTCTTCCTGCCATCCCTCTGCTCCTCTGTCTTTTCTTCTCTCCTCCCAGTCTTCTCTTTGCTCTCCTCTGCCTGCTCTCTGAGCTTCTCACCACCGCCGGCACACACAGGTTTTTAAGCTCCGTTAAACTGCGCGCCCCCTCCCCGCTCCCACACACACACACACACACACACACACACCCACACACCTCTTTCTCTCCTCCCTATCTCCATCAGCGCCGCCTCGGCATCCGGCGGCCTTAATCAGAATCCCCCAAGCCTTTCGCCCCCCACCCCCTCTACCTCCCCTTACCCCCATGTGCACACCACTCCCTCAGACACCCCTGCAGTTAGCGTCTGCCAATGCCCGCCGCTGTTCATCACTCGCCCGCGCACTTAGCGACAAAAGATGTGTGGTAATTTGCCCCCTCCTGCGCAGCGGAGGTTTTGCCGCGGGTGTGTGCGTGTGCCACGGTCCGTCGAGCCGGCAGACCATGAGGGGCGAACTGGGGGTTTGGGGGGCGGGGGTTGTCAGCAGTGAGCCGTGTCACTGCTGATGGACGTGGACGACAGCGGCGGGGTGAGAGCGTGTCAGAGAGAGAGCAGCGCGGCCTGATGGGATGTGTGCTGGAGTGTAGATGAGCAGAGATGTTTTCTAGTGCGCCTCAATGTTGGTGAGGACTGTTGAAGACGGAGGGACACTGCCTTCAATGCTCAGTTTAGGCGGTTAAGCTTTGAAAGTTATGCAGAGCCATTCTTTACTGAAAAAGACTCACAGAAACAAAGCAGCATTAGAAGAGTTTTACTGGACATGAATCATGTTTGTCGCTCAGACAGTCAATCAATGGTGTGAAATACATGGGCGTGATGAATGAATGTGGGAGAGTCTTCCCCCCGGAGTCTGGACACCGGTGATGGTAGAGGATGAGGTCTGAGGAGACCAGGTGGAGGAGGGGCGGAGGAGGGTCGCAGCACGCTGGGAAAAGGGTGAGGCAGTGAACGAGAGGACTTAAGAGGGGAATCCTGGGCAATGATTGGTTGAAGCAGGAGCGTGAGGTGTCGTTGGAGATGAGGCGATGAATGGAGTGCGGCAGGTAGGTCTTCAAGGTTGAATTTATGCTTAAGGTTCATAAGGCAACCTGACAGGGGCATTAAGCGATCGTATAGGGCAGCGCCTGGGAGCCCCTTCACAAACTCATGAGTCAGGTTTGAGCAGGATTATCTAGTTTGAAGTTTTAACATTTTGTTCATGTTGAATTCAGCGAATTATGACAAGCTGCGACCCACTTAAAAATATCATAATTTAGGCATGACACGGCAGGTGAAAAAATGCTCAAAAGGTGCTCAATGTTAAGAATTGTAGCTAGTTTTCTCCCTTAATATCTTACTAAATCACACTGCACTGACTGGTTTCCCACGCATATTCAGTCCCAAATACAGACATGTTTGGTATCCATGTGCAACACAAAAGGTGACATTGTACTGTATGGTCATTTCCATTCTGGGAGACAGGCAGATGTAACAAACCTTAATAAAACAAACTATGGCGTCCGTTATCTCAGAATGTGGTTTTCATTCAAGATTTGCAACAAAATATCCACTTACAGACTCCAAATTTTTTAGTCGTGTACTTATTATTTTTAAGTTTTTTTTTTTTCCAGGAAGAATTTTTTTTTTTCTCCAGGGGGATTAGAATCTAATTCCAGATGTATTGAGCTTTGAAAGTGTCATGGTTGGAGGTGGCGTGAGGAAAAATAAAACCCAAAATGCAGGACTGCAACGAAACTGGTGATGTTTAATAGACAAAAACCAAAATCCAGAGACACAAACCGGGGCTGACGTAGACAATGACACGACAAAGGACAAGGGAAACACAGGGGTATAAATACATGAGGAAACAGGACACAGGTGAAACATATCAGGGTGGAGCAGGCAATAAACACAAGGGAAGCAAAGCAAAATCACAAGGCCAAAATACACATGTCAAAATAAAACACTGGACTAAACCAAAAACATACAAAACCAGGGGAACAAAAGACGAATCATGACAGAAAGGTAACAACAGGCCTCTAATATAGCCACAAAATAAAACCCTAATTTAAACCTTTCTCTATCTGTTATTTTGATTTTGGTGCTGCAAATATATTTAGTCAATTATGGCCATTTTAATGCATAAAATGTCTTATTTTACATGAAAACAGAACATGACAGAAAACCTTTCTCCTCTGATCAGTAATCTACTGCAAACGTTTCAAATTGATATCTCTAAATTTAATAGGTTGTATTCCTATTCAATTGCTGTGAATAGGAAAAACCCACTTGCCGTTTTGTCAAAATACAGTATTTCCTCATAATGTTGGTCATAATGCTGACAGTAAAAAACTACTGTCATTTTAGGCAAGTACCACAACTCGCTGTAAATGATCCCGTGACTTGTTTGTTGTAGACTAGGGGATTTTTGGGGTCTGATACCAATATGAAGGGGATTGGCCAATTAGCCGATATATAAGCCAATATTTTAAGCAATTTAATTTGATGTATCTCTCAAATAGCTTATCGTTAAACATGTATTATTATAGTAAAGGTTTCATTCATAGAAATATTTTGAAATATGTCTAACAAAGGTCGACCGATGTGGGTTTTTCTAAGGCCAATGCACCGCACATATTTTTGGTAAACATTTTTAAAAATGTCTCGTCGATAATAATGATGCCATCATACACAGAATAATGTGTATGGGGCCCATTGTTGACCCACTGTTTTAAGTTGGTGGGAATAAAACAGGAGGACGCCAAGAAAACCCATACAGACACGGGGAGAACATGCATGCTCGAACCAGGACCCTGGTATGTGAAATGACTGGAAACATTACTGAAGTTCCCCTTCTCAAGTATGTATTCACTTTCCGCTTAATGTTTGTGTTAACACATCTCATTTACTGGAATTAGAATAATTGATGGTTATAGTTTACTGTTGCTTCTTTGCATTTCTTAAACTGCATGTGTGTTGAATGTGTTGAAATGACTTGATACAATGGGGTTGCTGGCAGCCAGTACCGTCGCAAGGGCTGTGCGAACTGTGCAACCGCACAGGGCCTCGCGCCACTAGAGGGCCTTGCAATCCTGCTGTTTTTTGTTTTTTTTCCTCCCAGACTCATTGTGCAGAAAGCATAGGTTAAAATAATTCACGTGCTAAATCACCCCACTAATTTCGCCTGTAGTTTCGCCTTGTAGTAGAGCCTACAAAAACATTCACAAGAGCTTACCTTTGACCTTTGAGCTTACCCCGCCGTCAGACACCTGCTCCAAGCCCTGCGCTGTGTATGTATGTGTGTGTGTATGTATGCGTGTGTGTATGTGTGTGTGTGTGTGTGTGTGTGTGTGTGTGCGTGCGCTCCGATGCTGCACTGGAGACAGACGGGAGAGAAGACACAGGGCTGAGCAACATCGATTTAAAACGTATTTTTACCAATATATTTATGTCCACATTTAAGCTTTAGTAATAATATCGTGCTATCACAGCATTACACTAACCTCGTTTTTTTAATACATTTAAAAAGTATAAAAGAGAAAAACTACGAAGTTACAGAGGTGAACTGGAAGTACAGCGCCGTTGTCATGGCAACGTTAGACAGGTCAACCTGGAGACTCTGGGGAAAGTTTTGATTCATGCTTTTGGTGCAAAGTTTAGACGGAGGACGTTGTTTCAGAGCGAATGCATTGAAGGAGAAAGGAAACTACTGTTTTATGAGAACAGCTAAACCCCACAGACCTGACGCTGATGTCGTTCGTCGTGAGGTAAGAAATAGCTTTTCTTGCTAACGCAAAGCTCATAAACAAACCTGAGAGTTAGCGCTCGCATCACGGATGAATACAAGGCTTGTTGTCATCATTCAGCATTCATTATCCATCCATCATTTCTGGAAAAAAATGTGAATTACTGACATTGCTGATCCCGTGTGCATGCACATAAAAAATACCGGATGTCCTAGGGTCATTTCAGTTTTACCGACGGTAATTCTAACCCCGTGCGAATAGGGCTCTGGTCTGGGGGGATAAGAGTCTAGTGGAACCTCTGGTAATGAATGACAAGTGTCAGAGCAGGGCCTCGCATTTCAAGTTCGCACAGGGCCTCGCACCCCCCCTGCGACGGTCCTGCTGGCAGCCATTGCACCTGCTCGGCTCCCAAAGTTCAATACTCACACCATTTGTGACAGTGTTTGCACACACGCGAGCGAAAACTACCAGCAATCAACAGCATTCAACCAAAACAACTGCACGTCTGCTGAACCTCTTTTACTGCATACCAAAAAGTCCGTACGTATGTGACATTATTCCCGGTGTTTTGGGTGTGCACTGCCCTCCTCCCACCCGTCATATAGTCATTGCTGAGCGTGTGTGTGCGTAAGTGAGAGATGGGGGGTGGTATAAACCGTGTATAAACCGAGGACACCTCCATCCAATCTGATCAATGGTGATATTAATCTGGGCACGAGTCAGCCCCGCCGCACCACGGCATTTGATTAAAACAGGGAAGAAATATGACGTAACCAATAAATCTGTTTGGCACATTGGCACGTGGCTGGAGAGGAGCGGAAATAGAGGCGCAGATAAGGTGAGCAAGAGACTGAACGTGGGGAGAAGAGGAAGCGAGAGTGGGTTGGTGTTGTGGGGGGGCGGGGGGGTTGGCAAGTGACCTCCTCAGCATTTCTGCAGCACAGGGTAACCACTGAAGCTGAACCAAATCTTCACCCTCCGGACTCCCAGAGCGCCGGCTTTCTCTGCGCTGTGTAACTGCAGCTATCTCAGCCTCCCCCCGGCACTGCCCGGATAACCCAGTAATCCTCCTATCCCGTGCGGAGGGGTGTACAGGACTTCTCACTAAGAGCACGGGAACAGTACTGTAGACGTGTTCAGGATTGACCAAAGCAGCACAGTGTCATTAAAAGGTCTCGTGTACTGCTTTTGCTGTGCCATGTTTGTAGTTACTTTACGAAAAGCACACCCAGAGTTGTATTTATTTTTTTTATATATTTTTAAAATCAGCCCGCACAGAATAACTTGCCTGGGGGAAAAAAGTCGTCATCAACTGCATTTCTCGATTCGAACACACGCGAGCGGGAGGCGAAGTGAACCAGTCAGCGAAGGGCGGGCGAGTGTGAAAATGGCTCGCGAAACGGCACGTGACTGCAAATAAGCGAGTCTGATTGCACGGATCCGTTTGAGTTTGGCAGGAGCGGCAAACGTCCTAGCCTGGTGGGACCAGAATGATTCCCCTCTGTATTTTTTTTATACAGCGGGGGATCAGTCTGGTCACCCCGTCCTCGTTCGCGGCTTCCGCAAAATCAATCCGTTCACGTGCAATCAGATCCGTTTATTTGCCGTGACGTGTTGCTAGCGAGCAGCGTCACTCACGGGACGCGGAAGTCCCCTCAATAACAATCTACGAACGATGCACGAAAGAGAGAAAGAGCGCGTCTCCAGTCGGCGGTGGATGACCCAAAACACATCGACAGTAGGTGAGTTTCGTGATTCATAATCCTGCGCGAATATTAACGCAAAACCGCTAATAACACTGCATCAACGGCAGACGCCAGGCCTTCGCTGATTGGTTTACGCCGCTTCCTGTTTGCTCGCGTATCTACCGCTGTGGGAAATGGAATCGACGCAGCGGTGACCAGACTCACCCGGTGAGTCTGAATTTTTCCAGGCTACAAACGTCCTGCCCAGACTGCTATCCCTGTCTATAAAAAAATACAGAGCACTGCAATGGAAATACGGTAGGGATTTTTTAAATGAACTTGATGATTGTAGGTCGCAGCGTTGGAATGACTTGATAGAAACTGTGGAGTCCAGCCAAAACGTATAATTAACATGTTTTACAAATTTGAATATTTGCACATGTCTATTGTGAAAAAGGTGAGCCCTTTTGGTCGCTTTTCCCTATTTAAAATTGGTTTGAAGTTCTACTCTACCAACAGAATTGATTGGAATCCTTTTGTGAACACAATTCCTTAGAATAATGCATGTTTGAACGTGTTTCAGGACCATGGACAGCTCTCAAAACAAAATTCTTCCTTTGCAATGCCTACTATGTAAGAAAATTTGAAGCACTTCTGAATTTTCAACCTTTTTTCAAAAGAAAAATGTAGTCAGAGTCAGGGTTTTGTTATGGTTTTGTGAACAATGTCCACAATATAAAAAATATATTGAACTTTTTTTTTTTTTTTTAAGCTTAACACAAAGGTTTGTGTGCCCATATTCAATTTAGGATGTCAAGTGTGCTTTCAGTATGACCAATCGAATACCTGCTGGTATGCTCTAGTACAGTGGACGTAGCAGTAAAAACATTATAGACTTTATAGCTAAGCAGTGAAACATTGTCTTATCATAAAGTTTTAATTCCGTTTTGTTTAGGATGGCTGCACATGAAGATTGAATTGGCACAGTGCCCATGGGCAATCATTCTCACAAAACTGTAATAAAATTGACTCCATAAAATCTGAAATCTGATTTAGAGTGCTTAATGTTTCCTCACATTGATCCATGGAGTGAACACTGGAGTATTGGAGAAACTTCTTCACATTTATGCAGTTACATACAGTAGATGCACTTTTCTACCGCTCCTATTCTGGAGTTAGTATCTCACAATTGGACTGATTTTTCAGATTTTTTTATTTTTTGGACAAAAAATAGTTGAAAATAATTTTGCAATGATGCACACATGACTTAATAATAAATTCGAAGAGATGGATGAAAGGCTAAAGAAATGTTTTTGCTAATCTTTTGCTTTTAAAAAATCATGATCTCCTCGTCTACTTGATTCTTGAATAGCTTACAAGATGTGTTCAAATATCTATTCAAGCATTCTTTATCAATACCATTTCTCACTTCAGAAAACTTTGACATTCATGGTTTTCACAAAAACCTTTTGGTTTTCATTTATAGTTTTTTTTAAATGAAATTCTCCATTTCTTTTGCCTGTGCTCTTGTCATCATGGTAAACTGCACGCACCTCTTCCATTGCCCTGAATCTCTAAGCCCCTGTGGTAGAAAGCCTCGGTGGATGCAGCTCTCTTTGCTCACATGAAACACTGCTCTGACTGATGGCTGTTTGTAGCACAAATCCCCTCCTGCCTCTGCCCGGGCTCCTGCTGCAGCCCTATCTGAGGAGGTCGCGTGGCGGCGAACAAATCTGGGCGCTCAGTCAGTCAATAGCGGAAAGACCATTTGATTTCCTGGGATAAAGAGGGTAAGGCAATTTACAGCCGCGCGCTCACCTTTACCAGCCTTTAATTGTACCGCGGCTGCTGCTCGCGCCTCTCTCTGCTCAACTTGTCATTCACTGCAGCATTTCTCCTGTGCATGCAAGGAGATTTTACCTCCTTAGAGACTCTTGCACAGAGTCGGAAGATTGCAGCAAATTGCACATTTTCCTTTTTGAATTATTGTGCAGGCTAATCACAAATATTACATACAAAACAAAATCAATGGAGATTCAAGCGCACTTAATGTGAGAATGTGAAAGGTGGTTTGGGAAAGCTTTGCTTTAATTCTGGACATTGTTTGAGAGTGGCAATGCGAACCAAACTCCTGCTAGGGTCATACAGCGAATGGACAGCGCATCTGACAACATCCCCAGTTGAGGTCCGCAGCTCCCCACCCTCTCTGTAAACAGAGTTAGTAAGGCACCAGATGGTTTGCCAAAATTTCTTAGAAGCCGACTGATAGTCCTCCTCCATGGCCTCTCCGAACTCCTCCTAGACCCGAGTTTTTGCCTCTGTGACCACACGAGCTGCGGCACACTTGGCCTGCCGGTACCTGTCAAATGTCTCCAGAGTCCTACAAGCCAACAATGCCTTACTTCCGCCACCATCGGGTTTGGGGATTTCTGCCACAACAGGCACCAGAGACTTTGCGGCCAGAACATGGTTCACTTAGACTCCATGGTTGGTGACCTAAAACGTTAAAACGTCAAGCCCCGGATGATATGAATAAGTCCAACTTAAAACCATACTCTCATCTGAAACATACTCAACAGTAGGGATGGGCACCGTTAAAAGGTGCCTACTTGGTACCGACCGAAAAGCTCCGGTCCAAACATTATTTCGGTGTCAACTTTCGGTTCTTTTTCTCTCCAGACGTCAATATGACCCGCAGCGAGTCTAAGAAAAGCAACATGGACATGTGCGCAGATAATGAGCCGCTTCAGCGCAAATGGAGCGAAGCAAATTTGTAACTTATAGCTATAACTTAAAGCAAAGCAAAGCTATAACTTATAGCTATAACTTAAAGCAAAGCTATAACTTATAGCTATAACTTAAAGCAAAGCTATAACTTATAGCTATAACTTAAAGCGAAGCAAAACTATAACGTACTAAACTTTTGTAATAGAGATGGCTCAGCCGCGGTCTGCAGCAGGACTGAGCCAGGACTAAACCAGGACTTACACCGTTTGTAAAACCCAGAGCTAAACTAAACCAAATATAAACCAGGACTGAATAAGAAGCTTGAGTTTTTAGGCAAATTGAAAAGTAAAACAGAGCAGTGAAAACAAGAAAGACGTCTTTACCTTTAGCGACAGACCCACAGAGGCTGAGTTTACGTGCTGTCGTTTACAACTTTACAAGCAGCTGCAGCGTGAGGGGAATATCAAAGATTGTTTGTGGAAAAGTGAGCGCTCACTCTGTATTAGACATTTTTGGTTCAGTTTTGGTAAATTAGTGGCATAGTGAGCGCTCACACCATGTTCTTTGACAGGCAAGTGCTTTTACTTAGTCAAAGAGCAGTATGTTTAGAAAAGTTTGGCTGAAAGAAACCGTGTCATGATGTGGATCTGGTCTGCTTTAAGTGGAAATTGTGCTCAAAACACGAAGTTACAGGTGACGCTGCTGCGGCCTGTGTAACTATCTGTTGTTTAGGACTTTTCGAAAAAAGTACAGTTAAGGAACCGGCACCGAAAAGCAGGTATCGGGAAAAAAACGGTACCCATCCCTACTTATCAGAAACATACTCTCATCTGAAACATACTCTCATCTGAAACATACTCTCATCTGAAACATACTCTCATCTGAAGCATACTCTCATCTGAAGCATACTCTCATCAGAAACATACTCTCATCAGAAACATACTCTCATCAGAAACATACTCTCATCTGAAACATGCTCTCATCTGAAACATGCTCTCATCTGAAACATACTCTCATCTGAAGCATACTCTCATCAGAAACATACTCTCATCAGAAACATACTCTCATCAGAAACATACTCTCATCTGAAACATACTCTCATCTGAAACATACTCTCATCAGAAACATACTCGCATCTGAAACATACTCTCATCTGAAACATGCTCTCATCTGAAACATGCTCTCATCAGAAACATGCTCTCATCAGAAACATGCTCTCATCTGAAACATGCTCTCATCAGAAACATGCTCTCATCTGAAACATACTCTCATCAGAAACATACTCTCATCAGAAACATACTCTCATCAGAAACATACTCTCATCTGAAACATACTCTCATCAGAAACATACTCTCATCAGAAACATACTCTCATCAGAAACATACTCTCATCAGAAACATACTCTCATCTGAAACATACTCTCATCTGAAACATACTCGCATCTGAAACATACTCTCATCTGAAACATGCTCTCATCTGAAACATGCTCTCATCAGAAACATGCTCTCATCAGAAACATGCTCTCATCTGAAACATGCTCTCATCAGAAACATGCTTTCATCTGAAACATACTCTCATCAGAAACATACTCTCATCTGAAACATGATCTCATCAGAAACATGCTCTCATCTGAAACATACTCTCATCAGAAACATACTCTCATCTGAAACATACTCTCATCTGAAACATACTCTCATCTGAAACATGCTCTCATCTGAAACATGCTCTCATCTGAAACATGCTCTCATCTGAAACATACTCTCATCTGAAACATGCTCTCATCTGAAACATACTCTCATCAGAAACATACTCTCATCTGAAACATACTCTCATCTGAAACATACTCTCATCTGAAACATGCTCTCATCTGAAACATGCTCTCATCTGAAACATGCTCTCATCTGAAACATGCTCTCATCTGAAACATGCTCTCATCTGAAACATGCTCTAATCTGAAACATGCTCTCATCTGAAATATGCTCTCATCAGAAACATACTCTCATCAGAAACATGCTCTCATCAGAAACATACTCTCATCTGAAACATACTCTCATCTGAAACATACTCTCATCAGAAACATACTCTCATCTGAAACATACTCTCATCTGAAACATACTCTCATCTGAAACATGCTCTCATCTGAAACATACTCTCATCTGAAACATACTCTCATCTGAAACATGCTCTCATCTGAAACATGCTCTCATCTGAAACATGCTCTAATCTGAAACATGCTCTCATC
This sequence comes from Proterorhinus semilunaris, assembly GCA_021464625.1. NCBI lineage: Eukaryota > Metazoa > Chordata > Actinopteri > Gobiiformes > Gobiidae > Proterorhinus > Proterorhinus semilunaris. The sequence continues at coordinate 28,470,268 of CM038349.1, forward strand.
TGAAATATGCTCTCATCAGAAACATACTCTCATCAGAAACATGCTCTCATCAGAAACATACTCTCATCTGAAACATACTCTCATCTGAAACATGCTCTCATCAGAAACATACTCTCATCAGAAACATGCTCTGATCAGAAACATACTCTCATCTGAAACATGCTCTCATCTGAAACATACTCTCATCTGAAACATGCTCTCATCAGAAACATACTCTCATCAGAAACATACTCTCATCAGAAACATGCTCTCATCTGAAACATACTCTCATCTGAAACATACTCTCATCTGAAACATACTCTCATCAGAAACATACTCTCATCTGAAACATACTCTCATCAGAAACATACTCGCATCTGAAACATACACTCATCAGAAAAATACCGCACTAACTTATTTTTCACTTTTTATTGAAACAGCAGTGCAGCGAAGGGGTAGCCTGTCTAACGCCAGAGTAAAATCCAAATGATATTTAGTCTGGGGACCATCATTTCAATTTCTTGTAGGAGAGGTGTGGTTTACGATTGTCCATAGCCGTTTATTGGAGGCTACGAATGTCCATCATGCGTCTGCTTGTAGCCGAACGGTCTAAAGCTTGATCAAAAGATGGCGTTGCATCTTCTTCTGTCATTTTGGCTCCGTAAATATATATAAACTTTTTTATCCGTAAACAAACTACAAGCTTCCGTATGTCGAATAGCCTGTCCCTCCTCGTTCTGTGATTGGTATTTCAGCCATGGTCCCCAGGCTGTTGTGAAGTTCGAAGTAGATTCGAGCGCACACAGCAGTCTGGCGTTAGCCAGGCTAGCGAACGGGAGCAAGAGGTGGGGAGGTGGGAGGGGCTAGCGGTGAAATTGTGTGAAAATCAAAACATAAATCTATTGGATATTTTTATTAAGCTGATCTAGATCAATATTGCCTGTGTAAGAAAGTAATAAAGATGTGTTTGAGATGATGGCAAAATACTTACAAAAATCAGAATACCCCATCTTTAACATAATGCAGTGCTTTCGAGAACAGTATTGTAATTTAGAGTGAAATAAGCTCATACAGTATATATTGTATAAGGTTGTGAGCAAAATGAAGCAGAAGCCAACTTGGAATGTTAACCTCCTTTTTTGGCTTGTTTGTTGAAGTGAAATGGGCCGTTTACTTGTTTCACCTCTTGAATACTGTATCCCAATGCACAGTGGAGCCGTTGTATGGGACAGTGCTCATTGTACGTTTATGGTTTTTGCATGACCAACTGTAGACCCTCCTTTCACTAACCGCACCAGATCCAAATACAGTAATAGGGGAAGTCATCACATTTCTGGGATCGGATGAAGGTGAGAAGAAGTAAATACCATCACTAGACGTTCAACCATTTTCCATCGTTACATTTCAGACAAAGGGTTAAGAAAACAGAAGAGAAAAAAACAGCATCTTCAGATTTATTAATATTCCCCCGTTGTCTGGAGGAAGCATGTGTTGACTGTTCCCATCCATCGCTAAACGGAGGCTTAATCAGGCAATAAAGTCGCAAACCAAATGATTTTCAGCTAATCTTCTGGCCAATCATGAGCAAAGGTAACGGCTTGTGTGGCGCCAAATGAGCCGCTGCCTCCGATAGCGACGCACTAATGACATGATTATTTGCTCATCAGAATGTGCGCGTGTGTGTGTGTGTGTGTGTGTGTGTGTGTGTGTGTGTGTGCGAGCCAGCGAGCGTGAGAGCGTGGGCGCGTGCTGTGTGCTAATATTCAAAGTGGTGGGCCTGGGTAGGCTTCTGGTCACATCTAGGCATAGCTCTTGTCACAAAATTCTAAGCCCGGCTTTTAAGTGCTGCCTCTATTCTCAGCGAGCGGCAGACACATTATAGGGAGGGGGGCCACGGAGGAGAGAGAGTCGGGGGGGGGGGGATGCGGGTGGGAGCGGGGGGCGTTCGAAGGCCTGTAGCTGAAGGATTGATTTTAAATGTTGTGCAAAGGCAGTGTTTACTATCCTTTCTGGCTAGCCCCCTGACAGCGCCGGCATCAAAACAAGATTTGCACCCAACGCACCCGATTCCCTCCCCCACCGCCATCCCAACTCCGCGGGAGAAGCCAAAAAAACAGCAGAAGGGACGCGCGCTCAAAATGATAGTTCTGCCTGGACCAAAATGTTCACCCCCCGAAAAAGTCATTGTGATGGAAAAAAAAATTCTGAGGATGGTAGAGGAACATCAAAGCAATACACGTCACACATAAAGGTGTGTAGTGTTTCTACTGATGCCAAGAGCTCATTAGCAAACAATGGTTATTGAATCTTACCCATTCACCCAGACTGTGGTGAAGGGGCTTAAGAATCTGAGAAGGCTGATGGTTTTACAGCACAGGGGGCATGAAAATCGGACGAATGGGTTGCAGGAAACCAAGGGCAGTTCTGATTCCCGCCAAAAAGTTGGCTTGGCTTCGGGCCAATATTTTTTTACGCCGATAGATGGCGGGCCAGCCGGTCAATTGATTAAAAAAAATAGATTTATTCATGCATGGATATTCAATACTAGATAACCCCAAACTATACATATTTTTTGTTTAAAAATAAAATATTGTTTGAAACAATACTGTCCCCGAGTCTGTCGGATTTTCGTGGGTTACACAGCACTTGCAAAAAATAAAGTTAGCATCACAAACATGTCGCTTTCCAAAGGACAAAAAAGAAAAGTGGACAGTGAAAACAGGAGTTTCAGGGAGGAAAGGCAACAAACATATGGTTTCATCCTACCTGGATATGTGAATGCCAAACCTCTCTGCCTCATCTGCAACGAGGTCATCTCCGTTTGCAAAGAGTACAATATTCGGCGACATCACGAAACGAAACCTTCAGTGCGTCCTTTCCACTTCAATCTGAGTCAAGGCGTCTCAAAATCGATGCTCTTTGTGACAGTTATATCCGGAGCAGCAGGGTCCTAGTTCGAGGCCGGACCACACAGGAAAAGGTATCCAGTGCCTCGCTTAAAGCGTCCTGGATTTTGGCCCGGTGTTACGCCGAAAACTGCATGACCGCCGAAAAATGCACCACCTCTTACAGATGAAACAACGACAGGAAGGTTTCTAGGACTGTCTCTTAACAATTATAGCTCATTTCTGTGTATTATTTATGTAAGACTGACTAACCATAGCTCATTTAACAAGAAGAGATTGTTTTTTTAAATGTCTTTAAAAGTCAGGGATATTTTTTGGCTGAGAGTGTGATATGAGGAGTGTGGCGTGAGAGCGTGTGAAGGCGCTCAAATGCGTGTGTCTGAGGTAAAGTATGAGGATCGGGACAAACCACAATTTAATCTAAAAGTTAGGCTGCTTAGAGTTAAAATGCAACAGTGGAATGGTGTTGTGCCAAACACAAGCAAAGATCAGGGGCAAGACATTTGCAGATAAAGAACAATTAAGTCTCTGTTTTTAAGGCTTTTTTTTTATTTTTTATATATATATATATATCCTCTAGCGGGCCAAAAAATATTGGCAACGGGCCAAAATTGTCCCCCGGGCCGGACGTTGCCGACCACTGACATATGGCTAAAAACTGGCTAATTTTCCAGACTAATAGGCTCTAACCTTTGGCTTTGTCCCTGAGCCAACCTAGTCTCACAGAAAAAGGTGAAATGGCAGTATGGCACTCATAAAAATGTGTATATTTCACAGGTTGACCTCTGAAACCGTGTCAGTGTCACTATAATGTTTTCTATTCCTTTCTGTTGGAGTCACATGCTCTGATTTTCATTGAAAAATACTAAACATTCACCTCATTTGCGACTTTAAACCACATTTGTTGCGAGAAATAGGTCTCATCCCACTTTCCCCACCATCCCATTTAGTTAAAGGCTTCGTGGTTCTATTAGTGTGTATTGGTGGCTCCGACCCGGTGGCAGTCAAGTTGCAAGCATGGTTTTCTGGCCAGAGAAACCAGGGGGAGATGAAAGACCCTCCAATCATCCCATTAACACTTGTATTACCCCCAGAGGGACTACGGAAAGGATTTATTAAGGTAAACACGTTACTTAGTACTGCTTTAACTTTATTTTGTACCTTAATGTTCGCAGATTATGTTCAACATGTTCACAACAAACAGAAAATGACTCCAAAATATGACTGATCAAGTGCGTGTAGAAATGTAGAAAGACTCTGGCGAGCTACCAAGAGAGGGCTGGAGAGCTACTGGTTGGAGATCCCTGGTATAAAGGAAGGGAGGATAGCCTGGGGCTCATTCCGGTTAGTGAAAACCTTCACCTGTGACTCCTGTTGTGCACTTGATTTTATTCCCTTTATTTTAAAAAGACTGATGTTGGGCACCGCGATGGGGCGAAATTGTAATTGGTTGCCAAGTGGAGTAGTCCAGTGCCCGCAGGAGTATTTGTACATTAAATCACAGAATAAACTACGCAATAACACTGTCCCCACTCCTCACTTAGGACGTTTTGTTCTTTCCTATTTGCACTTTGTATTTCAATAATTCATATGTCAAAATTTTCAACACCCACAGAATCCATTTTCTTCCATAATTTGCGTATGTAAAGTGGTGTTAGACATTTAAGGTGCAGGCCGACCTGGTAGTGGGCAGTGTTTTAACATCTGCATAAAAATATGACTTCTTCTGTGTACGTTTTTTTGTGGGCTTCATTAACCAGTCGGGCCAGAGAAATCATAATTGTCCAGCCAAAATGTTAAATGAAACAGCACGGAGTCGGCACTAATAGCAGGCTGATAATCACTTCAGAGACCGACTAATAACGCTCTTTTCCAGGCGTCAAGCTTGAAATAAAAAGCGCGGTAGCCCACTTTTCCCGGCTGCGTGAGAGCTGGATGGAAATCAGCCGAAACGCTTGACTTGATTTCAAGGGGAAAATTCCGTGCGGTCCCGCTCATAATTATCCAATTGTTGCCAGGCATTAGGATAGTGATTTATTGTTCTTTGGCAGCCCGGACGGAGGATGGGCGCGTGAGTGAAATGCTGAGCAGGTTTTGTGGATGCCATATGTCAGCGCTGTCAGATAGCCACTTGTTAGAGGAAGTTTAGCCTCTCCGCGCCTGCAGCCACAACCTTAATTATTAACTACATGTCTCCATCTGAAGATCGGTGAGAAGGTGTGCGCTGGGTGCACAATGTTTAGCGCTAGAGATCGAGATGCTATAGGGAAAGGGAAGTCTTTTCAAGTAATATCGGAACACAGCTCATCACTGAGCCTTAGGATGGTGGTTGGTCTTGATATAAATGTGTATCCCAATCATCCTGCAGACACCCAACTTCAATGACCAACGCCAATTTAGCCAACAAGCGCCCTGGTGGTAAACAGGAAATCCGTGTTGTTCATTTGAACTATCAGTGGTCTCGGTGGCTGATTGGTGTTTAATTAGCTCACGTGTCACTGTAATTGCTACATGCTGCACTCAATTTCAAATACACAAATTCCAATTCCAATTTTATTCTATAATCAAAGCAGTTCTGTGTAATGGGAAATCAAGGCCAAATTGTTCCGATCCGAAAGAAACAACCTCTGTACAATTAAACAGACTGGGACACATATTCAGCCTGAAAGTTGCGCAGTCGCAGGTGTACAGTTCATGAGAGGTCATTCTAAGGAGCCAATAGTTTTCCAATAGGTTGCGTTCACGTTATAGAATTCCATTTCAGTTGGAGGGCAGGTGTCAATACAACTCTATGGGAGAGAAACAGTTTTTGAAAGAAATTTCCAAAAAGAAAACGTCCAAATGTTTTCTCTGATCATCAGTTGATAGTGATTGGATTCACAAACCTGACATGTGGATTTTATGGCTGAAAGTCCTTTCTACTGGCCAACATCAAGCACATGTTTTTGAATATTGTCTCCACTTTTGGACGCCTTTGTGAAGAAATAATTAGACATATGTTCATATGTGCTGGAAGATATGACCTTGAACTTTGTGTCAGTTTTAGTTTCATGTGAATTGGCCCAGTAATTACAGAGATATTAGCAATGATTTAAGACTATAAATCTGCATTTTGAGCGTTACTATGGTTACGGCCGTGGAATTTTCAGTTGCCCTCCACCTCAATGTTAAACTATAGGCTCTTTAGAATGTTGTGATGTCACGTGAACGCTACCTATTCAGAACGGACCTCTCTTTTAGGCCATGTGTGATAAAGTTGTACTGAATGGTGCTTGATATCTGAAGCTCCTGTCTTTTGACCACCAAGCAAACTTGCCTACTCCTGGTTTATAAGGTAACGTCTTCCTTGTCAACAAAAAATATGTTTTGTTTTTTTACTATGGCATTAAGTGTGATTGTTGTTTGTTGAAAACCATAAAGTCAATATGAAAGGTTTGAGGGACCCATCCCAAACAAAACATAACATTTCTGGATTTTCTTTACAAAAAACACTTGACTCTCACATGAGCTCATGTCTCCTTTTATAACATTATCCATCAAGAACGTGAACCCAAACTATTGAACACAGATGTTATGAGGACGTGTTTATCTTCCTGTTTATCATTCTTATAGCAGCAGTTTGACACAAGGGGGAATACAGATCTCACCAGCATCTCGCTCCCAATCAATATGTGTCTGTTTTCATTTCGGCTGCATTGTAATTAGCCCACAATCAGACAGCTGTAATTATCAATTACAAGATTGAGATAGCTTGATAATTATCGAATCACGTCAGGTTTATCCCCATCATTAAAGCCACGCTTAACCTTGTTATAAGGTCTTGTGGCTCCTCATGATGCCAAGGTTTATACAGATATAGGCAACGCCAGGCCCAAGGATGGAATATGTGTTTTTTTTTTGTGTGTGTTTTTTTTGTCTCAAAACCACACCCGCAACAAACATCCTCCTAAACACCTTGAGAAAATGTACTAGGGGAGGACCCGGGTTTCCCTCTTTTGCCTTATGAGCTACTTTTACTTCATAAAAACAGTATAGAGCTGTACAGCCTTTACAGGAATTTGAGCAACTATGGATCTTAACTTAAGTGGAGAACACTATCAGTAAGACGATCCTTCAGCCCACCACCAACCAATCTTCCCTACTCCTGGTATGTTGAGAAAAATCTGATTTGTACAAAAATATACGCATAGAGTGATGCTTGCGACACAGCAGGATGTATTGGCCCAAAGGTATTCAGCTGCTCTTTGTCTACTCTTATCAGACGGATTCAGACGTACATTATGACTACGCTGCTCCTTGACCTTTTCATAACTCCCTTGTTATCTGTCTTTGAGCCCCAAATTGCCTGTGGGAGGGGATGGTTAAAAACACGACGCATAAGGCCGGTCTTGCTCCTCCATCCCCCACTCTAGCCGCCGCTGTAGATTCACAAATGAACATTACCGCATCTTAAACGTACAACCTTTCAGCACATAATATAGTTTCACACGGATGAAGATTTGATTTGCTTTAGTCTTGCAAAAAATCTAAGGTCTGGAACAAACTACAGGACTATTTTCCAGATTTAGGTCCTGATTTTAGTTTAGGGAGGCTTGACCCTCCTTATCAGTTTTTTTTCTTATATTATGACTTTGTTGTTGAGTTTTTTATGAGTTTAATGTGACAGTAATGTGGCTGACTGTGATTAGTCTGGCTTTACGTAACCCTGATTTAAGTGATCCTGATATAAGACGTGTTATACTAACTTTAATCATCCTGACTTTAGTTGGCTATCATGTTCGTGATTTGAAATCCAGATTTAATTGATTCTGACCTCAGTTAGCTTCATTATAGTTTACCAGACCTCAATCAGGATTTATACAAGGACTTATACAACATATTCCTCCTATTTTAAACAATCCACATGTAACCAAGTCTTAATTTTCTTAGCGAGGCTTTACTCATTCAGATTAAGCAAAAATACTCTTGCCAGGCGTAAACGGAAAGTACCACTCTAAACATGTGGCTCTATACACGCACATCGATGAATTTATGTCAAACATGAAAAAATAATAGCACTTTGAAATGACTCATTTAAAAAGATTGTGTTAGTGAAACTGTGAAACCTATGCAGTGAGATAAGCAAACGAATACTATATTCAGTGTAATGCATTCATGTTTCTGCGTGCAAAGGGATTCTACACATTACTGTTCCATTGCATAGGTTTGTTCAGCTCTTCTGGTTAGACCATATGACTTTCGCATCTTATCTTCTCCACACACGCACACACACACACGCACACACACACACACACGCACACTCAGCACGTTAGGACTGGGCTGCAAACACATCTGAGCGCGCCCAGTGCAGTGGAACAGCCATCAGTCAGAGAAAGCTGGCGCGGCGGGTCCGAGGGCATTTACATAGATAGATGATGGAGAGATTAGGGGCCACTGAGGTTATTAATCACTCAGCTGAGGAGCACCCGAGCGACTGCCTGGTGTCAGACTGCTCTCGAGGGACCCCCATGTGCCGTGGATATATCTTTGTGCCATTCGGACTGTGCCCTATGTGCAGAGGTGAAGCACAGGGGCTTCGCTGTAGGGATACCGCAGTCAGCGACAGTCATCAGCTACAGGACCACATCCACCATTACCTGCTACCGCGTTCTTCTCTCTCTTGGCGCTGTTGACAATTATAAAGGAATCTGTAGTCTAAAAAATGCTGTCATTGGAAGAGAAAAAAAACAACTAACAGGGTACCTTGCACATGTGAATGTTGAAAGTGTGTTGGTAGTACCAGGGCTGAGGGACAGGATGTGATAATGCAGTGATGTGGACTGACAGCTGAAGTGCTCCGCTCCTCTGTGCTGTTTGCTTTGGTAAATGTAGCCACAAAGATCTGACCCCAATGGGACATGACACCTGGACTCAACATACAGGCCAGAATTCTCCAATATTCACCATGGATTTGGTCTTACAGATTAGTAAGGTAGACTTTATTGTCATTCTCGGGCAATTTGTGTCTATATTTGACCCAGATCTGAATGTTCCCAAGGCGCTAGGAATGTATTTATATACGTATATTTGTTTGCTGCTTGTTTTCGGGTTTCAGGTTGGAAACAGGAACACCCAGAGGAAACCAACGCCGCATAAAGTGCATAAAGGCCTTCACATTCTACGGATCGATTTGTAAGAAGCTGGTCTTGTTCCTATAGACATTTGTATATTTATAACAAAAGCTACAATTAAATACCCAATCATAACAGGAATTCTTACATTAACTCAATGTATCCCTAAATGAAGTTAAAACCTGTTTTGAGCTTGTCTCACCATGCAGAAGGAGTCCGGATGCCGCCCGTTTCATCTGCAGGAAGAACGAACAACCCCAAAAAGAGCCTTAAAGGCATTTGAACTTAAGGTAAACACCCTGTGACTAATGGCATTTTCTCTTTTGTAATAGATGCGTGTGCAATCCTGCTCTAGTTAAAACTTTCCTTTTAGACAAGTCGTGTAGGTGAAAGAGTGTGAAGGCCACAGCAGCCCAATAGATTGTCTCATTAAAATAGGGATCAATGCATACTCTCTTTAATGACTCAAATCTATGCCATTATGAAAGAGATGATCAGTGAAAGAATCCCTTCAGCTGTAGCAGCACAAATGTTAATTTTTTTTCTCTTCCACTGGCCTTACATAATTAACAATTCAACAGATAAACTATGTATTTTACAGAATATGGATTAAAATAGGCATACTTTGAGCTTCAAGCCATAAATTGTGCTGGTTAGTTATAGTTTGTAGCATTTCTGACATTTGATCAATGGGAAAATAAATACTGTGAGTGAGGCAACGTGTTAAGGATCAGAGAACATTGTTTTGCCGTGTTAAATCTTGGAGGAGGTGAGGAGACATTTTACCAGAGGCAAAACATTTGCAGCTTATTTTGAATTGTTGCAGAATTAAGAGTTATAACTATTTTATCCAAAACAGCAGTGACACATTTTGTTTGATTTAGTTGGAATGAGAATGTATAGCCTGATAAACCACACCCACTTCTTTTCTGCGTGAAAGAAGGTGGGTCTGGACATACACTGTAAACAAGTTGCTGATTGGCAGCTAAGGCCTAGCCGAACCAATCAAGACCTGTGTATTCTGGTAAACAGTGGGAGGACCATACTTCACAGTGGAGATAAGGTTTTGATGTTGCTATGCTGTTCCATTTTTCCTCCACATGTGACGTTGTGTGTTCCTCCCAAACTATTCAACTTTGGTTTCATCAGTCCACAGAATATTTTACCAGTATTGCTATGGAGCATCCAATTGCTCTTTTGCAAACTTCAAACAATGGCTTCCTCCATGGCATTCTCCCATGAACCCCATTCTTGTTCAATGTTTTAGGTATTGTAGATGTGTCAACACAGATGTTGTCATGTGCCAGTAACTTCTGTAAATCTTTAGCTGACACTCTAGGGTTTTTTATTTATTTATTTTTTATTTTAACCTCATTGAGTATTCTGCGCTGTGCCCTTGGACTCATCTTTACAGGGCGGCCACTCCTTGGAAGTGCCAAACTGTCTCCATTTACAATAGATTTATTTTTTTCTAAAGGTAAAGGTGCTTTGTTATTATACATGAACTGTACAATGAAACCAAACACGGACCTTCTAGCTGTGAAGCACAACCATGCCGTAGTGCAGCTGTCGGCGCTTGTGCTTCACAGCTAGAAGATCCCAGGTTCAATTCCCACCTGGACGGGGCCTTTCTGTGGAGAGTTTGCATGTTCTCCCCGTGTCTGCGTAGGTTTCCTCTGGGTACCCCGGTTTCCCCTACCACCACAAACATGTGCCATAACTGAATCCTCCAGTCAGGTGTTTTTGACCACCAGCCTGGCTCCACATCATGGAGATGGTTTCCCAGGCGCATCACTGCCGCTGCCCACTGCTCCCTACGGGTCGTCCAGTGGCGTCGAGGGATGGGTTAAATGCAGAGGGAAAATGTTGTTGTACAGTTCATCTATAATGACAAATAAAGCAACAATCTAGACTTTTAGAAATGGTTTTGTAACTTTTTCCAGCTTTATACAAATCAATAATTCTTGATTGTGGGTTCTCAGACCGCTCTTTTGACCGGGGCATGGTGCACATCAGACAATGCTTCTTAACAAGAGACAATTCTTAACCCGTGTGTGTTTTTCAGTGCCCAGGGCAGCTTTAAGCCACACCTCAGTGATTGGACTTCAGGTCGGCTCACACCTGATTCTAAATGTCTGCATGTGTTTGTCTAATAAGCTCTTGCAGGATCCTTAGCCAGGAAGTTCACTCACTTATTCCTCGCTTTCTTAAAATGAATAAATAATAAATAAAAATATGATAAAATGTAAATGTTTGGGTGGTATTAGTTTAAGCAGACACTGTTTACTCATTCTTGTGATTTTAATAAAGATCAGACCACATTTTATGAGCAATTTAGGCAGAAATGTAAGAAATTCCAAAGGGTGTACTCACTACCCCCCACTATAACTTTTTGCAAGAGTTGTTTTAATTTTAACCTGTAGTGTAATTGAATTTCCTTGTCATGGCCAATAACCAAGGTGCAGTGCTTTGTAGACGTTGTAATTTGCTAATGGTGGAGTTGGCTACTGAAGGCAATGCAACAGATGAGGCTTTACAAATGAGTTTCAGCTTCTCTTCTGGTAAGAATGTAAGTACTATGCACCTATTCATCATTGCATTGTTGAAAAGGTGCCAGTACATGCTGTGCATACAGTATAGCACAGGGGTCCTGAATTAAAATCACTGAGGTCCAAATAAAAATAATAATAAAGAAAAAACATACAGGGCAATTTATGGTTGTATGGGGAATTTTAAACCTTAATTAAATCCAATAATAATGACTGTGCTTTGAAAATAATGCAATTCATTGTTAGTGTTTGTACTTAATTTTTTTGGTCCTAAATAGCAGAATGCCCTTATATTACTCATGTAGAACTCCAGGCTTTCCAGGTCTGCGGTTACGCCGTGCAATGGGCAGCTTTTAAAGCCTTGGTTAAAAAAAACTTGTTCTCATCATGTTGTTTTCAATGCAAATTAGGCTATTTATAGCTTATTGCTTGATAAAGATCACCATTTCGAATGACAAAATCTCAAATCCGAGGCTCTCAGAGCTGCTTTGTCACTAAGAGAGGGAAAAAATGATGTTTTCTAATTGCAGGAGCACATGAGCTCTGTAAAATAGCAAAAACATTGAAAATTCCAGCCGTGCTGAATGTCTGCGGATTTTGGGCGTTTCTTTAGATATTTTTGGGCAAGTTTGGCTTCTGGGACCTGACAACTGTCATGGATTTTCTTACCACTCTAAAAGAAAAACTGAAGAAGTAGTAGTATTGTCTTATCAAGTGTGAGATTTATTACGCATTTGGAGACATTACACACAGAGTTCAGTCAATGTTAAGTTCTGCGGAGCCAGTTATCTGGCCCCGCTATATAGGTCAAAGAAAACAGCATGAGTATGGGGAGTGGTGATACAGTTCAGATGTAAATGCAGGCGACCAACAGGCACCTCGGATGGTAATGCAATCAGAAGACCAAGGTTGAGACCGTTGTGATGTTTAGAGGATAGGCTTTCTGGGCCTATTGGGCCCTTAGGTGTGAAAGGGTCCTGTCATGGGTACTAATACAATCGAGAGATGGTTTTAGAGCAAGACAAAGTAAGTTCTTTGTTGGTGCCTACCAGTGCACCAGGGAGTGGCAGTGCCGTATGTAGCCGAGGTATCAGAGAAACTTCAGAGAATCCTTAGGCAGCACAGGATTCCAGTGTACCACAAACCGGTGAACACACTGAGACAAAAATTAGTTCATCCCAAAGACAAAACTCCGAGCCACAAACAAAGCAATGTGGTTTATTCTATTCGATGCAAAGAAGAAGAATGCAAACAACACATTTTACAGAAGAGACTTTATCAACACCGAAGAGAAAGCACAAGCGGCCCTCAGTCGGCGGTGCACCTCCACCTCAAAGCCTCCAGCCACTCCTTTGAGGACGGGGAGGTCAACATTTTAGCTAAAGAACAGCGTTGGTTTGAAAGAGTAGTAAAATAAGATATTTTTGTCAAGAAACAAAATCCCTCCATGACCCGGAATGGTGGGCTCAGATTTAATCTTCCGTCTCTTTACTCCAATCTCCAAGGGGACGGCACCTCAGCTAACAAAAGAACAATAGGCAGGTAATTAGCAGTGATCAGCCATGAATAGGACAGATAATGGGCAGTGATCATCTATGAATAGGACTGACTGATACTGAGGTGAGCAGATCGTTAGAGACGCTCTACTTCAAAGGTGTTTACCCACAGGTGAGAGTAGCTGTGATTAGAGGGGAGGAGCCGGGCCAACCCCAACTCCTCCTTGTTGGTCTATATCTTAAGCTGTGGGCTGAGCGGAACTTTAGTCGCTGACAAAGCCTTTTGGATGAGAGGCGAAACGTTCGAAGACCTCAACTACTGAGTACAGAAGATGACTCAAGTACCTTAATTGAAGATGGACAACTCCTGTACGACTGAGAACTTATACAGACACCTTGGTTTTTTGTTACTTCCCTCCACACTAGCCGAGCTGGGTCATAACAATTGGGGGCTCATCCGGGATCATAACACCATTGTATTCATAATTGGTTTGGTTAGGTAAGTTGTCTTCTTAATTGGCCATTTTTTTTCAAAATTGGTGTGGTTAAGTGTGTGGTGGAATGTGGTGTCATGGGTTTGCTTGTGGGATATGTTGCTGAGTCCTTTGTGTGAAACTGATGCAGTTCATTGAGCTCTAAGTCTTTGGTTTTGAGGGAACCCCATACTAGGTTGACGTATCCTCCCTGTTCTGAACCCCTCTCACTTCTCCGCTTCCCCCACTCCTCCAACTGGGCTGGGTTCGAGTTGTCCCTGATCAGTCCCATGGATGATGGAGAGTTTGCAAGGCTGAAACCTGAATCTGGATGGCCCATTTAGCAACTCGTTCTGTCTCCACTGTTGCAACCCTGGCCTGCCTTCCACTTGGCGTTTGCCCGCATCTCTTAGGTAAGTGTAAAACCAAAAGTGAATTCATAACAAAACATATTTTGTAACTTAAGGGGGAGGGTGTTACGGGCCCTCTGGTCTCCCTCCTTTTTGTGTTAGTTTTGTGTGTATGGCTTTAAAGCAGTACTAAGTAACTTTTTTACCTTTAATAAATCCTTTTCGTAGTCCCTCTGAGGATAATACAAGTGTTAATAGGATGATTGGGTGGTCTTTCATCTCCCCCTGGTGTCTCTGGCCTGAAAACCACAACTGCAACTTGACTGCCACCGGGTCGGAGCACCAATACATCTAATAGAATCACGAAGAAGAAGCTAACAGGCTAAGCTAAATGCGGGCTAGCGCCACTTAAACAGTATTTACAGCCAAGTTTGAGTGAAAAAAATGATTTCCATTGTGTAATTGGATGTACAATATCCATCTCTCCCTTTGTCTTTTCTGTCAGTATAGTATTTACTCTCACGGACAATTAATAAGTAAAAAAACGCAACATGCTACGACACCTGCAGTGGCGCTTATGGCCTCTAGGGTGCACAAGTTACTTAGTCCTGCTTTAATATTATGTCTTTCCCTCCATGGAAACCTGGCTGTGTGAGCCCTTGCCTGGGATTGGACAACTATAAGCTCTGTTCAGGTTTGCTGCCACTTCCTGGTCTTGATTGGTGCGGCATCTGAACACCTGGCCCCTAATCAACCACCTGTTGCAGCCACACCTATAAAAGGCCACGCTTCAGGACGATCGGGGCTGCTGGCCTTTGTGGCCTGTACGCCATTTTGTGCTGTGTATGTGTCCCTTTGTGTCAGTTATGACTTTGTGTGTCCAGGGACACTTGTTTTTCATTATTCATGTTGTGTCTCATTTTTGTGTCACTGGTTTCTGTTAGGCCTTTATGTGGCACACTGTAATTTGTTTGTTTCGTTTTGGTAACTTTGTTTTAGTTAACCTTTGTAAATACTGGAAATAGCCTTTGTTTGGTTATTCTTTGTTACTACTTTGTTAACTTTACCTTTTACTCTTTTTACACACTTTTATTAAATTACGACTTTATTTACATCTTGGTTTTTTGTTACTTCCCTCCACCCTAGCCTAGCTGGGTCGTAACAGGTAGCATGATGCTAACACGAAGCATCATATTAGCATTCTCTGTTATCTATGTACAGTAATTATGGGCTGTTGAACTGACTTCAGAACAGTCTTTAAATAAAATGTAAAATTATTTGTAATAAATCACATTTATGAACATCTGATTCATATATAAACTACAAAGTGAATGGAAGATATACAACTTTCTCCTTTGCATGGATGAGACTGTCTGGGGAGCACAATGGCCGTGTACAGTGGTTCTCAAACGTACAGGGGCTTCGTCAAGTGGTAGAAATGTCTACTCTTGCTTAGAACCGACCAGTTGAAAGATGGCAAAAATTCACATTTTGCATGATTGGATCTTAACAAGGTTCCAAGTAGAACTTCAATATGCAACAAGAAGAAAAGCGAGAGAAAGGGAAAAAAAGAGTAAACCTTTTATTGAAAACAATTACATTGAAATTCTATTTGTCAGCTGATCAAACACTTAAAACCACACTTAAAAATACAAAAAGCGAAACCAAAAAGTTCCAAACCTGTACTCAATGCGTATCTCCACCAATATTGTCAAAAATGTGTTGCAGCTGATGCCAGCGTTTTCAGTGGCAACATTTCTTCAAGTGATGAAGATGGCCTCACAGAGGGCATCTGCTGTCTGGTACTATTGTCAATTCTTGTAAACCTCCCTTGCCATCCCTCCCCAAAGGTTCCCAATTGGATATAGATCGGGAGAACACACAGGGTGGTCCAAAAGAGTGATGATCTTTTCCTAGAAGAAGTCCTTTGTCCTGCGAGCATTGTGAACTGTAGCGTTGCCCTGCTGATAAACACATGGATATAACTTTCTTCCATCTTTCCAATGTCCCATATTTTAGTGCTCTCTTGCAAATTCCAAACGGGCTGATTGTCTATCTTTACTCTTCACCCTCTTTCATGCAGAACTGCGTACTGTCCAATGCTTCTTGCACAAATCAGCAGTTCAAGCCATTTGAAGATCTCAAAGTTCCCTAAAGTTCAACATACTTGGTGAAAGTCCATGGAGTTGTGCGTGTTCCAGGCTCCGCCCTGGCTGCGGCCCGCTCACTTTGATTACCTAATCCCTGAGCGCTCACTCTGCCAAGCCCGCTGACATGATGTGGAGAAATGTCACCACCAGCCGTCACCAAACCCAACGGCCCAATCCATCAATCACCTCTGCCTGTTTATACCTGTGAGCGCATGCATGTGTGTGCAAGAATCGAAGAAACCACACAGGGAGGGACCCTAAACACACCGTCTTCCACATTCATCAATTACGGCGTGCAGGAAGTGTTGTGCTGTCAGGAGATGGAGGAAGCGCATGTACAATATATGCATGTGCTGTGTTTGCGCGGTGAGGCAGGGATAGAATGGGGCGAGATTTTGGAAGATAGAGAATACAGTCGGCGGATACAGGGGAGCCAAGTGTCTGACTAATCACTGTAATCAAACCCAGTCCATATGACTACTTTTAAACCTTTGCATAATACAAGGAGCGCTAGGAAATAGGCTAATCTATAACTTTGGGCAAGATCAAGTTAGTGTGTATCCACTTTTCCTGCACTTACTGAACAGACTTATGTGTAAGTTGAGCATATTTTCCTGTATGTGTGAATGTGAAAGACATTTTTTTATGTAATTAGTTTTTTTCTTTTTTTTACCACTGTAAATCAATATAAGTCTTTATATTTTTACGAACTGTATAGGCAACCCTAGTAGTCAATATAATATAGTATACATTACACCTTTCCGTAAGCATGTCGTTTTAAAGTAGCACACAAGCAGCGGACACAAAAGAGCTGTTATCTAATTCACAGTCAAACTTGAAATAAATCCCCTAAAAAAAAAAGAAAAGAAGAAGAGCATACTGTAACTTGATGTGATTTTGCAAAGGGGCAATTGAAAGTGAATTTTCTGAAATGGTCTACAAAACTGACAGTTAATGCAACATCTAACAGGAAAAAAAAAGTGTCTGGAAACGTTTCAACTCAGAGCAGAGAATTTCAGCGAGGAACTCGAGACACAACAGCTCAAAAATACGGCTCTCTCACCGCAAACTTTGCCAAGTTGGATAAATGTACTTTCCCGCGAGTGTGGCGTGTGCGATTCTTGGCTGTTCTTTGGCTCCTGAGTGGGGGATGTTTTTCCTGTGCCTCCTGCTCTTAAGTGTGTACCAGCGGTTCTAGGGGCTGTCATATTGCATCAGCGCTCTGCTGATTACTTCCACCTTGTCTCCCTCGTCAGGAAATGATTCTGACACGCACTCACACCCTGCTTTCTCCGCATCAATATGCGTGCCATGGAAAAACTGCAGACAGTAAATAAATAATGAAAGACAAGGTGGGGAGTGGCGGTGTGCGTTGTTCTCTCGCGGCCTCGTTCTGTGTCCTGTGTGTGTGTGTGTGTGTGTGTGTGTGTGTGTGTGGTGTGTTCACGTGTCTCTCTCAATGCGGGAGAAATCGTGATTTATTGCAAGTTATTGAAGGATAAATAAAGCGTCAGATCACCTTGAAATTCTCCAATCACGTTCATTTTAATTAAAGCGCTTGTTTAATTAGAGGCTGTGAAGACATTCAACTCTCGCCATTCAATAATCCGCCGTATTGCTTTCATTCGCCTCTGTCCTTTATGGGGAAGGGGTGCGGATTCTGCAGACGAATATGCCAGAGAGTAAGACGGGCGTTTTTGATTCCTACTCCCTAAAGGGATTATGAGAGCGCCGCTGCATCCCGCCGGGGACACGCAGAGGGTAAACACGCGTGATTGGCCCGCTAACCCCTGGCACGAAATGGCAGCGGCATGGCAACTTGTTTGACTGGGATTTTTTTTTTTTTTTTTTTTTTTTGGGGTGGGGGGGCGAGTGACAGACTTTGTTTACCCGCACAGAGCTCAGACAAGTATGGAGAGGCGACATCGGCTGGAGGTTGAGATGCAGAGATGACCTAAGGGCCCAGTAATGATGAGCTTGTGTGTGGATGCGGCTTCCTCCATGAGATCACTGGGAGCTTATTCCCACAAAATCTGCCTGCACAGCCAGTCTAGCAAAGTGACTCAACCATCTATAAACAGTACATTTTTTAAGTGTTTATCCATGAAGGAAGGAAACAGGGTTCACATCAAGTCCAAAGCCAGGGAAAAAAAAAAAAAAAATCTTAGATCAGCTGTTTAACTTAATACAAAAATCTTTATTTCGAGCTTCCATCGGCACAATGTAAACTGTGTGTGCTCAGATGAGGACCCGTTTATTGGTGGCCAACTGCTTAAAAAGAATTGAATACATTCATTTGGAATGAGCTGAGAAGGAACTACTTGTTTTCGATATAGATTCTAGGATTTTCTACCACAGCAGGACAGTTGTTTTCCATGTGGAAACTGTTAATAAAATGCAGGATGCTTTAGAAATAGATGCTTCATATCGAACGGATTTCAAGTGCTAAAACGTTTGGAGCAAGTTTGATGGACTGCGGCACTTCCTGGTCGCATATACATGGTTGTGTTAAAAGCGCTGGACACAAACGCACTATACATAAATGACAACACATAGGTCTGACCCATTTTGCCTGGGCTCTCTTGATTATTGCTGGTGTTTGGACAAAGTAATAAGCACTGGGCCTGGGGTTTTAACAAGCAGTTCCAGAGTTGTAGCTGGTGGCCGGATTAGAGTGCGCCGCTGTAGATGTTATTTAATGTGGGTGAACGGCCCGGGAGCACACCCCTGATGCACATTATCGACCTGCTCTGACCGGAGAGGAGGCATTTCTCCACCTGAACTCCGTAATGCTGCGGCTGAAGACTTGAGCGTGTCTCCTGGCTGGCTCGCCACTTAAAGCAGGCAGCAGCAGCTCAATTTGGGCGATGGCAGCGTGCTCAGCCAGGGGAGAAGTTGGTCCCGGATGATTTGCTCGCTCGCTCTCACGCTGACATCCCTCCCCACCTCAGCAACCGCCCCAAATGTGCCTCTGTCCTCGTGCCCCCACCCCTTCTTCCGAGCAACTGCAGCCTCCCATAGCTCAGAAACCTCGACACCCGCCAATTGCTCATTCGCGCTTGCTATCTCAGGAACCTGTCTCACGTCATGCACACCCCCCTCCCCCTCCCCAGCCCACACCGACCCCCCCCCCCCCCCTTCCCCATGAGCGCATTCCGGCATGACAAACCACACGGGACTTCACTAGTCCTTTAAAGTCTGCCGCCGCTGGGAAGCGCTCCTCTCTGTGCACCGTTTTAGTATTCCAGGAGACGTGACTGGGGAGGCAACCGGGACTGTTACAACTCCCCCTATCCCCCCGCGCCGCATTTCCACCGCTTATGCAGAGGAGGAAGTGATGGTTATTGCTGATTGTGGATTTGGAATGGCATGCACATATTATGGACATGCTAAAAGAAAGAAATGTGTGTTTTATTTTTGTCTGCTTTGATTTATCTTAAACATTAATTGCTTCGTTCATGATGTTATCTTTGTTATGAGTCGCTACTGTAGCATAAACGGGATACTTTGAGGCTTAGGTAGGCACACCCTGTGGCTACAGACACAAGTTTCAATCTTGCATTTATTTACAAGCGACAAGCCTCTGGCTAACTCATAGCTGTCTTTGGAAGGAGAAAATACGACAGCGTGGCGGCACAGCAAGATGGTCCTGGGTTTGATTCCAGGACCAAAACAGTGCCTTTCTGTGTGAAGTTTGAAGGTTAGCTCTGGGATCTCCAGTTTTCCTTTATTTCAAAAACACAGGGGTCAGATGAGATCAGTTCGACTCGTCTCATTAAAAAAATGACATATAAACAATACATTTTTGGGCTCAATATTGATCATCTGCACATGTATTTGCATTTCCCCCCAATTTTTCTGATGCAATACTATATTTTTTTATTAAGTTGTGTCTCATTGTATTTCATGTTCACTAAGGGATATTTTAAGATGAAGTACTTTTCGAAGAGACTACTAACTGTAACTTTTAAGCTTTAGAAATAGTGTCTGTGGCATTATAAGGCCTTCAATAATATCATTTATCGAGCTAGTCTTCTGCCTCAATATATCGAACTCTAGATTTTGTTATTGTAACAGACCTGTTCTCAGTGGCTCAAGACTCTCTCTGTAATTTTGGTGTACAATTAGCAATAGTAGTAGTTTATTCGGTCATTTCATTCCTTTAAACATTAAACAAACATTTCCATTATTCATGTACAACACGACCGAAAGGGTTTAGGCTGAAGTGAAAACCCAGTTTACAGACTTCCACGAGAAAACAAACACAAACATTTATAATAAACAATATCAAGTGTCAAACAGAAGAGAAATAAGCATGTATTTAGAATTGATTTAACATAAATTTCAGTATTCCAATATATATGTATATATACATTTTGTTTTACGTAAATCTATTTTAAACTAAATCATGTCATCATTTAAATTCATATTCATCCGTTATGGATCTATTAAAGTCTTTTCACTAGTTTCTTACTGTATTCATGCAATGTGTATGCATAATGTCAAATAAAGCCTTTTACCTTGTATCTTACAAAGTAGGTACAAGTATAACAAATGATCAGATGCTAGTGTTGAAGGAGGCAAATGCAATATTTGTAGTGGTTGTCTCCTCTGTGGCCTACACATGATGGAGAGGCTGAGGTGGCTGATGGTTCAGCAGCTGCACTGAATATAGGTTCAATCACTGAAATGGCAGTAAATAAACTTCACATGTATTGCTTGTTTAATCTTATGGTGATACAGTATATTCAACATTAGATATAATAGCAAAGGGAAATTCATACCACGTTAAGGGCTACATGTTCTTAACACAGCTCAACAAGACTTTTGTCAGCACCATAGATTTAATAAATAGGGATTGGCGGGTCCCATTCATTGTAATGGTCCCAAGTGATCTGTGAAATCAACATGGCGCGGTCGCCTACGAAGCCTGTTCCTTAAAAGGGCAAAAAGGCGGGGCGGACCGGCTACGAGCCTCCACAAAGCTCCAGAGCCTGCACTGACAAGGCTTCCACTTTTTAGTGCTGATGTACAAAAACCAGCGTGGTTAAAAATATGACGCCCAGCCCAGCGTTGTCACATGGGTCATAGCGATTTTTAGAAAAATACAAATCTTTGGAGCCAGGCTTTTAAGCAGTGCCAGGGAAGGTCAAAGTGCTCAAAAGAACGATGTTTACTAAGTGTCTTTTTGAGTCGCCCCTGGCCACCAAGGGGTGCTACTAAAGCAATGTGACTCCCCGCCATGAGGACCATGTAGCAGCGCGTTCCTCGCCCATTGGTCAGCACCTACTGTATCAAAGATCCAGTTTTTACAAGTGCGATGCCACTTTAGTGTTTCATCATCAAACAATTCCTACAACCGTTTACTCAATTCTTTTTTTTTATTTGAACACATAAAAGCATCACAACAACAATATACAAATTCTTAGTAATCTTTAAAACCGAAACACATTTACACATGCAACAATAGGGTTTAAGACAATGAGTAACTTGAAGAATTTTGTTTTTGGAATGTGTCCGTCTCATTGAAGAAGTGTTCTTAGTTTCAGAGCATACATCGCATACTTACTTTAAATTTGTGAATGAATTTACCATAAGCTACACTTCCTTTACTGGCATTACCCTCTAACTGCTACACTTACAATCATACGTGTTTCAAACCATGGGCAAAAACGGTGGTGCTGTTTCTGAGCGAGTGACCTTCAGCCACCACTCAACACGGGATTAATCCTTCAGAGCTGTCAACGTTAAGTAATGCTAAATTAGATCCATAGAACCAGACAATGTGCCCCAGAGTCTAGTAAATACAATGCTCAAGTAGTTTTGGTATTTTAGGAGAGGTATAATTACAGCTTGCTACATTTTGTTGCGTGTAAACCATATAACAAGCAGCTACAGTTCATTCAAATTATTGATCCAGTTGTGTTGGGTGCATGGTATAAACATCCTTGAGTGCTACAGTAAAATGAGGTTTCCAAGTAACGATCAGTTGCGGAAATAACATATTATTGCTCTAAAATAAGCCTGTAGTTATAGAAATTTGACAAATTTTTGGTGGCCATTCATGTTTGACAGATTGTATGTGGTCATATGATTGTCTGTTGATTCCTTTACATGGGGCAGGCTGTGAAAACCTACAGCCATGACATTGAGAACACATTCAGAGACACCAAAATATACATTATGATACTGTCAAAAAGTACAATTAATTACACAGAAAAGAAATTACAGTTTAAAACAACACCTTTAGCTTGTTTTGTCAGTTCACTTCAGGGTCCGTGCTTTTGCTCCAAACGTTTTGGACATGTTTTTGGTTCTGTTTTGAACCAGTCAAGTGCTCCTGGACTTTTTTTTCAGTCAGAGTCCCAGCGTCCGTGTGTACAAGGCGGGCTCCACTAGAAGAACCACCGGAAAGCTTCACCGTTGCTTACTGGCGTCCTCTGTGGAAACACAAGTTGAAAAGAAAGAAGAAAATGTCATAATCAATGCACTATCTTCACTTCAAACTTTTGGTTGTTGTCGATATAAAAAAAATAGGAAACAAACGTTCATGTGAAATAAGGCTTTCCTCTGTTTCTGCAGCTACGAATCACCGTTTGACCTATATTGGCACACGTGTAAGGGGCAGCTCTCTTTAAATGCTCTGGAAGAAGCCACTGTTACTCTACACGCTGAGGTCACGTCAATGGCATATGCAAGGACGCACCTAATCATGAAGGGACCTTTTTTTTTTTTTTTTTTTTAAATAAGGAATTAATATTTGCGCCATGCTCCTAAACTGAGTATTTCATCAAAGTGGCAGCCAAGGTGATTACATCCATGTCCCTCCCACTCCCAAATAATCATTACACTGGATGAAATATTCAATACAAATTCCCCAGAAACAACAATGAGGCATTTAATTACTGCGCGCCGGAGCAGCAGTGAGGGGGAACAGTGCATCATTTCAATTTGAGCCCCCGCCAGTTAGTCGCCCCCCCCCGCTGCAACCTCTACACCGCTCTGACAACCTCTCCTTCCCAAACTCATTTAAAAGTCACACGCACAGAAAATACTGAAGTTTCCAAGCAATCCCCATGACCAATTAGCACATTTGCTTGATTCCCCTCCTTTTTTTTTTTTTTTTTTTTACAGGAGGGGAGGGGGGAAAATGGTGCGTAATCACAACTGAAATCACTTTAGTCTGAGAGGAAGGGCAATTTGACATTTTAATACCGAGCGTCGTCTGCGGCTGCTTTAAGGCATGCGGATGTAAAGTGCGGAGCGGGCGCCTCCTTCAGCTGTGCACTTTATGAAGCGCATTTTAAAAATAAAAAATAAAAAAAACAGCCTCACAGCCTAGGGCGCGGCGGAGCTGGCCAAAACATTAGTGTGGGCCATATACTCAAGCTGTGTGCTAATGGGGAGAAAACCGCAATCTCATTTTTGTGGTTTGATAATAAAAAGGTGTTTTCATAGTGGTTAACGTGGCAGGATACCACATTAACGCGTGGTCTATTTATAAAACGCCATAACAACTTTAATTTCCTAGACTCAACAATCTATGAAATGTAGGGGTTGGGAACTTCTGGGTACCTCACGATTCAGTACGATACACGATACATGGCTCACGATAACGATAACCGTACGATACGCCGATACTGCGATAATTGATAAATTGCACCAAAATAACCTACATTACATCACGATTTTTAAAAAAACATACCATTTTTAACCTTTATTTAACCTGCAACATATTATTCAGGATTTACATTTGTTTCCATGTGCTTTGTTCTCCTTTTTCTGAAATAAGTGAATAAATGATCCCCGACTGACTGAAAACGGGCCTATTGCTTTGTCATTGGCATCACTTCATTTACATTTAAATAAACAAGAAACCACAGCCCTGTTTCAGAAGGAATGAATCAGCCACACATTATTCTTATTAATAATTATAAAAACTATCATTAAAAGTAATTTATTTGTGTGACAGTGTTTGGTCCAAGTGCTCAAAATTGTAGTGCTGCCCTTTACTGTTCTGACTGAATACATGATCATTACAGCTGCCTCATTAATATGCATGATGTCTGTAATTAGTAAGGATGGCGTCATCAAAAGTATCGATATCGGATTTTAAAGTATTGGTATCGCATTGTCCCGCAAAATATCGCGATATATCACAACATCAATATATCGTCAATGAAATGTGTATGTCGTGTCAGCACGTAATCTCCCTCGAAATTTTACACAATGGTATTTAAAGCCACAGACTTAAAGGGACTAGATGCAAGTTGGCCATTTTATACTCACTACTGACACCTCAGGTCTTACGCGTAACTGCAGTTTCTATATTAAGCTCGTGCATGACGGCACTTCGGACCCGAATTAACAACTTGTTGGATTTTAGAGGCAGTTGTGGTGAATAGGTCTGGGCTCATTCTACACATTAGGACATTGCTGGAAAATACATAATTTAAACATTTTTAAACTCCGTATAGCCCCAATGCCCTTTGTCATTTATTCACGTTCACACAATAGTACAGACATGGGAGGGAAGGCACACTAGGACAGTTTGGATAAAATGTCCATAGTTTCAAATAGGTGTTCCTATTGATTTCAAGGGTGCCTAACAAATTTAAAAATGTAAAATTGTGTGTAAAAGTAAATGGATACAGTATACAACCAAAGAACAAGGGAACAGTGAATAATCAGGAAAACAAGAAAATAAATACATAAACAGGACCAGTAGAATCAAGCGTTAATGGTTTTGAGTGGGGAAGATTTTTACAGATAAATGACACCTACAAAGACAGTTGGGTTTGACCAGAGGTGCACACTACATATACATTATAATGTCTGCAATTTCATAAAGACTATTTAATGCCTGAGTAACTTCCCATATAAAAAGTAAATGAATGAAAATCCCATTGTATAGGCCTGTATCTTAAAATCCATGCTAATTATTGAAGCGGAAAATACCACAGTCGGTGTACTCTGTATAAGGATGCAAGATAAAGAATACAGTTCTGAAATCAATGTACATTAAACAATATGACCCACAAGGCTATTTGTCATATGAATAACTTAATAATTCATCCCTCAATTTGTTATCCATAATTATTTAGTTTAAGTTAGTTAGGAGTAAAGAAGGACGTAAAACAGCAAACTTCTAAGTGAGCCCTGGTTCAGTTCAAATGGGGAGAGAAAGGAAAACCAGATCAAACATGACCACAAGGTACAGCATCAAATGTATTCTATGATCTAGACTGACAGGTAATGTAGGGGCTGCACATATAATCGCAATTGAAATCGCAGTTGGAATTGTCGCATTTACCAAATAGCAAAATATATTTAGTCAACAAAAACTGCCTTTTTTTTTTCTTTTTTTTTTCAGAATGCAACCCAGATGTAAGAATTGGTCTGACTCTGTGTGAATCTTTACAGTAAATATCTACAGAGCTATGCCAACTTCTTCGCAACTTCAGACTTTTCCTCAAACTCCTTCTTTCCTGATTTGTCTACATCATGGGCGTCGGAACCATTCATTGTGAGGGGGACGTGTCCCCCCCACTTTTGAAAAGTGGTTGTTTGGTCCCCCCCATTTTCACAACGTGAATTTTCATTGACTTTACATTTACTAGTTTAGACTGGACCTTTTCAATAGGCTCCCCGAGGCCAAACAATTAAATCTGACCCGCGCCTTATTTTCCATACATTTAAAAAATATTTATTGGCATTATCCGCGCCAGTATCACGGCGCATACGCTCCGCTTTGCGTAGCTGTGTTTATGCAGGTGCTATGTCATCCCCTCAGAGCGGCTGAAACGTAAACATGTCTCTGTAAACGCTGAAAAACGGCTAAAGTGAGAATACTGGAGGATTATCGCTGGACAGATTTGACCACACCGAAGCACAAGGACACTCGTGCATCGTGTTTTCGGAGTTTTTTACGGATTCTCACATGGAGGAGCAGGACTCTTCGCGGTCCTCGGCAGGTGGACAGCGTGTCTTCATCGGTACAAAGGGCCTGACCAGTAACTTTAAGGTGAGGAACATCAGTTTTGGACGTGTTTGTAAAGCGAGTGATGAAACTGATGAGTTTGGGGAAACTGCACCGGGCTAGCACGAGTGTTCAACCGGTCAATACGCCGTTAAACCTCGCTGTCTGGACTCTAACTTAACCAAATAACATCTGAATTATTCATTTGACGGATAAATGTTTGCTTCCTTTACACCTTGACTCAATTTTATCTGCGTTTGTGGGAAATGTGAAGATACAAGCGTTGAGATGTTTGTTTGCGATGGCGGGAGTTAACGGGTGTGGCTGAAGCTGAATAAATGTGGATACAAACACGAGCGCCGTCTCATAAGAGCTTCATTCACTGAGTTTTTTCACAAAGCGTCATAAAGCCAGGGCTGGACAGGAGAACAGCTGCTCCACAGGTATTTGGTTATCCGCCCTATATGTCCACCCAGCTGCCAGGAGGAGGCGCTGCTGAGCCGATCGAGTCTCTCACGTATTCTTGAAGTAGCGCTCGATTTGGATGTAGTCCCGCTAAAGCAATAACATTGCTCTGTGTCCTGACCGTGTCCCACTGTAGTTCTTAATGTTAAGAAGTCGACCCCCCCATTTTTGAAATGTGTCCCCCCCACTTTCCAAACGCTTCCGACGCCGCTGGTCTACATGTTGGTAAAATTGCTCTCATTTGCAAAAGTAATGTCAAAAGGTACGGCATGTCTATTTCAAAAACAGACAAGTAAACACATTTCCCCCCGATGCATTTAGAGTCCCTTTAAAACATGTATTAGCCAGCTGTGCATATCAGATGGATTTTTATATACATACAGCTTCACTCCATTTGCCTTTTATTTCCCCTACATTAAACAATGGCTTTGGTCGCTCAGGTGAATAATGGCACGAAGCAGCGGGACGCCATCAGCAGCAATTAAAAGTCATGAATGAATCGGGCGTCTCGTTTTGAGAGGTCAACGTGCTCTCACACTCGCACGTTTCTCACAGCCTAATTGCACCCCTTTCACTTGTGTTGCCAGGGCTCCCTGTGTAAATAAATGTTTCTGTCACTTCCCACTGAAAAATAAGGTCTGCATGACATGAATTCAAGTTGCTTTCTTTTGTTAAACCTACTGATAATACTTTGGGTATACACACTGACACCTCTCCAGACACGACTCCGAATAATGTTGGCACAATCTATTATGGCTGCAACACAAATGCACACAATGTACCTTAACTGGGACAAACAACAACCACAGTTTCGATTTTTGGATTCTATGGATTAGAAGAGCTCGATATTGTCAAAATTGCAAAGTATTCTGGTATTAGAGAGACATTCCATAATCATCAAAAAGAGGCTATTATTCTTTTTGCTTGATCATTGTCTTACACTTGTTGGTTAGAAAAGGCCATATAAGCACGTTTCACAACTTTCAGGGTCAACTTTCCTTTTTGTTGTTACAGTAGTGCTAATGAAAACTAGCCTGCGAGCTAACAATCAATGAAAGTACTTTATCCTTACGTGGATAGTCTTTTACACAAACTATCGCATATTAAAAAAAAATTTAAATTACTACCAGTAAAAAAAAACTGGTACAGTGTCTTTAAGCTCCACTTCCCTCTCTTCCCTCGCTCCCCTTCACAACAAACCTGTCTCTAGTCTCCGCGGGCTGCTGCATGTTGCTTTGAAGCAGTGAAGCTTCGACATATGTTTTTTATATAGCGATAGAAGAATAAACTGTGCATTGGATTGGGAGGAAAGGAGAAAGCTTAATGGTTGCTGAGGGGAGGAGCTCGTGGCAAACCTGAAGAGCGTTGTATAAGCTATCGTCTCGGCACTAAGACAAGCCATAGATTACTCAAACATGCGCGGATTGCTCAAAATACAACTCCAGATATGTTTTTCATGAGTGAGCAACATGGTAAAAACCTCTAAAAAGTCTTCTTCAATTTATTGCTTTGATTTTGGACAAAATGTTCAATTTATAACATTAAACTTTGAACAAAACAAAGGTGCTGCTTACTGATACATGTAGTGTGCTGTAGTGACTGAAGCTTAAGCATTAAGGCTCATTTGTTTGGTGCAACCTTGTCAAGCCATCTTTAGTTTAGTTTTGCCCTGTACTAAACACTGGCAGATGAAAGAAAGTGATTAAACAAAACACATTCCATTATATACAGTACATACGTAAGTCTCCGCTTTCAAGCATGTTTTTACATATTTAAAAAGCAGTTCAGCAATATCAAATTGAAATTCTGACATAGAAATCTGCACAGCTCTCTATTTAATCTTATACTGTAGTACTGTACATGAACATTCTGAGAGAAATAGGACTGGCCTTGCGTTATACTCTTTCAACCAACAATGCAGTGCTTTAAGGTTGAGTTGAAAGTGAGCGCAAGGGGAGGTGAGTGTTTTTTTCTGGATCCATATTCTCACATTGATCAGTCCCTGGTGGAAGTGCTGCTCGCTAGAGACAATAATGGCCCTGATCCGGGCACTCGGCATGTCTCTGTTTTGTTAAGTTCCCGCATTATCGATCCGGAGGGGCTCTTGAGTGCTGCTTGGATTCACTCCCAGGTCTGTTCTGCTCGGCACACTGCAGTGACCAGGCACAAAGAAGGCTCAATTAGCACCGCTGTGCGTCGCCTGCTCCGACACAAGTATGGGCTTTTGAAATCACTCCAGCATACAATAAAACCGGAAAAAATAGAAAGGAAAACGTACCATATAGAAAACTACAACTCCATCTAAGAAATCTAGGTGCTATTACAATATAGAAGCCAGATATTACAAACTATCTGGCTTCAAAATTCAATTTATAAGTATGTTATGATGTTTCAGTAAAATTTAAGTTACATTTGATCTCAGGCAGTGTTTCTCAAACTGTGTGGTATTGGTAAGCTGTAGTATTATTAAGCTTTAGTAGCGGTCAGTGCTCTCACTTCACAGCAAGAAGGTCGCGGGATCGATTCCCACCTGGACAGGGCCTTTCTGTGCGGAGTTTGTCTGTTCTCCCCGTGTCTGCGTAGGTTTCCTCTGGGTACACCGGTTTCCCCTACCACTAAAAACATGTACAATAGGCCAGGATGAATTATGTGTGTGCGTGTGAATGAATGATAGTGGTCAGAGGGACAGTTGGCACAGACGTGTGTAGTCGCCACAGGGCTTCTGTCAGTGTCCCCCAGGGGAAACTGAAGCTACAAAGGTAGCTCACCACCACCGAGTGTGGAGTGAATGTAAGATTGTCTCATGTAAAACGCTTTGTGAAAGGCGCTATATAAATAAAGCTCTTCTTCTTATGAGTGAATATTCACATGCCAGGTTTAGATCGGGTGATATTCAGTGAACCAAAGGAGGTTTCTAGGTGGTACTCGGTCCAGACCTAGGCCAGGCTTTACAAAACGTGTAAAATGGCCTCACCACTGGTGTTAAATTATTCAATAGGTTGCGTTCACATTCACAACGTTCTAAATTGAGGTGGAGGACAAATGACAATTCCATGGTGGTAAGTTAACTATGGTAACTGTCAAACTGCTCGTATTTCTGTCTTAGTTTGTGGCTAATATCTCTGTCATAACTGGGAGAATCCACATAAAACAAAACAAAAACTGCCCAAATGTCCATTGTCTTCTCTGTCAGGGCACGTAAACTAGGGTCCAATTATTTTCACTGAAAGGTGTCCAATAGTGGTGACAATATTAAAACATATATGAGCGTGACGTTGGCCAGTAGAAAGAATAATATCGTGGGTTTGTGCATCCAATCACAACCAAATACTGATGAGGTCAAGCATTTGTTCATTTTCTTTTTGGAGATTTCGTTTCCAAAACTTCAATTTCCCCCATAGCGTTGTACAGGCCCCCTGCCCTCCACCTGACATCATCAAATTCTAGAAGGTGAACGCAACCTAATGGGGTGTGTAATTTAGAATGGGAAAGATTAGGGTCGGCTTTGGCCAAATTCACCCATATGGTGAAAACACGAGCCTATTTTATGTTACTATACTGAACCATAACATACCATCAACAAGACCTGTGCCATACCGCTACATGGAAATGAGGCTTTAGTCTTGGTGTATACACAATTTTGGTCAAAACTTAGTCTCGGCTAGTGAGACCTCGAACACATCGGAATTCACATAGAACAGACAGAAGTCAGGATATGTGAGAAGAAGGTATGGGTTTGACTGCGTTGCATGGAAGAAGCCAGCGCCACAGTTTCAGCTCAAACCGAGACGGCAGCTCAGCCTCGCGTCAACAGGCTCGGCATACATAACGGGCCAGCCACAATGACACGCCGAGGGAAAGACAATTTCCCGCTCAGGCTCTGCACACGACTGACTATTGAACTGACGGTGAAGGCGGGGGCGAGGAGAGATTTGTGCAGACCTCAAATTAACCTCAGCGCGCGGCGGCGGTAAGCGGTGTATTCTAAGTGTCTGCCCGTGGCTTTTAGTGATAACGGCGCAGTAAAAGTGACACGTCCCGGGATATTTCTCCGTGGGTTTCACTGAAGCAATGGAGGAAGGTTGTGGGCAGGCCGGAGAACCCCCCCCCCCCCCCCCCCCGCCCGTGATCTTCACCCAACGTGGCAGATGCAGTTAATGCCCAAGCCGTGTCCATTTTGCTTGTTAAAGGCACGGAAGCAATTTAATCCGAGGCAGTTTAGGCAAAATGCAACTTATTTCCCCCGTGTGTGTGTGTGTGTGTGTGCAAATAACGGTAATCGAGTAAACTAGCAGAAAATACAGTGTACAAAGAGTACATTTGGTCTTTCCTGTTTTCCAACGATTTATAGATATTTGTGTTTGTTTATTTAAATTTCCTGTAGAATTAGGAAAAGTGAAACTTTAGTAAAACAAATATCTGGAATAGCTTAAAATCAATTTGTCCTTCATCATGTTTCTACTCTCATAGGGTTTTATTTCTTGATACCCTTTTGCTATTGTTTGAATCTTACCCAGCTTCATCTTACCCAGCTTCAAACCAAAATAGAAATGTAAAAGGTTGCAATTAGGAAATCACGGTTTACTTCTGAAATATATACGTGATGCCCCTACAAACAGCAAAACATCTCGTCTCCAAAAATACCCCTGCGAACTCCGTAGTTCCAGTTACTTTTCCAGTCTTCTCTTAAATATTATAGGCCTGAATCTTAATAAAAAAACAACAATTATAGATTTTTTTGTTAATCATTTGTAGAGTTGTAGTAAAATGATTTTAGTTTAGTTTTGACCAAGCCTCGATAAAGAAAAAAAACAAAAACAAATTGAGACATAACCTAATATTAAAATGGACGGCGGAATGAACAAAGCGCCACGCATCAGTCACTGAAACCTCAAGCACAGTCCTGAACCTCGGTTCCCCCTGCAGCCTTGGCGTCAAGAGTGAGGCGAGGGCGCAGATAAACCATTCACCGCGATGAGGACGATAATGGCAGATGCCGCAGAGCCTCAAAATTCAATCAGCGCCGGGACGTCAGTGTGGATGAGCGTAAAAGTGAAATATGCTCGCGGGCAGGAGTTTTAAAGGCGCCACATCGGGCTTGCAGAAACAACACGAGGCGATGAATGAGGATGATGAGGAGGGCAGGAAAAGAAAAAGAAAAAAAAGAAAAAATCAAGAAATGAAAACAGAGCATCTCTACTCGTCTCCTTCCCCGGCTCAATCCCAGTGGCATTCAGCGCAGCCCTGCTTTAACCGCAGACGGTGAATAAATTACCCTTTTGAACTCGGGGTGATTGCAAATGTGCCCCGGTTTCTCTTGAGACATGTCTGGCACTAACCCTCAGCTCTGTGCTCCCAGCCAGCCTTGTAACGGAGGCCTCCCTCCCGTGCGTACAGCCAAGCACCACATCATAAAAGTTTTAATTCGCTATAATTACAAGCAGCTTTTTTTTTCCCTTCTTCTTCTTCTTCCTCAGCAGACTACAAATGCGCTCTCGCTCTCTTTCTGTCGAGGAAATTTGAAGAAGCTTTTCACAGTCTGATGAGAAAGCAGAAGCGTTAGGAAGGGTGAGCAAGGCAGGTTAAGTTTGCCAATGTGTTTCAGAATGCTCACTACAATCTATAGGGCATACATTACCCTGACAATACAGATTATTTATTTATCCTATTCATTTATTTGATTTGGACGTAACAATAGCATTGGACAAACCAGATGTATTGTTTTTAGTGTGATAGCAAAACTGCTAATTTGCCACACTTGTCCATAAGAGGCTTTTAGACACATTTAAAATATAAATTTAGAGGCCATGCTAATCTCACAAAATGTATGTTAAGTGTTGTCACTGTAACTCCTTGTCTTAACCCATTGGCTTATATGGTTGTGACGTCAAAATACTGCTGCAAAAATACTGATATGAACAGTTCAAAATCAATAACTTTTTATTTTTTTATTTGTATTTTTTTTATTAGTTTTGTATTTGGGTGGCATCAGTTTCCAGGACCCTGCAAGTGGCACATGCGGTGCAACTTCTTCAGGATGCCACCTTGTTTCCTGAAGGGCTAGCTGGAGCTGCGATAGGTCCACAAACCCTTCCATCCTGCTTTGTGCTGCAAGGAGGAACAAGGAGGGTTGCTTGGAAATCCGGACTCACCGCTGTACCATAGATTGAGTTAGGTGACTGTGGCGTCAAATGTGTTCTGAGGTGGAGCAAACGCGAACAAACAGGAAGTGGAGTAACCAATAAATAAAAAAATAAACTCTCATTATTGAGGGAACCTCCGCATGCCAAGAGGGACGCTGCTCACGAAAAACACGTGCTGGCAAATAGACAAATCTGATTGCGCGGGACCGTTTGAGTTTTCTCCAGCAACCAATGAGGGCGTGGGCTGTGTATCAAAAAATACAAAGGGGTATCCATACAAAATGATCTCCACCTGTGTTAGTGGCTCTGAACGATCAATCAAAGAAAAGAAAAAAAGCATTGAACTGGCCTGAGATCTCATCATCCTCCAGACCTTAATCGTGTGGATCTGTTGTTCCTTCCCTCGTGTGGCTCACTATGGAGCCAGTTCAAAAATCATAAACAACATTTTCAAAGCTTCCCTGACTTAATTCCATCAGAACACCCCTAAGACATTATGTTTTGTTTTTTCTGGGGCTTCCAGGTATGACTCCAGTCTGTCCAGGAGATCAGTCATGCTTGGTTCCGAGTCTGAGAGGAGATACCTGAGAACAACTTTGTGGTTTCTCTAGTAGCATGCGTCATCACAGTAATGCACAAGGTTAGAGACCATACTTAACAACTGAGCATTATGAGTAGTAGAAATTTTGTCTGAATGTAACCTATGAACAATGTTGTAACTATTTTCTCATAAGTGAATGGATTTCTATATATTTCTTTGGAAATGCAATTAATTGGCACACTAGATACAGTAAAACTTGGAAATTACAAAAAAAAATGCATGAAGAAAAATTCAAATGACTGCTTTGTTTGAATTAAACACTCTGTACCTGCCATCTTTAGGCTGACAGTAATTTAATACATTAGAACAAACAGGGATAGTTGACTTTTTGACTCTCTATTGAATCTAAACAAATAGATTATTCAATAAAAAAACTAACGACTAAGAGTGAGCCTCACGCTCACAGCCTGAGCTCCGGAAAGCAGGAGGGAAAGTTCCTGCGGCTCGCTCAGCCTTAACTGATGCGTTATATATTGCCTGTCACTTTATTCCACTGGAATATTGGGGCGTTGCCAGGCTCAAACCTGGAAGGTATAGCAATCCATCACCTGAGCTGTTACCAGCGCTGGTGGGTGGGGGTGGAAATCTCATCTTGAAGCTTGTAGCCAATATTCTAGCCACCCAATGCGTATAAAAAGGTAGCTCTCCAAGGCCGCCATCACGGACAGACTACTCATCTAGTCTTCCACACACCGCTGCCCCCAGGCCCGCAGCACAACACCGGAACGCAAACACTACACACTGGCTGCCCAGCTCCAACCTGGAATATATCATCTTACAACCGCATACTCAAGGAGGCAATCCCGAATTTGCAAATGTTTTTGCTATTATAAAAACATGATCAAATATAAACCTTGACAAAATCTTTCATCTACAGCCAACAATGTTAGTAACCAAATTATCCGACCAGCCAAAAGGTTCAATTCATAAATCAATGACTAAAATAATTATATAGGAAAGATCAATACTAAACTAGCTGAAAAGCAAAAAAAATTTTAAATTGTTGAGGTTCAGAGACTAAAACCAGAAGTCAACTTCAATCGTTTATTACTGGTAAGGTCCTGTACCAATGGAGCAAATCAAGCTAAGTGTATTGCGGATGTTTGGGAGTAATGAGGAATTTAAGAGTTTTTTGCTGACACAGCGCCTGTGGACCTGTGGAGGGGGAAGCATGATGGTGTGCTAAGCCGTGTGCCTGCGAGGAGCGGAGGAGTGGTCACAGGGGGGAGATTAGGCTGAGGGGCAGTGAAGCACAACCAAATCCATCTCCATCTCAGCAACATCCTAAAGCAGATTACTTAGTTGAGAGGAGAGGAGCGGAGGAGCGCAGGGAGGAGAGGCGCGTGAGATGGATGAAGGAGCACCGACGGGGAGAGAGCAATTAGCATAGATGCAATCCTGGCACACTCCTCTGCCCTGATATTTGACCTTCCGCAAGAGCCTTGCCAAATACGGTCCTAGAAGCGCAGACGGGCCATATGGCAAAGTGCTGCTGGAGGCTGAGTGCAGTGTGACTCCAGGCCTCCGTATGCTAATGGGGGAATGTAATTACAGCGCAGTGCTCCTAGAGGACGTATAGTTCTGCAGCCCTGCATAAGAGCGGATTTACAGTGGGACGGGCCAAGGCTCATGTCGCTTTAGAAAATACACTTTCTCCAAATGGTCACGATGCCTTTAAGTGGACAGCAGTGCAGAGTACAATAGTTTGATAAAACACGGATTGTGTGTTATCAGCAAGTCGGGGCATGTTCATTGCACAGTCGAAGGTGTTAGCGGCGAACCCAAAGCTGCTCCAAAGAGCTTCACCTCTAGTTACACCCAAACAGTGATGTCATGCCAGATGTTTTCCATTAGGGGCCCAAGGCAGTACACCTGCTGAGCTATGATGGCACTTATGGGGGCGAGGCCTGTATGAAACTTAAAGAAATCATTGACGAGGGAATATTACGTCAGAAAGTTTGAATATCATTACTTGAACCGTCTCTAACCACTTACCAGCAGCCTTAACCGAGAACGTTTTCTTCACTCCGGCTTTACCCCAATCTAAAAGCTTCTCGACTTGAGCTCACAGCCTTCAGGCCAGAGTAACGCCTCATTTGAAAGCGAAGACCTACAAAACTGGTCAAAGATTTTTCATCACATTTTTTTTTGCTTTTTTTTTTTTCAATTACTTTTTTTCATCACTTTTCTGTTGCTTTTTTCTTAGGTTTTTTTAATTTATTTTTTTACTTTTCTGTTGCTTTTTTATAGTTAGTAGTAGTAGTTTATTTTCTTCGGTCATTATGAACAGTTAGATCTTAGGTCACATGTTTTTCAAAGATCTTAGATTATACAATAAGAATTTACATTGTACATTTAGAATTTAAGTGCTAAATGATGCCTGACCGAAATGGGTTTAGGCTCTTTTACAACTGAGACACTATGTCCCAAGATGACACCTTATAGTTCCTCTTATACCAACGATGGTAACATGTAAGCACAAAACTTTCGGGGGTGGGCGCTCATAAGCTTTTGCTTCGACCCACTCCTTTTGAGCAGAACTTCAACTGCTCAAATAAACAAATAAGCTAAAGTAAACTAAAACTTCAACTTCAACAATCAAAATTATGTTATGGATCCTCGATTAACTACTTTTCTAACGCTCTTCATTCAAGTGTTCTATACTTCTCCATAATGTCTAACTTATACATTTTTCTTAAATGCTTCAATAGTTTTGGAGCCCTTAAGTTGAGTAGATAAACCGGTCCATAGATCAACCCCTTTGACTCATAAACACCTCCTCTTAGCATTACTCTTCGCCATGGGTTTTTGTAGCAGATCAGTTCCTCTGAGGTTGTATCTAGATTCTCTAGTTTGAAACATCTCTTGTAAGCAGTGAGGAAGCATGAGATTGTGAGCCTTGTACATCACGACTGCTGCGTAAACATCAACAAGATCATGCAATTTTAAGATATTTAGTCTAATAAAAAAATGTATTTGTTGGAGCAAGGTATTCTGCATGGCTGATCTCTAATTGCTTTCTTTTGTAATAAGAAGATGGGTTGTATATTAGTTTTATAGGTATTGCCCCATGTTTTTACTGCTTTTTTTTGTCATGTTTTTGTTATTTTTTCATAACTTTTTCATTGCTATTTTGATGCTTTTTTCAATAAGCTTTTAAATTTGGGTAATGCCGAACTGGAGAAAATGTGCTTGGTTTAGGTAGTGGTTAATGTGTGGCAAAGATTCAATATGCAAAACAATGGAGACCAAGAATACCTGAAATAACCTAGTGGAGTTTAAGAAAGACATTTAGTTTTTACTCTAGTGTCCCATAATGGTAAAGCACAGTGTGACCCATATTGGAAGAATCTGAACAGCAGCCACGGGTCACGAACAGCCACTAAATAGTGCAGAACCAGCCTCCATTTCAATTAGCCTAACCTTTAGCCAAAACTACAAAAAAATGTATACAGCCTCACTACAAAGCTTTTTCCCTCTGGGGCTTCCTGAAACAGCAGACAGCAATGAAGTATACGGGTGCTGCTGAAATTTGATGGAAACGAAACAAAGAGGCGCATCTGTAGGTCAAAGGAGACGGGAATTTTTAGCAGGGATAAGGGCAGGCATTGTAGCCTGGAATGTGGGGGAAGGGGAGCAGGCAGGACAAGCATTTGAGGTTGTAGATACCTGAGGGATTCACAGTGGAAATCCCCAATTTCTCAGCCAAGCAGGCTTTTGAACAGTCAGTAAGCACGCACGGAAGCCATGTGGGTGTAACGAAGCGAGGGCTAAGCGAGGCAACGCGCTGCCAGTTCTGTGAAATGTTAAATTGAAATGCAAAGTAGGAGCAGGCCTTCTTGTTTTGAGCAGATTTATCAGCATCTGTGTTGGAGCCCATGAACGCAAAAGGTCTATAGACGGAGCTAAGGCTGTTTACAGTAAATCAACAATATATATACAGTGCCTTGCAAAAGTACTAATACACCTTGAACCTTTGCACATTTTGTCATGTTTACAACCCTAAACATAAAGATTTTATTTAGAATTTTTTTTACTGAAAGTTCACACAGAAGTAACAGACAACTGTGAAGAGAAAGCAAAATGATACATGATTCTGTTATTTTACAAAAAATAGAAAAGTGAAAAGTGCACAAGTATTCATACAGCATGACTTAATACTTTGCGGAACCCCCTTTTGCTGCAATAACAGCAGTAAATCTTCTGGGGTGTGACTCTACAAGGTTTGCACATCTAGAGACTGACATTTTAGCCCATTCCTCTTTACAAAACAACTCAAGCTCTGTCAAATTAGAAGGAGAGCGTTTGTGAACAGCAGTTTTCAGGTCTTTCCACAGATTTTCAATAGGATTTAGGTCAGGACTTTGACTGGGCCATTCTAACACATTAATATGTTTGTTTTTAAACCATTCCATTGTAGATTTGACTTTGTGTTTAGGGTCATTGTCCTGCTGGAAGGTGAATCTCCGCCCCAGCCTCAATTCTCTTGCTGACTCCAGCAGGTTTTCCTCCAAAATGTCTCTGTATTTGGCTCCATCCATCTTCCCAACTATTCTTACAATCTTCCCAGTCCCCGCTGAGGAAAAGCAGCCCCATAGCATGATGCTCCCCCCACCATATTTGACACTGGGGATGGTGCACTCAGGACGATGAGCAGTGTTAGGTTTGCTCCATACATAACGTTTTGCATTTGGGACAAATTTTTGTCTCATCTGACCAAAGCACCTTCTTCCACATGGTAGCTGTGTCCTCCATATGACTTCTAGCAAACTTCAAACGGGATTTCTTATGGCCTCCTTTCAATAATGGCTTTCTTCTTGCCACTCGTCCATGAAGGCCAGATTTGTGTTGAGTATAGGGGTGTCCATGGTTAACCGATTAACCAGTTAACCGTTAAAAATTGCGTAACCGAGTTAACTGGCATATATAATTTGCCGTTCCATTGAAAATATTTGTAGTACATTTTTGGACCACCAGTTTTATTTCTATAAATACATTTTGTTTTCGTTTTAAATGTGTTCCAGCGGTTTAATAAAAGGTGTCAACAATGAAAAACCCCTTTCGCGTCTGTCGGTATAACGTAACGGAGGGGGCGAGGCGCGGGGGTTGGTTAGTGCGCACACTAATGGTTAACCAAGTATTAACCGCTAGGGGCCTTGGTTAACCGTTAATGAAAAACTTGAAAATGGGCAGCCCTAGTAGAGTACAACTTATAGTTGTCCCGTGTACAGATTCCGCAGCTCAGCGGCAGTACGTCGCAGCTCCTCCAGAGTTATCTTGGGGCACTTGGTTGCATTTCTGACCAGTGCTCTCCTTGTTCGGTCTGTTAGTTTAGGTGGACGGCCGTGTCTTGGTAAGTTCGCAGTGGTGCTATACTCTTTCCATTTCCGAATGATGGATTGAACAGTGCTCTGTGAGATGTTCAAATCTTGGGAAATCTTTGTATAACTTAACGCTGCTTTAAACTTCTCCACAGCTTTATCCCTGACCTCTCTGGTGAGCTCCTTGGCCTTCATGATGTTGCTTAGTGACCAATACACTCTGACCATAGCTCTGAGGCCCTCACAGAACAGCTGGAATTATACTGAGAGTAGATTACACACAGGTGGCCTCTATTTAATGGTTAGGGCAAGGTGTGAACATTCTGCAGTCATTAGGAATGTTATAAAGGCAATTTAATGCACTCAGAAAATGCTGTATGAATACTTATGCACGCCCCACTTTTCACTTTTCTATTTTTTGTAAAATAACAGAATCATATATCATTTTGCTTTCACTTCACAGTTGTCTGTTACTTGTGTGTGAACTTTCAGTAAAAAAATAAAAAATAAAATCTTTACGTTTAGGATTGTAAACATGACAAAATGTGCAAAGGTTCAAGGTGTATTAGTACTTTTGCAAGGCACTGTACACACAGGTTAATTCCACTATCACAAACTAACATTTACATTTTCATTTGGCCAGTCTGCTCTAAAATTACCTTTTTAAGGAATTTGATTTTAATTTTCAAAAAAATAAGACAGTATAAGAACTTAATTTAAGACTGTGAATAATGGCATAGTAATACTAAAAATACAAATGCCTGTTAAGACGTATAGACGCGATGGCAAAATACTATGCATCCCATCATTATAGGAACTTCTTTTCAGTCCTGTGAAAGTAAGGCTCCAGAACCTGATCATCAAGAAGTAAAACTGCCAGTAAAACAAAAAATTAAATCTTCACACACATAGTGTTAGAACAATTTTTTGTAGTTTCTTAGAAAAGTCAAAAAGATAAGAATTACAAAAAATACTTTACCGAAAAGGCATAGCAAATCTTGGGGAAGATTTAAAACAAGAGTGATATGGTTAAACGAGAGCCACTGGGCAATGTAATGTGCTACAGGCAGTGTTAAAGACAGCTAATCTCCCCCGCTTAGTCACAGAGGCTCTACACTGATCACACATTTTTTTTAAGAACGCATAGGGATATCCCAACTATTTGGCCAAATTTAAAGGAAGTGACAATAAAACACATGCACACAAAAAAGAACCCATCAATAAAACACTACTAGAAAGAAATGGGCAAAATTAATCTGGTGTGTTCATTTACGGATTCTCTCTCGTATCAAAGTTGTTCTCTTTAGCTCCGTCTCCGGCCCAAATCTTCCCCACAACAACACGGGCATAATCATGCCTATGAGCCCAGGCCAGGACAATAGCCAGTATTTAGCAAACGCAAAGTCGGGGAAAACAACAGTGCAGCTGATACTCAAGGTGAGAGCAGATTTTTCAGTAAACTAAGTGGTGACAGTGGCAAGTGTAACCTACTGGAGAGCCATCAAAGCCCAGCTTGTTGCCAGAAATAAATATCTGAACTGAGGAGAACAAAAACTTCTATTCAAAACACAGTACATATGACAATTAGAAAAAGGTTTTCTCCATACTTATGTGACTTACTGTACAAATCCGAATTTAAAGGTTAAACATTACAGATTTGACTAACATTGAACCTCACTACTAAGCACAGCAGAGACAGATATTTTCACGAGTGACAAAAAACTGTGAATTACTTAATAGTATAACGGCAGCAAACGACAAAGGCGATCTCCGATCAGGAATTAAAAAACCCACCTGATGTCATCATAAATCCTATCCTTAGCCTGGGGGCCACAGACCGACTTCACGCCTCTGTGACACTCTCTAACCCCAGGCTTTCTATCAGAAAAAAAACAAAAACCTTGAAACATCTTTCTGGGCATGGTGTCAGATGCACGCCATGAAATATTCATAATGTGAGAGCAG
Source organism: Proterorhinus semilunaris (assembly GCA_021464625.1). Taxonomy (NCBI): domain Eukaryota; kingdom Metazoa; phylum Chordata; class Actinopteri; order Gobiiformes; family Gobiidae; genus Proterorhinus; species Proterorhinus semilunaris. The sequence continues at coordinate 28,510,755 of CM038349.1, forward strand.
AGCCACAATGGAGGAGGTGGTGGCGTGTGAGGATTTGACTTGCAGAAACTGAGACGCTTAAACCACGCTGACCGATTTCCATGCCAGCTTCGGTTGTCACTCACAAATTCACTTTCACGTCACTTTTCTCAGACAGATAGCACAAAGCTGTCATTTAGTGCCATTTAACCAGCAATGGAAAACATTTACTGTATCTTAAAAATAAAAATGCCAGCGGGATAGGTTTTTAATTTGAAATTGTCTTCAGAAGGCGAATTGGGTAGAGATAGAGGTGGTAGACTCTACTTTTATCACTTTGCACGTATTTCATCAAAACAGTACATTGCCTAAATCACTGTAGGGTTGTATAATGTTGAGAAAATAATTGAATTGCATTTTTTCCCACAAGCATTTCTGATTAGAGTGTTTTCAAGTCAAGATACATTTACAGCGGTCATCAAGGAGCATCCTTCATTTTAGAGGAGACATATTCACAGCTAAATACAAGAATCACATGGTTTTCAAGACCTAAAACTATTCATGGATGGAACATAGTTGTTTGTTAAGGATATTGTACTTCCTAAATAACTGTGATTATTAAAATGTTGGCTGGAATTAGCTGTGGAGGCCTAACATTAACTTTGTTTTTATTTCTAGAAAGTCCTCCACGTGACTTAATAAACGTTTCCTCGAGCCGTAAGTTCTTGTAACTCGAAACTCAACGCCGGGCCCCCACAGTGGCAAACAACCGCCTTTGAAATGCTGCCATTGAACACGTCTTGGTCCAAAGCCAGAAGTTACATAGAGGAGCAAGAGTTCAGGAAAACCAAGTGTGGCGTGTGTTTAGAGCTTTTGGAAAATTGTGTTAAAAATCAATGAAAATTCTGCACTTTTACAAATAATTCAATGTTGGGGTGAGAGAAAGAGACAAGTCAGACAGACCAGACTCAGAATACTCTATATACAACAGCGCAACTTTGCACTGGTGCAGGTTGGACAGTGGGTCAGCACAAAGTCCTCAGACCTGAACCTATACATTCACTAGCTGACCTTCACGAGGGCTCTTACAACAAGACTGACCTGTCATAAGAAGTATTACACAAAACAGTTTCATCTCTCTACGAAAAAAGTAACTCAAGGTGTAACTTCTACAAACAAACAAATAAACTTAAAGGTGCTTTATGCAGCTTTTTATGTGAAAAAAAAAAAGTTGATATCCATTTGTATTTGACTTTGTAGAGCCCCAGCGGCTGTATGAGTGGTCAGCATGGCGCCTTTACTTTCCATCATGGTGGTCTCTAGGACACTCCTGGATCAATTGTTTGGAAGGTTTTCTCTGCTGATGAACCCTCTCACCAGAAAACCTACAAAACAATTGATCCTGGAGCGTCAAAGAGGCCTCTGTGATCAAAAGTAAAGGCATCATGCTGACCACTAATACAGCCGCCGGGGCACTACAAGATCAAATACACCCATATATCAACTTTCTTTTCCACATAAAAAGTTGCATGATGCACCTTTAAAGCTAATTTGTTGTCATGGTATTATATTGAACTAATTCATCTGCAACAGATATAAAAATGGCTCCCAAATGTTGACAGAGGGAGAAAGTGAAGTTTAGATTTGTAGTTGTGTTCCAAACCTATGCCCACTTTCCTATCCAAGGTTTATACAGGGAGCAGCAAGTCAAATTTATTGCATTATATTGTCATTTTAAAGGCCCTATACCTGATTTTATTTTGATAAACAATTAAAGAGGAAGCCAGTAAATGTTACTTGAGCTCCAATCTCAATCCTAACTTTTCTAACATATTTGTAGGATCCCAATTCTTCACAGGGACGAGTTTATAGGCACATTTCACAATGTGCAGGGTCACATTTCAGGGTCATTTTTACAAGAATGTTCGAAAACTAGAGTTCATGACACTAATACAAATGCTTTAGATGCACAGTGGTTTTGCCACAGATATCTGAGACTATATACTAAAGGAGGACAAAACTAATTTTGCCCCACTACTAGCAAAAAATAATAATAAAAAAGCAGGTGTAGTGCCTTAAATGCCCCAAAACTATATTTTCAATGTTACAAACACAAAAATCTGGACATATCTCATTTGTTAACATTCCATAACAACAGAGGACTCAAGGGAAATGTATGTGTCCAAAAGCAAATTTGATACAACAGGCAATGTTTGTGTATAGTTTCAGTCAAATGTGTTTTGTATTTTGTAAAAAATAGCCAAGCAATGTCAGTGCTTTCCAAGACATGCTGACTCAAGGCCAGTCTACAACGCTTTTTAATAACAAACAAGGCCTTCCTGTTGGTGCAATTTTCAGGGACCATATTGACACTGCTGTTTCTACTTTTCATCAATATCATCACGCACTGTCCTTACAAACAGCTTAACAATGGTCAGTGCAGCTACTTCCAGGTTAGTGATTGCCTAAAACATTCAGTAATACGAGGCAAACTGAGCACAGCGATCACAATAATGCACGATTTAATAACACAGAATAAAATCTCATCTTTTTTCCCCCTAAAGTAATGTTTCCTTTCTGTTCTGTTCGTAAAATATAACAAGTTGCCATAGTCTGTTGCTGTTAAAGTTCCATTAAGGCCAGTGTATCAAAAGCATCTTGTTATGATGCTATAGCTGTTCATCGCAATCCCCAGCTGGCTTCGCTAAGACCTCTACCTCACACTTTTTCATACGACTCTGGGTAATGACGAGATACCTTTTAACTTCTCAGCCGGAGTCAGCATCAATAATTGATTTTCATCTGTTTAAAATTTAAAGTGCCACACATTAACGTCCTCCCGCACCTGCTCTTTCACGCTGTCCAGCCTACATCGGCCGCTCATACCCCCAGCACTGAAGCTCCCCGTTCCTCTGCACTCGCGCCAGAATATAGACAATGGCAATGAGCTCTTTTTCACCACTGAACCATGGATGTTAAATCAAATCGGGGCAGAGGGGGTGATGGACCACATAATGTAAGGGCAACGTCCAGACGCCTCCCATTACGAGCTGCCCTTAATTGGTGGCAGTGGCGAGAGCAATGAATTCTTTAAGAGCGCGACTGTGCTTCCCAGAGTGAGGCAAAGGCCTGAGGAGGATAGCTGCTTTGTGCAAATGGAAGGTGACAGAAACCCACAGCACGGCGCGAGCAATTGACGCAAAAAAAAAAAAAAAAGGGCATGACAATGGATAAGGTGGCCACCGGTCTTTAGTAGCCTGGGCCTAGCTCACGGGGAGATGTGTATAATTAAGCAGTCTGTGGCGAGATTCACAAGGCAAAATCCTATTGTCTTGACAGGCGCTTAAGGTTGGCCTTTAGGTTGAGATGCACACCGGTGTGCCGGCTCATTTCCCTCTCTTTCACCTCTGCGACCAAATTAATCTGCAACTTTAAAGCTTGAATAAATCCAGCAAGTTTGCGATCTGCAGATCTAAAGAGCGCCTGTCCCTCAGGCTTTTCCTCGCCTTGCCTTTTTATTTAGCTCTCCCCTTTGCCCACAGAGATTGGCTGGGAGCACTTGGTGTTATCTCCAGGGAAGCGTAGGTTGGGGGAGGGGATGAAGGCCACAGATTTGTCCTTATCTATTCTGAGCACACCTAAAACAAATTAGCGCCCGTCGCCGATGCTTATTTGGTTTCTGCGTTCTCATTAAAAGGCAGAATTCAAACTATTTTTCCCCAAGGCTCCGCTTCCTATGAATTTGGACCTTGTCTTTCAAAACAACAGCAAAGGTTTCCGGGGGGAAGGGGGGTCACCTTTTAATCCCATCCATTTGAGGCCATCACACTGTATAAAGCACAAAAGGCTCAAGGAACCAGAAGAGGCAGTTTTCCTCACCTGACTTGATGCTGGCCTTCGACGTTTGTTAATTGAAAGGATAAATGCTTTCAATTGGATTTTGTTTCGCCCTTTTTACCTCCTCAGCCCCTCTGTTTTCTCCTGTTGTTTCACATCCTGAAGCCATGTCAATATCAGTAAACCTAACAAGCTTATGATTCATTTTATTTGATCATATTTGTTTTATGGTACAGACCTAAAGGCAACGCAGATCTACTACATCACACATATTAAATGAGCAGGGGACCCTCCACATTAAGAAGTTTCATACCTGAAACCAAGAACAAACCACCACAACAAACTTCCATAAATGTTCATCCATTTTGAGATAAAACAATGAATCCACTTAACAAGGAACAAAGTTGTGGCTCAAAAACACATAAATGTCTTCTAGGAATTTATTTTGAGGAGGAATAGGCTGTAGCCTAATGGAATAAAGGATACATGTGCATTTCTTTCTTTCAATTTATTATTTAGCTTATTATATCAGAAAAGTGGTACTTCTACAAATTCAAGTGCTATGATCTTAAAAAGAGGGGGTATGATGCTTTTTGCAGGCACTTGATAACAATGTCAAACACATCTTTATAACCAATGCCATATTGATATAAAACAGCTAAAACAAAATATCCTGCAGTTTCACTTCCTGAATTTCATGCGATCATCCTCCTCTCTCTCTGCTGCACAACTATATCAATAAAGAGACAAATAAATAAATAAAAAATAGACCGTGGGCTCAAGTGGCTGTACTGAAGCTATGGTGAGTGTTTTTACATCGTAATGAAAGGATTAAGCTTAGCAAGAGATCGAGACGTGAGGAAAGCATTTCCTATATTCGTAGGACCTCAGGAGGAGCTTTTTGGGAGCTGTGCAAGCAATATGCAGGGATGTGCTCATTGCTCAAAACAAAACACCAGGTACGTTTTTGATGAGAGAACAACATTGTAACATGTTAAACTGTAAACATACTCCCCCTTTAATCTATGTTCCAAAAATAGCAGCACCATATGAGAAAAAAAAAAGTCATATTCAATAACTGTCACAAGCAATTCGATTGTTCATCAAATTGTGTCAAAACAATATTATCTAGACCAAAACAATAAATGAATTATTATAATCAAGACTATAACTGAATTTTGTTTTTGGCTGTATCTGACCATGAAATGCACCTTGTACAAAACCTTCCATACATATATCAAGTTGATCAATGTGAGAAAGACAAACAAATCTAAACTTCATCATTTGTCAGAAAGAATGTATCAGCTAACAAACAAAACAAATAATCAACAAACTAATGTTGACAAAGCCTAATGAAAACATCCCAAAAGTATATCACAAGAAACAAAAGCACAGGCTCATGATACAGCCACAGATGCCCTGGCCAGATAAAGGTATAAACTAGCGCTGCGGACATGTTAGGTTAGTTGAGCAGTTTAATCCACGGTGGAGTCTGAGCGCAGCAGAGAGAATCTGCAGCAGAACAGCACGCCAGTGACACGGGGTAATTCTCCGGGGCCTTGCATTAGCATGCTAAATTAAAGGCGGTATTAGATTAAATTGGCTCTCCGATTTCAGTGTGTGAGTAAAATCTTGATTTGCATTTTCCACTGCTACTTAAGATATAATTAGTTCAGGGTGATTCCCATGTGGATCATAGTGACAGCAAAATCTAAGTGGCTTCCAGTAGCTTATCGTCTATCGGCAAAATTAACACCAGGCGATATCACTGTGCATTTGTCTGTTCGGGAGTGAGATTAAAGTTACCAGAGTCTGAGAAACAGACATGCATTTGAAAATACACAGTCATTTCTCTTCTCAAACCTATTTTATATTAAAATCCCCAATAGATACAAGCACCCATTAGCACGGTAAGAAGAAAAAACTTTGCCTGTTTATGACTATGAAACTTCACACCTCTAAGATATATTTAAGTTAAAAGTGCTTTTCGTAAGAGAATGTGCTCCTGTAATTGCAGATATAGGCTCAAAAATAACAATTACTTTACGTGGAGCACATAATATAAATGACTGAAGTCAGCAAAGGAGCACGTGTGGATTTGTTTGGGGTTTTTCACACCCGTAGTAATTGTAACTGTCTTAGAAAATGGATGTTTTCCAAAAGTGAGTCTACCCATGTATTATAAACGTGCTTCCTGAACACCTGTCTAGTTTGGACAACTGTATGTTCACAATAATAAACAAGTTTCCTATGACCTCAGTCCTACCAATATATGAGCAATAATCGGGTATTTTTTCAAATTATGTAATAATTAGTTTCCATTTCCATCCAAACTGGTAATGATAATTTCTATTGATATCAATGTTGACATATCTGCATCTCACAGTGATCTGCACATGACCAAACCAGTGTTGGAAATGCATACGTATAGTAGCACTTTCTCTTCTAGACTGCATGGTGTTCCCAGAGCTTTGTCTGGTCAAGCAAAGGATCACCAACAATAATTGCAAATTGAAAACATTTACAGAATAATACATTTAAAATAAATGCCTGCATTTTTTTTTTCATTATGCATTTATGGGGACCAAAGTTTAGAACAGGGGAGCACAGCCTGTCCTTGGCACAAGCACCTATGTTGAAACCCCTTCAAGGAAAATAGGTTGGGAGCCACAGCATAGACAATGTAAGGAAAAGCAAGAATAAGTCGTGCCATATGTGATAATTTCACCTCAGTGTATACTTGATCACTTGACAAATCAGAGAGCTGCCCCAGTCCCAGCCCCAGAGTGGACCCAGGGCTGTTTAGAACAACGCCATCAGCAGCCCTGCCATCACTCTCACCATCTCGAGGTGGTCAGAGGCTGAGGCTTTGTGGGATATTGATTCTCCCCATCCAGAGACGGTTTCCATAATTGGTTAAAATGACCGGGTGCAGAGAGGGATGGCTCTCTGCTGAAAACCATTTCCCAGCCCTGCTTGGAGCTGAGCCAAGCTCAGGGCTGTTCGGATGCGTTCCAGCCCCAGCCTGACTGGCAGCAATTAGGGGTGTCTGAGCCAAGCTCAGCTTGCGCTCCGCATAAACACCCCTAATTACTGCCAATTAGGCTAGGCGGGTAGGCAGATTTGAGAAGCCGGGGGGATGTTCAGGCATGGGTGGGCATGGAAACAATTTTCAAGGGCTTAGAACGTGACTGGATGAAAAGGTTAATGCTTTGGAGTGCAAGGGGATAATAACAAAAGAAGGGGAAGCAGAGCCCCAGTTCTCACCTCCAGCGATGAGCCTGGCTTCTTTTTCAGCTCCTCGCATTTCCTAAATTTGCAGATCTGGTGGCCCGTTTTGCGGTTCCGACAACTGCTGCAGACACCACAGTTGATTAGCCGCCTGCAGGGTGCACAGACCCCACACCTTTTCCTTTTCTTCTTCGCTGGGTTTCCACTGGAAGCTGAGGAATTATTCTGTGGGCAGTCTGCCAGATTGGCAATTTGAAACGCACTGTCTGTAACGGCTGCTGAGGCTGCGGGGGAGTGAAGGGCTGTCATGACGATGACCCCGGGAGGTAATGAGATGCCCCCTAAAGCCGGAATAGCGGAAAAAGTTCCAACGCGTTCTGGGAGATTCATTATCTCTGCTTCAGCAGCGCCGCATTTCAGCTTGTTCATGCATTCTCCTGCTAAAGGTCTGCAGTGTTCAGGGGATAAGGTAGAGAGGAAATTATTATTTGCCATTTGCAGCGTCTCTGGCGGCACGCCAGGCTTCCCCGGCCTCTGGGAGTCATTTCTATGCATGCTGGTCCTATTAGGGTTTATTGCCGCTGATTTCCTTCCCCAGAGCATGGCGTTATCACAGTTCCACGGGGACATGCCAATTCTTGCACTGGGAAAAATGGGCGTTGTGATGCGAGCAATCTTCTGTGGAAATGCTCCATTTGTTTTATAAAAGTTTGCAAAAGACCTGTACCTTTCCATTTCGGCATTATAATCCAAAAGTTGGCTTAATCCACCATCCTGGAGAGTATCCTTTAAAAGCGACACCTCTGTGGTCTGTCCATTTTCAATGCAGATGGCACTGTTTATGTTAGACATAGCTGGGCAAGGCTTGTCAGTGTCTACGAAAAGAGGGAAGGTTAAAGTGGCCTTTATCCAAGGTGAAGCTGGTTACAAACACTCTGATAACATCCTGAGACACCGCCTCCAATGCAAGGAGCTAGAACAGACAAAAACAAATGTTACACACACACATAAGTTTCATGTTAACCATTTAAAATGTCCAACTTCTGTTTTCTGTTGCATACAATGGAACATTTTCAAACGTATCTGCCGCTGCTTATGCTTTGACGTTTCATAATAAAATCTCAAAAGAAAATAAATCCCATCTTTTGACAGTTGCTTCCTAACTGTGACAGACCACCATGCCTTCATTATAACTGAGAGAAAAGAAGTGCCACACTTTCAAGCCGTTTTAGATGTCTTTTCAGGAGAAATTACCAATTTCATAATTTTTCAAAATCAAATTGTTCTTCAAATAATTGGATCAGACTTCTTTTATTTCACATATTCCTCAAAAGTGCAGCGAAGCATCATGAGCCATGATTGCAAACACAAGGTGCCACAGTAAACACAGACGTCCACATAAAGCTGACCAGCCTCACAAGAGCACCTGGTGTTCGCTCAGAGCCTCCATAGCATTTACTCAATGACAGCAGAGATATCCAGTAGAGAATTCACATTAGAATCATAAAGTAAACCCTAAGCAGGTTCAGCTGCCCCGGGAGCAAGTGCGTATAAAATGCGTGTGTGTGCGTAACAGAAAGGGGAGGGGGGCATTTCCTCTCTCGGTCTGGGTTTGGTTTCCACAGATAAAAGCCCATTAGACACATCTCCCTCTACTTCCATTACCTTTTTCTGAGCTTTCTCTCTTAATTGCCAACGCTGATCCATTGCTGGAACACTAAAGCATTTCAAATCACTTCCATGGTGACACTCAGCAGCTGTCTCAAAAAAAAAAAAAAAGGAATTATAAATATGCACATGTCTAATGGGAAAAACTGTTTGGTGTAATTGGAGTATTCTTAAAAGTCAGGCAGATGCTTCATCCCGGATAGCCTAATGAAGTATAACGACATAAAATATCCCGGGTTAGTTCAGGGTTTGAAAGAATGTAAAAACAATAACAGTAACCGGATAACAAAGTACAGGTTGAAGACTTTGCACATGCTCGCTTGTCTGTGTGAAATAGACCTGTCTCAAAAAAAAATTGTAAACAAAGCCTAAAATATCAAGGCGATTCCATTTAACAGGGAACATGGTAGAAAAAAAGTGGCTCAAAAATACATCAAGTATCGCCTACCTGAAATGTATTTTGAGGAGGAATGAGCAATAGCCTAATGTGAAAATAGGGTCAGTGTGCTCATTTCTTTCTTTAAATGCATTATTCAACATTGTGTATCAGGTAGGCTACCACTAAAGTTCAACACAGCACTTTCCAACAAATTCAAGTCTCATCTTAATCTCTGTTCAGACTAGGGCTGCATGATATGAAAACAAAAATGACGATATTTGATAACCGTCTTGATATTATTATGACGTTTAACTGTTTTAGCACTGTTCTCACAATTAGTTTTTTTCATCAAATCAGTATTTTTAATAAAACAATTGGAAATTAGGACCAAAACAAGGTACCATGAAATTAAAATAGACTGAAACTGAACTTTATGCACATTTTTAAGTTATCAGGCGGTTCCATTGTGTTTATTGTGGCGTGTTGCGATATGGACATTACATCGACGCCATATCGCAAGAAGCTATAATCGTGATAACAACGACTTAGCGATATATCGTGCAGCCATAGTTTGAACAATGCCATAAACATTCACAGCCGCCTATGTAGAGGTTCAATGTCATCGTGGCGTCACGAACGACCCGCAGCCACCAGTAAACAAAACCTCCTCGGCTTAATGATCAGCCCTCCTCGGGTCATTATTACTTAATCAATTCACCCCTGGAGCGAAATTCGCAGCCCAAAGGCAATCAAGTCACGGACATTGATTTTTTTCAGCCTGTAAACAAAGTTTAGAGAGACAGAAATGTTCAATACTTTGAGCTGCGCGACGAGCGACAGAAGAACGAGGAAGGAGGGAGAGACAGACGGAGGAAAGAAAAAGTAGAAAAGGAGGATAAGCCATTGTGCCGTCGCTGCAGCACGGTGCCATTAATTACACCGCGGTAGACGTTCAGATCAAAGGTCATGCGCTCATAAGGCGGAGAGGGGACTGCGGTGCGATCGGGCAAATAAAAAGCCCATACAAATCCATACTGACACAACGAAGACTCAAAATCTACCAAACTGCACCGGGACGAGGACACGCGACCACAACAATGACTTATAAGATGGAAGAGGACAAAACAAGAGGGGGGGGGGGGGGGGGGGGGGGCAGCGGAGAAGGGCAGCGATTACTTACCGGGGGTCCCTGGTGAGATGAGCTCCCAATTTGCTAAAAGCGTGCCACCGTGGTCCAGAGCATCACCGAAGGAAGATAAAATATTAAGCAGAACCCAGGGAGAACAACACGGGAAGAGTCGGTTGAGTTCAGGACAAAAGAAGCATTTTTTTTCTTCTTCTTCTTCTCGACTTTCACGACTCGTCCGGTAAAGATCAGCAAAGTACAAAAGAACTGAGAACCGCCAAAAAAAGAAAAGGTGCGGTGAGATGAGAAGGGTCCGCTCGTCGGGCTCGGTGTGCGTCGCTGTTGTGTGGCTGTGCGTGCGTGGCTGGCTGCCTGTGAGCTCTCCTGCCTCGCTGCCCGCGCTCTCCGCTCAGCCCGTGTCTCCTGTCGCTGTGTGTGGCTGATTGGCGCTGAGGTGAGGAAGCGGGGATGTGGACACCTACTGATCATTGGCTGGAAATTACTATAGAAACGCACGGGAGGAGAGGTGGGAGGGAAGGCGAGCTCGGGGCGACCCACGGGGAGAGAAAAACACGTCTGCGACGACACAGGGAAAATGCGCGCGCGCCCTCAGCTGCACTCTTTTTTGGAAAGAGGAAGTTTTTAGAGTTTTTTTATAATGCTCTATTTGAGGGAGGGAGTTAAGCAAGGACAATTGGCCTGCAGTTTGACCTTAATTGGGAATGCTAATAGCTTAAATGATGTCATTTTTCAGGCCTATACATTGAATGCCTTTTTATCCAGTCTAGCAAACCTATTGTTTTTTTGTATAGATATCCTATCCATAAGATCAAACCCTTCTTGTTCTAATATCAACTATTTCTCCTAGTCCTTGTTTAACCTAAAGAAGAGGACTTGTCTAAAGATCAGGCCAGAATTTTAGGTTACTTAGAGTATCCTATTACACTCCATTGGCCAATGTCTTTCCACTACAGACTACCAAGCTCTAATTGAAGAGGTCAAAAAATCAAATAATAAGAATTGTTTTACAATCTGACAATTTAGTGAATTTTCATCTTAAACTGTAATAGATACATACTATTTTTCAAGACATATCTTTAGTCTATATAATAAACCTGTTTATGCATTATAGTAGGCCAACTGCCACTTTTGGAAAATGTGTCCTCTCCATAATTTTGAACCAACCTTCAACCCGTGCCAATGCGGTTAAATACTAGAATAAATAGATTAGAATAGAAACCAGGTGTGCTCAAAACGCCAGGATTATTCAAGATCTTATGATCTAAAATATCATAATATAGATACTGTATATAAAGTTAAAGAGGCCACCATAATACCTGGACTTGACCCACCCAGGACAGAAGAACAGGGGTCTACCAGTAGCTCTCCAGCACTATCTACATTTTTAAACACGCTTGATGAGTCACATTCTTTGTTTTGAACATGTTCAAACACAATCTGTTCACATTTAGGTGAATATAGTAAAGTCAAAAGAAAATATCTTGGCTACAAACTTCAAAAGGGTGAACTCCACCTAAGCTGAATAGTTACTCAAGTGTCTTCAAAACATAAGTAGCTCACCATCCTTTTTGTAACGTAAAAGTAGCTGATGGTGTGGTACCAGAACCTGTTGAGCGGCTATAGTCTGTCACAGTAGCTTACACAGCTGTTAACTAACTTTTAGTGTTCTCTGATATGTAAGATTTCAAAATTTAGTTTAAAAAGTGCAAAAAATAATGGGTTTAGCCCCTATACTATTTACATTTCTCCATTTCGTGCATAGCCTATTAACGCAGGATATTGGTTTCGTTTGGGATGCGTGTGGAAGCGTTTAGTTTATAGAGGCGAGGAGAGGAGGGGGTTGTCATTTGCCACACGTGTCTTTTAATAAGGATTGGGGGAAACTTGTCAAATTAATTTGAATGGAGCTGAGCCGTGATTAAGATAAAATGCCTCCGCTGGGCTGTACCCCCCTCTTCTTCTCTCTCACACGTCCAGCGACAGCCATAATTACTAAAACCTCCAGGATTCATCTCCATTAGAAGTCCCGCCTGCTGCCCACCCATTGCCCATATTTGGCTCCCACAGACTCACACTACACATTCAAGCCAGCGTGAGTTGGTCTGTGCGCTCATTCATGTTGATGCAAGCCTACAGTGGTATAAACTCCAGGATTATTGCAGCCCTCTCAGAGCTTATCTGTAAAGCTTCAGGGTGCACTTTGGAATAAAGTAAACATGTCACCATCACCCCTGAAACTCCAGTCAGAGCTAATTGTTAATTACGCACCCGTATAGATTCAGTTCGACACACTTTCTGTCATTAGTGGTCGAAGGCTTAAACAGTGCAAGTAGAAACAAGCTCATTATTACTCGTTACAAACATGCCACACCCCTCACAGTAATCCTCAACATGCATCTGATTATTACCATAGGTGGTCAGTAACAAAGTAAACTTACTCAAGTAACTTACTCAAATAAAAAAAATGACTTTTACTCCCCTTCATTTGATTGACAGATACATACCATACATACTATATATTATTTCTACAGAGGCTCCAAAATAAAAGTATAAAGTTGACTGCATGTGTTTTTCCAATTTAAAGTCCATATAATGCACTTCAGAACCCTAGAGGGCGACGTGGCAGTGTAAATGATCGATTCCACTGACTCATGACAGTAAAGAACGTTGTCCTTGATGTGTGGCTGTAGTGTGGTGAATTCAGGCACATATTATTATTCACAACACTTCAAAACATTTGAGGAGAAGGATGTACTTATAATCAATACTTTGAGCACCACTGATCATTGCTTAATATTGAAGTGAAACCAATCCACAGACTGCAGTGACCTAGGTGAAATAATTTCATCATGTTGTTTTTTTTGTAGAATTTTTTTCAGTATTTTATTGGAAAAGAGTCGTTTTTACACCGCAGGAACCTTGTGCAGTTCTTAAAGCCTTTTCAATACCTTTTGATCGCTTTCGGACAGTAGAGAACTGGGTGGTGAACCGCTTTTAGAGGGAAGGGATAGCTTCAGCTCCTGGGGGTAGTACTTTTCAGTCAGAACAGGAGCGCTTTGGTGGTTATTTGGCAAGAGACATAGAGCCACGTACAGTGGGGCAAAAAAGTATTTAGCCGAAATCCCATAGGAAGTCTATGGGAAACTGACCAAATACTTTTTTGCCCCAATGTATTGCAAGTATATGTTAAACACTGCATATCAACTATTGGGGCTAAAGAACCAGTGTGCTTTAAAGAGCAACTAAAGGCCAAACCAACTTTCTTTCTGCTGATAAACTGTATATCTGATGTTTGGAAAATATCCCTGGAATAAATGCAACCGGCACCGTCTACTGCACTAGTGACTTGGACCAAACACTGTCACACAAATATATTACATGTAGTTATAGTTTTAAAAATTGTAAATGAGATTAATTTGAAAAAGGACTGTAATTTGTTTAAAGTTAAATGAAGTGATGCCACTGAAAGATCTATCAACCTATTTTCACTTATTTCAGAAAAAAGGGTACAGTGCAGATGAAAACAAATGTAATTGAATAATATGTAGTATATAAAAAAAACGGTTAAAAATCACACAACAATTGTGCTGTTTATAGATTATTGCAGTATCGGCGTATCATAAGCCATCGTCCTCGTTATCATGAGCCATTTATCGTGAACTGTAACGAATCGTGAGGGTCCCACCTCTAGAGGCTACAGTGGCTTTGTCACAAAATGTACTCCATTCATTACTTTACAGCTAAAATTACATAAAAAAGCAACATCTAGATAAGATTGCAACCTAAAGACTGGTTTAAACTGATACAGTTGTCCAAATAAATGTAATTTTTCTTTCAAAATATTTTTTTTGTAGGCAAGCTTTATGGGCCCCCTTGCAATGCCTCTGAGGCCCCCCAGGGGGCCCTGGACCCCACTTTGGGAACGACTGCTGTATAGCAATGGCTGCTATGAGATATGGATATGGAGATTGGACAATGGCCATTTTGAGGTGAAGTTTAGCGAAAGACCAATTATGTTTAAATATTTACACTGAACAAGAAATATAACAGTTTTGTTTTTGCTCCCATTTTAAAAGAACTGAACAAAGATTTTCTATAAGACCCATCACAAATCTGTCTAAATCTGTCAGTGAACACCTTTGCCGAGATAATCCATTCCACCTCACATGGCATATCAAGATGCTGATTAGACAGCATGAATATTGCACAGGTGTGCTTTAGGCTGGCCACAATAAAAGTCCACTCAGAAATGTTCAGTTTTACACACAGCACAATGCCACAGATGTTGCAAGTTTTGAGGGAGCGTGCAAGTAGCATGCTGACTGCAGGAATGTCCACCAGAGCTATTGCCCCTGCATTGAATGTTAATATCTCTACTAATAGCCGCCTCCAAAGATGTTTCAGAGAATTTTGCATCTCTGATGCCAAATTTAGAGATGCCGGTTGAGAGACCTTTCAACCGGCATCTCAACCACAGACCATGTGTAACCAGACCAGACCCTCCACATCCAGCACATTCACCTCCAAGATTGTCTGAGACCAGGCACCCAGACAGCTGCTTCGACAAACCGTTTGCATAGCCAAAGGACTTTTCCATAACCTGTCATGAACAATCTCAGGGAAGCTCATGCATGCTCTTCGTCCTCGTCGGGGTCTCGACCTAACTGCAGTTCATCGATTCATCGTGTTCAACTTGAGTGTACAAATGCTCACATTCGATGGCGTCTGGCCCGTTGGAGAGGTGTTCTCTTCACGGATGAATCCCAGTTTTCACTGTTCAGGGCAGATGGCAGACAGCATATGTGGCGTGTGGGTGAGTGGTTTGCTGATGCCATCCTTCTGGATCGAGTGGCCAATGGTGGCGGTGGGGTTGTAATAGGGCATTAACGACTACTGATCTTTGGAGGTCGACTTATTTGTCAAGATTGTCGAAGTTGAGTCGACTATTCGTGTGATGATGTCACCATATTAACAGTGGAGAAATAACGCCTCATTTACAACAAGTACATTAAGTCCACGTCCAAATCTGTCATGTTATAATGTAGGCTCACATGTAAGCACGTTTGGCCTGTTAATATACAATATAGGGGGTATTTCCATTTCCTAGCATTTAATTTAATTTTTAGGCAATGTTCAGTGTTACCTGCGCCTCCAGAAACACTTTGTACATCCGCTTCCTCTCTCCTCCATTTGTCTCGCTCTGCTTTAGATAACAAATCCTGGATGGCAGAAAACTGTCCCCAGTTTAACCAGGACAAAACTGAGAGCGAAACCTTTACCCTAACAACAGTCACTGTGTTTTAATCCCTCCTCACAGGTGAAGAACCTAGGCGTGATTTTTGACTCTGAGCTGACTTTTATTCCACACATTAAGATTATCACAAAGATAGGTTTTTACCATCTAAAGAACATAGCCAGAGTCCGCCCCATTCTCTCTCGGGCCAACACGGAGACGCTAATGCATTCTTTTATCACCAGTCGTATCGACTACTGTAATGTCCTGCTTTCTGGTCTTCCCAAAAAGAGTATCTCAGGTTTACAACTTTTACAAAATTCAGCAGCACGTGCCCTGACAAAGACCAGGAGGGAGTTCCACATTACACCGGTTTTAGAATTGCTGACTCCCCGTGTGTTTCAGGATCGAGTTTTGTAAATGTCTTAATGGTCTTGGTCCTTCTTATCTTACAGAAATGCTCTTACTTTATGAAACTTTGCTTATTCTTGTTAGGCCTACTTATTTATCTATTTATCTAAGCAATTATTTTTTACAATTATTATGAATTGCTATTTAATTACTATTCATATTTATTTTGTATATATGTATTTTACCTCTTAGTCTTATTTTAGTGAACCTATTGTTTGATTTAAATGTTTACTTTTTCTTTTAACAAGTTTCAGGTTCTCCCAGTTTACTCTGGAGTAAACTGGCATTGCTAGATGTACTGTCCGCTTTGTTGCATATTTTGAATATATTCCTCCGCTGCACATTGCAACCCATTTTGCCTTGATCTGGAGGATATTGAGATGGTATTGCAATAAAAAGTGTCATTAATGTGCACTTGATGTGACCCTTTTTATTTTTTGAGCCCCTGCCCCTCTGCCCCCAGTTAAATTCCACTTCTTGATGGAGCTAGCAACTGTTGCTAAGGGGGTGGGCTTTTGGGAAAGGTCAATTCAACATTTTAAACTACGCTGTGTCCTGTGCCCCATACCTATAATTGTCTAAAAAGTGTGTCTCTTCCGACAGGTGAGCTGCTCTGAGACAGGCCCATAGGCAGCTAAAGGCACCACTTTGATGAACTTACTGAGAGATGGCGTAATGGTAGGAAGTTAAAAGACAACTTACAGGCTAAGTTTGTTTTAAAAGCTATGATCACATCACAGTTAACAACAACATGTGTGGGTTTGATATGTCCAAAGATAACAAATAAAGCCACTGGGGGGGATTAGGTAGATTCCTATTTTGAGGGATATTTTGTATTTCCCCTCCTGGACCTTAACGTGGTGGAGCGCCAGAATGATCCTGGGAGCTCTGTTGTCGGGGGCTTCGTGCCCCTGGTAGGGTCTCCCATGGCAAAAAGGTCCTAGTTGACGGGTCAGACAAAGAGCGGTTCAGGAGCCCCTTATGAGAGACCAACAGGCCCAGTTTGAATTGTGAGGCCGTCCTTCCGTCGACCCACCACCTGCAGGAGGAGCCATAGGGGCTGGTGCAATGTGATTTGGGCAGCTCCAACAGCTGCCCCCACGCAGGGGAAAAGTGGAAGAAAATGGATGGATGGACAGATGGATGGATGAATTTTGTATTTTTGAGGATAGGGAATACAGACACTAGACTTGTATTGTGCAAAGAAGTAATCTTGATCCTAACATGACTCCTAATACGGGTTAATGGTGGCAGACATGTTAGAGGCACCGTAAACCTGAAAACAGCACTGATTCTAAAATCTACATACTATCCAGGTGCGGGCTAGTGGTTTCCATGAAAGGCGTGAAATCTGCAAATGAACCTATCTACGAAAAGAATTGAGATATGTTCCTCCTTTTTTATCTGTAAAAAAAAAAAGGTGAAATGGGTAAAGGTCTTTAATTAATTCCAAACATGAAATATGGATATGAGCTTTACCTTCATAAAAACAGCAACAATAACATCTCATCTGTTACTGTGTACGCATCATAACAGGATCAACTTGATTCAAATGAACGAATTGAACCAAATCTATTCCATCTGTATATGCTTGCAGAGAACCAGATGGGTTTAATCAGCACGGTTTCTTCTTGGGTCCAAAAATAGTGATGAATCGAGAGAAGAGACAGAAGATTCATATTTGTAAGTCAGTCAGGCATTTAAACGCATCCTAAATGATTATTTTCCCCTACTGCCCTGAGCATACGTCCGTGTAAGCACGTGCGTGCCAAGGCTCCTCTCTGAAAATGATTTTATCTCGAGGCGAGCGATAATAGCCCCCAGGGGAAATCTTCCTAGGTGGTCCTAACCTCTGCGTGCTGGATGTGGCTCGGCAGCAGTGGGAGGCTCGAACCCTCGTGGCAGGCCTTTGTTCCAGGCTGCGTACAGCGCCGCCGCTCCCTCCACAGCTACTCCGCCTCCTGCGTCTCCGGGCTTTTAGCTCACGCCGAAGCAGTAATTAATAACCATCGCCTTGGATTCAAATGCAGCCCACATTTAGTCGATGGGAAGAGAATCACACGGGAGAGGAGTCATAAGATAGGGCCGTTTGACGGGAGATGGTGCGAATAAATCGATTTATCGGTCTCAATTTCCAGCATGCACACCAAATGTTAGGAAGCTGACACACAAGCGTATGCTTATCGAACGCATGTATTATCAATATTGTAGCTTGGAAAAACATACTATCCTACAAAATCCTACAGTTATTTGCCATTAAAAGTACTATAAAATGTGAATATTTCAATGCCATATTCTACATTTAGCTTTTAGTCTGACTTTGAGAGCAATCGCGCTATATCCAACCACTGAATTTTGTTGAATGTTTCTCATAAGTGGGTTTCTCAAAGTGGGTTTTGTATATAGAAACAAAAACAGAATGAAATAAAAGTGATTATTGAAATAATCACACATTTGAGCATTTTCACATGGGTAGGCTGGGTTGTGCTATTCTGCACTTTTATAAATGACTAGGACTGCACAGAATATCTCCAAATTATTGCTATTATCACAATATTAGGTGACGAATATTGCAAAATCACTGAGGTCTTTTCTTATCTTCTTTTGGTCCTATTTTAGCTTTTTGTCATCTCGTTTTGACACAATTTGATGAAGAAAATGTTGTTTAAATGTAATGTGTTGAATAGAATTATCACAATATTCAAGACATCCCATTGTTATACATGATAATCTTAAAACACACACAGTTTAGTTCGTAACATACTGTGACCAAAATGACTGTCTTGCCTCCTTGCGAGTGCATGAAAATCCAAAAGTAGGCCGTTTCAGACTGTTATGGTAAAGAAATGGCCTAAAGTACCCAGAGAGAGACAGGGGAGCTGTGTGAAGAGAAGCTCTTGCTGAAGGTAGCAACGATTGAAAAGGTAATCATACTATGGGCCGATGTAAAATATTATCCAAATGTGCACTGAACATAATTTTATCTAATTGTCTGCATTGATCATTAATTCAAGCGAAGAGCATTGCCCCAAACTTAGTATTAGGCTCTTCAAGAATTAATGTACTATTACACGCAATAAAATCAAAGCAAATCGCTAAAACTGTAATTATTTTGTCAGTATTAAGCATATCCTCTGCACTCAACAAATGATCCTGTCTCCATGGGGTCGTATGTACAACATACTCACTCTGTGGTGTTCTATGTTCTGGAATCCAAGTGATTCTTCATTGTTCAGTCTATCTCAGCCTTTTCTTAAATGTTTATGCTCCTGGACGCAGGTATTTGGTAATGTCAAAGTGGAAGTCATAGTCTTTCTCAGTGAGAATAAATGTCAGAGTGGGCAAAAGCTTGAGAAGAAAATACTCCCAGCAAGTCTAAAAGGATTCTCCTGAATATTTAGTTTATACTAGGTGTAGGCAAGCTAAAAAAACCTTGCATGTTCCCATCATTTTGATCGTTTAAGAAAATACATACTCCTACAATACAGTGTTATTACTTATTTAATGGATATTTTTCATTTTTGCATTGAACAAGTTGTCTATGCAAAGCAGTCAGTAGCAAAAGAACATGTTCTGATTGTGAGCAGTGAATCATATTATGCTCTACAGTTGTGGCCTGTGTTGCTGTCCACACAAGAACAATAGACGCAAGTGACAAAGGTCAGACACTGGAATTGAGCCTCACTGCAGCCCACAATCAATATTTGCTCTTTCTGCCACAAGGTTGTCTGGCTACATGAAGGTAAATACATAGACAATGATTCCTCTTCATTGTCGTTAGATATAGTATGAACGAGTCTGTGTAAGCTGTCTATGAACAATTAGAGCTATCTGGCACTAGTCCTCTATACCATTAGACAGTGATAATTGAGCATACTCTCACTAAAAACTGTTTTTCCATTATTACAGTAATACGTCAAGATTGTCTTTCCTTTGGACAAGGTTTACATCAAAATTTACACACAATTCTGTTTCATTTAGATCTATTTTAAACACAATTTAGTCCTGAGTTGATCTTAATCTAAGCCAGGCGGTACTGGGCGGTATTTTACTTGGCATGAAAAGTTTGAGAACCACTCACATAAAGCATAGTGGGCTATGCTTGTATAAGTTTTGCTCAAAGCTCACAAATATAGTCATAAAGGTAAATCCTCCGTTGGAGTTGTTTTGGATGAGAAAATGAACGATTCAATTCACAAACTTGACACTTCATCTGAAAAGATTAATAGTGGTCAAGTTGAATAAAGTTGGATGTTGAATCAAAATTCAAATTCACTTTATTTATCCGTTAGGAACTTCATTTGCAGACGAAGTTCCAGTACGGGCCCAATCAAAACAGTACATCCACAGACATACAACACAATCAGCACGTGCAATAATGTGACCTCGAATGACCAGCCTGAACGCTATAGTGCCTGGTTGACTTGTGCTACTTGCTGAGCTGGGAACACAGTGAAGCTGAAGACTGGGGACATTTTGATTTTGTGTTAAATATGTGCAAACACAGTTGCCTTGCTCATCTGTTAGCTTGAAGAGAAAACAGGCTGGGCAAACACAAACATTTACAAATCTGCAACTTATTTTTGACAAATGGGAGAGAGAATACATTTATTATCAGAAAATACCACCACAGTAAGTTTGATCCACTTCACTCTAGAGTGTTTTTACTTGGAACATAGCAATAAAGCATCGGATGGATAAAACTCAACTCAAAAATTCTATGTTACACTAAAATTAAGTCACCAAAGCTACTAAGGACGATTTCGATCATCCATGGACGATTGTACAGCAACACAGTTATTGTATTTACCTTATTCCGCCCCGACCACTTTTGCCTCTTTTTGTTTTGGGTCGACACTTCCGTTGACTTGACACTCCCGGTAGAGTGTGAAGTACGTTAATTAAGCAGAGGGGAAATGTTTGCCGATTTGTGTAAAATGTCCGATGTTCATTTGCACCAACAAGTCAACACTGCACCGTTTCTCTGCGCATGATCCCGCGTGAACTTTTTTCTCATGCTGCGCCACCCCATTCCAAAGCCGGGACCCCACAAATGTGGTAAAGCATAAAAACAATTGCCAATTTCAAAGAAATAAACTGAACGTGGTGTGTTTTCTGCATCCGCAGTTATTTTTCAGTCATATTTGATGGTTTTAACCCTTTATTGACTTCTGCGTCGAACATTTAATTTGCTCAGATAATATCACTTGACCCTCTGAACAGACAAAATCCCCCCCAATCCCAGGCACCGTTAATCGGTTAAATTCAACTAGCAGCCAACTGGACGAGAGCATACTGATGCAGCTGTATCAATCACCAATCACTGTGCGATTAATAGGTGTCACATGACTTGACATCAATATGGCGAGCTCCAGCAGCAGCCGCTATTGCGTCTGAAAAAGACCGATTGGTGACAAATGGTTAACCATTTAGAGGTGATTGAGTTTGTTTATTGTCCAAACGTGCCTAAATGCAATTAGGATATTGCTGGTTCTGGTTGAATCAACAAACTGTATTTCCCAAGTTCAAGTCTAGATCCGTCCACCTGCCCTTATTCTTCAGAGTTCACCGTGTACACCCTACTCTAGTGTCACCTGGCTCTCCAAATGTCAGCACCCGGTTTAAAGGTATTATAATGTGACAGCGCAGGGGACATTTCCATGATTTGTGTTTGTTGTGAGTGCTGCGAGAGCGAGGTATAAGCCGGACCTAGGATAACCTGCTGAAATATTCCCTTCCATGTGCCGGCTTTTGAAATGTGCATTCATGTGTTTCAGGATCCCGGATGGATAAAAAACAGGACCGTTTTTTTTTTTTACAGTCGGTGTCAGTCACGGCGCGAGGAGAGGAAAAGCGGCGTCTATAAAACAAACATGGGAGCAGCGGTGGAAGGGCGCGAGTGGCAGAACGGGAACCGCTGCCAGACACATTACAAGGAGCTCTAATGAGGCAGCCCCCCTCCCCTCTCTATCACCACTCCCCCCCGCCCCCACCGCCACCACACGGGAACGCGAGGCGGGAATTAATTGTGAGGGCGATGATGGCGAGCGCGCCGAGGAGCAGGTCATTACCGCACGCCTCCTCCTGGAGCGCCGCGGGCAGGAGCGCAGAACGCCACGCTACTCGCACAATTCCCATGATCCCACAGGAGGAGGGGGGAGAGGAGGAGGGGGGCATAGCAGGAGGGGAATAAAAGGGACAGAAACACGGAGAGGAAGCGGAGAGATACGGGAAAGGAGAAAGGCAGCACAGGCGTCTTTGTTGGAGGCCAAAATAAAATATATAGGCGTTAGTTACTACACAAACAAATTCCTATTTTCTTGACTGGAACTTTTTTTTTTAGACCCTTTTATTTATGACCTTCAATAGAGAAGATTCATGATTATACACGCAATTTCTTTTAAGCTTTCGACAGTGTACTTGGTAAAAAAACATTTTGTAGGCTATATGTACTGAATACAGGGCCGTCAACAGACTTGCTGGGCCCTGGGGCAATGGGGTTTTAACATAGGCCCCCCTTACCTGGTCGCCTCCCCTTTCAACGGCCTTGTAGGTATGTATCAATGCTACCAGTTTCACAAAAAAACATTACAATGTTAAATGGCATACGATTGTCTAGGCCTGGATCAAAAGCTTCAAACACACACTATAACAAATGTGAAGCAATAATAAAAATGTCCTAAATTCAGCTTCACGTCTGAACTTTTCCCACTGAAAATAGCAGTTCCCCATGAAATAGAACATATGTCAATCAAACAATCACCATTTAAATGCTAAAAAGGCAAAATTTCATCTCGTCCTGGACTTTGAAGGGATTTTTTTTTTTTTCAAAGTAATGTTTAGATATTAGGTCTTTCCCTGATTTCATGTACACTGTGTAGAGAGTGATTTTTCTCCTCCTTTGTGTGTGCTCTGTCACCCCGCCTGAGACGTCCCTGAATGCATTGGACACAGTGCCCTCTAGTGGTCATGCACTGTCTGTGGTTGATGGGGAACATCAGAAATCTCTCTAAACCTAAGACTGAACCTTTCTAGTCTTATCTTTTCATATTCTTCAAAGTGTCAGTGATTCTCATTCAATTTATTAGTGAGACTTTCCTTTTCCTTTTTCCAGGTTAGCGTTTGTGATAATCCTTTCACATAGCTATCTTTGTAACACTGAGAAACTATTCAAATCTAATAATTAACTAATAAGGCATCTAAATGTAACTTCACACCATTTGTATGTAAGTGTATGGATCATCACCAATATCACCAAATCTCCCAAGCAAGGTGATCATGAGAGTATAGCTGACTGACCAAAAAAGCATTTCAAGAAGTCCTGTTGTCAGTAAGTAAATGCTTCTGGTAATCACAATATTCATTCATTATACATTACTTCATTCTTATACACATTTTCCAAGTTATCCACATTTAGCCTTCCATAATATGGAGGGTTGACACCATGAATAATTATTCAAAAATAACAAATAGATCTGTTAAAGTTATGTCTGAAATCTCTCTGAATCTTTTGAGGATGTGCAATTAATAAAATGTTATTGAATCGTGATCAAATTGCTAATCAGTCTAAATTATCAGCGCTGTGCTTTTTAATTGTCTGGTTTACAGCCAAATCCTGGCAGTAACCGCTCGTGTTCATACTATGGAGAAGTGAAATACAAAGTTTAGTTTTCAAAGCAGTGGAAAATATGTCTTTGTTTTGTCTGTTTCATAAACTTTATTTGTAAAAAAATAAATAAAAAAAAACATATCTGTTTTTAATATTCATGCATGAAACCACAATGAGATGATTGTGATTATCTTTTTGCCATATCGCCCAGCCCTAATCTATTTTCTTACTAATTAAATGAGGCTTTCCTTTTCATTAACCTTTTAATGTTCGATTTAGCAAATTTGTTGTAAGAGTTGACAACACACATACAAAAAATAAGATAATCCCAAAAGGGAGCTTGGCAGAGGCAATCGCGTAGTAGGCTGCTTAATTTATAGGAAAAACTGAGCCTGTTCCATATAAGCTCATTAATTCCATAAGAATCAATAAACCAATATAGAATATGACCTGGGAATTAACCTTTACAAAGGGGAAAATGTGCAATGGGACAGATAAAACTTCAACTACCAGTGGTATTAGCTGCAGCCAGATGTAATTTCACTTGGAGATACAGAAAATTCATTAGCAATTACACAAAAACAAAAGCCTGCGTAGTTGTCGCTACGTAACCCCCACACCGTAGTAACCTCATCATAAACTCTGCGCTTTCCGTGTTATCTTAACTGGTAACGAGGGGGAGAGCGGCCCCACCTCTTTGATGATGTATTTAACGATCCCATTCACTGCCTTCTACATTCATGACTAGAAACTCTAATGAGAACAGCATCGTTGCCTTGGGGACAGCCGAAGCCATCGCATTAGCACATGAAATCACTCGAGCCTCGTGCGCCTGAATAAAAATGTCATTACGGCAAAGATCGTTGCAGTGTTTTGGGGTAACAGGATGTATCAAACTACTCTAAAAAGCATATTTAAGGAGCTTTTACAGTTTTGACCATGGTTGCTGGCATAAATAAAGTATTTAAGGATTTAAAGATTGTATCATTCCATCATATAGCAATGGAGCAGTGGTGCTAAACTGGTTGGTCAGCGGGACCCAAAAGTTTGGAGTGACACTATTTTCAGTGGGTTAGAACGAGGCCTTTCCATGGGAATATTTCTTCAATATTACTGACAAAGCACAAAAACACCACACAACTCTTGTTATGATTTTAGCTTTAAAGGCTTATTCAATGCTTAAATTAACAATAATAAAATACATTAACCTTTTCATTTAGGCCATTTACCAAGTGTTTGGCTCAAGTGCAAAACACATGTAACACATGACAGAGAAGGCTTTGTCTCCCCAGGTTCGGAGCTTGGTCAGGTGGTGGAGTAGATCAGTGAGGAATGGAGGTGCCAAATTATGGAGGGCCTTGAATTTGATGAGAAAGATTTTGAACGGGTTGCGTTCAGGGATGGGGAGCCAGTGGCGGTTCTGAAGGACAGGAATGACGTATTCACAGGAGTGCGTAGGAGTAGGACAGCAGGTGGGCCGCGGAGTTTTGAATGAATTGCAGTTTGTTTTGTCCCCTTGAAGAAAAGAACTGTGTGTGAAAAAACTGAAAAATGTCCAGTTAAAATGTTTTAACGTTCAGTGATGAAGATAAAAGCTATATATTTTTATTATTAGTATTTTATTGTAGCTATGTGTGCTATTTTACCAGAGGGTCATTATCTGTTCTTTTTTCTTTCTAAACTTTATTTTAGCCATTTGTTTTTGTTTTTTCTTTGTTTTTTAAGAATTATACAGGCTAATGTCCCTGTTTTTCCCATGGTGTGACCCGGGCGGGGGTCACGATCCCAATTAACTGTTATAATGGGGTCGCGACTCCAAAAGGTTGAGAACCACTGTATTTGACAAGGAGCGGGTTGAGTCGACTCAAGGAGGATACCCAAATTGCGGATGAAGTGTGGGTGGTGTTAGAGAAATTGAGGCAGACATTTTGAGAGGATTTGGTGATTTTTTAGGATCAATGATGATCATTTGTTTTGTCACTATTTCATTTGAGAAGATATATTGTTTCATCAAGGTCGCGATATCAGTTAAGTAGTGGGTGAGGGTGGAGTTGATATTGGAAATGTAGATCTGTATTGTCGGCGTAGCGTAGCAGTGGCAACGGAGGCCATGACGACGATGTTGCCGAGAAGGAAGATGTAGAGAAGAGGACCAAGCACCAAACCTTGTGGAACACCCTTACCTAATAGATTCAAACCACAAAGTGTTTTTTATGGGGGCCATGGGGAATGAAATACAGTAAAAGTGACAGTAAAGTGACTTTCCAATATTTACAAGCCACACTCAAAACTGTTTGAAAAATGTTACAATATGAGATCACAGCAGGTTCCAGTGGGGAGAGCGTCATAGATTGAGAAGACTCACAAGAGTCGAGCATTTTCCAGCAAACTTGACCTATCCCTAAAGTCATATTCAACAAATCCGCTCCTTTTCTAAAAATAGGTTACGCCAACCTTCCTTTGTTTCAGGTAATTGTGTGCTCCCTTTTTAGATTCTATCCAATACTTTTGTCTAATATTGAATGTCCACACATGATCTGGACCGAGCTATATTGGTGTTGATATTCCATTGCTTTCTATAATTTAATGTCATATGGCTCAGCCTTGACAACAGTACAATTCATCTCTCTTGCGGGTTAAATCCCAGCTTGCCTGACCTCTCTGTAAGCGGGGTCCAGCGCGACCAGACAACACTTTTATAACATCCCTGTCACAGAACTACAAAGCATCCCCCCGCTCTCACACACACCACACCCTCCAGCCAACCAACATCCAGCAGTCTTGACCTCTGCCGCTGCATGATGAAAGGTCAAAGGTTAGAACGCATCACGCTGATTCGAAAACCGCTCATTACATTGTGGAGATTTGTCCCACAGCCATAACATTTTTTAAATGCAGCACACACGTAATAGTTACAAAATAATAAAAAGCACAAAGACATGATGACTAATACTATGTAATACGCATTTTGCATCAAGAAGATTAAGCTCTTGATCACAAATTAAAAAATTTGAATCAGAAATTTGCAAGGTTGCATTTATTTCTTTGTGGCCATGTCTTCAGCAGAGAACTACAGTTGTGCTCAAAAGTTTACATACCCTGGCAGATTTTTTTGGCCATTTTCAGAGAATATGAAGGATTACACAAAACTTTTTTTCACTTACAGTTAGCAGTTGTACTCTTTTTAAATCATAATGACAAAAGAAACTACCAAAAATGACCCTGATCAAAAGTTTGCATACCCCAGTTCTTAATACTGTGTATTGCCCCCTTTAACATCAATGACAGCTTGGATTTTTTTGTGGTAGTTGTGGATAGACCTCTTTATTTCCTCAGATGGTAAAGCTGGCCATTCTTTTTTTGCTAAAATCCTCCAGTTCCTGTAAATGTGTGGGTTGCATGACTGCACGTTTGAGCTCTCCCCAGAGTGGCTCAATGATATTGAGGTCAGGACACTGAGATGGCCACTCCAGAACCTTCACTTTATTCTGCTGTAGCCAATGAGAGGTAGACATGGCCTTGTGCCTTGGATCGTTGTCCAAGCGCAGCTTCCAGGCTGGTGTGTGCAACGTTTCCTCCAGTATTCTTTAATAACATGCTGCATTCATCCTGAAATCAGTTTTGACCAAGTTTCCTGTAGCTCTCACATCCCCAAAACATCAGTGATCCACCTCCATGTTTCACTGTAGGAATGGTGTTCATCACAGGCCTTGTTGACTCTTCCAAATGTAATGCTTATGGTTAAGGCCAAAAGTTACATTTTGGTTTCATCATTCCAAATGACATCATTTCAGAAAATTTGAGGGCTTGTCTCTGTGCCGTTTAGCATTTTGGAAGTGGATTCTTTGTGACATTTAATGTCACAAAGTAGTAATGGCTACACCACTTTTTTAGAGTCCTGTATTTTAGATGATGTTATCTTTCGTTTTTTCTTTTCATCCACAATCTTCCTGCCAGTTGTTGCTGAAATTTTAGTTGGTTGACCTGACTGTGGTTTGGTTTCAGCAGCATTTTCCATGAAGAATTTGAGCACTGCTCATTGATACTCTCAGTACCTTGGATATCCTTTTCATAACCCTTTTTCCATTTTATACAAAACTACGTTTTCGTGCAGATCCTCTGACAATTCTTTTGCTTTCCTCATGACTCAGAAACCAGAAACGCCTGATGAAAAATGCAAGGGTCTGTCAGGCAACCAAAATCTCTGACCTTTTATACACACACAATCATTACAAACACAGATCACAGGTGACGATGCTTTACTTTTAGTAGCCGTTCGAACCCGTTTGTTTTTGACTTGTGTGCATTTTGTCAGGCCTGGATCACCAGGGTATGTACACTTTCGATCAGGGTAATTTTGCCAGTTTCTTTTGTCATTATGATTTAAAAAGAGCAAACTCAGTTGTTTGGCCATCAATGGCTTTGCACAACCACAAACCATGAATGAAAAAAACACTTTTTTATTATCATTCATAGAACTTTCTTTTAATGCATATAACTCTACTCTGCTCTACAAATTCCTGATATTAGTCCAGCAGTTCATATTTCAATATTGTCTCAAATGTTACAGCTCCTGTTTAAAATTAGCACTGCAGTATGAACTGAATCTAGATTTGAAACATCACTAACAAATCTAAACACAGCTGCAATAGTTTTAAGAAAAGTCAAAATAGATCGTTTTTCTAAATTGTTGCCATGCTTCCTTTGCTAAACTATTCAATATATTATCTAAGATGATTCCATCAATCTTCCATCACCATTTCTCCTGCTCTTGTCAAGCATCCCACATCAATTAATCCACCCCTACTATCTGGTGTTGGTGCTGCAAACATGATAATTTATGTAAGTGCTTGTTTGAATGTTTGCTGTCAGGGAGGGCTGGGGATTGGGACGTGCGTGCATGCATTGGAAAACTACTCGCGTTGGTGCGTAAATCACGTCTCACCATATGCTCTCTTCCCCCGCAGCTCAAATTGATCGTGGAACGTCTCACGGTGCCGGCGCCGTGGGCAGAGAGGGAGCAAGGTCAGAGCCAAGGACATGCTCCAATCAGAGAGAGCTGGAGTGTCACGGCGCAGCTGTTCCACCACGAGCACGAGCACGATGCCGCTGCTGCACGACAACAGACCGTTTCTAAAATAGCTCCACTGGAGCTATTTTAGACCTGGTTTCATCCCGATTCAGCCCAGGTTTAGTCATGGCAGTCCTGTCGAGGTTTTCTGATAGTAGTTGTGAAACACTGATTGACAATGACAAAGGAATTTTAATCAATAGTATTTGACCGCAGTGGGATGTCTCTTTCTCATATTTTTTAGCTCAATATACTTGGCTTCTACCTCTCATATGCATTTTTACCTTATTTTTTCCTTTTTGATTTTAATGGCTACTCTTAAAGTGCTAAATAAATTATAAGATTTTTAACTGTGGTTGAGCTATTGTATTACTGTATGAATTGTACAAGTTCAAGTTCAAATACTTAAAACAAACAAAAATTTCCTTGATAACCCCTTGTGCGTGTTGGAGTCATACCTTTATAAAGAATGCAAGTCTTCTGTGGCATTTCCAAGCCAAGAAACATTTTTCATTCAGTTTTATATTTTCAGCTCCTTTTAGCAGAGCAATCTTGTTTCTACATTCCTAAAACAGCTGTGGCTGTGGTAACAGGAATGTCAAATGAATGAAAAAAGTGCAGGTTACACTGAATATTAGGACTGGCTCAAAGCAGGTTTTTATGAATAAAGCAAGGTGAAATGTAGGATTATTATACCTCAAGACGAAACATAATAAATGAATCCATCCATCCATCCATCCATTTCTTCCACTTTTCCATTGCCGGGTCATTGCACCAGCCCCTATGGCTCCTCCTGCAGGTGGTGGGTCCACAGAAGAATGGCCTCACGATTCTAACCGGGCCTGTTGGTCTCTCATAAGGGGCTTCTGAACCGCTCTTTGTCTGACCCGTCACCTATCAATCAATCTTTATTTATATAGCGCTTTTCATACATTTCATGTAACACAAAGTGCTTTACAGATTTAAAAACATTCTCTCACACCCACCTCCTCCCACAAATACAAACACATTGTCGCATTCACACTCTCCCCACCCACCTTCCCAGAGACACACCACACAAGCACACCACACAAACTCAAGGTAAAACAATGGACGCAATAGACATAAGGCTGAGATAAGGCTGGGTACAGATAAGCCAGGTAAGGAAACACCATCCAAGGAGCGGCACCTCTGCATCGGGAGCAGCACCTTGGCCGTAGCCACAGGGCACCAACACAGGGCGCGGTAGAAACACCGCACCTCCATCCAGACACCCACAGGACAGCACCCCATCAGCCACAGCCAATCCCCGCTCCCGAGGCAGAGGGCTCCTCCAGAGGAAACTGGGAGAGCATAAAAATTGTTAAAGTAAGTAAAAAGTAAAAGTAAGAAAATAGGACCACTAAAATAAGACCGAGAGGTAAAATACATAAAAAATATAATAAAAATAAATATAAAAATTATATATATATATATATATATATATACACACACACACACACACATACATATATATATATATATATATATATATATATATATATATATATATACACATACATACATACATATTAATAACAATTAAATAAATAGGCCTAGCAAGAATAAATATCAGTTAAAAGCTAAGCTAAAAAGGTGGGTCTTGAGCCTGCTCTTAAATACATGAACGTTCTCTGCGGTCCTGAGCTCCTCCTCAAGTCGTTCCAGAGGCGAGGGCCATAATATTGGAAAGACGCCTCGCCGTGAGTCTTTCTGTTGACTTTAGGAATAACTAGGAGACCCCTGCCGGAGGAGCAGTTCTGAAAGATGAGAAGGACCAAGACCATTAAGACATTTAAAAACCATTAAAAGAACTTTAAAATCGATCCTGAAACACACGGGGAGCCAATGCAGCGACTCTAAAACCGGTGTAATGTGGTCCCGCCTCCTGGTCTTTCTCAAGACACGAGCTGCTGAATTTTGTAAAAGTTGTAAACCTGAGATACTCTTTTTGGGAAGACCAGAAATTACAGTAGTCGATACGACTGGTGATAAAAGCATGCATTAGCGTCTCCGTGTTGGCCCGAGAGAGAATGGGACGGACTCTGGCTATGTTCTTTAGATGGTAAAAATCTATCTTTGTGATATTCTTAATGTGTGGAATTAAAGTCAGCTCAGAGTCAAAAATCACACCCAGGTTCTTCACCTGTGAGGAAGGATTAAAAGACAATGGCTGTAGTTTGGGTAAAAGTTTCTCTCTCTGGGCCTTAGGACCGATTTCTAAAACATCAGTTTTGTCCTGGTTAAGCTTAGTTTAGTTTAGTTTATTTGTTTATTTGAGCAATACACCTTGTGCTCAAAAGGAGTGGGCTGAAGCAAAAAGCTTATGAGCCCCCACCCCCAAGTGCAATAAAATAAAAAAGAACATTTCAAAACATTACAAGCAGCTACATTCGTACAGACCAACTTACAAACTTACAACAACAAAAATATATGAACTGTTTATATAATTAATTGGAACAACGCACAGCTACAACAACGATCTCGTTTCATATACGATGTCTAATACAAAGCAAGTCAAAAAATGTGTTCCTTAATATATTTCTTGCAGATTTTTACCCGTGATTACCGAGTTACTTTTATGGTATAAAGGTACATTAATAGATATTATAATCTGAGATCTTGATGCTTTCCAGTTGTCATTACCATTCTTAGTATAATTTTAATTTGGGTTTAATTATCATTATCATTATTATATATTTATTTAATTAAGTTATATGTGAAGTATGATGTTCCTGCATAGTGTGGTGCATTAAAAAGCCAGAGAGTGGGCCAGTTGAAGAGGGCAGTAGCTCCCCTTCAACAAACCCCCACACGGCTGCCCTAACAGCTGATTTTGTAGAATATGTTCCTATGCTGAGTGGTGCATTAAAGGACAAGGTTTAGAGCCCGTTGGGAGGATTCCTCTCAACAGATCCATAACCTGCCAACCCTAATTCTCCATTTGTGAATTTGAGCAATAGAATGACAACCGTTCCAAGCAGCAACACTCTTCCTTGAATATAGAGGAAAAAATACACATAATTGATTCTACTGCTCCCCCTAGTGGCAACACATTTCTTCTTGTCTGTATATTTCAAGAGTCTTTTGTTTGTATTTATATTTGAACAGGTTAATGTTTGGACATCGTTTCAAATCGATCTCCAGTTTATTCCACAATTGTACACCATTAACTGTTGGACTAAAACTTTTCAAAGTTGTGCTATGTTTCTGAATCCTAAAGTTTAATTCATCATGTAAATCATAACGACCAGTACGTTCTTGGAACCTTCTTTGTAATTGGTTTGGTAACAATTTATGGAAGAGGAGAGACACGCACATCCAACGCTCTAAACCAGTGTGCTGGATCCAAAATAGTACATGATAAGAAAAGGAAAAGATCCGCACAACTGAGGTTCGCTCACCGATTTATTGTACACCGAAGGTGGTGGTTGACGTTTCGGGTCTAGCCCTTCATCAGACATTGGTAACAATTTATACCTTGCTTTGAATAACAACTGTACAGTTTGGAACTCAACAATGTCACAAAACTTCATGATCTTTGATTTTAAAAATAATGAGTTTGTGTGGTCCAAAAACCCAACTTTATGAATTACTCGGATAGCTCTTTTTTGCAACAATATTATTGATTTAACTGTGTTTTTATAAGTACTACCCCAAACCACAGTACAATAATATAAGTAGGGCAAAATCAGAGAACAGTATAAGGTATGTAGAGCTTTGATGTTTAAAATGTGCTTTGCTTTTGCTATTACTGAAATGCTTCTAGAAATTTTCGTAGATATATATTTAATATGAGATTTCCAAGTAATTCTGTCATCAATAATCACACCGAGAAATTTGATTTCATGGACTCACTCGATAACAACACCCTCTATCTGAATTGCTTCCTGAGCATTGGAATTACAGTTGCCAAATATCATCATTTTGCTTTTACTCAGATTTAGAGATAATTTATTTTGTTTGAACCACTTGTTGACACTTTTGAGTTCCAAGTTAACAATCCGACACAGCTGCTGTAAGTCGTCTCCTGATGCAAAAATATGTGTATCATCAGCAAACAAGATAAATTTAAGTACTTCAGATGTTTTACAAATATCATTAATATACATATTAAACAATTTTGGACCCAGAATAGAACCTTGAGGTAAACCACAGACAATTTGTCGACAACTCGACTGATAGTCACCGATTTTCACACATTGTTTTCTATTTTTTAAGTAACTGGTAACCCACTGTAGAGCTACCCCCCTAATTCCATAATGTTCTAGTTTATTAATTGATATATCATAGTTTATTGTATCAAACGCTTTACTCAGGTCAATAAATAACCCTATTGCATATTTCTTGTTATCTACAGCATTAGTTATTTCTTCAGTTATATCAAAGAGCGCGTGTGAGGTTGAGTGATTGTTCCTAAAACCAAACTGATTGTCCGAGAGTAAATTACACTTTTCAATAAAGCTGTCAAGTCTAGCGTTAAAGACCTTTTCTAAGATTTTAGAGAATTGCGGTAAAAGGGAAACAGGCCTATAGTTTGTAAAGAGATGTTTATCTCCTGCTTTGAACAGAGGAATCACTTTTGCTACTTTCATACTATCAGGAAATTGTCCAGTTTGCAACGATAAGTTACAGATGTAAGTTAACGGCTTAGAGATACTTTCAATAACAGTTTTTAAAGTTTTCATATCCATGTCATGGTAATCGGTCGAGGTCTTATTTTTACACCCTTTAACAATGTCCAGTATCTCCTTTTCCTCCACAGGGTTGAGGAACAAGGACATAGGATTTGTGTCTATCAGTTCACAATTATAGTTCTCAACATTTGCAATTTTTGCAGCAAGGTTCGGTCCAACATCTACAAAGAATTTATTAAATGTATCGACTACTTCATTCATATTATTTAAAGTGTTATCCTCATCTTTGAAATATTTTGGATAATTAATCGTTCTTGGTTTATTTCTAATTATACTATTTAAGATATTCCATAAACCTTTAATATTATTCTTATTGCTATCTAACAATGTATTATAATAATCCTGTTTACATTTTCTAATGATACCTGTCAGTTTATTTTTATATTTTTTATATTTATCCTCAGCTTCTTTTGTTTGGTTATTTATAAAGTTTTTGTAAAGATTTTTTTTTTTCTTGCAAGCATTTAGTAAACCCTTAGACATCCATGGTGTTTCTTTACACTTTCTGTTTTTACAGTATTTCTTCATTGGGCAATGTTTGTCATATACTTTTTGAAATACTCGCGTAAACTCATCATAAGCCATATTCGTGTCATTCTCTCTGTACACAATACTCCAGTCTTGAGCTAAAAGCTCCTTTTTAAATGCATCAATAGTTTTCTCTGTTTTTACCCTTCTAAATCAATACTTGTTTTCCTCCTCATCTTTTACATATCCATTTTTATACAAAACGAAAACTGGAAGGTGATCACTAATATCATTTATAATTAACCGGCTGACTGTATCATTTTCTATTTCATTTGAGAAAATGTTATCAATCAAGGTGGCACTATGGGTTGTAATTCTACTTGGTTTGGTTATTAGAGGAAACAGACCTATACTGAATAAAGTATTTATAAATTCGTCCGACTTTTTATGTTTATATGGGTTTAACAGATCGATGTTGAGGTCTCCCCCCACAAACATGACTTTATGATTTAATCCTGAAAAGTGCTCCTCCATCCACTTAGAAAAAACATCTATATCAGAGCCAGGTGTTCTATAAATACAACTTACAATAATATTTTTCTTTTTTTGCCTTGTAATTTCAACAGTAAGGCATTCAAGTGTATCTTCCACCACCATTGTCTTATTTTCCATTACTTTGTAACTATAGTTGGAGTCTATAAACATAGCTACGCCCCCACCATGCTTGTTTCTTCTGTTCATACTTATAAATTCATAACCCTCAATAGAAAACTCAAATTCTCTGTCTTATTAATCCAGGTTTCTGTGATTAGAATGACACTGAATGGTGTGGAAAACTGTTTTAAGAAGCTTTTGATGTGGTCAAAGTTTGCATAGAGACTTCGACTATTGAAGTGGATTACATTGAATGCCTTAATGTTCTTAAATTTACTATTGTACAGATCCTCTGTGTAGTATTGACAGTCATTGGTAGCTCTAGTAAAAAAGTTATTTTCCGGGTCAATGTCGATCTCAGTGTTCTGTAGGTCGTATTGTGAGAATGTAAAATCCTGAGTGTTTGCTTCAGCAATTCTCCTTATTGAAAAGTCCAAGTCGGTGCTTCCTATAGAACTATATGTATTACTGGACATGTGAAATTATGTGCGTTTACATACCAAAGTCCATACCAAAGTGCTTTTACATACCAAAGTCCATACGTTTTTCCCGGTGTTTATACTGGATGTGGTGTACTGCTGCGTGGACGTATAATGAGTTTGTCATATCTCAAGAAGGCGATCTCCCCCCTTTCTCGTGCAGCTCTCAGCTCCGGCATCAGTTCTTTACGTTTTCTTTTTATTGATTCGGTGTAGCTGGAGAAGGTTTTCTGCTATCCAGGATTTGATATCTAAAATGCAGCTAAAAAGTGCATCCATTGGCCTGGTGTCATCAGGAGACATGGAGACCTAGGACCTGTTTGCCATGGGAGACCCTTCCAGGGGCACGAAGCCCCCGACAACAGAGCTCCCAGGATCATTCGGGTGGTCAAATAATTAATTAATAACTAATATCATTAAATTGTATTACTCTCAATCTCGCGTACCCATGTATTGGATTTCATACATCGAATACTGTCTAAATAAACAAATCTGCCACGCTGTGTTTCCCCTGTCCTCCTGCTTCCTTTGCTTCCCTCATGCGAGCCTAATCTGTGCCATCTTCACTCGCGATTGTGGGCAGTGAAATCATAGCGGTGCCCTCCTTATCTGCAGCCTCCTGTCAGTTTGAAGTGTTTTACGGCTCAGCGCTTCACAGGGATAGGGAGGTTTGTCGGCTGATAGACAACATGGCTGGGGGCGCTTGTTGCGAGCTCCGCCTGTCATGCTGCAGCCAGCCCGGAGCAGGTGAAGGGATGATTCCATGTCCAGGCTGTTTAAAAGAAGTACCTCCTCAGCTGACAGTGCATAGATAAGTGTCGGCTGAAGGAGGCTATGTGGGCAGTGGCGAGTGAGAGTGGAATAACTCAACAGGTTCATAATATAGCCATAAGGTTATATAAGCTAAATACTAACTCAAATTCAAATAACTAAAATCCACTAAAGTCCATAAGATGTTATTGATAAAGAAACCTCAGAAATTATATAAATGCCATGAAAAGGACAAAACATACATCCCCATATGTTCCCAATTCAAATGAGATAGAACGTTCGATTTGAAACGGGTCCGGGATTAACAAAATGTGCACATTTGTAGGAACAGGCACAGATAGCTAAAGGCATTTCTGTGATTTCTATGACCCATCCGTCCGACCTAGCAGAAACCGTAAAAAAGCAATAGGTTGCGTTCACGATTTAGAATTCCATTTCAGTTGGAGGGCAGGTGCCAATACAACTCTATGGGAGAGAAACAGTTTTTGAAAGAAATTTCCAAAAAGAAAATGTCCAAATGTTTTCTCTGATCATCATGTGACAGTGATTGGATTCACAAACCTGACATGTGAATTTTATGGCTGAAAGTCCTTTCTACTGGCCAACATCAAGCACATGTTTTTGAATATTGTCTCCACTTTTGGACGCCCTTGTGAAGAAATAATTAGACATATGTTCATATGTGCTGAAAGATGTGACTTTGAACTTTGTGTCAGTTTTTGTTTCATGTGAATTGGCCCAGGAATTACAGAGATATTAGCAATGATTTAAGACTATAAATCTGCATTTTGAGCGTTACTATGGTTACGGCCGTGGAATTTTCAGTTGCCCTCCACCTCAATGTTAAACTATAGGCTCTTTAGAATGTTGTGATGTCACGTGAACGCTACCTATTGATCATGGATATCATAGAGGTCATAGTAATCAACAATAACCATACAGCCGCTGGATCACTAAGGTCAAATACGCCTGATTGATATAATTTCTTTATGGCATAAAAAAAAATTATAAAGATCAGATCACATTTAGTGACCAATTTAGGCAGAAATGTGAGAAACGGTGTACTTACTTTTCTTCCCACTGTATATACGTTTTACAGGTTGAGCCCCAAATTTCCACATAGTAAGTTAAATATGGCATAATCATTGTGTTGTATAAAGTGAGTAAACTGGATTGATTTTGAGATAACTTTACTTTACTGTATGCAACACCGCAAAGGATTTTGTTTCTTGGACCCTTTGAATGTCCATACCGTCAAATTTTATGGATACATCAAATGTATAATTATTTTTTAGTTCTTCATTCACTACTTCAATAGTCTGCTAAATATCTTTCCATGAATAAAATAAGGTTCATCGGCAAATAAAATACGCAGTTTATCCAATGCTTTTCTAAAGTCATGCATATATGGGCGGTACGGTAGCGCAGCGGTAAGTGCTTGTGCTTCACAGCTAGAAGGTAACAGGTTTGATTCCCACCTGGACGGGGCCTTTCTGTGTGGGGTTTGCATGTTCTCTCTGTGTCTGTGTAGGTTTCCTCCGGGTACTCCGGTTTCATGTGTTCATTAACATGCACTGTCCTGACCAAATAAACCAATAAATAAATGTGTAATATGAACAATAATGGCCCAAGTATTGAGCCTTGGGGAACCCCCGTCCCCAGTTGATGTCACGCAGGTCTGATCCTGTATCATTTATTTGAACATATTGCATTCTATTTTGTAAATAACTTGTGATCAATTTATGAGCAATACCTCTGATTCCATATTTTTCTAGTTTCCAAAGTAGTCTTGAGTGATTAATTACATCAAATGCCTTTTGTAAGTCAATGAAAATACCTACAAAATGTGTTTTATTAGTCAAATTGGGTTCATTAGGTCTTTTAAGAATGATGCGACTTTTGTTTTTACAGCCAGACCTTCGTGTTAATTTTGTACCTGACGGTTTCGGCTACAAATGTGGCCTTCCTCCGAGGTTGACATGTGGTGTAACAAAAAATGTGTGACACCACATGACAACCTTTGAGGAAGGCCACAGTTGTAGCTGAAACCGTCAGGTACGAAATTAACACAAAGGTCTGGCTGTAAGAACAAAAGTAGCAATGTTTTTTATTGTTTATTTCTCTTGCTATTTTTTCAGTTAATTCCATTATAGCTATTTCAGTGGAGTGGTTTTTCCTGAATCCATACTGACTATTGTTTAGAATATTCTCCTTTGTATAAGTTTTGTGCATTCTTCTGCAAATACTTTTTCTATTTTTTTTTTTTAATTGAGGCAATAAAGACACTGGTCTGTAATTTGAAAAACCATGTTTGTCTCCATTTTGTAAATAGGTACGATTTTATCATATGGTAAACTCCTGTATTTACAGTACATACAGCAAGACCTTTTGCAACTTTTTAGAGGAGCAGATTTACTAAATAGAGTATAGTTCTTAAGCTTGTGACTTTTTAATTTTGTGTGACCCAATATCAAATAATGGCCAATAAGACAATTCACCAGCTTGCCTGCTTAAATGTAGCAGCCTAATTTCCGTCAGTCTACACCAGGGCAGCTGGCTGGTACTATAGTAGCTTACCGTACAACCACCGAGCATGGAGTGAATGCATAATGACAGGATACTGCTCTAATAACTTTGTTAAGCTTGTAAAGCACAAGACAAGTGTAATCCACTATTATTAGATTGGATTTAGATTTTTTCACAATGTTTGAAAATTAAGGATTATTTTCACCATGAAATCGTGCTTGCTATGTTAATATAACAGAGTTTCGAGATTTGAGCCTTGCCATTACTCTTCAGCACAATCACAGGTGCTCCTGCTGATGGTTGCCAGTGTGATAACACATGTTTGGTACAGTGTGCATGTATCTGTCCACAGTTGACTGGACAAACGGAACATGTGGCGGCCGCGGACAGCTCCACACATCGCCTGCTGCTGGCCACTGGCAGTTGGCAGACAGGTGTGTGGGTTTTTATGTGTGAGACAGAAAAACTGTGAATTTATGTTGCTATTTAGACAGCACTCAGGCCGTTCCACTGTGAGCAGCAGACAACTGCAAGTGCTAAGAGCCAGCTGTCTGCTCGTGTACAGTAGACTCTCTGTGAGGCACAAATTCATTCATTCTCTCTCTCTCTCAACTGACAGATGTGCTTAGT
The DNA here is from genome assembly GCA_021464625.1 of Proterorhinus semilunaris. Lineage (NCBI taxonomy): Eukaryota > Metazoa > Chordata > Actinopteri > Gobiiformes > Gobiidae > Proterorhinus > Proterorhinus semilunaris. Next base: position 28,549,542 of record CM038349.1, read on the forward strand.
CTTCCTTTAGGAACAAGACTGGTGTCCGCAATTTTACAGTGTAGGGCAGATGGCAGAATTAAACGTGAGCAGATTGTTAGATACAAGTGAATTTTACATCAGAAACATGACACACACACAAAAAAAAACAGAGAAAGAGGTTTTCTGAGATGACAAGGTTTCACCACCAGAGGTCATCATTTGCTATGTGTAAGCAGCACTGATCAGAATCAGAATCAGAATCAGAATTCGTTTTATTGCCAAGGTTTGTGAACAAGGTTTACAAACTAGGAATTTTACTTGGTGCAAACGTGCGACATAAAACATATAACACAGAATTAAGATAAAAAATAAGCTAAGAACGTTAAACTATAAGGCTATAAGGGCATGCATAAAATAAAAAATATTAAATAAATAAGATAAAATAAAGTGACATATGTTAAGACAACAACAATTTGACAATGAACAACAGCGGGATTGTATATACAGATGTTTTGGCATTTAAAGTGGTATTAAGTGTTTAAAGTGATAAAGTGATAGCAGCGGGTCTAAGTGTGGACACACCGCACACTGCAAGTGCAGATACATCCATGAGTCTGTAACTAAGCTACAGAGACTTGTATTTGTTCAGGAGTCTGATGGCAGAGGGGGGAAAAACTGTTCAAGTGGCGGGAGGTGTGGGTGTGGATAGACCATAGCCTCCTGCCTGAGGGGAGAGGGGTGAATAGTCCGTGACCAGGGTGAGAAGGGTCAGCTGTGATCCGACCCACACGCCTCCGGGTCCTGGAGGTGAACAGGTCCTGGAGAGATGGGAGCTCACAGCCAATCACCTTCTCTGCAGCAGCACAATGCGCTGCAGACGGTGCTTGTCCCGTTCTGTAGCGCCGGGGAACCACACAGTGATGGAGGAGGTGAGGATGAACTCGATGATGGCCGTGTAGAACTGCGCCAACATCTTGGTTGGCAGCTTGAGTTTCCTCAGCTGCCGCAGGAAGAACATCCTCTGCTGGGCCTTCTTGATGAGGGAGCTGATGGTTGGCTCCCATTTGAGGTCCTGGGTGATGGTGGTGCCCAGGAAACGGAAGGAGTCCACGATGGAAATGGGGGTGGAAGAGTCTGTCAGGGCAAGGGGGGACGGTGGGGCTGTGTCTTTCCTAAAGTCCACGATCATCTCCACTGTCTTCTGGGCGTTCAGCTCCAGGTTGTTGTGGCTGCACCAGGACGCCAGCCGTTCCACCTCTCTCCTGTAGGCGGACTCATCACCGTCCGAGATGAGCCCGATGAGTGGCTCATGAGTGCGATGGTCATGCGATGGTCATGTCCTAGTTTTATGTGGAGTATCATATAGGTATACTTTTTTTTTTAGACTTAATAACATTAGGGTGAAATTATATTTACATACATTAATTATTTATTGCAGACAGGTGTTCATTGTTAATTTGGCATGCTTTAACCAAATAATTGCCTCTTATTCAGTGGTTCCCTCAATATGACATTTGGGGGGTTATTTATCTGAAAAATAAAATATAAAATTTTGTGGGCATGTTGCACCTAATTTACCATTTGAAATATCCTGTCTTCCAGAATTAGGGCCCCAAATGCAAATGAGAGTAAGCTGTGTATGTTAAATTTTTTTCATGTACTACTCGTTTTGCATGTGAGCAAACACTTGGTAAATTACCTTGGACCTTGGTCTTATTGCAGAGAGGGAATTAAGCTGTTTAAACAAAGGCTAGAGGGGGGAATTTTGAGATTTGTAATTAATTAACTATGTTGTTCATAAGGGAACAAAACTGCAACATAGTTAAAAGCAAAAACAAAACAGAAAGTCAGTTTAGCCTGACATGGGCTCTTTAACATAGATGTCATGTTGTCACAGAGGGACAATTTCCCTTGGGGATTCAGGGCAAGTGTAGGAGTAGGAATAGGAACCTTGGCGGCCCAGCTGGAGAAAGGGCTTCCTTAGTGTTAATGGAGTCAGCCTGGAGCAGGGGGTGGTGCTGCAGGAGGACGATGGAGGCACCTGCAGCATGAATGCGGGAACCAGCTTCAGAAACTCTCACGAGCAGTTGGTTGCCACAAGAAAAGTGGCAGACCAGGACTGGTGTTGCCCGGCCCTGCTGTGCCCAAACAGGGACTCACTATGGAGAGGCACACTGAGTTTTAGCTTAAGACAACAAAGGTATTTTAATAGATGTATTGGCCTTAGCTGAAAATACTTAGCACAATTTATAGTTTAGGCAGATGACAGGTTAGAGAATTTTAGCAAAATTCTTGATATTAACATGAAATGTGTACAAGTATAACAAGAAGGAAAAAGCTTCATCAGGACTAACGGCCTGCTAGCCCCCTGCTGAGGCTTAAACCACTAACGACTCTCTCTTGTCTTTTAAGATAACGATGGGAGCAGCAGGGGGGCACTGGGTGACATCTTGTTTGGGGGTGTCTTGCCGTGCGGCTTGTGTATTAGCCCAGGCAGAGAATACCCTACATCCGTGGCTTTCCTAATGTAGGACGGATACAGGGACTGCTTCAGGGGCTATAACTGGGGATTTTGGACTTTGGATAGCCCTAGGTTAGGCCTACTATAGACCTGAGAAATGTAATCTTAAGTGGTAATTGATTTGAAAATGTTGATAACCCACTGTCCTCATAAAGAGTGTGTGTGTGTGTGTGTGTGTGTGTGTTTGGAGTGGCCCCAGTTGAGATAGAGCCCATAAAATAACCTGTTGTGGAAAGTGCTGTTTTTCTCAGCTCAGTAACATTTCCTTATGGTAGTGTCACACCTCACGTCTCTCCCATTCACTTTAAGTAGAGAAGTAAATCAGAAAAAAGAACTCTACTGATGACAAAAAGACTTGCCACAAAAACAACTCCTCCTTTACTTAATTTATTTTCTCTAGTCATCAATATTTTGGAATATGTATTAAAACATTTTCAGTTATGACAAGGTTCTTTGCTCTTTTCAGGGAGTAGGACTATAAACCATGTAACCTGCCACATGGGGCTTAAGCAGCAGCTCGGGTCTTTGACCTGTGCCCCCTGCATGAACTGCCCTGTGTTTGTGTTGTGCCTAGCGTAAATCAACAGTCTCAATTAGGCTAGATCCTTCCCTCATCGCCATTTCAGGTGTGAAATCAACCACGTGACAAGTGTGGTCACATCTCCAGAAGAGAAGCCAGCATGGGGCCACAGCTCATTGTTTACAGTGGAGGTGACGGCACATGCCACTGTCCCCTTTGTGATGTGACAAGGTGCGAGTAGATAATCTGTGATTTACGACGTACAGTAGCTGAGGAGGAAAGGGGGCCACCAGAGATCCCCACTCACAGGCTGCAGGACTGAAGGCCGTGTGGCACTTCCCCTTCCTTTCACCTACAGTAAAATGTTCCAATTTGAGGTGGTCACCCTGAAATATCTACCCAATATATTGACCAAACAATAAGATCGGTCTTAAGAAAACTGAGATGATCATTTGTATCAAAAAAACGCTATAATACTTTCATCAGTTAAGTTTCAATGGTTGCACCCAGTTTCACACCTCGTGTTTCCTAGCAACAAAAAGGTCATATAAAATAAAACCCCAGGTTAGAATCGAGCTTTGAGTAATATTTGAGTCACATTGAAACCATTATGTATAAACTTTTCCTTGTAACCACAATATCGCCACAACCCTAAAACACCCAAGAGAAACTTGAGTAGAGAGTGAACTCTGCTTCTGGACAAAATCTCAAATGATTAAAATAGAAACTTTCTAAAATACCTAGAACAAGCTTTAAAAAATCTGTCATGAGACCCAGTTGCGTTCTTAATAAGACATTAAAACCCTCTTTTATTTTTATTTTTTTTATCAACATTATAGCAAGTTTCAACATTGCAACTGCATGAACCCATTATAGAACATCTGTTGTTACTTTTTGTGTGATTTTATATATAGGCCTACATTTGTATTGCAGATTTGGAGTTTCATGAATGGCTGTCTTTGGAACACAAAGCAGCTTATAGACTACAAGTTCCAGCAAAGCACAATATTTGCATGTATGATTAGGCAGTATTTGGCAGCACAGTAATAGCATGTAATTGATAATGACGTATAATGTGTTTGCATCATTATCAAGAAAATACGGTTTCCTTGTGGTTTAAACTATTCATATTGGTTTAGTGTTAAAAAATATCACCATGAAACATAGTAGGATGACACCAAAATGACGCTTCATGCTTCTCCATTCCATTCCAATGCTATTACTATGCTGTAAGTAAAGTATTTACAGATCATCTTTAAAGGTTTGATCTACTTTGAAGAGTAATGCACGTTATCAGTTTGTTCCAAACTAGTTATTTTTTGTAGTATCTCACTTTTAGCATGCTTTTTGTATACAGTACCACATTTTCTGAGGTCATCCAGATAATGTTTTCACTCCAGCTTGCTTTTTCCCAGAGAAAGAAGGCTGTGTAAAAGTCTGTGTTGTGTTGGCTACAGCTCCGGTGGCTCCTCCCCCTCCACTGGTTGTGTCCCTTCCCCCACTCAGTGTAAAAACAAATCTCCTTTTCTGCTCTGAGCCTCCAACTATTGAGTCAACAAATGTCAGTGTGGCCGAGCAGAGCGGTGGGCTCGAGTTTTAAGCCTGTGCTGCATCTAAAGGGTTTTCAGACAAGACCCAGATGTAGCCAAAGTAAAAAGGGAATTATACTGGAAAGCCAACGTTGTGTCCAGTAACAAGAGACTCTTTAAATGGAGCCGGTCCTGTTGCTTTTATTACACTAAAGAAGCTATTGACTGTAACATCATCATTGGTATTAAAGTAAATAAAGTAGTAAAGCCAAGAAAAGTATGTTCCTCTGTTATTTTTATGGTTTTCTAGTATTAAAGCTACACCGTGTATTATGTTACCCAATAAATAAAATTGAAATACAAGCATTTACAGATAGGATAGACAGATATTTTCAGAATGAAAAAAATACCTACAAACAAACATGTGCTTTTGCTGTGAGCGGCTCACCTCTCCTAATGAGTAACTTTACCAGGAGTGGGTACGTCTCCAGCTCGTTTCCATGGAGATGTTGACTTTAGTTAGTAGAATGTGTGATGTTAAAATCACACATTTTTACATATTAACAAACCAAAAGTACACATAGGGTATTCAAGGGTAAATAAATATCAAGTACACAACCAGTCCATGTCACTAAAATGCAAAGACTGCTAAAACAGGAGATTACTGATGTTAAAAGAAAACCGAGAGTATTAAATCTATAGCAAGTTTCAACTAATTGCGCTTGAAGTAAACTCTGGCACACTTGGTAGTGCAGTAAGAAGTGTAAGAAGGTCCCGGGTTCGATTCCCACTTGGACAGGGGAGTTTGCATGTTCTCCCCGTATCTGCGTAGGTTTCCCCTACTACTAAAAACATGTACAATAGGCATGGATGAATGATGTGTGTGCGTGAATGAATGATGGTGGTCAGAGGGACCGTTGGCGCAGGTGTGTGCAGTCACGACTGTGCTTCTGTCAGTCTCCCCCAGGGGAAACTGAAGCTAAAAAGGTAGCTTACCACCACTGAGTGTGGAGTGAATGTAAACATTGCCTCATGTAAAGCGCTTTTGACTACGCTTGTGAAAGGCGCTATATAAATACATTTCTTCTTCCGCATCGTTTTTGGTTTTGGGAATAACCCACCTGACGCTGGTTTAAACCAAGACTTACACACTAAAATTATGACTATAGCAAAATGACAACAATAGTTATTTTCATAGGCTCCTGATAGATGTGAGCATGTGTTCAGGTTACATATTTCAAACACTGATCTATAGTCAATTGGCTTTGATTAGACCTTAATTTGATCAATAAAAACCAAACCAGGGTCGGTCGAGCTGCACAAACAAGGAAGATCTTCCAAGGTACTCATTTCAAGAGGACAAAGTGTGAACATGGTTAACATGATTTAGCTGGTAAAACACTTGGACAGAATCGGGACAAACCAGTTTTATGATGCTCTATGAGAGATCTGCTTTTGTGAGAGTAGAGTATTCAAAAATAAAGAGAATAGAATTGAACTGAATCACCTGTTAAAAACCAAGCGAGTGATTAGAACGTAAACACTGAAACCAGGATCAAATGAGGGGCAAGCAAGTGTTATGAAACCTGAAGATGAAACATGCAAAAGACACTTAACTATATTTACAGCGCTTGAAAAGCACTGAGCTCTTAAAGCCAGTACAAGAACTAAACCAAGTGTAAAAACATAGAGGGAAGAATAACAATTTTGTTATAGGATTTGAAGCCCTTGTATGAAGTATTCGCCCGCCAAGCTGTCTCTGTACGCAGGAGCCCACGTGGCATGTGTCAACAGGAGGTAGGTCTTGGGAGTCCCACTATGCTGGCTGTATGTGCACATGCCTAAGAGTTGTCTTACACTGCGCTGTCTAAAAACGAGCCAGCCAAAATCAGGCTCCATGGCAACTGCTTCTATTCCGGTGAATTGTAAAAAAATTACTACTACCACCAGCGCCATCAACAACACCACCACTCATGCCTGAGAAGAGGAGGAAGTCTTGAAAAAAAAGGAGGGAAAAAACTCAAAGTGACTCAGGCTTCCTGTCTGAGAATGAGCGAGAGGGGGTGGAGAGAGAGACAAGACTGTGCACAATTTGAGCTTCACAAAAAAAGTCCAGCGGGGGAGGGTGGAGTCCTGTCCCATGAAATCCAGTCCGGCGCTTGAGGGGAGCCATTATAGTAGTGTTCACTATTGTGTGCGGCTGACCTAAGAAGAAGAAAAAAAAAAAAGAAGGGGGAAGCGGAGAAGGGAGGGAAAGAAAACCTGTCCCTTTGTGTGGGAAGGACTCAGCAGGATAGTGATTTTGTGATTATTTCTCCAAGCCAAGCCTCCTCGTCTCTATGAGAGCAGCATTCTGGCTTTGCACACCACGCCACTCCACAGTTATGTATCGGCAGAGCAGGAACAGCGACACCAGAAGCGTCTCCTGATGATGTTGGACGCCGACGTCAGCCTGGCTTCCATGAATATTGATGTGGAGGATAGTCTGTTTCATAGAAGAACAGAAGGAGGCAAGATGGCTGCCCTTTAGGATTTGTTAAAGGGTAGAAGCGGAGAAGAGAGATTTGGACGCCTTTTTGTTGGATCTTCTGCAAAGTGGAGGGACAGGAAAGCAGGTGAGAATGGAGACTGTGGGTTAATGCAAGACTTGCCTGGTTTACATTGTGAGCTTAGGAGCGTTTGAGGTTGGGTTTTAACCCCTTGATGAGGTAAAGCTCTGGCCCCCTCGGTAAAAAGCACAAGCCGACGTATTAAGGAGGGATATTAGATAAAGATAGTGTAACATGGCTGATCTTTTTTCCGTTTTCCTAAAAAAAGTACCATTCTATTTTTACCATTTATACTTGTACTTAAATATAAAGGCATAGACTTGAGGATTAGGAACTTGGTTATATGTAGTGGGCAGTAAAATGTTTCATGGCTCTCGATTGTTATATTTACATATATGGCCTACATCTAACTGGGTAATGCAAGATTACAGTATACAATTATTTTTATGTTGAAACTTTATACATATACTTATGCTGGTTCAGTGCTCTATGTCGAGTGTTTAATGGTGAGAATATGGTGTACTTTGAAGGAGAGCCCCGGGCTGGACACTTGGAGCAGTAAAGTGCACAGTGTGCGCACAGCAGTAGGGCTGGAATAGCTTGGTGGCTTTGTGCATCTCCGTGAATCAGCTTTCATTGCTTTCACCACTGAATGACAAGCAGACACAAAGGCAAATCCCAAGGAGAAGCCAAAGCAACGGGAGAACTGTGGCAGTGTTGTGTATGTGCTGAAGGTCAGAAGGCTCCAGCAAAAATGAAATTCTAAACCGATGCACCATTAACTAGACCAAGGCGAAAGGTGATTCTAGAGCGAGGGTTGTGTTGCAACAAATAATTTTGGTTCTCAAGTGTTTTGGCTTGGTTTTTGTTGTGCCCTCAATCTTTCTCAAGGCTGTCACAACCTACCTGTGCCATGGTGCATTGAACTATTACATGTTTATGACCTATTAGGGTCACTGTTTTATGCTATGTCTGGCCACATGCTATGTCTGGCCACATTTGCTCATCGCATGTATAAAATTGTGTGGGTTTTTTTAGTGCTTGATGCCTCTTTTTTTTATTATGTTGCTTGATGTCAACCACTCATGATATGTAACTACTTTGACACTATCCAGCCCTATTCTGTTTGTAAGCAAAGCCACGGATTACAACCACAGCACACTGACCTAATTCCTTCCCATGATAAAGCAGTAGATATCCCCACTGAGTAAATCACTTTTACATAACAAGGCGAATTTGTAACAGATCGATATAAGATAACTTTAGTGTACCATTTGCATATGGGCAGCATGTCCCAATTCACTTCACTAATCGCTTAACTAACATGTTAGTTTTTCTTGTGCCGACAATGGCTTAAGCATTAACATCTGAATAGGTCATTAGAATACAGAGGGAATCTCAGCAGCTAGTTGTGTATTGGATGTGGATTGTGCTTTTGCTGTTAAATAGAAGAGCCTAAAGGTAAAATCTCTAGGTTTGTTAGCAGCAACAATAATGACAGGGGCCTTCTGTTAGGAATTGACCTGGATCTATCTACAGCAATTGGTCACTAAGAGCTCGGGCAAAGTCAATGTGTTTAGAGAGCAATGAAGTCAAAATGCAGATGCTGAAAAATGAATGGCTTCCAAAGGACAACAGAAAAAAATATGGTTGTGTAAAACATAAGTGAAAAAGCATATTTTGTAAAGAGCAAGGAAGGGCTGTCAGGAAACCTACACAAAAAAACTGGCCAGGCTTCTGTGACGCAATGGGTTGGCTGTGTCAGTGAGTGCATGTCTACAGTTCAAAAAGTCTGTTCTGCCTGTTTACTTGCATAATGGCAGTTTGTTTATGTATTGCAAAAAAGTAGGTCAGCATCCAAAAAATGCCAGAAAAAAAAAGACTGCATGTACTGAAATGTTATTGGCTGAAAAAACCTGTATGGTGGATTAGGTACACAACATAAGTAGTTTATTTGGTTGGGACAGTGCATGTTAATGAACAAGCCACTCCGGATTGTAGCCATGGGTTATTTCCATCTGTTGTCCCACACTCGCACTCTCAAACACACTCTCATTCATCCTGGCCTATTGTACATGTTTTTAGTGGTAGGGGAAAGGAGTGACTCGAACGAAATCTACGCAGACACAGGGAGAAGATGCAAACTCCACACAGAAAGGCCCCGTCCAGGTGGGAATCGAACCTGGGACCTTCTAGCTGTTAAGTACGACCACCGTGCTGCCCAATAAGTATAATGAATGGAACAAGATCAATAGCTCAACTGACTTTTCAAAAGCAAGAATGTCTAAATGCAGCCTGTAGTTGTAACGCAATATGAAACCACACTGTATACTGCAATTAAGTAGCTAATAAGCAAGAAGCTATAAAAATGGAGCATCAAAGCATTTATGTGTATTTATATTGCTGCTTAAATGACATTTAACTACTGCTAAGTAAGATTAAGTGAATCACCCTTCCAAATATGTTGGAAGGGTATCACTTTAAAATCCTATATGCATAATAGATCTACTCTAGATTTAGGAAGACATTGTATTGGATATGCATATTGTATTGAAGTTTGTGTAAACCAGCAGTGCTGCTGGTCTTTATGCAGAGAAAGGCTGCACAGTAATGAGCCTGTGGGGGTTGAGTGGGGGATGGGCAGATCCATCACATGCACATAGCTCTTGTGATCTAGCTACACCTCAAAGATAAAGTAGCGCATTGGGACTGCTCCTCTGCTGGGGCCGTATAAGTCCCCTTTATGTCACTCCCAGCCTTGAGACAATATCCGTTTTTTGAGGGGAAGAATGTCCAGTTGCCATAGCGTTGCAAAACAATGCTGTCCACACAATACAACCCTGACCCTTAACTCTGCCGTGACCTGCAGCCCACAGGTCGCATACTCCAGGCCATGGGGGACAGGTTGGACATTTTATGTTGCTCTATACATATTCGGCCATCAGTAAAACAAGTCAGAGCTGCATCAGAGACAAAATGGCGAAGTACTCAGAGCTTGTATTGATTTTTTGTATTATTGATTTGCTTCCAGTCTCCTACTGGGGGTTGTTTTGCAATAGAGAATAGCAGAAAGACACTAGCTGTTTTTGCACACTGAAACACAGAGGTTATTTTTCTCTAATAATGCGTAAGAAACATTTTTTGTACAACACAAGAAACAAATATAGCATATTCATATTGTGTTATCAGCGGAAATTGTTTCAGTCTACAGCTACAGCACATCAAAAAAGAAAAGTGAATTCATAGGCCTCCAACACAAACATCAAGGCTCTGGTCAGTTTAGTCAGCAAGGGAGTCCGCGAGTTTCCCTGACGTGACCCGAGTTGTACCGCGCCGCATCCTAATTATGGAGTGCGATCTCGGGACTATGTGTCAAGAGGCATAGACCGAAGGGAGTGCTGGGAGAATGTCTCGATGTCAGCCTTTACCTCGGGGTGACACCGACTAAGGGCAGTGACTCAAAAGCTAACGCCACGTGAGCGCGCACATGGCCGCTCTGTTTACAAACACTATCCTGGCATACCGTATCGCGCAAGTAAGCGAGCTAGTGGAAGATTGTTACATAACCATCCCCAAAGCGAGTAGCATCGCCTCTCTCGCCTCGCCTCCCCGCGCAAACAGAGTGACTCTCCGGCGATCGGACGGGAAGCTGTTAGTTCTATTTCTACTAAGATAAGATGGGAAAAAATCGATATGAGCAACGTTCTTTACAAGGTTTAGCAAGATTTGCTAAAGGGTGCTAATAGCGAGACAATTATTATTATTTTGCTTGCAATGGTTGCAATTCTGCAGGGGATTCATACTGTTGCCAGTTCAACTTTTAAACTATTAAATATTAAAATATTTCCATGCCCTTTGCAATATGACTTTTGGATAATAATGTTGTTTCATGAGGTCAAACAAAATATAATCACTTCATTTAAAATAAAACAAAACACACAAAACTAGGGCTGGGCAATTACTCTAAATTTAATAGAAATTGCAATCTCTACTTTGGTCAATCTCAATAATTGACATGGGACTTTATAATCGACAGGTTACATCCATTTCTTTGACACAAACAGTACCTAGTTTGAGAGTTTGGACGAGACAATGAAGACTTTTGTGCGTTAAATGAGACTTGATGAAAGCATTTGATTTTGTTTGAACAAAAGATGTATCTAATTTCATGAATCAGCGAGATGTATTTAATTTATTATGAAAAAATAAAATAAAATCGAAAATCGGGATTGATCAACATGGGGAAACTATTCGTGATGATTTTTTTTATTTTATTTGCCCAGCCCTACACAAAACAGTATTTTAAACCCTAATGTGACTGCATGTTGAGTCTTTTAAAATTTCACAATGCTTACCATTGTAATTAAACCTTAACAAATGATTTCACATTAACCCTCTACCTAGGATAAAAACAAATCTGGCAGCCTGTTTTCAAGGTGGTCATATAGCATTTAGCCATCTACAAAGTTTTATCTCACAAAATATCTGGGAAAAGATTATCATAACTAATGACATTCCCACATAATCTGCCTGGCCTCTTAACACAGAAACAACTGCTGTTGATGGCTGATGGCTGAGCTCTAAAATGGCTGTCAGATATGCACAGTATGCTATAAGGAGCTGTCAGTGAAAAGGTTAGGCCCCATGAACCCTTGTTGTCTACACAAGAAACACAAAGCGTGACAGCTTGTCCCCTATGTCATTTAGAGGCATAACCCTGACCAAAGGCTATGAATGACACCACTAACTACCAGTGAGAGACTCAAGTAGCTTACACTCAATGTTAGGTTTCAGATGCTGCAGCTGATATTTAGGATGATTGAAAGTCCAGCAACTAGAATTGGACCTGTTTGGATCATTGGCAAGGTTTTTGGATTTTGATTGGCTGATTGCAGATATGCACTATAGATATTTTAGGCCGATTGAAAGCCAATTTTTGTAATAATTGTAATTTAGTCCTGTGCATGAAGCTTCTGAACAGTAAACTGCAAGTGTTGAACTGTGACAGCAAGGGCTGCTATATATATAGGGCTAATTTATTGGGGACTTTCAACATTGAAATTTCGATTTGGAGGAAATGTATGTAGGCTACTCACCTGTATTTGGAAACAAGCAAAACTATAGCAGGCATGTCTGCTGTATTAGAGCCAGTAAAGTGGCTTAAATTCCAGTCTGTGGTTATATCATGTCCTGTTGAGCTACACATGCCACAAGCTAAAAAAGGCCACACGAGCAAATGAAAGATATGATTAGACAATGAATTACCAAAAATGATAAACATAGCATGCCTCAGTATCAAGTGGTGATAGAAGAAAATATGTAATAAACACACACAGTTGGCCATGCTCAGTTAACTGATAACAGACCGACATCTTCCGCCATGAAGACAGCTGTCTGTGTCCAACTTAGCCCACATAGATAATCTGTATCTGGCTCTCCTCAGTACACTGCTCAGTATAAAAACAGGTACTGTAACTGAAACATGTTTTACATATTGAATTGTAAACATTGTTCTTTTAGTCGAGAACTTGATCGTTCTCAGAGGATGTCCTGCCGCATGTAATTTCATTTTAAGCTTTTCTTACTTTGATGTTAAACAGACATTCTTTTCCACTGTATGTCTAGAGAGGACCGTTTGCATTTCATGTTTTATACCTAATGCAAACGGGAGCAAAAGCAATGATATGAAACACAGAAAACCCTCCCTGCTCAAAATAGTGCATTCAATGAAACTCACATGGTTCTCTCTCTCAGTGGGAGCGAGGGAGCTTAGCAACAGTGTCTTATGTCAGGCTGCTTAGAAAACAACGAGCTAGACAGCATTGCGCATTGAGTTGCCTTTTGTATGAAATGCGCGGTATAAATAAAGTTGCCTTGCCATTGCTACTACGTTCACTTTCACAGCCACAAAAAAACATCAACAATTTGCCAAATGTGTCTTGTCTGAATTTCTAGGCACCAGACAACCAAGTTTATAACCCTGAAGAGCAGTGGTAAGGTGTCTATTGCTCTTTGCATGACATGAGTAAAAAACTGCTTTTACTGTTTTATTTCCCTACCATGACCCCCAACACAACTAACCACATTAACTGGAAGCTGGTTAGGGCTTGGATTGTGTAAAATAATGGGAGACTTGTGATAAATAACAGCAATCAGAAATAGGACTTGGAAACACAATTTACAATGTTTGTATGCATTCTTAATGCAGCTTTCATTTAAGTGCTACATTTTTTCTTGTGTAGTTTAATTCCCATGTTTTTAAATGGAGCACTCTGAGAACAGAATTAGCACTAGTTACAAAGAACACATTATATTTGAAAGATATTCTATGGATCTGGTATTACTGTTGCCTCTATTCTTAGCTACCACTATAACTACTGATAATAGTGGCTACAGTATTTTAAAACCGTTTGCATTGCTTTAAAAGCCACAGTCTGCCTGCAAGAACGGTATTATAATTATTTGTTTTACTTCTAAATAGTTTTGATAGTACTCAATCATACAAGGCTATAGCTTACAAGTAAGAATATTAGTTTATCAAGTCCTATATCCAAAATATAAATACATAACTACAATTGTGTTCAACATTCGTAGACTTTTACTTCTAAAACTTTTCATATTGGTCGCTGCAGTCAACCTGAGAATTTGACATTAGAGTCTAACCTAATGCCTAGGAACATTCGTCATGTTTCATGGTGATCGTACGTGAAGGTCTAGAGCAAAGGCACCCTTTCTGAAAATGTAATATTGTATTGATTGTGTGGCTGGGATCAATGCATAAAGTACATGCGCACTGGGCTTTCTCTGCACACGGCTAATGTTTAGACCAGATGGGCTGTGGAGCACTCTGAAGATGGTTGCCATGGCTACGACGCACCCTGAAAGAAATTAACTTTGCTCTCTGCACAGTTCATCAGGCTAGTCAGATATATCGACTGTTGTGGAAGACAAAGGGGAAAGATGAGAATAGCAAAGAAGTAGACGACGGTATTTTCATGCTTTGCGTTACGATACAATGGAATCTGTTACATGTAACCTTTTCATTAGAGCTTATACCCTCGTAGTATTTGGATTGTGCACATACCTCCTGTAAGGTTGGCTTAGAGGAACAATAAAATCCTACCGTGGCCCGTTTTAGAAAAAATATATTTAGCTCCATAAAAGTTTGAAGTGAGGAGTTTATGTAGAATGTACGTATGTAATCTGTAACGCTGATATAAATCAACAAAAGAAAAGTTTATATGTTTGTAGGATGGCAAACAAGGAAGAAAAAGACAAGCATCTTACAAACTGGTAAACAGTAACAGTAAATACTCGGGCCAGGACACAATATATTGTTTTGCAATAGGTCTTTGTTGTGATACGTGTAGGGATCAGAAGTCATGTATCGATTTGCAATACTTTGGATACTCAACTCAGCTCTAAAAAAAGATTATACAAATGTTTTTTTGTTTTTTTACGTAAAGTTGGTATTGTTAATACCAGTTTTGGGGCTGATTGATAAAAATAAATTAAAAAAGAGGCAGATGATTAAAATATATGACTTAATGTCTTGACTAATTTATATTTATAACTTTTGGAAATTCAAGTTGTGCTTTCTTCAAATTCATTTAGGTTAAAATATTGTAGTTCATTATAAGGACAAATCATAATACTTAGGGTGTCATATGCCAAGCGTTTGCTCATGTGAAAAACAAGTAGCACACGTAGCACACGCAAACGTGGACCAGCAGCAGACTCATTTGCATATTTCTTACCAGCTTGTACTTGCTATTAAGCAATTGTCTTGATGAATGACCCCCTTAGTGCATTACAATATATTGCTTATTTTTTATATTTAGATAAGATATTTGTCAGCTGTGGTCAATATTAACTTTATAGCGGATTAAATTTCCCACTATTGGTTAATAATACCAAGTGTAGGGCTGTGTACAGTATTGTACCAGCAACATATTGAGATGAACTTGAGAATACATACCTATATTGGTAATATTGGTAGGTATTGCCAATTGGCGACACGGTAGCGCAGCGGTTAGCACTTGTGCTTCACAGCAGGAAGGTCCCGGGTTCGATTCCCACCTTCTCCGGTTTCCACTACAACCAACACATGTACAACAGGTAAATCCTCCAGCCATGTGATTCTGACCATCAGCTTGGCTCCACATCTGGAGATTGGTCACTGAGCGCGGCACTGGCGTCGCCCACTGCTCCTTACAGGTTGTCCCAGGGGCATCAAAGGATGGGTCAAATGCAGAGGACAAATTTCCTTAAGTAGACAATAAAGTATACTTTACCTTTAATATTGGTATTGGTTTCCTGAATAATACAAAAACTTGGCCCATTTATGTGAGATATATTATATTCATACTACACAGGCTCCATATACTGTTCAATGCATTCACAAAACTATATAAAACCAATATTTTCACACTTAATTGCTCAGATTATTTTTTACTCTCTACATTAATTTTTCCAACTGTATCTTACATTGAGTTGAAAAAAATATGCAGTTTGGCAAAAATACACTAATAAGTTTAGTTGGGTAAACAATACAATGATGTCATGTGAACAATGACTTCAGTTGGATTGAAAATAGAGCTTTTATGAGAATACAGGTTTCACTATTTATTTTTCCTACTGTGCTTACAATACCTATGATAGCAGAAAAAAAGTCTAAAGTAAAATCTGACAAACCAAACATCAAAATGAACAAAAGCGCAACAAAGACAGCAACAAGTATGAGAGTAGCAGAAGTACAAAGGAAGCACTGGGAATCTCCACGAGCTGCACACATCTGCCTTGCATTAGACATAAAGAACAATGCAGATTGTAGCTGCCTTCATCTTTCGGAGGGGGAGGTCGCACTCAGAGGAAGAAATTACAAACAGAAATGTGTCATGTGCCTTGGTTTTGAGTGACTAAATGTTTGTTTGAAAGCAAGCATATACTGTATATATATATATATATATATATATATATATAATCAGTTTACTTGCCTGATAATACAGGACAGTATGTCAATATGGTATTGCTTTGGTTTCAGATACGTAAATGAAAAGGATTAACGGATAGTAGAAAGCCTGGGGAAAGACTGGACATACACTGCCTTTATTATTGCTTCACAGGAAACTGGTCTTCTCTGACACACATAGCAAGACACTGGTTGCACAAGGTTATTGAGAGTCTAACAACCTTTGCTTTTACAAACATTGCTGTATCTCTCCATTGAGTCAAAGCCTAAGAATGTACCGTCCGGTTTGTATCCAGTCTAACCTGTCTCTTAAAAGATAGAGAAGAGAATCTTGAAAGAGGATACGCAAAAACACAATGCTGTGTTTGAGTGACTTAATTGAAATCAAAGTAACATGTATCAACTAGTTTACTAAGTTTAAGTCCTGTCATCTTTGTTGATAGTGTTAGTTAAAAAAACTACTTTGTAAGTAGAGGAATAGCGCTTAACACTAAAGGCACTAGAGGCGTGGTCGCGTTTAACTTTGAATAGGGAGCACAGGCTAGTGCTCTATTGCAGCAAAAAGGTCCCAGGCTCCATTTTTAAACATAAAAATGTTCTAGTTATTTCTGTTGGGGCTATAATCTGTAAGGCGAAAGAAAATCATTTCAACATACAGTAAATGAACATGATCAGCTGCTTCCTGCATGACTTTAGACAGAGGAGTTTTCCCAACTACTTAGGGGGCACTTATGGAAGCCTAGAACAAGCATTTTTTTCAAATACAACAGGAATAGCAATACTACCTGAAGATATAGCCTGGATTCACACACGCATGATACAATATTCCATTGTAGATGAGTAAGTTTGCTGAACAATATTTAGACAAAACGGTAAAAACTGGGACACTACAGCACAGTCCGATCATGTGACCACATTTGAACTCTTGTGTGGAGGTCAAAAGGTACTGCACACATCACCAAAACAACACCATGCTGTCGCCTAGAATAAAGTAGGTGGGAACAGCGCGTTATAGGGCTTTTCACACAACCAAGAAAACTTCAACATATCCTTCATCATGCCGCAAGAATGGGCCAACCAATCACCTGACCTGAATCCAAAAGAAAGCCAATAAAAAGAAGAGGCCAGCGAAACTTTTAGGATTTGTGTGGAAGAACGGGCTAAAAAGCAAAGCTCAACAAAGCATACGACTATTTTTCTCCAAACGGCAGCTTTCATGACCAGTACATTTCAAACTGCGCTAATACATGTTTTCCAGGCTAATTTCAGACTAATACATATAAAATAATTCATAAACATCTATGGATTGATTCTTTTACATGTGTACGTTGTAAATCTGGTAAAAGGTTCATGACATTAGCACTTTTTCATATCTTTTACTTAGAATAATACTAATGCTGTCAATGAAAACTAAACTATATGATAATGGAAATGATACTGGAAAGGAATGCAGGGCTTAAGTTATGCTTTATTCTGTACATAAAAAAAAAGTTTTAGTATTAAAGGATGTGTGTGGTCCATTTTGTGGCTTTCATCTTCTATTTCAACTCATATTTCAACTTAAGGGATCCTTCCTCTACAGCTTAGGTGACACAGGAGTGTGGGATGCTCATGCAGTCAAAGATCGCTATGTGATTGAACAAGAGGACCTAAAAAGTGCTAAGACTAGCATACTATGCACAAATGATAATACTAATAAAAACAAGAGACTTCCCTTGCAAGGCATTCGATATGTTGGGACTGAAACAGAGCTATCATGTGAGATGCATTGCAAGTACTGTGCAAGCATGTGATGAGGAGATGTGCAGTTGTTTAGTTTAGTTGTTAAGTCTAGGTTTCAAAAATGGGAACAAATGTGTTATTCTCAAATGAGTCTCAAATGTACACTGCTGCTAGTGCTTTGAGCTGCTGTCTTCTACAACGTACGTGCTGCTTAGTACTGGATGGAATGCAGTTGTACAAATGTAGGTTGGGGTCATGGAGTTTGTGTAGCAACAGGGCTGGCTTCATATTTACAGCAGCGATTTGAGCAGTGTAGGATAGCAGTCATCTGACCTTTCTTACTGGAATTACCAAGAATGGAATTCCGTTGCTTGCCGCGATGTAGTCTCAACTAGGTCTTTATACAACGTTTGTATTGTTAGATGGCATTTTTGAACAAGCATTGAACACCCCTAACATTGGGGGAAATTTATTATCTTTGGAGAGGTTGCACGCTTCAGCCTTTTTATCTTAACAGGAAGCAGAGAAAGAACTCAAAATTGAAAGGAAATGTTCACTTGAGATGTTTTGTATTCTAGAGACTATGCCGTGCAGGGTGGTGTGGCTTGGCGAGTGGGGGTGTGATTTACAAGACTGTCGGCTGAATTGGTCTGGACCTAAAGTGCACAGAGCCAGTCTCCCAGCAGCTGTCATTGGTGGTGAATGTCGTATGCGGCTGCCAAGTCATGCCAAAGAAACCTTGTCTGCCCAGGCTGCGCTCAAATTTCACTGTTGCTCACAGTAAAAACAAAAACAGGGCAACAAATTTAAGGTTAAGGTTATTGGTTTCCATTGACTGCCGTTGGAACTGCGCTCCAGAGCAAAGCCATCTGTTGATATGTAATTGAACTGCTCTAGACACTTTTGAACTGCCACAGAATCGCAGTATGGGCTTTGAGAGGGGTAAGGGAGAGTGGGTGTGTATTGAAGACATTGCAAAGTTAGTGTAATTAATTGCTTTTTCTCAAATGTGTTATTTTTGTTATCAGACCATTATGATTGATTGAACAGCCCTACATTTAAGTATTTTTTCTTCAATACAAGAATGCTTACTTCAATGATCCAAATAATTCAGTAAATAACCAAGAGTCCATTCTGGCCATCAAGCCTCAAACTTTGTCTGTACATACCAACAAACACATAGTTGTACAAAGGGAAGTAGGAACTTTCAGCTTAATTACAGAGAGAACACACAAACAGGAAACAAAGGGCATTATATGTTATTAAGTCTGAGTTTATTATGAATTATACCAAAGTCAGTAGTCACAAACAGCAGAGCTATGCTGTTCATAAGCTGCCACACAGATCAAAGAGCTCTAATGCCCAACAGACGCGCACAAGAAAGGCACTCAAACACTGACTGCTTTAGTTTAGGGCTGCACTTCTGGAGCAAAAATAGCTCTTCCTGTTGGTAACACTGAATGGGTAATATGTCACCACCAACTTGGACATTACCGGCACATGTTTATAGAGTTGTATGCTTAGAGCGCACACTCAGCTGGGATCTACGGCTTTGTTCTGCTTATGCAAAGATTTTTTTTTTGGGGGGGTGGGGGATTGGCAGTGTGGGTGTATCCAACTGTGACACACAGCTTGCCTTGGTGCATTGTAAAGCCTGGAGAGTCCTAATGGAATGGAGCCAGTGCATTGAAAAGCAGTTTAAACACTGTTCACCTCTTAACTTTGTCATTGATTTACAGGCTGCAGTCAGGGGCTGGAAAAAAGGGGACATGCATGCTTGCCGGGAAAATCTATTCAACATATTGCAATGAAAGCAGGTCAAGCTGCTGATAAACATGACTAGATCTTTAGTTCCAATAGTTGTTTTTTTACTCAAATAATGCCTATAGTGTAGATTACAACAATTATAGTTGAATAACATAGCCAGTTGAGAACCATAGCTTCGTAGTAAAATTCATGTCTATTTTAAATAATAAAAGAGACACCTAAACCTAATTAACTAAGATATCTGCACTAGGCAATACATAGTACATACATGTTGATCTACTTTACACTACCACTACAGTTTTAATGCTTTTCTCAACACTCATACAAGCTTTGCACATTATTCATTCAGACCGTACTCTGTGGTGATAAGCTTCTATTGTAGCCACAGCTGCCCACAGGTAGACTGCCAAATTGCTAATCTCCACCATTACCTCTCTTTCCACCCACTTAAAGCTCACTAATACACCACATTCATACATAAGCCGGATGTGTCTCGCCCAGGGACACAACAACAGTCTGCACAAGCGGGAGCCAGGATTCAAACCGTTCATAAGACAACCCGCTCTACCATCTGAGCCACTGTTGTCCTACTCAGCAAACACTCATGATACAATCCCAAATTAGCCACTAAACTCAAGACATCAGCCACAGCACACTGATTCAATTGTTTAAACAAAGCAAAACAAAATGCCATTTGGCAGAGAGCACAGTGCATGGTTTCCAGGCCCCTCATGACTTCGTCTGAACTCGTTTGTCAATTTGAGACATTTCAATTTGAATAACTTCGACATTTTGATAAAGAAGCCAGTGTCACTTGTGATTACAGCCCTGAGTGTGGGATATTTCCTGCTGTGTCACTTAACATCAGTCTGACAACAGCAATTTGCTCTGTCAGATGCTGTAGGAGTCAATCAAGCAGTCATGAGAGGGTACTAGTCAACAATACAAAGCGAGTTAAGAGTTAAGTAAAATTGAATCTGGCATTTCATCATGCTCAAAGTTTTTCACCAGCAGCATATTTCCCTGATAAAGTTAGTAACTATAATGTTTAGTAATGTTCAGTTGCAAAGATGTTCTGATCTGATTGAGGGTGTCATTTTTTCGTCCCTGTGTCAACTAGTGGCCACAAACTGAAAACTTTCTTACAAAGACACAGTGTGCTATTCAAGAACCCGAGTCTCTTTCTTGTATTTGAGGTGACATCCATTAAGGTTCCACATGCTTGAGGCAGCTGGCTGCTCTGTGAGTTGAGGGGATCTCCGCCAGCACAACATTTGGCTCGTTAGGTACAGAAATCGGGGACTTTCACGTCAGGGGTCCGGGGTGCTAATATCCTATAATAGATGATTAAGAGCTATGCGGTCATTAGGTCCATACTAAGGACGGCAAGCCCCTGGCTTCATTGACAAGTTTAGTTTTTAGAAATAATTTTATCAAATTATTTCTAGGTTGACACATTTCTATTTGAAATAGGACATTATATAGCAGTCATAGTATAATGTACGGCACCAATATTTGAGTCCTCTTTATTAGGATCCCCATTAACTCCCACAAAGTGATTGTATAGCAACAGTATTTGTAATAGTTGTGATTTTAGAGGTGTTATGATGGGGTGGACTTCTACTACTTTTTTAACGGAGTACTCATGCTTTGTGTTTAAGTTCAAGAATCATAAGGCAATTCAATTACAATACAAGAAACATAGAAGAAACATATTCACGATGAAAAATTATAAATCTATGTTATACTAGAGACTGGCAGAAAAGTCATGTGCAATCTATCACAAGCTTTAACGTCATCCATCTGTCAATTCAAGGTTGAATGTGAATCCCTCCTGGAGCTCACTAGATGCCTGCACATCATGTGTCTGCAAGAGGGCGGCTCATAATTATGATAGATTAGACTGCAGCTCTCTCTCTGCTCTGCAATTGTTCTGCAGATGCTGCGGATGTGACATGCATTAATAAGAGCTGGACTGAAGTCGGTGTTTTGTTGATGAAACCCATGGGATATTGTTTTAACTAAAAAGACTGGAGAATTTTACAGGTTTGAAATGATAAATATCGTTTAGCGTTCATCTTATTATATTCATCACTACCCATTTGTTTTTCTTTTTATTTTGTCAATTGATGATTGGCACACACACAGACTGTAGTATTGATGATGCTGAATAGTTCGTAAGTGTGCCCTTCCCATAATGGCATAAGGGTAAATTATTTTCTGTAGCTATTGAATTACTCTTTTTTACCATGTTTTATCTGTTATGCAGGAGGCCAGGCCTGTGGATGGACTGTAAGAAGCCCAGATGGAAACAGAACAGGCCAGATATGAGACGGAAGAAACCCTAAGATTAGCACAGTTCACTACCTCTCAAAAACTCCAGAATGGATGCCAGTCTTTGGATGGCAATTCTCTGCACATTGGCAAAGATAATAATTGGAACCATTACACTCCCAGCACAGTCACAAACTTCATGAAGAGGCATCAGGAAAACTGTTCCAGTCCGGCACCAGTTCCAGGATTGTTTGACCCAGCATCCCATCAAATGAATGGAGAAATGCTAAATGGAGAGATGAAACATGTGCTATCTGACCAGTCATTTCTGGTCCATCAGTCCAAAAAACTCAAAGTGGATCCTTCTAGTTTAAGTGACAGCTTTTCAGACTTGACAAAAGCAACAGAATTTCAGAGCAATGTCCCAGAGACACAAATGAATGTTGACAAAAGAAGCTGTTCTTTATCTAATGGAGATGTATTTGGTCTCCAAAGAAATAAGCAAATTACTTCAAATGGTGCTGTATCACCGCCGTCTAACATAGAAGGCACTCCAGGAGATCTTTTAGAGAAAACATTGTCTCACTATTTTCCTGAGCATGTAGCAATTGCACCTCAAGCAACCAAATCACAGACAAACGCCATCAAGGGTTCAGATGCAAATAAGCTCACAGAAGGCGCTCAAGGAAATGTAAGAACCTCAGGGTTGCCTGCTTTATCCCAGATGCCTGTTGGCTATGTTATGAATGGTTACTCTCATAGTTATGGAGATGATCGACACCAGCAGCAACAAAAACAGCATCAACCTTCAACTTACACTGACTCTCGAGGTCAATTGCCAGCCTTACCAATAAATGCTGCCAATACTCCTCAGCAGCATCCAAATGGCCCAGAGAGATATCCAGAAAAAACACATTGTGAAGGAGTCAATCAGAAGTTTAACCACAATTCTTTTATCAATCACATTATTCAAGAGTATGGAGTTCAACCACAGAGGTATCAAAAAAATGCTGGTAATACTCCAACCAATGGTATGCCACTGCAGCCTCCTAGTCATTCTGAGTTAGCCAATGGGATTGAGGAGACATCTCCGGAGGCAGCAATGCCAAATTCTCAACCACATAGCTGGACTGAGCCAAAGTCTCTGCAGCAACAGTTCATGAGTAACCCCCCATCCCAATTACAGGAGAATAGCATGTGGAGAAACCACAGTACTGAATCTCAGCAGAGGACATCCAGCCCACAGATTCAAAAAACAGTGCAAAGAGTGCATGCTCAAAGTGCTTTTATAGAAAGCGGTCATGGGTCACACACACACCATAATTCAGCCCAGCACAATAATGCCACAGAGTGGCAAAAGTCCCAGTGTAAAACACCTCTTCCAGAACAAAGCTTTCTTTCCCAAAATCAGACAACGGAGAACAGCTACCAGGGCAACATGAACACAGAGCACTCAAGGGAACAGCAGCATTCTCACCCACAGCGTCCACTTTCACAACCCCCACAGTATGATGGGCAGCAGCTTAAGTCTCCCATTTATAGACCTCATAGTCAGCCACAACCAGGCCACCAACTTGTACCTGGCCAATGCAATGTCAATCATGCAGGTGAACAAGTTCAGCAACACCTACATTCTCCCACCGTAAGCTGGAATAACCTCAAACAATTTCAACAGCAGCACTGCCAACCAACTGTCCAAGTTGATTATTCCCTGCCATCGGCGCAGAACCAATCTCTTTTTCCACGGCAAGCACAGCCGAAAAGTGAACAGCAGCAGAGGACATCATGCTCTCAACAACCCCTGGAACCTGCAGATATTTACAGGCATGCAGCACTGCGAATGCATCTCTTACAAAAACAGGAGCGTCACGCTCCTCCTCAATCTCCTCAGAGTCCCTGTGATATGAAATATAGTATTAAACCAATAAAAGAAGAGCATGCCGAAAGATTTGATTTTTCTGGTCCCAGCCACCAGCACATACCAATGGGGGAGACAAAAGTCAAGCAAGAGCCCCAGGAGGTTTTGTGTGACCAAAGTAAGAGACAGAGCAGTATATTGGCCTCTATGGAGCAAAGCCTAAAACAGTATCAGCTCTCACCAGTGTTTGAGAAGAAGACCACGGTCATCAATTCACATAAGGTCAAGGTTGAATCATCAGGACCAGTCACTATTTTATCAACAAAAACAGACCTATATGGAGAGGAAACCCCAATGTCAACTCCTGCAGCTCCAGCTCTAAAAAAGCCCCCAGATTACAGTCCAAAAAAAGAATATCTTTTACAAAACTTTATGGACTCCCCTTTGAAGCTACTTGATACACCAATCAAGAATCTACTTGACACACCTCTCAAAACACAGTACGACATTGCTTCCTGCCATTGCGTTGGTGAGTATTTTTGGAACTGACATTTAGGTCAAACACAACTCCATTTCTACTCTTTTCATATGTCTACATATCCTTAGAGACATTTATGTCCTCAAATCACCAAAGAAAACCAATCACTCTAATATTGCAATGCACATAAAGATGTTATAATGTTATTATGTGTATATATTTTTTTATCTTTTATGACATTTAGAACAAATAAGTGAAAAGGATGAAGGTCCATACTACACTCACCTGGGTTCAGCTCCGAGTGTCCAAGGGATTAGAGAGCTAACGGAAAAAAGGTACCGTTAAAAAAAAGCACAATTAGAAAAGTGACTTTAAATAAACTGTAACTTTGGTTTACTTATGTTATATTCCACTTTGAAGGTCTGGTTTAACAGGTCGCGCAATCAGAATTGAAAAGGTGACTTATACTGGCAAAGAAGGAAAAAGTACACAGGGTTGTCCAATAGCCAAATGGGTAAGTCCTAAACTATTTAATAAACTAGGTAAATGCTAATTCTAATATTTTTCACAGGTGATCCGGAGATCCAGCTCTGAAGAAAAGTTACTGCTGTTAGTGCGAGAGCGTAATGGTCATAGCTGTGAGTCAGCCTGCATTATTGTAGCAATGCTGGTCTGGGATGGTATATCACGAAGTCTTGCTGACAGTCTTTACAGTGAATTAAGCCAAACACTAACCAAATATGGAGCTCACACTCAAAGACGCTGTGCTCTCAATGAAGAGTAAGTCACTGAAGTTCAGTGTAAGCATACCAGCAATATTCTGTACATAATATTTGAACATTTGATTTAGGAGGACTTGTGCATGCCAAGGGTATGACCCTGAATTCAGTGGAGCCTCTTTCTCATTTGGCTGTTCTTGGAGCATGTACTACAATGGCTGCAAATTTGCTCGGAGTAAGATCCCTAGAAAATTTAAACTTCTCGGGGATGATGTGAGAGAGGTAGGTTCAGTATATAGTCAAATATATTGGGATACCTGCACAAACAAGTTGTCAATGTGGTTGACAGTGATAAAATTCTGACATCCCATCCCATAATATTACAGGAAGAAAGGCTGGAGACTAATCTTCAAAATCTAGCAACGTTACTGGGACCGCTATATAAAACCATGGCACCTGACGCGTATAGCAACCAGGTAAGTTGTAAACAAATTTTATTCGTTAAATCATAAGAAATTATCTAGAAATAAATATGTTTAATATAATATATATGCAATTTACAATTATTAATTGACTATTTTAATAACTATTAGTATAAATGAAAATAGAACTCAGCCATTAAAAAATCATTATTTCAATAAACAATTCATTATTTAAATAAATAATTGAATTATTTCACTAACAAGAAAGTGTTTTCCCCTTTAGTTTTTTAAAATAATATTTGTATAACATAGAAGCAGAACATGTATTTTGACTGACCACAATGGGCAATACAATAACACATTTCTGACCCCTACTGGCCATTTTCTATTGTAACATCACACGTTAAAACTGCACTTAAATTTGTATAAGGATCCTTCGTGAAATAGGCCTATATTTTTCTTTAAGCAAAAGTCTTTGTTTGACGAAGATGATGAAATATTTCTTAAATTTAAAAAATATATTGTTCTGCTCTTATATAGGTTGAGCATGAAAACAGGGCAACAGATTGTCGTCTTGGATTCAAAGATGGACGTCCCTTCTCTGGAGTCACAGCTTGTGTGGATTTTTGTGCACATGCTCACAGAGACCTTCACAATATGCAGGGTGGTAGCACTGTGGTGAGTGTTCTTTAACATAGTTTGAAATAAGGAGCTATGTAGATTTTAAAAGAATATTTAACTTCTAACTTGTCTAAAAACTTATTCATGGATGGTAGGTATGCACATTAACCAGGGAAGATAATCGAGAGATTGGGAAAATCCCAGAGGACGAGCAGCTCCATGTCCTTCCTCTTTACAAGCCCTCCAGTACAGATGAATTTGGCAGTGAGGAGGGTCAGCGTGAGAAGGTTAAGTCTGGAGCCATCCAAATTCTCAGTTCTTACCGCCGCCAAGTGCGTATGCTGTCAGAACCGGCAAAGTCCTGCCGCCAGAAGAAGCTGGAAGCTAAGAAAGCAGCTGCTCACAAGACTGCCATGCTGGAAAGTGAAAAGGCTGAGAAAACTCTTCAGATTAAGATTAAACATGAGAACAGCGAAACTACTCCTTCAAAAATAGGTATGGCTTTTGATTACTTTAGTGTTTTACTTTATCATTTTATCATTATTCATTTTGTAAGAGATTTTTGTTTCTTTGTAACACAGGGCCTATTTCAGGAGTAATGGCGGCACGCATGGATGCAGGACAGCCACAAAACCATTTTGGGACTATCCCAAACCAGCATCATCATCACCAACAGCAGCAGCAGCACCCACACGCTATTCCTCCTCCTTATCAGGGCACTGCAAATGCAGCCAACTTCCCAAGATATCCAAATCATCCAGGATCTTTTCAAAGCACTTCCAATCCAAGCAGCATGTATCTTCCTCAGTCTCCAACGCAAACTAGCTCTTACTCTTCACCACACCATTTACAAAGCTCTTATATGAATGGGACAGGTCATCCTTACCCAGGTTATCAACGCAATGCTAGTATGCCTGTTAACTACCATCCCTTTTATGGTGCAAACCCGAGGCTGGATATCTATCAGCAACAAAGACCATCACCTTTGGAACAGCAATATGGAGTTCCTCAGCGCTACAACTATCCACCAAGGTATGGTGAGCCAGGTCTGCAGGTCAATGGGTACAATACTTGTGGTATGGGGCCAGTTCATCCAATGAGATCGCCTTATCCTCATTATGGTCCCAATGGTGCAACTAATACGCAATATATGAACCCCCACTCAAGAGCACCTTCAGCCCATGGAGATCTAAGCAACCAATTTCGCGGATACCCAAATCCTTACCTCTCGCCAGGCCCTCAAATTTTAGCTTCTGGCCAAGATCTATTGCAGAGCCAAGTCAAAACAGAAATGGTCAGCCCTGTTCCACAAATGCTTCCAGGTCAGATAAGTACAGAGTGTCAAAATCCGACAACACCATCACACCTGCAAAATGGGAATACAATTGGACTAATGCTTAAGCAGGAGCCTGGAACACCAACAACGCCTCAAAAGCTTGAAGTGTGGACAGACAATGAACACAACTTCCTAGACCCTGATATTGGTGGAGTGGCAGTTGCACCTAGCCACGGATCTGTACTAATTGAATGTGCTAAACGTGAGCTTCATGCAACAACACCTCTTAAGAAACCAGACCGCAACCATCCAACTCGCATCTCTTTGGTCTTCTACCAGCACAAAAACCTCAATGAGGCCAAACATGGATTGGCTCAATGGGAGGCAAAAATGGCTGAGAAAGCTCGGGAGAAGGAAGAAGAAGCTGAGCGGAATGGTGGTGAAGGGACTCCTACAAAAAGTGGCAAGAAGGGAGTTAAACGGGAGCATTCAGAGGTGACAGAAACCGGAGAACCTCCGTATAAGCGCTTCATCCAAACGCTGCTAGAAGGATCTTTATCCAGCACAACCAATACTTATGTCAGTACGTCTCCTTATGCCTTCACCAAGGTCACTGGTCCTTACAGGCAGTTTGTGTAGACAATGGTGCTAACATAATAACTCCTAGCAAGTATCATCACTAGCACTCCAGTCCTCTCGCATCACAGCGTTGCTGACGAGGAAAAACTCACCTTTTATGTTGACCTCTTTCTAAGCTTTATGGATTCGTAAGGATATATTTATTTTTGTCAGACAACATTTGCAAGATTCACTATTTGGTGCTTTAGGTCAGGTACAGTTACACAAACCTATTTTTACAGAAAACAAAGGTTTGCTTTTGGCTTTATTTTTGGTATAAACTTTTCACAATCTTTACATTGAACATTGATTTAGCAGATTTTACTGGTGCTAAATTGCATGCCATTTATTTTAATTTTAATGCCTTCACACACTGATTACAGCACTCAATTTATGAACACTGAACATGCCGTTACACTGTCTCTTGAAATCATGATGCATCATAATGAAACAAACCAGTGTTTTGTGCAGCACTTTTTAAACATGTATGGAAATTTGTTATTGTTATCAAGTTCATGCAACAGTTTTCTACATTTATACTGTACATTGAGCCGTTCTAATGGTGGATTTTTTTTTAGCAAATGTTTTAAATGTTAAGAACAGGTTTATCAGGAACAAAACCTGAATTGTGAACAATTACATGTAGTTTTATGTCTGTGGTGCTTGGTGCTTACACTGAGTAACATAATACAGGGTAATCTCAGTGTTGTCATTCAGAGGGCAGCTGGTTTGCTGTTAGGACTAGATATTGTGTTGCTAGTCTAAAATAAACATGTGAGATTTGTACAGTAAATTAATTTCTCTCTTTTATACGGTTATTGTTCCGGTGCTGTTAACAATGGCCTTTTCATTGCTTTTTGGGTTTTAACAGGTTTTATGTTAAGGTGCTACTTATCCTAGAAGACAAACAATGTGAGATTCTCTCACCATTGAGAACGTTTTTAAATAATGTATAGTACCAACTGATTAATACCTCAGAACTAGTTTGGCAATAGGACTATACGCTATGTTTTTTTTTTTTTTTTTTGTAAATCAAAATAATAACCTTCTACGCAAAAAGGTTTTCATTACTTTCTTATTAATTTAATAGAAAGATTTAAGATGAAATCAGGGATATTCTCAACTGATTCTGTGGTCACCATGATAAAGCCTGTATTCATTCCTTGTTTTACTCATTCAGGGACTCATATTGCAGGACATTAAAATTATGAATGCATTAATTTTTAGCAAGGTCAATTTGAAATTTAAAGTGATGCACTGAGTTAAAAAAGGGAAACTAAAGGAATGACTATGGAGCAGTGATTCTTTTTGAGTTCGTAAATAGCTAAATTTATTTATAACCACTAAATGATTGTATGTTTTCTCCCCTACGTATTTGACTGAAGAATAATAATGAAAAAAGAGACAAAAAAAATAATGTATCACTTTACCCATTTGTCAATTAATTTTCTGAAGCACTTCAATTCTATGATTTATTGCCACGATAATATGTGATAATGAATGGCAAAAATGTTTATTTAAATATATTGTAAATGTCATTAAAATAAATTATGTCACATTGTATATACTAAGAATTTGTAATGCAGGAAAACACATTTGTTGTTAATGTAGGTTATACATGTTAGGCGAAAAAATTACCCATTACAATCAGCAAGTATGATTCCCATTGTTTTCTTTCAGAATAATTTAGCCACAATCATCCGTAAAGTTTGTGTAAATAATACACTCATGGCCACAATTATGTTTACAACTGTAGTATTCTGTAGAGGTTATTAGTTTTTTCTGTAATGTTTCAGTTGTGTTCTTCTTCTCTCAATTGATGTAATATTAAATGATGTTGTACAGGCCCCAGCAACAGTAGCACGACGGGGATGAAAGTCAGTGCGGGTTAAAAGCATAGCCATACTTGAAAATGCTTAAGAGTGTTTGAGTGATTCTGAGTTACTTGAATGACTTTGGTTTAAGCTAGCAGTTAATACCGTTAACACAGGCTTGGTCTTTGTACCGTTAAGACACTAAAAGTATAACATTTGCAACGAAATTATAGTTGCAACTTTGTTCTCCCCCCGAAGATAGGCATGCTACAAAAAAAAGGACTTATGGATGGGTATATATACTGTAAGTAATGTAATGTATTGAATGCAGTTTATCTGAAAGCTGTTTATTATATCATTCCTGAAATTGCCGAGATGTGGGTGTTTGTTTGTTTTTTAATAAAATGTATATTTATTTGAAGCATTAGGTCTTGTCAGTTGTTTTATTTGTAACACATCTTCAAAGTAAAAAATACAATATTTGGTTCAAACAATCAGAAAATTAGCAAGTCAAACCATGTACAGTTTGCTTTACACAATTTACAGATTTACTGTCGAGCAACACGACTTATTTTATTTTTATCAAATGCTTATTATGACTTTTTTGAAAAATCTAGTAAATGGGACTTCACGCAGCTGACTCTTACCAGCTGGCAGGTTTGTGAGGCAATAGCAGTATTTGCAGTAGCTCTTGATAACACCGATACCCATCAGACAAAATGCCACTTGTCCACTGCACAGATGAAGTTCAGAAAAGGTTACACAGCTACAATTATTACATATTACACAATTAATAAGTGGTACAGTTTAATAAGAGCTTCTTGCGCTAATATTTGCAATCCCAATAAGATCTATAGTGGATTAGGCAGACAGTTGTTCTGATTTAGAGATCCAATAAACTTTTATTATTATTTGGAGAGTCTGCTTGCCACCTGACCCACTCCATGCATTCTTAACAGACTGGTACAGCTCCTGAGTGCTTTTTTCCCCTGCATTCGGGCCCGACCAATTACAGCATGGGGGTTTGCCGTAGAGCCCATCTCATCAAATGTTGAAACTAATGCAAGGATGGGCCCGGTTAGAACCTGGATGGGGGACTGTGACGGGAATACCAGGTACCCTAGGTGAGTGGTGTGGTGCAGATAATTGCAGCCGTGCTTCTGTCGGGTCTAATCCAAGGGTAGCTAAGACTACATGCATAAACTTACCACCAACATGTATGCAGTGTTTTATGAACTTGTCCCATTCAAAGCACTTTTTCACAAAGCTCATGAAAACTGCTATACAAATTAATTCCCTTTCTCCCCTTTCCTTCCCTAAAGATGCAGAAAATAAAGTATAATTCTATTGCAGCTGTGCTTCTGTTTATTGAAAGACAAAAGAGGCTACGCTAGAAAAATGTCTATAATATATGTTGTCTTGCCATGACAGCTGTCTCCACTCCAAGAAAATAAACAGGTCACATGCATAATTTATGGCCGCATTAGTTCTGCCTTGAAATTACATTCAGTCAAACAGTATTGCTACTACTGAAGCCACAGTTTCCCTGGGGTAAACTGATAAAGCATGGCTGCAAATCTGCACCATTGGTCCCTTTGACCATGAAGAACCATGATTGTGCTTTTGTTTAAACATATTGTTCAAAACAAATAAACTGAACTGTATTTATTTATTTGTGCACCCATAGTAATTATTTGGGCCATTACAGAATGTTCAAACTTAAATATATATATATTATTTCAGACCTTTCTTACATAATATTAGATGCTAAAAAACACCTTATATTTAAGAGCTAGTTTTTTTTCCCTTTTCAATTGCTTCACTACTCCCTCTGCTGGCAATAATAGTACTGCAAGAACATAAATCATGGTTTTACCAGTTTTCCTCCATATAAAAAAAGCCATAATCAAAGATGCTATAATTAGTGGCACTGATATAACCTCAACTTACCATCTGGTGACACAGGGAGTCCACTGTTAAATGCAGGTGCCTATGGATCACACAAATCATAAAGTTAGTTGGTGAACGTTGTTCATTCATGAGGAAAAAAGCCATAATGTTTTTTACCGATTGGACCACGGCACTTGCTTTTTCGTCACTGCATTTAAAGGGACTCTCACAGCATGACACATTTTTGCTACAACATAAATTGAAAAAGTTACTTCCGAACTTCAATATTTCAGGTCCACATGTATCCTCTGTAGCTTACCACTCAATGTCCCCAGAAGCAGATTGCTTCAGAACTAGTGCCCTCCAGTGCTCATGTGTGGACTGAATAATCTCAACGGCAAAGTCCTGGAAAGACAAACAATAACACTAATTGGCTTTAGTTAATAGAGTTTAATTTATACAGTCCCAAGTTTAAAAGACCATTTGAAAGACGGCACAAATTGATCACTTAAAAAATGTGTGGCGTTTCCATGCGGTGAGTGGGAACATTTCTCCAAGTGGTGAAGGCGGCCTCACGAAGGGCATGCCATGAAACTGTCAGCCATTTTTGTAAACTTCCCTTGCCATCCATTCCCAAAGGTTCTCAACTGGATTTAGATCAGTTGAACCCACAGGATGCTCCAAAAGAGTTCCGTCATTCTCCTGGAAGAGGTTCTTTGTCCTGTGAGCATTGTGAACCATTAGCCTGGCTAACGCCAGACTGCTGTGTGCGCTCGAATCATTTCGAACTGCACAGCTGGCCGAAATCTTCGCATGGATTTGGGGACCAATCACAGAATGAGGAGGGACGGCAAGACGATGACGCACTATTCAAAATACGGAAGCTTGTAGTTTGTTTAGGTAAACAAAGACATTTTATATCTTTTTGGAACACCGGTTTCAAAACAACATCAACTGGGTTGATACACTTTTTAACGAGGAGGAGTTATTGCTTACATAATGATGAATTTCTTAGAAAATACACTATCCCTGTATCTCCAGGTGATTATGCAAAGGTTTTTGGAACCATCACCTTAAATATGCATGTTATTTAAAAGTCAATACAAGCTTGACGCTCGAAAACTATCTCTTCTATTTCGTAAGGATACACTTGCAGGGAGGGTTTGTCTAGCCAGTAACCCTACCAATAAGAACCATGTTCTAAAAAGAAATAACATCAATACCCAGTGTCATTTTTCACTGGAGTATGTTTGTGGATGATATACCATGGAAGGAGGTCTGGCTTTTGTCTAATAGATATTTAGTAACAAACAAAGTAAAAGAAGTATCCTTCAAACGTATTCATAAGTTGTATCCTTCAAACAGATTTAAGAAAGAAATTGATATTGACTGTAGTTTTTGTACAGAATATCCTGAAACCATTGTGCATCTTTTCTGATACTGTCCAAGTGTTGCATTATTTTGGCAGAAATTCTGTGACTTTATTCATGAAAATATTGAAAAGCATTTTGTTCCACATTGGAGGAGTGTTTTGTTTGGTTTGTTTGAATCCAACTTACAAAACAGTAACTCTACTTAATTAATATTTTATTATTGATGTCAAAGTATCATATTCATTCATGTAAATTTTCCGTGAAAAGGCCGTGTTTCTCTGCCTTTTATAATGGCTTCAAACAATACATTCTCTCAATTAAATTTTCTGAAAAACAGAAGGCAATTAAGACTGTTGAATGCTGTACAGCGTTGAATGTCTTTATTTAAATCCTGACACCCCCCCTCCCAGCATTAGAATGTGATTGTGTGTTTTTATTTATTTTTCCTTTTTTTCTTTGCTCTCTTATCCCCTACTGGTTCTTTCCATGTGCTTGGGTTGATTGTTATTGTAATTGACTCGATGATTTTATATACTGTTGTCATTGTCAACATTGTATTAATAAAAATAATAATAATAAATAAATGCTGGTGAGATTTTTGTTGGGTCTAGTTGCACTAACGATTATTTTGTAATCGATTAATCTATTGATTATTTTTACGATTAATCGAGTAATCGCTTGGCTGTGAATTGTGTAGGAACATTTTCTTTTTTTTGTCACAAAAAGCTAAAGTGGCGCCGCTTGAGGAAACGTTCATGGAGTAAACTAATTCTGCTTTCTGATTGGATGAGACACAGACAGATATTCTTGAAATGTACAATGTACAAAACACTACAGACCCCTAAACTAAATAGTACTACATTTTCATGTCATTTTTGCTCTATTTGAGTCTGTGTGAACCAGAAACGATTAATCGATTACTAAAATAGTTGTCGACTATTTCATATTACTATTTCAAAAAACTGAGTTCACATTTTTGGCACGTGGTCTTTTGATCAACTTTTGATCAGCTGCAAAACAACCTCTTTCAGTTTAATTGGTGTTTAATTGTTGTTTTTTTAGGTACACTATAATGTTTTTGCGTCTCACTCTCATTTCTAATTGTTTAATATTGAATTTCTACTTGGAACCTGTGTAAGAGCCAATGATGGAAAATATGAACTGCTGATTCTGACCTTTTTTTGGAACTTCCCCCCGAATCCAAATGTGTTCTCAGGCTTTCCATCAGGAACCTTATATTTCTTAAACCATTCGACTGTTGCTTCTAAATGACCTGGCCGGCTCTTACGAACATCCTCAAGGGCTGGAAAAAATATATAGTGGAATGGGGAATTAATAAACAAGTATTTTTGTCAATAAATATGAAAGGATGAGCATGAATTACAATGCTCCACAAATTATTTTCTGCATTATTTAGTTACCGAACAGGCAGAGAGAGTAGCAACTTTGTATGACCGTCATTTAACACTTAAGCAAAAAATTGTTAATCAAAGTTCACCCACAGTTGAGGTTTTCAGCATCTGGGTCTTTAGAATTGATAGCAATGACTTTCCAGTCGGTTTCACCTTCATCTATCATTGCTAAAATCCCAAGAACTTTTACTTGAATCACCTGACCTGGATGGCACACCTGAAGAAACAAAATAAAAGGCACACTGCGTAAGATTTTTGATTATACCGTTGCCAGCAATACAAATGCTGCTAATGACGACTTAAACACAGAAAATGCTATTTTTTGCAGTGGGTAATCAATGGATGGATTTGGATGATGACCAAATGGACCTCTCCTATTTAAATCTCATATTTGGCTGCCTTTAGTCAACAGCTCAATGGAGACGAGTTGGAGATGTCTGGCTCCCAGTAAAATTAGAGTCAGGTCTAAGCAGAGGTGAGCCGCTCACAGCAAACACACTTTTTTTCATGTTTGAGATATTTTTCAACAATAAAAATATATATGACAAATATATGAATTTTACGTGGTGTGGCTTTAAGTTAACAGACTTACAAAGCAACAATTGTATATTCTGTGTACTGACAAGGAAAATCATTTTGGTGAATATTAAAAATCTAAAAGTATAACTTATGAATCAAGACTGATACCTCTATTCCATCACTATTAAACATCTCACCTGAGAGCCAATGTCACAAACATCTATGGGGTCATTGTCACCACAACACGCTGTATTTTTGTCTGTGTGGTTAGGATCCTCCCAGGTCTTGCAAAAATAAATAAATAAACAAAATAACGGGGCAGCCAAAAACATATATTTGAATAAAATAAGACAGCACGATATTATCACAATTAATTGATGTTTAAATCACCTGTGGGAGAGCTCCATAATTCCAAATATAACCTTTATGAGGAAAGATGTTCGCCACGTATCGAAGCTTTCCTTTTTTTACATCCTGTTTGATAGGGTTAAGAGGTTCCTTTGTGGCAATCTGAAAAAGGGATACATAGATAGGTATTGAACATTATAAAGAGTAACAACACAACGATGGTACTGTTTGTACCTCCATTTTGGCATTCGACCATCGAGGTACCTCCACTACCATGTTATAAAGCACCTAAAGATAAGAAAGGTCAATGTGCCATTTTAGAAAATCCCATATAAATGTTACTACCTCAGAGTCACTCTTCTTGGTCTTCTTTGCAGGTATATCATTTTCCTGAAAGCAAAGGCAGAAATATTTAGCTATCTGTCAGATTTAACAATATTACAATGTGTTTTTGAGCTTACTAATTCTGTTCCAGCAAAAAGCGGGATGTCATGAAACGGTGAAATGTACTTTCCTTCGGAGGTTTCTATAAATACAGGACCAATATTACAACAGCAACTTAAGCTACATTAAGGCTATAACTACTGCCAAAACAGAATGCCTATATGTATTTTTTATTTTATGTTTTGAATACCAAGTACAGTACTACACATAAGTTTCTGTGGAGTTACTTCTACAACCAGATTATTATAAGGCCTCTTCTCTCAGAACACACTTTAATCACATTTATCACGTTGCAACGCCAATTGTACCGTATAAATTGGTGGCTTCAGTCAAAATCTATTGGAAAAGAAAAAAGTAGCCTACAGGATACATTTATGTGCACCGTGGGAGAAAGTAACACTATAAAGGCAGCATTTTGCAGTAGTCCAACTAGTCTAGATTTGCAGTAGCAAGGCTGAACGCACTACTTTCACGGGTCGTTTTTGTTGAAGGTCATGCAGTCACCGTTACTTGAAATAATCCATGGAATCTACAACATTGTAGCAAATATATAGCGGCTACATACCAGCTTGTGTCACAATGGCAACTTACTGAAATAAATTCGGTAGTCGTGAGAATTGGGACGCCCTCTTTCTTCTGTGAGATAATGCATGTTTTTTTGTAAATATAGTTGATGTACGGCTGCTTGTGTGACTCGTTTGTGGCGAAAAGCTGGAAATGCACCACACGATTGCAGAAAATAGCCCACCGAGCAGCGCGGCAGCAGTGATCTCATGATAGGCACTTCTCCGGTTCCTGTTCCCCGTTCGTCACCTCGCGACGCATCGCAGGTTCCGTAAGCGCGCTACGAGAGAGACAACGAATGACTTCCGCCCTCGAGACTTAGAATTCGCAATAAAGTCCCGAGGTCCTGTTATATGTCATATTGTGGCATATTTCTCTATCTTTTTCAAACTCAAATTAGCCAAAACATCAAATACCGAATACAAAATGAAGAAATGGTACAAACAGAAAATACATATCAATGAATGTCTTGTTGGGGCTTTTAATTTGAAGTGCATTCGACACGTGTCCAGCGTCTGCCACCAGAGGTTGCTATATCTGGGACCTGGTATGTCACACCTGTCGACAGCCGAGTTGATCATTGGCATTCACCAAACCAGATGCTAATAACATGAAATTTAAATTAGCCCAAATAAACAAAGAAGACCTTTGATCTATTCAAAGGTCTTCCCCCAGGCCCCAAGTGTGGCGTTGCCCTGGAGGAAAGATGTGACATTAAGTGATAAGCAGGGATAATATATCAAGTAAATAGCTAATATAATAAAAAGAAGGTATAGTTGCATGTGTTGGTAGCAATGTTTTGTAGACTATTAACGTATTGAGTGCCAGTATTAATAATTAGGTCTACATGACAAGTCTTACATAGGCTATAACCTATTCAACAGTTAATTGTTTGGCTCAGTACTTTAATTCTTTAAATATTCTTTTTGGAGCCTGAGGTAATAGATTACATCAGTGGTGGAAGAGGTACTCAATATTCTTACTTAAGTAGAAATATACTTAAGTAAACGTAAAAGTATCTGATAACATTTTTACTTAAGTAAAAGTACAACACTATGCATTGTAAAATGTACTTCATAAGTAAAATGTAAAAGTATTTAAGAGTTTATTGTGCAGGATCTTTCAAAACGAGTAAACTAGTAAAGCAGGTCAAAAACAGGAAGTACACCAGGTCTAAACCCCGACTAAACTAGGTCAGGTCTAAACCAGATCTAAACAAGGTCTAAAGGGGTTTTAACCACTAAACCAAGAACAAACTGGGACTAAACCAGTTCATCGTAAAGAGGTCACTTTGAAAGTAAAACACTTTCACTTTAAACACAATTTAAAAATGTAGTGGAGTAGAAAGGACAGATACAGGCTCTAAAATGTAGTGAAGTAAAAGTATAAAGTATTCATCATAAAATGTACTTAAGTAAAGTACCTATAACGTGTACTTTTTACTTTGTTACTTTCCACCACTGGATTACAAAGCAGCCCATAATCTCCACAATACTTCATGAGTCAGATCAAAGACCATGTAGCCATTGTTCCATGAACAAACACCCACCTTGGCAGATCTGCTCTGCCCCTTTTATGTTGTGTAGGTTGGCTATCTGCTCAAACAAACAGCACACATAAGGCTCTCCGCAAAGCCATAAAAGGTGGTTATTAAAAGCATTCTGGTCTTTACCTTGGTTGCCTGAAAACTTTGATTTGACATTGAGACATTTTGCTTAGAGTACAACACACACATATTTAACTTGGTTTCTTATCTTTGAGTATTTATTTTATGCCCCCCTTTACTGGCAGGTTTAGGTTGTAAATAATATTCAGTGTAATGTAATGTAATAATAGTCAGTTTCAGTGACAGCAGAGACAACAATGTATATTTGAAATGTTTGACTTAAGTGTGGGTAAAAAAAAAAAACTGTGGGTGTGTGCTTTTTAAAAAAAGATGAAATATTGGAAACTAGCTAGGAATAAAATACTTGTCGTCTAAATTGTTCACGAATTAATTAAGTTCAAAACCAATCTAATACTGTGGTTGTTTATTGAATATCTAAAAGCAAATAATATGATATGCAGGCCAAATGTCAGAGCAGACAGGAGTATAAGATGCACATGCAATTTGTAATGCTGATAATGCTGCCACCAGAGGCCACCAAACACTCAGAACGTGTACTGTATGTTGTATAAACATAGGGATCAGTACCACTTTGTAACACTGTAAACACAATACAATTATCATTTAAGTAGTCAAAGTTCTAGAAGCTCATCCCTATAGTTTTTATGGTTCGGTTACAAACAAATTATACAATTTTCTAGCTGAGGGAAATATACAATTTAATAGTCAATACTATATGGTGATGTGATGCTTAAAAATTATGTCATGTAACTTAATTCTATTTCAAAACAGAAAAAGGTTTGATTAAATTACTAATGACCAAACTAATCCTAAAGTTTTGTTATACCATTTGTAAAATAAGGATTATAATAGTTTACAGACAATTTATCATTTCAAGTTTAAGGTAATTTTAATTTTTATTGCATTTTCTGGCATGGATTCTGGACTTTTTTTCTAAGTACGGGTCCTGAAGTCACATCCCAGTGAAGAGGCATGCCCACAACTCTCTCCCTGACAGCTATAGACAGTGGGGCGGAGCTACCTGCGCAGAGAGCACCATACACCTGTTACACTTCCCACACTCCTGTCCTCTCACTCTCTGCCTCTGTCTTCCCCTTTGACTCGACTTGTCTGGGTCAGGGCAGTGGACAGCATCAACATGGAGCCCAAGGAGAAGGAGGCCTCAGGCGGTGAAAAGGAGAAAGAAAATTGCAGAACCATCAAAAGGAGGAACCGTCCAGTGTTTTTGCGTTACCTGGAGAGGAGAAAGACTGACACTATAGTGGCTGATGACAAAGGTGACATCAACCTGGGGACATTGGTGAGGAGGAGTCAATCAGACAAGACGGAATATAGCACTAAACTTAAAGGTAATGATCTCTCCGGAGAGGAAAACTATGGCAACAACCAGACTTACTCATATCATGAAGTTATAAGTTGTAAACAATGATGTGCTATGGAAAATGTATATATTCCTAACAGTAGATCGAGTGGCCACACATCAATACACATAATGTCACAATGAAGTGAAGCGTTTACTACTAAGCACCTGTTGTGTTACTATGCACTGAGAAGGAGAAGATACTCCCACTGGGATGAAGCCACATATGCAAACTGTGCTCCAAACTCAGGCTTAAAGGAGTGGCTGTAGGTACTCAGGGCAGCTAGTAAACACGGCAGACATAAAAAGTCAAGTTAAACCACATAATATTCCGCAGCAAAATAAAAATCATTATGAAGCAATTAAAAAAGAAAAAAAGGGCTTTATGTACTGTATATCCGATAGGTTCACTATTGTCTGTTACCTCACATATGATATAATTGCTGACACCATCATATTGAAAACACACATTTGCAGTGTATAAAACTGGCTTCACAAGTCATTGAGCAGTCAGCAACAAGGAATGCTACCCTTCAGGGGAAATAGTGCTTCTCAGTAATGAACAATGCATAAAAGCTACAAGTATGAAGTATTTCCTGTGTCACTGGATTTGGTTTTCACTGGACAACACTGCAGAAAAACATGACACACAAAAAATGACATGGTTTAAAAGTCCTGTCATTGCTCACATATCAAATCTCTTCCTCAGCACCAAATGTTTGCTTGTAATAGAGACTCTCTTCAACTCTTTTGCACTTTGTGTTTTCATCAACAACCTGCATGAAAACTGTCAAAAACACAGAGATGTTTTGGGTAAACCAATCAGTCTACCCTGTTTGACTACAGCCCCGACAAACACTATTACATATTTACAGGGGTATTACCATTGCAAATATTGACACGCTGATGACTTCATTCCCAGGAGGAAGCATGTGATGTGCTGCTAGTTTGAGAACACGTCTGCGTGTCAAACAGGTTGTCCAAGCTATATACGCTGCCATGGCAACCTCATATCAAAAACCCCTTAGTGAACAGTACTCTTCTATTGAAGTTTTTGACTAAATTTTACCAGGTCATCCTAATTTTTAAAGATAAACTTATCACTTACTTTGACTGTCTTACTATATGTGCTGACTATGTGAAATGGCTAAATCCTATTGTACCTTTTGCTGTCTAACAGTCCAGCGTGTCATTTTGCCTCCATACTGATATGTGATACACAATGCCGTGTATTGTATTCTGGAGGCTGTCTGTTGGATCCTTTACAATAAGTTGAAAAGTAAAAAGCCCCATATCTACTTTCATGGGAACTAATGAAGACCACCAGGCTCTACTAAACATAGTGATAGCAAATTAGCAAGTTTGTACAGTGTTACTCTTAATTAAAATTCTGTTGCTTTTAACAAAATAGCGTATTATAAACTTTAGAAAAGCAATAACGTATACAATGTACACAGTTTTGTAACTATGTCTACAACATAATACCTTTATTGCAGCATAGCAAGGTATCTCTAGGTATCTACAGCAATATCTACACTGTTGTTGTTGTTAAAATAATTTCAGCATTTATCATTATCTTTAAATATTTTGTGGATGACGATAGTTTTGTTGAATATTCAAATAATTTTAAATATAACCGCTGTAGATACTTGTTCTGAAATCATCTTATTGTGTGATTTTAAAATGTGCACTTGGTGAAAAACATTTTTTTCCCAATAAAAGACCTCACCTGATATCCCAGGGCAGGGCATTTTCTCACGGGTGGAGGCTGCCACAGATTCCGGGGTCTATTCTCGTCGCAAACCCACATAGACACCTGACACCGGTGAAAGGTGAAGGTGATCCTCATCCATATTTCTGCTGTCTAATCACAACCGGCATTTCATCAAATGTGCTGAGGTGGCTTGTGCTTAAAACAAAGAAAAAGAGATCAAATTTTAAAATTATTTTCAGTAAGTAAGTACTGTAAGTGCTTTATTTGTCATTGTACAAGTATCCAACGATATTGTGTTCAGGTGATAGCTTTGATTTCATATTTATTTATTTATTTAAGGGGTGGAAAGGCTGTGCTACAAAAGCTTTGCTTAGACATTTGCAAGTATTTGGAGAACTGCTTTCATAGTAATAATATAATATGCACTGACGTGGACAGAGTCGAAAAGTTTGTTTACATTATGGTTACAATTTAACAGGGTCTTGCATTATTCCATATCTAAAACACATACTTGAGGTCAAAATGTGTATTGGTACAATTCTGCTTTATTATGTCAATAAATGACAAAGTCTAACAAGTATAGGGAATTTGAAAAAAATGCATATGTTTGGGTTATTGTAAGTATGCATTTTGTTGTAGCTGAAACTGAACCTTTGACAAGCCACAAATCAATCTTTCTAACTGATAAAATTGAACCCAAATCACTTGGATTTATTGTCTGTTATAGAGATGAGTAAGACTTGTGACTTTTTGGCATTAATTATTACCTTGGAAACTTGGTTCCTTGAGACAATAAAGGGTTTTGAAGTACAGAATGAATAACTGCCTATGTAAACAGTGACCTGAATTCAAAGTGATTCGACACCATAATCATTGATAGATTTTATATGACGCAGTGTCATGCACAGTGTGGCTCTGTACCGACCTTCTCTCTTGTATGAAGGCATATCTGAATGGGTGTGTGCACTTGCATTCTAAGTTGTGTGTTCATCACTTCTGCTTTTTAACCTGGTTTCACTCCCAGCAGCAGCAGGTGGAATGCCTGCGAAACATTACATCACCTCCAACATTAGTTCCGTAATCTGACACGGGCCTCGGAGTGGCGCCTCCTCCCTCCGTCCCTCTCTCTGAAGCAGGAAGCAATTCTCACTACAAAGCAGATTAGGCAGAATTTATCCATGACAAATAGCTGTTCAGGGATCGAGCAGTTATGAAACACAGGGTTGCTTCAATATGAACAGCCCGCAGAGTCAAATTGTAACCAGAATTTGTGAAATTAATTAATAGATTGGATTCTGAGCAATATTGAGTAGTTATAATTCATCAAAATTATGTCTCAAAATAAATAGGAATTGTCTTTTTTTCACCAACCACTGCATATTCAAAACACTGGAAGACAAAACAATTCTCATTTCACTACTAGTAAAATAGGGCCCTTGTCATCTCGAACTTATACGTTTCCCATTGCCTTTCAAAGTTTCTTGAATGAGAGGAATAATTGGTATACACTAGTGGTTTCGACCGGATAAAGCGGAAGAAAATGGATGGATGGATAGTGGTTTCGAAAGTGGTAGTCAGGACACCCCAAAGAGTTGTGAGGACAGACTTGGGATTCCAATAGAATTCAAAGATTTAACAATAAAAAATTGGTTTCCTAACTTAATAAAAGAACAAATTTAAGAAGTGAGGATCAATTTAAATAGATATGATTCAACCAGATTTTAACGTTGTTTTGCTTGATATTATTAAATAGTTTGACAGTGGGGATCCCGGATTGTTCCCATGGTAATTTATCCCAGCCTGAAAAGTTTGGGAACCCGAGGTATAGTCTGTGTGTACCTCTGTGACTTAAAGAAACAGGCCACTGTTTTTCCACACTGAGATATGTTCTTACCTGAGCTTAGACGAGTTGATGTGTACCTGTTTGGTCTTTGTGCGTGCGCTCATAACATCAGTGTTATGTGAGTAGTTACACGATCCAAGTATAGTTACACAAAATTAAACATGTTAATTTTCTAAGGATAAA
Source organism: Proterorhinus semilunaris (assembly GCA_021464625.1). Taxonomy (NCBI): domain Eukaryota; kingdom Metazoa; phylum Chordata; class Actinopteri; order Gobiiformes; family Gobiidae; genus Proterorhinus; species Proterorhinus semilunaris. The sequence goes on from CM038349.1 coordinate 28,592,439, forward strand.
AGGGGTCCTATATTGTAAGGCGTAATAACACCTTAGGAGCACTTTGATGTCCGTGCAGTAAAGTGCGGACGTGGTGTTCCTAAGGTGTTATTATGACTTACAATACAGTACCCCTTTTATCCGCTCAGAAAATTGACATGTTTAATTTTGTGTAACTATACTTGCACGTAACCGTATTCAAATAGGGAAAACGTGGAAGAGCTTCTAATTTCACCCCCGTTTGGCCCCATAGAGGAGAGGAGGAGAGGCTAAATGCATCTTTGGTCTTTTTGCGTGACTGAGCGCCAGACAGGTACGCATCAACTCATCTAAGCTCAGGTAAGAACATATCTTTATATTTTTATGGAAAAACGGTGGCTTGTTCCTTTAAAGAGATTTTGACGACTGTATTAGCATTCTTGACAAAATCGTGTCAGTAAGCCAAAAGCAGGATTATTATTAGGACAAGAAAACCTTTGTTTGTCCCACATAAGGGGAATGTGCATCCTTACATCCGCACACAAGCAGCAGTAAATACTTATTTGTTTATTTGAGCAGTACACATAGTGCTCAAAAGGAGTGGGCTGAAGCAAAAGCTTATGAATACAAAATAATAGAGATTGGAAAACAAAAAGCAAGATATCAAACATAATTATTATTATTATTATTTTGTTTTATTATTGTCACATGTACAAAGGAAGAAGAAAGTGTTGAGGGAATGTGCGACCTATCATCCTCATTTTGTCTTTATTTAACAGAAAAGCTGAACCCATCGGATCTGTCCACACCCACCTCTCCAGCACTGGATCTTGAGGAGTTGCGTTTGAGGAAGATGAAGCGCAGGTCAAAGGTCATCCAGGAGTTAGTGCAGACAGAGAAGGACTACCTGACTGAACTGGAGCTGTGCATCAGGGAGGTGGTCCAGCCACTGAGGAATATGCAGGTAGATCATCAGAGCATAAGAATTATATATATTTAAATGTACTATATATATTTAGAATTAATATCAAGTCAAGCTGGATAAAATATTGAACAACAATATTCAATTTCTGTTTATTACTGAGCTGTCCCAGTAATCATGTTGGTCAGCTATCTACTACTGGCATTAGTATACATTGTATTATTTCTTTAAAAACATTGATGAGTCTTCACTTTCTTCCATTATTTTTTTTATAACCACTACTAAAACCGTTGCACTTTCAAGATATGTCCATGTGAATTTCCCTGTCTTTGAGCAGGTAGTGGATGTGGATCGTCTCTTCACAAACATGGAAACGGTGTGTGAGGTATCAGCGGCTCTCCTCCACAGACTACAGGAAGCACTGACCGACCCTGATCCAGAGGGAATCATCATTGGTACAACTCGCTATGGAATGTCTATACAAGTCAATTTATCTGTCGGTAAAGTCTTCTACTAATTTGATTTTCTAGGAGAAGTATTCATCCAGGCCAAGGGAGCTTTAGAGGACGTGTACAAGATTTACTGCTATCACCATGATGATGCCAACACGGCCCTAAAAGCTTATGACAAAGAGGAAGAAGTAAAGAGACATTTGACTGCATGTGTGTTAGCACTGAAGTAAGGTCCAACTACTTCCTCAACTACATCCTTTCTGAACTTCCCTTGTCCTATAAAAGTGATTGTTTTGTTTTTTATCTTCTTTCAGGAAAATATATGAAAGAGAGTAAGTAGACGGGTATTACATAATGCCCTTTTAAATTGTTGCATTTCCTCTTATTAATGAAACAAACTTACATGTTTGCAGAGGTAAGCCCAATTTGTTAGACGTGGGGTCGCTGCTAATCAAACCGGTGCAGAGGATCATGAAGTACCCATTGCTTCTTGGAGAGCTTTGGCAGACCACGCCGGAGAACCACCCAGACCACCAGCCGGTGCAAGAGGCCGTCACCGCTGCCAAAATAATAAACATCAACATCAATGAATTCAGAAGACGCAAAGACATCGGTAATACCAAGTACCTTTTTAATAGGGTAGAAATGACTACTCAGATACAGTAATCAGTCGACAATTAAAATAGTGACTATTTAAGTAATTGTTTAGCAGTTTTAAACAAAACAGTTGAATATAGCCTTTATTATCCCAGGAAAATAATCTCAATTAGATTTTTCCTGGTTAAATAAAGGTTTAAATTATTATTATTCCATGAATATAGACAAGAAAAAACATTTATATAAACATCACAAAAAATAAATACTTTCCACTCCAGGACCACTTTAAGGTGCACTATGCAACTTTTTATGTGGAAAAGAAAGTTGATATCTGTGCATATTTGACCTTGTAGTGACCCAGTGCCTGTATGGGTGGTCAGCATGGAACCTTTACTTTCAATCACAGTGGCCTCTACAACGCTCCAGGATCAATAGTTTCATAGGTTTTCAGATGAGAGGGTCCATCAGCAAAGAAAAAACCTTCCAAACAACTGATCCTGGATTGAAAGTAAAGACGCCAGCCACTTACAGCCACTGGGTCACTGCAGGTCAACTACGCACAAATATCAACTTTTTTTTCTACATAAAATGTTGCATTATCATGCACCTTTAATACACAGAAATCTTCTATTTTACTAATCCAAACTCCAAAACCAGATGCTGTTACTGCCACAGAACAGACTGACAATAAAAAATTCCCATGATGGTTAATTGAGATTGACCAAAGTTTACATTTCAGTTATTGAACAGCGCTACAGCTAACACAGGTTTTACCTCAAAGACAGAGGCCTGATTGTCCCAAAAGCAATAAACATATCTTGACAAATAAATTAAAATATTATTAAAAAACAAATATCATATTGGTAAACGCTCTGAGGAAGGCTTATGCTGTAACGCGTTAGAGTTTATATTATGTTGTAGCCAAATAAAGAACTATACGAGTATCTCTGGATTCATAAATGTATAAATCACATCGATGTGCTAACTTTTTTTTCTCAAAAATGTGCCATTTTTTCGGGGTTTAGTACTTAAAACATTTGAAGACGCGCAACTCCCCTTCCTGGATACTGTTAGAGCAATAACAATGGTGCTCGAGAGGATTGATGAAGAATTGGCAGCAGTCAGGATGTGTTATACAGGAAAGGTTTATTTACCATCGTTACTGGACCCGGAGACATGAACTCGAGACATTGCGCTAGTCCTACCATTCAAGTCTGTCTATGCTTCCACAGAAGAGGGATAAATACCCTCCTAGGAGCGTCATACTGATACGCAAGCAAAACATTCAGTGGCTGAGAGTGGACGCCTGAGCACCACAGTCAGGGCTATGACAGAGATAGTACGACTTACAGCTTGACCCAGTATGATAAATAGATATTTAATGTTATCCTCTAACAGATACAATCCACTGTCTAGAAGTCCTCAGTCTGCCTCTTTTTTTTTATGACCTCATTATCAGAATTACATACAAACATTTTAAGGTGAAAAAACAACTGTTTGATTTAAGTCAAGTTGTGCCTTTTAAGTGTATCCATTTGTGCTGCTTCCAGCTTAGTCTGTCTTTAGTCCTACATACACTTCTGCCTTTTACCATGTCGGTACCACATTTCTCTATCTACAGTAAAATCTTCAATGTTTACATGTTTTTATGCAGTTATGAAGTATAAGAGACTGGAAGACGAAGGCACATTGAGGGGCAAGTTGAACAAATTCAACATCCACTCTATACGAAAGAAAGGAGACAGGTTTGCTGGATATCTCAAGATTCTGACAGGAGTTGAGCCACAGGTACACAATTAACGATGAATTCATTTATCAAATTTACACCTGCACCACACAATATGAAGGGGATAAATTGTCCTATTTAGGTTCGAGATGAAGTCTTTGACCGAGAAGAAAAACTGTTCAGGAGCCTTGAGAAAGCAGTCAGGCAGATGGTTAAGAATGTCCAGTGTTACACGCAAGAAACCCAGGTATGTAAAAATAAAAAATCGCAATTAGCATATATGGTACATTAAACATGCTTTCTATTAATTTTGATTTATTATAACAGGAAATGTTGTCTGTGGCTGTCCAGAATGCTCACGACATGGAAATAATAATCAAGGAGTTAAATAAAAATGACAAAAATGGCCTTTATCATCACAACGGAAATGATCCCTACAAGCACTTTGTGAGTTCTTTTTATGTATAGTGAGCGATCCTGACCTTCAAAATGGAGCGGTCTCACTTGCCACAGGTATTCTCTATCCAGTACAATTAAGTCCTTGTGTGCCTATAAACCTGATCCTTGGTGCTGAGCGTTGCCTGTGGCCTTCACTCACCTGCCCACAAAACCAGAGGCCTGTTTTCCAGCTCTGGTGTAACAGTAGCTTATTGTGTCCCAACCCAGTCAGTGTCCTCCTCCTGACTCAAGGCTGTAGTACTAAACTTTATACAACCACACTCACAAAACCTCAAAACTGGAACACATCTTTATTCAACATTAATCGGGTTAGATCAGACTGCCCTACTTAAAGCCACAGCGTGTAACTTTTTACCCAATAAATGGAAAAAAATAAACAAAATAAAAGCATATATTTTATTACAGATATTCTTACCAAAAGCCTGACTTGTAGTAACTTTACTGGGAGTGGGGACATCTCCATCTCGTCAGTGTCCGTTTTTGGCCGGGAAACTGCCCTTCTTTCCCGTCATCTTCCCGTATTAGTTTTATCCCATAAATTGTGCGTTATAATAAAATTCTGCCCCTCCGAACTGAACTCTGGCACTAGCCTCGCGAGAACTGCCACCTGCAGAAGCCTGAATGGCAGTTATTGCTTGGTTGCATAGCTGTCAGGTCCCGTTTTGGCCGGGAAACTACCGTATTTCGATACATCTTGGAGCTTGATTGGTCTGGTGAGACGGCTAGCAGCAGGCGATCTGCATTTTCTATACGTTCGCCACCCTAGTGTACACAAATGTACACGCTTTTGAAACTGCTATAAAAACCACATACTTTCATCTTTTTTCAATTGTTTTTTCATAAATCTCAAGAATCACTTCTCACCTTCTTAAAACTACCAAACATGTCGTCTATTTGGGGATTTTAACCCTTGGTTTGCCAGTTTGAAAACAAAAACGTTGAAGTTTGTGTTACAAAACATCATAAAAACCTCATTATATTTATAATAATGAATAGTACAGAGCTGGGAGTTTTGTGGATTTTAGGGCCTTGGATGTGTCAAAGATGAGCAAAAAATGGATTTGACTGCATTGGTAGTTTTTCTGTAGTGAGAGATTTACAACTTTCCATAAATGTACACGCCTAAAAACAGCCATAAATATTTTTTTCCACTTCTTTTTGCATAAATCCCATGAACTTGAAACTACCAAACATGTCAAAATTTTCTGGATTCTAACCCTTAAAATCACAGTTTAAAACTTAAAACTGAACATGTTTGTTACACAAAAACACAAAAGTGGGATTATATTTTGAATAATAAAATGTAGAGAGCTGAGGCCTTGTCTGTTTCCAGAGCCTCGTTTGTGTCACAGATGAGAAGTGAAATGAATTTGATGCATTTATAGTTTTTCTGTAGCGGATGATTCTTTATTTGAAAATGGCAGCAGCTGAAACAGCCCCATTGACTTCCATTATAAACACATGTTTTTCTTTCCTCTTCCAGAGCGGTTTAAAACTTCACTTTTTACAATGTCAGCATTTCATTTGGAAGAAAAGGAATGAACTGAGACAATTTTGGTCCTCATCTTTGACACATCCAAGGCTCTAAACACCACCAAAGCCCCAGCTCTTTAATGTCTATTTTTCAGAAAATATTCAAGTTTTATGATTTTTAGTTAGACATTTTCTAAAGTTTACAAAATAAAGCTAGCATTTAAAGGGTTAAAATTCATAAAATTATTGAATGTGTGGTAGTTTTGTAAAGTCATCAAGTAGTTAAAGAGATTCATGCAAAATTGCATACATTTTTGTACACTAGGGTGGTGAATGTAAGAAAATTGAAGGATGACAAAAGGTTTAAGCATGTTTTGTATTGCTGTCAACAGTAGGCTATAATCTAAAATGTTACACAGTGTGCCTTTAAAATAAGAGTAATATAAATTAACAATGGATTACAGCTGACTTCAAAATATGAAAATGTCATTGGAACAAATTTAAATCATCATCTTAAACGCTAAATCGTAAAAAAAAAGAAAAGAAAGATAACAAAAAGAAAGAAAAAAAACTTATTTTTGGTACCTGCAGAATTTTGCCCCTCCCCAGATTTATACAGTATATATTGAGCAAATTATATTTAGAATTGATAATATTTTTTTTTACCTTATGGGCATTAGCAACAGTTTAATTTAATCACGCCATTTGCAGCATGCAAACTTAGCAATGATGCTGGGGCAGCCTCGCTTGTTGAGATTGTTTACAATTAGCTAGCATTTAGCTAACCAGAGCACATGGTTTTCTCATGGATGTATTAAAGGTATCGAACCCTTAATACGATGGCTAGGCAAACCCACACATGTTTGCCTCCATTATTATTTTTTATTAGGCTACATAAATGCATATAGATCTATTACTTTCATTAAACCTCCATGCTAAGTACATAGGCATAACAACTTACAGTGAATCTGTGTTCATCCTAAAGAAAGACCGTGTGGAGCAGTTGGTCCTCGCGCCCCTCTCGTCACTACAGGGCATGTTCACAGCCCCACAGAAGCTCATCCAGAAGAGGTATGATAAGTTGCTGGACTACTGCAGCCGCCTGGAGCGCTCTTCCTCCCAGGCGGCGTCATCAGCATCTCCCTCGCCCTCCTCTCCATCAGTGGTGCCAGATGACCAAGGCCCTGCGAGGAGGGATTACGAGGCCCTCAATGCCATGCTGGTCGAGGAGCTGCAGAGGTTCAACTTAGCTGCCAACACCATCCTCACAAACTGTGTGGTGTCATTAGTGGCCCTCCTCAAGCAGCTCATGGAGAAACTGTTACTCCCAGCTCCATCTTTACATCAACTACCTGTGAGCACGTCGCATATAATGAGGCCTACGTTTGTGGACTCATATTGGCCTAATAATAAGAGTTGTCTTTGTTTGTTCAGGTTCCTTTATCAAACATCGCAGAAGTTCAAAACAGCATCATGGAGGAGCTGAGCAATCTCTCTTTTGTGAAAGACAACGCGCAGAAACTGATGGAGCGTAAAGTCAGTTTTGAGAGACAAAAGGACAAGAAAATGATGGTAATCCATAAATCATCCTATCCATATTAGATGTGGGCCCTGCATGTATTTCAAACGTCCTATTAGGCACCTGACTTTGAGCTTTTAACTATTTCATTTTTCTCCCTCATACAAACATAGTCTGGTGTTGTTTTGTTTCATTCAATCGTCACCATTTCATCCATGCTTCCTCTTTTCATTTTTTTATCATGTCATGTCAGTGATCATGTCAGTGCCTCAAATTATATCTGCTAGTGCTACAAATCATTTCACGCTAATAGCTGCCGGCAGTTGCCACAGTTTAAACAAAGCTTAAAGAAACAATCTTTACGGTTTGTTTAAACTGCGCCGGTCTACTGTGTGCAATCAGAGGATGGATTGGGGTGTTGCTTGTGCTCAGAAAATAGAGCTGAATTAATTGTTTTCCATTTACATGCCCATTACTTTGTTATACAGTATGATATAAATTGCCAAGGTGGCCAAAGTTATTTAAATCAAAGCATTAATAAGGAATAATATAAAACTTTCAGGCAGTCTGAAAGGTTTATGGCAGTTAGTGGGAACATCACACCTATAGAGCTGGTCGATGTGGCACAGGTGCTTGTATATTTATGTGTGAAAGTATTTGCAGATCACCTCTCACCTTCTTAGACCAGCTGCACTTGCTAACAAGCAGCTTTACGCCCACATGGTGTCCTTATTCCAACACACACATAAACTTATTTTCTGACTCACTGCTGTGCTCTGTGTCTGGCAGATGCCCGAGGTGCAGCATCAGCCTGATGAGCAGCGTGCCTGGCTACTGGCCGAGTACCCCCGGGAGCGCATCTACCAGCTGAAGAGGAAGTGTAATGGCTGCCAGGAGCAGGACCTGAGCCTCCTGGAGGGAGAGCTGGTGGCACTCCTGGAGGACTCGGACCCATTCGGCAGCAGCAGCCGTTGGCTTGTGCACTCTGGAGGTAAGTCTGTGTTTGTGAGTGGGGATGTAGACCAAAAGTATCTCCTATAGTTTTCCATATGTCCACAGTGAACCCTACATGACTTCATTCTTGCATTATTTAGTTGTAGCTGTATACCTAGTTTTCTTTTTATAATATTACTTTAATATTATTTATTATTAGATTATTAATGCAAATAGCTGACCATCTTATGGAACACACTGCATCTAAACCTCCACCTGTATGCATTGTGCCTATTGTATACAGCAGTGGTTCCCAAAGTGGGGTCCGGGGCCCCCTGGGGAGCTTTTGAGACACTATAGGGGGGCCCCAAAAAGCTTGTCTAGAAAACAAGTACATTGAAAAAATAAATATTTTAAAAGGAAAAATAAATGTATTTGCTAAAATGTATTACTTGAAACCAGTTTTAAACTCCACTCATTGCTAGATGTTGCTTTTTATGTAATTTTAGCTGTAAAACAATTAGAAATTCCAATGAATTCGATACATTATTTTCTATTGGGGGACCCCGAGAGAATTTCGGATTGACAAGGGGGCCGCGATGTTCCGGACTTTGGGAATGGCTGGTATACAGTATTTACTTTTACTGTCTTATAGATTTATGTGAATCTTGCTTATTTGCACATGTTGTTTTGGTCTTTGTGTTAATTTTAAATATTTTATCAGTGGGTGTTTTGTCGCCTCATAATATTGCTTTAGAACTGCCTATGTGATGAAAATTATTAATATAGTAAATTCTAATTTACTGGGTCTAGTAGTTAAAAAAGGATATAGATTGCATTCAAGGTTCCCTATAGAAGAAGAAGTAGAAGAAGAGCTTTATTTATATAGCGCCTTTCACAGACATGTTCACAGAGCGCTTTACATGAGAGCATTTTACAGTTCCTCCATATATAGAGGGCACTTCTAAGGAGATAACTTTTTTTTTTAATCTAATCCCATGGGTCTGACCACAACTACTGTAATATCATGATATTGTTTTGTGAGGTTACTACAGTCCTTCCAAATAGTGTGAAATTTATTTTCTCTTTTTTTCACCGAGGTATACTGTGAACAATTTCCACAAGTCTACTCTTGGCGCGTACAGGTCAATGAAGATATCAAGTCAAAGTCATGTGCAGTACATGAACATAATAAACCTCGTTGTGCATTGAATAGTTCTGCATGTATAACGATTGTGTAAAAACATAGCAAACTTTACTTTGCACCGCCGGAGTCAGCATACCAGCTCCATTCCCAGTGGCTGCTGTCATGTTATGCCATTTCCTCTGGAGATGGTTGCCTCACAACAGGGGCCAGCATCTCCAACTCCTCGTCGCATCTCAGTGCAACAACCGAGATCCCAACACCTTGTTTGGAACCAACAGTTGCTTGGAGTACAAAGCATCTCCTCTGGGTATTCATAACAAGGACGGATAGACACGGCTTGCACGCGCTGCTCGCTGCAATAACAAGTTCTTTTGTGAGCTTTGGAAAAAAACAGTGTGTACGACGTCGACGTCTGCTCCTCAGGGAGTTTAGGTATTCCCAGGAAGTTGTTGTTCATCTCTGTCTTTGCATCAGCAATATGAATATTCTCACATCCCATATACTCAGAATCCAGGCCTTTATGTCCTCATTGTGTTAACAGTAGGCATAGTGAGTTGTCATGACCTGTCACCAAAAGAAAGATGATTCACTTATAAAGACAAATGATTAGGCAGGTAATGGTATTTAACTCTCATTGTCATATTATGGCTTACAGTTTTGTCAAAATGGGGCTTGGTGGTGTACTATTTGTGCAAACTTCTGATTATATTTTAATTGAATAGATATTAAGATTATTAGTCATGGCTTGAATTAGCCCCCCAGATGGGTTGACAAAATGGTTGCACACAAAATAAATCTAAACACCTGCGTATGTACTTAGTTGTAAATTACTCCATAAGCAGTATTACACCATTGAAAAGAGCGTTAGAGTAAGTGGATCTGTGGCGAAGCCCACCCTTCCCATCTTTTCACGAGGCCTTATGTAGATCAAAACCCAACAGACCGAGAAGTGTACAGTTTGATATAATACATTCTGTGGAAAGATTGTGAAAAATTGAGAAATCACACAACATGTGCTTAACGTTTTTCCCTGTTGTGCCTCTTCCAGTTGCTCAGGGATACGTGTACTCCACTTTCCTGAAGCAGTACAATCCTCTGAGAGACTCTCAGCGTGGAGGACAGCCGGTCCGGGAACAGCAGCCGACCCAGCAGCAGCAAACTGCAATGGCGGACGAGGACTTCGACAACATTAGCCTGTTTGTGTCGGGAAGCAACAGGAGCAGTATGTGCAGCTTCAATCTCAACACCACAGACAGCGGCTCCATCCTCTCTGGCCTCCAGGGGGAGCTGGACAACCCGGAGGACCAGGGGGTCTCTGTGGATGCGGACGATAACATTGATGACTCCCAACAGGTAAATGTTAAAAGTTATAATTACCCTGTGAGCTACTTTGTCTGTAGTTTTTAAATGTTCCAATTGCATGCATATATTAATACATTGCCTTAAACCATTTTTTATCAAATTGCCTCTAGACCACACACACACATTCACACACTCGCATTCATACAAGGGCCAGGTGGAAGATGTGTCGTCCCAAAGGACATAAAACGGTTACAGGGTGATATCCCTACCAGTTGAGCTACTGTCACATTGAAATATGCCCTCTAGTGCAACGGAAAAATAAATAAAGTATATCAAGGATCACAGCTCAGGGCTCAGTATTTCAAAATTTGAAATCCAGATAGAAATGACACGTATTCCTATACTATATCACAGCTATAATGTACAAACAGGTGATGTGTAAGACTTACATTTTTGTGCCACAAGAACAATGATGGAGACTGATTTGAAATGTTAAAGGTGTTAAAGGTAAACTCTTGATCCAAAATCCATCAATTTATGAATTTGTGCCATATGACAGATTGGGTGGTAAAATTCTAAATTGAGAGATTAAATTTACCTTTTCGATCAGAATCAGCCTCAGATCCTCCTCTGAGGACGGATCATTATAAATATGTTTATTTACAAATCTAGATTTGAATCTTTGTGACAAAGTGGGTTTTATGTTACTTTGTCCCTTTTTTATGTATTTAAAAATGTTGGTTATAAGTTTATGTATTCATTGTTTTATAGTTTTAGTTTGTGCAATCAAGTTAATACTTGCCACCTGGTCCGAGGAGGGGCTTCCTGCTGGGGGAGTGTTAAAAGGAAATGTGCAATCAGTCTGGGAGAACCTGGTAGCTGGGTACATGTGTTTGATTGTGCCACACTTACATGGAACAATAAATGTCAGCTACTATGGGAAATGTACGAGTCTGCCTCCTACTTGACCACGTTGGCCAGCTTCTCCACATATGGTGGCAGTGGTGGGATCCAGGCCAGTGGGAGGCAGGGAAGAATGGAGACCAGGCAACAGAAAAGACCAGTGCTGAGGCAGGAACTGATCCACCTCCTGAGGGTGAACTGGACACCATCCCCGAGGAGGAGCCGGAAGCCATCCCAGTGGAAGAGCAGGAAGAAGGTGGAGTACGACAATACTGTGTGGAGAAGGCCCTTGCAGTGCGTAAGGAGTCTATGTCCATGAAGGAGCGATCATTGGGACCCGTGAAGACGAGTGAAGGAACCGAGAGATGGTCCTCTGTAGCTGTGTGCAGTTGGAGCAGTCGACGTCGGTGCTGTACCGTTGTAGCTGTGTGCAATGGGAACAGGTGTGGTCGGAGGAGTTCAGGAAATTGCCGTTGGACAGTGTCTGCGGTACAAGGTTCTGCAATACTGCTGTCGGACTGGTTTGAGTCGCGGAGTGGTCTGTGGAACTTCAGGTTCAGTGCGAACCGATGTAAAGGACTCCGAGTGTGAGAGTTGAAGAAGGAACCAATGGGAAGAGGAGCGCTGTTACTAGAAGTGCTTTGGATGTTTTGTTCTAGTGTAATGTTCTGTACAAACAAAAGAACTTCCAATTGTATTGTTGTCGCGTGACTCTGAGGAGTAACGTTTTCTTAAGAGGGGGGATGTGTGACAAAGTGGGTTTTATGTTACTTTGTCCCTTTTTTATGTATTTAAAAATGTTGGTTATAAGTTTATGTATTCATTGTTTTATAGTTTTAGTTTGTGCAATCAAGTTAATACTTGCCACCTGGTCCGAGGAGGGGCTTCCTGCTGGGGGAGTGTTAAAAGGAAATGTGCAATCAGTCTGGGAGAACCTGGTAGCTGGGTACATGTGTTTGATTGTGCCACACTTACATGGAACAATAAATGTCAGCTACTATGGGAAATGTACGAGTCTGCCTCCTACTTGACCACATTGGCCAGCTTCCCCACAATCTTCAAGAGTAAATTGGGCTTGAAATACCCAATTTTGGATCAAACCTGGGAATAATCCAGTCCATCAGAAGAAATCCTAATGGATTATGATTGAAATACTGGACCCAGGAGACACACATTACAGTTAAAGTGTATATACTATGCTAGGTTCATGGTCTAGAGTACCTTAGCTGGCCTGTATGTTTGGGTGGATGTAGAAACCCCATCACATAGAGAGAACCTACCCAGATACAGGAGCATGCAAACTCCAAATAGATTTGTCCCCACATGGTCCGGGAATCGAAGTCGAGACCTTCTTGCTGTGACCCGCGAGGCAGCAACACTAACCACCATCATAACTGACTCTTTTGTAAAACTGTCTCAATCTGTATAATATCCACCTACAGCAGGCACTCAAAGGGCTTTTCCATCAAGGAGCCACAGTGTACACAGGAACTGGAGGGAAGGTGGGTGTAGTGTTTTGCCCAAGGGCACGATGAGTGTGCACCTGCGGGAGACAACCCGCTTATACCCTGTGAGCAACATTCAACTCAGTCCACCTATCAAGTTATGAAGCATTCAATAAGTTATTCATTTGTTTCTGAATGTGATGAATGATGAATAAGAAAGAACTCGTCCCTTTCTTTACAACAACACCATGATTCAATGCAAAAATCTGCTTGTTCCCCAGTTTTACGCCGTGTATGCATTTCAAGCCCGCGGTGAGCAGGAGCTGAGCCTGCAGGAGTACCAGCATGTGCGCATCCTCCAGTTTTGTGACCTGGGCGGAAATAAGGACTGGTGGCTGGCAGAGGCTAATGGACAGAAGGGATATGTCCCAGCCAACTACTTGGGGAAGATGTCTTACGCATAAAAACACTTTAATGTGACCAAAGGCCTGTTCAATACCAGCAAACATGTAATGTGTTTGGACATATTTGCATAAGGTCCAACTGTGTCAGACAAACCAAAAGTGTTATCATTTGACAGCTAATCAATAAAATGTCTTGTAATTATTTATAATTGATATAATGAACGTGACTAGAAACGGGGCACTGTCCTGAGCACTTTTTGTAATTCAGTGTTTGATAAAGATTTATTCATGAAGTAACTTAACATGCGACATGCAGATGAAGAAAGTTTTTTATGTGAAGATATTTATATGTGAATTACCTTAAATTAATTGTATTACAGATATAATAAAAGGACTTTAATATGCTTCAATAAGGATATGTTTATTAATGGTGTTGGTAAAAAGGAACAGACATCCAATAGTTAGCAGTAGTTAGGAAAAAATGAGGCACACAGAGTCTGGCAGCACAAAGAAAATTCAAGTATAAGGTAGTATTTCTCCACATACATGATGTTACTACGCACACAGATCTCTGGCACTGACTCCACATTGTATACACATCTGGTTTGACTAGAACAGATTCTATTTATTTCTTAATTTTCTTTTGCGCCGCTTTCTTTTTCACCTGATGTAGGCGTTTCATTGCATTGGACTCCTGGGAGGTTGGCTCTTTGACCCCTGCTGCCGCTTTTGAGCCGTTCCCATTGTTCCCGTTCCCTGCCACGTTCCCCCCCGCACTCGCCTGGGATGCTCCAGGAGATCCGGCCCCCGATGGAGCTTTTCCCTGGCTCTCCCCGCTGGACGATCGGTTTATTGGCTGCTTACCCAGAGTCAGAGGTGGAGGCGGCTTAAGCGGAACCTGGCTCGAGCCGTTTCCATTACCGCCGCCGGCAATCTTAGCTCCCCCGAGGCCCGACTTAGCCCCGGATAGTCCAGACATCCCAGCAGGCTTCGGGCCCGGGGGAGTGGTCAGGGTCTTGCTGCTGCTTGAGCTGGAGGAACCCAGTTTAGAGCTGGTTGGCATAGCAGAGCTGGTTTTGGCACCAAATGCCGCCCAGCCAGTAAGACCACTGCCAGAGGAGGAGGCGCTGCTGTTGGTGGGGTTTACTGAAGTAGTGGACGCCTGCAGCAGACAATCATAATGGACATGATACATAGGAGGAAAAGTAGCAAAGAACATTAAAGGCTCAGTCACATGTGCCACCATTATATTGAAAGCAGTATTCGCATCTAATCAATTTGATAATCCTAGCAGTATTTCTGCAATAAAATCTTTTGAGAATAGGACACATAAATATTGAGCCTAGAAGTATGTTGTGGCCAAGGGTCTTATGTTGTTATTGGCAAGAAGACGCAAATTAAAACCTCTTAACCCCCGCCTTAACCAAGCGTGTGTTCTCAAGTTTAGCTTTATCGAAATCTAAAAGGTTACAGCCTCGAGGCCACTGGAACGCCTCATTTGAAAGCGAACACCTACAAAACAGATTTTTTTCCTCACATTCTGAATTTTTTTTCCCCCCATTGCTTTTTGTCACATTTTCATCACTTTTCTGTCAAGCTTTTGTCGCTTTTTTGTTGCATTTTTATCCTTGGTTTTGTCTAATTTTTGTTGCTATTTTGACACTTTTTTTCCAAGAAGCTTTTAGATTTGGGTAAAGCCAAACTGGAGAAAATGTGCTCGGTTCAGGTGGGAGTTAAGAGGTTAACAAGACCAGCTGTACTTTCTAGCAAATGGTAGATCATTACCCAACATAGGACAGTGGAGGATGCCGTGTTTGCATTTTGCAGAAAGTTGCAAGAGGAAATCCTTGGAATGGGTACTTTGGACAGACTAACATTTACAAAGCCAAATAACCCACAGTAAATTGATGTGAAGCTACACCCATTACTTATAGACACGTACGGCGAGACACGATGTGAATATATTGATTGACTGTACACATGCAACATTACCTTGACCTCCGTTCTTTTGAATGCTTGAAATGTGCTTGCTTGGAAAGTGCTCGACGTGTCTGGTTTTGATTTAAGCTCGGCCTTTTTCACCAAAGTGTCTTTTACAGCAGGTGCGGATGACGTGGAGACGGGAGACGGCTTCTGTGGAGGTTTCTGTGCCTACATTTGACAGAATATAGTAACATTTATGGGAGAAAATATACAGCATTTTTTTTTTATTCCGTTTTCTCACCATTCGTTTCATTTGTCTTGTGCATCTGGCGCAGTACCACACAAGTCGTGGATCATTCACTTCTTTGTCTGTTACTTGGGGCTTGTGGCAGTCTTGGTGGTACAAGTTGTGGCATTCCTGGCACTCCACCAGCTGGTTACCCATACTCACAGTCATTTGTCTTTGGATGCAAATATAGAGAAACGTATGAGATATTTTATACATTTGTAAGATTACGTAATAAAGCCATCTTCATAGAATGTGTGACACCTGCAAACGACGCAGGCCAGTCCCATTTCCATTGCAAAATCGTCTGCATTGGTTTCATCATAATCACTGATATTTGGCACAAGGTCTTTGCTGGTTTGCACAGTGATCGGAGAAGAGCGGTTTTCCTGTTTTTCCAGTCGAGGCTTCTTTGGCGGGTCCACATCTGACAAGTCAATTCTCACCTATTGATCAAAATTTTAAACACAATGACTTACTGGAAGGGGGGCATGAGAAATACACGTTCACTTACATGTATGAAATGTGCACTACAAAAATTAAAAAATATCATTATTTATCAACTTGTTCGCATTTGACAATGAGCAACATTACCTTCTCAGCAGACCTCTTCTCTCCCTCTTTCTTGCTCTTTTCTGAGCTTGATTTACTACTTCCACTGCTACTGCTGGAGGAAGAAGAACTAGATGACGACTTGGAATCCTGCTTATTCAAGCAGAGTTTAGAAATGGACCCCTTGGAGATTTCTATATCCTGTAAAAAAATGTATTAATCTAAATCAGTCTTAATACGTCACTAAAACAAGCCAGAAATTGAAAAACAAAAGATTTCAGACCAAAAGAGAACCAATGTAACAAAAATAATGTATATATTTAGAAAAAATAAATAAATACTTTTTGCAGTGAGCGGTAGGATGTGTCACTTCCTCTTGCAAGGGCTTCATCAAGCAGTGATTTCAGTTTATCTGCAGAGTCTTTGCTCTTGGAATGAAGGTAACTCAGACCCTTCAAGAATATAGGGTCCAACTCCAGGGTGACTGGTCCAGCCATAGCATTAGACTGCAAGGTAAACAACCAATTTTGAGACATAAGTTATAAGTTATTATGCAACTGATTAAAACACAGCACAAAAAAGCCGTCCCCATCGTCTGTTCTGCTGCTCATCTTGGCCAGGACAAATCTTAAATGCTCTTTTCTCAGTAAAATACATTTTCCTGATGACGAAGAAGAGGCTACATTGTAATTGTAACGTTTCAAACATACATGTGAAACTCTGAAAATTACGATGTGAATATTGGTGTTTCAATAAAAAGCCAAGAAAAAATAAATAAATAGGAATGAAGATGAAAAATGACAGGTCGTGATTGTGGTGATAAAAGAAAAAACAGACGATATTAAAGATGATTACAGACCGTTAATGATTATCCGGGGCACAGAAGAGTTTATAGTGCTAAAACTGCCCGCTAAAAGCCCATATTGAAACAGTTACTGACTTCAGTTGTTGTATCCCAGTAACAACGAGTGTGGACGCCCGTGTGTACGAAGTGTACCCCGGCGGCACCTTAGACATCCCGTAGAAGGAAATTGCAAAGTCATTCACATTAACATGGATTATTATGATAACCACTCACCTTAAAGTCTGTTCTTTTAATCGATAGACGTCAGTGGGACAAAGACTTGCGCTGGAACTCTCTTTTCACAGGAATAAGCGGCCAGTACTGACGGCTTTTCCTCGCAAATACAGAATGTGCAACTATTAAATGCTTCCGGGCTGTACAAGAATCATGATTGCGGAACCTTGAACGGCAATATATACAACTATGTATTTAACTAACCATCGTAAATGGATATTTCTGTCTTTTTAATAATTACTAATCACTTCCGCAGCTTTTATGAAAACAAAATACATTTCTTAGTCTTAGTGTAGTTTGCAAACTCTAGCAGTAGATGGCGCTGTGGGGCTATGGTAGCGTTGAAAAAAGGGCTGAAGGAGCTTCCAGGAAGTTTAATGCAACGTGGGTCGAAAAACCGGTGTTTTTGTTTTGTTATGGGTGAATCGGTACGTTCTTTTTGATTATGATTTGTAAATTTGTTACTGTATGTTATCACACACTTCATAGCTAATGCCTTGATGAGCACTGACGTTATTTTATTTTATTTTTTTTATGTTCATTATTTATTTATTTTCCAGAATATGAAAGCCCACGAAAAGTGTCCAGTGCTGTACTTAGAGGTTCACAACGAGGATGGAGAGCCTCGCCTCCCCTTGCACACGTCTGTGGTCCTATTCCTCTTGTCGTACTGTGACTGTAAATCATTTCAAGTTTCCCTGGTGTCTCCCACGCCTGGCAACTGTGAACCCCTAAAAGCTCACGTCCCCAATTTTTTGACCGTGTCCCATGTTGTGATGGAGTGTCTACCCTCGCTGGTCAGGGGCTGCCGGCTGCCCTCAGTCCTGGATGAGACTGGGAGGCTGTGCAGAGCTGGACTGGCTGTGGTACTTAGGCACATCATCAACAGGACTTTGGAAGCAGACCCGTCTAGGAATGATGTGCTGGCTTTACTGGGATTTAAAAAGACATGTCTCAAGGCTTGCGCTGAGGTATGACATGTGTTTTACATTCATGATCGCACATAGGCCCTAGTAGGCCCCTTTGAAATGTACTGACATTATGAATAGCCGGTGTTATTTTCTCTTTTCTCCCTTATAATCTTACTTGTGATTATAAGGAATATATGAAAATGGATGCTTTTGAGATTTTGAAAATGTGGGCATAGCTTTAATTTAGTTTTCTTCTTCAGGTTAGCAAGTGGACAAGACTATGTGAACTGGGCATCCCATATTCTGTTGAGGGACATTTAAGAAATTCTTCTGATCTAGAAACTAAGCTCCCGCTCCCCATCCTCGCCCTGGAACAACATCTATCTGAACCTGTTAAAGTTCACAATGACGACAAAATCAGAAGACAGAAACTCAAGCAACAAAAACAAAAGGAAAAGACTCAAGGGAGCAGCGACTGTGACCTTGCACAGACCAATGACAGACTTGAGCTTGATGCGGCACTTGCCAAGTTGTCCTTTGATGCAGATCCACAATCGGCCGCTAGAGAGAGCTCTGAGATCAGGAAAGTGAAAACGACAGAACTGCCGACTCTGGAGCATGTGTTTGCTGAAGGGCTGTACTTCACTTTGACTGATGTGGTCCTTCTCCCCTGCATCCATCAGTATCTGGTAAGAGTCTTGACATTATGATGTATGTGGCCTTTCACTGCTAACGAGCTGACAAAAAGAATCACTGTGAGGTACAACATGTCTTTTTTTCTTGGTCATAGACTTTTTCACCATTTTGTCTTCTATGTAAGAGAAGTTTTATTTCACAGAATAATCTCATTATTATTTTGGTCAGCTCTCCTACTTTTGCATTTGAATTCGTTAATTCTGAACGCGTTTGCAAAACGTTCCCCTCAAATGTAAAGTTTGTTAAAGTATTTGAAAGAGACCCATTTGTTTTGCAAAGTTAACCAAAAGAAAAAAAACAAAGACCATGTTGCATTCTCTTCACTTAAAGTTTTATTAAGCAATGGATGAGAGAAATAGAATCTAAAATATTGCCATTTACTTTGGGGATGGTCTCCTTGAAGCTTGCTTGACTGATGAGTGACTGTTGAAATGTTTTTTTTTTTTTTTTTGTTTATTTTATATTTTACCTGATGGATGTGTAACAAAAAGTAATGCATAATTTTGCAAAGCAAAATATTTTGTCAGGGGTGAATAATCCTATTGCATGTAGTTAGTGGTTCCTCATAATAGGCTTATTCTAAAAGTGAAAATAGTGCACGACCCATGGTTATATGACAGTGGTCAAGGTTGGCAGTACTCCAGGCTCTTCATATGTGTCAATGCTCCAAGTGCCGTCTAGGAGCTGCACAGCATCACACTTGGCAAGACTTGCGCTCTCTGGTGGTCTGTACACCTGGCAAAGGGCGATAAGAGTCGGTGGGAGGGAATCTATTCAGACACACAAGGTTGAAATGCATTTCAGTAACTTTTTTTCTGGAAGCACGTTTCTCTGTGTAGCTGATCAAGAAGTGCTGGGTAAGGTGGCCCGTAGGCTTCACACACATTTAGAATTTTTAAAGACACAGTGTTTCATAATTCAGCATGGTCTCTTGGTACTGGTGAGCAGTGGTATGTTTATGGTGTGGATCTCTGTGGAGCTCTGGTCACTGTGGGGATGAACTTGAGTTCTCACAATGAGGCTTTTAGTAGTCAGCTGTGCTCCAGTGGTTTTCAGTTTCACACTCAGTGTAGCATGTCTCCTCTTAGCGGCCATCTCTGTCCAGGGCAGATGCAGAACGCCACATCCTTTCCACTCCAGTACTTGTACTAAAACTTGTGTCTCAAGCCTGCCAGTGCCCTGACACTGTTTACCTGCCTGTCCGCTCACTGCTCATGTCCCTACTTTTAGTCAGTTGTTTTCTCTACACTGCTTTAGTCCCTCGGTCCCAGCAGGTCACATTTTGGGTTTTTCCATTCTCAACTTTATTTTGAGTTTGCTTTCCCTTGTGCACTACACTGAATTCCTTGTGCAGCATAAATGATGTCATTTAATCAATACTGTATTGTTTCTTCACCTTCTTATTTTTCTTCTTAATATGTCTTTGATAGAGTTCTCTTCAAACTGGGGCAAAGAATGCTCTAAACCGCCTACCCCATCTGTTGCGCTGGTACAGCAATGTGCAGGAGGTACCAGGAGTGCAGCGTGCAGCTAAAGCCTGTGGTATAATTCTCGTCACCCCTCAGCCTCCCTCGTCCAGCCCCTCAGAGCCTGTGGAGCAGCACGGCCCATCCAGCCTGCTGGAGCGTGAGGAGACCAGCCAGCAGCTGCAGTTTGTTGGTGGCCCGAGGCCAACACTGACCAAACTTAAAGTATGTCTTTTTATAAAGCTCCGTCATCTCTCCAAATGTCTTTGTTTTAACAAGTTTGTACACTAAAGGCAAATTGTGTTCTGCTGAAGTGGAGATAAAGGGGCTAGAGGCTGGAACTGGTTGTTAACCATTATCCCATAATGTTATGCTTCAGTTTCCAGCTCAGATGCCCACACCAGTGTAGCTCTGTGCTAATGTTTTGGCTTCTGGCAGAGTTAGTCATTGGCACTTGAAATGTTCTGTGGTTAGAACATGACCTCACAGTTTAATGTGTTTTCAAAAGTAACTTTTGGCTAACAATACACACAACTGTAAACAATACACAGGTGTCAAACACTGAACCTAACAAAGACTGTTGAAGTATCTTCACATTATACACACACTAAGCCAACATGCTTTATAAAACATTCACCATGCCCATAGCTATATTGAACCACAAGTCTTCTTCTTTAGCGTATACCTGCAATGTTTCTAAAATGCACGGCTTTGTGTTCTCAGCAGACACTCGTACCTTTACTGTTTTTGCAGAGAGTGCACCCTTTAGCCCATGCTTTTAACTGTGCAATAACAGCCGTGCAAAACAGTCTACTGTATAATTCCTGGCTGAGTAACGTTTCTGAACATCAGGAGAAAAGCTTGTTTAGCTAATGGGTGAGCTTTCTAACTGGCTAAATTCCCCAAACAATATCTGGTTTTAGGAATGGGCAAGTGGGATTTGAGTGGGCTGTAAGCACTGGGTGGTCAGGAATCAAGCTAGAGGAGGGGGTGTTTTTTGTGTGTTTTATTTTAATATATATTTTTTTTAAGAGTGCACCGTGTTGCCGGATGAAGTGTTGCTAGGCGCAGACGTGCACAAATGACAGTTTTGACGGTAGGGTGAAATCACACATTAACACGGAGAGGACTGTGTGCAAACAATAGCCACCATTCTCTCTCCGCCTGAAGGGATTACAAGGATGGCTGCATGTCGCCACCGCCATGTCTGTGCCGCAGCTGTTGTGGTGTCTCGGTCACAACACTACTGTAAGTGTGTGCTAATATGCTATGTATTATCAAGACCAAGGACAGACTGAGGACTTTAAGTGGAAAATGAGCCATCAGTCCTAGTTCGCAACCTTCTTGAAAGTAGTTCTCAGAAAAATGTATTACAGCTGACAAAAGGGGCAAAGGAGAGTCATGGGCCAGATTTAATTGTTCAATCGAAAAGATAAAGATAAATAATTAAGTTGGTGCTCTCCGAAGAAACTAATAAGTAAATGGCAAACTTGAATTAAAATAAGCAGGATTTATATACATTAAAAAAAAGAAGAATACTTGTAAGACTGAGTCACTTCACGTCTAGATTTACATCCTGTAAGTATGTGTGTTTCCATATTGAACGTAATGTGTACTAAGAATAGTGGTCTGATATACTGTCATAGTGTTGCTATGATCTTTCACCGCTGCTAACCAGACGCGCCAGCCCCATCTCTGCACACTATCCGCTTTATGAATGCCCCATAAACGCTACAACTTTCCCACTCCACCGATCACAGCAGCGCATGCCACTCACACAGCACGCACAGTCGGCGCAATGAGCTGTGGACACAAAAATGTAAACATTACCGTCTCCAGCCTACGTTCATGAGGCCAAATGCATTTTCCCCAGGGTTTGACTGACAGGTCTTTATGCGTAAGGCCTACAAATAAGATGGAAGCTTAATCAGAGACTCTAATGAAAATAAGGGCTTTCCCGACTGGAGATGTACAGTTACCAGGTTTATTTATAACCAGGAGGAAGACATTTTTAGAGTATAAATGTAGAATGTTTTTTTAATCATGCTTTTTCCTAAGTTTGACTCTGCTGCAGATTCGCCTTTCACATGAGGCCTTGGGGCAGCCCATGGCATAGGCGATAAGGGGAGCCGCCTTGGGCTAAATAACTGAATGGGTGCCAAGCCATCATCCCATGCGCTCAGTGTTGCCTCACACAGTCATTGATGTAAACTGAATAAATAAACATTATTCGTTAATGTAATGCAAGCCAAGCCTTTGACGGAGCTGAATGTCTTCTATTTTTTGCATACCTCGTTGTGAAGCTCAAACACTTGTCTCTGAAGTGTCTTCGTTGCCAATGATGTACTCTTTGGGAACATTACTTCAAATGAAACAACAAAGCGTCTGTTGAAGAGTCCTTTACTTTGCAGTCCCCTCATTACACCCGTTTTGGGCCACACCACCTCGTAGCTGGGTTTCTATGGTAACTTGTGCATTTGTACTATGTGTTTGTTCCTCCCACAGGAAAATGGCATCGAGGCTGCGTTCTCCCCTCATCCGTGCCCTGCCTGGACCCTCCCGTGGGAGCAGTTGCCAGAGGCGATCCACCCCACAGAAGGTAAAGTCAGATTGCTGCGTCATCCCTCTCCCCCTTTTCCTCTTCAAATCCCATATGTGATCCTCTTTAAACAAATAGTATTCCGTCTAAACCCTAATCCCAGTAAATCATAGTTACTAAATCCGAATTTAAGGCAAAACAAATGTAATGGATTAGCTTTATCAAAATCAATTATACAGAGAGCACAATGTTAAATGAGAATCGCATAAAAGGGCAAAACTAACTGAATGTAATCTTGTTTATTGAAAAACACGCCATAATGTTATATCAATTCCAAAGACACTTTTTTCTGCTACGTTTGAAATCCTCTTGACTGGACTGTTACAAAGAAGCAAAATAAATCCAAAGCAAGCATTTCTATTCTGTTATTGTTGATATCCTTTCTCTGCTCTAGTATATACAATATTGTTGACTAGACCGGTTTATTTTAAAGTTTTCCATCTGCACTAAATGTATACTACAGTATGAATACAGTATGAATAAGAGTTGCCAAGTGGCTAGTGCAGATCAATGGCTCCAATGCACACAGGTGTTAAGGTGAAAAGGCTTAAACTTAAAAACACCAATATTCCATGTTTTGATGATGTATCTTTAAAAAAATCAGACAAATATGGTTCAACCGTTTGACTGTATTGTGCCTTGAGTCTGTCTTTGGTGCCATACTTAACATGCAGGAGTGCAAGCTGACAAAATATTTACATAAAAGTTCCCAGTGCCACGGTAGTCTGGTGTTCTTCTGCCGCGCCTTGCCAGTGGGAAGACAACACAACATTAGCGCTAACACATTGCAGAGTCCGTGTGTTCATTCCCGTGAGCCCTCCTAATGAATTGTAAAGTGCTTATCTCCATACATTATCCCTCTTCTTCTGCCGTTGTGAAAAAGTGAATCGGTTTGTGGCAGTGAACAGGAGACTCGAGTGTGTGACAGCGCCGGGTGCAGACTCTAATAGGCAGTGCAAGGCCTGTTGATTGGTGCCTCGGGTGGCACAGGCACAGCAGACCAAATAAATCTCAGCCCCGACGCGTGTTGTTGCTCTCGAACGCGCCTGTATTAGCGAGATAGCCGTGTTGGAAGGCATGTTAATGATCCTCGCTCAGCCAACGGAGCGGCAATAACTGATGGAGGTTACACAGCATTAAACTTTGATAAAGACAAAGACAAGTGTATTTACACATAGAAATAAATATTTTAATATTCCAATGTGATTTAATGAGCGCTTTTCACTTTTGTCGTGCTTCTCTTGGAACTAGGGCGTAGTTCTTTTTAAAAGGTCAAGTTTATAATTGTCACATAATGCAACACTGAGCAAAGATTTCACAGGGGAAGGCAATTAGAGTAATTGTATAACTGTACCATAAATTGAAATTCTTAATTCTGCTAACAACTTGTCAGTGGAAAGGTTAGAAATGCCATCTTTCAGAGCAGAGGGTTCTTGGTTCTGAATCTCCTCAGTTTCCTTAATATAAACGGTGGCGTTAGCATTACAGACTTGATTTTGTCACACGGTAAAAGTTGAATCCAACGGCACGAGGGGTAATAAGATTCTTGTTAAGCTACAGACTGATGGGAACTGGTGACGCTATCAGTCACAGAATAAACTACTTCGACTGTGAATGGACTTAAGCTGCCACACAAAAGGTGGTATTGTTCAGCAATCGATGGCAAACACAGTGGCTTGATGATAAAAGTATGGATTAAAATGTATATAATTAACATTCTGGTAGTCCCACTGTATGTTGTACTAATGTTTTACTTTACGCATTTAAAGCAGTACTAAGTAACTTGTTTACCTTAATAAATCCGTTTTGTAGTCCCTCTGGGGGTAATACAAGTGTTGATGGGATGACCGGGGGTCTTTCATCTCCCCTGGTGTCTCTGGCTAGAAAACCATGCTTGCAACTTTCCCTGCACCGACCCAGAGGCGCAATACACACACACACTAATGGAATCACGAAGAAGCTAACAGCGCCACTTCAGCAGTATTTATAGCCAAGTTTGAGTGACAAAAATGATCTCCATTGTGTAATTGGGGTGTGGCACACTGTACAATATCCCGCTCTCCCTTTGTCTTTTCTGTCAGCGTAGTAGTTACACTCATGGAAAATTAATGAGTAATAAAAACATGCAACATGCTACGACACCTGCAGTGGAGCTTATGGGGGCATAAGTTACTTCTCAAAATCTCATTTCTTTTCTTTTTTTGTTTTACAACAAACTTCAAAGTGTGCTATTCTTGGAACCAAAACGGTTTCAGTTTGTTTGGTGTTTTTTCACAGGATACATGTAAACTTTTAGTCAATCAAAATGTATCGTGTTTAGTCTTGAGTCTGCAAAAGAAACAAATAAAATCTGGCGTGTAGCTCTTTATGAAGTGCTCTCAAGCTTTATTTACATCTAACGGCAATCATGGTCTCTATACTGTATATTACCGTAGCAAAGAAAAAGACCTGCTCTTTAAATGTTTCTAATCCAGTCCATCAATGTAGAAAAGGCCCTGGACGACAGTAAAATGCACAGAAACATCCCAGCACAAGAGTGAAGAGGAAAACACGAACCCGGCCTTACGACTGGTGAATTAATAATTATCTATTGACTGTTTTGCTGGTTAATCTTGCAGAGTGTTACTTTATATTGCTTATTAACTTGTCTTTAACATGCATTGCAAATGCATTGCAGCTGGCATGTGTAGTAAATACGAGCTCCTGGAGTCTGTAAAACTAAATGATTAGCCCCTGATTGCCAGGTCTTAATGGAGAGTGTGTACTGGCGCTTAAGTGACTGGCAGCTGTGCACTTGATTAATTTTACGTGCGAGCAAAGCAGGGATTACTGCAGTGAGAAGCTCATTAACCCCCATGTGGGAAAGTCTTCAAATCAACCGCACCTTTTGTAGCTACCGATCTTCTAGCGGCTTTTATTCAGTGGGTTCAGGAAGCAGTCATTCATATACCTCTCTTTTTTTTTCCAGTTTGTCAGAACAAGTCTGATGCCTACATTGTTAGGATTGTGCTTAAAATGTGCACTTCCGCTCATAAAGGGCTGTGCAATAAATACAAGTGTAATCAAAATCTCGACTTTGGCCAATCTTAATTATCGTCAGAGGGCAGTTAATGTGTATTTTTTGTTGTTGTTTAAGCTGATGTTTATTTATAAGCTTTGTCTTGCCAAAAATCTTTCTTTGCTTGAAATTCATATGTTTTATAATTGTATATTTGGATGAGGACCTAAACTATTTAAATCTCATATTTGGCTGATTTGGGTCAACATCTCCATGGAGACGAGCTGTAGATGTCCCGCTCCCAGAAAAGTTCCAAGTCAGGTCTTGATGGTGCGTTCTAGGCAACTGCTACCGTAAAGTTGGTGATTTTCCCATCACCCACTTGGAAAAATGCCTTGGAATGCCACTCGAACTGGTAATTACAACTTGTAAACTCTGAGATGTCCAGACTGCTGCTAGTTCGGATACGAGATGAAGACAGCAATGGCGGCCCCATGTGGAGGGGTGTAGCTAATAATACAACTGTAACAAAACCACTGCATCAGTGACATGAATGTTAATTTTGGTCACAGCTTTCAACATAACGTTATGTTGCATGTTTTTAATTATATCTGGTTTGGCGAAAAGTTAATTTAACGTTAGCATCGTATGCGCTAACTGTTGTAGCATTAACCGTTTGTTTACATATGAGTTTATTCAGCTGGAAAGCTCTGAGGTAGTAAGTCATCATTTCAAAGTGGGAAAGATACCAGTTGCCTGGAACGCACCATTAGGAGAGGTGAGACGCTCAACAATAACAAATATCTGTGCTAAAAAAAAATGTTTATTTTATTTGTTGGGTGATTAGTCACTTGTTGTGGCTTTAAGTAGTTTTTCTTTTATTTTTTAAAAGAAATAATTAAAACTGGTCTGAAAACTTTCTCAACCCACCGCACGCTATATACAGTAGGGGTGGGAACCTCTGGGTACCTCACGATACGCGATACATGGCTCACGATAATGATTATCTCACGCCGATACTGCGATAATCGATATTGCACAAAAATAGGCACTGCTGTCTCATTAGTATGCATGGCGTTGCTCATTAATATGCATGAAGTCATAAAAAGTATCTATCGGAATAAAAAGTATCGGTATCGTCCTGCAAAATATCGCGATATATCGGAAAATCGATATATTGTCACACTCCTAATATACAGTGCCTTGCGAAAGTACTAATACACCTTGAACTTTTGCAAATTTTGTCATGTTTACAAGCCTAAACATAAAGATTTTATAAATAAAATTTGTACTGAAAGTTCACACACAAGTAACAGACAAGTGAAAGTTAAATGATACATGAAAATAGAAAAGTGAAAGTGGGGCGTGCATAAGTATTCATACAGCATTTTCTGAGTGCATTAAATTGCCTTTATAACATTCCTAATGACTGCAGAATGTTCACACCTTGCCCTAACCATTAAATAGAGGCCACCTGTGTGTAATCTACTCTCAGTATAAGTCCAGCTGTTCTGTGAGGGCCTCAGAGCTATGGTCAGAGTGTATTGGTCACTAAACGACATCATGAAGGCCAAGGAGCTCACCAGAGAGGTCAGGGATAAAGCTGTGGAGAAGTTTAAAGCAGCATTAAGTTATACAAAGATTTCCCAAAATTTGAACATCTCACGGAGCACTGTTCAATCCATCATTCGGAAATGGAAAGAGTATAGCACCACTGCAAACGTACTAAGACACGGCCGTCCACCTAAACTAACAGACCGAACAAGGCACGCACTGGTCAGAAATGCAACCAAGTGCCCCAAGATAACTCTGGAGGCAAGAAGAAAGCCATTATTGAAAGGAGGCCATAAGAAATCCCGTTTGAAGTTTGCTAGAAGTCATATGGATGACACAGCTACCATGTGGAAGAAGGTGCTTTGGTCAGATGGGACAAAAATTGAACTTTTTGGCCCAAATGCAAAACGTTATGTATGGCACAAACCTATCACTGCTCATCGTCCTGAGTGCACCATCCCCAGTGTCAAATATGGTAGGGGGAGCATCATGCTATGGGGCTGCTTTTCCTCAGCGGGGACTGGGAAGATTGTAAGAATAGTTGGGAAGATGGATGGAGCCAAATACAGGGACATTTGGAGGAAAACCTGCTGGAGTCAGCAAGAGAATTGAGGCTGGGGCGGAGATTCACCTTCCAGCAGGACAATGACCCTAAACACAAAGTCAAATCTACAATGGAATGGTTTGAAAACAAACATATTAATGTGTTAGAATGGCCCAGTCAAAGTGCTGACCTAAATCCTATGGAAAATCTGTGGAAAGACCTGAAAACTGCTGTTCACTAACGCTCTCCTTCTAATTTGACAGAGCTTGAGTTGTTTTGTAAAGAGGAATGGGCTAAAATGTCAGTCTCTAGATGTGCAATCCTTGTAGAGAAATATCACAGAAGACTTGCTGCTGTTATTGCGGCAAAAGAGGGTTCCACAAAGTATTAAGTCATGCTGTATGAATACTTATGGATGCCTAACTTTTCGGTTTTCAATTTTTTGAAAAATAATAATCATGTATCATTTTGCTTTCACTTCACAGTTGTCTGTTACTTGTGTGTGAACTTTCAGTAAAAAAATTCAAAATACAATGTTTTATGTTTAGTGTGTGCAAAAGTTCAAGGTGTATTAGTACTTTCGCAAGGCACTGTATATTCTGAATTATTTTCTTGTGTGAAGGGAGAAAGAACACTCCAATCCAGAAACTCGTTATCGCTTTTAAAGCAACAAAAGTTGCTGATACAAAAGCTTTTGTCCCATCAGGGTCAGAGCAATCAACCCACAAATTGTGTTCTAGGTAATGATAGTGGAAAATACTCTTCTCTGAAGGATAAGGAGTCACCCTGCTTGGCATTGCATTCCTGTTCTGCTATCACACAATTCAGTAACACTTCCTACTACGCCGGTGTACCCAAAGCGCTGTAAGAGCAGAAGGAGGAAAGATGGACTGTGTCAGGTGAGGTGAAACTGTATTAGCCACAAGGCAGACGCATCCAGTATTTGAGTTTTGACATATTTTCACTTTTGCCTTGATGGGAAGTCGCTTAGGACTTGTTGCAGATACTTGTTGTTGAAACCTCAGTTCTTATGCGTTCTGACTTTAAATCATATCCTGCATCTTGGAGGACAACACAATGTCGTCTTCAGGTCGGTTATTAATTGTGCGCAATCGGATACCAATTACTAGGACTATCCAGGTTTATAAATGCCACAAAGGTTGTCCTTTCTGTCAGCAAAACACACACTTGTTTTTTTTTTTTTTAAATGACTTTAAGCCACAAGATCAATATCGCCAAATTTGTGGCCCTAATCCCATAAATAACATTCTGCCGCTCAACATTTTTGGATATGCTTAGTTACTGTATTTCTTTCAAAAACAGTGAATATAGTTTTGTCCCAGACCACCTTCAAACATTTCAACATCAAATTCTCAAACCTAACCTATTTCCAAGTCAAGTGTTTATTGCAGTCGTGTTGTAAAATGATCTGTCCAATGACTCTCTAAATCTATCACTAAAACATCTCGACTTTGTGCCAAGTTTTCAGTTACTTAAACCCATTCTTCGATTGTACATTTTGGATTTGCGCTCTCTGGCCAGGTTTTCGCATAAATTCGCCGGTGTAGTGTTGCCTTAAGACATGATTCATTATTATTGTATTAGACACTTCCCTATGCTGGTTTTTTCTGACGCTACATTATTACTTCATCCTTTCTACTTGTAAGTATTTTTTTTTTCTGCCCTAGTCCAACTTAATCAAGCCTTTTTATTTTAATTTTAAATATATCTCCCGACAGTGAAAGTGTAGCCAACGTGGGTGATGTGCGTCTTTTTCACAATGTTTCATCTGTCACACTTTTTGCTTTGTGCCCCGCGTGATGATAAACGGCACTGTTGGATGTGCCTGTACCAGTGTGCGGGGGAGCGCCGGCAGGTATGTGGGTAGGTAGCTCTTCAGTTCTCGCCAACACCGTCTAATTAAAGAGAGCTCAAGCCCAAACGCAGCCAATTTGTCCTGCACCTCGGTTGCGTGGGCTTTTTCCGACATCCAACTGCCTCCCACTTCCACTACGACGGGGGGGGGGAATCACAGCCCCGCTCCACTCGCATAAGGAAGACATGCCTGCAGAACTAATAACGCCAAAGCCTGCCTTATTTACATGTATTTAATCATCCAGCTCGTTGTAAGTACATATTCAGGGCAAGCGAGGAAGCACTGGGGATCCGTGGGTTTCAAATGTGCGAGTGGGAGGTTAAAGCGCTGACTTCTGTTGTCTATCTGTCTCCAGTAAATAATTTTTGTAGACCTTTCCCAGCCAGCTCCTAACAGACCCAAACAGGCCACCGTTTGTGTGCTGTTTTGTTACTGTGGCTCAACTTTTTCACATCGCCTTGAAGGGATTTTCTGTATTTTTGACATTTGCAAAAATCAGTCAATTTATTGTATCCTCGAGCAACAACATTATTATTTTTTTTTTCAAATGTCAAGCCAGCGCACGAGTATTAAAGCTCCTCAGGCAGTAGCTGTCTTCAGATACGACATGCTAATAGGAATAGTGACAAAAGATCTGCCTGGATAGTCCATAGTGATGACTGAAAAACGGCATCAGTATCTCTTAAAATTTACATATGCATAATTGCGGATTTGGTCACCTCTGCATTGTTATTTCAGGCTTTGTAAGTTGAAATGATGTCTGAAAAAGACCCTTTATGAGTAAGCACTGTGGGGGGGGGTCGTTTATCAATAACATATACTGTAGCTATTTGGCGTATGCTACCATTTGACATGGCATGCATTACAGTTTTGGGGCCCCAAATCTGATTTGTAAATGAGAGAATGCTGCCTGAGTAAAAAAAAAAAAAGAAATGTGTAAATGACTCTGCTGCTTATTCACTGTTGCTAACTGTTGAGGAAACGCTTGGTAAATGACCCTCCGTGTTTCCAAGAATGTAATTAAGGAGTTTGAACACTATCTACTGGCAGCAGGGGGAATGATCCATTTTAGGAAAAAAAAATGGACGCCCTCTGTTTTAGCTTGAAGTGCATGGACTTTAAATTGTGGATGAGACTGCCGGGTTGCAATCTTTCCGTGACTATCTGCAGGAAATTGTAGGTCCTTGGCCATGAAGCTGTTTACATCAGGAGAAACATGTAAAACTGCATGTATCTGGAAGTGGCTGAGGCGGTAGATGCATACAGTTTCTTTCTTGACCCTAGAGCTTTTACTGTGTAAACAGTGTCTAGATGTTTGAGCAGTAGCCCTGATTTATAAGCGAGGGTCTTGCTTCTGAGGAGAGCCATTGATTATATAAAATTATTATTATTATTATTTCATTTTGTGATTAGATTAGATTAAAGTGAAGATTAAAGCCAGTAAGATTGCAAAATAAGGAGAGCAAGAGTTTTCAAAAAGTAAACAATCAAGCCCCTTCCTCCTGATTGGACCGGCTCACAGGAAATCTCATCTCATTGGTCAAAGCTATGGCAGTTATGGATGCTAATTAGTTGCTGAGATTAGCAAAGGGAGAGATAATTAATGAATACTTGCATTACGTTAAATTGCAGGCCCCGTCGGGTAATAATACGCAATCTATAAAATGTGTAAAACATTGAAACTTAGACTATCACTTCAGAGGGAAAAGAGAAATTCAGTTGTCATATGTGCATGTTACAAGGGACCTCTGGCCTGGTATGCACACTTTACTGGTGAACAAAGGATCCCTGTGTGCTACAAATGTGTTTAGATTTTTGCTCGTCCTCCATGTGGGTCTGCCCATGTTGACACGCTGAGGGCTGCCCGCAGATAAAACGCCTACAGGAACACTGGGAGGATTGTACAGTGACGCCAACTTCTTGTCTGCGGCACTTCACTTAATAGAGGTAGGCAGAAGACCGACAGGCGTGTGATGGAGTAGAGTGTGAACCATTTGGATATTGAGGTATGACTAAGACGACATAAAACAGACCATGGTTATCAGAGGAATCCAGGTAAAATGAGTAGGGCTCAGACAATGAGCCAGAAAGGAGAGGTGTGTGCGTGGGGATGGGGGCCGCATAGTTGTCATGCTTGAGATGTACTGCTATCAGGAGATGGGCTTCCGTGTCTTTGTCTGGAGTTACATGATTATTATAGAGGCTGGGCTGCTGAAGTGAAGTGTGGGTCTATTTGACAACTTGAAAGAGTACAAGAAAATTAAAGTCATTTTCAACAAAGGTGATGTTTTAAAGGTGCTAGAATATTTTATGGACAAAAGGTTCAAAAAGAAAGGGCTTTTTTTGGTCAAGATTGGGAAGTAAATTCTTTTTATGAGGTTTTTCGCTGTTCTGTTGAAATAATACAGGTTTGTGGTCACAATAGATGGGTAGAACTAAAAGATCACTTTGTTGTGCTTTGTTTATGATTCCATTTTGGCAATATTCTTATCAGCCCTCACCCCTGAGGCAGTGTAGAGCCAACACATTACCGATCCCATCTCCAATGTTGCTGTTGCCTGGACAGCTAAAGACCCGACACTCCCACACCATCCGCTTTAACAGAAGTTTAAGTTACCTATACAAGCAGATATTTGGACGGAGTCACAGTTGACGCATGAAAAGCAAGAAAGTGTGACAAAACAGTGTTATTTGGAGTATATAGTATTCAAGATGAGGTGACTGTGAAGTTGATAAAAAAAACTGTATGATGTCCAATGCTTCCTGAAGTACATGAACAAAACATCAACCTGTTACATCTGAAATAGGGTGAATATTGGCCAAATGGCAGCATTTGCTCTGTCAAAATGAGAACAAAGCTTGATTCTTTCCTCCAGTTGCTTCTGTGATGCTTTTGTTTCCAAGCCCCCCAAATAGCATAGTTATTTTATTTAAATGCTTTTGTCAGAACCATGAATAACACTGAAACGCTTAAAAAGGAAGAGGAAATGTGAGGCATTACCTTTGGCCAGTGTGATTAATGGCAAACCAATAAAAATGCAAATCTGGCTGGTCTAATTAGCATAATGTGATTGATTTATGACATGACAAAGATGGGAGCATATTAACATCTTATAGGCTTAAGTGTTTCGATCAGCTGCGTTCAGGCCATTTCTGACAAATTGGCAGTTTTCTCAGCACTGTAATTGTAATATTTTTCACAGCAGAGATCCTGGGCTTTCAAATAGGGCTATGCAATTGAAACTTATCACAACTGGCGGCCTTGTGCTTTTGAATGACAGGTCTACACAGCCAATCCAGTGGCAGTTGCAGCTCATTGTTTGGAGTGAAAACTATTGTGGCTGCAGTAAAAGCATTACATTTGTTGTTTTCAGTGAGGTTTATTTTGAAGTGCCCCATGAGTCATATTAGTAAAAGGCCATATTTCATTGTTTTCATTAATAAACCATCAAATCAAATTGAAAACCAAGATCAGTCAATATGAAAAAAGTGTTTGCAATGTTTTTTGTTTTGTTTTTAAAGGTGCATTATGCAACTTTTTATGTGGGGAAAAAAAAGTTGATATTTGTGCGTATTTGACCTTGTAGTGACCCAGCGGCTGTATGTGGTCAGAGTGGCGCCTTTACTTTACATCACAGTGGGCTCTACAATGCTCCAGGATCAATTGTTTGGGTGCGGACCACACCAGAAAACCTACAAAACAATTGATCCTGGACAAGGTAAAATACGCACAAATATCAACTTTTATTTCCACATAAAAAGTTGCATAATGCACCTTTTTAACGCTGCATCACCCAGTTCACAGAGATACTGTTGTCGATATACTGGGATTGGATACATTTTTAAGTGGGCTTTATTGGAGCAAACCATCAGTGCGGCATCCCCGGCACCTTTTTTTTCTTCCCATGTGTGATGACCTTATTCACTAACCTTGATCAAACAGCTATTTAAATTCTGTTCCCCTTTCAAACCGCGTCCTAAGCACAAAGACACACAGACTGCAGACATCTCCACAAATTACCTTCTTATTCCAAAACTGTGCAGTTAGCCATCTGTGCCTGCATTTACTAATATAATGTTAAGTGGGTCCATGGGAAAAACTGCTTCACACTTACCTTCCCGCATCATCATAATCTTTTATCATTCAGATCCTTAGAGGAACCATAACTAAGCCTACGCTTTTCTGTACTCCGCTTGTTTTTCCTTTGCAGGTTTAATGTGCAGTTAAACATCTGTCCACTCTCGCTGCTTCCACTCCCAAACTTTTTTCAGTCGGTGCCACAATCATAAAAAAGACAACAAAAGTTTTTGTCAGAACAAATATGTGCTTTGCTGTTTGGTTTGCGTTTGGCTGGCACTCACACATGGTAAAAAGCGGCAGCCATTTTATCCTCTGTTGGATGAGTTGGCTAGAGGTACAGGCTGTGATTTCCCACATGGCACATTGTCTCTGTGTTGTTGAACTTAGATGAAGATAATTAGCTGCTTTGGATTCAGGTCCAGATTTATGCATTACACTTTAATTTTCCTTATTTTCTTAGACCAGATATTTACTCTGTGCCCTGAGGACACAGTGCAAATTTTCATTAACCATAAATAAAAAGATGATTGCAAAACGTGGTTGCGTTCAGAGAAATCTTTCCTTAGGAGTTGAAACATAGCATCCAAATGTGAAGGGAATATTTCATGGTGTTATCGATATTTAAATATAAACTATACCGTGGATGTGTCAGAAGCCGAGTTTGAGTATTCTCTTTACAAAAGTTCGAGGTGTATTAGTACTTTTGAGAGGCACTGTATATTGTGTAAAATCTTTAATCTGCATGGGTGTTGCAACAAGAAACCTCATGGCACTTTGCTTGTGGTTGACCCGATAGTTTTAAAACTTCAATATGTTTACTTTACGCCTTGATCAATTTTGTGTATGGAAGGGCAACTGGAATCATTTGCATGTAAATTTGAAATAAAATATTACATTCAAGAAATTGATTTCTTGCTGTCACCATTTCCACAGACCTCTGCTATCGGATATTTTGTTTAACATATTGCTGCTTCATTTCTCCCTTGCTATAGCCACGCATGCTACACTGTATTATCAATAGCTGACGATGTATTCACACTCGCGGCCGACGCCACAGACATAATTTCACCAAACTCAACCCAGTATTTAACCTGAACTATATCCAGGATTCTCCTCTTTCTCGTGTGCGAAACACAAAGCAGTTATTTGAGGTGCTGTCACGCTGAATACATGCTGTCTGAGAGGTGAAGAGCAGCCTTCACTGCATGCGTGTGTTTACCTGTCCACTTCTACATTAACCCGTCACTTCACGCTCTGCTCTTCTCTCCCACCTCTGTTTTGGCTCTCGCCGCAACTCTAAATTAAGTGACACGGATAAAGGCGAGACATTCAAACGGATTACTGCTCTCAAAAAAACAGCCGTCTCCCCATCAGAAGGTGCCATCCTCATGTCATGGATAATCTAGAAGAGGATTTATGAGGATTTATTTGAACCAAGTCCTCTTTGAAAGAAGCCAGAAGATGGCACTGAGAATGTTTACTCTCAGCTATCAATCATATAACTTTCTGTGTAACTGTCTCTCACATTAAACGTCAGTTTGTCCTTATCTTTCGCTTCTACGCCCTCTAGTGGTGAAGTGGACGGAACAATTATTTTATATTTAGGTTCCGGCCGACCTTAATTTAACTACGCACTCAGTCAAGCCACGCTATAGCAGCAGCTACCTTTCTGCTCATTCCCGCATGAACAAGAGAAATGTGAAACAAATAAGAAGAAACCCAAAGAAACAACGAGAGAGATATTATAGGTTTGTTTAGTTTGTTATTTTAGTTTATTAATCGCCGACTTCAATATTTTAATGTTTATTTATATTTTCTTAGAAGACAATAAGAGCTTATGGACATTTAGCCCCTCGTGGAGGTCAGCTCACGAGGTTTGTCTTAAGTTTTAAATGTTTATTATTGTCAATTTTATGTTTTAATATTTGTTGTGTTTCTTATTTGTGCCCAGTTCTCACGGGTCGTCAACTGGTTGTCAAGCCAATAAAGTGAACCCTGTTTTAACTACCTCGTGCCTATGCTAAATCCTTGAGGGTGCTACATTCTGATCCTAGAGTCCCACTTTCATGACTCAAGTTTTGGCCTTGTGATCGTCGTCGTATTCCCATTGCCGACCATGATGCTGATGAATCAGTGTCAACTTTTGTCATGTACCAACAAAGTAGTTTCTCTAAGCAGCAGTGAGTAGAAACAGTTTTTGATGTGATTACAACGTTTTGTTCTCTCTGCCACATCACACGGCACTTGCTGTACTGTTGGATGCCCTTCCTTTGTCCAAGAATGACCCCTTTCACAAAGCTCAATACACAAAAACCTCTGGCACTATGTTGCTCACCGTTGCTGGTAGGGCTGTGCAATTAATCGAAATTCAATTACGATTTTGATTATTACTCTAGACGATAACAAAAATGGCATAATCGGGAAAAAAACAATATTGAGGATGCCCTCCCGCTTGTCCATCCAAAGCGCATAAAGTGTTAGCCTGGAACAATCCAGACTCACTGCTGTACCAGCGTGTGAGTCTGGTAAGAGTCCACATATACTTGATTTCTACAGCGTAACTTGCGCAAGCAGACAGGAAGCGGAGTAAAAAACTCAGTAGTTAAAGTCTTCGAACGTTTCGCCTCTCATCCAAAAGGCTTCGTCAGCGACAAAGGTCCCACTCTGGCCTTTTTTTTTAACCATCCTAAGGAAATATGTTGCATTTTTTGTATAAAATAAAATGAAGGCCACCAATAGGCAAGGCAAGTTTATTTATTTAACGATTACGTTATTCGTTATGCCCAAATAATCGTTTGAATAATTGTGTTTTCAATTATTACTAAAATAATCGTGATTATTATTTTTGTATATTCGAGCAGCCCTAGTTGTTGGACAGAAAAAAAAGAAAAGCATATTGGATTAAAGTGAAAATGGATTGTTAAGTTTGAGGGGGAAAAACAGATTAAGGAGCCCAAGTAAATGATTCTTCATCACTTGGTTTTGTAATCCAGTGACCCAAAGCCCATCCATCATCACGGAGCAGTCTTAAGCACAGAGACAGACTTCCAGACAACTGACCTTTCTGCCTCTCTCCGAAAATGCGCAAGCGGTTTTGGTTTCAAGCTGAACCGCACAGGCTGAAATCATTCCACGCCACTGTCAGGGTTACCGGCTTGGTAGTTGGCATATGTTAATGAACGTCTCTGATTAGATGTAAAAATGTTGTCATAGACCATAGTCTCAGTTAACACCTCACTCCCCCGAGGCCTCCACTGCAAACACTGCAGGGCCTGACTCCCAAATCACTCTCCTCATTCTCAATTAACCCGACTCATTAGAGGCTTTAAATAGAAGATTTGCAGATAGGCCGTGAACGCCGGAGCACACACAACAGGCAGTCAGCTTTGTTACTCCCAATTAGAGCGGTAATTGGCACTTTATTTCCTCTATTCCACTTCAAACACATGCAGACTCCCTGGGGGCCGAGTTTGGAGGTTTTTTTTGACTGTTGCGAAGGCCAGCGGTAAAATGTCGCCTCGTGAATATTCATTATCAGGTTTTTGTTCAGTAATGTGGGCTAAGGTGTGGCGCTGCACAAGTGACTGCCAATTCACCGCACGACTTAAATTATCTCCAAGTGGAAGCAAGAAAATGTGGTTTGTGGGAGATTAAGCGAGGGGAGAGGATTTGAGTGGATAAAGTGTTTTTGTGCTTTATTTTTTTTTTTTTTGGTACAAATGTTTTCCAATTAGGTTTGGTTTCCAACTTTCTATTTCCACAAGCACCTGTGGTTCATGCAGGTTTCAGAGCTTCATCATTGTAATGACGCACTTCAAGCAAATTCCAATTCTGTATTTTAGAAAAGAATTTGGAATGCATTTATGAACCTCTTTTTTTACTCCAGTTCAGCTTTACCCGAATCTATACGTTTCTTACAGCCTATAGGCCAGTGCCTCATTTGAAAGCTAAGACCCACAAAACTGATCTAAATGGATCTTTTTTCCTCACTTTGTTGCTGTATTATTGACCCTTTTTTCTGTCTTTTTTGTCCTGTTTTTTTGTGTTTTTGTTGCACTTTTGCGGCTTTATTGTCGCGGTTTCGTCACGTGTTGTCGCTTTTTCATCGCTTTTGTTTTTTGGTTATTGTCTGTTCATTTTCATCTCGTTTGTGTCCCTTTTTTGTTGCTCCTATGTTGCTTTTTGTTGCGTTTTTGTCGACATTTTTATATTTTTTCAAGTTTTTATTTGGGTAAAGCCAAACTGGAGAAGATGAGCCAAGTGGTTCCCATTTGTTTCAATAGTTTTGAAGAGTATACTTTTGGCGTGAATGGAATCTTGGCTACGGTATTCAATATATTTGAGGATCCTATTGTAGGACATCACAAAAGCCCATCTGATTATCTATCCACTAGGTCCTAAACGCTTCCAAACAACAACATCTCCAATGGACGGCTTTACCTTGCATATCACGCAGTTCCACATTGTCCCCCAACAGTTAATTTAGGCACGCGTTTGTTCTTCCTGTCGGCTTCATTTGCACAGCACTGGCCTTGTTATTTCACGCATGCTCAGGAAGGTTAATTAGAGGACGTGCATCACAGAAATAAGAGCAGGCGGGTGTTATTATTTTTTGTTTGTGTTTGAGCTGGGGAGGATCAAGGGCAAAGTGCACAAGTCAACGCCATCGCCGCCGACCTGAAATCCAAGGCCGCCTTCTTAGCAATCCTTTTCATTCCTGGCAACGAGCAAAGTGAGTTTTCTCCATCGCCGAATCTAGTCCAGTGCATTTTTCGCTCCCCTGAAAATGAGATGATAGAATTGCTCGTTTTGTCTTCATGGATTGAATCGAAGGTCGTGTGTTGTAATGCCGGGGTGTCTGTCTCGCCCTGTAATAGATTATCTGTCATTTTTACTTCGGTGGGGAAGACGATACGGACCTCCCCCAGGGCCCGCACCTGATTCAGCTCGAGACATCCAGCGTGTGTAGATGTTTGACACCTCTATGCCAGAAAGGTATGGGGGTGAGGTGAAGGCATCATTAGTGTTTTGTCTGTTACTTATCCTTTTAATAATAAACATGCCCACATTTTTATTGGCTAGTGGCACTAAAATGGTGTATCTTCAGGTGCCCCATTTGGGTGGTTATAAGGGCATCTATTGTTTGCTTTAGTAATTCATAAATGTATATAAACCTGGGATGCTGAGCTTTGTTGTGAAGTAAAGATGTTAAATTGTGTGTGCAAGTGTCAGGTTTGCTTGATTTGGAGCATTTTTTAGGGTAAACTCGAGTAGGGCTGTCAGACACCTCGAGACTAAACATTAATAAAACTACACTCATTTCGACTTGGCTGCCTTTTCTAAACGAGACCTTTCAAGAATATTTGAGGATGGTCTTAATCTTTAGCAGAAGCTGTCTGTAAAAATAAGAAACTAATAGGGTCATTTACCAAGCGTTCGCTCATGTGCAAAACAAATGGCAAGTGCAAAAGTGGATCAGCAACCACCGTATCATTTTTTTTTTTTTTACGTCATCGACCCCATTTCTGCATATTCTCTTTTCCTTTCATCTGTCACATTTAATACAAAAGAAAAAGTAAAAGTGTCGCTGTTGAGATGCAAATGTGACTGTGACTGATGTATGGTTTCTATCTATATGCGAGTTAGTCTGACTCAGAAAATATGAATATAATTGGCATAGGCAGACTTTGTGAGGAGAAATGGCAAAAGTTGGTATTTAGAGGTGTGCAGGTGTTGCAGCCAGACAGAACAATGATTCATCTCTAATTATCCAAAGGCCACTTGTAGAATTTGTGGTCATTTAAAATCTCCTGGTTTGTGTTCTACTTCCTGAAATAGGCAGTCTTTTTACTATTAAGACATTTTAGATAATTGATTAAAGAATATATTGTAATTATAACCAATGACTTTCATTAAAGGGGCTGTACCCCTTTTTTCTTCCGATTGTGGACATTTTGTGGAGAAAAGGAGGCACGTTAACATTTGTAATGCAACAATGGATAATAAAAAAAAATCTTATCTGGAAATAGTTCTTCTTGCATCGTTGTACCCAATAAGTTGTTTTCTGGTAATTAAGTTCACACTGGGTTTGATTGCGGGCTTGATTGAAATAAAAAAAATGTTCACTGCCTAAATGGAGTATTTGGAAACCTCTTCTCCTCATAAGGCAGTGCTGTTGGTCTAGGTCAAGCTTAACCCTCTATGAAGGAAAACAGTCTTCACTCTTCTCAGCAGAGGGGCCCAGCTCTGACAATGTCCCGTAAATGTTTGTGTACTGAGCCTCAAGGAGCGAGACACAAGCTGGCAGCCGTCCAACCTGGGTCAATTCCTTTTGACTTGCACGGCCCATAGTGGGGTAAAAGCCACACTGTCTGATTATTATTTATTTATATATATATATATATAATAAAATAAAGGTGGCAGGCCAGGAGAAATTGACACTGTGCACTCCAGAGATGCCAACGTTGTGCCACTTACTATCTAACTCTGACAGCTCCGGCAGAGCACAGAGAAAGAGGATGGAGAGGAGCGCATGTGCTCGGAATAAGAAATGCCCATTTAGATTGGAGGTGCAGGCGTGGTGGAAGGACGGGAGAGATCCAGGAAGATTGCTGATGGTTTTCAGAAAACAATCTGAGCATTCAGCAAACAGAAACCACATTATAAGACGGCAGAAATGATACAAAAATCCTATATTTTTCGTTTTTGGACACATTTAATCATTACTTAAGCCCCTTGGATAGCCTCCAGTTATAGGCTTTAGCTTATTCTAGGCTATGTCCTTGTCAACCAGGCTCAAATAAAACAATGCAATCTCATTCAAACAACCTGCATAATGTTTTTTTTTATTGTGGGCTACAAACAAGTATCCATGACAAAATTTGCAAATTCAAACCTTTTTCTGGATGGGTGAGATTGAAAAATCCGAAAGTGAATTCTGACTTCTCTTTTGGGTCCGAAACAAAAACACTGTTGTCAAATTGGGGTTGAGTTGCGACCTGTGTGAAGGCCTGGGGAGATCCATAATTGCGCAGCCCCTTTTGCCCATAGCCATGTCTGGTCATGTTTTGACAGAAAGCTGCTGACGGATGCGCCGTGAGGAGTTCTTTCCCGCTTGCTGTTTGTCTTCATTACCTTTCCTTTTCTTGTCATCACAGACGAACACAAAAGCTGCTCGGTAGGGGCTGCTGTGAATGTAAACCTTCCCCCAGACAGCTCGTCAACTATTGATCCTTTCAGAATTTGGAAAATATTTCATGTTTGTTTTCAATTAAAGCCAACCGTATTTAGTCAGTCATCGCTTTATGGCACCCAAACAGTTTGAAATACTTTTCTTCCAGACTGTTTACCAGAGATGTGCGTAAATCTTTTTCTTCCTTTTAATAATTATCATCAGTGTAGAGATGTGCCAGGTTCATTTGCTTATCCTCTGGATCGTGGCCCTTTTTTAATGAATAACTTCTTGTCTGCAATGAGGACTTATCCAGGCTGTATTGTGTTATTTCATGGCATACTGCAGAAGCGTTGTGAACATACAAGCCGATAGCTTTTCATGCTTTAAACAAATGGAATGCAAGTTAAATACTGCAGGGGTATTCGAAGAGACACATTTTGACCTGGCCCTGATCTGAGCGGCCATCAATGTTCTTTTTTGTGCAATAATAAATCACAGACAAGGACTCGGCTGACCTCTTCAGCCCAATGAGTTCAAAATAATGTGACAAATGACCGTTTTAACTTTTCTCTGTGCCTCACCCAGAGTTTAAGGCCTGTTAACAATTTTGCACTTGTTTCATCTATGTAAAAAATACACCCCCTATACATAAATGAAATATTTCAGTAGAAGGGCACATGCATGTATTTGGTCCTGTGTATCACAAATGTGTGTTTCATTCTAAAAACGTCATGATAATGAAATGGAAACATGCAAATAAAATACAAAAAGAGGGGTGTTATCGTGATATTACGTTGCGTGATTCTTGTATCGATGCAAAAAGCGTCTGAATCGATGTTTAAACATCAACTTTTGGGGGGAAATATTCATTGCAGTGTCTCTCTTTGGTCCTGCACTTTTATTCCCACCCGCTAGATGGCAGCGCACCGTGCAGCCCGCTTGAGTAACAATAGAAGGTCAGAGTTATCTACGGATGGCTTTTTTACAGTGTTTCTCTAAACTCCGCCAGACTACACAGCAAAACTTTACTCTGGAGGAGAAGGAGTTATGTGATGCTCGGGGGCAACTTTTAAAACTCTACATTTGACCTCATTTCGGCTTTTACAGCAAAGA
The DNA here is from genome assembly GCA_021464625.1 of Proterorhinus semilunaris. Classification (NCBI taxonomy): domain Eukaryota; kingdom Metazoa; phylum Chordata; class Actinopteri; order Gobiiformes; family Gobiidae; genus Proterorhinus; species Proterorhinus semilunaris. The sequence continues at coordinate 28,634,530 of CM038349.1, forward strand.
CGGAGACCTGGATTATTACGAGAGCCACCATCTGCATATGTTGCTTTTGCTTTGTATCGCTGCGTTCCTCTCCCCCTTTCTCCACTTCACCTTCGTGTTATGGCGTGTTGTTTTTACCACTCATTCGGCAAAATGGATTTATCTTCGTAGCATTTTATTACGGAACAAAACGAAGCCGGGGGGAAACTAAATACAGCAGGCTCATGTTAACATGTAGTAGAGCAGTGGCACTTCTCCACTGCCCTATAAAATGTGTTTTATACAAATCCAATGAAGTTGTATTAATTTACTGATTTAGTTGTTTCCAAAGTAGTAAAAATAATCGTGATATATCGTATCGCGACCTATGTATCAGGATATGAATTGTATCGCCTGAGACTAGGCAATACACCCCCCCAAAAATAAGCACTGAAACTTCTTTATTTTCCCAAAATCTCTTTACCAGCCTCATGCTCTACCTACCTGAGGCAACATGTGCTTTTATTTAACTTGGGTATATGTAACCAAGTGCCGGCCAGGGGTGCCCAAAGTGCGGCTCAGGGGCCACAGCATCCCTCGGACCATATCGCCGTAATAACATTTCAGCGTGAGACAGAGCTGGCAGTATTGTTCCGAGCCTGAATGTGTGGTTGCATGTTTAACACCTCTGATTCATGGATCCAGCTGAATATACCACCTATGCGGCCCACAATGAAAGAATGAATGCACCTAAGCAAAAGGAGCATGCCCTCAGTGTCGCTACAGCCTCAGAGTTGTACATCAGTATTGAATTTTTCTTTACCCGACCAACATGAAATAACCTGCACTGATGCCATCACCACCATTTAGTTTCAGTCAACCTCTACGTTTCTGTGCAATGGATACTTAACAGCTAATTAACAGATGTTCACGGCACAGGGGTATTCTCTATTGTGGGAATCAACATTAGGTAGAAATTTCCAAACGGAACAGCTTTTTCTGTTCTTGGTTAGGTCACACATCTGGAATACCATTTGAAGACATCCTGGATCACCGGACTCTCAAACCTCAAAATATTTCTGGCTTCCTGTTTTTAACAGCCATAGCTACAGCATAGTGAATCATTATTTTTAAAATAGGTTTGGTTGCTTTATTTGCAGTGTTGGGTAAGACGTCAGTTAGCTCGTTACTCCTCTGGAAAAGTAGCTTGTTACATTACTGCACTACTTTTATTATGAAGGTAACCAATGCTTTACCAATAATAAACATCTATATATATATATATATATATATATATATATATATATATATATAGCCTTCAGTTATCGATCATTTCATTCCGATGAGGAATGCTCTGTTTCACAAACTGAGTCGCCAAAAAAAGCTAGCTAGCGCATACAGACCGATGGCAGTAACTGTATTCAAATCATAGCACAATAAAGTCACTTCTGAGCTTTATTTTATATGTGACAAATGACAGCTAAAGGCAACAATACTGAGTATGTCTACTTATAAAAGCTTGGCTTGGATCGTAAACAGTTTGGCTCTGTCAGAAACTGCGCCCGTTTGTCAACAAAAAGAAAGTCTGTAAAGGAGCGCTTACGCTTTACAAAGTGTATCGAATTGGTAATAAACACACAATACACTCACTCCACTTGCTTTAGCTTGTACAGCTTTCCTCCACCACATAACCAGCTGCGAGTTTGTTTATGTTGGAAGGGCCGATGCTGCAAAAAGCTACGCGTTGTTGTTCGGGTGGCGAGGGCTAGCTCCATCCTGCGTTTCCTCATTCACTTCGCCGCCAGCGCGGTATTGTCCTTTTCTCCCGTAAGTTCAAAATAATGTAAGTACATCCTCAATGAGAATGTGCTCGGTGAACACTCGGCCATGTTGCTAAGTTGAAAGTGTTGGAGGACACAGTGACACAGCGACACAGCCGAGGAAGAAGGGGGCCGAGGGAGAGATCAAACTAACGCGTTACTGATTTGAAAAAGAAACTAGTACTTTAACAGCTGCAAATGCAAAACTAATGCGTTACTTTACTCGTTACTCGGAAAACGTAATCTGAGTACTCTAACGCGTTACTAAGTAGTGCGTTACCCCCAATACTGTTTATTTGTACCCGTAGGTAAATTTGTCTGGCAATTCCGAGAAAAACTAGTCAAACATTAAAACACAGTATACAAGATTAACATCACACACATGTCTTTCAATGTCTTTCTTCTACACAGCCCTTTTCAGCAAGTGAGCTGTACTTTTGCATTTTCATTTATGTTACTCATTTTATAACCGACTGTGCTTGGCATTCTCCAAATTTGGTAATGCAGTAGAATATCGTTATTGGCTGTGTGCAATTATTTTCAATCTGCTGTGCGCACCTAATGTCCCGTTTGTCGTAATGGTGCTGTAATAACGAGCAGTAAATATTGATTTGTAAGTGCTGACTCATTTTAACCTCCCTCCATTAAAAATGAATTTATATTTGAATAAATTGGTATCAAACTAATTGGCAGCCTTATTAAAAAAAAGTTTTATTATGAAAAAAGGGAGCATAACATTGTTGTGGTAAAAGCTAGATTTATTTAGCAAATGTACTTGATTGAACTTTGGATAAAAACCTAGGACAAAACAAAATAAATTCTAAAAACAGGATTAATCATCACGAAAGAAGTGCTTGTAGGATACTTATGCACTTCAGATTCAGAAAAGTGATTTGGACGAAGCATAAGTGGCGTTGTAATTGTACAGCAGCTGCCTTGGGTTGTTTTTGTGAGCCAGACCTGCTGGAGATGAACACGGATTTCTCTTTTAATCAAATTCAAAAACTTTTCTGATTTGGTAAGATGGTTTTGTGAATGGCGTATGTGAATACAATTGAAGTTAAACTCCTTTTTGAGCTGTAACTAATAGAAACATAATCTGTGTAGATACTGGGAGAAAAGTGGTTTGAAGTCAGACCATTTACCACTTATTTATTTTTTATTTTTTTAGATCGAACACATTTACCATATCAAACATGTTTAAAACATTAAAAGAATAGTTTACATTAATAAATACGATTATGCAATATAGCAATTTGTTCTGTTATGTAAGGCAGATGTTGTTTATACGGTTTCCACGCACACCCATGTAGTTGATTTCGTTCATACTGCCTAATATATATAACCATTCATACTGCGTACTGTATATGATTAGGCTGCGTGATAACATCTTCTGATTTGCTTTTGCACTGGCGGTGTTGAATATTTGATCAGATCTGGTTCTGAACATGTAGCAGAACACTGATTCTAACAACCTTTTAGATTTGCAAATCCACAAACTCAATTTCCTCACCAATACTTGACTCCCACTACATTGTTGAGTAGCAGACATCGGTATTACTTTCAGAAGGATGGTGTTGTGTCCTTGACCTGCATACAAGATTTTGGAGTTGATTTAATCGGAGGTGCCTCGGAGTCGGGCGGGTAAGATAACGATCCACCACACCTTCCTCCCCCCCCCCATGCATCACACCCCAGTGCCTGTATGAATGAAAACAGCACTTCACTTGTAACGGGCCTGATGCAGAACCATAATTCAACAGCCTCATCATTGCAGCGTTCATGCAACTGAAGAAAAGGAAAGATTGACATTTGAGCTTGTTAATGCACCCATTCAGTGGCCTCTTTTTACAGCTCCGAAGATGAGGCGACCTGCACCTGTTGACTTTTACAGGTTGTGTGAGATTTACAAATGGGCTGATATGAAATATGAATGCTGTCTAGGGAACTGTCGAAGGATCAAAAGAGAAATGGGGGTTTGTTTACTTTATTTTATGTTTCAAAGTGCTCTGGTGTAATTGTACCGTGGCTTTTGGGAAAATATAGGAATCAAATTTTAGTCTCTTTGAAGACCATCAAAAAGTAGTCAAATTAGAAATGGTATTATTGCGTTATTTTTTACTGTAAGAAAGAAACGGTTTTAAAAATGTAGTTATGTTATTTAGCAAGTATTATTTGGAAAAGTATTCATATGGGAGACCAGCGACGGGTGAAGCAGGGTGAAGCCGTGGATAGAAGAAGCATTGAAGGGGTGGAGGTGGGGTCGCAGCTAGGGCAACAACGTCTGTGAAGCGTGCGGAGGAGAGCCCCTTGGTTGGTAAAAGTAAAACCAGTGGCTCAATTATTTTGAGATGGTTCAGATACAAATGATCAGATAGCAACAAAACCAAGCTATATGTAGGGAGGCACGCGAGGGAGGCCCATGCAGCTGATGGCCACGGCCCATAGTGAATATAGCCGCGAGATATGGTGTACGCTGCGCCATGTGCTTTTGTTTACTCCTCAGTCTAGTTAAGGTTTGCGGTAGATCGTGGATGTACTGTGAAAATATCAGTGTGTGGAAATGTTTTGGATAAAGATAAGAACTTATCTCACAACCACTGATTAAAACACAATTAAATCAAGAGCAAATATCAAGAAATTATTTGAGCTATTTGCAAAAAAAATGATCAGTATAAGCTTATTGTAGATTATGTAAATGGCCATGTGGACTATTTTGAATTATATTTCATATGATTATTAAGGACTAAAAAGTAAGTAATAAGTTCTATTTCATTGTCTCTGCTATAGTTCAGTTATATGCAATATAAAGTTATTAACAGTAAATGGGGTAAAAACAAATCAAAATAAAATCGAAATCACAATATTAAATATTAAAACTACTTGTAGTTGGCTTTGACTTTGACTTAACATTTCATTTCACAGCTCTCACTTTGTGGAAAAAATATCGGGATATATATTGTATATCACTATTCAACCTAAATATATCGGGATATGACTGTTGGTCCATATCGCCCAGCCCTACGTCGAATATAAACAACATCTTTGAGATAATCCTTTGCTGTAAATGTCCAGGTCAAGGTAACGAACTGCATAATTCCCCAAAAAGTTGTCCAAATGTTCAGAAATAGCCGCCACAACTGGCTCAGGATGTAAACAAAAAGCTAACACGCTCCACTCTGCTTCAGCGTAACAGAAAGGAAAGTGAAACCGCGCACATGTGGAAATCAGCTGTTCAAAAGAGTCTTCTTAGTCATTTTGTAACGTTTCATTCTCTGTTCATCAAAACATCTGACAAATAATTAAGCAGCAGCATAACGTTTGAGAACAGGAAACCTAGCCTAGCTTGTGGCCTAATAATATGTAGTAAAATAATTATGATAGTTATGGTCATTATAAAGAAGTAAAGTTGACGTTGCATTCAATGTAGGCTTATTTATTTTAATGCAAAACAATCCTAAAGGATTTTTTTTTTTTTAAACGGTGAATGTTTACAAGTATTAAAAAGCTTTTTAAAGACAAAAACTAAAAATATCAGTTCTTTCCTTTCATTCGGTCGATAATCATAAAATCGCAATATTTTCTTTCACAATAATCATGACTCAAAAAATTTAAACCGTGACATAGTCGCAGCAGAGCTGGGAAGCGAACAAGCCATGATTGCTGAAGGCAGGTAGGTGATGCTGAAATTAGCCTCCCAGGCTGAATTTACACCTAGGCTTCATCATTGTTAATGAAAATAAATGCCAAACTGAATTAATTTCAGGTAAGGAGGGCGAGATTTTTTAAATTAATTTTTTTAGCAAACATATTCAGTACTGGGGGCAGATGACTTTCTACGCAGTCCTACTTGAATCTGTCCTGGCTGTTCTTAATGCTGTGATGCTGCAGCATGATAAGGCCCAGGGCTGTTCTGGTGCATCATGGGAGAACGAGGGCTGAGTGCTGCTGGCAGAGCAGCACCTGTAGCCATTAAGGACACTCGAACTAATAGATTCCTCCTAATGATGTGCCACAGCTCTCCCCACCAGGCGAGCTTCTGGGACAATACCAGTGCACTAGCTAATACTTGCACGTTGTGAGGCCTTTTCCCCTCGTCATACTTCTGTGCTCCGCTTTCTGCCCACATCCGCTACTGGCAGTACGAGGGATTTGAAGAGGAATACCACTATAAGCTACTGCAGATTTCACCTTAAAGCGGCGTGTCAGCGGAAATATTATAGTGCTGTGTCAATATGAAAATATGGAGAGAATTTTGCCCACAAGCACTATGGAAATGGAGTGTTCTAATCTCAACCCACTAGCCATTGTAAATAATGTGTTTGTAAAGATGTGCAGCAAAGAAGTGTCAACAAACAAAAACCCATTTGCTCGTGGGAAGATGAAGTATTGCGCAAAGTAAAAATCCAATGCTAAAACTGCACCACCAGCTGTTTATCTTAACCATTCAAACCAGCCATTTTAAACTACTGACATTCTGTATCAGACTGTAGGTTATTTTTACTGGTGATATTATGTTATAATATTCCACCAACCCTAACCTTGCCTGTTCAATATACTGTAGCATCCCTTCGAGTTGAGCAGTGGTCCTTAACTTAACATTTTGGTAAGTTCTTTAACTTTAAACTGCCTTTCATCAAAATAATACATTTTTTGGAAAGTTATTTTGTTAGCGCAACAGGTTTGAAATTAAGCAGCAAACACGTTATCTGTCTTGTCAAAATGTCCGCCATCTATCTTCTGTAAATTACCTACTCCATGTTCCTTCACACCTCTTGGCAGATTAATGTATTTCTAAGTACATTTCCTTCTTGCTCTAGTTTGCATAATGCTGGGGGATATAGGCGGCCTGACTAATTGCAGAACACATCTCCGTGTCCTTGTCTATAGAGTGTGGCTAATAACAGAGCAGCCCAGTCTTGATAATGTCCAACTGTCAGCTTCTCCAGTGGACAAGGAGACCGCGGTGCCAGTGATTTTTTGTCACTCGGGCGATTGTGGGCTTTGCTTGTAACGGCTGCATGTCACTTCGCGTGTGTCCGTTTGAGCCGTCTCAGAATTACATGGTGTGGGACTGGATAATGTTAGGTTTGGCCCATGTGTAAGTTGTGTTCTTTTGATTTTACAAGATTGGTCAATAGTTGTAATAAGTTTGATGACACACTTGGTTTGCTTGTGATTGGAAGAGTAAAACAGACTTTTTCCCTGTGGATCCCTAACGAGTTTAACACAGCGTATTCATGCCCCTAAAAACTTTTCATGATGTAATGAAAGTGTTTGCGTGGATTCAGCTACAGTCACAGTTTTAAATGTAGGCATTGCTCCATGACATGCCATCTAATAAAATTATAGGATCCAGCCGTCTCATTTGCATTTCGTGCTTCGGTGTCTCAAAGGAGAGACACTCTGTAAAGATTTTCATGTGGGCAATCCACACGTGGCACACAAGCAAGAAGGCCCCTGTGGGTGGAATAGGAGCGGTGAGAGTGGGTGGGTTTAAACAAATCCTTTTAAAACTTTTTACAAAATGATTAAATTCAGTGCAGTCCATAAGATCAAGTCAACATTTTAACACAACAAATACCTCTTTCCTCAAAACCGTATGCTCAGTGAGAGGCCAAATGATGCAAACCTGAAAATATGTGATGAATATTGTAAAGTGTCTTTTATTGCATGAGTAAAATCCAAATGAGTTCACAGTTTTCTTGCCGAGTGTCTTGATTATAATGTTGTTTTGATGATCCTCTAAGCCAAAGGGTTTAATGCCATTGCTTAATGATGATGACACTATTTTTCTACTTCAGATTGTTATCTAGTATTGTTCCTTCTCTCTAGGGCAAGGGTTCTCAAACTTTAAATCAAAAGGTTTGAAAAATCAAATACACAGAAGTCAAAGGTCTGAAAAATATATTATTTTACCAAAAGTGCTCACTGCAGTAAAACTATAAATATGTATAAAAATGTGAAATGCATTTGTAAATATAATCTTTTATTCATCAGAGTGCATTTTGTGAGCAAAAAATACGTATCCATAAATATTGGCACATGAACTCAATTCTTATCTTTTTGGCTCTATAAACCACCACAATCGATTTTCAAATGGAATATTTTGTTGACCAGTAAAGTAGTGTCAACAAAACCTTTGTACTTAAACTGGTGGCCTGGAGAACAAGCCCATCCTCCTGTGTGAAAGCTTCTCCCATGAGTTTGGTGCCAATCCAATCCCAGCCAAATGAATGAAAGACACCAGTAAGGCTGGTCTTTTATCTACTATATTTTTTTATCTCAAGCTTAACAAATAATTTGTTCATTTTGAAATTATGATTTAACAGGTGTTCAGGAAAGTTCCAAGAAATTTAGTTTTCTATACAAAAACGTTTCTACTTTCCATTTTGTCCTTTTGATCTCTTGTCTGCACAGCATCCATTTGAACACATTGACATCAGGTAGCATTAATGGTGTGCTTCGATTCTCTCTGGGCTGCTTCTGTCGAGTTGAAAGGAATAGTGCATTCCCACCCACTCGTTTTTAATGTATGGATGTGATGGCTCTCAACAGCCAATATGTGACCTTTAGTCTTTAGTGAGAATTTCACATGAGCATGAAATACATAGTCAAAGGCTCTGCTCCTTACACAGGAGTTATGCAATTAATATGTTGAAGAAAAAGGTTGAATGTATCAGCATTATTTTGTTGTAAATGTCTACCCAGCTTTTGTTTTCCATTATATATTTTTTTTTATGCAGTTTGTAACATTGGTCCTTTTTTAAATAAATATAATTGTTTAGCCATTTTTCATATTTTTGTATTCGGTCTATAACCCCTTATCCCCCGCCTTAACCGAGCACATTTTCTCCAGTTTTACCCACAACTAAATATCTAAAAAGCATCTTATCCTGAGAGCTTACAGCCTATAGGCCATTGTAACACCTCATTTGAAAGCTGAGGCCTACAAAACTGACCATCCATCCATCCATCCATTTTCTTCCGCTTTATCCGGGGCCGGGTCGCGGGGGCAGCAGTCTCAGCAGAGATGCCCAGACTTCCCGATCCACGCACACCTCTTCCAGCTGTTCTGGGGGGACCCCGAGGCGACACCAGGCCAGCACGGAGACATAGTCCCACCAGCGTGTCCTGGGCCTTCCACGAGGCCTCCTCCCAATAGGACATGCCTGGAGCACCTCCCGAGGGAGGCGACCAGGAGGCATCCGATACAGATGCCCTAGCCACCTCAGCTGGCTCCTTTCGACGTGGAGGAGTAGCGGCTCGAGTCCGAGCTCCTCCCGGGTAACTGAGCTCCTCACCCGATCTCGGAGGGTGCGCCCAGCCACCCTGCGAAGGAAACTCATTTCGGCCGCTTGTATTCGCGATCTTGTCCTTTCGGTCATTACCCAAATCTCATGACCATAGGTGAGGGTGGGAACGTAGATCGATCGGTAAATCGAGAGTTTTGCCGCTTGGCTCAGCTCCCTCTTCACCACAACGGTCCGATACAGCGACCGCATCACTGCTGACGCCGCACCGATCCGTCTATCGATCTCACGCTCCATCCGTCCCTCACTCGTGAACACGACCCCGAGATACTTGAACTCCTCCACTTGAGGCAAGGACACCCCACCGACCTGAAGCGGGGAAGCCACCTTTTTCCGGTGGAGAACCATGGCCTCAGATTTGGAGGTGCTGATCCTCATCCCGGCCGCTTCACACTCGGCTGCAAACCGCCCCAGTGCGCGCTGGAGGTCCTGATTTGATGAAGCCAACAGAACAACATCATCTGCAAACAGCAGAGATGAGATTCTGAGGTTCCCAAACCGGACACCCTCCGGCCCCTGGCTGCGCCTAGAAATTCTGTCCATAAAAGTAATGAACAGAACCGGTGACAAAGGGCAGCCCTGGCGGAGCCCAACACGCACCGGGAACAGGTCTGACTTACTGCCGGCAATGCGAACCAAGCTCCTGCTACGGTCATACAGGGAACGGACAGCCCTTAGTAGAGGGCCCCGTACCCCATACTCCCGGAGCACCCCCCACAGGGCACCACGAGGGACACGGTCGAACACTTTCTCCAGGTCCACAAAGCACATGTGGACTGGTTGGGCGAACTCCCACAAACCTTCGAGCACCCGATGAAGGGTATAGAGCTGGTCCAGTGTTCCACGACCAGGACGAAAACCGCATTGTTCCTCCTGAATCCGAGGTTCGACTATTGGCCGGATCCTCCTCTCCAGCACCCTGGAATAGACCTTACCAGGGAGGCTGAGAAGTGTGATCCCTCTGTAATTGGAGCACACTCTCCGATCCCCCTTCTTGAAGAGGGGGACCACCACCCCGGTCTGCCAATCCAGAGGCACTGTCCCCAACCGCCACGCGATGTTGCAGAGACGTGTCAGCCAAGACAGCCCTACAACATCCAGAGACTTAAGGTACCCGGGACGAATCTCATCCACCCCCGGGGCCTTGCCACCGAGGAGCTTTCTAACCACCTCGGTGACTTCAGCCTGGGTGATGGACGAGCCCCCCTCCGGGTCCCCAGCCTCTGCCTCCTCATCGGGAGACGTGACGGTGGGATTGAGGAGATCCTCGAAGTACTCCTTCCACCGCCCGACCACCTCCCCAGTCGAGGTCAGCAGCCCCCCACCCGCACTGTAAACAGTGTTGGTGAAGCACTGCTTCCCCCTCCTGAGGCGCCGGATGGTTTGCCAGAATCTCTTCGAGGCCGACCGATAGTCCTCCTCCATGGCTTCTCCAAACTCCTCCCAGACCTGAGTTTTTGCCTCTGCGACTGCACGAGCTGCAGCACGCTTGGCCTGCCGGTACCTCTCAGCTGCCTCCGGAGTCCCACAAGCCAACAAGGCCAGATAGGACTCCTTCTTCAGCTTGACGGCATCCCTTACTTCCGGGCGCCACCACCGGGTTCGGGGGTTGCCGCCGCGACAGGCACCAGAGACCTTACGGCCACAACTACGAGCAGCCGCATCGACAATGGAGGAGGAGAACATGGTCCACTCGGACTCCATGTCTCCTACCTCCCTCGGAGTCTGGGTGAAGCTCTTCCGGAGGTGGGAGTTAAAGACCCTACTGACAGAGGGATCCACCAGACGTTCCCAACAGACCCTCACAACACGTTTGGGCCTGCCAGGTCTGACCGGCTTCTTCCCCTGCCAGCGGATCCAACTCACCACCAGGTGGTGATCGGTTGACAGCTCAGCCCCTCTCTTCACCCGAGTGTCCGAGACACGCGGCCGGAGATCAGATGACACAACTACAAAGTCGATCATCGACCTCCTGCCTAGGGTGTCCTGGTGCCACGTGCACTTATGGACATCCTTGTGCTCGAACATGGTGTTCGTTATGGACAAACCGTAACTAGCACAGAAGTCCAATAACAGAACACCACTCGGGTTCCGATCGGGGAGGCCGTTCTTCCCCATCACCCCCACCCAGGTCTCACTGTCGTTACCCACGTGGGCGTTGAAGTCCCCCAGTAGAACAATGGAGTCCCCAGCCGGAGCACTATCTAGTACCCCCCCCCAGGGACTCCAAGAAGGCCGGGTACTCTGCACTGATGTTGGGCCCGTAGGCCGAGACAACGGTGAGAGACCTGTCCCCGACCCGAAGGCGTAGGGACGCGACCCTCCCGTTCACCGGGGTGAACTCCAACACGTGACGGCTGAGCTGGGGGGCTATGAGCAAACCCACCCCAGCCCGCCGCCTCTCCCCGCGGGCAACTCCAGAAAAATGGAGCGTCCAGCCCCTCTCCAGGAGTTGGGATCCGGAACCCAGGCTGTGCGTGGAGGTGAGCCCGACTATATCTAGCCGGTATCTCTCTACCTCCCGCACAAGCTCAGGCTCCTTCCCCCCCAGCGAAGTGACGTTCCATGTCCCGAACGCCAGAAGCTGCGCACGCGGACCAGGTCGTCGAGGCACCTGCCTTCGACTGCCACCCAGTCCTCTCTGCACCCGACCCCTACGGATCCCTCTGCGGGTGGTGGGTCCACAGGAAGGCGGGCCCACGTCGTCCGTTCGGGCTGTGCCCGGCCGAGCCCCGTGGGCAGAGGCCCGACCACCAGACGCTCGCATTCGAGCCCCAACCCCAGGCCTGGCTCCAGGGTGAGGCCCCGGCTGCGCCATACCGGGCGACGTCACGGTCCTTGTTATTGTACTGTCCATAGGAGTCTTCGAACTGCTCTTTGTCTGACCCGTCACCTAAGACCTGTTTGCCATGGGAGACCCTACCAGGGGCATAAAGCCCCAGACAACATAGCTCCTCGGATCATTCGGGCACTCAAACAACCCCACCACGTTAAGGTAGCAGTTCACGGGGTTGACCTAGGTTTCTTATTTGTTTTGTCACATTTTTGTTGTGTTTTATTAATTTTTGGAAATTGCGTTTTCATTGCATTATTTTTTTTTTTTTTGCAGCGTTTGGGCCACATTGTGTTTTTTTTTTTGTAAGTCTTGCAACTGATTAAGCCACAAATCTGTGACCAAAACATGTCAGAAAAGAAACAAAAATGTGATGAAAACACAACGAAAAAGGACAAAAATGTGACAATCATAACAAGGAAGATTAGATCAGTTTTGTAGGTCTTAGCTTTCAAATGAGCCGTTACACTGGCCTATAGGCTGTAAGCTCCAGTCCAGACGCTTTTACATTTGGGTAAGGCCGAACTGGAGAAATTGTGCTCAGTTCAGGAAGGGGTGAAGAGGTTAACTGGATTTGCAAAAAGCATCCAACTCTCTGTGACTAATTAAAAGGTACAGATAATCCCCCCAAATAGATCTATTGTGTCACCTAACCTGCTTTCATCACTTTGTAACATGAACCCTATAAGACTGTGCTGGTGTTACTGGCAGCTTAGAAAAATCTACTCCTGCTTCCTCCGGGCAATCCAATAGTAATTTACAGTCCCAATTTCCCATGTGTTTTCATTTGCTTCAGCCATATGCGAAGATCACTGTTGTCCTGCCTCTATTTTCAGAACTCTCTGAGCTGTGACGGGACAAACATCCCTATACGTAAGAAATTAAAAACAAAATGTAGCCAGCAGCCTGTGCAGAGTAATGCACAGACTTACAAATTGTGTTGCTGGGAGCCGCTTACGAGAGACCAACTGGCCCGGTTGGAATCTTGAGGCCGTCCTTTTGTGGACCCACCACCTGCAGGAGGAGCCATAGGGGCTGGTGCAATGGGAGTTGGACAGAGCTACAACAGCTGCCCCCATGACCCGGCAACGGGAAAGTGGAAGAAAATGGATGGATGGATTTCCTTTGTGTTGTTTACTCCAGACACCACCATGCACTTTCTGAGACATTTTCTCTGGAGATCTTTATTAGCCTCTGATCAACACGCCGCAATTAAAATCTTAAGACGCGCGTCCCAGAGTCTCTAATCCTGTACCAAGTCTCTCTGGGCTGGAACTGTGGATGCCTGCACTTGTGTGAACCACTCAGATTGAAAGAACTTTCTTCCTCTAGCCATCAAATCGCAATCGAGATATGAACTTTTGACCATATCATCCAATAAAAAAGAGGTTTGTGCAAAATGAGAAGCGTGAAGAAAATATTCTGCAGAGAGAGTTTGAATTTGAAACATTTTGTGTCTTTCTGAAAGTGCTCTTCGCCTTTTTAAAAGCATTAGAAAGCATAGTTATTTTCTGCCACTTCACTGATATGAAAGAATGACTTCCAGTGAATGAAACACTCTTCACTCCAGATTTACGGACCATGAATGACATGGCACAGCGCAGTATATACGGCTCACTGAGGATGTCACACGCAGTACATGGAAGATTCGAATGCGCTTTGAAGGAACACGCGCCACTCGCTCGATAGCACTCCGCTCGCACCTGCTAGCTCCGTTTTGGCTGGAAGGCTCCCGTTTGATGACAGTGAAAGATGGCGTGCTGCTTCTCTCGAGACGTCAATTGGGCAGAAACACGCGCTGATGGGGGGTGGGGGGGGAGAGTGGAGGCTGTTTTGATCTACCTGCTCCAAAAAGCACTAGCCAAATATCCTGGTGATAAATCAAAATTTGCCAGAGCGGAGATTGAAGTCAATGTAGGAAATTGACACAAAGAAAACAGGCCATTAGAGAGTGATAAATGTGCGGCGCCAAATGAAGTTGCCAGCAAACTTGTAACAACGTTTTATTTAGGGGTTAAATTTTCAATCGCAAAAGTACGAATTTTACATCACCTCACTATTACTTCTGTTTGTTTTTTGTTTGTTTGTTTGTTTTTTATAGGGAAAATGTCAGACGTCCGCGTGCAGAGGAAGAGGCAACAGCTAAATAACTTGGTCGCCATGGTAACAGAGCTGGCCCGACCTGGAAACACCATCGTGGACTTCTGCAGCGGAACGGTACGCTGTCCACCCAATCATACTGATTTGTGCCACTCGACTGGCTCTTAACTAACGCCACAATTAAATTAGGTTTGTCTGCAATATAAAAAAAATATATAGAGACTATTTTCAGTTTTAATAGTTTCTCAAGGGTAATAAGTAGCACTTAATATCCACCGCTTGTCCAATTTTGTTGTTTTGCAGGGTCATGTGGGGATTGTTCTGGCTCACGCTCTTCCTGATTGCAAGGTAATGTTTGTTCCAAGGAGGCATTATATTAAAAAAAACATTGTACTATTAAATTACCGGTTAGCTGGCCGCAATCTGGCATGTTCTGCTTTTCTTATTCTTTCCTCTTGTTTTCGAATTTTAACTTCATAAGATTTGGCCCTTGCGGGGGCGTAAAAATTAGCAAGTATGCATTTGAATTAAGTTGTTTTTTAGAATTGCATATAATTATAAAAGGTTCTTGCTTTGTGATCATTTTGGCTAACATCCCAACCATCTATGCGCTTTTCATTAAGTTTGTATGTCACTGCTTCTCTCTCTCTTTGATGACGCATTTATGAGACGCTCACTGGGGATTACATTTTAGTCACAGAGCGTTTGTGTGTTTCCAGGTCATTCTCATTGAAAACAAAGAGGAGTCGCTGGTCCGGGCCCAGAGCCGCAGTGGTGAAGTCGGACTGCCAAACATTGGCTTTATTCAGGCTAATCTGGACTATTTCACGGGACCCTTTGACATCGGGGTGAGTGGAGGAAGTGCGCTCAACAGTGTGTACATGTTTCACAAAAGAGAGACTGTTTTACAAAATAAAGTTTAAAGGGGAAACATTCATGGTAAAATACAAATTGGATTATCTCAAAGATTCACTCCTTTTAAAGATTTACTCCTTTTGGTCTCTGTCTTATCTCAGTACACACTGGTCTCGGACACGTCTTGTTCTTGATTAGTCGGGTCACAGCTACAACCCTAGTAACAATCAATGAGCAATCACTGCCCATCTCAACAATATTGCGCTCATATTATCGTATTTTCCGGACTATACGTTGCTCCGGAGTATAAGAAGCACCAAAAAATGCCTAATGAAGACAAAAACAACAGGCAAACAACAAACTAAACAGGTGTCTGGTATGTTAACGTCACATAAACAGTTCAGATAACTATTGCATAAAGAACATACCAAACTCTCGATCTCACTCCAAATCACTAAATCCACTGAAATCTTCATCCTCGGTGTCACTTCTGAACAATCGCCTTGGCAACTATCTGGGCACGGAGGCGTAACTGCACCGTTGACAAGCCTCTCCCGGCAGCACATTTTTCAAGCTCTCATTTGCAAACTCATTCCTCTGTGGCCATCTAGCTTTTAGCCCGTAATTAGCTTGTTCTGTTTTCTTCATTGCGGTAACCTCCGCTTCTCACTCATTCCAAACTTTCTTTCTGCTGCTCGATTAGCCTGCAGTGCCCTCTAGCGGCATGTGAAATTATATATTTGAATACAAAAAATAAAACTACAAAAAAAGTGCGACTTATAGTCCGGAAAATAGCGAAAAGATTTTTAACTGTGGTTGTTGAACATGTTTCTTGGGGTCATGAAAAGCTGGTTAAGGATCATGGAGAAGACATGGAAAACTGTCAATGGAGAACTTATTGTCCATCTTCTGTCTTTTAGGAAACGTCTAAATTCAGAACTTCTCCACGGAGTAAACCTTTCATTGCTTTACTTACCCTCATTGGTTTCTAAACATTTCAGTTAAACCAAACCATTATCTGGCCTTTTCCATTAACTCGGTCCCTCAAAATTCATTTGGCATTTTGAGCCCTTTTAAATAATTTCATCTGAAAATATTAAATACGGTAAAGCTATACTTTCGCTACAATCTACAGCAAAGGTTTTTCAAAATGTTAACTGAAACATTGTTCAGTTCAGTTTCATGAGGAATTCACTCACAACAGGTTATAGTGAGAGGTCACTGCTGTGCTTCAAAGCTACTACAATTTGTCATATTGTTTTTTTAGCACAGAATCTCAAATGCGACGCGCTCACTGGTTGTTTTAAGAGCTTTACAGTGGGACGTGTCCAATAATGTGCTGCGGCTACAAACTTTGAGGTCCCGCTTGCACAAATGGAGAATTGGTTTGACACATACTGCTGTCTGACTGTTGACCTTCCTCAAGCAGGCTATGCGAAATGATAATCTCCACTTCCAATATATCTCCAAAAGCCATAAAATGGTAAAGATACCCCCAAACAAAGGCATTTATCGTTTCATTTACACTTGTATTAGAATCGACTTCTCCCACTGCTAAAATCAATATCCAATTTCACAGAATTTAGGCCTTGCTCAACAAACAAATACTTGTCCAAATAAATCTAATCACCTTCATATAGGCTGTATTTGATTACATTTATTACCGCAAAACCTATGAATAGAAAACACAGACACCTGGGTATCAAGTCTTATGGAGCTTCCCGATTGTTTGAAGTGTATTGTCAGACCTGCTGAATGTCTTTGACTATAATTTATTATTCATTCTCCTGATCCCATTGTGATCTATGCAAACCTTTTAATTAAATGAGTGCCCTTATATCATCCCTGTAATTAATCCACTAAGCCTGTCCTCCCAGACTTCTGATGACGCCCTTCATAACTCTGCATAACAATGCGTGACTCTTCTGTTGTTCACAGTCTAACCCTCCATATCAGGTGTGTCCAAAGTATCACTTTAGCCCTAAAACATCAGAAAATTAGACGCTTCACTGAAATGAAAATGCCTATTTAAAGTTGTTTCTTTTTTATGTAACAAAGGTGGATTTTCACTTCCAATATAGGTTTTATTCAGAAATCTTTTATTGCTGTGGTGTCCGCTAAAGCGCAGTATGGAGCTCCTTACTCTGATTATCAGGAAGGAAAAGTTACTGTTTTCAACTAAATGAAGGGCACATGAAAGTCAAGAATTTTACTGTGGACTTATTGATGCTGTGGAGGTTTCAGTTTATTTTATATTGAATAAAAATGATAATGCATTTGTTTTAAATATTGCGCTTTTCCAGACATTCGAAATCCATTTCCTCCTTACTCTGGGGTGGTAAGCTATGTACAGTGGGGGGAAAGTATTTAGTCAGCCAACAATTGTGCAAGTTCTCCCACTTAAAAAGACGAGAGAGGCCTTTCATAGGTATACCTTGACAGACAAAATGAGAAAAAAAAATCCAGAAAATCAATTTTTTTTCATGAATTTATTTGCAAATTATGGTATAATATAAGTAAGTTCATCTCAATACGAAGCCACTCCTTCGTTGCCCGGGCGGTGAGTTTGGGATCATTGTCATGCTGAAAGACCCAGCCACGTTTCATGTTCAATGCCCTCGCTGATGGAAGGAGGTTTTCACTCAAAATCTCACGATACATGGCCCCATTCATTCTTTCCTTTACACGGATCAGTCGTCCTGGTCCCTTTGCAGAAAAACAGCCCCAAAGCGTGATGTTTCCACCCCCATGCTTCACAGTAGGTATGGTGTTCTTTGGATGCAACTCAGTATTCTTTCTCCTCCAAACACGACGAGTTGAGTTTTTACCAAAAAGTTTCATTTTGGTTTCATCTGACCATATGACATTCTCCCAGTCCTCTTCTGGATCATCCAGATGCTCTCTATCAAACTTCAGACGGGCCGGGACATGTACTGGCTTAAGCAGGGGGACACGTCTGGCACTGCAGGAATTGAGTCCCTGGCGGCGTAGTGTGTTACTGACGGTAGCCTTTGTTACTTTGGTCCCAGCTCTCTGCAGGTCATTGCCCCCGTGTAGTTCTGGGATTTTTGCTCACCGTTCTTGTGATCATTTTGACCCCACGGGGTGAGACCTTGTGTGGAGCCCCAGATCGAGGGAGATTATCAGTGGTCTTGTATGTCTTCCATTTTCTAATAATTGCTTCCACAGTTGATTTCTTCACACCAAGCTGCTTACCAATTGCAGATTCAGTCCTCCCAGCCTGGTGCAGGTCTACAATTTTGTTTCTGGTGTCTTTCGACAGCTCTTTGGTCTTGACCATAGTGGAGTTTTTTTGTGATGAAAATTACAGGCCTCTCATCTTTTTAAGCGGGAGAACTTGCACAATTGTTGGCTGACTAAATACTTTTTTTCCCACTATATGTAGCCACAGCTGCCCTGGGGTAGACTGATGGAAGCTAGGCTGCCAATCTGCACCATCGACCCCTCGGACCACCACCAACGACTCACACACACCATTCAATCAAACTACCTGCTATTAACTAGGTCGATACTCACTTAGATGTTATGGTCATTTTTAATAATGTCTATAAATATCAACATATATTTTTATTATTGAAACATTTGACTGTGAATCCATAAAGTGGCTGAAATAATATAATTGATTTGGTTTATTCAGTAGTTGGGAGAAAATGGCTTGAAATTGCAATGAATTAGAGCTGCAACTAACGATTATTTTGTAATCGATTTAATCTATCGATTACAAAATAATCGTGCTAATTCTGCTTTTTGATTGGATGAGACACAGACAGATATTCATGAAATTTACAATGTACAAAACACTACATACACTAACTATAAAAACAATGTAGGTTTTCATCAAAAATACTACATTTTCATGTCATTTTTGCCCTATTGAGTCTGTGTGAACCAGAAAACAATTAATCAATTACTAAAATCGTTGTTGACTATTTCAATAATCGATTAGTCGTTGATTAATTGATTAGTTGTTTCAGCCCTACAGTATAATGAATGTCTGTAGTTAAGCGCTTTATAAAATCAATGCAGTATTAAAAGTATGATTAGTGAATTTTTCTGAAGATTATTTATAAACGGGGGAAGTAAGAATAGAGATTATTTTAGCAAGAGCCAAAATATGATTTTACAGGTTAACAGCAGTGGCTACTGGTTAGCGAAAGCTAATTTATGTTGTTGCTATAAATTATACAATTAAAATATGGTTGCTCTTTTTTACAAGGCTGAAAAAACTCCTTATACAAACATTTTCAAAAGTGCATCACGACTTTGCACCAAAATAACTACGTACTCAAAGGGTCACACAACAGTCAAGCATCAAGCCAGTTCTGATTTTGAGAGAATTGTCCCAAAGCTTCTACCATACACCGTGCATTCTGTCCGTCAGGCAACTCTTGATCCAACAGATTCCATCTCACTCGCCAAATGCATGTGCTGGCTCTGTTTAAAAGCCTGCCTCCCACATCTGCACCGCTCTTGACTTCTTGCACTGTTAATTACTCTCTCTTCTAGGTGAAGTAGGCTCTTACCCCTGACCTGTTACTCTTTGTCTCATGTTTAATACAGAAGGCCATTTTGTCTTCTCCTTTGTCGGAGCGTCTAGTTTCCCATTTTCCAGCCCTGTAGGGTTCATAAGTTCCATCATTACTGTTATTGTTGTGTGATCGCACTTTGAATCCCCTCTAGATTTAGGATTTTCCTCGTTTTTTCCGAGTCCGTCACAGCCGGTTGAGGAGGAGCAGGTGTTCCGCTAGCCTTCCCTTAACTCTCCTCGGGCCACAATCTGCACTTTTTTTTTTATATACAGAACCTACCCGCTGTAATTAGAAGCTGCAGCCCCGTCATCCCGCTGAGACCCGCTCCACTTGGAAACAAACACATTATTCTTATTCTCCAATACGTGGGTGTGTTTCAGCAGGAAGTGTGGGCTCTATTCCAGTGCATTTGGTAAAGATTTATTATCAAACAGATGCGTGGTGTGTCCTGTTCCGCTCTGCTCTCTAGTTTTACATTTCCACTTTTTAGCTACTGCTTGGGCTTGTCATTTTATTTCAAAACTAAGGCTTCTCTGTTGCAAATCTATGGTTATCTGTAAACGAAAAAAGGCTGGTGTGACAAGTTTTTAGGTCCAGTGTTAGATTTGTTATATTTTGTTATCAAACTCCAAAAAACTATCAGCAAGTGCAAAGTGCAACCGCAACCAAATATCTATTGGCAAAATGTTTCTTTCAGATCTGCGTCTTTCGGCTGAAAAAGCCCTCAATGCTATTAATCAACAATCAGCATCTCCATTTAGATATGCGCCCATCTAAGCACAAGCCGTGCTCAGTGCTCCTGCGCAGTGGGGATGGTGTGCTGCAGGTCGGACAAAATATACAGAGACCTGTTTAGAGGTTTAGAATAGAATAGAATTGTATTGTCTACAAAGGTAGAAATTCATTAAATCATAAATAACCAAGAAACAAAGCTGCTTGAATTTGCATTGAATGTATTTCCTTTCTTAATGTCGTCTGATGCGCTCACAAGATGTGTATTTTTAAAGAGTTACCCATCACTCAGAGTTTCACATGGACTGTTTGTCAAACCCGCAGACTGTTGAGAAACCATTACAATGATTTTGAGAGCAATTTTCCTGAGGGCAGTTGCAAAATTGTGAATGACTAATTCAAATATTACTCACCGTGATTAATGCGGCACAGCAATTGACTGTCTCAGTGTTAAGCCCAGCCAGTACATTTATATTTAAAAGGCCTAATCTGATTTGGCTTCTTCTTATACAGGGCCATGCTGCTTCATTGCATCTTTACTGAGCAAGTTCATTGTAACAAAATAGGTCGGCATGGTGGCGCAGTGGTTAGTGCTCATGCCTCACAGCCAGAAGGTCCCGGGTTGATCCCCAGGCCAGACGGGGCCTTTCCATGTGGAGTTTGAGTGTTCTCCCTGTGTCTGCAGAGTTTTCCTCCAGGTTCTCAGTAAAAGTATGTACAATAGGTTCCCCTTTGAGACCAGGACTCCCCTGGAAATGAGATCTCAGTGTGACTTAACTGGTAAAATTTTACAAAAGAAGACCATTTTGAAGTTCCTGGTCAATGAGTTGACAAAAAAAGAAATCTGTATTCTGAGGAGATTAGTTAGACCTGAGCCTCATTGCTCTTTGCAATAAAGAAGTTCAGGGTTATTATTAGTCAGACATGTCCTGCAGTGACTGGAGGCCATTAGACTGACTCAGTCCCTAACCGATAGAACTTTGAATCAAGCAAGCCTCTTCGATGAGAGGTGACAGACTTCAACCTAAAAAAGTTTGAACAATGGCTTCATGAAAATGTCTGTTGCACAGAATGTGCCTGGACGACTGAGGGAATGCACAGACCTACAGTATATTATTTTTTTAATTTACTGAGTGACTCAACCCATTATGTAGATTCTGGTTATAAAGACCATGTTCTCTCATAATCATGTATCAGCATCTTTGTTTCTTTTGCAGACACGTCACTCCCAATGTTCCACATTTATTCCCTTGGGTGTCTCATGGGTGGAAGTCACAAAAAGACTTTTAACATTTAAAGATTTCCCTCTAGATGGACGCTCTTTTGCACTCACTTTAATCCTGCTCCATGCATTAAACATGCTCCCAGTTTAGCCAGGTTAATTTAACTTAACTAATTAAAGAATATTTTTAGCGGGCACATTCTCACTCAGTTGAATGGCGTAGGTGTTGGGGATGTGTTAGCAGTAGCTCACAAAAAAAACTATTTTCTCTTTGCGCAGATGGCATTGAGTCAGACCTTGAAAGCAGGAGAGTTGTAAGGCTTGAAGTTGATTTAGGTTTTATTGGATCCAAGACCGTTATTGGTTTCTCCTAAGGGCCCCATTCTGTGCATTGATTTTTCTAAGCTGTCTGCTTTATGCCCGTCTGTTGAAAAATTGCTGTATGTAAATTAGACATTGATTAGTTGGCATTAGGCTCTATCATCTATATTTCAAATGCTATATCAGGACACTGGACTTTTCCTTAGCATAAACCATATTTCTAAAACGCTAAATGTAAAATGCTTTGATACTTGAGGGCCCAAAACTCATGCGATCGAGTACATCCTATACAGATTTAAGCCTTGTCTGACAGGAGTAACACCTGGCTATTTGAGCCAATATCTTACCATGATATTCTACTATGCACAGAGATGCTGCTTGTATGAAAAACAGGGTGTTTTTGATCCGCAAAGGTTAAGGTCTTCCACGAATAGACTATTTCTCTACAGCTAAGAGCTCACAAGAGGGATGTAATTACTGACTCAATACTGAAGCCTCGTTATTTGTGTGATGTGGTTATTTACAGGCAAACTCCAACGGAGACAGCTCCTGGCTACACAGAACCACAGAAAATGCTGTGATAAAGCACACTGTTGTAAAAGACCTCTGGCATAATGTAAGTTGCCATGTGGTACCAGCCATAAAATAGGTTAGTGCCAGTCTAATAACACATTTATTTTGGACAGTTTTACATCAACAGACTATTGATATAACAAGGCACATTCACTTTTAGATTGAAATATAAACATTGTTGGGGTTTTTTTGGGACCTAAATTACTGTTTGACATTTTTATTTTACTCTTTTTACATCTGAGAGAGAGGCGGTTGTTTATATTATTTTTAGATAATTACAAAAACAGGAAAGCACACTATACTGTCAACATACTTTTGTTTGTTAGACTAATTCAATTATTTAAAACAAAGTCAGAACTCAATGTTTATGAAGGCAAGCCTGATCTGTGCGTTAATTTGTAATGAATCGGTTTGTATTCAGAACATAAAGCTTTTATTATGCAGAGCTGAGGGGGTAAAGGTTATGGAATATAATTAAGGATTATCTCTGCATGGCTAGCGCGCAACATTGTGTCGTGAGCTAAAATGAGTGGTGAGTCGTTGCTAATTAATTTCTACTGTAGACGAATATTGTGGCATTACTCTTTAATTGGCACAGACTAATAATCACTCTGCTGTAATGTGTTGAGCATTGAATTTAAATGCTTCCCCTAAAGAAAGGTTGAGTACAAGAGACATGCAGGGCTGTGCAATATTCTGCCTGTCATTCACAGTAATAATGTGCTTTTGGGCTATGTATTTTAAACATGACTAATGAGGTGAGCAACAGTGATGCACAAGGTTAAATATTCAATCGACAAACACAGGTGGGAGTTGAAACCTCGCCTGAACACTTCCTGTTCTTGTGTTCCTGAGCAAAACACGTCACCCAAATGACCTGTTTCCGTCAGTATATGGATAGTTGTCAAGAATCTTTGCAATGATGTAACTGGTCTGGTTTCCTCTACCACTAACACATGCTCCTTCAGGGCCATGTCTGCCCTGATGAAGAGATCTGAATAGAATAGATTTGTATTGTCTACCGAGGTAGAATCTCTGAAAATTATGCATTGATCAATTATATTAAATGTTTTGTTTATTGTTTTTTATTTTTTTTATTTTAGTAAAATAAAGATTAGATTTAAGTGCAAGTATTCTGCCCAAAGTTGTTTTTCTGCTTGAGATTTGCATGATCTTGTTCACACAAGCTGTGTAACTGTGAACTACTCACACTTCCATTCCCTTTACATAGACTCCCGTTCCCACATAAACTGTAAAATGAACAAGTTTCTCTGTCGATGCATTTTCAGTATATTATATGTCCGTTCAATACTTTGCTTTTGATCACCACGGGGCTATCTGCAGAAAGTTGACTGTCTTGACTTGCGTGCCCTGTTGCGTCTGTTGCTGTAAGCTCCCTCCTCCCGAGGGCTGACAGTTTGGTGACTTCCTGACTAGTTTAGGGCGCGTTAGGAGAAGCTTTGTGTCCCCTTATCTTTGAAGCCGCTCCTACTTCTGCCTCAGTCTAGAGTCTGAACCTCTGCTCTGTTCCACTGCTGTCAAGACGCCAGCTGACAACTGGGTGTAAATAAAAGTGGAAGTTTTGACGCGGCTGCCGGAGTTTCGATTGTTTTTAGCGAGACTGTGGCATGCGAGACTCGGATGTTGTTGATAATGCATTTTGTTTGGACCATTAGCGCGGAATCTATTTAGCTAATGTATGCTCGGAGGGAAATGGTGTGATGCATTTTAGCAGGTCTGTGGATATTGAACTCATTGGGTTTGTGCAGTCATTGTGTCCTGCAGATGAATTGTTTGAGGCAAGAAGCCTCAATGCACACAAGATCTATAGGTAATCTCCGTAGCTCGGTCCACACAAAGCAAAGTGTACTTTCTTTACCAACTGAATAACCTCTGTCGAGCTGTAATGGGACTGCTTCGAAAGGAAACTTGTTAACACTTGAATCAGCCAATTATGAATGTTCACAGAAAACATCTTGACAAGCAGTGCGTGGTGTGCTCTGTGTTAAAGAAGTATCTTCTTCTATAAGCTCTCAGTCGGACCAGGAACAGTTTTCAAAGTAGTCATCTGGACTGGGTTAAAGCCAGCCTTGTGACCAGGTGATGAACAAATGAGCTTGAAGAAGGTCCTCCGATAAAAGGCGAAACGTCCTTGACTCAAACAACCGATTCCTCCATAGGTGTAGAAGAAAGCTGAATGATAATGTATAGTTTTTCCTTCACTGGAATTATCCTAAACTAGTAAACAACTTCTCATTCAGTGATGTCCGGGCATAGAGACCTATAGTGCATATTTTTGTTAGTAGAGGAAACAGAGCATTAATTAAAAAAAAATCACAGAAAGCACAAACTCCACTGTAAAAGAGCTTAGCGCCTTTGCTGTTTGGTAGAAGCAAAGCAGCAGAAAGTTTTATTTTCCTGCTGAATGTATTTTCCAGTTGGTCATGACCATTACTAACATTGCCAATTTCCCCTAACGATGTGAGATTAACAAAAAAAAGAGATGTTTTGCATATTATTAATCCTCATGTAGAAAAGTGTTGCTGAGCTGTGTGAGAGTAGTGTTGTGTCCCAGAGTATTGTGATCCAATTCTCAGTCCATTTCCATTATTCAATATACATCTGTGAGCAGTGCAATTCTAATGCGTAGCTCGGTCTTCATCTCCACGCTCAGTTTAGCAGCTCACTGGGTCTCCAGGCGTATCTGTGCATTCACTCCTGAAGCACTAATACATCATGTTTGCTTTGACGCACACGCATATTTCAAAATGCTGCCATCATCCTCTAATCAATGAGATTGAGTGGTGTCAGGAGTTTGATTGGCTGTTGTGAGAAGAATGTCATTGGGGTCTAAAGCTCACTGTGTGCCTCTTGTTTTCTTGCCTCTCAGGTTGGACTCCATGCATGTGGCGTGGCGACAGACATGGTGATGGAGCACTGTATCCAGGCACGGGCCGCCTTCGTCATCAGCCCCTGTTGCTACGGCTTTATCCAAAATGCAAACAAGTTCAGCTTCCCCCGTAGGTTCGTACCTGCTCCAGCTTTCCCAGCACCCCGCCTGCCATTGCAAATCCAGTCTTTGACTTTGTATACCCTTAACGACACAGACGACTTTAGACAGACACAAATATACTTTTTAAAAACTGAGAATAAATAAAGTGTACATCAGTGAGACAATAGGGGTTCAATTGCATTACAACACAAATGTCATTCACAACGAAACCAGTAAACCTCAGCAATACATTAAAGTATACTTTGGTCGTTGTTATACCAACAAAATTGTAACGTTTTGTGTAGAACTTTAGCGTACCACTTGAAACTGGTGGCATGACATCCTGTCTTCTGATGTCAGTAACAATGAGGGAAAGTCGGCTCTCTCGCCTTATCTGACTAGAACAAGAGCGCCAAAACCTGGGCAATTTGATATGCGGGACGCAATCCGACTTTCAGCGACCTGCCTGAGCCCATTGCAGTCAGCTAAGAGCACCAGGTAACAGTTAGTCGAATCAAAACACATTGGATTTGCCCCAAAGTAAATACGCATGCAGCCCCCACCCCTGAAACTAACGGTCAGCCAGGCACATCGCCGGGAGCTGCTCCGCACCCCTCCTGCTCCCAAACAACATTCAGATCAGCGAAAGACGAGACTGTTTTTTTCCGGTTCTGTTGGTATAATGGACCAGAGTCAAATCTGTAGCCTAGTTGGACTAGACTTCACATGTAAACGTAGTGACTCTGCAGGAAACAACAGGACCTATTCTGTTAAAAGCACTGTGCATCATTCACTTGCATCAATAGAGTTGATGAGGAAGAGTCCACTGAAGTGAAAGCTCAGTCTGTGCAGCCGCAGAGATGAGCAGCTAAAGTACTGACGCACAGGTTTAATGGTGTTGACCCTGTTCCCATGGCAGCGTAGTGTGACCACTGTCATGAGCCGACAATCCCGACACGCCAAGTGTCTCTAAAACAACACCTACTGACTTCATCTGTTTGTATTCGGACTGTCACACTAATGATGTGTCACCAGTAAAATGTTTAGTTGTGGATTTCAAGTTTTTTTTTACACTGGATTAATAACACAACAATCACATCCCACCTGTGACTCTGCAGATTGTCTTTAAAGTTTATGTTATCATTTATAAAAATGGTTTATTCACTTATACAGGGAATAATACTTTAAATAAAACAATTATTCCCACGCCACTGCCCATACACTTTAAGCAAGGCAGGTTAAGTGTCCTGCCCAGTTTCATACAGTGAGGGAGCATAGCTTTAACTGCCAACCTTCAGGTTTGTGGTGCAGATGCTCTAGCATTGTTTGAGTGTAGACTAATCAGTAGGGTGTCCCAGGCTATACAGTGAAATGTTTTAAATGGTAATATTGCAATGCAGTCCCCCCATAAAGTTTCACTATGACTCCATGATACTACACACCAAATTTCAACTCACATTTAACATTTAATAACAATTTTACCATAGGGCAGCTCACAATTGTTGGTCAAAATGGCATATATTTTGGGCAACAAAATTTAAATAATGGATTGAGCCAGATTTGATTTTTATTGACATATTAGTAAGTAAGATTTTTTCAGAGGTGATTTTGTATACTGTCTAGTTTTTCAATAAACTTATCATAAGTGACAAAATCTATAAAAACTCTAATTCCGCCTTGTTTTTTGGGGGTTCGAAGCTGAATAAATCAGGATTGGAATTAGATATTGAAAAATCCCTCTGGAAAAACCTTTTAAAAAAATTGTTAAGCCCAAGATTGGAAAGTTTCAAGTCTGTAGGAGCGACTATAAGGGCTTACCCGCTGCCCGAGTGGGGCCTTATCCTCAGTCAGAGAAACCAAGCCTTGAACGTCGTGTACCGAGTGCGCCACTCTGCCGTATTTTACGGAAAAATACCATATTTGGATTATAGCGTCATCATGGGGACCCTTCGCAGCACACATGGATGTAAAATCTATCAATATTTATAAATGAGTACCCGTGTGAAAGATGGCTTTTCATTGCCGCGGACTTGCTACTTCCGGGTAATCTCCGCCGTGCTAGCGGCAAAAACGTCATAAAATAAACATCACACGGGGTAAGTTTTGTCATTTTTATTCTCTGGACATGAAAACTAAATGTAAAGGGAGGAAACTAGATAACAAGTCTCCACTTCGACCACTGCGTGAAAAATCAATACTTTCACCGGCCGTGTCTGGCCCATTGTCGCCTTAATAGCTGGGTTTCAGGTGACATCACAGCGTTCTAAAGGCCTATACTATTATAGAGGGAAAATGATGTTGTTTTTGAGGACATTTTGTGGTCTTATACAGAGAGATCATGGACCCAGTGACTGATATTAATGATCATTTTTGTAATTTATACATTTTCTTTTGAGCTGCAACTTGTGAAAGTGTAATGCTGTTAATAGAAAAAACTGGCTCCTCCCCCCACTGGGTCCTGTGACATCATCACATTCTAGAACCTGCAACCCAGAAATAGTTCACCCCTTAACCGAGCGCATTTTCTCCAGTTCGGATTGACCCAAATCTAAAAACCTCTCGACAGGAGCTTACTGCCTCTAGACCAGACGCCTCATTTGAAAGCCAAGAAGTACAAAACTGATTGCGTTTTTGTCTCTCACTTTTTTGTTGCTCTTTTGTTGCTTTACTGCTGTTTTGACGCTTGTCTTTCAAGAAGCTGTAAGATGTGGGTAAAGCCAAACTAGAGAAAATGGTAAACTAGGTAAACGCTCGTGGTGTCACTTATACGTCATAATGGTAAAACTTCAATGACCTTGGGGGACCTCTAAATATTATCTAAATGAGCTGAAATGGTTTGAGTAGTTTCATGGTGTTTAGAGGGATTACAATGGCATTTCCCCCCCAAACAAATTTGGGACACCCTACTAATCAGAGAGGGTGCAACTTATACATTTTATTAGGTTTTCTTATTATTGAGGGGGAAAATCTACACATTTTTTCATCAAGATATTTTATTTAAGATTTACTTTTTTTAAATAAATTGATCTGTTACCAAACTACTTTACACCAACTATTGCTTCTTCAGAAAATGTCAAAAGTATTTTGCAACAGATAGGGATTTTGAGAAGTAGATATTACTGTATAATCAGTTTAAAAGTACTGTTGTTGCACCATATGGCGTACATTGAAACATGTGGCATTTTTCTCTCTGATGCATGATGTTACGCTAGCTTTGCCAGCGGTCAAGAAATAAACATTCTCTGGAACCCAAAGGTATGCCTTCAGGGACCCTTCTCCTGTGTGTGTGTGTGTGTGTGTCTGTCTGTCTACAATATAAATATTTAGCGACTTTCACGTTCTTCTCTTTCCTGACTTCACTACTGCTAAGCTGACACTTCACCTCTGCTCAGTGCTCATAAAATATTAACGTGTGACAGCCCGAAGAGTGCAGCTGCAGACAACAAGAAGCAAGTGTGTCCGCGGGGCTCTCGCTCAAATACGTGTCAATCTTGGTCCTGCCACTTTTAGCGCTGCGCCCTCGGGTCACGTTCCAGTACCTGAACGCCGTGCGCAGGTGGACACATTCCCAGGAAGTGCGGACGTTTATGAGCTGGGAAGCTAAACTGCCCAATTTGCTCCAGACCTCCCTGTTACTGTCCAGCAGTGGTGCAGGTAACAAAAGGCAAAAATGATTGTCAGAAAAAACGGCATCTGTATTAAATGATTTACTTTTTAAAGAGTGGCTTCACATCCTCGGCCAACAAACAGGCGCACGTATAAGATGTTGGAAGTCTGTTTAAATATATTGTAATGATGCGCCTAGCAATGTGTATACGAAACAAAATGGCTCCGTAAGTGTTGCTGAGAAAAACTCTGGCCTTGAAGTAAAAGAAAAACAATTTGATTGATTCCACCTCTGTGTGTCTCACTTGTAGAGTCCATGTGACCACGCTGACCACTGACCTCCATTTGTTGTTTTTTAATTGGCTTTCCCGACGCACTTTGTTCCCAGGTCACAACAAAACACGGCCTTAGAAAAATCCCCTGTTCCCAGACGCTATTGCCTTCTGTTGCTGTAAATTCTGTTTTTCCCCTTCTGTTTGGGCATAGGATTACATTTGCTATTACAACAAATGTGTTTGTTTTCAGAGATTGAAGTTCAAATAGCATTGTCCCAGCACAGTATACTAAACAGATGCAAAGTTTGTTTTAATCATCACTGGCTGACAGAAATGTTTTGTGCTTTTTTTCTTTTTTTCAGCAAGAGATTCCAAGAAATCCTGACTTATAAGGTACTATATTCTGTAATGCCACCCAAGTGACAATGTATTTATAAACCGTATACCCAAAGTATAATGTTGCATACACATAACAAGCTCTTACCATAGTTTAAAGTTGCGCCTGTAATAATAGTTACATCAGTGTTTCCTCAGATTTCTTTGTGTTCTGTGTAATGTTATTCTTGCAAGTTCATTTTAACCAGAGGTATGTAGAGGAGCCAACATTTACTCAAGTAAAAGTAAAAAGTAGTGACCCAAACTATGACTGAAGTAAAAGTACAAAAAAGTACTTGAAACTACTACTTAGTTCTGACAAACTTGTTGAACATGGAAATCACAATATTCGCTTGATTTCTTCTTGATGAGCGAAATCAAGCTTAAAATAATACAATATGAATCAATTTATCGGTATAGGTCAACATGGAGCTTTTTTCACAGATTTACTCCTAGGTGGAAAGTGTAATCAAATGTTTTATTCCTGTAAAGGATATTCATAATTACTAATAATTCTATTCAAGTAGAAGTAAAATTACTGTGGGATAAAACTACTCTAAGATGTACAGCTACTTTAAAAAGTTTACGGCTCTGATCACAACCGCTCACATCAAGCAGGTGACCAAAATTCTACAAGCCATGATTTTCTTTTTTTTTCTTTTATCAAAAAGGTTTTTTTCTGTTCAAAGTAATTCTACATTAAGTTTCAATGTGCTCAAGGATAGACTTTTACAAAACTGTAGTGCGTTAAACGTAGGAAGCGCTTGATCACGTACTCATTGAACAAGCCAAGGGGAAAAGACAAAAATGTAATGAAATAAACTGTTGAATAGAGGGATCGGCATTCTGTTCAATACCTTTGATTGATTGATGGTTGCTCGATGTGAATGTGCACTACATTTTAAATAAACTGAAAGTTTATTTTTCAGTAGTTACTGTGATCAAAACAGTTGGTTATAAAGAGAAACTGCAGCTTCACAAATGGGCTGCAGCATTTTTCTTGTACAGATGAAAACAAAACCGTTTCCATTGCTATCGCGTAATGAAACCTAATGTGTATCTAGCACAGTAACGTCCCCAGGCTGTTGTACATGTGGGCCTGCTCCCTGCTGTCCAAATCCCTTATCTGTAGGCCCAGGCACAGCCTTGTAGTGGAGCACCCGTCCCATGATGATTTATGGGTGCTGTCAGTTCACCCCGGGGTGGACTCCACGTGAGAGGCAGCCGCAGGTTCTTTGAGAGGAACCAGAAGAGTTGACCCCCCCCCCCCCCCCCCTCTTTTCCCAAGCAAGCATTGGATTAGAGGTTAGACAGGATTACAGATTATTTACAGGCCGGTGAGAAAAGCCGTGTTTTCCTCTCATGATACGGTGGATTCATGCGGCAGTCACAGGCTTTCATTTGCACAGTGAAGGCGTCCAACTGCAACAAAAGGCAGAGCTCAGAACTGTTGATGGAGAACTGGATCGAGATTTATGTGGCAATTAGCAAATCCTTATCTTGCCAATGTTTCAGATATGACAAAGTGAATGGACTCGAGTGTTATGATTGTTTTGGTGGGACATTGACATAGTGTTTAGAATTTCGGCCTCACAGCATAGCTTTATTATTATAAAATATTCATAATTGTTAGAGTACACAGACAAAATAAAACCGATGGAACAGTGTAAAGTGTAAAAGTGTAACGTTGACTTGTGAAAGGGGGCAGATTTTCATTCAAGCTGCATTGACTTTACAGTTTTATGTATTTTTTTTATGTCACTTAGAGAAATGAAAAATTTAATTATACACAGACTCTAAAAAGTTGTTTCTAGTTTTAGTTGTAAAAAGTAGTAATTTATAAGAGCCTTACTCACAGCAACATTGTCGTGGGCCATTTTGTTATGTTCTCGTAGTATCAGCCTAGGTTCCCTCCATATTCTCCTCCTTGATGACCAAAACCATCTACATTATATTTTATCTGGGGCCAGGAACAATGCAGAGTAAAGGCTTACAAGTTCAGCATTGTTTCATTTATTCTCATCCTATGAAGTTAACACGTTAAAACTACATTTTGATATTGTTGTCAAAGTTGCATCGTGGGTTTTTTAGGACTTTCTGGCAATGACCTGCACTCTTTTGTCCTAAACCACGAGGTTTAAACTTGCTTTCCTGGATAGTTGGCTCTACGTCTTATTCCAGCTAGAAAACCCTATTAAAAAGCATCCACTGCTGTTTGTTTTCCTGGAGATGTGGCACCTAAACATGCTCAGTTGGACAAAATCCATACTGTTTAATCCGACGTACTTTATCTCCCACATAAATACAAGCTCCAAGTCTTCTGCGTGCTACCCAATGGTTTTGTTTACCGGTCAGCTCTCAAACACAGAACCCCACTGCCTCGATGCCAGCGGGAGAAATAACAGCAGCAATACATTTTTTTTTTTTTTTTAAGGAGACCACCATTGTCCATAGTGCAGCGCCGTAGTTAAACTCGGCGACAGGTATTGAAGAATGGCTTATCGCTGGAATAGCAGTCTAATGGTGTGAGAGATTGCCGTTCAGCGCTAACTTAAGGCACCTGCTCCACGGCCTTGCATCCAACTTCAACTCTCCGCCGTGAGCAATGGAATCAATTAAAGCGAAACGTGGTTGGGAGATGACTAAACGCTCTCCCGAGTCACTTGTTATGTGAACCGTAAACGAGGTGAAGCTAGGACAGGAGCGGCTTCTCCGACTGGCCCGGGAGGGGAAATGGATGGCCCAGAGTCAGTCGCTTTCGTGCAGATGTTTACACAGTCAAATGTTTCTCCCAATGCAGGTGGGAGTCTGTTTTTTAATGTTATTGCTCGCCACATGCATACAATATGAATAATGTCAGCCAGGGGAGACTGTGCTGCACGCTTCAATGACACCAGAGTCAATAACGTGAATAATGGTGGTATTTAGACTTGGATTTGGAGACGATTAGTCACCAGCGGCAACAGGAATGCAAGTGGAGCGGTGATGATGGAGTGGAGAGACGTAAATGTAAAGGATGCTTGCTGTGGGTTTAAGGTTTCTAAATATAGCGACAGGTATCGTATTGTTGCAGGAACTTGTCAAATCTTCTCAGGCAACACATGTATACACAAGTAATTAAGCATATTATTGCAAAGTGAAGGTTTAATCTTGGGTTAAATGTAAGTTTTTAAGTGCAATGTGTTTGGTTTGCTTTAAATGGAGGAGTTTGAGTATCGCTGGGTCTTGTTTGAATAAGACAAGGATGCTATGTTGTGGAGAAGGAGCTGAGCCTTTTATTGATTTAATATGTTCATTCTCTTGTTTACTTGAGCATTCAAGCAAAAAAAATACATGGTTACATCATACAATCAAAAAGTTCAAAAAGAGTATGTTAAACAATGTGTGGAAGCACCTGACCCATTTGTGATTACACAATCAACCATATAATTAGCAACATCAATCAACAGCATATTCATTGTCACAAGCTCATGTAGCTTAAATGTGACCCCTAATTTCATATAAAAAGTGCATCTAACTTTCCCTTTACAGGATACTGTAACAGGACTTTAAACAACAGTTGGGTTTTCGGACCAAACTATGTTCATGTTTATCTTCCTCTGTTGAAAAAGTATTTGATATCCCTGTATTTTATGTGACTTTGTGCTCTGCTTTAGGAACACATGATCCTGTGCCGCTTCGCCGACCAAACGGCCGTGCAGCTCCCTCCGGAGAGACGCCACATAGGTAACGCGCATCTGTCCACAAATTATTCTGATTCACTTTCAGTTCATTTATAAGCAGATGCTTATAAATGAACAAATTAATTATTTGTGTTGTCCAAAAGATCATGAAGTTTTGTGACATTGTTGAGTTCCAAACTGTACAGCTGTTATACAAAGCAAGATACAAATTGTTACCAAGCCAAATACAAAGAAGGTTCCAAGAACGTACTGGTCGTTATGAATAACATGATGAATTAAACTTCCGGATTCAGAAACATAGCACAACTTTGAAAAGTTTTAGTCCGACAGTTAATGGGGTACAATTGTGGAATAAATTGGAGATGGAGATTAAATGAGGTTCAAACATCAACCTGTTCAAATATAAATTCAAGCAAAAGATTTTTGCAAAGTATACAGCAGAAGAAATGAGTTGCCACTAGGGGGTGAAATAGGGTCAAATTGCTTTTTATTAATTAAGGAAGAATGTTGTTGCTTTCAACGGTTGTCATTCTATTGCTCAAAGTTACAAATAGAGAATTAGGGTAGGCGAGATATGGATCTGTTGAGAGGGATCCTCCCAACGGGCTCGTAATCCTCGTCTTTTAACGCACCACACAGCATAGGAACAATATCTACAAAATCAGCTAGTAGGGGTTTTTTGATGAGGAGTAACTTAAATCCGATTACTTGTTTGGAAATAGTAACGCATTAGATTATTAGTTACTGAAAAAAGTATTCCGATTACAGTAATCCGTTACTAAGTAATTAGTTACTGGCATATTACTTGGTAATAGAAAACAAAATTTGTTTTCTATTACAGAAGAAGAAAGTTCTAGTAACTTTGTCTAAAATAGCTTTGTTATTTTCAGGATCCCATTGTTGGGGGTACAGAGTAAAAGTAAAAGTGGGAATGAAAAGAAATGTATTTTATTTCATGTTTATTTAACTGGGAAGAATCTCCAACCAATTGCTGACACACTGGGGCGACAGTGGCGCAGATGGTAGAGCGGTTCGTCTCATGATCGGAAGGTTGGGGGTTAGAATCCCAGCTCCTGCAGGTGCACACTGTCGCTGTGTCCTTGGGTAAGACATTTCACCCACCTTGCCTCCAGTGTCTGCGTACATTTGTGTGTGAATGAGAGAATGAATGGGTGAGTGGTTCTTTGCTGCCCTATATAAGTTGAGATCATTTAACATTTTCCCAAAATGTTTTTACTTCAGGACAATCTCATACCATGTGCGACGGTACCAACGGTGTTGTCTGAGCAGTGCTCCCAGTATGGATAATTTTTTAGCTTAGTTTTATGTAATTTCCTCGGATGTAAATAAAATCTGTTGATGAGTTTATAATGGATCATTTGGTGGTTTGGATTCCTAGATGAGAGAGAAATATTACCACCCCAAATTATCCTTTAAATCCACTTTCCAGAGCTGCTTTTGGTTTATGTGATAATTCGATAACAGCTTTGTAAAGGTTTGAGACAAAACCATTGTTGTTTTCCTTTGCACAGTATATTATAAAGTGGATGATTATTTAAATTACCTCCCCAAGGGACGCCTTGAGCTCGCATAGCAGCCCTTAGTTGTAAAACAGAAATGAAAGGATGTGACAGGTAGATTAAAAGATTATTTTAGATTCTCTGAGGCCATTCTGCCCTATGATATTGCTGAAAGTATGGATCCCCTTACACTCGTTCTCTGATTTCCCACGTCCTTTTACACATCTGGACTTTGGACATGTCTGGGAAATGTCTCTCATTTCTATCTACAGTATGAGCCAAAACAGCTGGAGACAACAGCTGCCCCATCAGAGCTGTCAGCGTGAGTGCAGACAAGCGGGGAGATCCGTGTTTGCCCTGATAGGTGTAGATTTATATCAAAGCTCCGAGTGAATCCGGCTGGGTATGCGCGCGCGCTCCCCAACGCCTCCTCAACTCTGATGCCTTTAAACGCGCCCGACAACGCTTGTCACTGCGGCTTCTGCCCCGGATCAGTTAGCGTTTCCCCCGCCGTATTTGATCTCCAGTCTCCCGAGCCCACCTGCCTCTGCCTAGAACTGTGGACACCTTTTGCAGCGCACTTTATAGCACTGTTTACCTCAACTGTCACCTGCTGCCGTACTGCTAAACCGCGTAATCCATCTGAAGGAAGTGTTCAAAGGAATAAGATGAGGGTAAACAGTGTGGAGAACCGTTGAGAGCGCTTTGCTAATGCTGAGGATCATGCTATTAAAAGAGTGGACGACTTTAAATTAAGCTTTCAATGCCAACCGCGAGCTTCATAGGCTTGGACATGACGCAGGTTAAAACAGTTCTTCTCTTTTGAAGCGTCTCTCATAGCGCGATGGGACCAGATCAGTGGGACATTGATCTGTAGGGTCTGGAAATCCTAATGAGGCTCGAGCGCACAGGCCTCCAAATGTAAAATGGCCTTGTGCGCGGAGTGTAAAGTGAGTGCATTTACATTCACAGACCATGCCTGGGCCAAGCTCCCAGCTCGATTAAGTCCTCACAGCAGGGTTTCTGACTTTGTCTGAGTTCATATGCATGACAGTGGGGCTGATCTGCTTCTCTGATCAGGTTTGTGGTTGTCCCCACTGAGAAATTAGTATCGCATTCAGCTCCTCCTCATTCACCTACCAGCATCAGGGGCAGGGAGTGCATTCTGAGTTGCAGCTTTAGTCCGAAATGTCGAAAAAGACCATGATCAATTTAACCAAGTACCCTTTAACTGTTTTGGAGTGTGTGAGGATGTTGTAAGGAAACGACCACCGCTAAGTCTCAAGGCCAAACATCTCAGCGCAGTTGGTTGAGAAAATATATAAAAGGAAAGGATGGTAACGCTAACAAATAAACGTTGAGAGAAGGTGGATTATACAGGAGTCCACAAAAAGGGGCAAGAAAAGGAGAGTGAAAACGGCAGATCACCATTACTTTGATCATTATTCTCTATAGTTATTTAAAAAGGGGGAAAAAACCCTCTTTGCCCACCTGATTAAAATCATGATACAGCCCTAAAAAAGCTATCTCTTCTCATTAAGATAATTCCAATCTGCATGTACTGTTTGATTTTCGGCAGATCACAAGCCCTATTCCCCGGAGATTCCCACACAATGCCCTCGCCGTCCTTGCGTGGCGTACAGAATGTGCAGACACAAGTGTAATTATTATTAAAGTAGTGGGAGGCAAAACTCTTCTAAGTGGCTTTTGCACAGAGCAGCACAGGTGATAATCGCATCACTCTGCTGCCTTTTCCCCTCGGAGACGCTGCGCTGCTCATCTGAATCATATGCGTAAGGGCTTAGGTATAAACCCCTCTGCCATTATCAGCCCTAATGACAACTTTAGTCTTGCGTTTCCCTATAAGCTCCACTGCAGGGACTTCACTCCCTTAAGACCCCACATTATTTGGCGTTGTGAAGATTGCTATATAGAGGAATGCGTTTTATTGCCCACTATAAAGTGCTTTCTGGGTATTCATGCACTCAGCAAAATGTGTCAGCATCTCTATTTCTTTCCAAGCCATTATCCGCGTCTTCTTCTCTCGCTGGTCTTTGTTCCTTTGATGTACTGTGTGAAATGTGGCTGAATATGGCAACAACAATGCGTGCTCGGCATTTTATTTATATAGCAATACCGTGATAAAGGTTTTCTATACCGTTGTTTATTCTCTCTAAATATTAGTAAGTGTAATGGTTATGTTTTTGCCCATTTTTGTTCAGGGACTCGTTTTATACAAAAGCAATAAAGGCATTATAGAGGCTGTATTTTCCCCCCAAAAAATGCTTTCAGGCTTTGTTCCCTCATCAAACAGCAGGAGCAAATAGGTCTATGTAGCGCCGTAGCTTACAAAACAACTTTTAAAATGTACATAAGCAAATTATGACATCAGTCACTGTAACCACCAATACCATGAAAAATAATATAATAGCTGGTAGGAATATGAAAAGTGTGCTGTTACCTTTCTTTACGTTGTGGCAATGTCTTTTTCTCCCATTTTCCGTGTGTTCAGTGGCACAATATCTCTTATCAATTGTAGATGTTTTCACAGCTCACAATTTTCACAGTGCTGCAGTTTTTGACACTCGGTGGGTGTAACCGCAGCATCTGGAGATGGAAAACTGTCTCTTTTTTCCCAGTTATTTTTGGGTGCAATCTTCTCAAAATGTGTGGAGAGGTGTGAGATGAGGGTGCAACTTTAGCATTGGGTTATTGCGTTGAAGGTGAAAACGGTAAATGTGGGCAAATAAATCCAGTAAACATGATGTCTTTATATGCTACAACGTGCTTTCCAAAGCCATATTTGTTTGGCCACGCTGGGAACAAAAGGGCCGTTCTTTAAATAGATGTGGGGAGTTAAGATGAGCAACATCCTTCGATCCAACCAGAACCGCAAAGAAAACAATGTGGCTATTTAGGTCAAATGAAGGACTGTAGGTGACAATTCTGAGACCCACTCCCCAGGGTGCATTTCTAGAGTTTAGTCAAGGGTTAATAACCAGTTTAATTCAATTTAACTTAAAGAATAACTAAGTAACTAGTTTAATATATCCTTTTCGTAGTCCCTCTGGGGTAATACAAGTGTTAATGGGATTATTGGGGGGTCTTTCATCTCCCCCTGGTGTCTCTGGCCAGAAAAACAAAATTGCAACTTTCCCTGCCACCGAGGCGGAGACCCAATACACACTAATATAATCACGAAGAAGAAGCTAACAGGCAAACGGGCAAAGCTAGTGCCTCTTAAACAGTATTTACAGCCAAGTTTGAGTGAAAAAAAAAATCTCCATTGTGTAATTGGGTTGTGGCACAATGTACATTATCCCTCTCTCCTTTTGTCTTTTCTGTCAGCGTAGTATTTACTCTTACGGACAATGAGTAAAAAAACACAACATGCTACGACACCTGGCGCTTATGGCCTCTAGGGGCAAGTTACTTAGTTCTATTTTAATAATTCATTCATTCACCCATCCATCTTCTTCCACTTGTCCGTTGCCGGGTCGTGGGGGCAGCCGTTGGAGCTGCTTAAATCACATTGCACCAGCCCCTATGGCGCCCCCTGCAGGTGGTGGGTCCAAACCGGGCCTGTTGGTCTCTCACAAGGGGCTTCTGAACTGCTCTTTGTCTGACCCGTCATCTAGGACCTGTTTGCCATGGGAGACCCTACAGGGGCACAAAGCCCCCGAGAACAGAGCTCCCAGGATCATTCGGGCACTCAAACCCCTCCAACACGTTAAGGTGGCGGTTCCAGGAGGGGACTATTTTAATAAGAAAATGGTAAATTGACTCAACTTGAGTCCAGAGGCCCATTCACACTGTCGTTGTGTCCTTGCGCAAGATACTTCACTACTTGCCTCCCGTGTCTGCGTACGTTTGTGTAGGAATGAGAGTGACTGGTTCTTTAAGCGCTTTGGGCCTGATAAAGGTAGAAAAGTGCTATATAAGTTGAGTCCATAATAGGAAATGGCACAAAATGAGCACAAACTGATGCAGAATCCAGATCCAGAATATTGAAATGCAAGAGTTTGACCATTAAAATTAGGTCTTAATATGTGGGATAACCTAGAATAAGTGCCACCCCAGTGAAAAAAACAAAAACTCAACTGCCACTCCAGCGCACAACAGTTTGCTTATTAACTAGCTGAACGGGCAAGTTTAGTTTTTAGTTTGGTATCTCCAGCTACATCCAGCATCTTAGATGAGCAATGAAAAGAACCATTCTCCAGCAGGGGTATAGGCGAGTTTGCTCAGTAGAGGGCTGTTTTTCTTCACCGTCAAAAGACCAAGGGCCGGACGCTCCGAATGTTGATAGAAGTAAAGTATCACTCTCTGTTGTACATCATGTATGACCTAAATGGGTGTTCAGAAATTTGAAAGGAATTGACAGTATTTTTCACATTTCTAGAGCATTTTAACCTGCTAACCCCCACTTAAACTGAGTAAATTTTCTCCAATTCGGCTTTACCCAAATCTAAAAGCTTCTTGAATAAAGCGTCAAAATAATGAGGATGAAATGCAACAAAAAAGCGACATAAAAGCGACAAAACGCAACAAAAAGGCCACCAAACGGTGACAAACGCAACCAAACCAACACAATTTTTTTTAATGAAAACATGACCAAAAACACAACAAAAAAGTGATTTTAAAAAAAAGAGACGAAAACATGACCAAAACGCTTTAAAAATGTGATTAACTGGATACAGTTACACTGGACAAGCTCTCCAGTTGAGAAGCTTTTAGATTTGAGTAAAGCCGAACTGGAGAAAATGGTTAAAGTAGGGGGGTAAGAGGTTTTTAACAGGCATTTGATCACTGATTTGGGTAATAATATTCCTCAAAATCATCTTGAGAGCCAGAGGCTTCATGATGGAGGGCCAGATTTGGCCCCTGTGCCTGACGTTTCCTACCGCGGCAGTAAAGGAACACATTTATTATTTTAACAAATCTCTTGCTGTAATGCAGAGTTTGTGGGTCAACAGAGCAACTATCCATGAACTAGAAACTCTCGATTTGAGTCCACATCATCTCCCATCGCTGGATAGGGCTAATGCTTTAACGGATAAACTGCACTTTCCAGTAATCCAGACTTTTCTATTTGTTCTGTAAGCAATGCTTGCACTGCCATATTTCGTAGCTTTTATTTCCTACAGTCTTGGCTGATGCATCATTCTGTCATTCTGCAGGCAAACAGTGCATGGGGCTGGTGGACTTGGACCGCTCGTGGGCAGCAGAGGCTCACGGGTACTCTGTGCAGGTTATGACCATGGAGCCAGAAAGCTGCTCGCCAAAAAACAACATGCTGGTGGGAAGACCGCGCCACGCTGAAGAGGGCAAATAACTAAACTGCCATTTCTGGATGGTCTGAGAAACCTTTGGAAACTTTTCTATACTGTTGTTTTGTTTGTTTAAATAATATTTGCCTTATTCATTTTATCTTGCTCATACAGCAGCGCTACGTGAAGCTAACCTCTGCAGTCTTTGCTATAACAGACTGGTTTTGATTGACTAGTCATGGAAAACTGTGGCTTGGGATTTGTCTGTCTTTTTTATAACCTTGAGATGTTTGTTTACCCTTGTTTGATCATTCATATTCCAATTTCACCCTCAGGGGTTTTTAATTAAAACAGGCCTTTGTGTTAAAATGCTGATATGGTTTGTTTTCTTCACTAGATTTAAGAATGTATGCTTGTACAACACAAGTAAAAGAATTAGTCATATACTGCATGTTTTTTTAGAGATATTGTTATATGCACTGTAACATTCAGTTAATGTGACGTTAAACTAACAAATACTCGCGTTAGAGTTCAGACTAAAATAATCTGATACTATAGATGTATGTATTTTATTCATCAGTAGTTACCCAGCCCCTATTGTTCTTTTCTTTACATCTTATACTGTTTTAGCTAAGGTAACTATATAAATGACAACAACAATTGTATTTATGTATTGTTATTATTATTATATTATACTAGAAAACTGAATGATCAAGGAAAACAAAACAAAAATCATTAAACATCAATTGGATCGAGACAAGAAAAGGTTTTCATATATACAGCCTCTTTAAAGCAGTCTTCAACCTTTTTTACTCCGTGAGCTGCTTATGCTTCAAAGACACTTGGGTAAAATGTGACTTTGGTAGTTCACCCAGGAGGATTGGTAGCCAAGATGATATTTCAGAGTACTTTACTATAGTATATTGACGCAAATGTTTGCAAATTGTGTTCAGCATATTCAGAACAAAAAGAAAATGCATCTAAAATTTGAATCATCAAGCGTATGTTGAAATGTAGAATGTTTTTGGAGAGCTACCTAGGAAGGCCTGGGGAGCTACTGTTTGGAGATCTCTGCTTTAAAGCATTTGATGAATTTATAAGCCAATTACTGAACCGACATACCAAGAATGTTCCCCACAACTTCCATTTTTGTGTGCCGGAGGCCCTTTGCTCTGAATCTCCATCTAGTCTTTGGCAGTGCCTTTAATTCATTTGCACTTAAGGATGACACTGAGCCAATCATTACCTGCCTTGCACACTCGCTTGTTTGCAAATGCATCGCTGCGTGTGCTGAGGAAATGAGAAAATGGCTTCAAACGCAATCGCGTTATTTCAAGTCCGGCATTTGTCACGGCTCTATGGAGAAAGTGTGATTCAAGCTCATGAAGAATAGATGCGAATATGCTATGGATCCAGCAATGCATTCAGCCCAAATGAATAATTTATATCGCTGCCAAATAGGTCAGTGTGCTTGATGAGTTGTAGAAGCTTAAAATCCTGCAATTTAGCTTTAGCATAGTAGTTATATACAGTATCGTGAAACCATTAACTTACATATGCAACTTATCGTTTCAAACAGGAACATTTCCAAATAAAATGAAAACTGCAAAAGTTATACCTATACATAAAAATGGGAACAAACACATCTTCACCAACTATAGACCTGTCTCTCTGCTCCCCCAGTTTTCCAAAATTTTAGAGAAACTTTACAACAGCAGAATGGATAATTTCATAGATAAGCATAAACTAATTAATGAAGGTCAGTACGGGTTTAGGGCAGCAAGGTCAACTTCAATGGCCATCATCGATGCAATAGAAGAGGTTACTAATAGCTTAGAGGGAAAGAAACATGCAGCTGGAATATTCATTGACTTGAAAAAAGCATTTGATACACTAAATCACTCAATATTACTAAAAAAATTAGACAGATATGGCATAAGGGGAGTGGCTTTGAGCTGGATGCAAAGCTATTTAAATGGGAGACAACAGTATGTGAAGATGGGGGAGTTTACATCAGGGTGTTTGGACATTAGTTGTGGGGTCCCACAGGGATCGGTTTTAGGACCAAAATTGTTCAACTTATATATTAATGACATTTTTAATGTGTCTAAATTATTAAAATTAGTGATTTTTGCAGATGACACAAACATTTTCTATTCAAATGACAATTATAGTACTTTAGTAACTAACATAAACTGTGAATTAAGGAAATTAAAAACATGGATGGACAATAACAAATTGTCCCTTAACCTAAATAAAACAAAAGTAATGTTTTTCGGTAATTATCATGGAAAACCAGACTCAGTAATTATAGACGGTGTAGTTTTAGATACAGTATCAGAAATTAAATTCTTAGGAGTCACCATTGACAGTAAATTAAGCTGGAAACCACACATAAGACACATAAAAGGTAAAGTCTCCAAAAGTATTTCAATCATTAATAAAGCAAAGTTTTTCTTAAATTACAATGCATTATTTCTATTATATAGTTCATTAGTCTTGCCATATCTAAATTACTGTGTAGAAGTTTGGGGAAATAACTATAAAAGCTCATTACACCCCCTTGTTATGCTCCAAAAACGGGCTGTAAGAATTATACACAAAGTAGGATATTGTGATCACACTAATATATTATTTCTGAAGTCTAAACTGTTAAAAATGAATGACTTAGTTGATTTCTCTACTGCTCAACTTCTATTTAAAGCCAACAAAAATGTACTACCTGCAAGGATGCAAATGCTTTTTGCACGCAGAGAAGGGGGATATAACCTGAGGGGGTGTGATAACTTTAAGGTTCAAGCAGTGTCTTCCACTAGGAAAAGTATGTGTGTGTCTGTATGTGGAGTTAAACTCTGGAACAAATTGGGGGCAGAATTAAAACAATGTCCAAATATTCATAATTTCAAATCAAGATATAAAAAAATTGTATGGTCAAAGTACCAGAAGGAGGAAATGAGCACTTGACTTGATTGCTAATGGGTGCTACAAAGTGCTGTAAAGGTCAGATATAATTAAGATTGTTCCTCTATAATCAAAGAGGGTTGCTACTTGGAACGGTTGTCATTCTATCGCTCAAATTACAAATGGAGAATTAGGGTTGGCAGGTTATGGATCTGTTGAGAGGAATCCTCCCAACAGGCTCTAAACCTTGTCTTTTAATGACAATGATACCAATTATGATAAGGGTGGATGACCAAAACAGTTGTGAGGGGCTAGTAAGGGGACATCCCTTTCCCCAGCTAAAGGCGGAATACCTGAGAGTGTGTCGTCAAAGAGGCACAAAACCAGGCGGAAACTTGGTAATCTATTGTAGTCAAAAAGGAACATTGGCGGATGCACCACTCAGCATAGGAACATCATTTACAAAATCAGCTGTTGGGGCAGTCATGTGGGGGTTTGTTAGTGGGGAGCTACTGCCCTCTTCAACTGGCCCGCTCTACACTCTGGCTTTTTAATGCACTACACTATGCAGGGCTTACATCATACTTCACATATAATTCAATTAAATAAAT
The DNA here is from genome assembly GCA_021464625.1 of Proterorhinus semilunaris. Taxonomy (NCBI): domain Eukaryota; kingdom Metazoa; phylum Chordata; class Actinopteri; order Gobiiformes; family Gobiidae; genus Proterorhinus; species Proterorhinus semilunaris. Next base: position 28,678,040 of record CM038349.1, read on the forward strand.
ATATAAGTTGAATGGTTTAAATCTGTGAATTGATGGTGGAAGATAGAAGAGTCGTAAAAATAACGGAAGAGTTAAGGTAACAGAGTTATAGGACTACGCGTTGGGTTCATCCCTCTAAAAGCCGTAAGGTACGTGGCTAGGACCTCCCAGATCCGTGGACACACGGAACAAATTCTACAGAGTTGGGGACTGTAGAACTTAAAGGGTCGAGGACCCACAAGAGTACTTAAAGGGTCGTGGACCCAGGGTCGTGGACCCAAATAAAGAGTACTTAAAGGGTCGTGGACCCAGGGTCGTGGACCCAAATAAAGTGTACTTAAAGGGTCGTGGACCCAGGGTCGTGGACCCAAATAAAGAGTATTTAAAGGGTCGTGGACCCAGGGTCGTGGACCCAAATAAAGTGTACTTAAAGGGTCGTGGACCCAGGGTCGTGGACCCAAATAAAGTGTACTTAAAGGGTCGTGGACCCAAATAAAGAGTATTTAAAGGGTCGTGGACCCAAATAAAGAGTATTTAAAGGGTCGCGGACCCAAATAAAGAGTATTTAAAGGGTCGCGGACCCAAATAAAGAGTATTTAAAGGGTCGCGGACCCAAATACGAAGGTAAGAGAATGTGTGAATTAAAAACTTGTGAAGAATGGGTGAGGGATTTGGGAAATTCCTCACCATGGTGGAAATGGTAATAATAATGATAATGATAATAATAATGATGATGATAATTTAAACCCAAATTAAAATTATACTGAGGATGGTAATGTCAACTGGGAAGTATCAAGATCTCGTTTTGCATTCTTTTGCTGTTGTTTCTTTATTTAATTGTTGTTCTTGTTGCTTGTTCTTGCCTTGCCCATGTTCCCTTGTTTGTGATGTGTTATATGTATATGTTATTGTTTTATTCTGGGATGGGCGCTTATAAGCCTTTGGCTTCGGCCCACTCCCTTTGAGCAGACAAACTGCTCAAATAAATAAATAAATAAATAGTTTTAAGGTAGTATATTGTAAAGATTCTGAAAATAGACTAATCATATACTTGCATTCATGATCAGTTGAAAATGTTTTAAGCAAATCCCATTGGCATGGGAAACTAGCATCCATTTTCAAAAGACACATTTGATTTGAATATGTGATCAATTTTGTGTTTCAGTAAATCAGATAATACTGGCTGCCACCATTTTAGAAGCAAAATGTCATTACTAAGACAATAAAGTCTACTTAAAAATTACTTCATTAGGTCTGCACTATCAATCACATGAGTTGCAATTTTCAATGAAGACTGCAATTATTTATGCATTTTGGCCTCTAATAAAAAAAATGTCTCCATTGGCTTTTATTATGTATAAAATCCGCTAACTCTGTAGTTTAGGCCTCTCTATAGACTTGCTCTGAAATGCATGAGTCTTGCATTATTTAGCACCTCATATTTGTCTTCTTTCCAGCGATAATGCCCAATTGGACATGTTTAAAATGGGCACTGTGAACTCGATCTTGAAAATAGAAACTGCAAATTTAAACGCTATACTTGAAAGTAAAATTAACATGTTTTGCTTCCCAAAATTGTGCAGGCCTATTCCTACAGTAGCGGGCAAACTGCCAACCCAGAAGCCTCTCTTTTCTGGGCACCTCGCTATACGTTCTGTGCCAATGTCACCGTCACAACAGTGTAATGAAATAAAGCGCCTTGTTCTGCTACTTTCCCGATAAGTATGAATACTAAACAACCTTGAAATCTCAGAATTGCATGAAAACCGCATGAGGCGTCCTTGAATGTGCAGTGTCTGGCCCTAAAGCAATATTGCGTGAACATGGGTAACTGTAACCGCCTTAAGCCGTCATCCCAACAGGTCAGAGCAGTCACTGATTTGATGTGTCACCTTTGACTGTGGAGCTGAGAGAAACCTTGCAGAAGACGATAGAGCAGCGTTTCCTATTCCCCATTCCGACCTGGGAAGGCTCATCGGAATTCCAGCCGCAATCTGTCCATAGGTGAAGTCCACGAGCCTCTTCCGTGGATTGGACTGATTTCAGAGGGAGCTGTCTGCCCCACTGCTGATACGTGTCTGATGCATAAAGGAATGAAGGGATAGAAGACAGATGGTACTAGATATGGATGGGCGCCGGATCGATTACATAGGATTGATACCAAATGGCTACTTATGAACTATTGATGTGTCCATACTAATTAGCATGCAGTATGTAAAACAAAAGGTGCAGCTTCCTTTCACAGGAAGCGGAAGTGCGCGCTGTGTTGTGTTGCCGTGTCAGCGTTAGCTGTGCTAGCGATAAGCTCTGAACAAGTTAATACTTTTTTCTTTCTTTTTGACTGTTTTCGCAAAAATGCCAAAAAAGCCTGCGGTAGAACCGACGACTGAGGAGGACTACGTAAGTCTCAGTCGAGTCACGGAGCTCATGGAGCAGCAGAGGGACATGTTCAGGGAGATAATTCAACAACAGCAGGAAAACTTCAAAGGATTTATAAAACTCATAATGGAATCAACAAACACCCGAATGGATTTACAGACTAAGGACATTCAAGAACTAAAAACAAGCCTGCAGTTCACGCAAGGTGAGGTGGACACGTTGAAAGAACAAAATCTGAAACTCACGGAGCGCACAAACACTTTACAAACGGACTTTTACAAAGTATGTGACAATTTACACATCATCACGGACAAACTGGAGTATCTGGAGGGGCAGAGCCGCAGAAATAACCTGGTATTTGAGGGAGTGTTGGAGTCGCCTGGGGAGACCTGGGCCGACGCCGAGGAAAAGGTGAAAGAAATATTGAAGGAGAAGCTCCAGCTACATCACGCGGTGGAGGTGGAGAGGGCTCACCGCGTAGGGAAACCCGGCGGAGGGAGAGACTGGCCGAGACCCATCATCGCCAGACTACTGAGGTGGAAGGATCGCGAGGAAATCTTGCAGCGCGCCAAACGACTTAAAGGAACAAAAATCTTCATAAACGAGGACTACACCGAATCAATAAAAAGAAAACGTAAAGAACTGATGCCGGAGCTGAGAGCTGCACGAGAAAGGGGGGAGATCGCCTTCTTGCGATATGATAAACTTATTATACGTCCACGCAGCAGTACACCACATCCAGTATAAACACCGGGAAACACGTATGGATTTTGGTATGTAAAAGCACATAATCTCACATGTCTAGTAATACATACAGTTCTATAGGAAGCACCGACTTGGACTTTTCAATAAGGAGAATTGCTGAAGCAAACTCCCAGGATTTTACATTCTCTCAGTACGACCTACAGAACACTGAGCTCGACATCGACCCGGAAAATAACTTTTTTACTAGAGCTACCAATGACTGTCAATACTACACAGAGGATCTGTACAATAGTAAACTTAAGAACATTAAGGCATTCACTGTAATCCACTTCAATAGTCGAAGCCTCTATGCAAACTTTGACCACATCAAAAGCTTCTTAAAACAGTTTTCCACACCATTCAGTGTCATTCTAATCACAGAAACATGGATCAATAATGATAGAGAATTTGAGTTTTCTATTGATGGTTATGAATTTATAAGTATGAACAGAAAGAATAAGCATGGAGGGGGCGTAGCTATGTTTATAGACTCCAACTATAGTTATAAAGTAATGCAAAATAAGACAATGGTGGTGGATGATACACTTGAATGCCTTACTGTAGAGATTACAAGGCAAAAAAAGAAAAATATTATTGTGAGTTCTATTTATAGAACACCTGGCTCTGATATAGATGTTTTTTCTAACTGGATGGAGGAGCACTTTTCAGGATTAAATCATAAAGTCATGTTTGTGGGGGGAGACCTCAACATCGATTTGTTAAACCCATATAAACATAAAAAGACGGACGAATTTATAAATACTTTATTCAGTATAGGTCTGTTTCCTCTAATCACTAAACCAAGTAGAATAACAACCCATAGTGCCACCTTGATTGATAACATTTTCTCAAATGAAATAGAAAATGATACAGTCAGCGGGTTAATTATAAATGATATTAGTGATCACCTTCCAGTTTTCGTTATGTATAAAAATGGATATGTAAAAGATGAGGAGGAAAACAAGTATTGGTTTAGAAGGGTAAAAACAGAGAAAACTATTGATGCATTTAAAAAGGAGCTTTTAGCTCAAGACTGGAGTATTGTGTACAGAGAGAATGACACGAATATGGCATATGATGAGTTTACGCAAGTATTTCAAAAGGTATACGACAAAAACTGCCCAATGAAGAAATACTGTTAAAAACAGAAAGTGTAAAGAAACACCATGGATGTCTAAAGGTTTACTAAATGCTTGCAAGAAAAAAAATAATCTTTACAAAAACTTTATAAATAACCGAACAAAAGAAGCTGAGGATAAATATAAGAAATATAAAAATAAACTGACAGGTATCATGAGAAAATGTAAACAGGATTATTATAATACATTGTTAGATAGCAATAAGAATAATATTAAAGGTTTATGGAATAGCTTAAATAGTATAATTAGAAATAAACCAAGAACGATTAATTATCCAAAATATTTCAAAGATGAGGATAACACGTTAAATAATATGAATGAAGTAGTCGAAACATTTAATAAATTCTTTGTAGATGTTGGACCAAACCTTGCTGCAAAAATTGCAAACGTTGAGAACTATAATTGTGAACTGATAGAAGCAAATCCTATGTCCCTGTTCCTCAAACCTGTGGAGGAAAAGGAGATACTGGACATTGTTAAAGGGTGTAAAAATAAGACCTCGACCGATTACCATGACATGGATATGAAAACTTTAAAAACTGTTATTGAAAGTATCTCTAAGCCGTTAACTTACATCTGTAACTTATCGTTACAAACTGGACAATTTCCTGATGGTATGAAAGTAGCAAAAGTGATTCCTCTGTTCAAGGCAGGAGATAAACATCTCTTTACAAACTATAGGCCTGTTTCCCTTTTACCGCAATTCTCTAAAATCTTAGAAAAGGTCTTTAACGCTAGACTTGACAGCTTTATTGAAAAGTGTAATTTACTCTCGGACAATCAGTTTGGTTTTAGGAACAATCACTCAACCTCACACGCGCTCTTTGATATAACTGAAGAAATAACTAATGCTGTAGATAACAAGAAATATGCAATAGGGTTATTTATTGACCTGAGTAAAGCGTTTGATACAATAAACTATGATATATTAATTAATAAACTAGAACATTATGGAATTAGGGGGGTAGCTCTACAGTGGGTTACCAGTTACTTAAAAAATAGAAAACAATGTGTGAAAATCGGTGATTATCAGTCGAGTTGTCGACAAATTGTCTGTGGTTTACCTCAAGGTTCTATTCTAGGCCCAAAATTGTTTAATATGTATATTAACGACATTTGTAAAACGTCTGAAGTACTTAAATTTATCTTGTTTGCTGATGATACAAATATTTTTGCATCAGGAGATGACTTACAGCAGCTGTGTCGGATTGTCAACTGGGAACTCAAAAGTGTCAATAAGTGGTTCAAACAAAATAAATTATCTCTAAATCTGAGTAAAAGCAAAATGATGATATTTGGCAACTGTAATTGCAATGCTCAGGAAGCAATTCAGATAGAGGGTGTTGTTATCGAGCGAGTGCATGAAATCAAATTCCTTGGTGTGATTATTGATGACAGAATTACTTGGAAATCTCATATTAAATATATATCTACGAAAATTTCTAGAAGCATTTCAGTAATTGCAAAAGCAAAGCACATTTTAAACATCAAAGCTCTACATACCTTATACTGTTCTCTGATTTTGCCCTACTTATATTATTGTACTGTGGTTTGGGGTAGTACTTATAAAAACACAGTTAAACCAATAATATTGTTGCAAAAAAGAGCTATCCGAGTAATTCATAAAGTTGGGTTTTTGGACCACACAAACTCATTATTTCTAAAATCAAAGATCATGAAGTTTTGTGACATTGTTGAGTTCCAAACTGTACAGATGTTATTCAAAGCAAGGTATAAATTGTTACCAATCCAAATACAAAGAAGGTTCCAAGAACGTACTGGTTGTTATGATTTACGTGATGAATTAAACTTTAGGATTCAGAAACATAGCACAACTTTGAAAAGTTTTAGCCCAACAGTTAATGGTGTACAGTTGTGGAATAAACTGGAGATGGATTTGAAACGATGTCCAAACATCAACCTGTTCAAATATAAATATAAACAAAAGACTTTTGAAATATACAGACAAGAAGAAATGTGTTGCCACTAGGGGGAGCAGTGGGATCAATTATGTGTATTGTTTCCTCTATAATCTGGAAGAGTGTTGCTGCTTGGAACGGTTGTCATTCTATTGCTCAAATTCACAAATGGAGAATTAGGGTTGGCAGGTTATGGATCTGTTGAGAGGGACCCTCCCAACGGGCTCTAAACCTTGTCTTTTAATGCACCACTCAGCATAGGAACATATTCTACAAAATCAGCTGTTAGGGCAGCCGTGTGGGGGTTTGTTGATTGGGAGTTACTGCTCTCTTCAAATGGCCCGCTCTACACTCTGGCTTTTTAATGCACCACACTATGCAGGGCTACAGCATACTTCACATATAACTCAATTAAATAAATATATAATAATAATGATTATGAAAATTACACCCAAATTAAAATTATACTGAGAATGGTAATGACAACTGGGAAGTATCAAGATCTCGGAGTATAATACCTATTAATGTACCTTCATAACATAAAAGTAACTCTCGGTTATCAAGGGTAAAAATCTGAAAGAAATATATTAAGGATCACATTTTTATTTTATTTTGACTGCTTTGAACTAGACAGCGTACATGAAAAAAGATTGTTGTTGTAGCTGTGCGTTGTTTCAATTAATTGTATAAACAGTTCATATATTTTTTTTGTAAGTTTGTAAGTTGGTCTGTACGAATGTAGCTGCTTGAAATGTTTTGTAATGTTCTTTTTTTATTTATTTTATTGCACTTGGGGGTGGGCACTCATAAGCTTTTGCTTCAGCCCACTCCTTTTGAGCACTATGTGTACTGCTCAAATAAACAAATAAACTTTGGCAATTATTCTACAGATTATAAATAACCAGTTTTAGAAATGCATTCACCCATATGAAATGACCAGTATCAATAGCTGTATGGATATCAAATTAAAAATGAGCCCAGAAAAATGTGGCGGCAATCACGAGTACAAGGTGGAGATCCTTGACTTGAACAACCACTACAATAAGCCGAATGCCTATCTCAGCTCGCCCGTTGCATTATGGGTATTGGAATGTCTTTTGGCCACCAAACAATATTGATAGTTAGCGTAAAGCAACGAAGAAAGGTATGATTTGGACCGTTTTAACCGCTGGAATGTTGATGATTTAAAGCGTTTTGTCGCCGCCGTGGAGCCTGTTATAATATTAGCTTAAAGTCTAGTTTTACAAACAGGGCTGCGTACAGAGATAGACAGAAATGAAACTGTCAAAAGTGACGACCAGTCCTTGCTCATATAGTTGGAATAACTATGGAATAACTAAATCAGAAAAACATTTCTGACCCTTGAAGGCGACTGTTGGACAAAGTCCAGGGTCTGAAACTGTGACCTCATGTCGCCAATATTCACAACATTTAACCTGAAATGAAAAATAAAAACATAGAATCCCTCTTTTTTTTATATAAGGAGGTGGACAGTAGACTACATCTTTTTCTTAATTGTGACCAGAGATCCACATACAGTTATGGCTCAATATACAGTGTTCACGCTCCGCTACCTGAACTCACTCACACATTTCAATGGCGGTGGTGGTTTGTCTGGGAGCCGAAATTAGGAGCCTGATTGACCCACGCATGCGCAGTCGAGATGGGCATTTGGCTTATACACAAATACTATTACTGCCACTACCACCTTTGTCATTTAATAGATAGTTATTTGTATTTGCAGTTGGTGTTGGAATACCTTTTGTGTGCGTGTGGGCGTTTACGTCCTTGTGTCAACAGCTGCTTATACTTTCACTGAGAAGGCTCTGTCGAAGTATGAGCTGAAGTATAAGTATAAAATAAAAGACATTATTATTACAGAGATTCTTACTACCTTTGCAGTGTTCCCATTAAGAGTCAGAACTCTGGTAGAATTCCAGAAGTCCAATAGCAGTGACTTAATGTGCATCCTTATGTTTATGCACATTAAGTAGCCATGTGCTTTGGTGCATGCTTAGCATCAGGCCTTCACAATAACAGAGTAGAAAAAGGCCTTTAGACGCCCATAGGGCTGAAATAACACGTGCCAGTCACAGTGATGGTTAAAATCCTGTATCTGTTGATGCTGGCTGTGGTTTTTAAAGGTTCTTGCTGGAATATAATAGATTTTTTTATTAGAGTTTATTTTACACAACCTAAAGTTTAGTAATGTAATCTGCTCTGTGGCAATCAGTAATAACTACAATGGAATAATATGTATAGTACTTTGGAGGTGCATAATGTAATTAGACATAAGACCATTGAGGCAACTAACCTCCATAAAATCTGGCTTCTTGCTTTTTTGTTTGTTTAGATCTCAACAGTCTGAATATCGATACAGATGCTGTCTTTCTCTCACTAACTCCAAGTAAAAATTGTTATCTATAGGTTCTAAAGACTCCTACTTGTAACCTGTCACAGTCATTATAACCGATACATATTTTATAAAATTCTTAATATAATCAACAAAAATCCACACGTTTATTTGCTTCGAATAATCCACATTCGTCTGTGCTCCAAATTACATGCATGTCTTTCAACCTCGTCGATATGCATTTATAGACTAATGCCTGGGGCTGGAGCTTAAAAAGTCTCTTCCTCTTCCCCTTTTCATCACTGCAGTCCTGTTAAATAAAAAAAAACATGCACAATCTGATTACATTTCGCAATAAATTCATTTCATTGGTCCAGTTTCAAATGTGAATTTTCTACATCTGATAGTTATTTCATCATGTTATTTATAATAAGATAGTGACGACTGGGTTGTTTGTCCAGATGTTAGAAATTGTGTGAGACTTTAGACTTAAAATCATATTCAGTGAGTGTGTTGACAACTGGCTGTAATTCTGTCCAATTCCAGTCCACCACGTGTATGTTTAGAGATAAATGCCATGTCCTAACAAGGCCAATCATGCTCACTTCATATGTATATTTTTGGAGTCTTTTCACAATATTCCTCCAAAATTACTGGCAAATTTATGCTTGCCAAAGATTGCGTCAATGCAATTCGACTTCTTTTCCCATTCCAAATGCAATACTTGCAAATGTGCCTCATTTAAATTTTATCAGAAAAGCTTCTGCTCAACTGTTGACTCCCTTCTCAACAGCCTGAAACAAATGTTGAAGGTTACTGGAAACTCCAAAAGAGAAAAAGTACTTTAAGCTTCTAAAGTCAGACTTTTTATTTAAAGGTAATTAGTTGCTCTACAACTGCAAATGAACGTGGTTCGTTTGAGCCATAGAATCTGATAGTGTGGCTTTCTCAATGGATGATCATCTTAAGACCACGCTTACACTTTACCTTTTCAACAAAATATTTGCCATGCTTTTCTAGAATGTGCTGATCTAGACGTTAATCATTTATGGTCTTAAAGTTCTGTTTTACCCCCACTATTTGTTCAAACTATTTGATCAAATCCAAAAACGTCACTTACAGCATTTCTACTTTTGCTATGTCTGCCAAGCATGCTCTGCCTTCATAGTCTTTATCCCTATAGACTTCATTAAAGGCTGGATTTCCAAAAAGTTTTACAGTTCAACATTGACATTTCTTGAGACGCAGAGATTTGCCTTTTCATTTTGCATACTTCCCCCGAATATATATCGAATATATATCAAACATATATCAATATGTTTGGTAATGAGGTGCAACTCCAGTGACATTACCTGTGCCCATCTTTTAAAGTGTAATCCATCAGAATGAAATCCCATACTCGCAGTCCTGGATATTTGAAGATTAATAGGCTAATTATCCACGGGCGGTGTTGACCCAATCAGCTGCCTGCGGGGATGTTAGCGGGTTGCAACATAGATTCGGATCAGATCGGTGACGGGGCGGAACAGGGAGAGAGTGCCATGTATCAAGAGCTGTCAGTGACAGTAAATCTCCTGCAGTAATGATATCAAAACACCAGCGTGTTCGTTTCCCGCAGCAAAATCTACTCAACAACATTGATTTTGACCTTGTTTTCTCAGGTCTGCAACATCACTCACTAGTTTATCCTTTTAGACTCTTTGTGTGCATCTATTTCTACAGGTGCAGAGTTATCACTATATATTGGCAACACAAGTAATCATGCAATGAAATGAAACCATTCATGCCCATTAAGGTATGGCCTACATTTCACGTTATGAGAATGCAAACAGTGTCATAACTTATAGTGGCAGAACTGACAGCAGAAGCCAAATGTTGTTTTTACACTGACTGATGGCCAAAACAAACAGTTAAATGACTATGATCCGGTGCGCCCTGCAAGGTTTCAGAAAGAGGATTGAAAGTATTTTCAGAGGAGTTGTCCAAAAGCCAGAATCATCTATGGAATCTGTGGATTGATTTCTTGGCACTGAGTTTGGTCATCTGAGGAGCATTTCATGTGATTAGCACCTTTGGATGGAATTGCCAAATGAGTTAACTACTACTGCTATTGAGAGAGATTACTTCATCATCAAACACAAGCCTACCTTTTCTTCGAGGAAAAATATATAAACCTGTTGGCTAAGGCCCTTATGTTTTTTACCCCCCCCCCCCCCCCCCCTCCCAAGGTTGTATAAAGATCACTTTCGACAATGGCTATTGGTTTAAGCAGCAGAGCATGTAATAAAACGTCCTCGAATGCATAACAAATGATTCTACCATTGTTAATGTGAAGCAACACGCCTTTTTAAACAATTAGTGCAAAAAAGAGGTAATCTACTGAAACCAAATGATTTGCTAAATTTAGTCACACATGAAGTGCCAACCTTCACACTTGGATACGCAGAGTGTCTCAGATGATGACGATCACACCACCTCTCATCCGGGTCCATCCACATAATAGGCAAGTTTTACTTTGGAAGAATAGATGCTAGATCAAATAGACAAAGCTGTGTTTGGCTCTCATAGCAGCCTCCTTAGTTGGATCTCCACAACATGTAATTTCCAACACAAAGTGAACATAGAAGGATATGTACTCCATTACATTTGATTCGATATGGGCTCTGTTGTTTTCAGGTTTATTGCCTGTTTTGAGATGTTGATGCTTCTGCCATAAATCCATCTCCGCGCGCACCTCTACCTGGGTGGCCAGGGCGTGCGAGCCCCAGCAGGCTGCACGATTAATTAAAGCATCACCAAAACAGCAGCGTCTGCCCGTCCTCAGCCAATCCCGAGGCGCGCCCGCGCTAGCTCCTGACGTCACGGTGAAGTCCAGCGGTGGCGCGCGTCTGGGTGAGAGCCGCCTCTGTGTGGAGCAGGAGTCCCGCTCTGGACGCGGTGGGAGCTGTTCTGTCTTTCAGGAGAGAGGGAGAGCTGTGCGCGGTGTACCCGGCAGACTGCGTACCCTTCCACTCTGACGCCTACTCCGGGGTCACACTCCAGGCAGCCGCGGACCGACTCTAGCTCCTCTGAGAAGCGCTGCAGAGGAGCGAAGAAAGACGCACTTCCAGTCTTCATCCCACGCGTCTTTTTGTTTATTTTTATTTACGTTCAGCGAGTTTTGGAAATACATTGAACGGGTTACCTACACCCACGCGTGGACACCCTCTCGCCATGGAATTATGGATAAAGTTAACCTTATTGTACAGCTGCTTCTTCTTCTTGGCAAGTGCAGACTTTGACGGAAGGTAGGACGCGCAGTACACACCGCTGTTTAAAGGATGCTTCAGGCAAATTCAGCTTTCACATACTTTTATAATTTCAGTTATTTTCATCTTTGTTCTTTAAAACTGTCTTAATGCAACTGAAACCCGTAGCGTTCCGTGCGCTCCAGCGCGTAACGAGAACGCATACTTTTCCTCCACTAATCCACTTACAAGTCCTTTTCGCATCTCAACTTTAGTTAAAGCAATGTTTTGTTTTGTTTTGTTTTGTCCAAGTGGACTAGGCTTCTGCATCAGTGTAATTCAGTCCGGTGCAGATGTGCCTTGTTGTTATAAAGTGATGTGACAGCACATTGCCCGGTGCCTCGTGTTCAAACACGACTCTGTGGAAGTATGTGCAGACAGAAGAGTGGAGACGTGCCAGAGCCCAAAGAATGTACGTGTCCGAGATATTCATCTCTTACTATTTTTCCTTAATGAAAAAGAAAAGCCCAAAGATTTCACATTGAATATAATCTGATATGTATCGTTAATATGACATGTCTGGATTAATGACTCTTATTCCGAGCCAGAGCTTTTGTATTGAGCTGGTCCAAGTGCACTTGTACGGTTGCCCTCCATCAGGGTGATGGCAACTTCATGTTACTTCAGCTTTCACCATGGGAAATTAATGTGACATAGATGGGAGGATACTTTTTCACTGTATATTCTTCACCCTCATTCCCTGTGGTCTAGATCCAGTCAAGACTTTTGATTCCAGAACAAACCCTGGACACATTGTTATGAACATATCCCAAGACAAAAAGTATTACAGAAGAAATGGCCTTGTAAGGGAAAACAAAATCCATGAACCTGTGTCTGATAGAGGTGATCAATACATGTTTACATGAGCCCCAAAGGTTGTCCAGATCAGATTAAATCAACATCAGTGTAAAGAGGTCAAATCAATAAAGTTTATCCATTGTTCATAAACCCACCAAATTGAAGCCCATTTACTTTGTGCCGGTTCCAAGCTCAGACAAATTGGAGGCAATCTGACATTTAAGCTACCCTTAAAGAATTTGCTGATGATTTACTGTGGTAATAATGGAATAGCTGAAAGGAGAAAAAAAGAACTTGCTTCAATTTCTGCGTAATAAAAATGACTGAGGCCAACATTTTGACACCAGCAGACTAAATTGATAGCCACATTTAACCTCACTGACTGCATTGTAAATGGCTGTGAACATGTTCCAGCTTTTTGAACCATTCTATCCAGTATTTTACTGCCTTGCATTCCCCCTGTATCTCTGTTAGACAGCCAGGGCCTAAAGCACAATCCGCTGTCATGTTTAGGCATTTCAATGGAGTGTGAACCTCGAAGATTATTGGATGTAATCGCGGCGGAGATGGAGCGCTCCTATTTCACACCGGCCTCTTCACTGCGGCACCTGCTTGTTGATATGTCTTGAAAGAACACAGATTTATTTTTCCTCCACTGCCTCCGCTTTTCAAAAGCATTTCCGAGAAGACTGCTTGGATATGAAAGCTTTCGGAAAATAATACACATTGGATGACAATCTCAGTGCAGCGCGTGGTTCAATCTCTTTTCTTGTTCTTCTCAATCATTCCAGCCCATACAAGATGAAGACGGGTCGAATGTATTGCATTTAAAAAAGTTGTATGCAGTTGTACTATTTTTCATTCATCGGATGAAATGAAAGGTACTGTCTCTTTGTGATTTCAGGTTTGGTGTTTCCTTACAAATGTGTAACTGTAAAAACAAATTTTTTTTCAAACAAAAATTTGGATCTATTTAGGAGTCCTCTTCCCTCTGCTGGCTACACAGAGGAGTGGGGCATGTTGAAATGGCTAATATGAAGTCCAGAGAAGGTGCGAAGACTTCAGAAACACAAGATTAGACATCGTATATGAAACTAGATTGTTGTTGTAGCTGTGCGTTGTTTCAATTAATTATATAAAGAGTTAATATATTTTTGTTGTTTGTTGTAAGTTGGTCTGTATGAATGTAGCTGCTTGAAATGTTTTGAAATGTTCTTTTTTTTATTTTATTGCACTTGGGGGTGGGGGCTCATAAGCTTTTTGCTTCAGCCCACTCCTTTTGAGCACAATGTGTATTGCTCAAATAAACAAATAAACTAAAAAAAACTAAACTAAAGATTTAGTGGGTCAAGAGTAAATACTGATGCTGTGTTCAGATACACATTTGGAGTATAGCCTGGGAACCAGAATCAGCGCTGCGTCAATTCCATTTCCCACAGCGGTACATACGCAAGCAAACAGGAAGCAGGGTAAACCAATCAGCGAAGGGCGGGCGTCTGCCGTTGACGCGGTATTATTAGCGGTTTTGCGTTAATATTCGTACAGGATTATGAATCACGAAACTCACCTACTGTGTTTTTGGTCATTTACCGCCGATTGGAGGCTCTGCGCCGTTTTCGCAAATAAACAAATCTGATTGCACGGGCCCAGTTTGATTTTTTCTGATGCTGCCGGGGTTGGAGGTTCCAGACTGATCCCCATTTGAACCATTTAAGGATAAATAAACCAATTTGTTTGAAATGTAATATGGCAACTGTCATCTGTCTTAATACAAATATCACACTAACTCTTCTTTCTATTACGCACCGAAAGAACAATCTAATTGAAGCAATTGAGTATGAGTAAGAAATACTGCGTCTAGTAACATTACGATTGCACAGATTGCAGCCCTTATGTGCTCCTTTAATTCAAACAAAGGCTTTGTGTATTTCCCATCGCATACAGCAGCAGCAGCAGCAGCACATTGTACATTATTAACAGCCACGCTGATGGACTGCCCCGTCACCATGGTCATAATTTGCCAATTTTTATGGGCATAAACTTGCCCGAGTCTGAGTGTGTGCGCCCTTCAATTTTAATTCATCGTGAGAATATCCCCTGGGACCCAAGCAAAAAAGCCATTTATTACGGTATAGCCTGGCTCGCTCATGCCACTTCAGAAAGCACCGCTAACAGGCTTATCCGTCTACTGTAATCGAAAAGATCATTTTATTTTCTCATCGCACAGCGCTGATGCTTAATCCACATGGCAAACAAAGCAATCTTGCAAACATTAATAAGGAACCCAATGGGACAGAGTAGCACAGGAGAAAGTGAGAGCGCTCCCTTCCGCAGTTAATTGTTAAACCCGGTGCATACCAGGCTTCCACCGTCATAATGATAATCCGGAGTATGGCTGTCTGCCAGATTATGTTGCTGTTGTCACATTAGAAGTTGAGACAGAATCCGAAAACATGCCTAAAGTTAATGGGGGAGATTAGAAGGCGACTTTCTTAAGACTCTGCACTGTGATGAGTGGATTTGTACAAGCAAAAATAGACAGTTTACAAGATAAGTTATGAAGAAGCTGACGAGGGCAATTACACGGTTACATGTATAAGAACTGTAATAAATAAATAAATTTGTATTGATCACAAAACCTTTAGTAGTATAGACTTCATTGAGTGGCAAAAATGGGGGCGGGGAAACACAAAAACAACACACATCTCTAAAGCTTGTTTGCCAAGCTTTAAGTTTAATGATGTCTTTGGTGGAGTCGTTGAGATCAAAGTTGTGAGCATTTTAAGTAAAACCTCTCACAATACACATTAAAGGTTAGCTTTGTAGTGCTTAATAGTAAGAGCCTCTTCATACCTGCTTTGTTTGTTTACTTTTGTTCACAACCTCACAACCTTTTTTGTTCGAGTTAGTAGATGTATCAAAGGTAAACAAGGCAGTATTTATTTCGAAGCTGCATAAATGTACCGATATATGAACCAATCGTAACTTTTCTTGCTCATGACGTACGCGCTCTTTTCCTTCAGTCGCCCTTGAAGAAAACCTAAACTTAACACGAAAATGTGAACAAACTCATTTAAGCCCTTGTGTTTCATTCGGTTACATCATACGCCTATTGTTAATTCGCAACGCCTCACCCTCAAAAGCATTTCCCCTTATCGCTTAAAACACCATTATACTGCCTCGACTCGCGTGTTAGCCGGGATGTTTGTCAATATTGCGCCTCATGCTATGTGTTAATGCCCCTGCGTTTTGGCAAAGAGCGTGCAGATCAGCCGGCGGAGCGTGCAGTCTTCAGCGGAGCAAAAACAAGTCCCTGCAAGTCACTCCATTTATCTGGGAGTCAGTGAGAAGAATCCATTCCACACGTGGTTTTCATGCCTCAGTATTGATCCCAGCATGGATTAGCTGTAGATGCCCTTAGCCCTGAATGAGCACCTCCTTCATGGCCCTCATTATACTCCCAAGGCCGCTCGAGCGATGGGCAGAGGCGAAAAAGGGCCACTCTATATGTATGGCTCCCTATAGACGATGCATTTCAATCAGTTGTAAAGTAAACATGCGTAAACAGTAAACATTGGCTTGATCCATTGCATTGACATCTTTTAATCACATAACAGTTTTTTTCCCCCGTCACCACATGGGAGTAAACATTATCTTCTGGCCATTTATCAGTACGCATTTTATAAGTGCCATATGCAGGGAAGTGCCTAGAGAAACATGTCTTGGCAAAAACCTACATTGAACTAGTTGGTAAACAAACAGCAACATCCTTCTCTCTTGGTACAGCTGAGTTTTTTGTCTTTTCCTGCAAACTGCATTTGTGATTTCGGTGTCCCACATTGTTTTTTCTGGATGCTTTTGCACGTCTTTGCCGTGGTTTTGTGAGGGTGGGCAGATTTTTTTAAATGCAGTCCATAATGGTCCTAAAGAATGCAGCTTTTTAAAAGTAAACAAACAGCTAGCTTATGAGCTAGCTTCTTGAGATAGCTTTTTGAGACCTACAAAATTCTTCTTCTGAAACACTGAAGAGGCACCAAGAACCCCCTCCACCTGCAGCGCAGTGGAGGCGTCACAAGAGGAGCTACAGGACATAAAAGAAAATGGACAAAACGACGAGCTGTCCGGGCAACACATGCCTTCTATTGTTCTGGTTAATGGACGTTCACTGGAGAATAAAACAGATTAACTGCTAAGCTCCTCCCAGAAGATGGTGAAAGACTGAAAAGGTGGAGCTGACCAGTGCAGGACACCACGCTCCTCTGAAACGGGGACAAACCCAGGAGGCGGTGCACTGTGAAGGCAGCCAGCCAGGTTTCTATGATGCATGTGTGCAGGTGCTACGGTTTCCCCTACCTACAACAACATGTTGGTCAGGTTGGCCCACAGTAGCAGCGCGACTCAGTCACAGCAGCCCAGGACTAACACCTGAACACTATTTCGTTGTGACAAATGACAAACAAACCCCTAATTTACTATTTTTTTTACTTCATTCAACACAGTTTTGAGTAATCCTCTTTACTTTGGCCGTTCTTTCTTCTTCTAACGCTGAAGCGAACCAAGGTGTATTTCCTGGATGTTCTTGTGTAATAGAGGGAACACAAAACTGCCCTTCACAATATTTAAAGCCCTTACCTGACCCGTTCTTTGATCAAAGTGTGTGTTCATTTTGACTAGTATGCCGTTAGCTGAAAGTGAAAGACTTTGTTAGAATGTAATTCCTGCACTGCCTGCAGTGGGCGCTCCAAGCCTATTTACAATTCTGACCAGTCCAGTCTCGCATTTCTCATCTGTTCATAGACATTATTTAAAATTTTGAAATGTCAATTGAATTACCAGTATCTTAATGGTAATGAGGTATAGTAGAAACAAGGCTGAAAAGTGCAACGTCTCTCATGATCTCATATGTACATTCTACCACCATGTTATAACTGCGCTATAATGGCAGACTGTTCTGACCTAAAAGCAGAACAGCCAAAAGGTGAAATTAGGGTTGTGATTCCATCAACAACTTTGGACAAGTTTTAAACTGCATATCCAGATTTAGTTGGCAGATCCGTATTTCACTTTTTTTTTTTTTTTGAGGGGGAAAGAGGTGTCAGGCTGCATGCACTAAGACTAATAATTACCTGCTTGACTTCCTTCAAGGCTTAGTGCAATTTGGGATCATTATTCCGCGCCCCCCGGGTAATAAGTACCGATATTACATTCACCTCTGTTTAATTCTGTCAGCCGAGCATCACTGGAGACGAGACGTGTCTGGGGAAAAAGAAAAAGAGAAAAAAAGCCATCCTGTGTTGAAATGTTATAATATTTTTGACATGACTGCACTGTTGACGCGATGATAAGATGCCGTCGTGATTTGTAATACAGTTACCAGCATTGCATTGCGCCAGGAGCAGCAGTGTGACGGCAGCAAAGAGCAGAGGCAACATGCGTCCCCGTTCGCTGGGGAGATTTATGTGCTAGAGAGGAGCTGGGACGGATTTGATTCAATAATCCCAGACTTGTAGCGTCCCAAGAGAACAATACAGCTTCAATCTGCCCACAGTATCCCACCACTTTGTAACATTTGGGAAGAGTCTGCCCATGAATATGTTCAGCATGTTTGTGATTCCTCTGGGCACAAAGAGAGAGAGAGATAGAGAAAGAGAGAGAACTTTTTTTGTCTGGTATTTTTTTTTTTTACAGATACATGTTGTTCAGAGCCAATTTAGAAATAAGAAAAGAAAAATATAATACATATTTTCCAGGTGGCTTCAAAATTATGTTGATCTAAACAACTGAATTTCGTTTTGTTTTTGCTTGCTTACAATTTACTTAAGATTTACTAAGTTTGCAAACAAGTCTCTCACTTATTTGAGTTCACTTTGAGTTATAGCCACAGATTTGCAACTTATGAGCAGCGCCAAGAGGTATGGGCTCAAAAAAAAAGGAATGTTGCCATCCGGGGTTGGTCAGATCGAAGTTCAGCAACAGCCAAACAACGAGGTCATGGATTTTTCTTCCCTGACGGCATGGGAAAAGAGTGGTTTGGCCACCACTGAGTCCAGACCTCAGCCTCATTGAGAATCTTCGGGAATGTGCTGGAGAAAGCTTTGCGCAGGGGTCAGATTCCCCCATCATCAACCACGCAATCACTTGTTGAAACATTGAAAGCAAGACTGAACAGTCTTGCTTTCAATTTATTTTTTTGCTGTCTTTTTCTTTGCACCAAACGAGGCCGCTTCCTTGACCGCCGCATAATTGTAGAGTGAGAGTAAGGACAAAACACAAAAAAAACACATTCTTTTACAAACCCTTCAAATTGACCACGCTGTATTTCAAAGCCGGGCAGTTCACACCGTTTCAAAGCGGGCCAAGGGGAGAGGTCGTGAATAGCAGTCTGGCAGGGTTACAGGCGTGTGCTGGCGCTGTCGGCTTCAGCGCTGGAGCCCGTCCCAGCTGACGACAGGACCGCATGGCAAGGTGCACAATTGGAACACACATTCCAGACTTGTTGGTAATTCTGAGGGAGCAGGGAGTTTGTTAAAAGACCCAACCATACGTTTTTTTTTTGGTTTGCTTTCTCATGTATTGAAGACATTTTACACACATTTTCAGTCGAGAATGTTCATCCCAATTCACTAATGTACACTTTGGGGCATTGGGATAAAAGAAAAAGAATATATTATGTCCAAACGATTCTGTGTCCTCGTGCGTTGTGTTTTTGCCACAGAACTAACTGTTGCCACAGAATAGACTGCACTTGTGATTATCCCTGTTGTATGTTATCGACCATCTCCCAGCCAATAACAAATTGTGAGACTGCTGTCACTTCTGTCCACGTCGGCGTGCGTGATCGGTGTGTAATCTAAATGGAAATAACACGGGAGCAGAAGGTTGTCCCGAGGCAGTCTGCCTGTGGCGGATCCCTCCTCGTTTTCGGGCCATAATCACTTCATAATCAATGTTTGCTTCTCCTCAACCCACCTGTGCTGTGCTCAATGGCATTGGAGGCCTTTTGGCGGTCACGGTAAAGAAATAAAAGATAGAATACTAAGTTGCTCAGTCTATGGCAATTTTCAGCACGGTCCGTTTCTTTGCTTTTTTTTTTAATCCTCTTCCGCTTCATTAATCTCCCATTGTTCTTCTCTCTTTATGCCATGCCACGAAGGTTACCATTCTTTGGTTTGAATGTTCTTAAGGTCTCATGAGGTAATGGTTAGCTTTTCATGAACCAAAATCAAGTGGTCAGTATAATAAATACATTTTTGTATATAGTCTTTGTTGTCCAAGAGGAAATTTGCCCTCCGCATTTGATCCACTCAACCAGTACTTCAGTGCCTCGGACACTAAAGCTTTCAGACATGCAGGGTGAGTAAATGGCAAATGGTCTCAACTTATACAGCGCTTTTCCACCTACATTAGGCACTCAAAGCGCCTTACTGCAAGGACCCACTCACCCATTCATACACCAATGTACGCAGACACTGGCGGCAAAGGTGGGTAAAGTGTCTTGCCCAAGGACACAACGACAGTGTGCATCTTCAGGAGGCGGGAGTCGAACCCCTGACCTCACGATTATGAGACGACCTGCTCCACCATCTGTCGGGGCGGGTGGGGAGGTCATTCTTATTCCAAAGGGGGGCAGTGCCTGGGGACTCATCTCCAGGTCTTGAGATCTTAAGTCAGGAGTACCTAGCTGGAGGTTTTATTCTACTGTGCGTTTTAGGTTTAAAAGGGGGAAACTGGAGCACCCGGGGGGAACCAATTCAGACAAGGAGGGAATAATGCAAACTCCACACGGACAGGACATTTATACTGCGCAATTCGTACACGAGGCGTTCTCAGGGCGTCTAGGGAGAGGCCCCACCTGGCACGGGAATCAAACTTGAGACCCTTTGGCTGCTTTATTGCTCTGTAAGAAAAACTGTATGAGATTCATCATTAATTCAAGATTCAAGATTTTTTCATTTGTCAAACCATGTGAATGATTTGAAATTATATTTTTTTTCATCCTTTTTTTTGTGATCAGTTATTTTATTGAAGTGTTACATTGCATTTGCATTTACATGTTGCACTCTTTTGCACGCATCACACTTTCATTTTGTCCCCTTTGTGTTACCCACATCCCCATTTCCCTTATGATGGGCAGAGAAACTCAAATTTGCACAAAAAGCAGTACCTTGAAAAACGAAAATAAACTTTCTCTCAACACACAATACATCAAAAGGGCAGGGAGTTCAGCTTCCCGATGGCCTTGTGTGTGAAACTGTTTTTAAGTCGACTGGACCTGGCCCATAGATTCCGCAGTCTTCTCCCTGAAGGCATTACCTTGAGGAGACTGTGTGATGGGTGCGTAGGGTCCCTGGTGATTCTGACGGCTTTGTGGGTGGGACGGGTGGAGTACATGTCCTTAATGGTGGGGAGAGGGGCTCCGCAGAGCTTAATATTATTGAAATATGCCGAATTGCAGCGCTTTATTAAGGAGTGCTGGTTAACTATTTATAAGATATTAATAAGCATGAGTAATTAATAGGCCAGGAATGATATTATTAATAAGATGCTTATTAATACTAGTAGGCTATAAAGAATATACTTATCATGGCCTATCCTAACCCGTTACTCTATTAATGCATTAAGACCTTATTAATAATTAACAAGCAGCCGTTATTATTAAGCTATTCTATTTTTTTTAATTCAGTAACATTGCCAGATGATCCCATGCTAGCTTCAATTGGTCACAACAACAAAAACGAAGGAAAACGACAGCAACCGCACATTTATTTCTGTTGTTTTGTTGGATAAGAACGTGCCTCAAAGGGTAGTGCAGCGATCCTCCCACTTTTCACTCCACGTCTTTATAAACATTTACAAAATCAAGCAAATGCAAATCAGAACTCAGTACAAACCAACTTGAAAGCCTTAACCTGAATGTGTCAGAAGAAACGGCTCTAGGCTCTTGAAGCACTTAACGAAGACGCTCATAGCGCCTTTTAAAATGAGCATTTACCCCGGAACTAATGCAACTGTGTCACTTGTGCATGCGTTTTCTAAATGTGTCCCCTTTCCATCAATGGAACTCATTAAAGGGATATTTCAGGATTTTCAACATTTCCTAGTTATCCAGAGTGTTGTTGATGTCTGGAGATATTTTGTTCTTAAATTCATGCAGTTCTTATATTTGAAGAGTCTAGTGGCGCTAGGCTAATGCTAGGCTAACGCATTTCTATGGTATCAGTTAGCCTGCATTAAAAACAGTCTGACCCACTCCACAGTGCACCTGAGGCAAATCACTTATAACGCCAGACTAGCGATATAAATGTCTGTGTCGTAATTTTAACCATTTTGTATTTAAAATAACTTAAGCAGCATCAGCTTCGTGGCTGTAAACTAACGCCGCGGCGGAGTGATCTGCGAGAAAATAGTCCCTCAAAATGCTGTAATTCATGTGATACAAGGTCAGTTATATTTCAAAAATTATTCTATCGACACAGACATTTAAGGTCTCGCACTTTGTATCGCGAGATAGAGCCCGTGCCACAGCGCTGTCCACCTCCTCTCCATTTGTTTCTGTTTCCATTCATGATATAACTTTAATTGTATCTCTTCCTCTCCTCTCTCCTCCCTCGCTGCCTTCCTAAATTCCTCGCCAGTCAATAGACAAACATTGTCGCGGGATGTGCCACTCTCACTTAGCATCCGTCTGGGTTTTCTC
This sequence comes from Proterorhinus semilunaris, assembly GCA_021464625.1. NCBI lineage: Eukaryota > Metazoa > Chordata > Actinopteri > Gobiiformes > Gobiidae > Proterorhinus > Proterorhinus semilunaris. The sequence continues at coordinate 28,700,335 of CM038349.1, forward strand.
TCCCCACTGCGGTGATTGGCAGCGGAGCAGACATTAGCATTTCCTGGTCCTGGCATGGAGGCACTAACAGGAGGGGACAGAGGCAGACGATGTGCATGGAATACTGAGCCAAAATCCCTCATCAAGGCACAACAACCAGCCAAGTGGAATACATTAAAAAAGGAGACACTGATTATTCGCACCTTTTGTCCAACTAACAGTGAAGATTCTTTTACAGGAAAATTACAACAAGTTTTGCAAAGTTTGACAATACAACATCGATAAGCTAAGTGTTGAAATTGGTTCACAATGGCTCAGGGGTTGGAGCGTTATTGGTCCTGTTTCATCATAATAACAATTCGAAGGGGGAAAAAAGTAACAAAAGTGGATGAATTTCTGCACACATTCTGTCCATTCTCAACGTAGTCTTATAGCCATTCAGTCCATTTACTGTTTCCCAGATTAGGGTCACCTTATCAGTGCCGCAGCCTCTTGAAGCAAGTGTACCACTTTGATTTTCCCCCGCGCTCTTAAATGTACTCATCCCTCTCGCAACTCTCGCTCCATAAATACGTGTTGATCCGCCGCGGCGCAGATAAAAGGGTAATCCACGTACACGGAGTCTGCCAAAAAGCTATTTCTTGCTCTGAACAGAACACGGTGTAACAAAAAAAAAACATCTGGAGGTAATTTGTCTTAAAGCTCTCGCGAGCCCAGAAGCAAACAACTCATATGCGTAAATTACCAGTATTAGCTGCTGTTCTCAAAGTTGATCTCTGCCTTACTGTACCCTATTACTGTGCATAGGAAATCATATGGTTTGAAAGGGCATTTAGTGCACTGCATCTTTTAAGCCTCATGGAGGAGAAAGACTGAATTTTAATGAAAGCAAGTAGGCATTCAACACACAAAGATAATGCACCATGCACTAGGCAAACGCATTCATTTAATACTGTGAATGCGATTACTTACTGTGCTCATCCCGACTTGAACATAGGTGTAGCTTTCTTGTGTAAAAATGTATGAGTTTATGAGCGTCAGAGAAGAACATGAATGGAGATGGATGTGAATGAGATCATGTAGATCTGCTGTAAAATAATTTCATGGATTTTAAGGTCAAATAATATACTAGTTACCGGTGCTGGGTGTGGTCAGTATTATTAACTTAAAACAGTGTGCTTTGCCAGTAATTTTTTGACTCCAGCAGCGCCACCGGGCTCCTCCTCGCAGATGGGACTGTGTGCTGATGTTGCTGTAGCTCAGCAAACACCCAGCTCATCATTTGATTAATTACAGGTCTAACACAATGGAGAAAGTTCATCTTTCATCCCAGCGATCCCAAGTCTGTGCTCAATCTGCTCAACCAGATTTCCAGTCACTCCAGGCGTTCATTTACTGCAGTGCATATTAAGTCTCCACAAGTGGAATTGAGATGGGCGGTAGTCAATTACGTGTACAGTATTTACTAGGACATGTATATCTGTTTCAAGTCACTGTACTTTTTTGAGCAGTTTTATCACATATAATTTCAATTTATTGTTTGCCTATTGTTATTTTGAAGGTAATTTGTTCAATCATTTCACAGTGAATTATTTTTCTTGTATCTTACCTTAACAATCGTTCCTCTAATTTTCATGCTATATCCTTTGGAAATGTCAAACTTTTTTATGTGTGTTGAATGATCTGCATTTTCTTTAATCAACAATCTTCTTCATTTTGGCCGACTCGTGGGTTTTGAAGCGGCAGGATGTGTGCGCACTTTGAGGTCTCTCCTAACCGCATTGACAGCCCCCTGCTCGGCATTAGCACACCGTCGTGGTCCTCGCATTAACTGTGTGCCTCCTCCTCTCTCACAGGTGGCCGCGGCAGATGGCCCCATCCACTGGTCTGTGTCGCTATGGCGCCCGAGTGGACTGCTGCTGGGGCTGGACGCGCCAATCCTGGGGCCACTGCCAGCGTAAGTGCCACGGGCTGCTGGCTATGCTGGGTGCACGCCGGGCTTACAGTGGGGCTGACCATAGACATTGGTGGACATGGTGATCGATGCGGGAGCTAAGCTGCTTGGCTCGTCTGTGCTTATTTTGCAGTCAGCTGAAGAATCACACTTTTGCAGTTAAACTGATATCGTTGTGATAGCTATTGACCTCTTAACCCCCGCCTTAACTGAGTGCATTTTCTCCAGTTCAGCTTTACCCAGATCCATCATTTGAAAGCTAAGCTCTACAAAACTCATCTAAATTGATATTTTTTCTCGCGTTCCACATCGCTTTTCCTGTTGGGTTTTGATCACGTCTTTTGTCGCTCTTTTGACACTTTTTTCAAGAAGTTTCTAGATTTGGGTAAAGCCAAACTGGAGAAAATGTGTTCGGTTCAGGTGGGGGTTAAGAGGTTAAATGAAATCATAATCCAGGCATTGCTTAAAATTGTATAGCATTAAAGGAGACAATTCAGTAATCCTATTCCTATTCACTAACTGGTTGTTTCTTCAACTGCTCTGCTCTGCATTTCCTGGATTTTGATCCTAGATGGGCATAAAAAAGCCTTCTACATGTTTGAAGTAGATCACTGGACCCATTGTAAGAAGTTCCTCACAGCCCCTTCAATTTGCTAGTTTTGCTCTCTGCTTAAAGTGAAACTTGTATTCACCTGCCACTTTCAACTGTTGCCAGTTAATCAACAGTGATATTTCCTTACATCAATTCACATTGAAAACACAAAATATTAATGCTAAGGCGCCTGAGAGAATATTTTACATCCCAATTATACAATATGATATGTCCTCATTAAATTAGCCTGGGCCAACCTTTAGAAACAAACCAGTGCCATGTCTACTGATGTCTATGGGATTAACAGGGCCAAAAATGCTATTAGGCGGACCTGCAGACGCCCCAAAGGCAAACCAAACCTCACTCTGACACATGCACGCTGTCACCACGCGCACGTCCGGCTAATAGAGCGTTGCACCTGGAGCAATCTTTTAGTAGGAAAGATTGATGCTAATGGCTAGCTGGGCCACACCGGAGCCTGGCTGACATTTCTATTCACACAGTGGGTTGCTTTAATGATGGGGGGAATGTAGCATGCAGGTGGGCACAGTACGCTGCAGATTGATTATAGATTAGCCAGTCGGCAGCATGAGGAAAACCACACACACAATCTATACGCTGCTAACGTGGATTCAGAGGAAGGTGTCCCTTTGTTTCTTATAGATTCCCGGCGTCACATGGTAGCACGGGTGTTAGCATGTGATTAGCATGGTGTGTCTTTCCGCACTGTCACGTTGTGTCTGCATCCACAGGTCTTCTGTTTTGCAATACACTTTGTACACAGTAGTATCAGGCCAGCAGAGGTGGAAATAATAGGGCTATATCCTAAGAAAGGTAAAGGACACAATAAAGTAATAAATACAGTGGGAGGGCTAATAAAAATAAAATATGATAACATGTAATTTTTTGGGTGGTATTAGTTAATGCAGACACTGTTTAATCATTCTTATGATTTTGATGAAGATCAGACCACATTTTATGACCAATTTATGACCAGTTTAGGCAGAAATGTGAGCATACATTTTCCTCCCACTGTACCTAAATCTTATTAGGTTATGGTAATATAGATGTGCTTGTATCAGTGGTCAAACTTCACTAGTGGAGGTTGAAATTTGGTGTAGAAAAGAGTTTATAGTTTTAACCTACGCTTTAACCGAGCACATTGTCTCCAGTTCAGCTTTACCCAAATCTAACTTACAGCCTATAGACCTGTTTAACGCCTCATTTGAAAGCTAAGACCTGCAAAACTGACCTTAGATTTTTCCTCACATTGTCGCCGGGTTGTCGTCACTTTTGTGTCGTATTATTGGTGCTTTTTTTGTTGCGTTGTCGTCACTTTTTTGTTTCCCGTTTTTGTCGCTCTTTTGTTGCTTCTTTTTGCTGCGTTTTTTTTCTTTCTCATTCACATCTCGTTTTTGTTGCTTCTGATGTTTGTTTTTTTAAGATTTGGGTAAAGTCAAACTGGAGAAAACGTGCTCGGTTAAGGCAGAGGTTAAGGGGTTAAACATATAGTCTACGCAATTGTGTTTCGTACACCTGTATGTGAGTTACACTACTGTATCCGTGTAAATCTTTTTTAAGATGGGTTCAAACGAAACCTCTCCTAGCGCTCTTTTGCTGGCCAGCCACCTACTGTGCATGCTTCGCTGTAATGATACAAACAAACCTACTTTGCAACTTAATGCTGAGCTTCCCAGGCCTTTCTGCTGCTTCCCCCGCATACAACCTTGCACATTAATGACTCTCAAATGCTAAATACACAGCGGAAGAATAGTGGACTACGAATCCAAGGAGTGCACGCAGGAATGTAAAGCTCCGCTTTTATTGAAACTGAGATGAAAAAGTAATCCTTCTGTTTAGTTTTAATTATGAGACTGTGACCCGGCAGATATCGACAGCCTGCTTCAAAGACCTTTGGGGGAAGGAAAAAATTCTCCCAATACGGCTGTCACAATGGCCTCTCTTTTGTACTTCTTTGATCCATTTAATATCAGCCGGAGTGCCCAAAAGATGACAAAGCAGAGAAAACCAATAGCAAAAAGATGCAAACATTGTGCACTATTGTCCTTGTTTTATTTTATTTTATTATAGTATCATGTTGGTTATACGTAAAGGTGTTGTGATCAATAAAAAACGTATCAAATGTATTTGTGTGTTTTGTTGACGAGGATTATTATGCTCAAGAATCTATCTATTTCAGGACGTTGTAAATTAGTATCCCACACTTTTCTGTATTCTCCTAATATAATAACAATGATACTTCTGGCACCAAAATGCCCGTTTGTATCTTTTTAAGTCAATCAAGCTTCCTACTTTTTCATCAAATCCACTATTCTTCCATGTTGTTTTCATTCAACCTTAAAGGGTGCACTACTCAGCATGTTGGTTCACATCGCCTCTGACATTATATGCACATTAACCCAATCATCCATTCCCATTCCCCCCCCCCCCCCCCATGATATTCTGTTTAAGCCATTCGACTGACCATGTTCATGATTCATGTTAAAAATGTGCATTATTGATGAATGGTTTTGCGTCGCACACTGTCTGTTTGGTATACAGTCAGGTAGCTCTTAAAACTCAGCTGATTTAGACCCGCTCCTGCCAGGATTCCTCTCTGGGGGTTTTATTTGAAGTGGCACCGTGCCATTTTGTCTTTCACTTCAAGTCAGAGAGTGCACTGCCAGATCTGTTATTTAGTGTGGAAAACGCAAACACTCTTGCCTGAGTTCACAGCCCCGGTATTTTTGCATGCCTTTTAGCTGAAGTGAATGAATTCTGGCCAAATGTGCTTTTTATCTACCTCCCACACTTGACGTTCTCCGCAAGTGGACTCTGAAGCCGACCTCTAAAAAGGCTCGGTCCAGCAGTGGCTCTAAAACAGAAGTTACTCCGCCAGTGTTATGATTCGATAGTGAAAATTGTAACCAACCTTGATTTTGACCTGGTTTTTGATCTTGAGCTCAAACTTGATTGTTTAGCACAATCTATAATGTTCTGTGTTCCGTGGCTTGCTAAATACCAATGACCATCCGATACGCATGGTTTAAGCCGTTGCCGAGCTCCTTTTAGCCAGAATGTGATAGGCTGAGAGAGCCAAATGGCAGTTGGTGTAACCACTTGAGCCTCTTCTCTATAGAACTGTGTCGCGCTAGAGGGTGACGCATTTCTTTCCGCACACACCAAACCTTTCTCATGAAGCCACCTCCTTAAATCTCTCGACAGCCGCGCGTGTCAGATTATTTAGACAAGTCATTTGCCGTTTCATCGATGTGATGTTGTTTGTTTAAACACGGGCCCGGAGTCGACAGTAATCCTGGCAGGAGCCGGTTCAGGCAGTGCCCAGTCTCTTCCCAGTGCAAGCGGGTCTGGGCCCACTGCCGCCTGGGGAACGTATTGTAGATTTTGGACAAAAGGACAAAAATCGCTTCATTGTCATTGTGGTTTTCGTTTGAAGAGCGGCCATGTTCTGGAAACCAAACAGCGATTTAACCACCAAAAGATAACACCTTTGCATAGTAATTCATCAAACCTGACATTGTATTTTTTACAAAAGCCGTATGAGCGCCGTTTGGAGCGGGACTGCATAGATCCACACAGCATCCCAAAAAAATCAAAGCATTTGCAAATCATTTACAAAGCATAATTTGGAAGCTCATCACAATCTGAGATGGTTTCTAAATCGTGCAGTCTGTTGATTGGACGTTAGCTAATCGGGCTGAAATGCTAATTGCAATGGAAAGACGAGCGCTCATGCTGCTTCTAATAAAGCGTGTCTCGGCAAATGGTGCAAAATGCATTTATTTGCTAAAGCTGCTCGCAATTACTGATGTTACTTCTTTCTCGCCAACTGTAGTCTACATTACATTTAATTTGAGGAAATTATGCAAATATTAAAAATATTTAAACATTTCAGGCCCGGTGGGTCAAATACGGCCCTCCAGCATAGCACATCTGGCTGCTAAGATGATTTTGAGGAATATATTTACAAGAAATACTGGCAATTCCTATCTAGAGGGAGGTACCAAAATTCCCAGAACATACTGTATATGATGTACAACACTGGCATTTATTGGAAGGGGAGCTTTACTTTGGGTCACAGTTGGGAGGTCCAGCACCAAGTCCTAGGGATTTGCTTTGATATAATCAAGTGTGTCAATCGAGTGTCAAGACTTTTTTTTTTCTCGATAAAAAAAAATAAAACTTGACAAATCCGTTTGAAAATGGACTTTATGGAAGTTCTCTTCATCGTAGACCTGGATATCCAACAAAATGAGTGACAATGATAATGATCCTAACTTGCTTTGTCCAAACAAGCCACACACAAAAAAAGCATAATTTAAAGCCAGACAGCAGTGTGTGACCATGTTGTGTCGTGTGTGTGTGTTGTTCTGGAGTTCCACATGTTACTCTTACTTCAGTTCTATCCTCAGCATCACCCAGTTCCAGTTCGAGTAGTAAATTCTCAAACCACCCTGCAATCGTCGGCCTTAGAGCTCCCGAATACCTCCGACCGGGCGCCCCACTCAGCACAAATCCTATCACTCCGCACCACAATCACTCCCCAATCTCAGCGGGTTAGGTGCTGATTTAAACCTCATAGAGAAAGGGGAAGGAGGCAGGGAGAGTGAGAGAGTTGGTGTAATCATAGCTGGATGCGGGCAGTGCTGCTTTAAACCTGTGCGAGATTGGAGATCAGTTTGTGCAACTCCACTCCGGGAAGAAAGAACCTATAATAGATCGACTTATAGGAGTCATCTTCTGAGCTTACTCTGCCAAAATAACTGTGGGAAGCTGTAGTGAAAATCAAATCCTCACGGTGGAAGAAGTGGAGTTGGAGATCATTGTTAAAGTTAGGGAGTAGAGCATAGTCAGCGAGCAAGGCAGATGGAGGAGGAGTGGAGATTTATGATGGTGTGTGAAGATCCACTCATAATGTAGAGGCACGCCACCCGGCAGCCGGAATCCCACTCCATTTTCCTTATTCCAACCAGCTGCTGTTGTAAGTTTTACTACCACCTGGAGTAATAGGCTACTACATGTGTTCACTTTTTATTGCTGTTGTTGAATAAGGTTCCTAAAACAGCTATTAAACTCTCACTTCTCCTACTCTCGTCTTTGTGGTTTGAGAAACCTTGATGCATAAAATTGTATGACAAACCTGCATAGATCAGATGCAGGGTCAGTCATGATTTGCACATTTGCCTCAAATATTATAAGTAGGCTTGCAGACACAGTCTGACACTAAATAGATTATATAGTATATATTGCTCTGATATATAATTTGTAATGAAACAGTTGAAACAAACAAGCAAGTGAGTTTAGTAGATTTGCGTGCCTGGCGTACAATATACCGTATCATTTTAATGGTGGAAGGAGCTGACAGAGCAGTTTGTTGGCCTAAGATTGAACTGAATCTAAAAGACTCCATAGAAAGACAATCCTAGAACTCTTGGATTTAGGTCGAATATCGGTTCCATATTAAATAGATGGCACATGATAATTTCTTCAGAAGTCAAGGTGGATTTGTGAGCAGGATTTACTGTGATTGAGTGCGGTCTTTGTTTCTATCAATAGTGCGGACAGGCTTAAGGCCAGCCTTTTGAATTGGTAATTCAATCTTACAAGAGAGGGATGAAAGCACATAGTAATACCTCACATTCGGTTACTGGCTTTGTGCTGAGCACGTGCCTTTTCCATTCACTTCAGCGGAAATACATTTACTGAGAAAATTACTCCGATTATTTGGTTAATGGCCTCTTTGAAGTTTTCCATTACAGCTTCGAATATTAAGTAAAAGATCAAAAATGATAGTGGTGGCAATTTAAGCAGAGATGAGTCCATTATTACAGTGCAAGAGGCTCAAAATTCTAATGCAAAATTTATCGTAAGGGAAATACCCTTGCCCATACATGTTTTACTTTGCTGCTCTCATAGAAGTATCTCGGGGTCATGTTCACGAGTGAGGGACGGATGGAGCGTGAGATCGGTAGACGGATCGGTGCGGCGTCAGCAGTGATGCGGTCGCTGTATCGGACCGTTGTGGTGAAGAGGGAGCTGAGTCAGGGGGCGAAGCTCTCGATTTACCGATCGATCTACGTTCCCACCCTCACCTATGGTCATGAGATTTGGATAATGACCGAAAGGACAAGATCGCGAATACAAGCGGCCGAAATGAGTTTCCTCCGCAGGGTGGCTGGGCGCACCCTCCGAGATCGGGTGAGGAGCTCAGTTACCCGGGAGGAGCTCGGACTCGAGCCGCTACTCCTCCACGTCGAAAGGAGCCAGCTGAGGTGGCTAGGGCATCTGTTCCGGATGCCTCCTGGTCGCCTCCCTCGGGAGGTGTTCCAGGCATGTCCCACTGGGAAGAGGCCTCGTGGAAGGCCCAGGACACGCTGGTGGGACTATGTCTCCGAGCTGGCCTGGTGTCGTCTCGGGGTCCCCCCAGAACAGCTGGAGGAGGTGTGCGTGGATCGGGAAGTCTGGGCATCTCTGCTGAGACTGCTGCCCCCGCGACCCGGCCCCGGATAAAGCGGAAGAAAATGGATGGATGGATGGATGCTCTCATAGAAGAAAAAAAACTCAAACTGAACTCTTGCACTGACCTTAATGACCGGAGTTGGGATATATCTTGGTACATTCTCAAAATATTATCAAAATGACTAGATCTAGATCTAATCTACATCCCTGAATCTCAAATGTAAGAGAATAATGTGTAGCTCCAGAGCAATCAGTGTATGTGTGTTTGTGTGTGTGTGTTTGTGTGTGTGTGTCTGTTTGAAATGGCATTGCCCTCTAACATCCCAGACTTAACATTGCCCGCAACCTTTGTTTTGTTTTGTTTGTGTTGGCTGTTTGTTTTGCAGCTCTCTTCGCCTTAACTCACAGGGTAGTCGGGATGAGGTGCCATCCCCAAGGTTAGCCCCACGTGCTTCTTCAACATAATCTTGCAAGACATGTTTTGCTCAGGGCACATCCTCCAACTCCACGTATTTATAGGGCACTCAGCATAACAGCAGCCTGACCCTGACAGCGGCCATCTTGTCCACACCGCATCCAACTGGAGTCATCCTCGGCGTGTTTAGTGTCTCATTAAAAGCAGCCCGCCTCGCCAGAATAGTAAAGAGTGCTCCGAGCTGAAATCCATATGCTTTAATTAACAAATCAGTGTTGCTTCCACCTCAGGTCAACATGCATTGACTATGTTCTTTAAGTCATTAATATACAGTGTGTGGATTTACTGCTGGTCAATAAGGTAAAGCATCTCTTACATACTGGGACATTTTCGATTGAAAAGACACTGGAGCCCAGTTGAGCAGTAGTATTGCAGTGTAGTTGTGAGCAGTCATCTCGTACTAAATCCAATAATCCTATCTCTTCGTTACATTAATGCTTTGTTATGCTTTACGCCATTCATCACAATCTGTCAGTCACCATAACAACAAAAGCCTTTTGATCGCGGCGGCTCCATATCGTCTGTTAGCATGTCCGACGTAAACCGCAATGAGAGTTTGTCATCGCGTTGCATGTTTCCACAGTGCGCCTCGCTCGTGCTAAGTTTGGTCCCTCCAGCTGCTCGGGACACTTTTATCCGCCGTGTCCTTTTGGGTTAATGGAGTCCGGCCCGTCTCCTGATCTCCCTGCCATAGCCGGCTCTTAAAAATACCCTCTGATGATTGCTGCCTGTGATCCCGCTAATCAAATTCTTGCCGTATACCAGAATAACAAGTAGGTAGCGAGAAGCTTGGGCATGTCAGGAGGCTTTCCCCATCCATCCTAGATCTAATTAAAGTTTAGGTTTCCAGACTTTACCCCTCCACAAATTGGTCTTTTTAATTTGTAATTGTGAACACTGCCAGCGCCCGTCTAAACATAAACGCGCAAGTGCACCAACAATGCTCCCTTTATATTCGCCAGAGATGCTATCTTGTGCAGGTTAGGATTCAAACTTCTAAGGCTTTGAATTTGGAACAATGTCGAAACACGAGGAGCAGAAGGCGTCCTTATCGCGACCAGCTCTCAGGGTGTGAGTGAATAGGCATTTCTAACCATGCAATTTGATTCTAAATCTACAGTATATAATGCAGATAATGAGTGCCTTTCTATTTCATTTTTGATTTGACGTCACACAGACTGAATGTCTTGAAACAGAAAAGGCCGACCAAGTAACAAAAGACCATGCAATTTGGGTGTCTGTGAAATGAATGATAGCTTTGGGTAAAAGCGGCATCACCCAAATCTAAAAGCTTGTTGAAAGAAAGAGTCAAAATAGCGACTAAAACGCAACAAAAAAGTGATTAGAGAGCGACAAAAACGTGTCGTATAAGCAACAATAACACAATAAAAAGCCACAAAAACACAACAAAAAAGGTGACGAAAGCTCAAAGGGACAATACAGAGGTTAAAAATGTTTAAATTATGTATTTTCCTCCCCCTACATGTTCCAGCAATGTCACTCAAAAAGGTGTTAATTCGGGTCCGAAGTACCGTCATGCACGAGCTTAATATAGAGACTGCAGTTACACGTAAGACCTGAGGTGGCAGTAGTGAGTATAAAATAATCCAACTTGTATCTAGGCCCTTTAACTAAAGAGTGACAAAAACACGGCAAAAACGCTTCGGAAATGTGAAACAGACACGCTAAAATGTCACAGTCAGTTTTGTAGGTCTTAGCTTTCAAATGAGGCACCACACGGGTCTATAGGCTGTAAGCTCTACCGCCAAGAAGCTTTTAGATTTGGGTCAAACCGAACTGGAGAAAATGCATTGTGGGGGTAAGAGATTACACAATACAGTTACATATAAGTACACAGTCATATCCCTTACTTTTACCATTGTAAACACCATTTTCAATGCAAATTTGTTTGAGCACTATTTCGGCAATCAGTTCAATGCACATTTTCATCTCATTACTTGTTTACATTGTTGACAAGGTATTGGTGAGTTTGCCTGAAAACACAAAGGCAGCGTGCGTTGCTTGTGGAGACGCTGCTGAAAATGGACAAAAACTCCCTCTTTATAATGAGCAGCGACCGCGGCTCCGTTGGCAGTGAGCAGGTGCGTCCTTTATCCGTGCTCACACATAACAAGAGTGGAGCGCCCCTTTCCGTTCTCACCTAATTAAGCCTCGTGATTCCACAAGTATTATGACAGAATTAATGGAGCTTTTAATGAGTATTAGTAACACTTGGCCGAGGTCCGACATGCTTTACAGTGAACCGCAGACAGCTTAGCATGTAGCGCCGTGCTGCCAACATGGCCGCCACCCACTATCTACTGTTTCCAACTGTTAATCGTTTTTTGGGGGGAAGCTTATGGGGGGGAATGACAGTTTTGCACAGTTTGGCTGCGATCCAGAGTTTATCAGCTCCTCCGAAGAAATGAGCGGGTAAAATGACTTTACTTAGCGCCGAGAGGCCGGAATAGTCATTTGTATTGTACGCCGTTCAATAATTTAACACAAGCAACGACAATAAAAGTTCCCCCAAGCTTATCGTCTGTGCAATTTGGGAAAATCTATAAAGTACTTAGCCCAAAATGACTCCCCATTAGCATTAGTCAATGATAATAAGAATGTCTCATGCTGAGAACAAGAACATTGTCTTTTTGGATTGAGGCATTGGTCTTCACTAAAGCGAAAACAATATCTGAAGATGAGAGGCGTTCAACTTCAATAAAAACGTGTAAATTCTCTGCCACATTCATTTCCACTGCGCCTCTACAGTCACCCACTAAACACAGTTAGTTTGTTTCCAACTCAGTGTGATCAACCGGTGTTTGGCATTGACGACAGCAACGTGACTCAACATTTCAGATAAAAAGACTCTGACCATTCATATCAAATGGAGTGCGAGAGTTTTCCCTTTAAAAAACTCTTAACCCCCGAACATCTTCTCCAGTTCGGCTTGACCCAAATCTAAAAGCTTCTTGACTGGAGAGCAACAGTGGAATGCCTCATTTGAAAGCTAAGACCTACAAAACTGACCCTAACGTTTTAGTCACGTTGTCGCCGTGTTTTTGTCATGCTTTGTTTTTTTTAATTTTATTTTTAAATTTCTTTTTTTTACATGTATTTTACGTCCTTTTTTTGTCACGTTTGAATCATGTTTTTGTTGCTCTTGTCACTCTTTTCTCACTTTTTTGTTGTGTTATTGTTGCTTTTTTTGTCACTTTTTTGTCGCTCCTTTGCGGATTTTTCATCACTTTCTTCGTTGCTTGTTATTTTGACCCTTTTTTCCTCACTTCCTGCCTCACTTCCTAGTTATCCAGAGTAATGTTGATGTCTGGAGATATTTTTTTCTTAAATTCATGCAGTTCTTATATTTGAAGAGTCTAGTGGCGCTAGGCTAGGGCAAGGCTAACGCATTTCTATGGTATCAGTTAGCCTGCATTAAAAACAGTCTGACCCACTCCACAGTGCACCTGAGGTAAATCACTTATAACGCCAGACTAACGATATACATGTCTGTGTCGATAGAATAATTTTAACCATTTTGCATTTAAAATAACTTATATTTGAGCAGCATCAGCTTCGTGGCTGTAAACTAACGCAGCGGAGGAGGGATCTGCGAGAAAATAGTCCCTCAAAATGCGGTAATTCATGTGTTACAAGGTCAGTAATATTTCAAAAATTATTCTATCGACGCAGACATTTATATCGCTAGTCTGGCGTTACAAGTGATTTACCTCAGGTGCACTGTGGAGTGGGTCAGACTGTTTTTAATGCAGGCTAACTGATACCATAGAAATGCTTTAGCCTTGCCCTAGCCTAGCGCCACTAAGCTCTTCAAATATAAGAACTGCATGAATTTAAGAAAAACATATCTCCAGACATCAACAACACTCTGGATAACTAGGAAACGAGGCCCTATGTCAAAAATCCTGAAATATCCCTTTAAGGGTTTTTTAACCACTTCTATTTCATTAGGTAGCAATATTTAACTAAAACCATATCATGCTCCTTTTCTATTGGTGAAACATTGACACAGATGACCCGACAATGCTAAAACTAAAACCAAAGTGAAACATTGTCTTGCATGTGCTTTCCCAAACTTTTCCTCGCACTGAAACTGACTTTATTGTCTTCCCCTTAAACCCTCTCGTCTCTGCAGCCGTGTGCCAGCCGGGATGCAAGCACGGAGAATGCGTGGGACCCAATAAGTGCAAGTGCCACGCGGGCTTCACCGGCAAGACCTGCAATCAAGGTGAGCACCGGCCCGGAACACGGCTGTCACCGCCGCTTTGCTCATTGCGGCTCCGCTATAGGTCACTCGCGCCGAAATGGAGACACTAAGTCCTGGTCACAGAAGATGTATTATGACTTCAACTACCCCTCAGGCTTCCTTTAACAATAGAGTGGTACGATACGGGTCAAGGAGTCTGATATGAACTCATCCAAGTTCATTTTGAAAGATTTGTGCTTTGTTTTTTTATACTTTCAGACCGTATTGTACGTGGCTTTGGAGCAGTACATCAGCATTGGGAGACTATTGTTCTATGGCACGTTGTCATTAATCTTTAAAGTTTTCTTCTCTTTGAGCTATTGAAAAAGTTACTGGTCAAGAATTCTAACATCAAAGGCCGGACTACACTGGAATAAGTCAACTCGAAACGGCCTCATTATAGATTGGATATAGAGTGGACAGCGCAATACAATGCGTTGCAATCAGCTTCTTTGATATGGAAATGACCCTTTGCCTTGTATTGTGCTGCCTAAGAATCAAATATGAACCCGAAGACAGCACCAAAATACCGTAGCTTAGTCATTTGTTGCCGTGGAAACCGACTTTTTAGATCTGTCCAATCTTGCTGATGCAGACTCTTTTAAACACGAGCTAAGGTGAAACATTGCCTTGAGCTATACCATCATTGTTTACCCTGGCCCGATTTCAACCTCCGAAAAAAAAAAAAAGAAAAAGAAAAGAACACTGGAGCACATAGGCCATCCTGTGTGATCCCTCAAGTGCTTCCTCTCCGGAGACGATAAGATCTCAATTACTGACCTGAGATAACTCGCGTGGCCCGGTGCAAACTCCTGTTATTGTGCGGGGAGGGGGGCAAGTACGTGTGCGCTACCTTCGCTCTCCAAGTCTTTTATTTATTTCTTCATCAGAATTCATGAGCAATTACAGATAGTGTTGAAAAAAAATAAATAAATGTGCGTGCTTGTGTTATTCTCGCCCTGGGACGGGAATAGGATAGTGTATAATTAAAAACAGGGCACGAGCGTGGGGGTGTGAAATCCTTTCCGGAATGTTTCAAATGGCTCACAGGGCATTGCCAGGCTATAGGTGGCTCCCGTCTGGCGATATACTTTGTCTTAATCTACCACAAAGGCGCGGCCATGGGGATCGGTGTCCCATATCCCTCTACAATAGCCCCGGCTGCCACAGATCCAAGGCAGACTTATCTGACAAATGCGATTCGGAGACCTTTTAAAGATGAAACTGTACTATTACAGTGCCCATTCAACTCCCATTTGTACAATAAGCTTTTGAGAGCTTCACTTTTTATTCAGCCCTGAGTGGCACGTTTGCCCTTTCAGCCTGATCCTTGCCAATAACAGCATTTTTTTTTCTTCTTCTTCTTTTGGTTCTTTTTTGTTGCGAGAAGAGAAAATCCCTGTGTGACAGATTGTAAAACGCTATAGGAACCTCTTCCAAATGCTCCACTTTAATACCGCAATATCCTTCGCTGGCACTTTTGTTTATGTTTGGAGGTTCAAACCAACTGGATAATACTCCAAGGAGCAATTAAAAGCCACACAGAGGAATGCCCCACAAGTACAAGCGGACAAGACAAACATGAGGTATTGCCCCCCCTCTGATCCCAAAGTTCACAAACGTTAGCTATGAAATAATTCCTGTTTTTGTTTCGTAGTGACATTTCACATTTAATCTGGAATGTGCGGCTGTAAATAATTGATTTATTCTTGTTTGTTTGGAGAAATCTGTAGCTATTATAGTGTTTGGAGGTCAAGATCATTATTGACCAAAGAGCTGTCTGAGAGGAGGGGGAAGTTCTGTCATTGTCAACCCAAAGCTATTGTTTATTCATTCCTATTTACTGAACTTATTGTACAAAGACTCTGTTTGTGTGCATATTTACTTTGATATCCTTGTCTCAAAAAACTTTGCTTTTTATGTGCAAACTGATCCAGTTTGGGAAAGGCACAGAGTTGATTACCACATCTTGGTTGTGCCTGCGTTAAACGCGGATTCCGCATTCAGAGTGGATGCCCGGCGCAGTCCGTATTCACTGGCCTTGTAATATCCTGTCCCTGCGGAGCCTCCATTCATCTGGAGCGGGCAGATGAATCAGCCCGAGTGAGAGCTGATTTCTGACCTCGCCGCTGCTGCTCAGGTCAAGAGGCAGCACATTATGAGAACGTCTTGTGGCGAGATGAAACGCACAAGACGGATTGTGGTTATTTTTCTTTGTTATTACGGCTGAGACCAAAAGACGCCCCTTTCCGTGACACTGATTGGATTTTTTAGATAAATATCCAAAGACGGAGCGTGTTAAAAGAGATTGGACTTTAACGCGGCACCCTGATGTTTCAACTGGCCAACAGAAGTGAGAAATGCTCTGCATCTTTCAGAACGCTGTGCTCTGTAAAAATGTAGTTGCATCTTGGTACAAACAGGTCAAACAAAACAGAACAACTCAACCCAGGAGCTTGCTGTGGGGCAGAACGCATTGAAACTCCCTGTTTAAATGACAGGGACAGAGTTTGTGTAGAATCTTTAAAATCCTTTGTGAGTTTCAGGAGCGATGTTTATAATTGTACTAGCCAGAAATCCAGTCCATCTTATGTAAACGGTTCAGAGCAAATTCATTGTCGATGGCTGAGTAGTGGATCCTCCATCTCTCCTAATGTTTCTTGAGATGATTACCATCGCAGTTCCATAAACGAAAGCCTTGCATCGATCAAGATATTGTGGTACTTTGCAGTTTGACTATACCATACGCTGCCTGAACAAATAAAAGAAAAAGAAAAAAGCCGAATCTCTCTAACTTGTATGATCTGGAGTCACTGTAGTTGCTCAGGTCTGTAGGTTCAGCAACACTATGTGCCAGAGAATGAGATCAGCCGACTACCTGAACATCCGACAGTGGATTTCTTCTTTCCTGATGGCGACAATGCCAGGATTCGTCGGGCTCACGGTGTGAATTTTCGTTTTCTCACATGGATTGGCCGCAACAGTGTCCAGATCTGAACCTCCTTGAGAATGTTTGGAATGTGCTGGAGAAGGGTTTGTGCAGTGGTCACACTCTCCCATCATTAGTACAAGATGTTGGTGAAAACATAACACGACACTGGATCTTTTGATATAGCAGAAGCGTATTGACACGGATGCCACCGTTAAAGGCGCTACAGCCAAATACTAGAGCATAAAGAGGTAAAAGGGATTTTAAATGTCATTATACATTTAAGTTGATGTTACTCCATTATGAGTGATTCAAAATAATTGTTGGGATTTCTTCTTTATTCTGTCGCATGCACCTGTTGATGTTTCACACCAATTGCGACAAATTCCTTCGTAAGTGGGAGGTGTGGACAGAATCGTGACCTGAAGCTATTAACACGGACACGGAACGCCTCACGACACCAAATAAACTACGACAAAGAATACCACTGTGTGTACACTAAAACACGGCATCACTGACACTTAACCACAGACACGCCACATGTTTCAAGAGCCCTTCGTGGTTATTTGTGAAACCGGCACTTTTGATCAAATTTCCCTGTAACCCGATGTTCATTCCACCGGATTGCTACTCAGTGATTATGTGTCCAATAATAAACCATCATTTAGAAGAGCTTCACCTTTGGCGCTTGCTGAAATGATCCAACATGGCAGTGGGAGACTGATATGTTCTCATGCACAAACAAACCCGTGGTGGCGTCAATGTGTTGAACAGTTTGGCAGCCCGTCCCTCCCGCCGATCCAATCACTGTAATGAGATGATTACTCCATGCAGGTGCCTTTAATGAGGTGTCGCTGACCCGCTGTTATGCTGCTATTTAAAGATGCTCCCCTGAGAAGTGATGTCCAAGATTTGAAACTCCTCGAGGTAGTTTTTTGTTCGTAATTATTCACTGCTTAAGCGGTACAGTGATTACGGGCCCTCTCAAAGTTTGAAAAAGTGCGTTGTCAGCGGAAAACGCACATGAAAACGCACCAAGAAACAACAAGTTGACCACAGAAACGTCTCAAACATGCACATAACCTATGCAGCAATATTTATTTCTTTTATTTATTTATTTGATTGGGACAGCGCATATTAATGACCATCTGCAATGATTGTCATGTAAATATGCCAGATAGCAAAGATGCTATAGTTCCCCTCTGTTGTCCATTGGCTTGAGACGGAGATAAAACATACAACAGCACAACAATGCTACAAATACATTAAATAAATGTATTAATAATAAATGTAATAACAACAGGTCAGCTCTAAAAGTGTTCTCATCACAGGCCTGGCTTTCCTTTAGCCACTGTTTTAGGTGTGATTTAACAGTGGCCAGTGTTTGGAGTCTCTCTTAATGATAATTATGAGACTATTCCAGCACTTAGACCCTCTGACTGAGAGCACAGTCTGCCCGAATGCTTGGAACCTCACAGTCCCCCGAGCTGTGGCCCTGGTGCCCGTCCCACTCACAGTCTTTGGTTTAATAAAACGGAGGGGCAAGTCCATTCAAAACAAACAACGTATCCATATTTAAAAGAAACAAAATGATCATTAGTACCATCATTATTGAGTAATACGTAGCTAAAGCAGTTCAATGTGGAAATTAAAATGTTTTTTTGTCCAAATTGATGGCTTTTAATAAGAAATATTCCGTTGGTTTGAGTGTTGTGCCAGCTGCAAGTGACCGTGTGGTTATGCAAACTCTACATGCAACAAAATCCTAGACTGAAAAAAATATCCGTGCAGCATACAGAGTCATAAAGGGTCTAATCTGTCTTAAATTTGCAACATTAGTAATGTGCTTCTTAAATGTCAATGTCGAGTCCAATGTCTGTGCCAGGTATTTGAGCTCTTTAACAAGACTGAGCTCGACTCCGTTCAGGACATTAAGTTGCAAGTGTGATCTTGAGCCACTTTGGTCATTGTTCATGGCTGATGTTTGTCAGAATAATTACAGGTATTTGCACATCAATCTTAATGGTCTGTAGAGGGGCTCAACTCGTAGGTCGAGATTCAAGTGGCTTTGCTGGACCACTTTGCAAGAACGACTGCTGATTTTGTCGCTTTTATAGTTAGCCTCATGACCAAGGATTGACTCAACAGAACTTTATAAATAAATATTCAATTTTGATATGAAATATATCAAAATAGAGTAAAAAAAAACATTTTTCATTACAGGTTTATTGAAGTGTATATAGGCCTGAGTTTTGGACATATTTATCATCCATACTTTCCACAATGATCCGACTGATTTGAACTCCACTGGAATGATGACGAGAAATCCTATAACGGAAACTCCTCTGTATGTGTCATGTATTTTTTTTAAATGAAGTCATGTCTGACATCTTTTCTTACTTCTATTTCAGTTATGTTGTCCTTTCAGAAACCGATCTGTTTGTGTCTGTTTACGTTGGTACAGGTTTATAGTGAGACAGCTGCAAATCGGTGCTGTATGTTTTCATTTTGTCCCATTCACTTTACTTTACTCTGTGAGGTCTGATATGGAGGTAATTAAAAGGACATAATTAGATATTGCGTATTAGTCACCGGGCACAGCTGTGGATATGGAAAACCAAGGTCGTCATTGAGCAGTTAGAATGGTCTTTTTGTGGTTTAGACGTGGATTCTGAAAGTAAGATTGGATTTTGATGTGAAACAGCCTTCTAATGAAACAGTCAGGGATGTTCTTTGCACAGCGCTTGATGAGATTCCCACAGTATTTGTATTCATTTTGTCGCCATTGGCAAATCATCTGTTAGCCGGTCAAGGGCATCAAGGGCAGTTTTGTTTGAGCCATGGGAGGAGGATGAAAACACTTCTTAAAGAAGGTGCTTCTGAAGTGGCAAGAACAGAAACTTTATGACTTAGTGGTGTTGCACTAAACTCTGGCTCTACGTACAAACCATCACACTGGGCATGTTACCTGAATTTAGTTGATCTCACTTACTTACTTATTTATTTACTTAGTTTACATCATTTCATTGTATTATTTATTTCATTCATTTAAAAACAAATGCAACAACAGCATTTAACATGAATGAAAGAAGCGTATTAGCCTATTCAGTTACTTACTTACTTACTTACTGTATTTTATTTGCTTATTTATCTACTTTCCAATATTCATTTGGGTAAAATGTGTCACAACATCTAGTATAAGATTCCTTTGTTATAATGTACCTTCTGTGCTTCTTGTAGGTCTGAAAAGTGAATTGTTGGTGATAATACCTGCCCACAGCGCCAAATGGATATGATGAAATAATACAATGACACCTAGAAAATAATCCGTCTTTTTGTCCGGCGCTATTGTCTTGAGAACTGATGCTTTTCAATATTTATACGGATGTCCTGCCACCTGCACCCTCAAGCGAAGGCTGCACCTATCCCGTCTGCTGCCAAGGATTTTTCACTTTACTGTACAACTCAGTGCACAGTGAGCCAACACATATTTAAACTCTATTGAATTTGCTGCCAGACATTTTATTGCAAGGCCCTCCAAGAAAATAAGCCTAGAGTGGTGAAAAGTAAAAAGGACTCGCAAAGAATTCCACAAAACAAACGCCATGGCAACGCTATGCAGTAAAATATTGAGCTAAAAGCTGAACCCGAAAGTTAGACAAGTCCCCAGAGCGAGCACTTGTTGCATCATTATCTGTCTCTGCGGCAGCTGAAGTGTGGATTTCCCCCAACAAATCACGGCTAATTTGTCCCCATTCGTCTCCCTTCAACAGCCCACTCCATCTCTCATCCCCACCTGCATTCACTTCAATCATGACATGCTTTGTTCCGAGCTATTCACTGATGCCCGTTATTGTTCCCTGGGATTATTTAGAGGGAATTGGCAAGACTCATCCGTTTATATTACCGCGGTCTCTAAACAGGGGAAGGCCTGCGTGTTAAACAGTTGTATTGTCTTTTGCCACTTAACCATTAGCTTTTGTGAGCTAAGTGCTAGAGGGAGGGTTAAAGATGGTTCCTGAAAAAGGGAGGGGCTGGAATCCCTAAGGGGCTTTGCCTGTAACACTTCTGTGTGAGAGGTTCTTCAGATCAACTCTTTCTTTAGATCAACTCATTTCTTTTATAATGAAGAGCAAAAATAAAGAAAGTGTCCAGGTTACCGCAGATCTTTACTAAAACACTGTTTGTTTACTTTTAAAAAGCTGCTTTCCGCCGAACTCCACAAAACATGGCAAAGACATACAAAAGCATTCAGTAAAACATGTAAGGAAACAAACTGCTATCTTAAGCACTGAAGAGGTACCAAGAGCCCCCCGCACCTGCGGCATAGTGGAGGCATCACAAGAGGCGCTATAGATACAAATAAGAGAGGTATCCGGGCAAGACTCACTCAATCAATCAATCAAAGTTTATTTCTATAGCACTTTACAACAACACCAGGAGGACCAAAGATAAAACTATTAAAAATGCAAATGTTTTTACATCCTAGACCTAAGGATCTAAGCCACACGTCTCCTGTTGTTCTGGCTAATGGTTCACTGGAGAATTAAACAGATGAACTGCTACGCCCTTCCCAGAAGATGGTGAAAGACTGCTGTGGAGCTGCACAGGAGGTGGAGGAGCTGACCAGTGCAGGACAGCATGCTCTGAAACAGGGAAAAACCCGTTTCAGAGGAGCACTGAAGGCAGCCAGCCAGGTTTCCTACGGGTGCTCCGGTTTCCCCTACCTCCAAAAACATGCTGGTCAGGTTGGCCCACAGTGGTGGCGCAGCTCAGTTGCAGCGGCTCAGGACTAACACCTGAACACTATTTCGTTATACGGTTGTATAATGACAAATAAAGCACTTACTTATCTGTAAACCATGTAAATATTTGTGGGCGACAGACCCTTGACTCAATCTATCAGTAGGAACTTTCCAAAATGATGAACTTAAAATGGAAGGATGTTAACCTGCACCTGTGCTGGAGACATGTTGGTACACCCCAGTCCAAAACAAAACGCATTAAGACACAAAAAGTAATAGCCAATAAGTATTTCATTTTGTTTGCTCAAATAATGTCTCTTATTACCTGACCTACTGACCAGACAATGCTCTGGGCCCTTTCTGCAATTCCAGGTCGGGACCTGGATGGCTGATGAGCTATCAACATCCAAACATAATATTTTGTGTCTTTTGTTTTCTTCTGCTAAAGCATAAATCCAACCAGGAAGACTATATTTCCAACCGAATCTTTTAATATAAATATGCCCTTTCTCCTCCGTCTGCCTTTTGATTTCGCTGTTAAATCGACATCACTGTTCTAGAGCCTCCTCAGACTGTGGAAGACAAATAGGCTATCGCACTTTCCCCAAAATCCTCTTTCGTCCCTCCTCACTCAGTTGCCTTTGCCTAATTCTCTCCTGGTTGAAATATTTAAAAGCTTAGGGGCAGACTGTGCAGTGATCCCTCCGAACGCTGTAGACACTGTCCTCTCTCAGATCCTCTTTCAGCCTGTGTCAGAGAAGGAATGTTGAACAGAGAGGGCACCCAGGAGACAGCGGGAGAAGCAGGGGAAGCAAACTTTTTTTTTTCCCTCATGTGCCCTTGGTCCTGTGTCCTCTCCACTCTCCGCTCCTGCCCAATTCCCACCAGTGTAATCCTCTTTGCTGCATAATGTTCGCCTTTACTTTCCAGGAATGTGCCGCGGTCAGAGGTGTTCTAATCCATCCGATGGTGCTTTTCATTCATTCTCCGTCTCTCTATCTGTCTCTGACTCTTCCTCGACCCCGTTACCTCTTTATCTCCATCAATCCCCATCTCGACCAACCCATTTCTTTTGTCTAACGCAGAGGAGCGGGCCTATTTAACCCCTCCAGTGTGGGCAAGTGGCCCTTTTCCTGCCGCGGACCGCCATCCAGCTCCCAGCGTCGCCGCGGAGGGTGAGATTTGTCTTCCCCACATGCATGACGTGCCGCGCATAAAGCCGGTCTGAATGTCAGACACTTTTTTGCACTCTTGCTTTGGCACAAGAGCCGCTGAGAATCGGCTTGAAGCGCAAATATGGGGATGAATAGTGAGCATGCCGCGGACTTCACACCCCGCTTTATCCCCCGCTGGCTGCCTCAGCGCCCCTCAGCCGTCACGCTTTTTCCCTTTGCTTTTCAACAACACCTGGAGCCAAGGCTGCTGTTTCCGCTAAAAACACTGTTGGGAGGCGTACACACAAACTGTGGACAAGACAAGCTGGCGGATATAGGAATTCACAATAAGGCGGAATCAAGACTGGAGCACTAATGTAGAAAATGGTTTGTAATTCCAGAAGGTGGATATTTAGACATGTCCATTTGAACGTTTTACTGTAGATTACTGACATAAATATAGTAACATTCATGTAATGTTATCATGTCAAAATAGTGTAATTTATATGAGCATATCAGGTTTAAAGATTTTTATCACAGAAAAACATCAGTAAAAAAATTCTAAATTGTTTTCTGGGGTTTAGAGCTCAATAAATCAGACTAGGAGTATATATAAACGGCATCGCGTCATAGAAGAGGGCGTGGCCTCGCCAAGGGGGAAAACAGAATCTTTTGGGAAACACAATTTTCAACTCTCTTTTGCCATTTTCTGGCGAAATATAAACTTATTCATAGGCGCCGATTTATGTTTTCCCCCGTGGGTGCTCAGTCAGCCGGTACTGTCATGTGACGCACACCGCCTCACATTTACCTAAACAGAAATGCAAGCTACTTGGCAATGTCTACTATCATCTTATACACTGAGGCTATTTTTTGAGAAAGCAATAAACATGCATTGGTGCGCTGCGCGCAACTCACCATTGTTGGCACTAGAAGTAGTTGTAGAGGCCGTCTCATAATGAATGGAGACAGTCTCCTCGCTGGTGGAATCTTCTGATAAATGCAATTTCTTTCTAATTACAAATCTGTCCATTGTTATCTTAGTGCGTTTTATTAGCTTCTTGGTCATTAGCCCATTGGCGGCAAACGAGCTTTGTTTTTGGCCGAAGTTACGTACACGGCGTCGGAGCATCATGTTGATAATGAGATCAAGGATTTGATTGACAGTGAGGATTTTTACCTAGCAACACACTGCCCGCGTGCCCAAATTATATTTTCCCTAGACGTATGAATTGGAATTATAGAAAAACAATATGCTGGATTGAATTCTATTTCTATAAAGTATTAGCAATATAATTTGTAAGAAAGTAAAATCGTCACAGGCGTATCTCGATCCAGGGACCTTTGGCATGAAAGTCAGGGGAGGTTACCGTTCGACCACGCTACACATACTTAGTGCTTAGTGTCACATTCACATTTGTATATGATGGTAGGACCCGCGCCTGACTGTTACGAGAGAGAAGTACAGTTTTAATTATTCGCTTGTTTTATTCAATGGGGCATTTTGTGAATTCAAGGTAAATTCGCCTGGGTGCTCAAAGATTTGGCTGGGTGCTCGAGCACCGGAGCACCCACGGGATCGGCGCCTATGAACTTATTTATCACATACAAATAAACTCAAGCCTAAAACGGGTCCATATGGATGTTTATTCACACACAGCAGATTGTTCAGGAGAAACAAAAAAACAGCAGCCGTAGCTAGCGCTAGTTAGCGTTAGCACAATGCTAACATGAAGCATCATATTAGAATGATCTGTTATTTATGTATTTATGGGCTGTGGAACCACCTCGCCCCTCCCCCTACTAAACAAATATCTTTATAAATAAATATCTTTATTTAGTAGAAAACTATAGGCTATTTATTATTCAGCATTTGTTAAAATAGTTTTTCAATAATTAGAGGTCAAATATGACTATATGGGCGCTTCAAGAGATGCCGTCTGTATCTATTAGATATGGAAAAATCCCTCTGAAAGAACTTCAAAATCCAATAACACAATGTTACTATGGCAACCCAAATGTTGTCTCTAGAGAAAAGTCATTTTGGGAAAAATGACCCTTGAAGTAAAATTTCCCATATTTCATATGAGGAGAAATATTGAATTGTTGCCATAATTAAACATGTTAATATAAAGAACACACATGTTTTCATGTTAAAGTGTATATGTTAAGAGAGCAAACAGGCCCTAGACTTTAAAATGAACACACAAAAAAGCCTAGTGTCTCAAGTTGATATAATTTGTGGTTTTTTTATAGTCTTCTTTTCAAACAAGAGACTACCAGAGTAACTTTCATGATTTACATTTTTAGCTTTTTCTTCTTCTTTTCACTATATTTCTTGGGTATAGGCACGGAGCCTCAAAGATATATCACAACGAACATACTATACCGTATTTTGAATTAGCATAGTATTCCTGGGTGTTGTTTATGGAACTGGGACCTTTTCTTACTTAGAAGCAAGCTCAAGCAAAACATTTGTGTGTAGTCATTCGTGTAGCTAAAATGTGTGTGTGTTGAGGGGATGCTCTTAATTTATGACACCAAGACACTTTTACTGTCTCTAAGCTGTTGTAAATTAACGCCTCAAACCATGATGGACTTGGTCTCACATTTCTGGTTGAAGCATGCCTTTAGTGCACACCAGTGTTATCTTGTCCCAAGAAAGGCCTATCTCTCAAAGAACAAATCTGCTACTATAATCTCCAGTCAGTGACGGAAGCGTGTTGGGATGTAACCGAGGCACACCTCTTCAGGCCCGGCCCAATAAATCAGCACACTTTGTATCTCTTTCACATGTCATGGCGCCATTTTCCCAGCTCTCGCCCAGAGGGGACCATCACCTCTGTTATCTCTCCCTCTTCTCCTGTCTGCAGCTATGTCGGCCTGTCACTTCCCTGGTCTCTTATCTCTTTCCGTGCTCACACACCTTTCTTTATGTACCATTGGAAGGTCTTACTTTATACAGTTCCTCCGTTGTGTCGCAAGTTCAGTACCAAATTACGTACTTTTTTAAATGTTCTTTTACACTACTGACAATCACTGGCTCAGAATTTTGCACACCGCATGTGTCTCAACAATTTAGATTTTGAAACTGTTCTTTTTGCAGTGCTGTCGGGTGAGCCAAGGCATCCTTTCCTGCCATGCCACTAATGGACAGTGTTACCATGGATGTCTGTAATGGCAGTAATGAGAGCGCCGCTGATAAATGCTCACAGGAAAACAAAAACAAAGCTACCACAGATAATGGAGAATGCCATGGAGTGGGCAGTGTACAGTGTGCAGTTATTGTGATGATAATTTACAATATCTGAGCCGTCTTGGCTAATAACATGCCACATTCACCAACACATCATGCTGTTTACATTTATGTGACATGCAGAATACATGGAACTATGAAGTATAAATCATTTATTTTCAATTACCGGGCTTGCACATGGAACATTATCTGTAAATGAAAGTTCAAAGTCATGGGGTTTAGCACATTGTTAAGAGTTAAAGCTGGGGTATGTAACTTTTTGTTGTTAAGTAAATTTGTTTTTTTACCACCACAGAGTATGTTGTAAACACAGCAAAAAAACAGATCTTGTGGCATGGTCTTCACCTAATTTTTATTGAGCGATAGATGGAAGTAGAAGTTAAATTAGTCAAATTTATTTTTTGGGGGTGGCACCCCCTTCTTCACTTTGCCACCGCTCAAAGCTGTACACAGGCTTGAAACATTCATAAAAACAATTTTCCTGAACAATTCGACCATGCAGGAGGGATTATGAGAGCTAGAAAGGAGTTTGGGCCAAATCAAAAAAATTCACAGTTTGTGCAGGAAAAATCAGGTACCCCAGCTTTAATCAGAAATCTTGTCTTTTGGCTGTTGACTAATAAGATAAGATAAGAGATCTTTATTGTCTGTCCCAATAGAGGTCGAAAATAATTCACATTTGACACGGTTTAAAAGGCTTTCAATCATAAAAAAGAAAGAAAAAGAAAACAAGCAATTTACACACAATGAACATACATACAAAATAGTCTGCTGTACCAATGTTGATGCGGCTTGTTCATGGTCATTATTGCAGATGGGATGAAGGATGTTTTGTGATGGTTTCTCTTTTCTAGTGGCACCCTGTATCTTCTGCCTGAGGGGAGCAGTTGGAGTTGTGAATGCACTCTCATTGTGGTGAGGAGGGCTTTCCTGGTCACTGCCTGCTGGTAGAGGTCAGAGAGAGGGGTCTGTGGTGAACCGGTGATCTTGGTGGCCTGTTTTACAACCCCGGAGAAAGTTTTGTTTTTAACTGTGAGAAAATTGTACCAGGATGTGATACTGAAGGTGAGAATGGATTCGATGAGTGACCTGTAGACAACTGTTAAAATGTCTTTATTCACATTAAAACTTCTAAGCTTCCTGAGCAGTTGAAGTCTCTGCTGGGCCTTCTTGTAGATGGCATCACTGTGCTGGACAAAGGAGAGGCAGGTGTTGATCTCCATCCATCCATCCATCCATCCATCCATTTTCGTCCACTTGTCCGTTGCCGGGTCGTGGGGGCAGCTGTTGGAGCTGCCCAAATCACATCGCACCAGCCCCTATGGCTCCTCCTGCAGTTGGTGGGTCCACAGAAGGACGGCCTCATGGTTCCAAACGGGCCTGTTGGTCTCTCATAAGGGGCTTCACCCATTCATACTCTCATTCATACACCAGTGTACGCAGACACTGGAGGCAAGGAGGGTGAAGTGTCTTGCCCAAGGACACAACGACAATGTGCACCTTCAGGAGGCGGGATTCGAACCCCCGACCTTCCGATCATGAGACGACCCGCTTTACCATCTGATCTCTGTGCTTAAATATTTAAATGAGGACACCTGCTCCACCAGTTGGCCATCGATCCTGAGTGGCTCAAACAGGGGTGTTGGTACATCCCTGTTCCCCGTACTCCGGCAGCACAGCTCCTTAGTTTTAGCAACATTTAGCTCCAGATATTTGTCACTAAAAGTTTGGACCATAGTCGCTGGCTGTCTGTTGATACCTGGTCAGTTGCTCGGGGTTCTCCACTGACGCCACCAGTGCCATGTCATCCGCATATTTAAAAAGGCTCATTCCCTGGGTGTTGAATATAATAAGTAATTATATTCCTGCTTTCCAACCAACCAACCATCCATCCATCCAACCAATCATGTTTTCTAATTAATTATAACACTTAATAGTTGACAATCTTTCCCCATTTGAAGCCGCCGGAGCGCTTTATAAAGTAATACATCCGTTACTAATACACATAAGCCTATTGTAATCATAGATTTCTTGATAGTCATGCGTTATACTTCCATGTCATGTCTAAGTTTAATCCAATTGACGTTCTTCCCATTGAGTAGGCATAACCTTAGTTGGCCAATCCCGCTAATAGCCTAAAGGGGTCTGAATCCACATCTCCTCTCTCGTTCAGCCATATTAATCAATAGCATGTCATGAATGTGTGGCAGCCCAACAACGCTGGGCACATGTCCTGGCTATAAACAGCTTGGATGAAAACGATCCCCCACGGGTGCACAGTTAGACGCACCCTATATTTATGTTGTGCCGTATCCCAGAAACCAGTGGCGATATATTCATACTTGGCGTGATTGGGATAACTAGGTCATCGCTCCAGTGCAATGGATAGTTCAGATTCACCTCCATTTTGTTTGGGTATTCCCCCGTGGAAGCAACAGATTTGAAGAAAAAGAAGAAATAAATAAATAAATAATCTGTAACATGATAACAAATTACTCCCAGCTCATCCATCAATCTCTTTGCCCTATACACGCTTTGTTAATGCTCCTCAGTGCAACGGAAAGTGTATTGTTATCTTTTATGCACACAATTGGGATTTGAGGCAGTCTTTTGTTGAATGATTCTGTCTGCTTTAAGTCTCAGCTTTTTCTGACTTGAATGACAGATATAGAAATACGCATTCGAATCGAAATGGATGATAGGCTTGATGTGAGCATGTACGTGCCAAAGGGTAATCTGCGTTAGTGATAGATTGACTTGGCGTCACTGTAGCTGTAAAACATACCCAGTAAATGTGCACAGTCTGGAGCTGAAATTTGGCCCTGGAATGATCACTGTGAAATACAGTGTGAAATACAACAGGATACAGAGGGTACATGTTTCAAGACATAAGCTCTAGTTTTAATTTAGTTGATGTGTGAACCCAATTAATTCCAGCTTTGTCTCTGTAACACTTTAATTTTCTACAAAGAGTTACATATGATTTAATCATTTTTTGTTTTCAGACTAGAGAAGTGTGAACATCATGTAAAATAGTTGAGTTATGTTTTGAAAAACCTTATATTTGGAAAAATATACGGTGGAACTTTTCCGCAATTGTAGCCCTATGTTGAAGTTATGTCCCAGGGTTCTTTATGCACACTATTTTTCTCCTGCTGTAAGTGTAATCCAGACTTACATGTTTTGTAGTCTCCACTCAAGTCTCTACCCTTCACTTCCCCACAGCCCTGCAAATAGGTGACACTTTCCCTTTTGTGAAGCCTAATCCAGGCGTGACACAGTTCTATAGACACCTGACATGAAAACCCTCCCCTCTCTGTACCACATGGATGCCTAAAGACCAGCCCATTCAACTCTCTTCAAATTCCAAGCTTTAAATATCAAGCAATAGAATCGTACAGAACGCATTCCACAACAAAAGGGCACAATTACAATAATGAGTGCCATTTGTCAGGTTTTAGAGGCGGTAATGACTTGATAATCAGTTGGACGAGGCTGTGAAAGCCGAGGACACCGTGACTTTGGCAGGAGACGTATAGGTGGAACTAATGGTATTAATGACGGCGCGCTTCCATTTCAGCACGTCAGTCACAGCGCTGCCAGGAGGGGCAGCACCAAGCACGGATCAATGGACGCAGACTTTGATTAATAAAGAGAACGATGATACATTCAGCAAGGGCGCGGTGAGAATAGGGTGTTGTAATACAATAGGGGTTCAAAGTATTATGGGATTTATGAGGTACCAGACAAGGCAGCCCATTCTTTTTACAATAGGTTTAGGTTTCAGGACTTGATGATTTCAACATTTCAGGGGGAAAGGAGCTTATGGGTGATTCGTTTTTTTAAAAGAAATCTCCAAACAGTTAATCCATAAACCTGATCATTATTTGTTGGACATCGAGTCTGCAAACCTGTCATACTAATCCTGTGGCCAAAGGTCCTCTCAACTGATGCCAGTAGCCACAGAGTCCTGATCTGCCCTCCATTTCAACTCCATGTTTCAATATGTTACAAAACTTCATGAGAGCAGCCTGTTGATTTTGAGCACGTCTAAAACCAGCGGTTTACAACCACTGCTCTACTGTGTAGTTCTCCACATACTCTGGTTTTTCCGTATTACTAAAACATTTTCGATAGTGCCCTCTGGGGTCAGGACTTCTGCTTTAAAAGGGATTCTGAATCTCAGGGAGACTTTCCCGGTTAAATCAAGTTCAAATAGCAAATAACAAAGCAAAACATTGAAACTGTTTATCTTCGGCAGGCAACTGGTAACTGGTATTATTCCCACTTGAAAATGACGACCTACAACCTCAGAGCGTTCCAGCTGAATAAAACTTAACAGCTAATGCTACAACAGTTAGCTAATAAGATAAGATAACGTTAGATGAATGTTTCTACACAAACATATATTAAAAACGTGCTAAATAACATTATATTAAAGGCTATGACCAAAAGTAAGGTTCACTTCACTGACGCAGTGGTTTTGTTAAAATTGTATCATTTATCATCACTGGGGCCCGCCATTGCTGTCTTCATCTCGCATCCAAACTCGTAGCAGTCATGAGGTCTCAGAGTTGTAAATACGAGTTCGAGCGGTGTTCCAAGGCATTGTTCCAAGTGGGAGATGGGAAATTTACCATTTACCAGTTGCCTGGAACGCACCATTACTTTCAGTTGTATTTTGTACTATTTCTGAAGGGCACAATTAATGGCCTTTGCACATGACCAGAGCCCTGGAATCTGAACCAAGGTGACTCCGGTGATATGGTACATGCTTCAATGAACCAATGAGGTCCCGTAAAGTGACCTTTTCCAAACCAACAACAAACAGACATTGACTTATCCTCCTCATGTGACGATATGCATAATACCCCAGCAAACCGCCACACCAAACCTGTTTGGCCTTTTATTCCTCTGCAATATTACAATCTTTTTCTTTGCACACCCATATTAGAAGATCGGGTTGGTGCTGAAAGTAAGTCAAGCAAGTTAATATGAGACTTATTTGCAGGAGTTGGGTTTAACAGTCAACCTTCTCGGTTAACTTTAAGGACACACCATAGATTGAGTCGACACCAGATCATTTACCAGGGCCACCATGTCAGCTGACCTCTGCGCTCCTCCAGCTGTTTATAGAGAAAACAATGAAAGTGGTGGCTGTCCCTGTCTCAAAGTAATCGAACGCTGTAACAACTATCGGAGTGCAGTGCCTTTACTAATATCCTTAGTTACTCTTGGATTTCTGTGTGTTAGTTCTCTTTGTCCGCTTCGCAGTGTTAGATCATCTTTTTAAGTTAAACTATATTGGGCCACTTATTGGCTCCTTCCAGTTAAGATTAATGTTGACATTCAAGCTTGAGAACTGATACCAATGTCATTTTTGAGAAGGGTATAATTATTCCTGGCCTACATTAGTTTAGACAGGTGTTAGGCTGTGGGCATTTCTCTTTTCGCCACAAACGGAACTTGCTCTTAAGAAAACAGTCACAAATTAAACCTTTAAACTAGAACTAAACTCTTGGCGGACATTATTCATCAATATACTCATGAAAAATTGCAAATGAATAGATGACAGGCCTCCGGACATTCACCCTCTATTTGCATGAGCTGCTTTTTTATCTCCAGCACCTTGGTGCCTACATTTGGCACTATTTAGGAAATGTCCTGGACTCGGTATCCAGTTGAACAGACTTCTCATTATTGTTGTTTTTTCAAATCAAATTATATTCCGATCAGCCCTCCTCAAAAAAACAAACCAGACTATCAATTAAATCAGCCATTTGCAAAAAACTCTTGGTAATTGTGTCTTTCGTGTGTTTTTACTTGAAAGTTGATTTGTATAATCACATCCACAACAACTCATTTTGTCATAAAAAAAATACAAAATGACCAGGACAGAGTGGTGCGGGTAATAGTTTATGTTGTGCTACTTTGATTGGTTACCATGGCAGTGCGGCCATGAAAGCAGGTGGTAGTTAGTGAGGATGACAAAGTGCTGATGGTGAAGCGTTGTTGAGTCGAAGCACACAGTAGTGTCTCTCACCACGCGCGGCTAATGGGCAGGTAGACGTTCGACGCCAGCTTCCTGTTAAATCATCAAACGGGGGACGGCTGGGCTTGTTCTAACACGGAGACGCTTCACTTCCTCGAAGGCGACACCCCCACGACGCCCTTAAACACACACACACACACACACACATGTATTCCAGACAAATATGTAAACAGCGTGAAGGCCCAAAATGGACGGGTAA
Source organism: Proterorhinus semilunaris (assembly GCA_021464625.1). NCBI lineage: Eukaryota > Metazoa > Chordata > Actinopteri > Gobiiformes > Gobiidae > Proterorhinus > Proterorhinus semilunaris. The sequence goes on from CM038349.1 coordinate 28,732,417, forward strand.
GCGCTGAACCCTGACTTCTGACCCCTGACTGGTCGCAGAGGCCGCGGCGGTGGCTTCAGCGCACTGACCTGTTATCTCTGTGTCTGCAGATCTGAATGAGTGCGGGCTGAAGCCGAGGCCCTGTAAACACAGATGTATGAACACGTATGGGAGCTACAAGTGCTACTGCCTCAACGGATACATGCTGATGCCCGACGGCAGCTGTGGAAGTGAGTAACACAACAGTCAGCTCCATCTCATGTGTTATTTTCAGCAATTTCTCCAAAGTGAGTGTTACAAGTTGTCGCTATTATTAGAGATAAAGTTTCTAAAGCTTAACAGCATCAAGGCCATGTTTTTGTCATATAAAGTGAGTGAATTCAATTTTGTTCCTGTGTCCTTGTTCCATTCTCATTATCTTTCTCTCAGTTGTTGGTCCACTAAGGATATTCTAGACAAACACTTGAGGCAACAATTCCTCAATCCAATTTGTTTATAATAATCTCTGCTTTGATCCTGCAGGCTTCGGTCCGCTCATTGCATAGCGAGTGTGCTTATTATGGAGCACATATGAACGGCGGCAGTGACAGTCCTGTGATAGACTGTTTTGATTAAAGCCCGCGTTCATACACATCATTGCACCAGGCCTGCAGTTCCAGAGCCCCTGTGAAGAACCCTAAGAGATCTAAAATGAAAAATGCGGAAGAAACACAATCTCCACACACTCACTGCATGGCCACTTCTTATTAGCTGGCCCGAGGTGCTCTACAGAATAGCAGCTGATGCCTGGACTTGTCACCTCCTCACATATAAAGGATATTTTCAAATATGTTATTGCATTTGGAAGACTGCCACCATCTATTATGATAAGGCAAGAAAACATAATCAGCATTTTAATGTACAGAATACGTGGAACACTAGGACGTTAGGGTTCTTACATGAGAGGCAGTGTTTACTTTGCTTTGGCAAAGTGAGTAAGCCTGATGATTTATACTCTACACATAACAGATGATAACATTTGAAGCTATTATTGTAATGGACGACTTTGACCTCAGCATTCTTTTGATACAGGGCCAGCTCTGGGCATAAGCGTCTAAGACGGTTTGTAGGGTACAAGAGACTGCGCCAAATGTAACATTCAAGTTAGATTTTTATGCTCAGAACAATAATGGGACATTATGGGACTTGAAATTGTATTAATAAAAACAGAATGATTCTGTGTTTATTAATACAATTTCAAGTCCCATAATGCCTGCTGCTAAGTTCATACTTAGCTAGGGGAAATGATTTAATCTCGCTTAGGGTACCAAATTGGCCCGAGCCAGGTTTGTTTTCATAGATCACTTAAATAAAATACTACTGTTGGCGATGGTGTCATGCATGAGGCATCTGTGTTAGAAAGCTCCATCTTGGGGCTTCAGATCCAGGGTTTTCAGGCACAGCAGTTGCGTACTGTCCCAGCGGCATTGAGCAATGGATCAGACACATAATCCAAAAATAGCTTAGTCTTCTCTTAAGAGTAATAAAGGCAAAGTCAACAAATGAATCAGTAAAATGTGTCCTTCTCCTCTCAGCCTCTTCAAACATTTCTCAAAGGGAATCCTCTCTCTGCATTAGGCTCTTCCTACTGTCTCCCATCAATTCAAAATGGATCGATTGTGTTGCCAAAGGATTTTGAGTTTGAAAGCCAAGATGACATATTGAGATCATTTCCACTGATAATTGCCATCTTTCTTCAAATACATGAATTATTTCTACATTCCTGCATTTTTCAACTGCCTAGTGCGAGCCTGATTATGTTCGAATTCTAATTAAAGAAGCTGGAGACACAAATTAATATTACAGACTGCCCACCAATGACAGGATTCAAAATAAGAAGAAGATCTTAATTTACGTAGCGCCTTTCACAGACATGGTCACAAAGCGCTTTACATGAGACAATTGTACATTCACTCCATACTCGGTGAGCTACGTTAGTAGTCTCCCCCTGGGGGAGACAGAAGCGCTGTCGCGACTGCACACATCTGCGCCAACGGTCCCTCTGACCACCACCATACTTTCACTCACACATATCATTCATCCTGCCTTATTGTACATGTTTTTAGTGGTAGGGGAAACTGGAGTACCCGGAGGAAACCTACCCAGGAAACCTCTCTCTGCATTAGGCAGAGAAAACAAAAATGCTTCTATAATGTCTGTTCCTGTTCATCACTCGGAGCAGTGTCAGTCCCTTTACCTCCTGTGCGTGGGCCGCTTGCTCTCCCTCTTTGGGTTTCTGCTGAGGCTGCGGCTGCTGTTCGGATCAATAGATCACTGTAGCATTTAATCAGCCGGACCTGCCTCGGTCATCAAAGCTCCACCGCCGGCTCCCCGCGGCACCTCACCCACTTTTAATTTCCTCTTAAAGGGTCCCAGCTATCAAGTGTGCACTCCTTTACCTCATTATTTGGTGACGGTCCAGAGTGGTGCAACAACACAGGGGAGGCAAAGGGCGCAATATTGTAAGTGCGCCTGAGAAGTGAGCCGGGGGTGACTGCAGCCAAGAATCTAATAAGAGCACCAAGAGGTCACGCACGGGCTAATATCAGTAGCAACAGTGAAGAGGCAGCTTTGGCCTGGGGACAAGGAGAACGTGTGAGCAGGTAATAAGGAAATGAGTCAGGGTGACCTAAGTGCTATTTGCGGCCGCACCCACTTAAACAAAGACTGAGTTAGATACAACAGATTGCTAAGTGGGTATTGGTTTTGTTTCAGTGTTAAGAGGCTATTGTGATCTGCACAGGTTTGGCCACAAAGCGTAGTTTTCCTCCTAAGTGCAGTGTGCAGACTGTGTCAACTAAATTCTCAAGGGATGTACTTTATCTTCTTTCTGAACGTGTTTTGAATGTAATAGAAATGTTCAGAAAAAGAGACATACAGGGCAGAACGTTAACATACACTTGAAGGGAAATTAAATTGATGATGTATAGGTGTTGGAACTCTACCACAATTAGAAGTAAAGACACAGATGTGTGGAGTCGAGAAGAAAACAATATTCAAGTCTGACCTTTGTGAAAGCTCTCATTCGTCCAGGGAGTATCCATCGTAAGAAAGGTTTGAAGAAAACCTCTTTTCTTTGTCCTTGCGGTGGTCACCTTGTACACAATAAAATATGATTAACACGTCGTCTCTACTTTTCCATCCATATTTACCATTACCACCGTTGGACAATGCGCATTCACACTGGAAGGGGGATTAGAAAGTTTAGTCGTCAACACTGCACTATCAGCCTAATAAACAAACCAGGATAAAGATGAATATGAAACCAGGAACTTAAAGTCACAAGGCTTTATTCACAGGTCACCTCACACAGACGCGTCTGTTCCCCAGGTCCCTAACACTCAATCTGTCAGCACCCCACACGGAGAAGACTGAACTCTCTGGGGACACAGACTTCTTCACACCACACCTCAAATTATAATATTCATGAGCCTATACTAAGCGCATCAGTTTCCCATCGTACGAGTCTGGCACTTCCCACTTATCGGCCCATGTCTGCCAGCCGGCCTTGGTAGGGCCCATGTTATCTCTTTGTTTACGTGTGCATGGGGTCTGTTCTCGGAGCCTGTCTGCACATCGGCTCAGTATTTTTCCACTCCACTGTAACAGAAAACTGAAACACTTCTATTGCTAAATTGCTCTCTAAGCAAGACATCATTGATTAGAAACAATCATTCTTTTCATCCCCCTTCTGGCCTCGAAGAGGCCATTTCCTTGTTTCTAATTAATGAAGGTACAGCCGTCGTCAAAACATAGTTGTCCCCTGCCCAATGTATAGTGCCACCACCACCAGGTGTCGAATTTGGCTTGGGCATAGGCAACCACATCCTCCAGTCCTGTGAAATCATCACTTTCTTCCCATGTATAATTACCACTCACTAATCGTTCCATCCGGAACCTGTATCTCCCAGGACTGGGTTCACTGATACATTTCACTTCCTCAGTTCCATAGGCTCCATCTCGAATCAATATGAAAATAAACATTCCTGCAAAATACAAGCACAGCGAAGCAAAACACAACATAACACTCATCATATGGTTCTTAAAGTTATTCTGAGCCACGTGTGTCCTCCCATCCATATCCCAGAGCCTTAAATGCCCCGAGTTGATACAGGCTCGGCTCACCCCCTTCAGGCAGGGACCTGTCCCCGGCCTCTGGGTCCTCCGGGGGCAGGGTCACAGCTGCGTACAACCCCCCCGAAGTCCCCAGAGCCCTGGAGACCATGCTGCGGACGAGAGGGAGAACACAACAGAACAACACACAACACAACAACAGTATTACACCAATTAATATACCCACCTTTTGAAGTACATTATAACTATATTTAGGACAATAATTTTTACTGTCTTCGAGCCAATTATGGTTTAGTTCTGTTTGTTAGAAAGCTCCTTCTAATCGTAAATGTAGAACCCATTCTCTTACTCATTTGTATGAAGTACACTGATACACTATGTTTTCATAAACAAACCTCCACTTTTAGCCGAGCTTTGGAAGCTCAACCACCAATACTTATTCAAGCTCCAAAGATGCTTGATTGTCTTTGTCAGATCCAACCTGCCTCTCCGATTTCCTCTCTTGCTTGGAACACCAAATCGCTACACAAGGGATTCTGTTGCTCGGATAGGACCTCCAGGCCTCCAAAGCCAATCGACATTTCCTCCTTCCATGCTGCCTCCTGCAACAATAAAAAAAGAACACTCCGGCCTGCATAAAATCAAATTTTACCATGCCATTGTGACCAGTTCTTGGCTCATCAGCTCCTGTCCTGAATCCGTCCCTGTAGCATCACAATTCCTCCTGTAAAGTCCCTGTCTCTGTGTAAAATTAATGTTATCAACCTGGAATTAATATGGATTAAAACATGTTACACACTCAGTACATAAAATAGTCACACTTATAATCTTATAGTAACTTATGTTTTCTTATTATTTGTTTATTTAGATCCGAAAGAGTCACAATTATTTCTACGGAGGTCCAATCGACTCTCCATCTCTTTTTAATAATCATAGCGAGTCTGTGTGCACCAAGAGACGCGATGACCATTAGAAAGCTGGGCAATATATCCTTGAGGTCATGAGTGTGACCTTTTCAGTGACTCTTAAGATACCGGATTTACACTGATCTTATCACATTTTGCCATTTTGAAATAAAACACGTTTGCCAGCACCAACTTCAGATTCGAAGATGCCGTTTTACTTACACTGTATGTAAACCTCTATATTCAGAATTCATACCACTCCATATCTCGGCCTCAGATCTAAAATCTAAGCATGTGTTCAAATCTGGATTCAGCCACCCCTTCTTTGGCAAACCACACAATATTTCAACTCACGCATCCAAGGGTTTACCAGTGCAAATGTAAATGATCACCTTTATCACCAACTTCCAAATTAAGATACACCAGTATCTCCCGCTGACCAAAACATAGGACTCCATCTCTTTCCTGTATTCAACCAAAACCCAACAATAAAACACTACGCCGTCAATTCCTGTACAAAACTCACTCAATGTACTTAAATTCAAATCACAATATCTCTGATCAATTTCGGAACGTTCAGAGACCACCTACACAATCAACAAATTGTTACGCCTTAACCCACCCTAGACACAAACCCCCAAACAAGCAAATGAACCCCAACCACTCCTATCAACAAAACTCTTCCACACGACAATGGTAACCTGTGGATGTTTACTGGTCAAAGTTAAGGGTACAATATTATTATCAGCTGTAACCTGTGCTACAAAGTAATTGGAGAATTACTATACTGTTCTTGAGAAGCTAATCACACCACTGATTGAATATTCATTTTAATCGTTTATGTACTTTGCATAGATGCCTAAGATCCGCTGCAAATCAGGTAACATTCAAATTAGGACACCTTTGCCTATAACCCAAGAATTATTAGAATTAATATTTTACTAAACCAATAACGGGCCTTAGCTACGCCTAAACTCGCCTCGCTACACCAAATTATTTTCACTTTGTGTGAACCCTACACTCGCTATGTTTATTTATCACTCTGTAAATATGTTATCTCTTAAAATATTTAATTAAGTGTATTTATCTGTTTATTTCATTATCTATTTCGACTTAATTATTATAGCTGTTTAATTAGGATGCACATTGATCAATTGGAGCATTCTAAAAGATCAAAAAATAAAATGAGAAAAATAGAGATAGATTACCGCCACACGGAGTCCCATGGGCCCTGGCCCATTGGCAAAACACAAAAGAAATTGATCAAAACAAAATATAAAAATATGTATATTTGCCTAAAAAATTCAAAAATCTAAGTCCGAGTGGAGCAGAGGTCAAGGCATCAGACCTGTGGCAAATTGTGAACACCGGCCCTTGTGCATGTGACTTTCAAGGGCTTTTCAGGGAGCAGCAGAGGGAGAGCGTATTTGTTGACATATTTCGAGGGCATATTGTCAGCGAGGCAGCGTGGAGGAGACTTTCAGTGTGGCAGACTTTCTCTTCTAATGCATTTGGACCAATGAACACGCAGAGCGCAACAGGCCTTCGCCTCTCCCCCTTTTACCACCAAAAATGTCAGAGTAAAAAGTAAAATTTAAAACCAGCATGTCCTATCACGCTCAGCATTAAAAATAGGGTAACATTCAAAAAAACTAACAAAAGTAAAAAATACACGAGTGAATATTGATAATAAAAATTAAAAGAATCCTCTGTCCACTATCAAAAAAGGCTCATGCTCCACTATTGCCTTTGAAGACAAGCATAGTGCTATTAATTTCTCCTTTTATTTTCAATATAATGTAGTTGCTTTTAGGTTGTTAAAACCACATCACTAATAATAAAACTTCAGGAATTCACATACTGGATAACGATCTAATGGAAGGTTTCTTTAACTAGTTATTTCATATGCTTATATTGATTAGTGATCAGTTTCCGCATATATTTTATCCTATTAAATTCAATAGTCTTTTTGTGTCAGACTCTTAGTTTTCGATTATAACGCTATGGCCGTCTTATCAAAAATATGTTTCTCCTAAACACAGTTTGGATTCCAGGTGACCTCCGATCTAACCTCAGGCGCAAACTTTAAAGGATGTAAGAAAGTTTACAAAGCAATTACTTAACTAATTTAAAGGAACCAGGAAAAGCCATCCTGCCGTAATCTGGGCAGCTCTCCTTTTATCAAAGTACCCCTGTACAACTGAGAGCCCGCTCAGACACCTAGAACCTACAAAGATAGAGCTAAGATTCACTTCACCACAAGTCTAAACGATAAAGACAATATTCTATATATCTTTGTATGTCCTGGTACCTTTAGAACCGGACCTACCAACCCAGGGTTCAGAAACAAATCACAGCAGAACAATATGTATTCACTCTATTAGCGCTTCCTGCAAGCACAACATTATATAATAATAAACTAAAAATGCAAGACATTTCACCTTTTATACTTTCTAAATATTGTTTGGCCGTTATCAATATTATTTGTTTTGGTTGTTTGATAAGCACAAATTATGCCCCATTTCCTTTAGCATAATGTCAAAGAATTATACGTCTTGTATTATTATTAAAACAACAACAACAAGCTCTTGGCCTTTACCCATTTATTCTCGTCTGGACCCTGGCCTTCTACATTAAGAGACCGTCGCTTCCTAGATCCATCGCCTTCTGTGGGAACAGACATGTTAGATAAAACCTTTCAACAAAACCTTCTCTTTCTTTCGGTTTTCCCATGTTTCTTGATTACAATAGATTGCCAACTTTCCGCCTGGTTTTGTGCCTATCCGACGACACACTCTCAGGTATTCTCTCCTAAGTTGGGGAAAGGGATGTCCCCTTACTATCCCCTCACAACTGTTTTGGTCTTCCACCATTAACATAATTGGTATTATTGTCATACTTAAGGCCAGTATCAGTCCCCACACCCAAAATGGACACCGTAAGGGGCCCATACTCTTTGTGATCTCCTGGGTGGGGGTGGGATGTCCTCCCCCCCCCTTCAGTGGGGCCACCGGTCCCACTACCATTTCTAATACGGGCCCAAAGCGGGAGCTCCTCCTCCGGGAGGGGCTTTGTGAATCCCGCCCCCTGAGATGGGGGAAAAAATCTTCTCGTTTTTCCACCATTGTGCTGTTACCAGCTCAACCGGTTCCACGCGTTTCCCCACTGTCCGACACTCACTGAGCGCGAGCCCCAGCAGCTCTCCTACTCCTCCAGAGTCCGCCACTCTCCCCCGACATTCCTCACACCCTCTTCCCCACGCAAGCCACACACATTTGACCACCCACAATAGACGATTCTAATCAGGCTTAAACAATACGTGTGCCCACGGCGGCTTTCACTCCTCTGACTGTTTCAACAACAAACCACATGGCCCATTCAACATTCAGCACACAGTCCAAATTAAAGACAACACGAAACAACAGCCACACACAGTTTGGGTACCCGACTATGACTCCAACAACATAACCGAACATCAATGCGCCTAATTTTCAATGTTTTCACCCCTAATTCCCCCGTTTTCGCAGACTTTAGGATCCTCGATCCAGGGACACAAACCCTTTAGGAACCTCGTTCCAGGGACTTTAACCCGTTTAGGAACCTCGTTCCAGGGACTTTAACCCGTTTAGGAACCTCGTTCCAGGGACTTTAACCCGTTTAGGAACCTCGTTCCAGGGACTTTAACCCGTTTAGGAACCTCGTTCCAGGGCCCCTTGCCCGTATACTTTAGGATCCTCGATCCTATTTCAGACAGCCCCTCGGACTGTCAACGGCCGTGTCACAACTCTTATCTCCAGCCCGCGCGTCCGCGGTGCTGGTCGGACGTACTACGTGCTTATCAGCTTTTACCGGGATATCCCCAACGCGTAGTCCTGTAGATAAACTCTCGCTTCTGTAGTTATACTCCCAATTTCTTAACTTCTATTTTGGTTCGGTATTTGGTTCGGTATCTTAGTTATGACGTGTTTTCCCTTCTTACTTCCAAACATCAATGCAGATTTAAACCATCCAACACTTAGCTTCGTTGACTATACTTCTAACTAAAATTTAGACAAAAATAGCCAATAGACGTACTTTGACACTCGTTAAAAATAGTAGTCAAAAGCAGTCTTACCTTATTCTAGAGTGGACGCGTCCCTGAAGCCGTGGGTGAGTGGTTTTTGGAAGATAAGACACCTGGCATGTCTACCGCGAAGAATTACCGGACCGGACCTTCGCCGTCGTCCGTAGTTGACGACTCCAACCCCCCCTTCAGCACTTTCGGGGTCACCAATGAAGAAAACCTCTTTTCTTTGTCCTTGCGGTGGTCACCTTGTACACAATAAAATATGATTAACACGTCGTCTCTACTTTTCCATCCATATTTACCATTACCACCGTTGGACAATGCGCATTCACACTGGAAGGGGGATTAGAAAGTTTAGTCGTCAACACTGCACTATCAGCCTAATAAACAAACCAGGATAAAGATGAATATGAAACCAGGAACTTAAAGTCACAAGGCTTTATTCACAGGTCACCTCACACAGACGCGTCTGTTCCCCAGGTCCCTAACACTCAATCTGTCAGCACCCCACACGGAGAAGACTGAACTCTCTGGGGACACAGACTTCTTCACACCACACCTCAAATTATAATATTCATGAGCCTATACTAAGCGCATCAGTTTCCCATCGTACGAGTCTGGCACTTCCCACTTATCGGCCCATGTCTGCCAGCCGGCCTTGGTAGGGCCCATGTTATCTCTTTGTTTACGTGTGCATGGGGTCTGTTCTCGGAGCCTGTCTGCACATCGGCTCAGTATTTTTCCACTCCACTGTAACAGAAAACTGAAACACTTCTATTGCTAAATTGCTCTCTAAGCAAGACATCATTGATTAGAAACAATCATTCTTTTCAGGTTAAATCATCACGTCTACGCCCATTGACACAGCAGTAGAGCAGAACAAAGACCTGCTAGTTGAGTGATACTGTAAACAACTTGGGTAGGGGTGTTTGGCAGTTAGGGTTCCTTATTTAGATCACTCCAGCTTGGGTAATGCAGTGTGTTTTATGACCTAAAGAGCTAAGAAGAAGCTTCTGTGACCTCCTCAACTTTACCTAAACCCAGTCCAGTTGATGAGCTAACCTTTCTATGATCATGTCTGACGAAGGACTTGTGGCTGAAAGCATTAAGCAAATTCTTAAAGCTAACTTTTATTTTTGTGTTTCTTACTTCACACAGAAATGTTCAAGTCAATAGGTGTGACAAGGATTGGTCAGGGCTTACGAAATTGGCAAGGGAAGTCTCAGAATAATAAATAATAATGTTGGCAGCTTTCATCAGTATTCAGTCACCTAACCTGCAGTTAGGTGACTGAATACTGGCAGTTGTTCCCCATTAATCTAAAGTGCCTTGCTCCTAGCATTGCCTAAACAGTTCTTGTCATCAGTGCTAACATTATGCTGTTTCTCATGTGCCTCTCGTGTTCTACAGGGCTCTAAATCTGTTTGCCGCACACATGAGAGCTCTGCTGAGCCTCACCCTTTTGCTCCGTGCATTAATGTGCTTTGCCTGTCCCCTCAGATGCGCGCACTTGTGGCATGGCCAACTGCCAGTACGGCTGCGAGGTGCTGAAAGGAGAGGTCCGATGTCAGTGTCCATCCCCGGGGCTCCAGCTGGCTCTGGACGGGCGGACGTGCGTGGGTATGTCCACTTTTGACTGATGCACAGTAGGGTCTGCACAGCGGACCGATGTACAAGGGTATTAACGCTCGAATAGTTTATTTATCTTATGGTGTGAGTAAAAATATATGCTAATGAGGTAACATGATAAGCAGTCAATGTACCTGCCGTTACAGTAAAATAAAAATATAATGTAAAAAGCTAAACTTTCTAGTTCTAGATGGAACGTATGTGTTACCATGGAGATAACCTACCAAAAACCCTAAAAACAATTGATTCTGGAGCATCAAAGAGGCCACTGTGATGGGAAGAAAAGGGGCTATGCTAACCACTCACACAGATCAAAAAGGTCAACTATGCACTAAGTCAAACATAAAATGTTTCTTAATGCAGTTATTGAATACAATTTTGAAAATGTTTCGGAGCTTAAAGCAGTACTAAGTAACTCTTGCCCCTAGGTGTTGTAGCAAGTTACAATTTTTTTTATTATTAAATGTCATGGAGAGTAAATACTACGCTGACAGAAAAGGTGAAGGGAGAGAGGGATGTTGTACATCCAGTTATACAATGGGAATATTTTTTTTCACTCAAACGTGGCTGTAAATACTGTTTAAAGTGGCGCTAACCCTCAGTTAGCTTTGTCCGTTAGCCTGTTAGCTTCTTCTTCGTGGCTCTATTAGTGTGTATTGGTTGCTCCGACCCGGTGGCAGTCAAGTTGCAAGTATGGTTTTCTGGCCAGAAACACCAGATGGAGATAAAAGGCCCTCCAATCATCCCAACACTTGTATTACCCCCAGAGGGACTACGAAAAGGATTTATTTAGGTAAACACGTTACTTACTGCTTTAAATGAATAAAAACACATACAGAATACTTATTTTAGTCAGACATTTGCCATTGTTAAAAATCTGTCAAATAAGTAAGTAAATAAATAGATCTTGTTACATGTTTTCCACTATAGGTTGATTTATAAAAGCTCTTCACACTACTCTGAGTCTGTACTTTGGCATACACATTTGATAAAAAATGATCGTTGACTCTCTCTCACTGCGCAGGTTAATGGAGGATACAGTTTGAGTCAATTGCCTCTTTAAGGTTTTGAAAAACGAAACAACCTTGGCAGAACGCACAACCTTTTAGAGCAGGAGAGCCTTTCATGTCATCTTTCTGAGGCTAGAAATAGGATCAAAACATTGGTTCTTGAAAGGCTCTTGTGCGTCCTGAGTGCAGCAGACAAAGGGGGGGGGGGTCACTAAGACATACAACCTGTGTGGCTTTAAGCGTGGGTTGTGACGTTAGGGTCCGGGGTAGGAGGGTTTGGGTCATAATATCCTGACTCTGAGCTCACAAACAGGCGGGACATCCATCATGAAGAGCGATGGCAGGGGGTGGCCTCCACAGGTGTTACGACACTTTAATGGAATGTTTCCGGACCAGAGCTAATACTTTATGGGGGGGTTTTATGGCAGCTTTTGCATCATATTTGGGGAAGGGACGGGGTAACCTGAGAATAACACTGGATGGCTGAAACTGCAGGACAGACGTTCTTTGTACATGGAAAACGCATTTTGTTTTCACAATTTAAATGAAGAACGTCTTGGCTGTAGGGCTGCGTGAGAAAAAAGTAACCACTTAATCGAGCGCATTTTCTCCACTTCAGCCGTACCCAAATCTGAAAGCTTCTCGTGTAGCGCCTCATTTGAAAGCTAAGACATACAAAACCGATCGTGACTATTTTGTTGCATTGTCGCCACATGTTTGTTACGTATTTTCACCCTCGTTTTCGACGCTGTTTTGATGGTTTGTTTAAGGAGCCTTTAGATTTGGGTAAAGCCAAACTGGAGAAAATGTGCTCGGTTCAGATGGGGGCTAAGAGATTAAGACCAAAATAAAAAGAATTGCGATCATTTTAGAACGTCATTCAACCGTGGAATTGACTGATGATCGCGGGACACATCTAGTTGGTTGTCATTCGCCAAACCCCTATAGCTCGTGGGATAATTGCACTTACTAAAAAGAGAACGAGATCTCATTCACCATGTTGCCAGAAAAGATTTCTCCATCAATCAATAAAAAAGTCCACTCAAAACAAGCACCACCTTTTCCCATAAACCTCCTCGTATTTCCGTTCTCATCCAATCACAGTACAGGCAACAGTGTGAATCTAATCGGAACAACAGCCTCACCTATGTGTGCACAGAAATAGATCCATCCTATAATCCCAACAGACTACTACTCCATGTCTAACTAGAAGTATTGACTTGTTGTTGGCGCGGTCGTTGACGGGATCTCGGCGAACCTCCCTAATTGACGACAGACTTTATTGATGTCTTTGCATTGTTGCGCGGCCTCCGCGACGGCTTCATATTTCAAAAGGATCCCCTCTTCTCGCAAATTGCTAAACTTATCAGTCGAGCTGTGGAGTCAAACACAATTGCCTGACATAATACGGGATGTTATGGAGCCTATGTGCCGCGCGCGTTTCTATGGATTTAAAAGGCAATTTCTAAAGCTTTGCTGCTCGGCGGAGAAAGGCCAAAGCAGCGTTGCGCACCAGCTGTACGTTCATTACATAGTGCAAATGCAAGCAGGTTTTGGAACTGCCAACTCGATAAGATGTCGCCGTCGGATCAAACTGGCCATCTGTGTGTAACGTCGAGATTTAAAAGGCAATTGTTTAAAGCAAGCACCCTTTAGCGTTCAATCAATTTGAGCCTCAAGAGGACAATGAGCACAGGTTGACCCGGTGTAACCCAATTCAGCGCCTTGTGCGACCCCCACCCACTGTGAGTGTACTCCCCTGGCAGCTAAGGTTAAAGCTGTAGGCAAGTTGGCTGGTGTTCGTCGGCGTCTACAGGTGTAACATAATAGCACAAACAAGCAGACAGCTCGCAGAGGAAGCCGCAGACAAGCCTCTCCTTTGTTACGCTGTTTATGTGCGCGTCGGCTGCCAACCCTGGGGTTCGCTGCAGGCTTTCTTACACATTTTAAATATGTTTACACAAAAAGGCAACAATGACGCCTGAACTGAAGCCTGCAAAATAAAGCATTGCAGTGAAAGTGGGAAAAAGAGGTTGTGGTGTGGTAGTTGTGACTCGTTTTATGACCCTATGTGCATTTCAGCAAAGTCCTGTGGAGTCTTAAATTTCGCCTACCATTGAATGAGAGTTTGGGGGGTTTGGGAGTTGTGTTTCAGGCCGCTAGCACATCTTTGAGTAATCTTTGAATCTTCTCCAGCGACTAGTAAGTAACCAGGAAATGCATTCCTCACCTATGATCTCTTGCTAAGCATAAACAGCTGCACAGCGAAGGGGAGCTAGAGGAATAGTGGGGAGGGGCTTACGGCACGGTCGCGTAACAAACAGGAAGTGAAACGACTGGATATTTGTTTCAGCTGTTTTAGATCGATATTGCATTTTCAACCAAGACAGTGATAAATTTGCCGCTCATATCTATTGCAGTGCCTGGATCTGTAGTATATTTGTACAGTATAGCAGTTTTTTGGACAGTTTTCGGGTTTGATTATCCTGTCACTCACTCATTTCTTTCTTTTTCTTTTGGTGGCCGGCAACAGTCTAGACTTTCTGAAAAAATCATCTTAAAAAAGACCCGGTTGACGTGAGTCGGACGGATGCCTGGTGGTAACAGTCACCATTAGTGCCCACATAGTTTTCTATAAGCTCTATTGCACAACTATTGCACAGTTCCTCTCTTAAAGGTCCTTTACTATGCTTTTATCCGGCTCCTACAGTACAATATCATTGAACAACTTAGCATTGGCACTTCATGTTATAACTTAAGATTGATTGAATGTGTGGAAAACATAGAAAAAGCGCTGATTTCTAAGCGCACTGGACTCATCCGCAAACAGGGGAATGTATTTAATTAACATTAGATACAATATCTTTATAGTGGAGGGGTCATTTGGATGCCGAAATGATCACTGCACGGGGGTGATATAGGCACATTTTGAATGGTTCGTAAATATTTGCGCAGGAACCAGACAGAAGTGAAGAAGGTGTATTTGAAACCTGTGTGCTTTTTGTCTTGTAGATGTGGATGAGTGCGCGGCAGGAACAGCGGTGTGTCCTCGCTTCAGAAAATGCATCAACACGTTTGGGAGCTACATCTGCAAGTGTCACGACGGCTTTGACCTCCAATACATCAGTGGAAAATACCAGTGCTTAGGTACGAGCCGCACAACACAGAGATAATTATATACATAAAGTATACTTTATCTAACTTTGTGGGGGAAGGTTCCAAACATAAAATCGACTCTAAAAATGACAAGTTTGCTCTAATGAAGGCCATAGGGCTGCAGGAGATGCGTTGCTGTTTTTCTTTTCTCTGAGGGCATTCATTAGGTAGTAGTGGCACATCCACACAGTACTGTGTGGATTCTCAAATGAGAATAGAATAAAATAGCCTGACAATGAGCAGAGAGTTCACCCAAAACAAATTAACAAGCACAAGTGTGTGAAAAAATAGTGTGAGTGGATTCTTATTATTTTCTTGAATTTAATGTGCAAATTAACACTTGAGGTCAAGATTTTATCTGACGACTAAGCAAATTAGTCTTTAGCTTTTAGTTTTTCCTTTAACTTCACATTTAAGTTTAGATGGCATTTTGCACTGAAATTCAAAAATACAGATTATTGCTCGGCTTATCCAAATTCTCTACAAATCTTTCCTTAGCACAGTGTATCTTTATTCATTTGAGAGCAATTTTAGTTGAAGGATTTTTCTGCTACTTCAAAGCCCTCGTAGTTCCGTGTCTGCCAGTGGATTTTACATATCTAAATATATATTTAAGCATGATCAGAGCAGCGCTGCGACTAGCAGTCCACTCGACGTAAGAAGTCGGGATGGATCTAAAGCTATTAGCCTTTGATACAAGCCTGTTATGTCTGAAGTGTTTTGCCCCCGCTAACTGCAAACGGCTAACTGCTCCGTTTCTATTATATTTCAGATGTGGATGAGTGCTCCTTAGGCCACAGCCAGTGCAGCAGTGTCGCCACCTGCTTCAACACGCCAGGCTCCTACAAGTGCAAATGCAAAGAGGGCTACAGGGGGATGGGCCACGACTGCAAACGTAAGTGGGGGCTCACATTTTTTGGTCAAAGTTTACCAAAGCTAAAAAAAAAAAAAAAAAAGACTGAGAGGAAGAGACGAGGTGGGACTTAAATTCCTTCCTTTGTAAGGGCTGTCAGTCATAGCTGAGGCGATCTCCACGCTAACGTGCTTTCATTTGGACCCAGAGCCACAGTCTGAAGATAAACTACAAACATAAATATCAAGTTTTAGGTCATGCACAAAGGTAATTTCCCCAAAGAATAAGATTTGCCACTACAAAGAGGCTGGTACATCGTGTATTGACAATTAAAATCAGATGTTTACATAAGGCTACATTATGCAGTAAATTATCTTACTTTTTATTCAAGAATTGCACTTTTGGTAAAGGGTGTTAAGGCAATTTGCTGTTCTGGTTGGGACTGCTGGAATATTCCAAGTCCTTTTAGTTTCTGACAATTGATGATAGACAATCTCAATTTCAGACTTCTACACATTTATTTCCGCTGCCATGGTATTCTAAAGAGATCTTTCATCTCCCAGAGTCTGCTATTTGTCTGGAAAAAAAAAATCCCAGTTATATCACAGACAGTAGAAAGATATCTTCTCTACTTTGTACAGATGTAGCTTTCCATCAGCCTGACTGCGACTTCCTGACTGTATTTTTGGCATTTGGCCGTTTTCATCAGGCAAAAGGAGCACTTGTCATCTTGAGCTATGTCTCGAGCCGCTAGTTTCTCCGCCGACGCACACTTCATTAGTCCAGAGATCGTGGGGCGCAGTAGAAGCTCTTTGGACAAGAGGTCATTTATTCCCAGCGGCTACTCAATCATCTAACCCCGAACTTGTGTAGAAACTGCAAATACTTCAGCAGGTTGAGTTTATGTAACATTATGTAATTAAAGCATGCCCAATAGGCTAAATCCTTCAGGTATTCCTGACCAGTGGCCCTTTATTATATTGCATTAAGGCTGCTAGATACAGTAGGCCTTCATAATATACTAGAAACCAATTCCATTATAAATCAGTGCTTTAGTACTATTAATACTATGTCATTCCACAAATCAGGTCAGTATCAGTGATTCAGACGAGTTGTTAAACCACACAAGTATCACAATGTAGATTTGGATACTGAAATTGCAAAACTTGCCTTAATTAGTTTATTTTAGTTTAGTTTATTAAAAGGACAGTGTGCGGTTACATTAAAGAGATGGCTGCACCAGATTTCGCACTTTACTAATTTCCATCTGGAGTAAAATTAGGCAATTTACAACTACAAGTGCAATATACAAATACAAAGTGCAAGTTACAAAGAGCAATATTGGCAAGTTACACGTCATAAGGTTTTTTCAAGTCTATACAACACATAAAACACACAATACAGTGTAGTAGCCATCGGGTGGTACCTCCGAGGGCAACATCCGATAGCCATACACCCCCATTGCTACTGTAAATGTAAACAAGATAACGTTATTACACTAGTAATCTGGTAGCCATCAGACGGTACCCACGAGGGTATGATCTGATGGCCAAATATCCGTCTGGTACTTTTAAAAGAATATTGCCCACAGCACTTTGAGAAACTTGTGACACAGGATTGTAAAGCGCAAGTGTTAGCCATTATTATTATTATTATTATTGAAAAATGGCTCAGAAGCAGAAGACACATTTCACAGGGTCTATCCACATGAAACAAAACGTACACACAGTTCAATCAGTCTTCTTTGCCAGCACACAGAATCAAGGTGAAATGATTATTTTCACAAGTGTCAAAATGTGGTGACATTACATGGGTATGATTGTACTCGGGTTAAGATTCAGGTTGTCGCTTGTCCCCATATGGAAATGTGTCTTCTTTCCTTGAACTCATGCTTTAGGACAACTTGTCAGGAGCAGTTGGTAACCACAGTGTAGCAGCAGGGGACCCATCGCCAGATTTAGAGCAAGGCTCATGGTCAGAAGCAGTGGAGCACCACGTAGGAGTGGGCTATTGTGGATGTTTTGGGTTGCCAAAGGAAACCTGTGTACCCAGAGTAAACCCCCTGAGCACAAACACAACACAGACAACGCCCACATGGAAGCAGGAATTAAACCCAGAACCTTCTTTTAGGGAAGAGAACTAACCTCTCAGTCATCACACCCAGTTTAATGAAGTGGATCTAATTGCTACAAAACAATTCCCTTTTTGATTTTGACTTATTCAAATTCTAAAATATTAATGCCACCTATTCCTTTCTTATTGCTCCCCCTTATGGCCCGGAGTGGCAACTGCTTCGGGGAGTTGCATGTCTTTGTATCGCATATCAAAGGAAGTTGCAACCCGAGAAGGCAATAACAAAGTCTGTTCTGGCCACTTTTGTGTCCACGGCCTCTGCTTTACTCATGAAACCTGCATGAACCCCTTCCCCATTGGAAAAGAATTTGAGAGGAGGCTGAGATGCTTTAGTCCAACGCAGTGTCGCCTCGAGCTAAAAACACACAAAGAATTCCCAATCAATAATACAAGAGTCAGGCTTCATATTCTGTGGCTGTGTCCTGCCGTTAACCAAATATGGAGCCGTATGAAAAATGATCGCAAGAGATATTGTTATTGAAGAGAACAGCGGTGAATGCTAAGGGTGTTTTATAAAGTTTTAGCTAAATTTCCATATGACTGATGTACTTTCAAGTAGAACTGAAACAACTAATCAGATCGAGTGAAATGTCAACTCATTTTGTGATCACAACATATGAATATGCATAGACTCCAACACATGACATGTGCTAAGAACAGAGTTTCTATCAGGAATGACAACAAATGACTTAGGAAACATGTGCATTCATGTTTTGGTAAAGAAAAACGGTTTTGTTTGTAAGTACGGCTGCTCTATCCCAACTGGCATTATTTGAGTTTATGGTCTAATGACATATACATCTTATTTCAGTTTTTCATTATAATAATAAATAACAATGACTTTCACTTGAACTTTACAAGCTTGACAAACGTTAGGGGTAATGTATCAAGACAGGTACTAAATAGTGAGTGCAAGCTGGACGATAGCAGATAGCTATTTTGGGGCATGTTACACCTAATTTACTATTTGAAATGGGCTGTATGTGTTAGGGCCCCATATCTGATATGGTCAAATATGATATGAATGATAAAAAAATGCATAAATGAAACATGAACAAATGGCTTGACAAATTACCTTCTTAGTGGTGGTAAACTGGGTGAGGTGTCTTGCCCAAGGACACGACCTTCCTGTCATGAAACGACCCGCTTTACCATCTGAGCCACAGTCACCACTGTTTAATCGTGTGATAATGCTAACTTTACGGTTATAGAGGCAAGAGTATAGGCCAAATCCTGCATCCTACACTTCCAATCAGCTATTTCAATATGCCCCATTTCCCATGTCTGACAGTAGGGGGGGACAGATACGTAATCCAGGTGTTCTCTCCGAGGTGAAATGACAAAAGAAATTCTTGTTACATATTTAGTTAGTATTGCTCAAATGAACAGAGAATAAAACAATTATGTGAAGTGGTAGACTTTTGATTTAAGGACAAAGGACAAAAGCACAGATTAACATGACTGACAGTGTCTTGGAGCTACCCTCTGGCCTTCAGCATAACGCTTGTTTCTCCCTTTGTGGTGTATTTTAAGTGTTGGCACGTACTGTGTCTTGTGTTCGTGTAATTCTTACTCTGCTCGGCTTTTAACATTCACATCACAACCGAGGAGAGGGCACTTGATAAAAGAAATAATAGCAGTTAACGGCCCCATTTATTCGTAAGTGCTTCTAATTCGGCTACTATTTGCCATTTCAGCCATTCCCAAAGTGGCCATTGACCCTCCGCGACCAGGCAAGACACATCATCATAACTACATCCCAGACTTCGACTTCAGGCGGACCACCACCACCACCACCACCACCACTGTCAGGCCGATAATCACTGAAAAGAGAGTATTCATCCCGAGAACTACCACACCAACTACTACTACTACTACTACTACAACGACAAGCACTACGACCAAAGCTCCACCAAAGAGAGTCACTCCACCACGTAAGCCAGCAGTGCCCACGAAGAGGCCTTTCGTCCCGACACGGAAGCCCTCGTTACCCACGCGGAGACCCTACGTCCCGCCCAAACCAGCCCCCCCACCAACAAGACGCCCATATATCCCGCCGCTGCCTGCTCCGGTAACACCAGTGGACAATAGCATCAACAAGGAGGTCACCAAGCAGAGGGGAGACGTGCACAGTAAGAACTAATGTTTATTCCTCTTATTTTATTCATTTTTCTGTTTTGTGTTTCTGTTTTTACAACATAATGAATCGAAGCTTGGGATTGTGTAGATTCTGTATTTCTTAATATCACCTTTCGAGACATGGAAGCATAATCCACAATACATCCCATAATTGAGTTAATTAGCCTCTCTCAGCGCGGTAATCGCTGAGCAAGAACAAGTTGTCTGCCCATTCAGCCGAGGTGTAGCTAGCACAGTTCATTACATTTATCAGCTGGGGCTAGTGGGAACTAGTATTTCCGTGTTGAATGGTAAAATAACTCGACATTTTTATTTTGTTTTATTTTGTGCAAGTTGCACTGGGGCAGATGATTTGGTAAGGGTGGCAGTTAGGGCCTTGGAAAATTTGAGTTTGCAATGTGTTTTTACAATTACAATTTGCTTCGTATTTTGATTTTAATAATATTAAAATCAAAATGCGAAGCAAATTGTAATTGTAATGTGTAATGTGATTCTTCTATTTCTTTGTGAGTCTCGTTTCAAATATTTTTTGAAACGAGACTCACAAAGAAATAGAAGAATCACATTTATGTCTGTACATGTTTTCAGAGGTCTACACTATAGTTAGTTTGAGAACATAATACATCTTAAGACTTTTTTTGTTTTTAAAGCAGTACTACTCTTAGTACTGCTTAGGCCATAAGCGCAACTGCAGCTGTCGTAGCAAGTTACGATTTTTTTACTTATTAAATGTCTTGGAGAGTAAATACTACGCTGACAGAAAAGGCGAAGGGAGAGAGAGATGTTGTACATTCAGTTATACAATGGAAATTATTTTGTTCACTCAAACTTGGCTGTAAATACTGTTTAATGTGGCGCTAGCCCGCAGTTAGCTTTGTCCATTAGCCTGTTAGCTTCTTCTTTGTGATTCTATTAGTGTGTATTGGTAGCTCCGACCCGGTGGCAGTCAAGTTGCAAGCATGGTTTTCTAGCCAGAGAAACTAGGGGGAGATGAAAGACCCTCCAATCCTCTCATTAACACTTGTATTACCCCCAGAGGGACTACGGAAAGGATTTATTTAGGTAAACACGTTACTTAGTACTGCTTTAAAGGACATATCGCCAAAATAATTGCCATCTTAAACATCTCCTAGTTGCAACTATCAATTGTGGAAGCCTAACATTTTACCCGTGTAGTATTTGGACTTCAAAATGACTACACAAGTAGATGTTTGGTAAGGAAGGAGAAAATCTACAGACAGTCATAATCATACACAGATAACTTCAACAAAAGGCGTGTTTGTGAGTGCAAAAAAACAATGCTCAAAATGTTGAATTTGTGTCATTTGGGTGCAGCAAGAAAAATAATTTGCGCACAACTCCTTGAAAGACTTCTGCTGTGAGGATCCTTTTGAGTGTCACGTTTTAAGACGGCGGGAGCAGCGGCATTCGTCTTCATCAGATCTGTGACGGGGAATCACATTAGAGCTTATTTACATTTCGCTTCGTCTGAGTCTTCACACAGTGTTTGTATGCCTCGGAGATAAATCAGGAGTTATGTTCACCTGTCTGTCAGCCACTGCGCTTCACTGAACCAATCTAGGTTAGGAGAGCACATGTTGCACAGTCTAAATGGATTAGATTAAAGCAAATACAAAGCGCAGTTATTAAGAAGATGCAAATGTCTCTTATTAAATTATTACATTTAAAGCTCATATGCTACAGTATGGACTCGACTAGCGTTGTGTCGGAAAAATCAAAAGCAAATCTTTAATGAATGTTCTATATCATTACTAAAATGAACACAAAATACTAATCTGTTTATCAAGGTTTACATGAAGCATAATGAGATATTTTGCATATCATTACTGTGGTGGTTGGAGCTTCCACTGCATAGTTTTTACAATCATTGACAAAAATATCAAAACTATTTCCTACTTCAGAAGGCCTTGTGACGTTTTCATACCATACTACACGATGATGAATGCGCTTTCTGACTATTCACAAATAGCTAGTGAAAGGGATCTTTAATGTTTTTTGGCAAGGCATGCTGCTCCATCAAAACAACTGTCATTTATTTATACAAGAGGGCATGCATTGAAAACACTCAATTATTCATACGCGGGTTGGCAACCAAACTGATGACACAACATAATATCGCCATATCCTTCATGTGTCATTGTTTACTATTAGAGCTGACGGCACAGCATTAGGAAGGACCGTATTGGCAAACGGTTGATGAAGCTGGTTATTTGTGTTATTCATTAGCAAAGTAGATCATGGGCTGATGAACACATACTAAAATAGGCACATCTATGTTTTTGAAGTACCAAACAAAAGTGCTATGTATTATTTCTTTTACATACTGTACATTTGATTATTTTCTGACACAAATGATTACTGCACTACATTTGAAAACACAGTATTTCCTACGCTGTGAGAATGAGGTTACTGGGCCGCGCCGTTTGCCCACACCGCTCTGTTCTGTGCCCAACATAAATCCCTGACATGAATTACACCAACATTGCGTCATTAGTCCTACTCTTCTCCTCCAAACCACACAATCTCCTTATCCTGAACATCCACTTAACACAATTCAGCAGTGTCCATGTGTTCATGAATCTTTTTCAGCCTTGTTCAAAGTTTGCATGTTTGTCTAGCATCATTAAGCTCAACTGAACAACACTGGGATGCGACAAAAACATACAGGTTAGGAGTGGGGGCGCAGTGCGTGCGTACCTATCCAGATGGCGTCACGTAATTAGAATAGGAAAAGTGCGAGTAGATTACATTAACACCTGTCGTCAGCGCTCAAAGCGCACATCAATCAAAGCCGGGCCCTCGCTGGTTCCTTCGCTCTGAAGGAGGAGAGCTGCTCAGTGATGGGGCTAATAATGACACAGAAGCAGAGTGCAGGTGAGACTCTGCATTCAGAATAGAAATATCATGCATGTGATTACTGTCATGTTGTGAGCTACAGTTGCAGGTTCAGGAGAAGAAGAATGAGCCTCATCATCTCAGGTTATCAAACAGTTCTATATAGACCGGCCACTTGTGAAAGGAAAGAATAGCTAAAGAAGATATATGGCATTGTTTACAGCAGGCTTACTTACTACTTGAGAAATGAATAACAGAGACTCGACGTGTTCTACATTTGAAAAGCCATAATCAAACTTCATATGGACCTTTCTGAACCAAGTACCAGTTTGCACCTACGTAATTAATATCTGCGATGCCCCCCTCACTTTTTCAAAAGAAACCTCTGAGGTGCTTCTGCCTCTGCTTGAAGATGTCAGGAGTGCACTTGCCAACTGGGCGCCAGCATCTCCAGCCTCTGTCCGTGGGTGGTGGTGTCAGCAAGGCTATTAATCTGACCAACAGACAGCATACCAATGTGTTTTTATGCACAAAAGTCAAACCCATCTTTTATGTGACTTTCTTTTTTAATTGTTGCATATTTCTAACTTCGACAGCTTGAAATAATTTCCCTTTTGCTCCACATTTGGCCTTCCCTGACTGTACGCTTTCCCAGTCAAATATTTCCCCCCGTTCTGTTGTTCTGTCTGTTTGGCACCGAGGGGCTCATTTTGGACACGGCGGGCGCCAAATTCTTTCTCCAGCGTAACATTCACCGAAGGACCACTGCACTACAACAAGTCCAAATAAATGCCTTTACTTGTCTCTCCAAATAGCTCAATATTCAGTTATTTATTTCCATTGGAAGCATGTTTGAACACCGGGTTTCCATGTCAAAAAAAAAAAGCGGGTGGAGGTCAAAGGGGAAGGCAGGGGAAAGTATAGTGCGTAAAGGGAATGACAGCAGCTGTCAAACAAAATCTGCTCGGGGTCACCGTGTCCATGACTTCAATTTCAAAGACATCGTAAATACACTGAACCCGGCCTTCATCGCCTCCGAGCAATGACGAAAGTCTTCCCCAAACTCCCTTTTACAGTGCATGCTCATTTCAACCTCATCCAACTTAAAGCAGTACTAAGTAACTTGTTTACCTTAATAAATCCTTTCCGTAGTCCCTCTGAGGATAATCCAAGTGTTAATGGGATGATTGGGGGTCTTTCATCTCCCCGTGGTGTCTCTGGCCAGAAAACCACATTTGCAACTTGACTGCCACCGGGTCGGAGCAACCAATACACACTAATAGAACCACGAAGAAGAAGCTAACTGCAGGCTAGTGCCACTTTAAACAGTATTTACAGCCAGGTTTGAGTGAAAAAAAAAATTTCCATTGTGTAATTGGATGTACAATATCCCTCTCTCCCATCGCCTTTTCTGTCAGCGTAGTATTTACTCTCACGGACAATTAATGAAGTAAAAAAAACCACAACATGCTATGACACCTGCAGTTGCGCTTATGGCCTCTAGGGGCAAGAGTTACTTAGTTCTGCTTTAAAATCTGACTTCTGCTTTATTCTGTGTTTAAGTTCTTTGTTCTGCTGTTTCCTTGTGATCCTGGAGTTCACTTTTGCTTCTTTGGTTGGATAAACACTTACAATGACGCACGGTGAACTACAGTATCATGTTCGATCGGAAAGGCACCCCTACACTGCCGCACAAGAAGGGTCCTGGACTCCCGGGAATGCTGGCGAGCCGGGTGAACGCGTAGCCCCCGTCGCTCTTGGATTTCTTCGACAGTCAGACTACATCTCGGCCGTTGACAGATGGGACCCACAGCATATGTTTGGGATTTTGAGACTCAAGCACTTTGATCCACATTAGTCATGCACATTACTGTCATGGAAGGAGCCGCTAATCATGTTGCACTTCCAAATGACTTCTTAATTTCTTTTAAATGACTTCTTCCTCGGTATGCAAGGAGCAGAGAAAGGTCTTCTAATAGCCTTTTCAGAGCCAGAGACTCGTCTGTACTGTACTTGTCGGTTGACCTTTAATAAGAGGCGTGAACTTTTGTATTTTGAGCAGACTGACCCCATTGGACACAGGGTGATGCTATTTCTAGTCTAAGTATATGTGTGGGAGTGTGTGTGTTTCTGCTGTCAACATTTTCCTGGACATTGCATCAGATAGATTCCCCAGACGGCATCTCTTTGGGATTCACATTTGAGGCCGTGTGTTCGCAGACATTATTGTTGTATTGGCACTCAATGCTAGAATACAGAAGGTGACATTGATTTGTCCTTGCGAGGGATGCACTTTTGAGATGAAGTCAGGAAATAGCCAGGAGCAAAACAGCATTGAACATGTATAAATAAAACCATCCATCCATCCATTTTCTTCCGCTTTATCCGGGGCTGGGTCGCGGGGGCAGCAGTCTCAGCAGAGATGCCCAGACTTCCCGATCCACGCACACCTCCTCCAGCTGTTCTGGGGGGACCCCGAGGCGACACCAGGCCAGCTCGGAGACATAGTCCCACCAGCGTGTCCTGGGCCTTCCCAGGAAGGCCCAGAAGGGAAGTCTCATAAACCTGGCCTAGGAGTTCAGTCCACTTTAACCGCTTAACCCCCGCCTGAACCGAGCGCATTTTCACCAGTTCGGCTTTACCCAAATCTAAAAGCTTCTCGAATGGAGAGCATTTTTGTCACATTTTAGTCGTGTTTTTGTTGCTTTTTCATCTTTTTTTTTTTTTTTTTGCCACATATTTGTGGAGTTTTCGTCACGTGGTTGTCACCTTTTTGTCGGTCTTTAGTCACTTTTTTGTTGTATTATTGTGGCTTTCCGGCCATGTTTTTGTCGCTCTTTTGTTGCTTCCTTGATGCTTTTTTTGTCACTTATTTGTAGCTCTCTTGTGTCTTTTGTTGCTTTTTCATCCTCGTTTTTCAGGAAGGATACGATTATTATAACATGCAATCTGTAATCTATCGCTTTTATTTTTTATTGAATTTTTTCTCCACAGAAGAAGAAAAGGATGTTAATTAGGATGAAATAAGAATGATGTCTCCATAGTGTGTAATATGTTGCTTGTGGACCTGCAGATACAGAATACATCCTAAACTAAAAAGGATTTGACAAAACAGACTTCTAGCCCGACACGTTCCTGAAACGTGAATAAGGACATAGCTGCAAATGTAACATAATCTTATTCCGTTTTTTTTATTATTTTTTCTTTCTTTATTTTTTACACCCGTAAAATTGACATCCCGACTCCAAAGCGTGCCATTCACTTGCCCTTGTGAGTGGCACGCGTTTGAAGTAAAGTCAGAAAAGAGTCAGGAGCAAAGATGGCAGCGAAGGCAATTTAATACCTTTGTTAATCCTTTATCTAACCCCCCCTGTCCCTCTCTGCCTCCCCCTCCCTCCTTCTCCTACAGTCCCCCGGAATCACGGCCACAACGCGGTGCTGGGGATCGACTTTGACATTGAGCTCGGTAACACGGCCGACGAGAGCAAGGACGACCCAGGTAAACACGGCAACACAGCGGGCCAATCAGGTCCCCCCGCTCGTTACCGGCTTCGATAATGACGAGCGACTGCGGTTTCTTTGAGGAAGGGGGGGAGGCGAAATGAAACTGCCAATCAGCGGCGATTGCCCTGACCAGATGTGTTTTGACAGGGCAGCAACAGGAGGGTGACACATGGCATCTGCCGGTGTTCAGTGAAAATGATGGCTCCGGGCCCACAGCGCGCGCCGCCAGACACTTCCACTTTTCACATTAGGATCGGCTGATTGCTCGACTGCCCGCATGATTAATTGATCATTTTCGGAAAAAAAAGCTCCGCATCTCCGCGTTCATGAGTGGACCTCATGTGGAAAAGCGGTTTGCGTACAGAGGCAGTGGGATGTCAGATTAGATAATGGTCAAATGCAAATAAATAAAAATGTCTTGGTCAATCTTTATGTTATAATGTCTTTGCAGCAGTTGTTTTGTTCTTCTCATTTATTACTTAGTTTGATCGTATAATGCCTATTAATCAGAGATTTGAAAGGTGCATTATGCAACGTTTTATGTGGGGAAAAAAGTTATTTGTGTATATTTGACCTTGTAGTGACCCAGCGGCTGTTTGAGTGGTCAGCATGACGCCTTTACTTTTCACACTTGCCTCTAGGACGCTCCAGGATCAATTGTTTGGAAGGTTTTCTCTGCTCACGGACCCTCTCACCAGAAAACCTACACAACAATTGGTCCTGGAGCGTCCGAGACACCACTGTGATCGAAAGTAAAGGCGCCATGCTGACCACTCTGCTGAGTCACCACAAGGTCAAATACGCACAAATACCAACATATGTTTTTTACATAAAAAGTTGCATAATGCACCTTTAAGAAAAAAAATTGAAAACTAAAAACAAAAGGTTGGAATTTGTATGTGCTAAAACAGGAAAAGGAAGTATAGTGTACCCAAAACAGGCATTTATGTATTCATTTGCAAAATCTTAAATACAGTTGTTGGACTTTCATGAATAAAATACATCAATACTTTTAGGGCAGTTTATGGACTTCAGAAAATGGTCTGTACCGCTACGGAGGTAAGAAGATGACCTTTCAAGACACAAACTATAATTTGTTGCCGTGTTTCCATATTTTGTTGCCATGGATTCAGCATCAAAAGACAAAAAGGAAAAGGAAATCAAGACAAGAATGTGTAAAGATTGTGTTGTGAAAGTGCTCAGCTCATGGATTCTTTCGACATTTGGACATTAAGCCTCCACTCTCTTACACATTAGTCACAGGATTCGGTCACAGCACTCTTTTCTTCGTTTGCCATCGAATTCTGATGCAGGCTAAAGAATCCTGGTCTGACTGAAAACACGGGACTCTGAATTTGATGTGTGAATACAGCTGTAGATGCCTCCAAATAATATATGTTAGGTCTTTACATTTGGCTGACTTGCGTGTATTTTGATGTCAGCACAATGCAGATCGAATGGCCTAATGAGTTTTATATTTACTCGGATTCTTGTTTGCACCATTAGCAGTCGGCCGTCTGGGGAGAGTGCGCTGTCATTGACTCAGAAAATGAACTAAAGATTTCCAGAAAATCCCCCAGCTTTGGGGACAAAATGATGGATGCTCATCTTGTTCCGGAGTCATTTGTGAGGCGGCGCAGGGATAAAGGAGCCGCTGTTGAGCCTGTGCTGCCCGAATGTTATTGTTCAGGCAGCATCGGTGCTCACTAAACATGGACGATGTGGTCGAGACAAAGCAGGTGAAATGAGCAGGGCGTGAGCGACCAATTCTTCAACATCGCAAACAAGCTTTTACACTTTTGTAAGATTTGATATAACTTTTTTAATGGATTTCTAATTAATAGGTAAGAAATGAACTTTACTTGACATGTTTAGATAGTCCTCTGCCACCTGAGCCATCAAAGTTTCATGTGACAACTGACAGTGACTTCAGCAGCTGAACTCTTTATCTTATTTGTTGAATTTACTAAAGCTAAATCGTCTTATATGGACAGATAAAGTAAAGATAAAGTGAAGTCTTACATTATAGTGCAGATTGTAATAACAAGCACTATTATGATTTTCGCCTTAACTTTCTGAAGCAAATATATAAATGTTTTAATGACAGACCCGCACAGCAAAAGTGTTCAAAAGTGACACGCACAAACAGCCACTCTCTTTTGAAAAAAACAAACCCCTTGTCTGTGCTTCTAAAAGGGCTGTGTGATTCTCCCCTCAGGAGCGGGCTTCCTCAGCTGCTCCTTTGATGACGGACTTTGCGGCTGGATCAGGGACAAAGACGGCGATGTGCACTGGGAGACCACGCCCGATCCATCAGGTAAAGTCAAAGGCCACATTTTATCACACTGGAACAGGGGGATTGGAAACTTTCAAGGATTTGCAGGCGTCAAAATCTCAGACGAAGGGCAGAGGCCAAAACTGTGGGGGTGAGAGAGTTTTATCTTCTCCCTCTCTATTGGTGCTGACAGTTCCAACCAATTTTGTTTCATGTAGAAAGTCCCAATGACTATACTATAAACGTTTGTAATTTGACCCTTTAATAGCAGATATATTGCTCTCGATTTTCACTTGCCCTGCACCAGATTCAAACCATATTCTTTTGGGAATATCATTGCGTTACATGAGGACATCCTACTTAATTTCCTCAATCACAAATCAGGATTAAATTGAATTGAGGGCTGTATCCCGCCCTCTTTGCAAGTTCAAAGTGATGCAAATAAGACATGCTTGTGTGATAACCTGTGGCCCGTATTAAATGGAAACGGGAGAATGTTTTCTTTGGGCTCAGATGAGGAAAAGCCCGAGCAAATTGCGTGAGGGAGGGGGCCACAGACTAAACAGAACGGCACATACTGGCAGTGTTTAAGTTCTATGTTTGGATTTAGCAAGAAGTGAAACTCATTACAGAAGTTTGGGACCAAATAAAGACGTTTGTGCAGACGGTTACTAAAGAAACACTGAATCTCCTATATTTTTTGCCAGACCTTGTGTCATACTGGGAAATAACATTTTTAAATGAATCCTTATAGAAAGAGGCTTTGAATCTTTACTTTTTTACGGGACCCGGAGACCTGAACTCTCAACACATTGTGGTATAGTTTGACCATTCAACTCTGGCTAAGCTTCCGTTGGTGGGGTTTTGCAAGCTCACATATCCACAAAAAAAAGTGTCAACAAGGAGAGGACTAAAGGTGGCCTTGGTATGAGTGGACAGGAAATGTAAAATGACCTTGAAGATGAATAAATCTCACCTGAATGAAAGCATGTGCCTCCACCTGCAACTTGCGTGGTTCACAATTCAGTGTTGATTGTCCCACATCTGTGTACAAAACATTTACGCACAGTATAATACCCCCAGCGTGGAGGGAGATTAACAGCTGCTGGCCCAACTCGGCGTGGTTAAATGCACACATTGGAGGCTCATTACTTATGTAGAAAGCCTCACAGGCCCATTGACTCAGGCGGCTTTCCTGTGGTTAACGCCGAGTTGCTGGATAAGCAAAACACTGCCGCATTAATCAGCCGTTACCCACAAGAGCTCTTACCTTGAACCCTCACAGTGGCGAACATGAATTAATAATGCATATGTAAGTGCATTGGGTTAAAAATTAAGTCGAGCTCAATTTGGGGTGTGTTGGATAGCTGTGTTTATTAATTATCAGTTTGTAGGTTGCAGCGGGTGAATTGTAAAGTGACTTCACGGAACTATAAGCAATGTGTCAAACATTGCTTATAGCATCATATCGTCAACGTTTTGGTGTAGATTAACCATAAGAAGATGATTATGATCAATGGTAAGTCAAGAGTTTGTGTTGTCTATCAGTCATCCAGGAGTTTTCCATCAGCGTACAAGCCCACTACATTACACTGTACATTCCATGAAGAAGACCTACTTTAACAAACAAGTCAAGGGGGGGCTGTTTAACATGATTTGAAATGCCAATGTATTTATCGATCACTTTATTTATGTTTTCATTGTATTTGCCTTTTAGGTGGCAGGTACCTGACCATACCGGAGGTGGGCAACAAGAGGACGGGCAGGGGGGCGAGACTGGTGCTGCCGCTGACCCCGCCCTGGAACGACGGGAACCTGTGTCTGTCGTTCAGGCACAAGCTGGCCGGGCACCACGTGGGCATGCTGCAGGTGTTTGTGAAGAAGGGCAAACAGTACAGTCCGGCCGTGTGGGGTCGCACCGGGGGCAACGGGTGGAGGCACACTCAGATCACCCTCTGGGGAACCGGCCTAGAGAGTGTAAGTATGAGACGGTGACACTACAGATAGTTACCTGCAGTCAGTATGAATGCACTAGCGGTTACGTTTCAACAGTATGGTATTTCGTGCACCTGTCAAGGCTCTCGTTCTCCTTATTATCTTATACCCAATAGGGGAAAAAAACAATACCCACAGATTGCGGAAACATTGCCTTAAGCTGCAGTGCAATCTGATCTTACAGATATTATGCTCTTTGTGTCTTGGATGATCCTGTCTTTCTTATGTCTCACTTTTGCCTAAATGATGTGACAGCATGAGCCGTGCAAGGCTCACCCCAAAGAAATGTTGTAACAGAGGCATCACAGAACAGAGGCAAGTTGAGCAGAAAGCGTTCAGTCAATCAGGCAATGGAGGATACAGATTTTGCGCCTAAAGGGATATGTAAGAATAAAGTGATACAAGGTTTGGGTAGAATGCAGGTCAATAAATGTTACAATGTTTCATGGCTAATGAAATGTCCTTGTTTGCTGTTCCCAGGTCATCCTGAAGGGGGAGCGTGGGCGCGGACGGAGCGGAGAGATGGCTGTGGACGACATCACACTGAGGAAAGGCTCGTGCACAGAGGAACACAACTTGAGGAGACTTTGACTGGACACACACAATGGACACTAGACATCAAGGAAGGGGGGGAGGGGGCAACCTCAAAGACAAGTGACTGTAGCGATGCCCTCTCGTCCTGCCTTGTCCGTCAAATTCACCCCACTATGCTCAACCTGTGAGTGGAGAGAGGCAAGACCACATCCCGCAGCTCGCCTTTTTCTTTTTATTCTGTCCATTCTTAAACCTGCATGCGCCTATTTCCCAAGGAGATGTCTGGCAGTGGTCCAATGGCAGTGCTAACAAACCTACTTTTTTGTGCACATAATTTATTCCCACCCAGAGAGATCCACATTTAGGCATCTGCTCTGCCTTTGATCCATTAGCCAGCAGCTATAGCTTTTTTATTTGCTTGAGTTAAAACATTTGGCCAGAGGTGCTCCTTGATCAGCAAAATGAGGGAGGCGGATTTTAAGCCTGGATTAGACTGATACATATGTAAAAGGTTTTTGCCTCTTGTCTGATCCCCAAATCGGATAACAAAAAATGAAAATGATCCACATTTTTAGAGCGACCTTCCTTTGGCTATTTTGAATAAAACAGCACTTTTTATTTTTAAACTTTGAGTTCTCACAGTTTTTTTCTGATGTGGTTGAAAGAAGACACTTTAAACTTTTAAACACATTTTCCATCATGATGTTTTATTGAAGGCTCACACAATACTGTCAAGTCTCAGCAGCCCTGCTTTTGAGACACTTGAAACATGTCACAGTAGATGAGCATTATTCTGACACTTTGCAAATCAATGGTTCCTTTCTACAGCTCAGTGCGTGCTTTGTTATATTCAGTGCAGTTTGTTATAAAGACAACTTTTTAGTCTTTCACAAAATGTATAATATAAATGTATGTAGTTGTGTGTATGTACATACTCTAAGATCTATGATCTCAATTGTGCTGTGTTTTTTATGGTAATTGTGTGATGCATATTCGTTGCTCTAGTTGCAGCGTTCATACAGATAAACCTTGTGGAGACGGCAAATCTCTGTGTTATGGTACAGTAATGCTTGTGACTTGCAGAGCATAGTTGTATTTGTTTATTCTCGTGAAGGCCACAGGTTAAAAGGTTTCTGTAAGCATGGGTTTATTTGCCACATTCGAGACACACTGTTTCCTATATGTAAATAAAAAACACTTGATTTCAAAATGGAAATGCAAAATCGACTTTATTACCATGTTACAATGTACTCTTATTCACGACATACCTTGAGCTGTGTTCCAACCCACTTGCGCCCCATTGAGTATTCTCTGAATCTTCTCCAATGGCTATTCCTAGCTCTCAAACAGCTTCTCCTCAGGTCCTATGTGCCCGGGAAATGCTTTCCTCATCTCTCGACCTCTTGCTGATTATAATTGTGAAATATTAACCGCCTTAGCACACAGCCACAGCAACACGGGACACACTGACTTTTGTTTTCCCTCTTTATTAAAACAGCTGCACAGCAAAGGAGAGCAAGAAGAGGAGGGAGTTGGAAAGGGATTACGGCGATCACGCGAAAATCAAGAAGTGACACTACTTTGTGTTTTAGATCAATATTGCATTTTCTAATCAACAAAGTTATGATTGTGATAAACATGTGTTGATTATTACCAAATACCTGCAAAAAGCATAATAACCGCTCTTTAATCTTTATTCACGGGACAATGTAAGGCCAGATTATCTAAATAGCTAGTTTCCATCTGTAGTATGCTCATAACATATTCCTCAACATTATAAACTATATTTACTATATTCACTTTGCATGAATCCAGTCTATAAATGTACAACTCTGTGCTAATCCTGATGATATGTGCCAATGAGGCTTCTTTTGGCATATTCTCGGTTGTGTTTATCCATTTTACACTCACTTCAAATGCCAACATCACACAGAACACTGATTTTTCAAGCATGTTTTGCCTCATCAGTCACACACAGCACATTGTTGTCAAGACTCCCTGGTTGACCTCATTGTTTAGTATCTTTATCAATCTGAAACGACCTGGAACCAGGGCACTGCAATATGTCAAGTATAACGCTGCAAAATGTCAAACTTGTCTCTGACTTTCGTAGCTCCAGCAGTGTACCATGGGGAACAAAGCCAATATGCTGTCCATATGATCAATCTGATCACCAAAGAGTTGGCAACTTAGTGATGGAAAGAAGCTCACCAGGGTCCACGCGCATTCACTTCCACGAGTCAGTATTCAAAAACAAAACACTTTGCAAGCAACATGACTTGTTTCAAAAGCTCAGTGGCAACAAAAGGAGAGCTGAACTACAAACATCCCATTGAGAACATTTGAAAAGCATATCCCGCATTGCTGTCAGACTATTCATTAGTATTATACTCTTTGTTATGAGCAGACCCATATTGCTTTGTGATGCAGCTGCTGGGTTAGAACCGAGTCAACACAAGTCATATTCTGCTGTTTTGTCAACAGAACTCTTTACATAATAATAATAATAATATGTAAATTATAATTACTGTAAATTATTATGTTGCATTAGGATATTTGAATTCAACAGATAACACCACATATTCATTGGAGGCATTTGAGGACAGGTTTTACAGGACAAACTGTGTGTGTTTTCACAGCTCAGACTGAAGGACAGGAACTTTCATTTCCTCTTTCTTATCCTAACCTCTCTGATTGTCGCAGCATCGAAGGCGGCACAAGGACAGCGTTCATCTCGAATTCAGCCAAAGCAATGTTGCTGTGCATCTGGTGACCCCCTGTTTGGCTACAAAAGCGGTCAAAAATGAATAGAAATAATAAAGAAATGTGGCTTTAAAATGCAACGCAACAGAAGGCAGATTATAGGAAACATGTCAATGTAAGGAGTCCAAATCCAAATGATCACATAAAGAGAAGATAAGATAGCCTTTATTGATCTCACAATGGAGACATTTACTTGTTACATTTAGCTCTTAGAAACACAGGGTGTGCAAATAGGCAGGAAATGTGAAATAAACAACAACAATTAAATAGTAAATAGTGGTGTCTTATATACAATGACTACCAAGGACTTTGTAGGGACAAAAAGTGTAAACAGGAAAATAATAATAAAGTAAACAGACTATAACAAAAAAAAAGTTATTGTCAGTATTAGCAGTGCAGGTTTACATCATAGTGCACGTGGATGATAAAGTGACGCAGGTAAGTGATGTAAATACAGGGGTTATTGCACATGTTACTTTACAGTCTTGTACAGTCACAGTAGTGGGGATGAAGGACTTGTGGTAGCGCTCCTTCCTTCTTGCACTGAGGGGGCCTCAGTCTGCCACTGAAAGATCTGCTCAGCTCCTCTACAGTCCCGTGCAGTGGGTGGGAGGTGTTGTCCATGATGGAGGTGAGCTTGGCTAATACCCTCCTGTCCTGAGCAGAGGCGTGCTCACTCCGAAGGACCTCAGTCTCCTCAGAAGGTGGAGGCGACTTTGGCCCTTCTTGTACAGGGCGTTGATGTTGTGGGACCAGTCCAGTTTATTGTTGAGGTGAACACCCAGGTATTTGAAACTGTCCACCACCAGTTGTGTGTGCGGTAGTGGCTTCCTCCTGAAGTCGGTCATCATCTCCTTCGTCCTACTGGTGTTCAAGCACAAATGGTTGCACACCAGTCCACAAAGTCCATGATCACCGACACCAGGTCATTCCCCTCAGACACACAGCCCACAATGGCGGAGTCGACAGAGAACTTCTGCAGATGACAGCTGTCCTTGTTTTGTGTGAAGTCCGACGTGTAGATAGTGAAAAGAAATGGTGAGAGGACGGTGCCTTGCGGGGCCCCAGTGCTGCAGACGACTACCTCAGACTCACAGCTGTGCAGCCGCACGTACTATGGTCGGTCCGTGAGGTAGTAGATGGTCCATGCAGTGAGCTGTTCATCCACTCCCACATCCTCCAGCTTCCCCCGCAATAGCGCTGGTCTGATGGTGTTGAAAGCGCTGGAGAAGTCAAAGAACATGACCCTCACAGTGCTCCTGCCGGGCTCCAGGTGGGTGAGCACCCGCTGCAGCAGGCAGATGACAGCGTCTTCCACTCCAACGTTATGTAGGCAAACTGCAGCGGGTCCAGAGTGGAGCTCACCTCAGAGTGGAGGTGGGGGAGGATGAGCCGCTCCATGGTCTTCATCAGGTGGGAGGTCAAGGCAACTGGCCTGTAGTGGGCCGGTTCCCTGGCGTGCGCTGTTTTAGGAACCGGAGTCACACAGGAGGTCTTCCACAAGACGGGGATCTTCTCCAGGCTGAGGCTCAGGTTGTAGATGTGGCTGAGGACTTATTAGTTAGTTATTAAAGGAAACAGACCTATACTAAATAAAGTATACATTCGTCAGTCTTTTTATGTTTATATGGGTTTAACAGATCGATGTTAAGGTCTCCCCCACAAACATGACTTTCTGATTTGGACCTGAAAAGTGCTCCTCCATCCAATTAGAAAAATCTCAACAATTTCCCGGTTGTCGTGATTGACAGACGACCTCTACCAATTAGAGCAAAGCAAGATATGTTGCAGTAACAAGCAGCAGAAAGCGTTTCCAAAAACGTAATTTTTTACGAGGAACGCTGTTTCTTGCTCCGGTTTTAGGGATTTCATCTTTTCCAAATGATTTAAAACAGACGAAATAGCAGATGAAAACGTATCGGCTGCCATCTTTAATGTTTTGGAAAAGTGCGTGGTGGTGACAGGGAACGGCTTCCATCTCTTGGTGCGTGATTGGACCGATGTGGGTAAAATCGTGAAATGATTGGCTGCAAGCAGCCGCCCAGATGGTTCTTCTTTTGAACGGAAAGGAGGAATGTCTGGCAGGCCAGGCAATGTTTCTGTTATTAAAATTACATTGAACTGTTTTAAGTAGCTCTTAACGTGACAAAAATGTGCCTAAAGGGTTTGACTGTCGATAATAGAGAATGCGTTAAAGTTTTTGAATTTGCAATTATGGAGATCCTCTGTGTAATACACATTAACAGTTCTAGTAAATACGTTGTTTTCAGGGTCAATGTCGTTCTCAGTGTTCTGCAATTCATATTGCTGGTATTTAAAGTCCAGTTCTAATGCTTCAGTAATTGTCCTTATTGAGTCTGAATTAGAAATTCCTATGCTAGATGTGTTGAAGGCCATTTGAAATGAAGTGCTTCAACATACCAGAATTGTGCAACTGTCCTAATGATGAATGATGAATGAATGATGAGTGTACTGCTCCGAAGGCGAATGACGAGTTTATCATAACGCAGGAAGGCAATGTCCCCTCTCGAGCTCGCCGCTTTCAAATCTGGAAGCAGATTTTTCCTTTTCCTTCGGACAGCTTTGGTGTAGTCTTTGTTAATGTAGATGTTTGTTCCTTTCAGTGCTTTTGCGCGTTGGAGTATGGCGTCTCGGTCCTTATGGCGCAGCAGCTTAACCACTATTGGCCTCGGTCTTTCACCCACTCCAGGTTTGCCGGTGCGGTGCGCTTGCTCGACCTCCACCGGCCGCTCCAGGTGTAGTTTCTTCGTGAGAACCTTTCTGACTTTTTCCTCTGAGTTGGTCCACAATTCCTTCAAACACGAGATTGTTCCGTCTGGACTGTTCTTCAATGTATTAATTTTTTTCTGTTAAAACCAGTAAACTGTCAGAGACTTTGTAAATGTCCGATTGCATTGTGTCGCTGCGCTCGGCTTGTTTAACTTCAGATCATCAACGTCTTTTTGCGTGGACTGCAGGCTCACTTTCACTTCCTTTGTCCACGAGTCGAGTCTGGTGTTAATATTTTCCACGAAAACCTTGAGACAGCTTTGGAAATGGTCTCTTTGTTGTTGCAAAAGCGCAGTGAAAGCGTCCTTCAGCTCATTCATTTGGTTAAGAGACACGTACTCCTCTTCTAGTTTTTCAGGTTTTGTCACTTTAGTTAACTTGGCATATTGGCACTGTGTCCAGAGAGGAGGGCAGTTAAAATTGCTGATAAAAATCCAGTAAAATGTCACCATAAAATGCTGGATAAAAACAAATAATGCGAATTAAAAATAAATAAATAAGTGTGAGTAAAAGCACTGAGCTTGCAGCGAAACCGCCAATGCATGCGCACTTCAACCGGAAGTGACACGTACTGAGATTTTAAAGGTCACAGAGGTCAATTGACTCGAAAATAAACGAGCAAAGCAAAAACTATTCCCAGTTCTTGTATAAATGCAATTATCACACATGGAAACACTCAATTCAGCTTCGTAAATTTAAAAGTGCAGCCCCTGTAAATAAAGTCAGACAATACTTTATAGTAGACAAGGCGCACACGTCAAATGAATCATCTTTTATAGGCACACATGTGGGCTCCAGTTTTCATATGGGGTGCTGAAACCGATGATTGTCCAATGTTTTGTCTTGATGATACGATAAAATGCCTGGAGAGTCATTCTTTTGCTGCTGGCGGGGTTATTTGGGACAAAGAGGAAGAGCAAACAAGACTTTTATTAAGATAAAGGAGTAAGGCTGAAGGAGGTCCACACAGGGACGCAGGGATGTGTTTGGTCTGTGGTCTGTCAAATGTTGAGTTAAATAAAGACCGATGCCTCTTTTGCAAGGAAAGAATGATAAAATGATAATGATGTGACTTATTGTAACACATAGTTTTATTAATATCTATATTAGTTTTGAGTATAACTGTAAATGTTACTGAAGCAACTCTGTGGCAATGCCTGGTCAGTTTGGGACGGGTTAGCACCTGACTATGGTGAATTTACTTGAGTGATGAACCCAAGTTAATCTTAGTTGTTTTTTTGTGTGTCTTTTTTAGCAACTATTCAAAGCTAAAGGTGAAGAAGTTCTGTTTGATATGGGGGGGAAAGATCAATAAGGTTATGTATTGAGATTTATTTGCTGATTATTGCTATTTACCCCAGGGCAATACATATTACAATGCCAAGTTTGGACAAAGAAATGCCACTCTGTTACTGTGCTAAACATGATATAATTATAATACTTTATTGTCAGATCCAAAGATTTTAAATTTGTTTTGGGCGCATTGAGTTGCCTTGTGTACGAAATGCGCGGTATAAATAAAGTTGTCTTGCCTTGCCTTTTGTACATTTTGTATCAACAAAACTGTTACAATGAAAGTTTACTGAGAGCTTTATGTAGCTGATTGAGAAATGTTTTCTGAAATGTAATGTACTGTAGTTCACATATGCACATGTTATTTGAAATGTCAATATAGAGTACTTTTGGTCAAGGCAAAGAGTGAGATATGTCTCCTATTCCTGTCTATTCTAATGAATAGCACTCTATGGATTGAATTAGTTAAATTCTCCTGCAAAGAAAACTTTGTTCACATCACGTCAGTGTTGTGTTAAGAGCTACCACGTACCACATTGTGAATACCAATGTAATGAGAGTTTGCCTAGCAGCTTTGGAAAATGGACTTTAGATGATTGCAGTAGAACAATGGTAGAAGTCATCAGGGGCGGACAGTCAAATGAGCAGCAGGGCTAATTATGATCGGTCCACCAGCACAGCCAGCCAGAGGCAGAGTGGGCTTCACCATTACATCGGCACACAAGGTCATACCTGCATTGGAATATTCAAACACACTTATTTTACCCTTCGCAATTTTATTTCTTCCCCTAAAAGACCTTTGGTGTAGCACAAAAGTTTGGAAATCATACCATTTCTTTTGTGGATTTAGGATTTTCACTGAAATGAGTCCGCAGCACTGTCTGTTGTGAACAGGTGTGCCGGCTGTCACTGGTGGAAACGTGTCTGTCTTTAGGGACCGTTTGTGCACAGAGCAGGTAGTCCTCCGGGTGCACTTGGACGGGATATTGCACTGGCCTTAATCACAAACTGATTTACACCAAAATGCAGCCAAGACCAGTCATCACTTGTGCAGTATACAAGGTGAAGGCCCATTTTATGCTAAGGAGACTTTTGTATGTTGTCAGGGGCCAAACCTTTAGCTTAAGTTTAAATTGAGAGTTTAAGGCAGGGCTATTCTACTTTTTTCTGCGCCAAATTTTTTGGAAGGTCAATGGGCACTGGGCCGGTCATTTGGTGAATTGAATAGGTCTGATTTGAGGGTTTTAGTGAACCTATATGCATATGTGCTTATTGATGAATAATACCCCCCATTTGTAATAATTTGGTAATACTTATGTCATATACAGTCAATTGACCTCACTTTCCGGCACCTATATTTTGAGGGTAAACACTTGTAAATACAATATAGAAGTCAAGTTCCTTCGTGATCCCACACGTCACTACTTTTGTTTACGTTTTCATGCTTTTTGACTGACAAACACTGAGGAATTTGCTACCTTTGAGTTCATGCCTCTGCTTGCAAGTTTGCCCTCAGACGCTGGACGCTTCATTTACCCCATAAACACATCACAAAGACACAGTTTGTTAAATGTTAAATTTTTTGAGTTTTTCTTTGATGATAGATGGTGGGCAGGGGATTTCTCAATGGTATTTATAAAAATACAACAACACAGTACACATACACAGTTGTACACTAACCTTTTGTCTGTTTTTTGTGTTGTATTGTATTGCAAAGCGTAGCCTATGAAAGTGTATGACAAAATGGATATATATACATAAGTAACAAAAGCAGATAATAACAGTAAAGTTTTATTTTAAAACAACCCTTGATACATTGTAGCTGCCAAATTTAGTACAATGTAATGTGAAGTGTAACAATCTGTAATAACTTGTACCTATGTGTTACATACACAATGGAATAATAACTCTAACCCTAATCTTACCCTAACCCTAAGGTTCTCATGTTTTATTTCATCATGTACCTCCAAAATACTAATACACATTGGTCCATTGTGTATGTACTACATAGGTACAAGTTTTTACAGATTGTTACAAAGCAGATCACAAAGTCCTAAATTTAGTTTGGTACAATGTATCAACGAAATAAAATAAAATAAAGTGTGACCAAAATTTCTAATGGCCCATATTGTCAGTCTCTAAAACTGGTCTTCCATTAGGAAAAAGAACTCGCCTGCTCGCCTTGATTATAAACCCACTCTACTGGGCTTGGCTCCAGTTTTTTTGCTTCTACAGAAAAGCGGGACACATCACAGATGTGCTCCAGACCCGCTGCGATCACGACAATAATGGAGTGAAGCACCAATCCAAAGATGAGAAGAAGGAAGTATTTGAAAGATAAGCGAACACGGGCCAATACCAAACTGTCCTTGGTAATTCATTGGACAAATATTTGTTTATGTCACTTTTTGTACCCATTTGGCTCATTTTGGGGTTGAAAGGACTGAAATAGGGTCTGGTCCAAGTTATGGCACTAAGTGGAAATTGTTGGAAATGTAGGCATATGTGCTGTGTAGAGTATAGTATATTTGAACAGCTGAGTAGTAACAGTGGAAAAGGCCTGAACGAACTAAATAGCCCCACTGTTTCCCACCTCCTTTGGGTCAGTGTACTTGTATGGCACTTTCAGACCTGCATTCCGTTCCTTGATGTTCGTGCTGAGCTTGTCCAGTTCTTCTAGAATATCCTCCATGAGTTTCTGCACAGCATACTCACAGAAATGGGCCTCTGGGTAACTGCCGAGGCCAACTTAACAGATCCAGAAACTACTGTCAGTTTCAATGCATATAGAGCATCTAAGTCCATACATTCACTCACGTTCTACACCGCCTCTCACATCCCGAAGACACAATCATACTCTCCCAAAAGCAAAGTGAGTTCCATGTTCAAACTCTTTTTGATATATCCTTAAATGATCGGTTTTGAACTAAATCCAATTTGCCAAAGGTTTTCCCATAGTGTCACATCATGTACTTTCTGTTATTTACATTTTGACACTTACAAAGTCCGACGACTGTTTGCTGAGTAACCACATCGTTGCCATCCTGTTCACTGTAGTGCCGACGTTGGGCAGTGTCTGGAGTAGAGTAGCTTCAGTGGCGCTGCCCTTCTTTGTTGGAGGAGGCTGCTGGAGTGAGATGGGAGTGTTGGGCATCCAGCCGCCATAGTCATACTGCAATGCACAAGTTGAAAGAATAACAAATGAATGTAGACTTATGATTGTGATGACGGCGATACCTGTCCAGTGTTGACAGCTGTGTGTTGGCCAGAACAAGTCAAGATGACCATGGTGACAAACTTGATCAACTCTTCCAAACTGCTGAAGCTTTGTGGAATTCCTAACAATAATTATTAGTACGAAAAATATCACCACATATGTAGTGAAAATATATTGGTTATTGCATTGTAGTGGAATGTCTGTGTAAGTTGTCAGTCGTACAGGAGTTGTCCATCTTCAATGAAGGTACTTGAGTCCTCTTCTGTACTCAGTAGTTGAGGTCTTCGAACGTTTCGCCTCTCATCCAAAAGGCTTTGTCAGCGACAAAAGTCACGCTCAGCCCACAGCTTAAGATATAGACCAACAAGGAGGAGTTGGGGTTGGCTCCTCCCTTCATGATGACCCCTAGTTTGTGCTGGAGCGGATGGTTTGAGTCAAACATCAAATACTGGTCATTATGAGTTGCCTTCCTGTAAGCCTGAAGTTGTACGTTTTTCCCAATGATAACGTTACAATCTAAAAAGGCAAGTTGTTTCTCCTTTGCGTCCTCCCGAGTAAATTTAATGCTGGGGTCCACAGCATTGATGTGATCTGTAAAAGCTGAAAGTCCGTGTTGCCCAGAGCCTCCCCCAAAACATCACTGCTCTAGAGGAGATCTGCATGGAGGAATGGGCCAAAATACCAGCAACAGTGTGTGAAAACCTTGTGAAGACTTACAACGTTTGACCTCTGTCATTGCCAACAAAGGGCATATAACAAAGTATTGAGATGAAAATTTGTTATTGACCAAATACTTATTTTCTACCATAATTTGCAAATAAATTCAGACAATGTGATTTTCTGGAATTTTTTTTCTCATTTTGTCTCTCATAATTGAGATATACCTATGATGAAAATTACAGGTCTCTCTCATCTTTTTAAGTAGGAGAACTTGCACAATTGTTGGCTGACTAAATACTTTTCCCCTCCACTGTACTTAGGTATTTCAAAATGGTCACCTACTTGTGTAAAGATCCCAGTCTTAGATATGAGCAGAAGACGAACTAAGAACTTGATCTGCAGAGTGTAGCATATATGTGGGACGAGAAGCTGAGGGGAGAAGAGAAGTCACGTACTGTAATATATGGAACATATATTCACATACATCTTTGAATCCCACAAGAGGGTGCACCATGGGAATGTTCCTTAGCAGAGACACTGCAGAAACCCTTCAGACAGCAGGTGAGTGCGCAGTACGTGCACGTTGAGTTGATGTTCAATCTGCACTTCTTACAAAGACTTTTGCCAATAACCAGTCATACTCTGAGTCAGAGGGGACAAAGATAGGGGTGTCCTCGGCTGTGGTCTTTTTGAGCTGTAGATATAGAGCACATGTCTCACATCTTAAGTCATTTTCCTTCATTGGATGAAGAGGCCACACAATTATCAAGCAATTCAGCTGAATAGCAACTGGCTG
The DNA here is from genome assembly GCA_021464625.1 of Proterorhinus semilunaris. Lineage (NCBI taxonomy): Eukaryota > Metazoa > Chordata > Actinopteri > Gobiiformes > Gobiidae > Proterorhinus > Proterorhinus semilunaris. The sequence continues at coordinate 28,775,083 of CM038349.1, forward strand.
CAGAAGAACAAGCGGAGCTGCCAAATACTGCCTTTTCTCTTTGATAACATTGGCTCTCACGCCATCCAAATTCTTGTAGTCACAAAGGAAAATGTTGCCTTTCTTTTTGAAACATAACATTATAAATAGTATTATGTAAGTGCACAACAGTAATTAATTAAAGTGTGTAATTTATTCACTGGATGTTATAAGATGGGTATTGACCTTCATCTCAGCAGCCAGGCTTCCACAGCCATGGAGTATGACCATTTCATCAGTGACAGGGAAGTTACTGGGCAGAGAGGTGCACCGTCGGATTAAAATGGGATTGACTCCATTCAAGTACTGTACTGATAACCAAAGAAGGCATCTTCCTTCCAGTTCTTCTGTACATACTCTGAACATAGAGTGAATTAAAATACTTAAAAGGTCCAAAATTATGCTTAATGCATGTTTGGAGATTCCACATCGTGCGATTTGAATATCATACACAGCTCCTTGTTTATTTCTAGCTGTAACGGCAAAGAATTCCTAGACTGCGGTGTTCAAAGTAGTTGCCATAATAAGTAATAATATGTTACTATACTAACCAGATATTTTCGTCTTCTTGTTGAAGACTTTACTAATCTCCTCAAAACTTTTCCATGAGGTACAGCGGCCATTCAGTCCCTTTAGTTTGAGCTCTGTGAGCCTGTAAAAGTCACGTCGAGTTAAACAGATACATCAGTATATTTCACAGATCTTTGTGATATCAATGCCTGTGCAAATAGACAAACAGAGACATGTGGGCTTTACCCAGCGGAGGCAATTCTCTTAGTGAAAGAGAATTGGACCTCACTTGGCAAAGAGCCCATGGCTTTAATGCAGTGAGGAAGTCCATCAACATACACATCCCAACTGGAAAGAAAAGATGTAAATTGTAATTATGATGTTCACTTCAATTTGATTGTTATTTGGATTTAAATTTGAGGAGGAAACCAATTAATAAACTCTGTATAAATACTATACATTACTACATTAGTTGTAGTAGAAACTCTAAATACAATATAAACCTTGGTTTGAAAAAATTGTACTATAAACTTGTAATGAAACTATTTCTTCCACTTTGGGTCTGACTTACTTGTAATCTTCCCCTCATTTTTCCAACTCCTGTTCCTGACCATATCTACCAAGATGGTGAGTGTCATCTATGACTCTCAGGGCTAAAGAAAAACACTTTGTGTTAATAATAATGAAAGATGATGAATAATATTTTGGTGTTATTGACGCTGAAGAGATTCTTTAAGACTACCTGTGCCCTCTCTGAATCGGTAAACCTTGTTGTCATTGATCCAGCGGTAAATCGGAAAGATGAAGACTTCTTTCTCTGGACTCTTCACTCGCACCTTATCCACAAACCAGGCGTCTTGTGTAGTCATGAAGGTTGCCTGTTTGTCTAATTCAATTAGTGTCAGCTTTCCAATGTCAAGATCAGTCCACACACAGAATTTAAAAGACTGAAACAGGAACAAAAACAAGTTGTTTCATGATTTTGGCCAAAAGAAAAACCCTCTTCAATAAATCCAGCCACAAGAGGACTCAGTTCAGTGAAATGGCTGTGTGAAGCTCAGGGTTGTATTAGATGAAAAACCATTGCCAAACCAATGTGTACATCTCTACCCATAATATCTATTGATAATCCAGAGGACGGTATTTTAATGGAGAAGAACAGCCTGCTATTCTGTTATGTCACTGGAGCATGGAGCACTTGGCCAACGTGTCCCCTGGTTTTGTCCTTTACCCTCAGTATGCACCTCATGTCTCTTCTTTTCTTGAATATATTTATTGATGAGATGAAACACAGGCCCGCCTGAGGCATTCTATTGGTGGCTTTTGTATTCTTGTATGGCAGGAAATTAAAGTGAATTCCACATGGATACCAAGTGGTGTATGATCTATGACTTATTTTAATAATTTTGCTTGGAAACAAACATTTCCTGTAATAATGTGCACATTTACTGACTGACCAAGAAAGATGTTTCAAACACCAGTGATCTTCAGTTGTATGAAATCTGGGCTCGAGTCTGTGAACCCATAGTTTGCGTAACAGCATTTCCAGACTTTCCACGACTGAGCAGAAGCAACAAATACCAAATCAATTTCTACATGCAAGGTCTTGATATGAAATAGCAAACTGAAATTAAGGAGACTAGACCCCATATATAATAGATGATGGCTTGTGCATAGACAACCTAATCAAGCTGCTCTTGACTTAAGCCCTCGGGATTGTGCAGTCAAAGATTTAAGGAATACGCTTCTTGGTGCATTACTGGTGTTATTGTTCACCTCAAAGCACTTCATTGTGTTAGACGTAGCTTGTAACCCCTAACATGGCAGATTTCTATAGCTTCCAGTGCATATAATTCCATTCCAAACCCAATTACATCCAAAGTTATACATTTGCGAAGTCAATGCATTCTTTTTTTCTAATCTTTCATTGTGGAGCTACTTTGAAATATAGTCAATTATACCATACTTTTTGCTTAAAAAAATTGTTACGGACTTACGGTTCCTTGATATGAAAGATCCAGCACCCTTTAATCCCACTAGCTTGGTTCGGTTACTCTCTCCATTCTCTCCCACCAGTTTAATGTAAATCTTGTTGATGGTTGTGGCACAGAAGTTACTGCCAGTGTAGACTCTCACTTTGTTGCACATCTTCAGCAGATGACATCTCTCCCACAGTTGAGGAAATTCCAATGGATGCTGAAAGGAAAAGCACACATTCGAATGCCAGATATGTTTTTTTTTTGCAAACGCACCCGCATAAAATCAGACACAACATGCAAATATCTTACCTGTTTTTGCCTGACTATGAAAATCCTGTTCTTATTGAGTCTCCTTTTATATACACATCAAGGGGCGTGTTGCAACAGGAAAAGATGCTGTGTCTAATCATTGGACTTGTGTGAGCAATGTCCATGTACGGGGGAGAGGGACACTGTGTCTATATGAAATCGCACATTTCATCATATCAGGACTGCTGTCACGTTTTCAATTAACCGTCCATTAACATTCATGCAGTATTGGCAAAGGTATGTTGACTTTTCCCTGGTTTGTTACAACATGAGGTTTCACTGTTGATAGAGACTATGTGAAGACTATAGTATGGGAAGTTCATAACCCTGAAGGAATGGGAATAAACGTCTGCGGGCCAAATGAGGACATTAGCAACAGCGGTGTGCTGTGGGGTCTCAGACAGGGCCTTCAATAGCAACCTATGGGTTCACACACTCAAATGCATATAAACTCATGGATGAACTGTATGGATAAAACTTCCTTTTTGCCAGGCATTTATTTGATAAAGGATGTATCAACAACGCAAACCATTTCGCCATTGTGAGATCAATAAAGGCATATCTTAACCATCTCTTCTCCTGTGGCCAAGCGTCTACGTCCCGCTGTCGTTCCCGCAGCTTTGCTATCAAAGCTCTTCATGAGGAAGGGGCCCCAAATATCCGCGATGAATTTTCACAAGAGGAATAGCTGTTTATCCGGTTTAGTGGAGCCTGCACTTCTGATTGGAACCACTTGCCCATGCGCAGTTACATTAGCGGTTTTCCCAGGCGATGAAAACAAAGGGGTGCTCTGCTTTATGACCACGACACTAGAGTCCGCCATTGCTCCGCCATTGCTGTAGTACCTCCATATAGCCACTAGTCTCCCATTAAGAATCATTACACTTTAGACACATTAAAAACAACTTTTGAGCCTGCTGCCTAATTTTTGGGAACTTTCTACAGCTATATATTCCTCCTGTGATAACGCAGGGTTAGTTACAATTAAAGGCATCTGGCTGGTTTTCGTAAGAAATGTTTTTGAAAACTCGTACTTAATGAGGGTCGGACTGTTAGCATTGGAGCTGCATGAGCTACACGTCACGCAAGGGCAGAGTCTACAGTGACATATGCCTTTTTTAGGAATGTGCTTCGTCAGAGCAGGGGAAGAGAAGTCTGTAAATCTGCCATGATTTCCCCATAGACTGTTAAAAAGAATTTCGCCCTCGAACGTGGTCATTATGGTAAACGGGGAGGAGTGAGGAGGAGTTGTCTATTCTTTTTAACAGTCTATGGTAGCTGCTGAGATACAGCAGGCCCAGGGGCCGTACTGTCATTGCACATCAAATTTTGATTGGCTGATAATTCTGTCAGCTGAATCTGTAGCGCTGGCCCTGAGGAGGAGCAGCACGCCAATGGTGTTTGTGGCACTTTTTGGGTAGGAAATTACAGTTACACATCAACAATACCAATATGAGCGACTCCACTGTGCATTATATAAATAAATTACAAATCAAATATACTATTAAGACATTTTACACCCTGATGGCACACCACTGAGTAGTAAAAATAAGAGTTTAAAAAAGATAAAATAAAAGTTTTTCAAAGAATATTAAATATAAAATTAAAGAGAGAAAAGAGGCAGGTTCTAGATTTGAGATGATTTGGGGAAGCAGTAGTGATGTGCGATTCATGAACAAATCGTTCAAAACTTACGAGTTGTGACAAAGCTTCCGCCCTTTGTCACATTAGTTACTCCAACATTAAGCATGATACTACACAACACGTTATGGTAAAATAGGTTGAATATTTCCAAACATAACAAAAGTTGGTGCACTCTGAAGTCTTATGTGGCTCAGTATGAGTGAGAGACCTACTAGTATGAACCGGGAAAACAAATCACTCTGTGGTTCACGTCATTCAGAGGCACTCATATTAATCAAATGAGTGGAGAAAAATACTATAGATAAATATAATCTAATCCCACAGTCGTGGATTACATAAAATACTTTATCCAGTTTCACATTCTAAAATAGCATCAGATTAATAATAATGGTTGGATTTCATTTTGTGTGGAGGCTACTGTTTTCGTTCTCTATGAGATTTACCTTAACTTTTTCATTGGTTTAAACGGTAGATTACATTATACTGACTCAAACGACTCAAAACACCCGATTCACTTTGGTGAGTGATTGATTTTAACTCAAGTCAGTAAAATGAATCGAACTTCACATCACTATGAAGCAGCTGAGGTTTGGACTGGAGGCATTTGATGACTTGAGTTTGGTCTAAAACGTATGTAAACTATTCCTTTTACTCCTTTGAGCAATATCTCTATTTTACTTTGTTTATTGTATTTTTATGTGAATACCAAGCGCTATAGGGAAACCTCAATATAAGAAAATCTATAAATTCTGTCAATCTATTCTCATTCACTTTTCATATTTTTTTACCCAGTTTAGGCATGCCTTACTCTGGGAGGTTGAAGTCTAGTTAAATGAACCCTTTTGGCTCAAATAGACTATTTTTCAAACGTATGCTAAAGACCTGTTATATCTTTTATTCAGTTGGACAGTCTTAGCCCGGGACACAGCACATCAGAGGTTTGTGGTTGCGCAACGTGAGTATTCTAGAGTCACTAACAGTCGTCAAACTGCCAGTCCGTGTCCATGTCAGAGTTAATAAAGTCAGAGTTGGCGTCTGAGTCACTATCACATAAAATCGAGTCCTCGTCCGGGTCTACAAGAGCTTTCGTATTTTCAATCAGTGGCCACTCAGTTAATTCCAAAAGCATTTAACTATCTTTGAACTTCATACCATCGTTTAAAAGCTGGTCCGAGTCCGGATGACCTGGAAAATTGACACATCTCACAATGCGTTTCAGGTATTTCTTGGAGAATGACGCAGATGTGTTCACCACGGCCTCTTAATGAATGAATCTGAATAAATGGTTGTGCATGTTAACCTTTAACAACACTATGTGAAGCTGGTTGTATCAATTCAATCAGACTGTATCCTGTTCTCGCCTCCTGCCGTTGTAAGTCAATTAAATTCTGCTGCACTTGCCATCCCATCAATTCCCTCTAAAGCTCGTCGTTTGCTATTTCAGCCGTGTGGCGCAACCCCCTCCACTTCACCTCAACCGTCAGTGTCTACAGGCCATACTTCCCTGCCAAGTTCTTAGATCCCACATTTGTAAAAACTATATTTGCGCCTCACTCATTTGAATGTGTAGTGAGTCTTTTCTGTTTGAGTAGAAGCACATATCGTGAACTCCTGAGGGGAAAAAAAAGTCTACAGAATCCGTTGATTGCAGCTGAGAAAGTGGTAACTAAATATAGGAGCACCTGACCCAACAGCGGCACAATGCTTTCAACAAGGGCAGAAGCGGTCACTGACTCAGACACACTTGAAAGACTATGCAAAAACAATTTGGATTATTCAACAGCTATGAATATATATTCAATAAAAAAACAAGGACATTTCCAGTTTTGAGTTTTTGGTTAATAGAAGAAAGCTGTATCCATTTAGTGTGTTCAGTAATTTTCTGCCCAGAAAAAGAACATCTACAGGTGACAGTCCAAAGATTCTTATAAAAACTTCCAAAAACAAACAGCTCTGTCCATCTCCTCTGACACTGATATCAGACAGACATTCAAAGGTTCAAAGGGCCGTTGGTCACACCCCTGATCATAGTCCCTAAGACACAAATATTTTAAATCATTTTCCTTCGTTCCAGTTTTTTCCTTCCAAAGTGGCCGCAGTAAGTCATTTGCCTCCAAGTGTGCAGCTGCTTGCACAACAATTTGACCCAGAAAACATCATTTATCAAGGCAACTACAGCCCGTTTCAAACCCAATACAACTCGTGAAGAGCTGCAAAAATATTGCATGTGCAAAAAAAAAAGACAAGAATACATATTATTATTATTATTATTATTATTATTATTATTATTATTATTATTATTGACATAATGCATCCCTTATCTTGAGAGTGTTGTTGAACATTTGGAAAGTGATCGATTAAATCAACTTTTCATCATTAAAACACTTAAAAAAATTATTATCTAGATTAGTTTAAATGTCTCAAATTGAGCATAATATTTTGAGTTGTTTTGACTCGTTAAGATTTAGTAGGGCATTTGACATAGATTATTTCACTTGTTCGATTCATTACATTTTGTCTATATTTCTGGCTGAATGGGGTAAGAAAATTGCACTTGTCCCATTGACAGTTTTAGTTTCGTATTTCAAGCAAGATTACTTTATGACACCAGTCTGAAATGTCATCAAACAAGCAAAGTATTCTTGGTCCGATCAGGAATCAAGTCTAAATGAGTGAAAATCGCTCAAATCTCAAATTGAGTAATTTAAATCCATTCAAAACCATCTTCAAAAAGCACTCATTTCCAACCTTTTAAATCTGAAATCATTCCAAGTACCCCCTACGAGGTGGTTGCGTACCCCCAGGGGTCCCTCATGCCTCTGGTTGGGTAACAATGAAATAAGGAACAAACTAAATGTGAATTTGTCACAGCGTAATGTTGCTCAATTTAGATGTAATATTTTAGCTGCTCATTGCTCATAAATGCCCTTCTATCTGGGATAATCCTGCGACAGCAAAATAAAGAACTGCCTCTATAATTCTTGAAATTAAATGTGGTCATGCTCTCGAATTCTAATGCCCTTATAAAAGAGGCACCCGGGCTGATTTGTGAATGTCAGATGAAATGCTAAAGGTTCTCGTGAAGACTCACTCTTTGCCTGTTCCCCAAATGTAATGAGAATACGGTGCATGGCATAATGGAGGTCCTTTACCCTGCAATTTTGTCACCCACAGAAAGAAAAGGTTATGAATAAGATTATCACACAAGTGATGGGAAACGAACGCCTACAGGAAGAGCTGAAAGAAATGAACAAGGAGATATTATTTTGGGATAGTGCCATGAAGCTCATAAAGTCTATTTGCACAACATTGGTAAACAATATATTCAAACTGACTGTGAAGTTAATTTTTCAGCTGGATATAGAACTGTACGTTTTACTATAAATGTCTGTAAAGGAAAGAAGTCATATTTTGCAGCCTGCTATAAAATGTTACTTGCATTGGAAATATCTCCTCTGCTCATCATTTGCGAGGGGTACCTCTTATTAAACTATTGCCTGGGGTTCCATCCTTGCTGAGTTTTTAAAACATTACTTAGGATAATTTATTCCAAGAGGAGCACAAAGGGAAAATTTATAATCATTAATACACTTCTGTTCTTTTACGCTGATCTGAGCAGAGTTATTTCAGCAAACTGAAATGTCACCAGCTGATTTATGTGGAAGACAATTCAGCCACGGTTGCTGTAACACTGCACGGTATAGGCCACTCATTAAGACGCTTCAACACTCAACTACAAATGCATCAAACTTTCATTAAAAATACACTTTACACATAAAAAAAAAAAACATCATCCTGCTGCTCCCTTTTTTCATCATATGCTGCCCCTGCAAAATAGTCACAGTGATTGTGCAGATTTGTTTTATTCCAGATGGCCTCATGACGGAAACGATGGTCCAACGACCTTCCAGTTCCCAGGCGAACGGCCCAAACATTGCGCTCCAGCCGCCCTACGAAGGATATTGATGTTGCCTCAGGATTCAAATGTAAATCTGTGGAGGCTTGTTGTGGTACAGCAGCTGTCCGGATGTTGCCCGTCAAATCTCTTCTTAATCACAACGATATAAAGAAACCTACGGCATGTGGACAATCTCACAAGGACAGTATGACCTCGAAATCAAAAAGGGATGGCAACGCAATGAGCGTGATTCAAAATTCATTATGATAAACCTTCAGATAATCATAAAAAAAGACTTGTGTAACACTGCATTTAAAACACATGGACGGTCTTTATGGCCTCCTCTTAGACTTTATTGTCGCGATACATCACTCACACATGAGCTTGACATGTGGCGATATCTTGCCTCTTAACCTTTAGGTGAGCTATAAACCTGTAACAGACCTGCCATAATAAATGATGGATCTGACCCTGACCATTCAAAGGGATTACTCAATAACACCATTTGAAGCCCTAATACATTGCTGCTGAAAAAATATTCCAATACCCGCCAATGATATGTAACCCTAACAAAAATACGCAGTAAACACTTCTAGTAAATGTACTTTAGAGTCGATGAAAAGCAGCACTAAGTAACTTCTTTACCTTAATAAATCCTTTTGTGTAGTCCCTCTGGGGGTAATACAAGTGTTAATGTGATGATGGGGGTCTTTCATCTCCCACCGGTGTCTCTGGCCAGAAAACCACAATTGCAACTTGACTGCCACCCGGGTTGGAGCAGCAATACATCTAATAGAATCACGAAGAAGAAGCTAACAGGCTAACGGGCAAAGCTAACTGCGGGCTAGCGCCACTTAAACAGTAGCCTAGTTTGAGTGAAAACAAATATTTCCATTGTGTAATTGGATGTACAATATCCCTCTCTCCCTTTGTCTTAGTAGTATTTACTTTCACAGACAATTAATAAGTACAACAACGCAACATGCTACAACACCTGCAGTGGCACTTATGGCCTCTAGGGGCATGAGTTACTTAGAACTGCTTTAATTAGAATTGCTATAATATCAAATACCATCATAAAATCTGCATAGGAAAACACTAGTTGCACGCCACATAGTACATACCAAATCATTACATTCACACTCCAGTGGACAAACTGCCTTTGCATACAAATAATCCATTTCCTCTTTTGAAACCAGCTCAACTTAATTTTACCCGAGAATATCCCCCGCTCTATATTTAGCTACTGGCCCTGATTTTAAGGTCTTAATTGAATCCGGAGCCCGCCGTCTGCCGGAGCCCACGATAGAGCAGTCCCACAGATCGGAATGAAAGGGGTGCGTCCAAATCCTGTGAAAGTGGTCAAATCCTCTTTGTCCGAGCGTGTTTAGCCCCGAGGAAGCCAGTCTCAGTCAGGACTCGCAGGTTCAGGAATTTGACTCGAGGAAGCTCCCCGCTCCAATCCTCCCTCTATCCGCTAATCCTTATTGATTAATGGCTCCAGAGGACAATTACCGTTCCTCTGATGAGCTCCAGGATGAGGCAACACAGATATTCCCCTCACTTTCAGTTGTAAATAAAAATGCTTATATGCAAAAAGGGAAAATTCATTTCTTTGTGCCATTTTTATATATAAAAAAGGTAGGCCCCCAAAGATGGATAAGTGCAGAATTGAGTGTGGCAGGACATTTTTAATCTCGAGGAGCTGCTAAAGTGTGGCATGAAGAGCGAACCCCCAGTGAGCAGCAGAATTCAAAGGCATATACATTAGCACAGAGAAGTGAAGGCTCTTTATGTGATTTATAAAGGCACAATTCAGATTTATCTCCGCAGGATAAGGGGGCTTCCGTGCTTCAAAATATTCCCCAAAGACCATGCAAACTGGGATGATTAAGCTATAAGGCTCAAACACTTCTAAACAGTACCTCAGGAGGCTAGTATTTCTCTCCATTCAAGCAATTTTGATTTCACTTCGGTTGTTTCTTCTACCCTGATCTTTATTCCCTGCATTTTGTTGCATTATAGATGAAACATTAAACGGTCTTCCACATTTCTAAATCCTATGATCCATCGCCGGACCTGTTCTGAAAAGTTCTGCGCTAAAATGGGGGCTAATCAGTCATTGATTGACTAGCATGCTGTTAGCCAAAAGTCAAAGCTTGTCTTCACGGATCTACAAGGTGTTATTCCCACTGCTGCCTACAGAGGGCGGTTCAGGCCAATTTGAAATCCTCACCATCCCAGGCTCTCTCTTCTTACTGTCTTGTATTGTGTCATAAAAAGAGTAAATAATTCTAAATCAGAGCTATTGCAAGGCTAAAATGTAAACATATTAGTAGTAGTTATAAGTATAACTAAAACTGATTGTTTGCCTATTTCTATGTTACTGTGCAGTTTTGTGGAAGCCAAAAATGTGTAAAACTCATTCAGATGGAAGACCACAGATATTTTGCAATATATTGTGCACAACATTGCGCTAACAATAATTTGTTGATTTTTTTTTTGTGCAGCCCTTCTACACTTCTATGACAAAGATAAAAAACAAAATTTACCAAGAGGTCAAATGCAGGTATTTGGTTTAGTTCTTAGAAGCTAATCTACCCCGCTTCCCTCTAGACTTCCACTCAATGAGAAGTACTGCTACAGTGCGCCGGATATGAAGAGGATGATGCAGCATTTGGCAGTCTTCTCAGCCCAGCCTTTGGGTATACAATGATGTAATCTCTGTTTATTGTGAGCGAGTGATTGCTTACCTCTCCAAAGCACAAGATAACAGGAGAATATGAAAAAAAAAAAAAACAGATGTTGTACTTGGATTTGTATCAACATTTACTGCATCCAACCTATATAAAATGTTTTGCAGACCTATGCAATTGGAAAGAGGTGTATTCTGGTAAAACAAGAGTTATATAGAGAGCTGCATAACCTGGGTCTGACTTCTACTCTAAACTCAAGAGCCTTGAGTAGTGCAGCAACAACAGCAATTAGCTGGAGCAGAACAGAGAGGCCTGCCAGACAAGCCAGGTGCACCGACACTTCAGCTTTTCGTGCAATGTAAAGTCAAATGTCACACAGAAAGAAGCAAAGAGGAAAGTAATCTCATATCGACTTTCTGATTGATCTCTTAAGAGTAGAAAATAAAATAAATAGAATGGACACCTTGAAACTTCAGCTATGGCCTCCTTCCATATTAGTCATTGCTGTGGTGTCATAACACCTTTCTTATGGCCTACTTTTTTGAAAAAGTCTCATCATGGCACTGTTTTTGCTTCCAATTAGCATTTTCCACAAGATGTTCTGGAATATTTTTTTAATTTACACAACAAAGAAAATCACATAATGTGCACTTCAGCAGCTTTACTTTCTAAAACACAAACAGGATTGACACCAAGTTCTGCAGCTTGCTATTTCTAGCATACTTGTGTCGATGTAGTCAATCACTCATGGACAGATAAGGGACTTGTATATAAAGCAAGTGATCAATGTACCATTCAGTAAATAATATGGCACAAAGAAACGTGTCAATCACATTTATCTCCAGGACAATGGCTGCCATTACGAGCAAAAGCATTTACACAATTTATTGAAAGATTCACCCCCCCTTCCCCACAATGTAGTCATTAAGGAACTCTATGTGCCCGATCTGGTGTTTCTGAACGCAGACTTTAGACTCGACTTTTGCGCGCTGTGCAATTTTTTTTGCATTTGCCATCAGGACGTCATGACAGTGTGAATACCTGACAGAAAATGACACTGAATACACATTTTTGCAAAGATTTGGCCATTTCAAAGGCATGTGGTCTTAAACTTTTGATCAGCTGCAAAACAGAGTTTGTTGTGTTAGGGATTTGTTTTGTTGTCTTTCTGCTCCCCCTCCTTTTCTGTTTCTGTGCAGGGCGTGTGTGACGGGGATGTGTCTGGCTCCTCCAGGGGAATGAGCTACACCTGAAATTACTCAATCATTTGCAGTTTTCAAGACCCTTGTTCTCCCTCCACATCCCTGCCAGATTATTACGTCTACTTGGTAGTGTTCAGTTTGAAGGAGCTATTGAAAACTCTTTTTTTGGATTCTAATATTTTTTCCTTTGCGCAGGTCTCCTGGTGCCTCTCCTGGAGTCAACCAATCTGCCAGCCAGCCCCCTGACTCTCCACTGCCTAGCCTGCCTGCCGTATGTCAAGGAAATACATTTTTTGAACTTTGTTTGGTCAGTCTCTGGCTCTGCTTTGGGGTTTCTATTTACAAACCGTAACATGTTGTCTTCAATAAAAGATTTACTCTCTTTTTTGTCTCACTCCCATTTCTTCTTGTTGCATATTGAAGTTCTACTTTGAATTTTTCAACTGATCTTGTGGAGTGTATGAAGGTAAGCAAGCAATGCTAATACCAGCTAAAGGTGTGCGAACAGCGGTTAAATGCTATCATCGGCAAAATCACCTTTATCAACGGCAATATGGAGTTATTAAATATTACATCTGTGTGACCTGCATGTTAATAGTGAGGACTGTTCACTCTTTCGTTTGCCAATCAGACATTATTCTCGGTTCAGCGCGCTTTGGCCACGGTCAAAGGTCGGTCCCAAAACTTGTGCCTAGTCAGACCGGTTTGGCCTTGGCAGTGGAGACGCTTGCCCAACAGGGTTTGCCTGTCGCCCACTGGGCTGGGTAGGGCCTGCCAGTGGAAACACCCCATAAGGGGATAGACAGACTCCCATGATATGTAGTGGTCCCTCCCCATGCTTTACCGCCAACAGACCCAAATAGACTGGAATATTTCCACTACTGTGGGTGTTGGGTATATGGCTGGAACTCGTGTTGGTGTTTTGATCACGTTTCCGTGCGTGGAGTTTGCCGTGGAGTTGCGGGACCATTGGTATGTTCTCTCTCTCTCAGGAGCTGGACAATGTTTAACTCACAGTGGGAGAAATAGTTTGTCCTGCATGTGTTTAATAAGATGCACGAGGCTGCACGCAATGTTATTGTAGAAAGGAGGGAGAAGAGGAAGAGCTCGTTGTAGTCAGTGTATTTTGTAGTACACCCCGCCTCATCTGCCTCAGGCTGCCAGCGAAAGCACTGGCCCACTGTTCTTTGTCAATCAATCAATCTTTATTTATTTTATTAGGAGAATTGCTGAAGCAAACTCCCAGGATTTTACATTCTCTCAATACGACCTACAGAACACTGAGATCGACATCGACCCGGAAAATAACTTTTTTACTAGAGCTACCAATGACTGTCAATATTACACAGAGGATCTGTACAATAGTAAACTTAAGAGCATTAAGGCATTCACTGTAATCCACTTCAATAGTCGAAGCCTCTATGCAAACTTTGACCACATCAAAAGCTTCTTAAAACAGTTTTCCACACCATTCAGTGTCATTCTAATCACAGAAACATGGATTAATAATGACAGAGAATTTGAGTTTTCTATTGATGGTTATGAATTTATAAGTATGAACAGAAAGAACAAGCATGGAGGGGGCGTAGCTATGTTTATAGACTCCAACTATAGTCACAAAGTAATGGAAAATAAGACAATGGTGGTGGATGATACACTTGAATGCCTTACTGTTGAAATTACAAGACAAAAAAAGAAAAATATCATTGTGAGTTGTATTTATAGAACACCTGGCTCTGATGTAGATGTTTTTTCTAACTGGATGGAGGAGCACTTTTCAGGATTAAATCATAAAGTCATGTTTGTGGGGGGAGACCTCAACATCGATCTGTTAAACCCATATAAACATAAAAAGACGGACGAATTTATAAATACTTTATTCAGTATAGGTCTGTTTCCTCTAATCACTAAACCAAGTAGAATAACAACCCATAGTGCAACCTTGATTGATAACATTTTCTCAAATGAAATTGAAAGTGATACAGTCAGCGGGTTAATTATAAATTATATTAGTGATCACCTTCCAGTTTTCGTTATGTATAAAAATGGATATGTAAAAGATGAAGAGGAAAACAAGTATTGGTTTAGAAGGGTAAAAACAGAGAAAACTATTGATGCATTTAAAAAGGAGCTTTTAGCTCAAGACTGGAGTATTGTGTACAGAGAGAATGACACGAATATGGCATATGATGAGTTTACACGAGTATTTCAAAAGGTATACGACAAAAACTGCCCAATGAAGAAATACAGTAAAAACAGAAAGTGTAAAGAAACACCATGGATGTCTAAAGGTTTACTAAATGCTTGCAAGAAAAAAAAAAATCTTTACAAAAACTTTATAAGTATCCGAACAAAAGAAGCTGAGGATAAATATAAGAAATATAAAAATAAACTGACAGGTATCATTAGAAAATGTAAACAGGATTATTATAATACATTGTTAGATACTAATAAGAATAATATTAAAGGTTTATGGAACATCTTAAATAGTATAATTCGAAATAAACCAAGAACGATTAATTATCCAAAATATTTCAAAGATGAGGATAACACTTTAAATAATATGAATGAAGTCGTCGAAACATTTAATAAATTCTTTGTAGATGTTGGACCGAACCTTGCTGCAAAAATTGCAAACGTTGAGAACTATAATTGTGATCTGATAGAAGCAAATCCTATGTCCCTGTTCCTCAAACCTGTGGAGGAAAAGGAGATACTGGACATTGTTAAAGGGTGTAAAAATAAAACTTCGACCGATTACCATGACATGGACATGAAAACTTTAAAAACTGTTATTGAAAGTATCTCTAAGCCGTTAACATACATCTGTAACTTATCGTTGCAAACTGGACAATTTCCTGATAGTATGAAAGTAGCAAAAGTGATTCCTCTGTTCAAAGCAGGAGATAAACATCTCTTTACAAACTATAGGCCTGTTTCCCTTTTACCGCAATTCTCTAAAATCTTAGAAAAGGTTTTTAACTCTAGACTTGACAGCTTTATCGAAAAGTGTAATTTACTCTCGGACAATCAGTTTGGGTTTAGGAACAATCACTCAACCTCACACGCGCTCTTTGATATAACTGAAGAAATAACTAATGCTGTAGATAACAAGAAATGTGCAATAGGGTTATTTATTGACCTGAGTAAAGCGTTTGATACAATAAACTATGATATATTAATTAATAAACTAGAACTTTATGGAATTAGCGGGGTAGCTCTACAGTGGGTTACCAGTTACTTAAAAAATAGAAAACAATGTGTGAAAATCGGTGATTATCAGTCGAGTTGTCGACAAATTGTCTGTGGTTTACCTCAAGGTTCTATTCTGGGCCCAAAATTGTTTAATATGTATATTAACGACATTTGTAAAACGTCTGAAATACTTAAATTTATCTTGTTTGCTGACGATACAAATATTTTTGCATCAGGAGACGACTTACAGCAGCTGTGTCGGATTGTTAACTGGGAACTCAAAAGTGTCAACAAGTGGTTCAAACAAAATAAATTATCTTTAAATCTGAGTAAAAGCAAAATGATGATATTTGGCAACTGTAACTCCAATGCTCAGGAAGCAATTCAGATAGAAGGTGTTGTTATCGAGCGAGTGCATGAAATCAAATTCCTTGGTGTGATTATTGATGACAGAATTACTTGGAAATCTCATATTAAATATATATCTACGAAAATTTCTAGAAGCATTTCAGTAATTGCAAAAGCAAAGCACATTTTAAACATCAAAGCTCTACATACCTTATACTGTTCTCTGATTTTGCCCTACTTATATTATTGTACTGTGGTTTGGGGTAGTACTTACAAAAACACAGTTAAACCAATAATATTGTTGCAAAAAAGAGCTATCCGAGTAATTCATAAAGTTGGGTTTTTGGACCACACAAACTCATTATTTTTAAAATCAAAGATCATGAAGTTTTGTGACATTGTTGAGTTCCAAACTGTTCAAATGTTATTCAAAGCAAGGTATAAATTGTTACCAAACCAATTACAAAGAAGGTTCCAAGAACGTACTGGTCGTTATGAATTACGTGATGAATTAAACTTTAGGATTCAGAAACATAGCACAACTTTGAAAAGTTTTAGTCCAACAGTTAATGGTGTTCAATTGTGGAATAAACTGGAGATGGATTTGAAACGATGTCCAAACATCAACCTGTTCAAATATAAATACAAACAAAAGACTTTTGAAATATACAGACAAGAAGAAATGTGTTGCCACTAGGGGGAGCAGTAGGATGGATTATGTGTATTGTTCCTCTATAATCTGGAAGAGTGTTGCTGCTTGGAACGGTTGTCATTCTATTGCTCAAATTCACAAATGGAGAATTAGGGTTGGCAGGTTATGGATCTGTTGAGAGGAATCCTCCCAACGGGCTCTAAACCTTGTCTTTTAATGCACCACTCAGCATAGGAACATATTCTACAAAATCAGCTGTTAGGGCAGCCGTGTGGGGGTTTGTTGATTGGGAGTTACTGCCCTCTTCATCTGGCCCGCTCTACACTTTGGCTTTTTAATGCACCACACTATGCAGGGCTACAGCATACTTCCCATATAACTCAATTAAATAAATATATAATAATAATGATTATGGAAATTACACCCAAATTAAAATTATACTGAGAATGGTAATGACAACTGGAAAGTATCAAGATCTCAGATTATAATATCTATTAATGTACCTTCATAACATAAAAGTAACTCTCGGTTATCAAGGGTAAAAATCTGAAAGAAATATATTAAGGATCACATTTTTTTTTTTTTTGACTGCTTTGTTCTAGACATCGTACATGAAACAAGATTGTTGTTGTAGCTGTGCGTTGCTTCAATTAATTGTATAAACAGTTCATATATTATTATTTTTTTTGGTAAGTTTGTAAGTTGGTCTGTATGAATGTAGCTGCTTGAAATGTTTTAAATGTTCTTTTTTTATTTATTTTATTGCACTTGGGGGTGGGCACTCATAAGCTTTTGCTTCAGCCCACTCCTTTTGAGCACTATGTGTACTGCTCAAATAAACAAATAAACTAAACTAAACTAAATGGCGCTTTTCATACAGTTCATGTAACATAAAGTACTTTACAGATTTAAAAACATTCTCTCACACCCACCTCCTCCCACAAATACAAACACATTGTCGTATTCACATTCTCCCAACCATCTCCCCAGGATAGGATTCCATATTGCAATGAAGCTGATACAACATCTAAGTACATGCTTATCTCACACAGCATCAGGACTCCACAGAATGTGTCTGAGAGTTTCTCTATAAAAACATGTGCGCAGAAGGGCCGTGTAGCTGAAAGCTCTGACAGTGCATGAGATATAGGACCTGAGGCTGCATGGATTCACACTCACACCACAGCACCGTAATGAGGCTATTAAAGGATGACACTGGTCCACAAGGTTCAGGCTGACTTATTACACACAATAGACTGGTGAAATTAAGTGGTCAAGTTTAAGAGAACATAATGAGATTGCGTTTAAAAAAGAAAATTCACACGGCACAAAGCTTAATTTAAATGATATACGACTTTATTTTTTCCGCAAATCAGTCAATAGTGAGAAATGGATAAAGTCCAAACATTGTCCAAAATGCATTGACAATTTGTAATAAATAAATGCAAAAAATAAATAAATCAAAAACACTTTTTACAGTCTTTTGTTGACCATTCATGATTTGGAGAAATTACTGATTGCCTCAGTTTCAAAGTCTAATAGTTGATTTCAGATCCTTGCACACTGTTGTTGTGGTTAAAAATACTCCAAATGTAAGCTCCAGGTGTTCACCGATTGTGCAGCTGCATCACACACTCCCGTGGTGCTCCCTGGGCCTATAACTGCTACCACAGACAGATTCACCAAAGTCAATTCTCTATTTAACTGGGGCGCTTAAAGTTATGACCGATGTGGTGTGAAGCATGAAAATATGTCTGCCCCCGGGGCACAAAGCCCTATAAGTTAGAGCAGACAGTGGAGTGTAAATCCTAAACAACTCCTCGGGTCCTGTACAGCGAGGCGGACACAGTGCATTTATCAGGGGCGCAGACAGTTATGGGGAGATTCTTCACATTCAGGGCACAAAATCTGTTCTTGCTCAAACAAAGCTCTACTGAGTTTGGATTAATAATACAACTTGTCAACTTTTCCGAGTTGATCAAATGTTGTTTATTTTTAAATAATGTTTGACTTCTGCTTATCAAGTCTGTCTCCGTCTCAACAGCTCAAAACACTTGCTCCCCACCTGTTCAGGTCATAAGGTAATGCTACTCTATTTCCAACGTCCAGACGCCAGCCCCGTTTCTCGTCACTGTTCGCTTTATTTCAGCACTCAAATTTGCCTCCACTTCAAACAGGCAGCAAGTCATTTTAGTTTTTAACTCCTCTCTTGTGTTCCAGCTGGTGGTTAGTCTCCGCAGTGTATGTGTAGGGTTCAATAGCCTTTGCCTGTTTTTCTGTACAATATTTTAAAGTGATAGTCTCTAAGATTGTAATATTGAAAGCCACGAAACGAAATAAATTATACATTTATGTAATGTTTTTTTATTTAAAACCCATTTATGGGCTATTTACAAAGAAAGCAAGAATGTATGTCATTTTGCCATAGAGGGTGCAGTTTATTGTCTTTGCCCACGAACAAGAAGCTTTGACCTGAGACTGGACTTGGAATGTTGTCACACGCGTAAAACCAGCCTCAGTGTCAGTCATTTATAGAAGAGGGTTAAATTAGGAACAAAGAAGAAACTGACGAACTAAAGATTAGCCTCTACAGATATGTATCAATGTACCGGTAATGATTTCTAATTGTCAGACCAGACATGTTTCGGCTGCACTCGGCCGCCTTACACACAGCACATAACACTTCTGAGGAGAGCGAGCAGCCAAAACATGTCAAAATGGGAAGCAAACATACAGGTCTGAAATCATAACATTCGTGTGCAATGTGCCAGCAATGCTTTGTAAATGAACAGTTAATTGGCCGCAAACCCCTAAAAACTTTTCACCTGAACAAGCGAAAGAGCTGGGAGAGAATTAACTACAAAGATGATCCTGCTCCCATCGGCAGAGACGAGTTAGAGCGCTGGAGGCAAGCCTGCGGCGCTGGACAACAGTCTGACCAGAGAACACTGCTGACCTCAAATAAATGTCTGGGTTCAGATTAAAACCAATAAAATACCCATGGCCTCGTACAACAACACCTCATGAAATCATACAAGAGCAGCTGAAATGTGAAACTGATCATTGAGTATATTTTGGGAATAAAGAAAAAAACTAATAAAAATGGCAAAAGCAGGCACGATACGCTGACTGTTGAGGCTAATAAAGCAGGAGACATGGGTGGAGCTTAGGGTGACCACATGACATGGTGGAACATTTCGTACAGGATCTGAGGGAGCGGTGCGTACACGTGCATTGTCTACCAAGCTGTGCGTTCATCCCAACGAGCATGCGCATCTGAACAGAGCGAGGCGTCACGGCTCTTCAGTAATAATAATGGCTTACACTTGTATTGTACTTTCTAAGCTTGTGTCACCAAGTTTCTCAAAGCGCTACAATAATTATTCATTCACTTCATACTGAGTGGTGGTAAGCTACTATTGTAGCCATTGGGGAAGACTGGCGGAAGAGAGACTACCAATATGCACCATCGGCCCCTCCAACCATCACTAACCACTCATTCACTCATTCATTCTGGACATGTTTTTAGTGGCAGAGGAAACTGGAGTACCCGGAGGAAACCTACGCAGACACGGGGGAAACATGCCACACTCCCGTCTGGCTGTGGATCAAACCCGGGACTAGCTGTGAAGCACAAGCGCTAACCACTGCACCACCATGCTGCCAAAAAGGCTTTAACACAAACCAAGGAGTGTTTGAAGGGTTTTACCGATGATCTCCAATACAATTCAGCGTGGGACGAGTGAGTAAAGCACCACAGTGAGAAAAGAGTTAGCGGCAGCCGCTTTATAAATGAGAGAAAGACAGTAAGTACAAGAGTTCTTTCTTGCCTCTTCCTGCAGCTCTCGTCTCTGTCCTCACAGCCTACAGCAATCCCTGTGTCAGTCACAGTTAGGACAAACTGTCTGCCACCAGATAAACACCTTGAGCTGACACATTTCACACCTGTTACTGACAAAACAATCGAAGAGGTTATCTCCGGTCTGAGTTCATGTACATGCTGCCTTGATGAATTACCCACTAGAGAAAGTAATATATCAACAGCTCACTTACTTTCTCCTATCTAACAATGTGTTTGATACTTTCCAGTCAGGATTTAGGCCCCACCACAGCACTGAGACAGCTCAGATCAAGGTGACAAATGATATCCGTATGAACACCAACGCAGGTAAGGTCTCAGTTTTAGTTCTGCTGGACCTGAGCGCTGCCTTTGACACAGTGGACCACGGGATCTTACTTCACAGGTTAGAAAACTGGGTGGGAATCTCTGGTACTGCTCTAAACTAGTTTAAGTGCTATCTGGAGGACAGGACGTACTTTGTCGAAATTGGCAACTGTGTTTCAGACAAAATTGCCATGACCTGTGGAGTCCCCCAGGGGTCAATCTTGGGACCCCTCTTATTCAACTTGTACATGCTTCCATTGGGTCAGCTAATAAACAGCATCAATGTGTCGTACCACAACTACGCAGATGACACTCAGATGTACGTGTCACTGACGGCAGGTGAACATGGGCCTGTAGATACTCTCTTTCACTGCATCGAACAGATCAGTTAGTGGATACAAAACAACTTTCTCCAACTAAACTCAGACAAAACTGAGATCATTGTTTTTGGCCCACAGACACAAGGACAAAGTGTTATCAGTCACCTTGAGTCTCTCTCTCTAAAACCAAAAAATCAGGTTAGAAATCTAGGAGTAAACATGGACTCAGACCTGAACTTAAACAGCCACATTAAAGCAATAACATCATCAGCTTTTTATCATCTGAAAAACATTGCTAAGATCAGAGGAATAGTGTCAAAACCAGACTTAGAGACACTCATCCATGCATTTGTCTCCAGCAGGTTAGACTACTGTAACGGCTGCTCACTGGCCTTTCTAAACGAGCTGTTAGAGCTGCAGTACATCCAGAACGCTGCTGCTCGAGTCCTGACAAGAACCAGGAAATACGACCATATTAGTCCAGTGCTCCGGTCCCTGCACTGGCTTCCTGTCATTCGGAGAATAGAATTTAAAACGGCTCTGCTTGTGTACAAGTCTTTTCATGGTTTAGCACCAAAGTACATCTCTGACATGTTAGAGCCGTATGAACCATCTCGGGTCCTGAGAACTTCAGGGAGGGGTCTCCTGGTGGTTCCCAGAGTCAATGATAAACACGGTGAAGCTGCATTTCAGTTTGATGCAGCTACAATCTGGAACAGTCTTCATGAGGATGTGAGACAGGCCTCAACTCTGACAATGTTCAAATCCAGGCTGAAAACAGTTATTTTTACCCGTGCATATGAAAACTGAAAGTATTTTATCTGCACTCTTGCCTTTTATTGTAATTGATAAATGTTTATGTTGATGTTTTAATGATTGATTTGATCTGTTTTCTTGTAACTTTATGCAACTGTGAAAGTACTTTGAATTGCCTTGTGTATGAATTGTGCTCTACAAATAAACTTGCCTTGCCTTGCCTATAATGACCCACCATGTCCCTATCTTATAGGACAGGTTTGCAGACCCGGGTACGGGGAGGAGCGTCACTGTGCACCTGCGAGTGCTAGCGCTCTCCCAGCAATAATAACCAGAGTTAACAGAGGCGTGTGGTTTTCTTTAATCAGGCAGTTACTTCTGCTGATCCGGAACTAGGATCATTTTTGGGACAGTTTGGGCTGGATTCGAGGTCCGGGACAAAATAGCTTGATTTCTGGTTTCCCTAGAACATGTTTTCTTTCTTACCTTTTTGACAATTGAAGCCCCACTAATTTTCTTAAACTGCACACAATGTAAAATGTACCCTGTCCGAGCATTGAACCCAGGACCTTCGAGCTGTGCTACAATAGCACAGCACTCTGCCACAATAATACATTTTATTTGTTTAAGCACTGAAGGACGCCATTACGTTAAAGAAAACAATGCCAAGTCCTCACCCTTTCCATTTACCACCTCCTGTGCATAGGCCTCAGAAACTCGGCTAACTAACTTTATAAAAATCTGTGTCTCCAAATATTTGCTCCAGTACAATATCTGATGATTTCATCTCGTTCGTATTCAGCCAGCAGATTACCACCGGGGCCTGTTCATTGTGATTCCTGATTCATCTATGAGAAATTACACACTGAGTTTCCCGGTACTTCCCCCATGAGCCTGGTTTTGTTTTGGCTTCCTCTGATAAATATTCATTTGATATTCAAATTCAGAATGCATGAATAGGTGTTTTCATTTCGTTTGTGGTTCTGGTCCCACCTCTGTGGCAGACATCTCCATTGACAGGATATGAATGAAATCGGCATGAGGGAGACGATTTTAGGAAGTCATGTTGTTCTCTGTAGCACACAGTGGCCACTGTAAACAATAGGAAGAACACGCAGAGCTGCTTTTTACATATTTATAATACATTTCTCCTATGACTTGATATTTATTTAGTTCTGTTTTTTTGGTTTCACTTCCCATCTTTCCGCTCATTCCAGTCCAGTCAATGGGAAGTCTTACTAATTCTATTATAAAAATGCTTTGGAGCTGCCGTTGTCCTGTTTAACCCCATATGTTTCACAATCACTCTCTTTGTGCTACAGAGAAAGATCATAAAGGACACAAAGGAATGCTAACCGACGAAGCTTACTTTGGTCGCTCAGCGTGACCTTGCAGAAAAATGTCATCAAAATACATCACAGTCAGTATTTCTGAGTTAAGTTGATTCTACACTCATTTTTCAATTTGCATTGTCCAGGAAGCATCAAGTTGGATAAAGCTACTATATGTTCTTAAATCAAAATGCTGCCATCAATACTTTGCTCAGGGTGTGGCAACATATCTCATCCGTCCACATCTTCTTCATCTGACTTAAATATCTTAGGCTGCCACAACACGGGCGAGTGCAAAATGTAAATGATCCCAGTCTCCACTCGGTGTGCATCACAAACCTTCTTTCAGATGGAATACTTTTGTTTCAGGGATGTGGGTTCCTAAGCAAATATGTTTTAGCTGAAATGGTTGAAGAGAAGCATGGAGGAACTGGCCTCGCCCGTTTGTACTGATAGCATTTTTGGTGCAGCATCTGTCTGTGATGAGGGACCATTACAGAAGGTCATTTTGACTGTCTATACATCAGCAGAGCAGAGAGGCCCGGGGCAGCGGCACATGCTCGCCTACATCAGGAGAGGTCATGCTCAAGAGGTTTTAAATGGATGTTTAAGCTTTGCACTGACAATGTGGACTTTTTGATATTTTGATATTCTGTTTTAATTCTTATTATTTATATCTATTTTCTTTTCTATTTTTTACCCTTTTAAAGTGTTTATATTAATTTCAAATAAGATACCTCTGGTTACTATTACTTGATTGCACATTTTCCAGCCTATTTGCACTAGGGCTGCACAATATATCACAAAAAAATATCATATCGCGATTTTAGGTGATGCAATATCCGTATCGTGAGAAGCCACAATATCTCACAACATCACTCTTCATCGGAACTGAGATCGACACATTTTTTTTGCAAACCAAAAACAGACAATGCATTAAACTAATAAATGTGTGGAAGTTCAGTTTTAGTTAAACATGTCCTAATATAGTTCAATTTTAGTCTTGTTTTAACCCAATTTGCTGAAAAACTAGTTACTTACAATTTGTGTTTAATTAGAATGGAATATATCGTGTTGAAGTGGTTTGGTGAAATATCGTAATAATATCATGATCGCGATATTGCACATGTTACATCAATATCATTCAGCTCTAATTTGCACCCCCTGAGTGTTTCTTGAGAAAAAGTTAATTTTTCCATTTTGAGTTCAATAAAGTCATACCTCCTCCTCTTAATTGTTTGTACAGGAATAACTTGTTAGGAATAACTGTCTACAGGCCTACATTATTTGTCCCATCCATCCATCCATCCATCCATCTTCTTCCATTTGTCCGTTGCCGGGTCGTGGGGGCAGCTGTTGGAGCTGCCCAAATCACATTGCACCAGCCCCTATGGCTCCTCCTGCAGGTGGTGGGTCCACAGAAGGACGGCCTCATGGTTCTAACCGGGCCTGTTGGTCTCTCATAAGGGGCTTCTGAACCGCTCTTTGTCTGACCCGTCATCTAGGACCTGTTTGCCATGGGAGACCCTACCAGGGGCACAAAGTTCTTAAAGTAAATGACTCCTATTATTTCATATCTGAATTGAAACCACACTCACTAAAATAAAGAGTGTTCTTAATCATTAACTGATCATTAAAGTATGTTAGTCCAATAATATTCATCAGATCCAGTACAATAATGCGTACGAGATTCTTCTGACAGACCAGTCTTAATGGTCTATATACCTACAATAAAGGCGCTAAAGTTGCTTTGGAATAAACGGCTGCAATACTATTCATACTATCTGTGCCTGGGGCTGAAGCAGCTCTGTGCGGCCGTTGCATGTCAGGAGGAGGAGCAGTGTGTGCCACTGGAGGATGTTGTAAAGACATTAATGAGCGTACAGGTGCACCGCTGAAAGTGAGGAGCCCAGAAAAAAACCATAATCCGATACAAGCTTCAGTGAGGCAACTGTGCAAAAAATACCAAGTATGCAAGCAAACCCTAGTCAGAGAAGTGGGTTATACTGAGGTGGGATTATTGTAAAATGAAGCACTTTCACGGATGACCAACTCTGTGATAGAAGTAGGAGTTATGGTTTAATAATTGAAGAGACCGCTGATCTTTTATTTTAATTATAAAAGTAAAATGTAAATTGGAGTAGTGAATCAAGAAGAGCCTCTTTTCAACTTGCGGTGGAGTATATTCCCAGACAATGGGAGACTTTAGCTTTAATAATAATTATCTCCAGAGAACAACTATCCCTCCAGCTTTTCATTTATTCCCTCTCGGGTTTTAGTTTGCAGCAGATACACATACAAAGATACAAGGCAGTTAGAGGCGCTCCCTCTAATAAAGCATCCTGTTGTTTTGCTGACAAATGGCATTGAGTAAAAAAAAAAAGCCAAAGACTGAACGTAACAAAGAATATTGAATAAAATATGTTTCATTATGTTGCTTATGTTGTAAGTACAGTGTACAGTAAGCATATATTTCAAAGACACAAAGCCTTTTGAATTATTCAGCCTGAGTTGTTTTGGTGTTGAGTATTCTAGCTCTAAAGATTGAACTATACAGTAGAATAAGAGAGCAGTGGGCGATTAAGAGAACAAGAAGCGTTGACAGCCAGTAGCACTATTTTGTCGTGTCATAAAGGTATTTCCCATGGCAACTATACAAGATTATTTGTGCTATTGCATTAGATTCAATGGACTTGGGTAAGTCCTGACGACTTGATGCACATGTTTACCTAAGCCGGACAGTCTGATTTATCAGTAGAATAAGCAGGTCTCCTCACCATAGGGGTCCCGCTGAGTGGACAGCAGCTGTCCCTGAGATGGATGTGTTCAGAGCGAGGGCTCAGAATGTGCTGACGGGACGTCTCACGAGCTGCTACTGGAGAGGGAGAGAGAAAGGGAGAGGAGGATCACTGTTTTACAACAACTTTCACGGAGCCTGTCTGTCTGCAGCTAAACATGTTCATAATGGTCAGCATGTACACCGTGAAGATGACTGACATGAACAGCAATTATATATAATCACAAAAAAGGTTTACCGGTATGTACTTCCCGCTTTCCGCATTTATTTTGTATTAGGTCATTACATTGTCATTATTAACAGTTAATTACTTTAAATGACTGTTCCTATTTAAAATACCCACTCAAGTATTACTTTGTGCATCTGCCTTTTACTAAAAGATACTTACACTAAAGGAGGTATAGTAGTAGTGTAACCCTTGTGTGGTCCTTGGGTCATTTTGACCCGAAAGCCACTGGAGCCGCAGCCCATCCAAATGGCCCAAAAGCCACTGGAGAATTTTTGTAAAAAGAAGCAGAAAAAAATATGAACGTGTGGTAATTTTCAGGCTATTTTGAAGTGTACATTTTTTTGACATTAGGGTCTTTAAAGGGTGCAAAATTGAAGGACCACACGAGGGTTAAGGTTTTGACACATTTTAAAGGCATAGAATAAGTATCATCGGCTTCATGACATCCATTTTAACTTCTCATTTCAGAAATAGTATGTATTCAGTCATATATGAATGTTCTGTCTTTACTTGGTGTTTTAGAGGGTAATAAACAGTTGACTGAACTATCCTGAATGAGAGAAATGATAGTAATCACCATTGTCCCCTCTGCTGAGAGTGTACCGTCTGTGAGGCTTTCGGACACAACACGATCAGGGGTGAAAAGCAAAGCAGAACTGCAGCTTTCACGTCAAACACAGACGGAGCCGTGAAGAACATAATCATCTCAATAAACAGCTTCTGAAGGGGCAAGGTCAAGGAGGCCAGTTAGATGTCAAATGTTATTTGCAGATTTGTGGAATGGGTGCTAATTACACAACCTATTTTCTCTGGATCTGATCGCATCTGCAGCATTGTATTTGTCAACTTCTTAAGAACAGTAAGCATGGGTTCACACAACAGCGATACAACACATGCCTTGATCATTATTGCATACTTTAGATACTCAGGGCAAAAGTCGACGTGGTGTTATTCATATATTTTAGCGTAGCCTTTCCAAGAATCACAAACACGCTGTGATAATAAATCAATACAGCTTAGAGTCCAATCTGCTGCTCCACACTGACTATCGACCCATCACAACCAGTCATTCTTCCGCGACCTCGCCGAGCACACTTTGTAGTCTTGATAAATGTTAAGCTTTTAGCATTGGAAGTTTTGCCAGAAACGTCTTTCAAAGATGCAAGACAACATGTGCTGCAGCTGAGGGATGTGGTTGTATTATCAAGGGGCACAATGAGGGGAATGGAGGAATACACGTAAGGTATCAAAAGCTGATATTTGTAGTAAAATTAGTAGTACAATTTGAGAACACAGTCATCTTTAACAAGGAAAACTCTGTTCCCGCTTAATAAACATACCACTGAGAGATTCACAAGCACAATACCTGTGCAGTTAAGTGCTGCGCTGAGTGGTTTGCAGTGAAATGTCACAGCTGTGAGTCACGTTGAAACAAAACAGGACACTGAGTAATGTCCAGGTTAAAACGGTTGTTTGTGGCTCAAGTACAGTGCCTCTCGAAAGAACTAATACACCTTGAACTTTTGCACATTTTGTCATGTTTACAACCATAAACATAATGATTTTATTTGTATTTTTTTACTGGAAGTTCACACACAAGTAACAGACAATTGTGAAGTGAAAGCAAAATGATACATGATTCTGTTATTTTTCAAAAAATTGAAAAGTGAAAAGTGGGGCGTGCATAAGTATTCATACAGCATGACTTAATACTTTGTGGAACCCCCTTTTTCTGCAATAACAGCAGCAAGTCTTCTGGGGCTTGACTCTACAAGGTTTGCACATCTAGAGACTGACATTTTAGGCCATTCCTCTTTACAAAACAACTCAAGCTCTGTCAAATTAGAAGGAGAGCGTTTGTGAACAGCAGTTTTCAGGTCTTTTCACAGATTGTCAATAGGATTTAGGTCAGGACTTTGACTGGGCCATTCTAACACATTAATATGTTTGTTTTTAAACCATTCCATTGTAGATTTAGCTTTGTGTTTAGGGTCATTGTCCTGCTGGAAGGTGAATCTCCACCTCAGCCTCAATTCTCTTGCTGACTCCAGCAGGTTTTCCTCCAAAATGTCTCTGTATTTGGCTCCATCCATCTTCCCAACTATTCTTACAATCTTCAAAGTCCCCGCTGAGGAAAAGCAGCCCCATAGCATGATGCTCCCCCCACCATATTTGACACTGGGGATGGTGCACTCAGGACGATGAGCAGTGATAGGTTTGTGCCATGCATAACGTTTTTTCTCATCTGATAAATAAAATTTTTATGTTTAGGGCATGACAAAATTTGCAAAAGTTCAAGGTGTATTAGTACTTTCGAGAGGCACTGTAGATTATTGGTTAAGTCCCATTAAATGTCTGTTACATTTGACCCAGCTCAGTGTCACTGAGGCAACCAGGTCTTTCTAGAGATGTTCAATTGGTTGCTGCATTTATCTTTATCTCTATCCTCCAGTCTCCCAGTTCCTGTCACTGAAAAACATCCTCACAGCATGATGCTGCCACTAACACATGCGTCACTGTAAGGATGACATTTGCCAGGAGATGAGCGGTGCCTGGTTTCCTCCAGACGTGACGTGTAGCATCCAGGCCAAATAGTTCAATCTTAGGTTCATCAGAATAAAAAAGAAAGAGTCCTGGTGGTTTTGAACTTCTTCCATTGACAGAATGATGGAGGCCACTGTGCTCTTCGGGACCTTCAATGCTGCAGCAATTTCTGTACCTTCCCAAGATCTGTGTCTCGATACAATCCTGTTTTGGAGGCCTACAGACAAATTGACTTAATGGCTTGGTCTCTGCTCTGACATGAACTGTCAGCTGTATGCACCTTTCCAAATCAAGTCCAATGAATTTACAATCAGTGGAAACAGGATGAGGATCTGAGCTCAGTTCTGAGTGTCGTGGCAAAGACTGTGAATACTTATATGGTATTTCTTTTTTTTTTTTCTAATAAATGTACAAAACTTTCTAAAAAGTTTTCTCACTTTGGGTTATTGACCCAAGGGTGTAACATAACGAAATGTGGAAAGAGTGAAGGGGGTGTGAATACTTTCCGGATCCACCTCAACTTGAGTATTTGAGTCTGAAAACCAATCTATGGTTAAAATTGAATAAAATAAATGTTAGTAATCTTGACAATTGTAAGGTTTTGAGGGGCCTGATTAAAATTTTTTACAGTTAATGTATTTAATAAAAGCTGTAAAAATGTGTGGAGAGAGCAGCATTGTTAACCTGAATGAATAAACTGCATGGGTCGGAATGTAAATAACGGTCTTCTTCAAACGCAGATCAGTCTTTGCTGCCTCTCTGATTCTGTGTCAATCCATCTCCAGCATCTCACACTGGAAGTATTAGGTCTGACAGGATTATGTATGGATTTAGTTTCGTTCAGAATTCTCTCTTTCCTCCACTTACACCTTTCATTGTCTATTTATTTCCGGTTCTACGGATAACAAGTGGCTCCAGGTCATGAGAACGCCTCGGAATGACCTGCTCTTGGTCTGGAATCAAATTCAAAACATGTTTTAACAATTCCACCAGTCCGTAATCTTCCAGGAGGCTCTGACCTCCACAGTTAGAGAGGACATTTGAGTCGACAGCATTCTATTGCTGTGAAATTTCTGAAAAGGCAGGCACATTTTTCCCTTGGGGTGTCTTCAGTAACATGCAATCATGGCCAAAGCTTAAATAGAGAAGGAATGGGGAAAGAGACTGATGTGGCCTTGGTCATTTTCCTGAAAGACCTTTGCATTGGTATTGTGGCAGAAGTGGGATTATGGTAAATAGAATTTAGGATGTGATAGTTTGATCCTGTCTTAATGTGGTGACTGCAATAGCAGACGCAAAGGTAGGGCTCTACTTTCCCACTGTCATCCAAACAATACAACCTTCAACTAAATTTCCCCCTTTATTTCTTTATTGTACACTTTTATAATAGGCTCTTCGTTAAAGCTTTGTATAAAAACTGAGGACCAACAGAGGGACCAACGAGGACCAACATGGAGGAGTAGGGCTGGGCGATATGGCCTAAAATCTATATCATGATATGAAAAAATAAATATCACGATAACGATATATTTGACGGTATCATTGACAATGGACGGATTACTTCAAAATCCCTGCCTTATGCCTATTGGGAAGATTCATTCAGTGATATTTTTTTTTTTTATGGCAAAATTGTCTTCCAAATATGATCTACTCAAGCAGTTTACATCCTTCATTTCATTTTACTTTTCCAGCCCCCGTCCCGGTGTCACCGTTTATGCTGCTCTGATGGAGCGGAACGTAACATAAATTATATTGTGTCCACAACGATATCAAAACATTATACCACGATAACGATATCGATACGATATGGCCCAACCCTATGGAGGAGAACAAGTAGGTTGGGTGGGCAAGGGACAAGAAAGATTGGGGAGACCACACAAAGTGGGAGACACACACCGGACAGTGAAACTGTAGCACCGAAGGCAATAAACTGGCGTAAACCTAAAAGCACCCGAACTTATTCGAGAAGGCTCACAAACGAGTGGATTAATACAGAAAGCCATGCAGGGACACAATCATCTGCACAAAGTATTTGATATCACAAGAGTAGGTAAAATTATGATATAGGAATAACACACCCATTACAGCAAACCATGACACGCAAGACAGGAGTGTAGCCACTGGGTGATGTGAAGCTATAACTATTTGATAATAAGCGATACGTAACAGTGTGCGGGATGCTGACGCCAGAGGTGAGAGTGTCCAGCAATTGGAATGAATTTCCTACATCAAACCACGGCCACAGATGGCCACCAGAAGTGCACTTACCACCACTTTAGTATAGGCCTAGTAGGTGTAGATTCAGGTGATCGCGATTGGCTGCTCTCTGAAGTAAAAACCTGGCAAGCCCAGTCTTATTTGTTCTGTTTCAAATATGTCTTTGAACTCACATAACCCAGTGTTTATTGCAGACATGGATAACAGGTCCATCTATCAGAACATAAAGCAAGGTCACAAACCTGTCCATCAAAAATCTATTCTCCCATATTTAATCTCTGTTACCTAATTAACCTTAACTATCCAAGTTCAGTATACATACCACGTGCATAAAAAATAGCCCACGTTAGGACTTTTTTTGTTGTTGCAAAAGTTGGAACTGCAACTTTCTCTGCGACTGATTTCCACACCTTCCTCCACGTTTTTTTCTTTCTTTTTTTTCTTTTCCCTGATATGAAACGTCCTTGCTGTAGGTCGATTCAATAGCAGTGGATGGCTCAGGTTTCCAATTAGAGCATGGAGTCAGCAGAGTGGCTCTCAGTAGTGTGACAGCAGTTGTTTCTGCTGTCTGAAAACAGTTTGTAGTGTCACTGTCTGTCAGAACGGCAGCTGCCATCTGTCTGGAGCACAGTCCTTCAACATCTGTCTGTGTGCGTGAGTGAGTGGGACTGGGACAAGCCGACATTCACTCAAAATGCAGCTATTTAGGATTCTGTTAAGGTAAGGCAATGGCAATAGAGTAACATTAGAGTGTCCATGTGCTGTTTTCACTCCAAATGAATGAGTCCAAATGAATCTGTCAAAAATACAAAACCTAATTGCAATTTTGCTGACTAATATTGCAATAGCATTTATTTTTATTTATGATTTATATTTAAAATAAGGATTCAGTTACTGTTGCACATTTTAGACACGGAGCATTCACATTTGAGAGGAGGCTGAAATATGAATGGGAAAAACTAATAGAATAATTATGCATTTCAGAATATGCTTTGATAAGATAAGATATAAAATAAGATAAGCCCTTATTGATCTCACAATGGAGAAATTCACTTGTTACATTCAGCTCTCAAGAAAAACACTCACACAAAATATAGACAGGAAATGTGCAGACAATTATATAGTAAATAGAGGTATCTTAAACAATAAACAATGACTACCAAAGAGCGTTAAGGGGGCAAAAAGTATATACAATAAAAATAAAATAAACATACTATGATAAAAAATGTCAGTGTTAGTAGTGCAGGTTCACAGTCATAGTGATGAACTATCATAGTTGATAAAGTGGCGTAGGTACAGAGATTATTGCATGTATTTTTGCAAAGTGGTTATTGCACATATTACTTTACAGTCTTGTACAGTCTGACAGCAGTGGGGGATAAAGGATCTGCGGTTGCGCTCCTTCTTGCACTGTGGTGCCTCAGTCTTCCACTGAAAGAGCTGCTCAGCTCCTCTACAGTCCCGTGGGTGGAAGGTGTTGTCCATGATGGGGTGAGCTTGGCTAACACCTTTCTGTCCTTCACCTCCTCCACAGAGTCCAGGGGGCAGCCCAGGACGGAGCTGGCCCTCCTGACCAGCTTGTTCAGTCTGTTCTTGTCCCGCTCTGTGCTGCCCGGGGCCCAGCACACGGCTGCATAGTGGATAGCAGAGGCTACCACAGAGTCATAAAAGGTCCTGAGCAGAGGCCTGCTCACTCCGAAGGACCTCAGTCTCCTCAGAAGGTGGAGGCGACTTTGGCCCTTCTTGTACAGGGCGTTGATGTTGTGGGACCAGTCCAGTTTATTGTTGAGGTGAACACCCAGGTACTTGAAACTGCCCACCTACTCAATGTCCTCCCCCTGGATGTTTAGCGATGTGTGCGGTAGTGGCTTCCTCCTGAAGTCTATCACCATGTCCTTGGTCTTACTGGTGTTCAAGCACAGGCGCTCACACCAGTCCACAAAGTCTATGATCATCGACCAGTACTCCAGTTCGTTCCCCTCAGACACACAGCCAACGATGACGGAGTCGTCTGAGAACTTCTGCCGATGACAGCTGTATGTGTTCTATGTGAAGTCCGACGTGTAAATAGTGAAGAGAAACGGTGAGAGGACAGTGCCCTGAGGGGCCCCAGTGCTGCAGAGTCACAGCTGCGCAGCCGCACGTACTGTGGTCGGTCCGTGAGGTAGTCGATGGTCCATGCAGTGAGATGTCCAGCCACTCCCACGTCCTCCAGCTTTCCCCGCAGCAGCGCCGGCCCGATGGTGTTGAAAGCTTTGGAGAAGTCAAAGAACATGACCCTCACAGTGTTCCCGCCGGGCTCCAGGTGGGTGAGCGCCCGCTGTAGCGGGTAGATGACAGCGTCCTCTACTCTGATGTTGGGCCTGTAGGCAAACTGCAGCGGGTCAATGGTGTAGTGGTCTATCTACACGGTTAGTCGTTTTTACTGATGTCCTATATGTTATTAGGGAGACAATGACAATCAACAATCATGACACAACAATCAACAAGTATATATTGTTTATGGTTAATTTTGTTTCCTTGCACTATCCCAAACATCCAGATCAGCACAATGCCCTCTCTTCATGCAAGTGTACAAAGGTTATTTTTTGGGGCTCTGTGAACCCACTGCACTGTGAGGATTATAGTCTGGAGGAAGGTCTTGAGAAAAGTATCAGATGAGACCGAAGGACAATTGCAGTGGAAAGGGTTTGTTCATTGTTTATGACTACCTTTGAGCCAAACTGATAATGAGACAAATGTGTAAGCAAAGTTTGAATACAGCCATTTGAATTGAGTTTTTTTTCTCTGTAATGCCATGCGCTTACAATATGTTTCTCCCACTTGTCTTCTTGATCGTTATCGCAGTCCTTACAGCCATTCTGCAGAGACTCGGTTTTCTCTGAACTAACGCTGTGTTCATCACTCGTGCCTTAATGCGCTCATCAGGACCGATGGTAATGTGGCGTGAAGGCCAGTAAACACACTACTCCTGTCAGCCACCATTCTGCTGCTTCGTCTCGCCGATCAATGAAATCCCCAAACAACACAGGGCTATAGATTACCTTGGCTTACACGGCCATGCAAATGGGAAACACAAAATGAGATTTATTGCCCCCAAATGACAGATGCCCCCAAAAGAGCTGTATCCCTGCACAGAGCCAAATGTTCAAGATGTATCCTGTGGAAGTTGATTAAATTAATTGCATTATTTTTGAAGAAAGAAAAAACTATGGCGCATTTCAGTGGTGCCCAGTTTTTTATAGAACAATATGTAATTTTTTAAAAAACTTTTAACCTTTAAACTAAAGTTAACAAAGCTGCTCAGCATTATTACAGTCCCGGATCTTTCTTTAAAGTATGATCAGAGTTGTCGTGGTCCGCCACACTAGCACCAAGTCGAAATCCAAGGAAACATGGGTAGATGTGCATCGTGCCATGTGAGTCCTGACAGTGGAAAACTGACAATGCTGATGTAGCCCTTACTTTGACATGTACCGCAAGTGTGAGAACCCAGAGATGACTTATTGTGGGATTGTAAAATATTTAATTCCTTCTTTTCTGTAGGAGGTTAGGAATGGTACGCCACAGTTTACATGGCTCTGTCCAAAGTGAAAAGCTAAGACTAAGGGCCAGATCTTCCGCCTGGCGCAACAACAGTGCAGAAGCAAGGAACATCTTGCCTGCAACCAGGGGGTGTGGCTTAAAAACAAGGGGTCGACTGAACTGACTGCAACAAGCACTAGTTGCTTCCTCCCTTTCTCTCACCTCTACATTAACCCCGGCCTCAAGTGCTTCAT